>CM060971.1:69210452-70607952 GCA_030765045.1 Tenodera sinensis
CACTCGTAAAACTTGCTATGTTTAATGTTCTAGTATTTATACTACTTGTATAAATTACAATTAAATAGAACACCAGTGGCGTCTGGATCAACAAAGATATTATATAGCAGCTTGACTACTTTATTCTTGTTCGCAAGAAGTAGAATAAACGATAGGCGCATACGAGTTGAGAGTTATGAATATTAGAATCCTATTACAGTGACCAACACGACATTTATTGGAGCACCCCAAATGCATAGAAATATATAGACTGCTTTTTCATTGACCGACCCATAAACCAGCACCAATAATTTATCGGACCGATGTTGGCGACACATTGAAATCCTGTTATATCGGTCGAGTATTTCGTGAGCTTCAAATACGATGGAGTAACCAGGCAACTTATGGTTTCAAGAGTGTAAAGTAACAGCTATAGCCACTCCACTGTTTTTGTATCTTCATTTTTACGCTCTTTATTTAATAAACTGTAGTTGATTAGAGTTTTTAATTTATTTTATACTTGGACTACATTTTCAAGTGGAGAATTTTTATGGCTTTGCCAATCAATTATATCCCTAGACATTTGGCTGATCATGCAACTGGAAGCTAATGAGAGCACTTTTGTTTCTACAACAATACTGCTGGTTAGTTCCCAGAACGTTAACTTTATATCTAAATATAAACATGTGTTGCATGTAGACTTTCTCTACTCCTGTACTAACCATTCTTACAAACTCTTATTCCTATATCTTCTTCGTGTTAGTTGAGATAAACATTTGTAGAAATTATCGTATTGCTTATTTCCTTGTAGGTATAAGGGGAATATCGGAATACAGTAAGCTTTGAGCGAGTCAAATGTTTTAAAGCTTTTAGACTAAGATATAAAAAATAAATCACGATCTTCTATTTGACGAAAGGTTTTTCCAAAACTCACACAAATAACGAGGAATATCTCCGAAATGGTCCACTCTACTAAAAAATGTATTTGGACATAAAATGTGTGTTTTAGCAAAATCTACATTTTTTGTAAAATAAGACGGTCTATCTCTTACGGTTCCCTAGTTATGCAAAGTCATCCAGAGTAAACAGGATTACGTGGGCTATAGCCAGAAAATTAAAAATATACATTTCATGTGCTTTAAAAATATCTTAAGGATATGGCATTTTGATCAAAATCGTTGACAGCCATTTTAGAGAAAATCTAAATTTTCCGCGTAAAGGGTATTTTAGGGTGGCGGAATTTTCTTCAGAATCTTCGTGTCGCCTCCTTAAAAGCTATTAAATTTAAATACTAACTTGGTTTTTAACCGACTTTTCGTTTTTGAATTATGCTGTTCACAGACACAGTTTTCTAAGAAAGCTTTTTCGAATTCTGGGGACTCGAAACATGTATTTCCCGTCGAATTTTTGGGTAGAATATTTTTTTTTTAATGGAAAACTACTGTCTTTGAAGACCATGATCAACCCAAACTTTTAGCTCGATGTAACTAATTTGTGGTGCTTACCAATATTGTTGCTATGGAAACAAAAGAAATCTCAGTGCTGAAAGAAATGACCAAAAGCACTAGTGCGGCTACACTCGATGAGATCAAGCACTTACCTAGCTAGTATAGTATTTTTCACCTTCTGTAAAATTATAACTTTTGTGATGTTGCCACTAAAATTTAAGCAGGATTCTCGAAGGGATGTTTTTGACTTTACTGGAACTGTGGTTATATTGGAGTACAAAGACGACATTACAGTAAAACAGGAGGTCAAATTTTCCTTTCTATACGCATGATGCAAAGCTTAAGTTAAATTTAAATGTAACCTTCCGGTGCCTAAGCTTATCATGCATCCTGCTTAATTTCCGCCTGTATGTCTACTCTGTGCTGCGGACAGGTATGCGAAGGGGAAATGACATAGCCACTATCTCTTTGTTTAGTGCGTGTGCTAGTTGTACGGATACCTGTTTCCTCGGGCAACAGCTGCCCGGAGCTTAGCATTCGAATAATGTGTGCGTCCAGTATCCCTGTCATTTTTTCAGTACACATTTAGACCCATATATCTTAATTAAATGAATGTTAAACATCGAAAACTAACAACTTTTCCACGGTTTGCAATGTATTCAAAGTTATTGTTTTGATGCCTACAAATATGTGTGTATATATTACCTCTGAATGAAGAGACAAATAAATGAGTAATTGCATGTTTCAGAACGTATTTATTTATTTATTCTTTCTAATTAATCACTCTGCTCTTCGATACCTACTTCCCTGAATTTTACTATCTATACGTTCTCTTGGACCCATAGCATATTTCAAGTTGTTTTTGAGCACAGTTTGTTGTTTTCACACGGACTCTTGCTAGGAAAATCTATGATGTCATAACCCCACTAGTTTCCTTATCTACTATCGACATTTTACATATTAATCACATAGATATTGTTTATTTCTACTTCCTATTATATTATAAACATTCGTCTGAAATGACAGTCGCGTCAGTAAAATGAGTTTTGTGGTCTGAGACAACTCAACTGTTATAAAGCAGGCCATATTCATATTATTTCCACATACTCAAGAGAAACAAAACAATAACCACTTGATTTTAAAGTGCACTGCTTAAAGTGATAAACATTGACAATAATAATGGCTATTTCGAAAATACGCCACAACACAAAACATTTAATTTACTTAAGCTGTTTAAGTATGTTGTCGAGATCTTCATTTTACCATTTTGTTCATGTTTCAAAGTTTCGCAATAATGAACTTTTAGATTACAGTATTCACGAACACACACGTAAATGTATTTCTAAAATATAATTTTTGTATTAAGGCGACCTTACCTTAGTGAGTAGAAGAGAAGCAATCTAATGTGTCACATTCACATGGCTTTCTCTAATCTTGTTAGTGTAGGCACAGTCATGGAAAAATTATTTAGTGCCTTAGAAGAGCAGAATATTTCTATGTTCCACGTAAGCTCGTGTTGCAGCGCGGTTTACACAAATCGATGTTTCCAACATGCAGCTGAGTTTAGTGCTAATCTCTGTTCCATGTGTTATTGCCTGTCGTACACACAAATAGGCTATGTCTTGAAACACCACTCTCATTTGTATAGATAATCGCAAATACAAATTCGAGTGGTGATAAAAGAGACAGCTTATATATGTGTCCGTATGGAACAGAGACTATCAGTAAACTTACATTCCTCTGCAGTAAGTTTTTTATTTATGCAGAAGTCTTAAACATGTCATTTTAATCAAAATTACTAGTGCAATTTTTAAGGAAATCAAAACTGTTCCACGTGGCATTTGAAAACGGAGGACTTTCTTGCAAATTTTAGTATCCTTTGGAAAAAGCTGTACCTGAATATCAAGTTTAATATTCGAGGAACTTTTCATTATTGAGTTGTGGTGTTCTCTCTCTCTCTCTTCTCTCTCTCTCTCTGTCTCTCTCTCTTCCACACACACACATACACACTTTGCCTGTTTTCTTTAATGCTTTTCTGGGCAGTGAATTCAGGGAAGCTCAAGACATATATTTCCGGCGAAATCGATACAGGTACCTACAGCTTATAGTGGATTACACTACTTATTCTACCTATGAGAGATAAAAAAGGGAGAATTCCTTTTAAAGGAACTCCTTGGAGAAAAGGCAGTCGATAGTAATGATCTCCCGTATTTTGAGCAGAAATTTATGCTAGCTAAATCTTCATCCGGATTTTGTTGTGAAATATTTCATCATGCCTTTTCCGTTATGGTATCTTTATTTTTGGATATCTCTCGTGTAGAAATACAGACGCTGCTAGAGGCTTAAGTGGGTTCTATGTTTTCTCTAAGGCTTCCCCAAAAACTTTGTTGAAAAGCCTCTTGGATGCATCTGCAACAGCGCTACTCCAATGTCTTGTACCATGAATGTGATCATGTGCAAACGTTTGTAACATGAAAGCTGGACCTATGCGAAACAGGACATTAATATCTGTGTCAGTGATCTACGTCATCAGGGTGATGAAGATAAACTCTTGGAAGTGACAACTCTTAGTTATGGCTAGCGGCTACAGCAAGAAAGAATTGATGGTCGCCAAGCAATGGGAACTTCGGACCATCCAAAGGAGACAGCTGCGACGCCTTAAAAGGACCATCAACTGGTTAGTTCCATTTCACTTGCTATCAGTTTTATTAAAAGAAACTGGCTAGACATTGCGTCACTCCAACTAAATAGGCATTTACTTTAGCCTTGTAAACAATAAATATGACCGTAGCATGCTCGCTTTCTCATACATTTCTTTGAGTAACATTTTTGACGTTGCACTATTTAAATATACATATCGTATCATTTAAGCTAGTGAGCAATTGTCCCAAGAGGTTAAAAGCCACCGATATGACCTTTGATGTTAAAGATGACACATAAGTGAAACATTAAAAAAATTTAAGAAAAATGTTTATAGCTAAGGTTGCCAAAAATTACTTCTACTTTGTTCTGTAGTCTTGTAAATGGGAATTTTCTCTTTAATTTGATGTACATTTTATCATCGTAGACATAATACTTATATTTTAAATGTATTTTTAAAATTTGAGTGCATCTGCCATTTTGTATTCTGAATTTTGCACCACTTCACAGAAAAAAAAAAAAAAAAAAAAAAAAAGATAAATAAAAACTGCTGTAACTACTCTTGAGGTGCGTTTTAGCTCATCTTGTATGGGAAGCTTTGTTCTACAAATTTGTGCACTTCTAAACATGACAGTTTCCGTATATCCAAGTAATGAAATTTTTATTTGTAAATACTTACGTGTGAAGATTTTATCTCCACTTTTAACTGTGAATGGTGTTTGCTCTAAATGTCGTTTTGTTATACGTCATCGATTTTCCTAGCAATTATTGAGGATAGTTAAATATTTGATATAAAAGCATTACCTCAATTCTCTTACTGTTCTTCTTTGGTATTAATAGGTTAGTTGGTAATGCTTTAAAATATTGAATGCTGATAAATTTTAATAATAACTTGTGTTAAATAATCTTAGATTTCTTAATAAATCAAATTACTGTATTACATTAGTGAACTAAGAAGACATGCATCTGCAGTCTTTAAAAGTTTCAATCTGGTATCTTAAATACTTTAAGATAATGGGTTATGAAGTTATAAAATTTAAAATTGGTTAGATAGGGCTTTTAATCTCCCATTAAGGCAAACAGATAACAAAAAGCTTGCAACTTCTTGAGGACATTTTTCAAGTACTGTGGATTGTATTTAGGCTTCCTTATGGATATGACCATAAGCTCAAGAGGAAGCTGAAACTGACAACACAAAGCAATGTAACTAACATATTCTTCGTTTGTAAATCTTGGTATTTTCTTTCCATGTAAGGGCATTTTAATTCTACCATTTGTTTTCTTATTGTTAAAACTATGATGGAAAAATACACACATATCCCTGTTTCTCCTGTTCTCTACAGCTGTTGAACTACAGTGCCAAAGGCTGAGCATAGAAAGGTCGCATGTAGTTATTGCAGATGTATCAGTGTTATACGAAAGAAATAAAACTGTAATATACCTTTAGAGCAACTTAGATGTCCTGAGTACTAATGACTCATAATGAGCGTTTTGAAATGTTAAGATTATCAGAATGAGGCAAATGAAGTTGGTGCTCAAATTGGTCCTGTGTGCTTTAAATGACAATTTTGAAGAATTTTATTTGTGATTTCGCTTTAACTGGCCAAATTTGTATATGTTTCAAAAGCATTTCTCAAGATGGTCCAGATGGAAGAAAGATGGGGTATAATCCTGCTTAAAGAAAAATACCCACCCTTCCAGCCGGGAGTCGAACCCGGGACCCCTTGCACAGCAGGCAGGTGCTCTACCGACTGAACTACGCACGCTTGTTTTATTTATTTGTAGTAAATAAGCTCTCTTCTAGATAAAAGCTTACTGTGCTTTTCAAATGGGAAGAGTTTGTTCTTGAGCGCCTCCAGGCCGGCTACCAATCGAAGTCCTGCTGTGCTGTCATATTGCTTTCCCCTTAAGTGAGGCTTGACGCGCACCAAGAAATGTAAAAAGAGTGGGGGTAATGAGTTTGCAACATTGTGCACGTAAACATATTTCATTGGCTGCAAATCAGAACTCTTCCCATTTGAAAAGCACACTAGCCCTATAGCTCTGTTGTATTGTGTAATACAGGGCACAAGGCGAACATTTTCGGTTACTGAAAAAAAAAAAAAAAAAAAAAAAAAACAGATATAATGACGTCATATTAAATGGCAGTAAATATGCGGATTTTAAAAAGCTTCTGTTTAAATGTAGGGGAATTATAAATTCAGAGCTATCAATCGTGGCAGGTTAGAGTATGACAAATTCAATTAATTCTATTGATCAACGGATACTAATTAAACAGAATCGAAAAGACGTGTAAGTTCAGCCCACGTTGTCAAAATAAATATCGCTATAACCAATACAGTCAAAGTAGTAATATATAAAACGTTTTTGAAAGGAAATTTGCATTCAAATTATCAGCAATAAATGTCGCGTTAATATGAAATAGATTAATTGTGATGACTAGTGAGGATCCTAGCATTTAACGATTTTGAATTGTAATAAATCCTTGTGATCCTTTTAATTAATAGCAATCGAACGTATTTGCACTATATATACGTGCATGATTACGTATATATAATATCGCTTGTAATCGCGGCATGATTACAAGCGATAAATGTTTGAAAATCACACTTTCCCAGAAAATACAGCATACCCAGCTATAAAACCTACCTTCTAAAACTTAAAAAATGAGAGTATAACATTTAATTTCCTATATTAGATCCCATATGTTTTCTTAAATATTCAGATTTTATCATAATATACCTACATAATATTCAAGCTTATAATTCGTAAAATGCATAAATATGAAATTAACAAGATGCAAACTTTCTCTTTTGCTGCTAGATAGCAAGTATTACAGAAAGTCCTTTCTTGGAAGATTTTGTCAATTTTACAAATTATTTTAACTAACGTAATAAAATGCTCAAGTATGTTTCCGTTACAACCAACTGGGCTGTATAGCAGAGAACATGAAATAGAGGGTGTATTTTACGCCAAGAATTAGTGAAAACAGTGTTGACTATTTGGGCATATTCTGCCGCATCATGCTTTATAATTGAACGAATATTACGACTCCAATGTAACTTCCAGTATAAGTTGGGGAACAAATGAGTATTTTCAGCTATTAAGTCGACAAAAGTGTTAGTGTCTTTGCACATATATCCTTATTCACTACGCAATAAATACCAGTTCTTACATCAAGTTATTTGGTTAAGGCTGACTTTTGTTCTGTAGCTGTAGTCGGTAGTTTCCAAAAGAGCTCATCGTTGTTGCATGTGCTGTAAGAGACAAACATATGCACATTTTATTGAAAGGCTATTCGGAATAGTTTATATTCTATCGGCGAAAGTAGTGCCAGAGAACCAAACTTGCCTGAAATCTTTCATAAAGATGAGACAAATCAAATCCTGCAAGGCCTTGAACTTTGTCATCTTTGATAAACAAGTAAAGTTGGTTAGAAGCTACTTTCTCATTTGATATGCTCTTGGCCATCGCTACATTAGTTGCAGCAGTACTACATAATTTCTGCCCACCTTGTTTTTATTGCCAGCAAACAATACATAAAAAGAAATAAAATGTTGCTAGTCTTTAACATCACCACTGAATGAGATCAGAGCAAGATTTCTCACAAATAAGCTAAAGAGCATAATGTAGATAAGATGTAAAGAAACGTAACGATAAATAAATATTCAGTACTAAATGCCGGAGGCGTGTGCGTTTTGCCATAGGTATACTGCACATGGACTTCGCTGTTACCGCTCCCGCATGTAAACAACTGCAGGTAGGTACAGCCTGACCATGAAAACCACCCCACTGCAGCACAACCTACAAGCATCATAAACTATGCATTCTGGAGTTGCACTTAACCGCTTACACATACTGCTATTTATTGACTGTGATACCGTCACAGAGTGCATTACACTGGATTACAATGTACATTCGTAAATAATTAAATGTGAAATTTCGACAGCTAGCACTGAAGCAGTTTTTAAACTGTGAAAAACTTCTTATTACGTCACACGATGTCAGAGGTGCAAATGTAAAGAATTTCACTCTCGTCTGGCGTGTTTTCCTTCTTACTCATTTTCAAAATTTCACACATAGCTTGATAACCAATATTTTTGTTTAAAACTTTCCGGAATTTAGCTTTCACCTTTTTCGATACCTGGCACAAGAGGTATCCTATTAATTGAATTAGCTAAATCTTCTATTATGCTTATGATCTTGTACATTTCCAAACCCGATTTTTCTAATTGTTTAATACCTTTGGCAACCTGCAAAATTGTTGGATATGAACTGAGATTTTCAGATAGTTCATGCGATTTTAGAGACTTAGCGGTTACAATAGCAGATGAATCTGCATTGCATAATACGTGACGGCCTATATCCAAGTACCCCATCTTGTAAATTATTGGCATTTGCATGCACCTGCAAAGCAATGTTTCTCTAGTTCTCGAATAAACATTCTTTTTGCCCAAAAAATCCAATTTCAACTTTTCTTAAGAACATTTGTTCATTAACTTACAGTACTGTATCTATAAACCACTAGGTCTGTTAAGTGCTATAGTTTTTTAATGTTTTAAATGTTTTTGGAAATTTTTATTTTTGTGCACTGCAAAAGTTACACAGTGGGAAAAGTTTTTATTATTGAGTTTACATCGGGGACCAAGCAAAAGCAAATGTTGACGAGGGTTAGAGGCAGTTTTTAAAATAAACCAGGAGCTTGTAACCTCTCTCTTTTATCTTGTAACGGCAAACAAAAGGTATTCATCTATTCAGATAAACGGCGTCAACAAAAGGTAGCAGTAAAAGTTAACATCAGTTCATAAAGAAGCGTATGTGCTTAGATACTTTGTGGAACCTGTGAAGTGTTATGTACATTTTCCGTAAATATTTATAGTTATGGAGGGGGAAGCTAGGAAGAGACAATATATTGTAAATTAAGATTTAAGGAACGTCAAATAAATAAATAAATCTATTATATTATTTTTCAAGTCAAATGAGTATTAATAAGGCAGTAAACGAAACAGCTAAAGCTATCGGGTGTTCAGAAGCAGTAGTGTTTAGGTTTAAAAAGGAACTAACGAAAGGACCTCTAAGAACGCTACGAAAAAGAAAACAAAAATGGCGGGACAAAAAAAAACCCGCAAGGTTAACGCAATATGATGGAATAGTGCAAAGCGGAGCGCGGCGAATTGTTCATTCTTTACTGTTTGAAAATATTTCACCCACGTTGAATATAATTTGGTCACGTTATCATCACGGTGATTATACCCTAGCAAATATCTCAAGGGCCGCTCTGCGTCGGTTCTTACATGATTTGGGGTTCGAATATATATAAAAAGAAAGCATACATATAGTACATGTTGCAACGTTGCGCTCCATTTAATGTGTACTGTCTTCCAAGGGTGAGACGCTCTTTAGAAAAATTTCAAGAATGGAATACGTAAAGTCGATTTCTTATGGAATCAAACTTGGAAATGAATGAAAGTAAAATGTAAAAGGAAAAATATCGCCTATTTTAAAGATGAAAATATATATTACTGTATGATATAGGTTGAAAATGTCAAAAATAACGAAGCATCTAAATGCGGATGTACTGTGAGTAAACAAATGATGACGAAGCTGATAAATGTGGAATCTTTGGGTGCAAGCCAGTTGGCGGTGCACCCTGGGTAACGATAAATGAACTGGAACAAGAATCACTAATTCAAATTTAAGCATAAGGGGGTTTATTTTCTTGTGGTATTAGAGACGTGTTTCTTTGTTATTAATCATAAACGCAAAAGATGTTTAGCATACTCCACTAGAATCATGCTTCATCAAATATTAAATACCAAACTGGAACTGCTACCTGTTTTGATCGGGAGGCTTCAGGGCTATGTAATTAGGGGTCCGGGAGGCTTCGGGGTTATTTTTATGACCGCGGGACGCTTCGGCCCTGCACCCAGCGAGCAATTCCCGCTATAAACATCGCGAGGTTCCATACATGCCATATGGCTTTAAATCTGTTAACAACTTTATACGAGTAGCTGACATTTGTATTTAGATCTACAAAATTGGCTTTTGGTTTCAAATTAGCCAAATATTTTTTTTTCCTTAACCCAAACATTTGTAGCCGTAGAACAGCTGCTGTATATGCTGCATTCTGAAAAGACCCAGAAGCCTAAACGTAGGCGCCGCCCCTTTCGATTCTATGCCCCAAAACAAAATAACACAACCTTCCTACACCGCAAACAGCTGTTAAACTTCACACGGAAGAACGCTTGCAAATCACACACAGGCTCACCATGGTCTTTTCTATATGGAGTAAACGCTTACTTGCCGGTTCCAACAGCTTCGCATAGCCGAAATCCTGGATGTTATAATTCTGGCACTGCTTGTCTTCCGTGAAGCCATTAACGCCCTGAAAGCTTCAACTCGTAAAATAATTATCCTGTGCAACGGTCGGACACGCCTTTCCTTCGTTTCATTCCCAAAAGTATTTTTCAAGTTCAGGTAGTTGGTCAGTAAAAAGTTTAATAAGTTGCTGAATAATGCAATGTGCTAATGCAGTGGATTCAATAATGCAACTTTTAATGCCGTTTTCAGCATATGGCAGAAGAACTTATGTAGTGTGGAATGACATGTACCTCTTGTAGGATGACGTTCAGATAATACTCAATTTCTGTTCCAATTACACTGGCAGAAAATCAGTATAATCCTTCGAAGCAAATTCTCACTGAGTCTTCAAGGTGATGTCACTTTCCGATCACATGTATAGTCTGCTGACGACCCAGAAATACGAAAAATGGGCTCATCGCTAAGGATTGCTTTCTCTAGAAATTCTGTTATCCATCTTCGAAAGCAGTAAACTGCGTTTATATTAGAGGCCTGCACGGCATTCTTAGGTCCGGCCCGGCCCGGCTCGAACTCAACCAAGCCCGAGCCCGGCCCAAGCCCGAGAAGAGGTTATAGTGCCCGGGCCCAAGCCCGGCCCGGCCCGATTATTTAATTTTATTATGATTATGATTATGACATTATTATTGTTAATATTATCATTATTATTTGAAGCATTTCAACAGAATAATCATATAGAATCCCTAGTACTGGAATGCTGTAATAATTGTGCTATTCTCGGAAAAAAAAATATATAATACATTTTGTATCTCTTAATTTTCAAGCCCGGGCCCGGCCCGAGCCCGACAAACATTTTCCAAATTAGGCCCGAACCCGGCCCGCGGGCCGGGCCGGGCCTAGGCCCGAGGGCTTGGCCCGAGCCCGTGCAGACCTCTAGTTTATATATACTATTCAAGTGGTAGTTGTTTTGTTTAATTACGTGAAAGTATTTAATGTTTATCGTTTTATTGTTTGATCGCAGGGTTAGTATGCTACGGAATCAAATTTCTCTAGAAATTAATTCACGATAAATTCAGACATTGGATGCGCCTCTTATATGTTGCCTTTGCAGCTCTTAAATACATCTGTAACCGCTTTTTACATCGTTAGACCTTCATGCTCGACATCAGTTGACCTGAGGATATCCGACAGAGTGAGGCAAGTATGTGTTATCTATAGGACTACGGTTTTTATACTATAATCTACATAATAATTGCTCATAAGCGCTTTGCAATCTGATGCATGCTTTGAGCTAATCTTGGCTGAGTTGCATTATTTATAATAAGCCGTGACTGCCGGCTTCAAATTCTGTGTATGCTATGCAAAGTACTGTAGGAGCTTCTCTCGCCATTGCCTAATTTCTATTAACGTTGTATGTAACCGTTAAGAGCGGTGTTGGTTGTTAGAACAAATCTGTGGCTGTATGACTGTGAATAATGAAATTATATGTGTTTCCTGTCTGGTTGGTTGGTTGGTGTTTTCAAATTCGACGAAAGTAAATGCATCATGCAATGACACAGATAATTCATATAAACTTTTCCCATTACAGTCAGGATACGCTGTTTCCACTCGCTCAAAAAATAAGATAAAATAATGCAACTGTTTTTATGTTACTGTTGCAGCCAGGACTTGCTGACAGTATGCAGGGAGCTAAATCTCGAGGATTCTCTGGAGGAACTGATGCGGGAGCTGGGGGCCGACGAAACTGGTCGTATCTCATATCAAGAGTTTCTCCGAAGACGCCTGGCACTGCGGCCAGAGATCGACGCTCTCAGAGGTACAACTGCGCACCAGACACACTGCCGCGGAACACCGGAGTACCTGCCCACCAGTAGCGACAATAGCCTTGGTAAGAATATCATTTGACGTACAAGTCATAATAAAGGACATTAGCATCGTAGTGCGAGAGCAGAAACACTTGTTACTATAGTTACACAGTTATGCTGTATCTAGTGGCCTCACCAACAAATGCTACTAACAAATTCATTAAACAAAATAAATATTCTTCACATTGGTTTTAGCACTTACACCTTATTGAAACTAAATACAACCCTATATTTTACGACTGTAGTAATAGGACATGGAAACATAAAATCTTATCTACATAAATATAAAATAATACACAACCCACTTTGCCCATGTAACAATGACGAAAACCATAGATAATTTAATATACAATTGCGCAATTGTTTGATATGGAAAGAGACATTCTAAAAGCTGTAGTTTTAAAGGCAGAAAATTGACCAGTGAAAAAAGACAAAACTAATGCAGAAATACCATAAGAAGTTAATCAGCAATATAATGTTTGAAAACTGAAGTGAAACAAATTACACACATCTCTGACATCTAAATTGCCCAAATACCTACAACAATACAACCATTTGTATAATTTATTGAAAGGTAAACCTATGCATGTAGTAATGGAGCAAGCATCTTGTAAATAAATAAATGAATAAACCTACACTTTATATTTTGGAAGCTTTTAATTGACATAAACATGAATCATTACAGTTTGAAGAACAGCTGCTGTATTAAAAGAATTTCACTGAAAACAATATTTTATGCTAATGGTCCCTGTTGGTAATGTTTTCCTGTAGCAGAAGTACAGAGGTATTTATTAGACATAGAGAATAGCCGATAGTTGCACCGTGGTTTATGGACGAGTTCACTTTTGTATTTATAAGACCATAGGGATGTCAGGTTAGTATCTCTGTGACTTCCGTGCAGTAAACATCAGGAACAGTACATGATAAAGTACAGTTCCACTCCCATTATCAACAGTGTCTTGTTTATTTCCAGGAAGGGAACAGAGACATTACCCACACCATCAATTTGCATGACATCACTCGCGCAGATGCTAGCAAAGTCATTTGCCACATCTAAAGAGTACCTCTGTACTTCACTTGATCCAAAAAAGATCATTTTGAAATGTACTAGAATTAAATGTGCGGGTTCCTCTGTGCTCAAAAAAATGGGTGTGCAGCATGTATGTATGTGTATGTGAGTGCGTGAGAGAGAGAGAGAGGGAGAATACAAAAACAGAAAATCCAAAACTCATACTTGAGCTAGGTATTTCTGAAGAATGCTGATCTCAAACAACTCTTTACATGGAAAAGTTTTTTATGTTTTATTTTTTCAAAAATGACATGATTTTAACATATGTTTGAGCTGTGTTGGCATCACAAAACATGTGTTGAATTTAGCTTGTGGAGCACCCTCATGTTATTAAACTTAATATAGTTTTAAAATCATAAGAAGATGTCAAAACCTTACAATAATGAAAATCTGGAGTTTCTTAAAATTTACAATTTATATTAAATTGCATTTCCTCTACCATTAGCTGTTTATAAAATGTTTTATGTTTTCCCACGTTAAAGCGTATTTTGATGCATTTGAAAATGTTTCATTCTTTTTTGTGTGAGCTCATTATGAATAGAAATTGACATGTGTTACAAACAATTGAGTGTTGCTTTTACATCTTTGCTATAATTAGTTCTATACAGTCCCATGCGAATTAATCAGAAGTAGGTAAATTTTGTTGTATTTTTGCAAAGAACTGTCGGTATTGTTGTTATAATGAAATCAAATGCACTCTGGCCATGGTTGCTTGTTGTTTTGAATGTCAGTTGCTGTGTGGCAGTGGGTCTTCAGTTCAAACATGCATTTATTTGAATGTGGTTGAAATTTATAGTTCTTTTGTGATATTTGTACAATATTTTGGTCTTTGGTCTTCGATGGACATGACTCCCAGGAAGCGAAGTGCAATTCTGGTATTAGCACAAGCTACTTCTATGACACAAAGAGAGACAGCTAAAGTACAGTGTTGGTGTAACCAATGTGCATAGAATTATTCATCAGTGCAAAGAGACTGGTTGCATTACACCACAGAAAAAGGGAAAATGTGGTCGGAAAAAGAAAGCTTCACCAATTGATGACCACTTTGTCCTTAGGAAAAGCAAAACAGACTCAAGGCCTACTGCTGTGGACTTCGCTCAAAACCTGAGGGACAGGGGAGTGAATCTAACTAGATGCATCTAATGTCTGTCGTAGACATTAGATGTCTGAAAGCCTGTGAAGAAACAACTTCTTATACAAGCTCTAATGGGTGCATGCTCATCAAATTAGACACTGCAAAATTGGAAAAAGTTATTTTCTCTGATGAAACTCATTTTGTAGTACAAGGTCAGAGAATTCAGTATGTGCGTTGAGCAAATAATAAACCTGCAGATTCAGAACTTTTTCAACAGACCGTAAAACTGAGAAGAAAGTATTTTAGGGCTGTTTCGGCAATGAAGGACTAGGATCTTTAATTCCAGTTGATGGGATGATGAAAAATGATCAGTACATCACAGTAATGGTTAGAGTTGTTTATGAACTCTGGAAAAGGTTTGTGGAAGGTGACTGAATTTTGCAGCAAGTTTTAGCTCCCTGCCACACTTCAGAGAAAGTGAAGAAATTCTTCAAAGATAATAATGCTTGTGTGCTTGCATGGTCAGGGAATTTGCTTGACATTAACCCCATAGAAAATTTGTGGGTTATTTGCAAAAGAGACTGGCAAAATTTGGCTGTTGCACAAAAGAATATTCAATATTAGCTTTAATTCAAATGTGGTTTCTCATGATCTCAGAAATGTGTGTTCTAATCTTGTGGAGTCAATACCTAATCATGTAATGGAAGTTAGTAAAAAGAAAGGAGAACATATTACGTACTTACTAAGAAATGCAAATTGAAAACAATTTATGATTAAATTCATGAAAGAATTAAATATGTAGTGTTCTTGTTCTGTTCCAATTAATTCGCACTGGATTGTATTGCTTAGCTTTGAAACATTTAGTGAAATATTTTTTGTAAGTGATATAAATTAAGAACCCAATTTTATATGCAATAGTATTATTGAAATTGAAATTTTGGGTCAACTACAATCCTTCTTCTAAACTTGATAAGTGGTAAAAAAGTAAATAAGGGTTTAAAGTAGATCTTTTTGTGACTGTGGTGGATCTTCTGATACACATAACACATAGTGAAAAGGTTAACACAAATGGAATTAGAGGGACAGTAATAGATACCTCTGAAACAATAGCACTAAACTAATTCTTTCACTTAAGTGGACAATAACAAACATGTTAGGAAGTTGTTGAAATTTGCCATGAAGGATCTGTCCTTGGGTAGAAAACTACAATACAGTGTCTAAAACAATTGAACTGTACAGAATTAAATACATGAACACTCTCTCTCTAACACACACACACACACACGCACACGGACACGGAGGCAGAGACAGAGACACAGACACAGACACATAGACACACACACCCTCTTATTTACTTTTATACTGAAAAAATGTCAACAATTAATATGACTATAGACCAGGGCTGCTGTGGAAGGGAAAGTAGTCTCGCCTAGTGTTCCTCCACCATGATACCTATCCCAGCTACCCTAGTCTCTCTGATATAAACAAAGTCACAACAATTGGGGTCAGAGGCCACACCTGATAGCATATATCAATTATTTTGACAAACCAAATGTTTTGACAAACATTCCTACTTGTGACCTAGACAACGGCCTCCAACTTCAAACATGTGAACTGGTCGATGGTGTGCAATTACCTGGTTATGAGATGACAGAAAGCATTTTTAATGTTTGCAGTAGCTCCCCTTGTATTTGGCTATGTAATGTTAATTCAAAGCATTGTGCATTAATATTTGAAAACTCATATTTAAATATAAAAACACTTTTAACTATCTAATGGACATGAGCTCCTCTACAAATCATTTCATGCTGATAGTCTTTATTATAGCTATTAAAATAATCTGTTTTAATGTAAATGCAGGAGCAGCATCAGGAGGTGGTGGAGGTGGTAAGCTTCATGAGAGCTGGGAATTTGACTCTGGTGCAAGAGATTTAAGTCCAGAACCTCACACACTTCAGAAACTGGTGGAGGCAGCTGCTGGTGGTCCTCTTTTGGCAGGAACATCAGGTTCCAATATGCTGGAACTAGCCAATAAGGTAAGGAGCATGTTTTTTGTCTGAAAGATAGTGAAAGCTTTTACAACTGGGTATGTCATACAATATGTAATAAATCACATGTAAAAATGCATTAGGCCTTGACTGATCATAAGCTTGATGCCACAAAAAATTATTTCTGTTTGATTATTACTTCCTCAGTAATGATAATTTTATAAAGAACTATAAGATTTTATGATATTGAAATTCAGGAAACAGTTGGTATTTTTAGAACAAAACCTTTACTGAACATTTACAGAGAGATAAAGTTAGTATGGGGAAGGAGTGGTAAAAGGAGGTAACGCTACAGAGGAGGAATTGCATGGGTTGGAACAAGTATAGTAAATTTGAAAGCTTTAAGAGGTAGAGGAGATGTGGATGAATGTCCAGTGTGTGGAACCAAAGATTATAAATACTGTTATGCAATTCTTGAATGTGAAAAAGCTAAAGCAGGCTCTCAGGGTGCATGCACTGTGCAAGGTGCAAAATGTGGCTACAAAAAGTGGACCTCAGTGCAAAATTCCGCTCGCTCTTTCTTTATACTTCTCTCTCGCTTGCTTTGCTATCTCCCTTTTCCTCACTTTCAGCATTCTTTCTTCCTTACTGCGTAATGTTTATGTGGGTGTGCAGTGTTAAACTGGTTAATTTGGTTTTTGATACAAATCTGGTCTTTTGTATTATTGGCATAGAAAACACTGGTATAAACCTCATTTTGGGACAAGGAATGCTCTTGTCCAAGATGTAGCAACCTTCTTAACTCTTTCTCTTTAGCGTGCTTGTGATTCCTAATGTTTATTCTGTTATAGATACTGTTTTTCAACAGATGATTTTCTTACACACATAATTATACTGCAAATGAGGTATTTGGCTCTATGGTTATGATTTTAAGCAAAAAAAGTTCCCACTCTGATTTCAATGGACTTCGGCATTCTTTGCTTTCTTTGGAGCAGGTTGGTTCATTATTAGGCAGTTGTATTGCTCATATTTATTTCACTAATAAGCAAGCCATCTATCAACACAGATTTCATCTATTCTTCATTTCTTCACTATGTAGTGTGCGAATTGAACTAAATTTAACATGCGTCACCACGATGCACAGCGCAAGGAAGGTCTGCATCTTGGATTCACCTGGTGCGATTTTAATCTTTGTGAGGCCCTCGGCCAAAGGAACAAAAGGAACATCAAGATTGGAGAAATAGGCTAACTTACCAATAGATATAATTAGAAATTTGTTAAAGTTTAAATCACATTAGGATATTGGTAGTTAATGTAGTAAAAGTTGAAAAAATGGATGAAAAAAATTAATCAAGGAAGATGAAATAGATTTAGATGGAAAGAGAAAGTGAGTAAATAGCCTATTTAGCAAGAAGGCCATTGTGCTATAGCTTCTGGACCAAGCAACTCGCAAGTGTCATTTATAATATATTCTGCTAATAAAAGCTGTCTTGAGAGGTAGAATCAGGACTGAAAAATTCAATGCTATAGCAGGAATTTGAATCATGGATCTTCCGCTTCACGTGCAGCTGCTCTAACCTCTGAGTTACCATGGCAACTTGCCAGTATGGCATTAAATTCCCCAACCGATTCATATTTTCTCGGTGGACCACAAGAGAATATCACATTAGAGATAGAACGCCAAGGGCAACTTCAATTGTAAGTACTTTATGTCCCGGGTTTAGTTAAATAACCATTAGATGGTAATTGTTATTTTATGCCAACAACTACTGTTGGTTTTAAACTCACTGGCCATGTCTGGGCAATGTTCCAGAGGTAGAATCTGGTTTTCAGAAATAGAATCCCAAGGTCGACTTATGATCGTAAGTACTCTATGTCTCGAGTTTAGTTAAATAACAATTACCATCCAAAAGCTGCCTTATTTAATAATAATGAGACTAATGTGTAATAAGGGTCCAACTGAATGTTAATATGTATCTACAGAAATAAATTAATTTTATCCTATGAAAGTACTGAATACTTCTTAAGCATTTGAAGAGTATCAGTATATCACTTCGTATATTAAGTGGAATAATTGGTTATTAGCCACAACTGCGATTTGCTATAGCAACATGATGCATTGTAGTTAAAGTATTAGCAATTCAAGGCAAAAAATAGTAAACGTGAAGTACAGTGCCTTATTCGTCCTCCAACAACATATGTTTCTGTTGCACACAAGGGTAAGGTTATAAGATAGTTGTTTTTCTTTTTAATCTTTTATGTGTTTGATTTGGACCGGGATGTTGCTATAGTAATTATTTAAAGAGCTTTAATTTATATTTGCCAATTTTGGTACAGCACCATTGTTTTAAAATGATGAACCTTTTTCTTGTTGATGCACAATATTTGGAAGTACAACTGTCTTCTAAGAAACAGAACTCCACAAAATGCTGCTGGTATTTTAGATATTAGAGGTTTCTTTGCTGAGCCCATGAGTTAGCATATCATGTTGACGCTGCAGAGACAGAAGTTGCATTTCAAGTTGTTCATCATCACACATCATACATATCCATTGAAATACACCATATGTTTGAGATACTTGAGTAGGGTTAGGTACAGAAAAGAAATGCACAGCATTCAGAGCTGACAATACAAACACAAATTTCGATAGCATAAGTCCACCAGAGGATAAAAATGTATTCACCAAACTTCTTCTCTTTTTGCTCTACAGCCCTTGAACTTTGGCCTCATGCACAACTCTCCTCCACAAACCCCTATCTTCCACTTCACTTTCCACTCCCTAATTCCAGTCTTTCTTAAATCTTCTGTTACATTGTTTAATCATCTTGTTTTTGGCTTTCCTTTTTTTCTTCTTGTAAACAACCTTCCTTTCAATATTCTTTTTGGGATTCTATATTCAGTCATTTTTTCAGTACGTCCTAGCCATCTTATTTTCTGTGCCTTTCATAAGCTTCAGGATATCTTGCTTATCTATTAGTTCATCTAGCTCATAGTTGAACTAAAGTCATATATTAATTGCACAAGGTTAATTCTTCAGAAAATGTATGACTGACTATTTATGATCACATTTAAGGTTATAAGTTTCAGGATTTTAATAAAATATAAATGTATGTTCCTGTGGGTATACTTATATGAATAGCAATTAAATTATAACTTTACATTATTTTTGCGTTGACTGATGATGTCCTACATTTTGGTGAAATGCCCTACATTTTGTAACATTGTGTCCTACATTTCCATAAAATAATCTAGTAACCCTATAATGGCTGTAAAACATAGTAAATGGGTAGAGTAGACATTTGTAATTTACTGCATTCAGCTTCTTAACAGAATGCAGTAAATATGAAAATGATTGAAGGAATTCACCAATGATTCATTACTGAGATGGGCAAAACATTGATATTTATGAAACCTGTAGTTTGTTGTATAATTGAACATCATAGTTAACATAACTTTGATAAGCTCTTTTACTTTGGTTTAAAATTTACCTATTTAGATTTTGAACTTTTTCTTTTTGAAAATAATTCTCTTTATGGATGCCTCTGCATATTGAATTTGTTTTTGAGGAAATAAATTTGACAGTGAATATTATTCATGTTGATTCTATGTAGAGCTTTGAATATAAATATAATGCTAATTCATGCATTGTTACATGGCAACAGCTTTCCTTTGCCTCAGAGTAAGAGACAACATTAATCACAGTAGATCACTGACAGACACACACACATGGACCATTTTCTAAAAATGCTTCTTTTGGATTCAGGGACCTCAAAACATATATTTCCAGTGAAATCTCGACATAAAATTTTTTGGGTGGAATACAATACTTCCTCTATTCCTACTGTATGTAGTAGAGAAAGTCAAAATGCCATGCAAATTAAAGGTGTTTCAGACATGACAGGTTATTGATGTCCATAACTATGTTTTATTTCTGCACAAAGACGAGGGTATTGATTTCAGATAATTAGTACCTCTATCACATCATTTGATGCATCTATCATAAATGTAGAGGTCCAGTAGTAAATTGAAATGTTAGTTGACTTTACCTCTCTCTAACAAATCATTCCAAAGAATTTAAAAGAAACAAAGTTTATGATTAGGACAACGCATCTTGTTCAAAGGATATGTTAAGTATATAGTATCTATAAGGTATGCAGAAACAAACATAGCTAACATATATCAATAATTACAGTGTCAATATATATCCAGAAATAAAAATATTTAAATTGGTAATTAGCTCCATGAGTTAGATATTAAGTTAAAAACTACAGTATCCGTGTAGTAGGGCGTGGAATGCAGTGTATCTTTTTTAAAAAAAATTTTCAAAATGTTTTGCATTTTGTTTGTTGTTATCTCAAATAGTTTTGCCAAAGGAATACAATTGTAGGTATAAATGCTGAAAGCAGCAGAAGTATTTGCATTGTGTTTACCTGCCCCATCGCTGATAAAGTGAATGTATTTCTCTTTTGCATATTAAATTGGTTTTTACACTGCAGCATATATAATTAACTCCAGTAGTTCATGATTTATAAAGTAAAAATGCCTGTTTGTAATTATTAATTATGGTTGTCATTAATGTTTATATGCATTGTGTTATTTCAGAAACATTATCTAGGCTAATTTTGCTTTTTGCCATCATATTTTAACACTTTCAGATGTCCTAAACTATAAGCTAACTCATATGGAATAGTAAAGCATAAAATATTATAAAATGAAAGGAAACATGCCCTACATTGATATGATTAATTAATATGTCAAAAAGTTGATTAAAACTGCTTGTCCCCAAGTAGATTGTATCTATGTGTGAAATAGATCAATAGTCTCGAGAGTTCTCCAAACAAAATAGCTTCGGATAGTGTCAAAATAAATTTGAGTTCTTTGTACTAATTTAATTACATAAATTCATGCTATGTTAAAATTTAAAGGTTATTTAAAAGAATCCTTGCTCTCATAATTTTATCTAAACCTGATATGTCATGAAAATTAAAACCACTTTAAAATCACAGCACTGTTTATTCTTTATTAGATACTAAGAGTTTTGTTCAAATAAGGGTTTTCTCACTACTCATAACAAAAATCAATATCTTACATTTGTCATTCAATATTCAGATTTGATAAATTAGTTCAAAAGAAGGTCTATTTCATCTTTGCTTTCGAAAGAAAGTTATGACAGACTGTTATATATGTTCTATCAAACATGTTATATGGCTGGAACCAGTCCCTTTCACACTCCATCTGAAAGTCAGTATGAAATGTGTAGTTCACTGAGTCCCAAGTACTAATTTCGATCCAACAATATTTTAAAAGCCAAAGCATAAACAAATACTTAAATTATAATAAATATGGAATACAATGCTACTGTTATTAGTATTATGTTGAATATGTCATAATAATGATGATGATGATGATAATGAAATAATTTTATTTATTTATATACAGAGTTTCAATGTTTATACATCTTTCTGTGCCTAAAGAATCTAATTTCTCCACTCATCCCTATCCACCCATTCCATTTCTGCCAGTCCTCTTGCTCTCATTCCAGTTCTTATTTCCCACATCCATGTATTTCAAGGTCTTCCTTTTCTTGTTCTTCCAAAATCTTTCTCAGTAATCTATCTTGATTCATTCTTCTAATATGTTCATACCAACTAAGTGTTTATATTTTATAGAGTCTAATACTGCGTTCTTCTTCTTATTTTTTCTCGTATAACATTATTTCTCTTTTTTTTTTTTCAATCTTGAAATCCATTTCGATGTACATAAGTTTTAATTCTAAATTTTTGTTAAATTTCCATGTTTCAGTTTCATATGTGACAGTAGTTTTCACTATTGTATTAATAAGTAATGATGATTATGATGATCATAATAATAATAATAATAATAATAATAATAATAATAATAATAATAATAATAATAATAATAATAATAATAATAATAATAATAATAATAATAATAATAATAATAATAATAATAATAAATAATAATAATAATAATAATAATAATAATAATAATAATAATAATAATAATAATAATAATAATAATAATAATAATAATAATAATAATAATGAATAAGAATAACAAGAATAACAATAAGAATAACAATAACAATAGTCATGATGATGACTACGATGATGATAGTTAATCTGAAATTTGGTCATAGGAGCATCTTAAACACGAACTTCTGTTCACTCAGTGTAACAAACAGATGCAACATAAATGTTGCCAACCTTCGATATAAACTCAATGACATTTTTCACCCTTCCCCGTAGTAACTTTGTGCCCCACCTTCCCCGACACTCATGCTTGATGTCATGACTTTCACATCCTATGTTGATATGGCCCGCAGTTTACACACTTCAGAAACAAATGCTTGCGTTATGCAATGCAAATAGTAAACAAAGTAAACAAGCTTTTATCTCTTCAGCGCTTTAGCTATAAGCAAGTCAAGTACGACTGCACGACCGCTATACTACACAGGAACCCTGTACCGCGTTTGGGCTGTTTTTGTACTGCGAACTGACTTCTCAATCAAATATGAAGAGTTGAAACGTTAAAGAAAGAGAGAGGGGATAAAGAATATGATAAACATCAATCTCATGCAACGTATCTCGTCAAAAAACAGAACAACAAACTAATCTGTCTCAAAGGAGAACAACCCTATCGCAGCTCCTGAAACGACGATTGAGTTGTGAATGTTATATATATATATTTTTTTTTTCTTATTTAACGACGCTGTCAATTGCCAGGATCACATCAGCGTCGCCGGTGTGCCGGAATTTCGTCCCGCAGGAGTTCTTTAACATGCCAGTAAATCTACTGACATGGAGCTGTCGTTTTTAAGCACACTTAAAAACCATCGGCCTGGGCCGGGTTTGAACCCGCGACCTTGGGATCAGTAGGCCAGCGTCTAACCAACTGAGCCACCCAGACCGCCGTTGTGAATGTTACTTTTCCGTTCAAAATAACATTTTACGTGATCACTATTAGTGTCTTCTATCTGAACTATTGTATTCTTAGAGGAACTTCCGAATGTTTTTGAATACGCTAATGCTCAGTAGGTTAAGCGATCCTTTGTATTCCCTCTTTAGGCTTCGAGAAAGTTCAAAGTTTTACCCTTCCGGTTTCTAGAGAACTCTAGTAAATCATGGCCAAAAAAACCGCACACAACGCGATCGATATGCGTAACGCCCATAGGTATGCAACCCACCTAACGTACAGGTAATGCGGGCAGGTTCTTAACTGACCAATTCTACTAGAAAAAATTACCAGTCACTTATTTGTGATAGTATGTGGTAGCCTATGATAGTTTCACAACTATAGTTGGGAATATATATAACGAAAAGATGATATCTCACCTCAAAATACACAACCTCCTCCTTCACCATCATATTTATCTTCTTCTTCTTCTTCTTCTTCTTCTTCTTCTTCTTCTTCTTCTTCTTCTTCTTCTTCTTCTTCTTCTTCTTCTGCTTCTCCTTCTCCTGCTCTCATATATGTACTCATCTCTACTTTAAAATTTTCCAACAGCGAAATTAAGAATAGAAAAGTCTCATTTTTGTTTGTACTTACGTGTAGTAAGTAGAGGAAGTATGCATTGTATTCCACCAAAAAATTTAATGTCGGGATTTCACCGAAAATATATTTTGAGACCCCCTGAATCCATAAAAAAAAGAAAAAAAGAACATATTTAGAAAAACGTATGCGTGTGTCTGTAGACAGCCTAAGTCAAAAACGAGAAGTCGGTTGGAAACCAAATTTGGAATTTAAGTTTAATATATTTCATGGATGCGGCACGAAGATCTGGAAGAACATTCCTCCACCTTAAACTACCCTTTACATGGAAAAGTTTTCAAAAATTTTGATTTTCTCAAAATTGGCTCTAATGATTTTGATTAAAATGCCATATGTTTAAGCTATTTTTATGACAAATAAAATGTGTATTCTGAATTTTCTGGTTATAGCCCATGTAATTCTGTTTACTCTTGATGACTTTTGCACAACTGGCAAACCAAAAACCTGCAATAAATGTAGATACCCTTAAAACACACAAGTTATGCTCAAATGCATTTTTTGTGGAGTGAACCATTTCGGAGATATTCCTTGTTATTTGCGCGGGTTTTGCAATACTTATACTTTTCTCGAATGGAAGGTCGTTATTCACTTTGTTTTATCTCTTGGGTGCACAAAGATAACGGAATCTCAGAGCATTCATATAGCGACCAATCGCTCAAAGCCTACTGTATTCCCATATTCCCCTTGAAACTACAAGGAAATGATCAATAAAATAATTTCTGCAAAGAGGAAAGAAAGTCATGTGAGTGCAACACATCAGATTTTTAATATACGGAAAGTACAACGATATTGCAGTTTGCATGTTTTAGTGTATATCAAAAGTTTTATTTTAATAATTTTAATTTTTCTACTCTTTTGTGGCATATTTAGAAAATTATTTCACATGCATTTATTAGGCAATTAGTTCTATAATACCCGATGTCACCCTCATTTAATTTAAATAAATGAAGTACGTCGGTGAAGTGCGAATGAGGAAGCTCATTATAAAGCTTGATAGTTCCTGGCTTTAAATTTGTTTTCCTCTCCATCAGATAAAAAGCCCTTTTTACAGAAATTTCAGGTGTTATACAAAAAAGAAGTTCTAATAATTGTATTAACACCATACACAAAGAATTTGAAAGTCCTTTGCAGTTGTTAAAAAACGTATAAAAATAATGCAATGAAAGTTGTTAAAATGCCAGAACGCGTAAACTATAATGTCTTCTTTCTGAACATTAACAACTAGATTTTATCTTCGTTGATTTGATGTCTTTTACTTTTTTGCACTTCTCTCTCTCTGCTTCATCTTCTTTATTGTAATTGAAGTAAAGTAATACAAAGGATTCAACATAAGTTTTCCTTTTATCATAAGAAATAACAAGTCTTTATGGTGCCGAAACATTGTCAACGTAAGAATAATAAATAAGGCGAAGTTAGTATCGATATAATTGGCAATCTTACTCCAGTATTCGAAAATTAGAATTTCTCGATAAATTTCTCCAGTTTTGAGTGAAAGAGAGGGAATGTTGCCCATGGAGGACGAGAGAGTGGAAAGGAAGAAAGGTTAGTGAGGGGCAGACAGAGAGGGAGAAAGACAGAGAAAGGGAAGGAGAGAGATTAGTTTGGACATTTGACATAACGGCAGTAGGGCAGCGGATTCTGCTAGTCAGAAGTAAATACACACAGTGATGTACGTAAAAATTTGATGTGTTGCACTCACATGACTTTCTCTACTCTTGCACAAACTATTTTTACAAACTCTTATTCCTCTATCTTCATGTTAATCAAGATAAAAAATTTGTAGAAATTATCTTATTGCTAATTTGCTCGTGGGTGCAAGGGGGATACAGTAAGCTTTAAGAAATAGCCAAATATTTTAAGAATGGTCGCTAGATGATGACTTTAAAATTCCATTCTCTTTGCTTGACCAAGGGATAAAAAACCGAATAACGACCTCCCTTTTGGGAACGAATTCAGTACGTCCCCTACTTAGAGAGAGAGAGAGAGAGAGAGAGAGAGAGAGAGAGAGAGAGAGAGAGAGAGAGAGAGAGAGAGAGAGAGAGTGTGTAAAAACAGAAAATAATAATTTGCTATGTACATAACAGGAAGGTTTTCTTTAATAGCGTGTGTGACAAGTTATACGTGCATATGCCATTTTTCTCTGTACAATTAAATTTCTTACGCTGCGTTGATGAATGACAGAAACACGTGTGTAGCCACGCCCAGCTATTTTTTCAGCACTGACAAAAGCCAGCAAGTGTAGAAGCGCTAAATTCTTGGTAGAATCTCATCAGAGGAAGTGACCTTTCCATGTAAACCTGCGGTAGCACATCTACTTAGTGTGACCTGGTTTAAGGGCGTGAGGGCAATAAACGTCCCTAAATTGGCGTCCGTGGGTTGGGGTTGTCGAACGCTTATTGCATGCATTTGTTGGCACGAAGCTAACAAAAATAACACAATGGTGGTCTCGCCTTCCCCCTCGCGAATTACACCTACAAAAACATCCCATGCGACTGTTTTTGAAGTTTACGATCGAGCGTGGTGTAAAAGTTTGGCTGTGATTAAAATCGATGCATTCCATAGGGCGTGAGAACAACTGACGGTCAGTTCCACCTTTCCTCCTTCCTTCGTTCCTGCTTTTCTTTGTTTTTAGTTTCGCTCCTCAGTTGTGTTCTCTTCGGCCCTCCCTTTGTAGATACTTCAGGTCACTTCAAAGTTTCGACAGAAAGGCGTTAGTTCACGTAATATGGATTTTCTTTCTATTAGATTGCGTAGTGCATTTGAATCGTGTTAATATAGCTTCGTCAGTGCAAATTTTTCACAACTACTTATTTGGTTGTATGTCGAAACGTAAATATTGTAGCAGTTTTTTAAATTACTACATCCAGAGAAAGAGGAGGTGTGATTTGTTATTAAATTGTTAATTTATAGAAAATTCATAGTCTTTTATTATTGGAGTTTTATTTTACCTAAGAATTATTGCAGGTTGGCCCCGTAGCTCAGTCGGTAGAGCACCTGCTTGCTGTCCAAGGAGGGTACCGGGTTCGATTCCCAATGGTGGAGTAGGAATTTTTCTCCAGCCAAGAATGTTCCTTATCCTCCCTAGAGTTTGAAATGTGAATGTGTGCGTGTGTGAATTTAATGTTTAAAAATCTGATGTGTTACACTCACATGACTTTCTCTACGCTTGTACCAACCATTCTCACAGACTCTTATTCCTCTATCTTCTTCGTGTTAGTTATGATAAACATTTGTACAACTTATTTTATTGCTTATTTCCTTGTATGTGTAAGGGGAATGTTAGAATACAGTAGGCTTTGTGCGATAGTCAAATCTTTTAAAGCTTTGAGATTCTGTTGTCCTTGCACACTTAACATATAAAAAAATGAACAACGGTGATCCATTTCACGAAAGTTTTCCGCAACTCACACACATAACAAGAAATATCTCCGAAATGGTTCACCCTACAAGAAAATTTATTTAGACATAAATTGTGTATTTTAGCAAGATCTACATTTTTTGTATAGTATGATTTGGTCTATCTCTAACGGTTTACCAGTTATGCAAAAGTCGTCCAGAGTAAATACGACTATAGCCAGAAAATTCAAGATATACATTTCATTTGTCATAAAAATATCTCAAACATATGACATTTTAATCAAAATCGTTAGAGCCATTTTCAAGAAAATCAAAATTTTCGAAAAATCTTCCATGTAAATTGTAGTTTAGGGTGGGGCTATTTTCTTCAAAATCTTCGTGTCGCATCCTTGAAAGACATCAAACTTAAATACCAACTTTGGTTTTTAATCGACTTTTCGTTTTTGAGTTATGCTGTCCACAGACTGACACACAGACACACACACACGGACCTTTTTCTAAAAATGATTTTTTTTTTTTGTATTCAGGGGGCCTCAAAACATATATTTCCGGTGAAATCTCGACATCGAATTTTTGGGTGGAATACAATACTTCCGCTACTTAACAGTAGAGAAAGTAAAAAAACTGTTAAACGAGTACTATCATTGCCTATAGGCAATTGTTCCACAGGAAATGCCGCCGATATGACCTTCGCAGTTAAAGGTGGGATATAAAGGAACAAACAAAAATTATTGCAATATCTTTTGATATTTTGCAATAAATTATAAAATTGGCGTGTCATTGTATTGACACACATTAAACAAACCCAGCCTATTTGTGTGTACGGCAGACGATAACACATGGAACAGAGACTATCAGTTGCATGTTGGAAATATCGACTTGTGTAAACCGCTGCAACACAACGTTGGACCTAGAAATATTTTGCTCTCCTAATGCGCTCAATCATTTTCCCATGGTTATACAAGGAGGCCAGGAAACCTAACGACAGTTATTCGTTTAAAATCGGAACGCTATAGGCTGCCCTTGTTATTGTATATCCTTTCCATATCATCGCAACAAACAACTGAATAGCGACAACACTTTAAAACACTGACAAAATGTTGAAAATTTCAAACCAATAATACCTGACATCGCCAACATTGTTAAGGCTACAATTTTTTTAAAATAAATTGTGTTTTAAGGCGATCTACGTTTTCTGTGTGGTAAGTTTTTGGTTATTCTTAAGGTTTTCGTATTATACAAAATTACTTCTGAATGAAGTTGACTCCATAGGTTATTCCAAGAAAATCCACGATGTGTATTTTATTTGTTACGTAAATATCATAAACATTTGAATTAAAATCTTTAGAGTCTTTTTGGGAAAATAAGTGGTATCAAAACATGTCTGTGAACAAAAGGTATTTCGGATTGGGGATTTTCTTGAAAATCTTGTATATTTGAAGATACTGAACTTGAATACCAAGCTTGGTATTCATCCAAGTTTTGGTTTTTGAGTTATGCTATGCGAGAGTTTTGGATTCAGGGAGAATCGGAATATGCATTTTCGGCGAAATCTTGAATTTTTGAGTGGAATGCAATATTTCCTCTGCGTAGTAGATACTGGTAGAGAAAGTAAACATCTAGGAAGTCAGTTCAAAAGAACTATAGGGTTCACTAGACGAGCAGTTGCGGATATGAAAACTTATTAATTTGTATTGTGTTAAAACAAATGCCTCGATTTTTTTAAATGGTGCATGAGATTAAGGCTGAAAAACAGACGATGAAAGTCTAGAACTTGCGCGATGGCTACTGTTGCTAACATAGCTCAAAGATTAATGAATGGAGAAAGGTGGAGGATCAAACAGGGTTAGCAGAATCCCTTATCAGCACCGTTGTTTGTTATCACCCCATTGGTCAATAAATCACTGTCACTAAAGTTCGCTTCCAATACCGGCACCAGCCTGCCACCGGTTTCATCCCCCCACACATGTGGCAACCCTCTTTCATGTCGCATAAAGCCAATAAATAATAGGTACCTACCTCACATATTGCGGCACAGAAGGTGCTTTCCTTCCAGAACTCCAGAAGGGAAACAGGGTTTTCAGCGTTCCCGAAAGTAAGCGTTAAGGTTAGGACGTAAAACTTAAAATGAACTCGATAATTGTCATTCACAACGGCAACCAATTACAAGAGAGCCTGAAAGAAGTGAGCTAATATGGCGGCGTACAAAGCTACCACAGTACATATCAAAAAATATGATGTGTTGCACTCACATGACTTTCTCTACCCTTGTACTAACCATTCTTACAAACTCTTATTCCTATATCTTGTTCGTGTTAGTTAAGGTAAACATTTGTACAACTTATCTTATTGCTTATTTCCTTGTAGGTGCAAGGGGAATATTAGAATATAGTAGGGTTTGTGCGATAGTCAAATCTTTTAAAGCTTTGAGATTCCGTTCTCTTTGCACACTTATATAAAAAAAATGAACAACGATAACCCATTTCACGAAAGTTCTAAGTTTCCGAAACTCACACACATAACAAGGAATATCTCCGAAATGGTTCACCCTACAAGAAAATTTATCTGGACATAAATTGTGCATTTTAGCAAGATCTACAGTTTTGTATAGTAAGATTTGGTTTATCTCTAACGGTTTACCAGTTATGCAAAAATCGTCCACAGTAAATACGACTACAGGGGCTATAGCCAGAAAATTCAAGATATACATTTCATTTGTCATAAAAATATCTCAAACATATGGCATTTTAATCAAAATCGTTAAGTCATTTTCAAGAAAATCAAAATTTTCCATGTAAATGGTAGTTTTGGGGTGGGGCTGTTTTCTTCAAAATCTTCGTGTCGCATCCTTGAAAGACATTAAACTTAAATACCAACTTTGGTTTTTAACCGACTTTTCGTGTTTGAGTTATGCTGTCCACAGTCACACACACGGACCTTTTTCTAAAAATGCTTTTTTTTTATTTTTTATTCAGGGGGTCTCAAAACATATTTCCGGTGAAATCTCGACATCGAATTTTTGGGTGGAATACAGTACTTCCCCTACTTACCAGTACAGAAAGTAAAAAGGTTATGTACATGCATCGAAAGCAACAAAAGCTAACCACTGGTTATAGGGTGTTAAGGGGGTTCCTACTGAGTTTTGGAAATTTATTGTTTTTGATCCGTTTCACAACACATTTTTATTTTATTAGGGTAGTAAAAAGAAAGATGTGTACCAAGTTTAAAGTCATTTTTGTGTGCTGCTTTAATTATTGTAATAATTTACTAAAATAAATTCAGTTGTTTAAAAGGTAATTCGCGTCAAAATAAATACATTTCTGTAACTTTTTAAAACACACATTATGGGTATATAAACAGAAGTTATTATGGACAATATTCTGTAATAATTTTAAGGCTAGCAAAATTATAGATACTTACCATTTTAAAGAGTTCAATATCTTCCAGTTTGTTATACTCTCACACAAATTATTTTGCTTAAGTAAGGCACAGATTTTTATGCCCATGCATGTGTCAACATACACAAAGTTTCAAGCTCTGAATTAAATTGCGACGCGTTGAACATTTTGAATGGCAAGAGATGTTTTGATAAAAAGCAATTTTTATGTAAACTTTAAGATTTACAATGTTTTACTTTACTAGAATTTTCCAGCAGCATACGTACGAAAGATGGCAGCATTTACTAGAAGTCAGATGTGTTTTCGTTCAGGACTTAGAAGCGATATTCAAAGTAAAACTAAATTAAAAAAGAGGTGTACCTATTGCTTCTTTAAGTACAGTGGGTAGGCGTAATGTAATGCAGAGCCTTTGTAGGGCCATTAAGAATGGTCGCGCAAATAATTATGTGACTGTGTGGGGGAAGGATTGGGTTATGATATTACGACTGAATCCACATTTCGAGCTTTTCACTGTTTTGGTTGAAAACTCAGCAGGGTCCCCCTTAAACTAAAAGGGGGCACCACACACCATCACGGTTTGTTTTTCTGCGATATATTTCTTAGTGACTCTTGGCATATAATCATACACAGAATGGCAGTGAGGGGGTCTACAATATAATCTGATAAGAGCTAGCAGAATGATGAGGTGTATGAATAATCGCTCTCTGATTGGCTAGTTTCTTATGTTTGACGTAGACATGAACATGAATGCTAAGAGCTTGCAAACTTCTGTGTTGAATAAATTTGTGGCCATGCTTACAGCAATATCAGCCAATGTGTACGCGTGCGTTAAGATAACATGAAATAAAGTTCTGAGCTTACGTTATGTTTATCCGTAAGTTTCATTGCATATGACCCCATATTGGATGCATTTTTGATATATTCATTCATATCTTCTGTTGTGAATATTAACGCTCTTGGGCTTCATTGTGTAAGGGACACAGTTTTATGGTGAATAAAAATTATGAATGTCGGTATAAAAAGAGGGCTCAAAGCGGGATAAAAGCTGTCCAACCACCCCCTCCCCCCGTTCCCTACACACACACACACACACACGCACGCACGCACACAAACACGCACGCACACGCACACGCACAGGCACACACAGGCACAGGCACAGGCACACACAGGCACAGGCACACACACAGACACACAGTGAGAGACAGAGAGAGACAGACAAAGAGAGACAGAGAGACAGACAGAGAGAGAAGACAGACAGACACAGACAGACTGACACAGACAGACACCTTTTTCTAAAATGATTTGTTATTTAGGGGGCTCGAAAACGTAGTTCTGGTTAAATGTTGATATTAAATGTTTTATTGGAATACATATTTGTGTTTACTGTAGCCAAGCAGTAGAAAAAGTAATAAAGAGGTTTCCTTAATAAGCACGTTAACAAATAAGATAAATGTTTATATGCGTATGCGTATATGGACTTCCTAAGGAAGATGTACGTCACCTCCGTTAAACTTTACTGTTTTACGTATTTGTGCTGTTCAACTTATTGAATGTTATCGTAATGTTTATCATTAATAAAATACACAGCAGCACATTTTGTCATACGGCAGAACAGAGTCATCGTGTGCAACTTGGATATTAAATATAGGCATATATGTACTTCAGAGTCCCCGCATGTTTTAAGCCCATTATCTCTTTAAGCTGGCTTAGCAGTCCACAAGTTCCCCATCTCAGTGTTCAGTAGAGCATCTCTTATTTGCTCTTTAGTTTTTCACTGAAACATTTCTACACTAAGGGGATATTGTTCCTATTTTGAAAGTTATACAGGTGAGCTTTAGACGTGGCTGATACCCTCGTGTTGAGTGGAAACCCCTAGTGCTTTATTCGCTCTGTATTTAAAGTACATCAAGGACAGTTTATCCTGTTTAGCGACGTTCATTAGCACATGGTTTGTCGAAGTTCTGTTCTCGAATGTGTTAAGTGAAGTGATACCGATACTACCAGTGTTGCCAACCAATATAAATTACATGTCGAACAAAAGTTCGCTGCATTCCGCTACAAAAATACTAGGTAGATATATTTCATCATAACAATAAGTCTCCCTGTTGGTAATTTAGATGTGATAATTTATCTTTTGATTAATTGAATAATTAATGAATTTAATCGTTGTACATATTTAGCAAGATATAAGTAAACTAATTTATTAATTACATGAAAAGTTGTTGTACTGTCAGTAGTTTTTAGATGCCTTTTTTGTTTCTAACTTTTACAGTCTTCCAAAATAACACTCACTTTTGTCCTGAAATAACATTATACTGTCTTCCTTATTGCTTGTAATTATATCGAAAAAATACTTCCTCTATTTGACAAAAGTAAAAATATTTGAGTCACATGATAACACGTGAGCTGTAGGGGGAGTACCTGTTTTTGTGCGAATGTTTTTTGTTTTTTTTTATATTAACGTCCTCCAACATTGTGTCATCGGACGAATGAATGAAATGAAATGGGTGAAATGATGCTCAAATGAGCCCGAGGTCCATGGAGCTTTAAGTTACCCGACATTCGTCTTCCCAGGGTAGGGAAAACCTCGGAAAAAACCTTACCCGGATAACTTACCCTGAGCGAGATTCGAACTCGCGACCTCTTGAACGTGAGGCAGACACGCTAACCATCACGCTACAGAGGCGGGCTGTTTATGTGCGAGTTATGTGATTAAAATGCATAATAATAATAATCTCATTGCATGAATATAGTGCTATAATATTGAGAGTGAGTCCCTTTAGATTTACTCAATACGTACTAACGGTGGTTTAAAAACTTAAAATTGCTAAATTAATTTTGTAGAATATGAATTTAATTTTTGGATGTTGTAGTAATTATCCTAAATTTATTTTTTAAAATTAAAGTTGACAAAATCCATTACATTTTCCTACATTTTTGTTTTTCTCCGCAAGGTTGCCCGAAGCCTTAAATTCCGCTACAGTTAGCAACACTTGAGTACTAGAGAGAGGTAGGGTATGGTTGGAGGGGATTCTACAGCGAACCAACTGTTTAGCTATTGTATGTGAGACCCCGGAAAGAAGGGATGAAGTGAGAGCGCTCTACGGGCGCTTTGGAACCCGGGCGAGTAGCGCGAGCCAGTAAGGGTCCCTAACGTTCATTGGAGATTCTTCATCTCGACACCAGGGTTGGCCAAGCAGGCACCAGCCTCATGGGTTTCAAGCACTGGTTCTACCCAGCACGTCTACTACTCAGGACATAATATATCTTTAGCGTTGTTTACTTGCGGCCAACGCAAAAACTATCCCTGTTGTGCATAGCGAATTCTGGCTACGGGAATAAAAACACAACAATAGCGCCACCAAACCAGTGGTGTGCCTAAATGTCCCAAGTAGTATGTATTAACAAAACTGAAATTCAGATCCTAACTTCCTAAAATGATTTCAAAGCTTGCTTTCTCGTAGCTTAAGTTGATTCAACATAACAATGGTCAAAGCGCATGTACACAAAATTAATTTAGTAAAATGCACTGTTTGAGACTATCAGTTTTTTGTCTTATGAAGTTTTACAAGGAGTGAGACATAACTAATGACCAATGAACTGCTGCTAGTTTGCAATACGGAGCAAGAGGCGTGGCCAGGACAAGGAAAGGGAGGGGGGGGGGGCAGAAGAGTAGATGCATCAGGCCTCGTGGAAAAGCCACGTTTTAATGTTCTTTAGACTTACCTCTGAATTCTTAATGCCTATTACCTATGGAAATGGTTGCAAATGTTGCTTGAAATATGCAGCATTTGTTGGGTTAAACGATTTTGTGTTATAAGAAAAGCTTTAATTTGCCCTTAGAATCACAGACACGTAAACCTTTACAGTAAACATAATGTAATATTATATTGAAAAATGTAAAAACGTTTAATCCTTCTACAAATTCTCCCTATATTTATACTGGAATTAAAATTCATATCGAAATAGTTTTAAACGTGCTTGTGTATTGCATTATGTTATAATAAATTTCTGCTTTCGAATGAAAGGTTTTCTTCTAATACGTATGTAATGAGCCGCCTTTCTTGGGTGGCTTTAAAATGTAATTACATTTCTGTAAATTTGCACAGCTTCTGAAATTTGTGTAACCGTGTTACCAGCTTGTAATAGACCAATTATCTGGCCACGTGTAGCTTCTGACGTATACATGATGTGAAGCCAGCAACAGTTGTGGCTTAATGAATAACGATTTAGTGAGCAGTCAGAAATAATCATTACTTCCCTATTATGCCGACGTGTCATTGGTTATTACTATGTCCAGCGAGTAGCATAAATACTGCTGTCATTGGAGAGGCGTAAAGAGAGGGAAGCTACGAAGGCCTCGTTAAATAATCATGATACCTTTGCATTTTACTATAAATTCGCTTTCTGTACTCCGTGCTATTTTTGAATATTGATAATTTTCGTGCACAATATGCTTAAAAGGGCTGCAACGCTAAACGGCGCAATTACGTAGCAGCAGGGTACCACTATGGTAATTAGCGAACCCGAAATGCACTTTCAGAGGAACTCACTTCCAGGTACTCAAGCACTTACCTTGTAGGTATAGTTTAACGTGTCACAGAGCCATTCCCAGGGGATGTATACTCTATTGATAAAATGGATTGCTTTGTGACATCATTAAATTTGTCTAGAGAAACGTATTCAGTTTGTCATCTACAAACGCATGAGAAGTGAACCAGAAGTGAAGAATGTGAAGAAGTGAACCGAGCCAAAATCTTGACTCTGATATACAAGTTTTCCAGTCCTTGACAGTAAGGTTTTCTAAACTGAGCTGATTTGCATCTTTTCCATTGCGGATGTACCAACAAGCCATTCTTTCGGTCACATTGTAATTTGGACACGATCTTTTACACAACATTTAGATGCATTTATTTCCAAATCTCAGATAACAGATCACCCAAGAAAATACCCAGAAAGCTACTAGGTATATATAAATGGATGTGTGTATATATGTAATCGCTAATCTCCAAAACCGACCGCCTCCGTAGCGCAGTTGGTAGCGCGCTTCCCTCTGGCGCGAGGACCCCGGTACTAGCATGGGGATTTTATCCCCTCTGGGAGGTCTGGCACGGGGTGCACTCAGACTCGTTAGGTCCTGGGGGGACCAATTGAGGAGCTACTTGATGGAGAAGTAGCGGCCCCAGGTCCAAAGACCGCATGACTGGGCCGGGAGGGTACGGGGCGCTGACCACGTCCCTCCCTCCAGTACTGCACCTCACCAATGACGCCTGTAGTGGGCAGAGGTGGGGGACGCAGCAGCTGGGCGGTAGGCCTTAGCCCTTCATGCGCTGTTGTGCCGAGGTTTAGTTTTTAATCTCCAAAACTGCTTGGCCGCAAAATTCGGTACATAAATGAAATTTTTCATGGAAAAAGTATTGTAAAGTATTTTGTATTGTAAAGTATTACATTCAGACGATTTTCTCTACTCGCTTTTCTTTTACGTAACACATAACATGTCCTCTACTCGCCCTTCAACACACAATTCATATAATTTAATATGATTGAAATAGAAATGTAATATATTGCATTAACACGGTTTCCTTTACTGGCTTTTCTTCCTGTAGTATTTGTAATTGTTTAGCAGCGCGTTTGCACAGTCTTCTCTGTGTTTATATTTATTTTGTTTATTTTTTTGGCGTTTATAGAGAAATTAGGAGTTCAACATTTTGTTAAGCATATTAAGTAATATTTTTAGATGTCTCCAAAGAAACACAAGACTATTAGTTAAGCGCAATTTAAGTCTACAAGTTGGAGGGATAAGTAGTTAAACCACGCTGGGTATTTCACATAATATAATTTTAAAAGCATTAAATGTATTCAAATTCATAAAATGCGTTCAAATTCTTTAGTCTTATACAGTTTTACCTTTTTCACCATCTAATTCTGAGACCGTGTTTACTTTCTCTATTGGTAAGTATTCCACCCAAACATTCGATGTCGAGATTTCACCGGAAATATATGTATATTTTGAAGTCCCCTGAATCCAAAAAAAGTATTTTTAGAAAAAGGTCCGTGTGTGTGTCTGTGTGTCAGTCTGTGGACAGCATAACTCAAAAACGAAAAGTCGGTTAAAAACCAAAGTTGGTATTTAAGTTTATTGTCATTCAAGGATGTGACACGAAGATTTTGAAGGAAATAGCCCCACCCTAAACTACCCTTTACATGGAACATTTTTCGAAAATTTTGATTTTCTTGAAAATCGCTCTAACGATTTTGATTAAAATGTCATATGTTTGAGATATTTTTATGACAAATGAAATGTATATCTTGAATTTTCTGGCTATAGCCCCTGTAGTCGTATTTACTCTGGACGAATTTTGCATAACTGGTAAACCGTTAGAGATAGACAAAACCTTGCAATACAAAAAAATGTAGATCTTGCTAAAATACACAATTTATGTCTCAATAAATTTTCTTGTAGGGTGAGATATTCCTTGTTATGTGTGAGTTTCGGAAAACTTAGAAATTTGGCGAAATGCAACAACGTTGTTCAGTTTTTATATGTTAATCGTGCAAAGAGAACGGAATCTCAAAGGTCAAAAAGATTTGACTGTCGCACAAAGTCTTCTGTATTCTAATATCTCCCTTGCACCTACAAGGACATAAGTAATAATATAATTTGTACGAATGTTTATCATAACTAACAAGGAGATATAGGAATAAGAGTTTGTTAGAATGGTTAGTACAAGAGTAGAGAAAGTCATGTGAGTGCAACACATCAGATTTTTTGTATTTAGTTTAACGTATTTTAACAGGTAATATTGGACGGCGAATGATGAAATAGGTGACAAGATGCTCAAATGAAATTGGGATCCATAGAGGTTATAGCTACCCAACATTCTATTATAGGGATAAGGGAAACCCTGACAAACCCTTAACCCGGTAACTCATTCTGACCGAGATTCGACTCGGGAGTTCTTGCATGTGAGGTAGGCCCGCTGTTCCGTCCCCAGCGTTTGGCATTTGCCAATTATGGAAACGCGGAAAAAGAACCTCAATCAGGGAGGAAGGTCTTGGTGGAATTTAAATCACAAAACTCCCGTCTGTGCCTTAACACATCGGCTACACGTGTCGGTATATAATATGGAAAATGTTATTTTTTACTTGATTTTGTCGTCCTCCATGGTCTAGGGGTAACAAGCTAGCCTCTAGCTCCCTAGATCGTCGGTTCAAATCCGGCTGAGGGTGATGGATTTTTTCGGGTGTAAAAATCCTTCGGAAGGGAATGAAAGCCAGTGGTTCTGTGTCGCAGATTTACGTCACGTAAAGAGGCCTCTGAGCAAACTTAAACGGTCTTTCATGCCCAATATAGAATGGGACGCTGACAACCATAGCAGTTAAAGAGCGTCTATAAATAAAGCGCAGTTTTAATTTTCTTACGGTTTGCTTGTTATGCAAAAACCACTGAAAATGAAGAGGACTTCAGAGACTATTTAAAAAAATCCAATATATACCTACAGTTCGTTTGTCATGAATATATCTTAAACATACGGTGTTTTAATAAAAATAGTTTTTTATAAAATCAAACTTTTCGTAAGTGTTCCATCTAAAGCGTATTCTGGGGTGTGAGAACTTTCTTGAAAATCTACTCTTGGAAGTTATTGAGCTTAAATACCAATCTCATGTTTATCCAACTTTTCGTTTTTGAGTTAGCTCTGCGCGCGCGAACCTTTCTCCTGTGATGCCTTCTTGGTTATTTATTCAGGAGACTTCAAAATGTGCATTCCCGGTGAAATCTCCATATCTAGTTTTTGGGTGGAAAGCAATAAGCTCTGTCTAGTATGTACCTACGTGGTACTGAAATAGCGATTTTTCATTTGAGAAAACTGTTAAGCACTTTAAAAATCAAAGCAATAACAAACGTATCTCATAGATGGTTAACGCTACAAATATATTTGATTGTGTGCTTTAAAGCAGATCTAACGAAGTTAATGGGAATATACAAATGAAACAAAGGATCTGATGTTTTGTGTTCATATAACTTTCTATATTCACTGATCCACAAATTATTCTTACACAAGTTTGTACACTTACACATTTGCTTTCATTTTAGATCTTAGATGAGGTAGTAGACTAAAGTCATAAAAAGCAATCGATATATGATGGTTTTGAAATTGCAGGCTCTTTGCAGGACCACGAAAAAAAAATGATAAGCAACCTTCCACTTGGAAAAAATTATAAATGCTTGAAAATTCAACTCAATAACAAAGAATATAAGTTATGTGCGTTCTAGATCTATATTTTTGTGCATTAAGGTTTTGTCTATCTCTTACTATTTACCAGTTGTAAAGCCATTCAGAATGATGAGGGCTTCACTGGCAGCAAAAAGTTCAAGTTACCCATTTTATTGATCTTGCACGCATCTTAAACATACGGTATTTTATTCCAAATTGCTACAATCACTTTTGTGAAACTAATAAGTTTGGTTAAGTATTCTGTTTTACACCCGTGGGGCGTTTGAGCCAAGTACGGTCACGCAAACGCATTTTATCATTAATTGTTCAGATGGAGTGGTATCGGGCTGTTCAACGTGTTCTTCCGGTGCTATTTATAGCTGGTGAGACATTGTGCGTCACCGCCGTGGACACACTTCTAAATCTTTCTTAAACCCAACAGGTAGCATTTTAAAGTACAATATACTGCGAATTGCCTTTAATTTATTATCTTGCTATCATAGTTGAATTTATTATCTAATATGAACATTAATTTTTTTAAATATCTACGGATCTGATCCGGGTAATCCGGAGATCCGGCTAAACGAGGGCCCGATAAATGAGGTTTTACTGTACATGCAAACATTTGTTTTGTATTCTAGGTGTCTCAAAACATGTATTTCCGATAAACTCTGCCTCCAGATTTTGGGGTGAAATACAGTACTTACTGTTCTTCAGTAGAGGAAGTAAAAATGCCAATGATCTACGTAAGCACAAGCAAATAATCTCGTGAATTATTATTGAAATTCAGAATCATTTTCTCTACCCCTAAGACCGGTAGATATGACACTACGTTGGAGGACGTTTATTAGGAAAAAAAAAAAAGATCTACCCTTAGGGGTCGTTGATTTCTGAAATATGAACTACATAGAATTTGAATTGAAAGTTTGAGGTCCTGGAACAGCAATAACCGGAAGAGCTTTTAGGAGATTTCCGACAATGGGGCAATAGCGTCGTGGAAGCATGTGCAGTAAACCGAGCATTTCGTCGGTGTTCCGCATCGCTTTCACGTGGATGACGTCCACCATATTCCTTCCCCTGACAGCTGCCTAGCAACCAACGAAATTTCGCGAAAAGGACATTCGGGGCACTTTTCGTTTTGTAACTGTCCAAGCCTTTGAGCGTGTGCCAGTTCATTAAGAGAGTATTGTGTTGTGTTCCACAAAGCTGTTGCCATACGTTTGAACTCTGCTACCGCGTGTTCCTGCATCACCATGCAAATAACGTCAGCTCTAGGGTAATTGAAAGCTGGTTGCTTGCTTGAAACCTTTGCCGACAAAATTGTATGGTATTATCTTCCGTAATTTACACCGTTCGAATTATATTCTCTCGGTTCCCCATCCTCTTTCTGAGTCTATCTTTTGCTTAAATTCAGAGGCATCAATAGAAATTAAATTGCTTCATAATTCGAACGTTTTTTCCGAGGCACCTGAAATTAAGACCTTGAAGGTCTCCCAAATGGGTCTGATATTGATATTCTCTTTTCTGAAAGAGAAAGAAAGAGAGAGGAGACAGAAATAAGGGGCAATGGAGACATTTGGATACGCAAAGGTAGTAAGAATAATGCAACATATTTACTGTCGTATCATAATTTTTAATTGAGCGGTATTTACTGTCCTGCAAAATTTAGCAGTATGGAGACATGAGCGTCGGCAGAGTTTTTTTCAGGGAGGGGCCGCATGTTGGAAGTTAGCAATTAATTCATTATTCTGTAGCCAAAAACTGTAAAAATTGAGTTATAGTATTTGTTACAGATAAGCATGTTAATTTATGCTAAATAAGAAGTGTACTTTACCTCAAAATTAAAGAAATAGTCTTACAGTAATTGATTGCACATTACATTTGTTATTTTCTAAGGGGGAGCCACGGCTCCCCCTTGCACACCCTTCGCGACGCCCATGTATGGAGATCTAATTTGAATGTTTTTAGAAAATAATCACGAACTTAAAACGCAAAACGTGGAGTGCATGCAACTTCTGCGTGTTTATAATCACACCTAGACTCCAAATTCTTCTTCTGATTATCTTCCATATTATTTTCTAACAGTTCGTTTTGAGTCATGACATCAACCGTCAAACAATTGACTCAAAGCATCTTAAATTATAGCATCAAAGTCATCGTATTATGTATAGCTGTTGAACTGGTAGTGTTACCAGAAATCCGAGGTGTACATGTGTAAGTTGAATAGAAATTGTTTTCTTTATTAATAAGTAATTCAAAATAATGAAGCACGCCGTAGTGTGAAAAATAGTGTGCAGTACACGTATGTGTGTGAAACGCATAGCAGAATCTCGAAATTCTTGACTTCGTCTCGTCTTTTAAAACTGTTTCTCGATTGTGTGATAATGTACTTCCCACACCCGTATCGTATCAGCGATGCCAGAAGCTTCACTTAATGTTCTTGACATAGTAAAAAGGATTGCGCTTTATACTTCACATTGTAGAGCTGTGAATTGCAAATCCTTTGTTAGAAGTTGTGAGTGCACACAGGAGGCATTTCACATTCCTATGCAAATAAATACATTGAGAGCGAAAGAAAGAATAAAAAGAAGGCTGTCTCTGTGGTCGAGTGGTCAGCTTTCTGGCTTCTCTGGAGACGTTTACGTTATTAGCTATTATTCCCATCTCCTCTTTCAGTCGGAGGGTAAATCAAGGCTGTGGCGTTTACACTCACAAGCAGTCAGTATCCAGTGTCGACATAAACAGGCGACTCCATGGCGGTTTCTAAGTGATACCTTGAATTTTCTGGAAATGTTCTCAGGCTCACTCTGGATGATTTTTGCAAAATGGTAAACAGTAGAAGGCAGACAAATGCTTACAAACTAAAAAATGTGGATCTTGGTAAAACACAATTTATGTCAAATACTTCTTTCTTTCTTTTTTTTTCTTTTGAGTGGCCCATTTCCGAGATATTCTTTATTTGTTTAAGTTTGCCAATACTTACACTTCTCAAATAGGAATATGTTATTCTTTTTTTACTTTCTCTAGTAGTAAGTAAAGGAACTATTGTATTCCACCCAAAAATTCGATATCGACATTTCACCGGAAATATAGTTTTTGAGGCCCCCTGAATAAAAAAAAATATATAAAATAAAAAAAAAAAAAAAAAAAATTATGAAAAGGTCCGGGTGGGCGCGCGTGTGTCTGTCAATCTATGGACAGCATAACTCAAAAACGAAAAGTTACTTAAAGACCAAAGTTGGTTTCAAGTTTAATGTATTTTAAGGATGCGACACGAAGATTTTGAAGAAAATTCCTCCACTCTGAACTACCCTTTACATGGAAAATTTTTCGAAAACGTTTATTTTCTCGAAAATGGCTCGGACGATTTTGATTAAAATGTCATTTGTTTGAGATATTTTTATGGCAAACGAAATGTATATTTTGAATTTTCTGGCTATAGCCGATGTAGCCCTGTTTACTCTGGACGATTTTTGAATAACTCGTAAACCGTAAGAGATAGAGCAAATCTTACTGTACAAAAATGTAAATCTTGCTAAAACACACAATTTATGTTCAAGTACATTCTTTAGTAGAATGAACCATTTCGGAGATATTCCTTGTTATTTGTGTCCTTTGAACTTTCGTCAAATGGAACATCGTTATTCTTTTTTAATATGTTATCCGCGCAAAGAGAACTGAATTTGAAAGCTTTAAATGATTTGAATGTCGCTCAAAGCCTTTGTATTCCCATATTCTCCTTGCACCTACAAGGAAATACGCAATAACATAATTTCTACAAATGTTTATCTCAACTAGCACGAAGAAGATATAGGAATAAGAGTTTGTAAGAATGGCTAGTACAAGAGTAGAGAAAGTCATGTGAGTACAACACATCAAATTTTTATTTCTTGTAAATTCGTGGGTTTGCAAGGATGTAGTTATCAATTGTTTTTAAACAAATGAGGATTACCTCAGGCCATAAAATGTACATTGCCATGAAATTGCCTAGGTTATATTATTTACCGAATGTTTGTTACGTTAGTAGAGACTAATTAGAAACATAAAATTGTATATCAATAATTTGCAGAATATCTACGAAAATAAATGTTATTTACACTATGAAAGTCAGAGTTTCTACTTTCTACTTTCATTGCACAGTTCAGAAGTTTAATTTTTGTCCTGTAATAAGTGTTGAGTAAAAAAATAAAAATAACGAAGGACAAATATTTTGTTTTTACAGTCAATGATACATAAATGTATGAGCTTTTGCAGATTACGTGTTGGAAAATCATTAAAATTGTATGAAATGTTCCTTCGCTTTCGAGGTTGTGACGTTTCGCGAGATAAATATCAGTTACAGATAGGGGACATTACTGATTTTCCATTGCATGTGTTAAAATTTAAATATTGTAACATTAACAAGCTCAATAGCCGATTGTGTAATTGATGATTCTGATAAATCGGTGTGGCAGTAGGGTAGTACATTTTTCTCTGTGTTAGCTTGCCATTGTATTACATTGAATATTGTGTTTAGGGGGCTGTAACAGAATCGTTAATCAATTTGTTCCGTTTCCCATCCCCTTACCAGCTTAAATCACAGGAAACTGCGGGGAGTGTAAAAATTAAAGCAAAATATAAAATCACATCTGTAGAGTGGCGGATTCCAAAGGCATATTTCCCCTTTCATGTGAATGGATACCGTGTGCGACAGAATTTGCATTTATGACAAAGGGACGGTTGTCGGAAACAAAAAACAAGTGTTGTTCACAAATGTTCGAATGCAGAACTCTTGTTACGTCAGGATGAGAGAGATAAAAATGTTATTCTCTGACTAATGTGCCGAGGTAGACCAGAAAGTACAATACGGGAGGTATCGAGGGGAAGAAAATGAATGCTTGAACACCGAGCTCCATCTGCTGAGAAACATTTGTATTTATTGGTAAGTGACAAAACAATGAAGCATCAGCTTCATAAAAGCGGTAGGACGGACGTTGTTTCAGCAAAAAGGGAAATGGCATCGCATCTACTTGGAGGAGAATATTACTTTGAGTGAGTTTAATTCCTATCTCTTTTAGACTAATGCATTTTGACAGTGTCGTTCAAATACAGGGTGTTAAAGACTTTTAGAAGGAAGAAAACTTAAATTTGTAATTAAAGAATGCGATTAAGAAATGCCCCGGTGATCACCTTTAAACTTTTAGACAAAACCGTCGTGCTCGTAGATTGATGAAAACACCATATTATTGCTAGGATAATTTGAATTGAGAAGCTGTGTACAAAGGCATATTCGTTAATTTTTTGTTTTGTCTGACTTTACAGCCGAAATTACGCCTTACGCCTCTATTACATAGTGTTGCCATTTGGCAACAAAGATGTTTAGTCGAAGTTTTAGAGTATTGTAACAGAAGTTTTTGTTATTTTCATATTATATTGGATTTAACAATAAAATAAAGGTATTGTTAGCAATTTATATCATAAATGTAATAATTTATTTCAGTATTGTAATTTCTTTTATTTCTTTTTCTTTTCCAAAAGTCAAAATCTAGGCAGCCTAATGTAGTCCTATCTCACTGGTTAGTTTACGTGAATCCTCCCCATCCCTTACTACAGCCTCATTTGATTGCAGACGTTGGGGAAAACAACACAGTTATTGTCAATAACGAACCGTTTTGCCGCCCCCCAAAAAAAAAAAAAAAAAGCCAAATATGTGGAGCCATCTAGCAATTTGACGAATAGATATAATGGTTTATCATATCACTAACTGTCCCGCAAACATTGTGTGAACAATGCTGAAATGTATTTCTACCGTAATTCGAATGAATTTTGTCACAGTTTAATGTTAACGTGGCGTGGCCAAATCTCTGTTAGGAATTTAAATTTGCTTGACATTTTAATATTAAATTGTGCCTGAATTCGTTTCAATTAAGGTATAAATGTTTTAAAGCATTGTGTATACAATGCGTGACAGTTAGTGAAATAATAAACTATTTATATCCATTCGTCAAGAAATTAGATGCCTCCAAATATTTGACAAAATTTTTTTTCGACAAAATTATTCTTTGTTGACAATAATTATATTGGATATATTTGTTACTCTCATCATGTAGAATCCCTGGTTATCGCATGACCTTCCACCCTGTATCACTGCATAATCATCTTTCTTTGAACAAGTACTTGTATGTAAATAGAGCCAAGTAGTTGTCTGAGAAAGATCGCTCTTGTTCGATTATATCACCAACTGCTGCAGTAAAGAATGTCCCTCCATATTTGTGAGTAACTTGCTAAAGACTAATCCAATTAAAATGCCTGCTTCAAAACAGGATATTCTAGCAATTGCAACTTTCTCAGATCTATAAATGAAGCATAAAGCTAAAGTTAAGGAATGTAATGCGTGTTAGGTAAATTCTGTGGTTTATTGCAGAAGTTAGATAACGGAAGTGAATAAATGACGCTCGAGTAAGACCGTATTGGAAACGGATAATTATACCCCACAGTAGCATGGCTATCTCACAGGGGAAGTAGTCCTCTGTATTGCACTTTCTAATGAATGAAGAAAACACTGTGAGAAAGCCCTTCTAATTGTGAATAGAATCAAAATATCTAAAGACTTAAAACCAGTAGCACTTCTGAAGGCTTTTGAAAAAAAAGTTTTTTTTTTAAAGAGAGTTAACGCTATTTTTCACATAGAATATTTAATGTATAAATTTAAATTAATTTATTTTAAAATAAACTTTTAGTTCAAACTGTGAACCATTTTTAATTTAAAAGAGTAAGTTAAACGAGGGTTTAAAATTACGTAACATTCTCTCAAAATAACTTCCTACCTCATACATCATCACAATATACTTCTGGTAATTGCATTTTGATATCAGTTTGAGAAACTAATTTGCACCGTATTATTCGATTTTCAATGTCTGGTAAACTGGAGAAGAGAGACAGCTAACTATAGGAAAAATACCGGCTTCATTAAAGTGTTGTGTTTACGCAAATAATTTCTCCTTTGCCAGTAATAATTTCCGAAATACAGTCAAAACCGGATACAGCGACATGGTTATATGTGACATAGCTTCGGGAGTAATTATGAGACATCACTCAGGGTTTCGAAATAATTGAAGGAATACTCCGAATAGCTTTTTCAGACGTTAAGTAACTCGACAACGTTGCGTTGAAGTTGATCAAGGAGTTGAACCGGCCTCTGGATGTAAAAAGGTCGATTGCTTGCAGGGTGGTATAATGTTTGGGAGAAAACAATTCTGATTGTCCTACACTCGCATAGTAAACATGAAAGGACAGGGCATGGTGTTTGTTTACGTTCACGAGACATCACGCTGAGGTGTTTATGTAGGTACTGGTCTAGTGAAAGTGACACAAGCGTTGCAGCTTGTTTTCCACAACATTAAAATATCTCCGTAGAAAATGATCAGAGACAAGAACGTAAGATACAAAATGTGTTCCAAGTACCGAGATATATCACTTTTTTAAATTAATGTAATGACTTCCCTTACCATTCTCTATATAAATAAATGTATGTTTGCTCTCAATGCGCTCCTAAACCGCTTGACCGATCACCACGAAATTCGGCACGAATGTATCTTTTTTCATGTAGAAGGTTTGTATGCTATCCATTTTACTATACAACTTAACATTCACGTGGTTTTATTTTCTCGCTTTTCTTTTATGTAATGCATTCACATATCCTCCCCCAACTCGCCCTTCAACATACAATCCATACAATTTTCTAAGTAGAAATACAACACATTACATTCACACGATTTTTCCCACGCACTTTTCTTTTACGAAACACGATCACATTTTTTTCTCCATTCGCCCTTTAACATATAATTCATACAATTTTCTATGATTGAAATAGAAATGCAACATATTACATCCACACGGTTATCTTTACTCACGTTACTTTTACGAAACACAAATGCATTTCTTTCTCTACTGCCTCTTCTACAAATAATTCATACAATATTCTGCATGACTGACATAAAAATACGTCTTACATTCACACAGCTTTCTCTACTTTTCTTCTGTGGTATTTGAGGTTGTTCACCAGTGCTTTTGCGTTGTGTTTTCCCGATGTTTTTATCGGTTTATTTTGTTTATTTTGGGCTCTTTGTAGTATCCAACGTAAGATGTAGGGATAAAATCGTCAAACCACGACCATTCATAAAAATGGTTTTCAGTTTTGCTGATGTCTTTTTAAACTTTGTTTTTTTAAAGCTACAATTATGGGATTATGGTAGGAGAGAAGTAATGTCACTTAAGCGCGTAATCATAACGCTTCATTGTTCCATCGGGGCATAAGCACACATCCTGAGAACAATAATTGCTTAACGTATGCATAACGTTCCAGCTCTGAGGGAAACGACCTCTCAAGCTACTGCAGCCCTAAAGGGTAGATATTAATTTTTTATGTTCCCTTGTGCTTGGAATTTTCCTTTTTCTTTAGCTAGCAAGTTTTTTTCTCCTTGCAAGTCGGCTTTCACTCTGGTGTTTGTTTAAAGTCCTTCTTAACTAGCAGAAAAGGCAAGATTAGCCCGAGGATATTCTGGTGACTTACGACAGCACAAGAGCCCTTTCGTACATTTCATCACTACCGTCAGTAAAGGGATATGATAAAAGAAAATGCATATTATTTCTTGTTCTCTGCTACATACCTGAGTATACTTCGCCCATACCTTTAACGCTAAAAGGTATGAATTAATAAATACTGAAATGGTTTGAGCACGAAATTATCTGCTCCTAGAAAGCTTGATCTAAGGTACTTAAACTATCAGACCTATTCAAGGCAACCTTGGGGTAATCTGTGAATTTTTTTTTTTTTTTTTTTTTTTTTTTTTTTTTTTTTACTTTAATGTATTTCTCTTCATCGGAGATAAAGGGCATTATATCCACTTTTTACTGAACTGATGTGTTAATGTTTTACTCGTATATTGCTTTCTTCTTTAGTTTAAGCCCGTCTCTGTGGTGTGATGGTAGCATGTCTGCCTCACATTCAAGAGATCCCAAGTTCGCATCTCGGTGAGTTATCTGGATAAGAGATTTTCCCTTTTCCTGAGAAGATGAATGTCGAGTAACTTTAAGCTCTATGGACCTCGGACTCATTTGAGAACCATTTCAGTAGCTTCATTCGTCGTCCGATATGACACTACGTTGGAGGACGTTAATATACACCAAAAAAGTTCTAGTTACTAGATTCAAAACCTAGTCCTATTCCCATTAAACTCTTGTACCTACAAGAAAATTACCTGTAGTGATGCCACGAGAGGGTTTCATGTAACAATTATGCGAGCGTGAACCGCCAGAAAAATTTTCCCAAATATGAAAACCACAAGTAGTATTTGTTTATTGTATTCCACGAAATAATTAGTAATTCATTTATTAATACTATTTAATATTAATAGTGATTTACGGGTAAACAACTTGCAATAATATACAGACATTTCAATTGAAATTTATTTTCACCATTGGTACTACAACTACTCCAGTAGGCCGTGAGAACAACAAAACAATAATTTTAATATTTATTCCGGGGAAATGAGGAATTAGAGATATGATGAATATAAATGAGCGTTAGTAGGTTATTCATTAAACGTAGGTCTGGTATATTTAAAATTACAGTATTTTGACTTCGCTTCTTCAATTAAAATATCAGTATCCTCACTAGAATATTCGTCAAGTCTTTTTTCTGCCATTTTTATTGATCCGCTAATAGTTTTTACTGCGCATGGATACTTCAAATCTTGAGAAACCTAAGAAAATGTTTAGGATGGCGGAACCGAGGGGAGATGAGTTTGTAAGAATAGTTAGTACAAGAGTAGAGGAAGTCATGTGAGTGCAACTGTTCAGATTTTTTTGATTATATGCTTCAAGTTAGATATATTTTAGTTTGACACCTACATTTCATTGCACTTCTACTTGAATTTCCAGTTCTCTCTCGTATATTTAACATTATTATCAAAGTTTAATATTTCTGAGAAGAAAGGAACAAGAACACTGTACAGTATTTGAAGGAATTATTATTATTATTATTATTATTATTATTATTATTATTATTATTATTATTATTATTATTATTATTATTATTATTATTATTATTATTATTATTATTATTATTATTATTATTATTATTATTATTATTATTATTATTATTATTATTATTATTATTATTATTATTATTATTATTATTATTATTATTATTATTATTATTATTATTATTATTATTATTATTATTATTATTATTATTATTATTATTATTATTATTATTATTATTATTATTATTATTATTATTATTATTATTATTATTATTATTATTATTATTATTATTATTATTATTATTATTATTATTATTATTATTATTATTATTATTATTATTATTATTATTATTATTATTATTATTATTATTGTTGTTGTTGTTATAATTAGAATTACTATTTTTAAGTCTTTTAACGTCATATTAGCCGTTGCCCGGTTCATATCAGCGCCGTTCTTTGCCGAACGTTTCTCTTTTTTAAGTTATTTGCCAATTAAGTTTCTGATATGAAGCCAGCGCTTTTAAGAACATTTAAACGCCAACATTGTGAGCCATATCAAAGCCGGAACCCTGGACACAAAGAGCCATCCAGGGAAATCAGAAAACTCCAAACTTCTAGGCGTGTGCTGGAAATGTTAGGGAGCCACTGTTATAAATAAAGCAAATTCTAGTGCCACAAAAGTATTTCAAACATATAAAGTAGCTTTAATTACACTGAAGACTATGCCCCGCACTATTTCTTATAAAAATATCCAACATTTATAAGATTATTCTTTTAGAAAATCTAGCAAAACACATGTGCACAACAGACAAAAGGCCGCTTGTATCAGAACACGCGTTAACCTCGTTAGTAAAATGGATGAACGAAGTTGAGATATTCCCTTCACAGAGGAAGCTTGTTTCCAAGCTATCAGTGCAGTAAATCGTCAAAATTGGATATTCTAGCCTTCGAAATGAGATTACGGTAACCCCGCTTCATAACACAAATTGCGAGGTTATTCTGTTTTCCTTTTGGTTTCGGGTGCAAAACGCATCAAGCAAGAATCACTCACCAATAACCTATTAGAAAATTCATTGAAAAATAAAATGTATTAGCTGACATAGATCGATCACCTGTGGATTCACCGGCTCCATTTAGTGCAAGCTCTACAATGTAAAGGTGGGAAAACATTTTATGCCGAATTTGGAAGCTTAATTTACTGTTTATTGTAGACTATCGTTTGTTGTTCTTTGATCTTTTGAATGCGTGGTGGGCATGAACAGTGTGTAGTCGTTACTTAAAATAACACCATTTGACAATGCAAAGATGGATTTACTCCTCTCCCTCCTTCCAAATGCATGTCATGCAGGAAGTATCAAAGCTTGACTCGGCGTTTGGATACAGCTGTTTTATAGACTAACCAATTTGTGGAAAATATGTTTTAATCCCTGGTGAATATGATAAGTGTGTTATGTCTTAGGTGCTTCATAGTGTCACCGCGCCCGCCGCATCTGATTGCCGCACTGGGGAGGGGGGACCCAGCTAGTCGCCTACCTGGCCTAACGACCAGCCTTGAGGAGGGAGCAGTGTCGCCCATCGCATTATTGTCGGCACTACCGCTAAAGAGAGAAAGGGATAGAGACTTCTGGAATTCTCTGCTTTGTATTTCACCGCAATAATAGCTGAACTTTCCTGAAGATTCCAGAATAGTGCCTGGGAGATATAAATAGCGGTAAAGTGTGAGAAGGACAGTTCTTGTGTTACGAATTCGGAGCCGTGCTGTTGGTGAATCGGTAAAGACTTTCGTGCTGTTGCAACGAGTGTACAAAGTTACTGTTTACGGAAATAAAAGTGTTTCTTTATCTCGACTACATCTGTCTTCTTTACTTTAAACCCACCCAAAGCCACAATATGTATAAGAATTAAAATTACCTACTCTTGATTTTTTAATAAGATAACTTTGTGGTATAATTGAATACAGTCCAGTTGTGCATACATTTTAAGTTAAACAACATGAAAGTTGTGATTATGTAGCCACCTATTTTGTCATTTTTTAAAAATTTTTTTAGGTTATTTTTAATGTGTATGCGGCTACAAAGAGGACCTTTTTTTAGAATGATTGCAAAGACCACCGGATTACATGTTAAGCATTTTATGCTGAGTGCTGTACTTAAGAATACTTCAGTTTCAGCCAATCACAGCATTTTGTTGCTGCCGTAAAACTCTGCAGCTGATGTTCAACTGTCTGAATCTTGTATCCGAAGAGTAATGAGTTCAAGGAGGAAGCAAATTAGTGGACATTGTTGTGCATACTTTGATAGCTTATAGAAACATCGGCAAATGTGAGCCGATTGTTAACATACTGGCCAATATTTCTAAGCAGCAGTTTTACCGGTACATTTTGATGCTAGCTGGGTTGCCTATCCGGAACGGCGATTCCGCCAGTTGTCAAAGCCGTTAGTGTTGGCGTAACAAAAGGGCTCCCCATTGTGTGTGCCTAAGGAAAAAGAACAAAAAGACTAGATAAATAAGCTAACAGAAAGAGAAAGAGAAAGTATAAAGAAAGGGCCCAAATTATTGAGATTCCTTCAACACATTGCGCTCACGGATATTCCGGATTGCATTAATTCCACATTATTTATGAACTAACCGGTGTATTTTTCCCGTAAAACATAATTACATCCCTTTGTGAGAGTGTCTCCTGTCCAATCCCAGTCTTCACGCAAGAAGATGTTAACCAGCAAATGCAAATATGAAATTCCATAGTCAAGGTTTAAAAAAAAAATTTATATATATATATATTTCAAAGTTGGATGAAAACTTCTGTGAACTCTTCAAAAAGGAACTAAAGAAGAAAAATGAAGAAGAATGGGCTTGTGAAGAGAGAGACAAAACAAGTATGAAACTAAAATAAGAACTGAAGCTTTCCTGGCGACGAACATATTCAAGCTGTTCTCGGTCTTCGAGCCAAGTGAAGTGATGAAGAGCCATCGACGTTTCGGGAGCGTACATCTCTCCCATCATCATCCTGATGAACAGCTTGAATAAGTATGAAACTGTTTTAAAGAGGCTGGGCGAAACAAAGACAATAATGAAAATTATCGGAAAGAGAAAAAGAAATTGATGGAATATTGAATGAAAAGGTACCTTGTTACGAAATGAGTTGAAGAAGGGGGTTGGGGAAAGGAAAAGGTTTCAGAAAAGAAGATACCAGATATTAGAGAACATTAAGATAATTGGTTTAAGTACAGAATAAAGGAAAATGGAAAAGGGGGAAGACAGAATGAAGGTAGGCTTATGATGAAGCTTGGGCAAAAATCTGGTTGGTTGATTGATTGATAGCTTTCAAAAATGCACAAATTATAAGGAAACAGCCGCAGGTTTGAAATTGAAATCTAAAGATTTGCGTTTGCAAAACAGGTATTTATACATTTAAAATTTAGCTTATGTTGCTACAAAATTAGGCATAATTTATTCGGAGAATTTCCGAATTATTTACGAGTTTTAGGCTATGCACTGCACATACAATTTAAAACATGTTAGAAGTTAATACAAATTTAAAAGTCTTAATGTGTTGCATTCATATGACTTTGTGTACTCTTGTATTGACTATTCCTGCAAACTCTTATTCCGCTATCTTCTTCATGTTGTATGTGCAGAAAGTATCTTATTGCTGATTTTCTTGTAGATGAAGGGGAATATGGGAATACAGTAGGCTTTGAGCGATAGTCAAATCTTTTAAGGCTGGTCGCTGTATGAAGGGTTTGAAATTCCGTTCTCTTTACACGGCCAGAGATAAAATAGTGGATAGCGACCTTCCATTTGTGAAGAGCTTAAGTATTGCAAAACTCACACCAATAATGAGTATCTCCGAAATTGTTCGCTTCACAAAAATGCATTTGGACATAACTTGTGTTTTAAAAATATTTAGGTTTTTTGTGTAGAATGATTTGTGGTCTATCTCTTATGGTTTATCAGTTATGAAAAAGTCGTCAAGAGTAAACAGCACTAGATGGGCTACACCTAGAAAATTTAAAATAAACATTTCATGTGTCCTAAAAATATCTTTAACATATAGAATTTTAATCAAAATTGTTACAACCATTTTTCATAAAATAAAAATTTTCGAAAACTTTTTCATCTAAAGGATAGATTAAGGTGGAGGAATTTTCTTCAGTCTTCGTGTCGCATCCATGAAGGATATTAAACCTAAATACCAACTTTTGGTTTTCAATTGACTTTTCGTTTTTGAATTATGCTGTTTACACACACACACACACACACACACACACACACACACACACACACACACACACACACACACACACACACACACACACACACACACACATTTTTCTCAAAATGCTCTTTTTGGATTCGGGGGCCTCAAAACATATTTTCGGTGAAATCTCGACATCGAAATTTTGGGTCGAACACAATACTTAACTATACGTAGTAGGGAAAGAAAAAACACATTATTGGAGAATGTTTGGGAAATGTTTTCTAAAATTCTACTAGTAATACTTACCAATAAAGTTACATCACAAGGCGAACGCACCTGAAATATAACGTTGTGTATACATTTACAGTCCTGTTTTATAGGTAACTTCAAATGGAGCTTCCTGGGCTCTAAGGTCATAACTTTCCACGTGTGTGTACATTTGGAGTGCGTTCAGCGTGAGTGTTCAGATAGGAGCTTCTAGTACCAACATACCGTCTTTAATTTCACGCTAGATTAAGTACTTGGTTCAGATGACGTATCACACTCTCTTAATCTGTTAACGACATGTAAGAGAACGGAGAACCAGAAGGCAGACATCGTTATCTAGAATTACGGGCGACCATAGATGTTTTGGGAAACTATGTTATTAAGCCTAGTGTCACACAACGCCCATCCGTCCCCACAATCATTAGATCTCACAATGCGTAGTTCCTACAGGTCACAGAACTCAAAACAAACACGTGCCAGAACTTAAAGGGGAAATAGAGATATAAGTTCTAAACGTTCGCTCTCGAAACCTACGTCGGGAAGCTTTGTTATAGTTTTGCCTCTTTAGTTTAATTATAATTGCATGTTAATTAATACATTTGTTGTTCGTTTTGTATAACGCAAAACAGTTCGATATGGAACATTCGCAGTCCTTTGTTTACCTCTACCAATTCGCACTATACCGAGCGAGATGGCTCCGCGGTAAGGTGTGAGGCTCGCATTCGGGAGGTCTTGGGTTCGATTCCCATGGTCGGCCTTCCTAACATATGGATTTTTTTGGGAGGTTTCCCCGGATCGCTAGGCGATTGCTGGGAAGAATGGCTAAATCCTTCCATTTCGCTTCATTAATCATTCTATTCGTCATTCATCCCATGGCTCTTTCAGGGTCGCAAGTGTCAGCTTGGCAGGGATGATATGCGCAGAAGAACCCTTCCCGTCCCTCGTTATCCGTGGGGTCCGGGTACGGGAGCGGAAAATGGGGACATTGGACCTCTAAGAAGGTTGTTGTTGTAGTGTTTAACGCCCGCTTTTACTACTACGGCACCGCAGGCGGTGACACTGATGACACATGGAATGAAGATGGAGCACCGGTGGAATGAGATGGCGGGGGAAACCGGAACACCCGGAGAAAACCCGCCCTGACGCCGCTTCGTCCACCACGAATACCACATGCGGGTCCCTGGGATCGAACCCGGGCCGCCTATGTGGTAGGCGAGCGCGCTAACCACTCGGCCACGGCGCCGCCGGACCTCTAAAAAGGCACCGGAAGACCTAAAGACTTCGAATTGTCGTCAAACTTGGGAAACCTTATAATCGCTCCACCGTTAGATACGAACTTGATGTAAACACAAGCCATCAACAACGAACTCGCAATACGCCGAAACCAAAGCACACCATAAAATATAGTACCTTAAATATCGGCAATTATCTGTGAGTTTTCAAGATGTACGATAACCCTGGTAAAGACTACATAAATGTAACGCGATATTTCTAAAATTCCTGAGTCAATATCGTCCTGTTGCAACATAAATACGAAGTATGAGCCCACGTGGTGTTTGTTCTGTGTTAGCCGCAGGTGATAACATCAGGTTATCGCGGAGTGATACAAGGGGCGGATCTAAGGCTGGATGGAGTATAGTTAGGTACCTCTGTTAATATCTGTACCGTTAATCTGGATCTGGCCAACTGGTGTCTCCCCTCACATCCTCCTCCCGGGGATGCTTCCTTCGAGGTATTGGTACAATAAGCCTGACTGCTCCTTATCTCTCCTATTCCTATTCCTGCACCGGGTTTCTCGTGAATGACGCGTCTTTCAGCCCCTAGCTCCCACGGCACTGCTATATGAATTCGTTCTTCAGTAGCGGCCTACCGGTCCGCCATTTCTCCCCTACATAGTCTAGTGATATACAAAATTATGTGAATTTATCTTCCCTTATAAAAGGAGTTTGAAATGTTGCCCCTTTCTGACTATACTGACCATATACCTGTTGAACACATTACTGAACACTCGACGAATTTGTACAACCGAGATGTTGAAAAAGATGCAGTCGAGCCTACGAATATTTGTTGCATAAGCTTTATCTTTAAGATCGTACTCATTATGTCACAAAAACACGTGGTAATACGAATCAGCAACTTCGTTGAATTCTTTCCACAACAGTTCCACGTTTGATCTAATTTGTCCTCAATTAGAACTGTTGACATAATGGTGTGTTTTAATGGGTTCTGTCCCCTCTCCGTTATAAGTGTCTTATAGGGTTTCCCAAGTTAAAATAAAGACCAGTTGTCATGACAGTATTTTCAATATTTCTTCAGCATTTGATATTTTAATTAAAGTTGTTAGAGCCATGCTCTCTGTAATGAATTCCTTATGTTGAGGTAATTTCGTGTAAGATGATGCGCGACTGAAGTATAAGCTTTGGTAATTTTCCAACTTTTCTTTTTAGAGTAAATGGATCTTTCTCTCTCTCCTCTTTCATTGGGTTTTCCAAAAGTGCTTTTTGAGTTCAAGGATCTTAAAAGCTGTATTTTCGGTGAAATGTCGATATCAAAATTTTGAGTTCACTAACTTCGTTACCAGGTATACAGAAAAGCGATGCAGAATGTAAAATAAATATTTATCTGCCTCATCAGTGAATGAAAATATATAGGAATAACAATAAGCGACAGAATTTAAAAGCAAACAAATAAATAAAAGTAACAAATCCACAGTCAACCCAAATAAAACTACGATTTAATTAAAAATCCCATTTGAGTTGAGGTACGTTTTAGCGTATTTTAATAATTCACGGAGGTGAAAGATAGAAAAGGAACGCTAACAGTTGATGACATTAGTTAAGTATTCTTACTATAGTTGGCTGTTGTGAATTCATGGCTAAAGTTTAAACAAGAGGCGTTGAACATTTTGAATTGATTATACTTATTTATTACTCCCATCTAAATGATTTTCACATCATCCCATGCCCTTTGTTTTTGGAATGTGAAATAATCGTTTGAAACATTCAAATACCCGGGCTATCGGCAGCCGTGGCAATTTAACGCTATTTCCCTTAGGGGTTTCACTATCAAGATTGTGAGCACAGTGGCATAGTGCACAGGCGTCGACCCGTCCAAAACACTGATACACATAACAATGGCAGAATAATAAAATATTGTGGAGATGAACAGTAAACTTACGAGATAAAAATCACGTGTTATCATCATTTGTGTATATAAAATCGTGAACAAATTCTTGAATATGAGGTTTAGTCCCTTCCTTTAACCTTTGTTAACAAGATCATAATGGGTATAATTTAAGTTTGATAACCATGAAACTGATTACCTATTTTATTCTTATTGCACTGTTGCATCTGAGTACGAATACATATTTTATTTCTTGGTAAGTATAGTATACTATTGTTAATATTATTTCGAAAGAAAAATTATATACAATATTTATAACTATATATATATTTGCTAAGTTTTCCTCATACGTGGACAATGGGCGTTAATGGGTTAATCAAGATTAATTTAGTCATCCGGATGATGTATATTACTATTAAATTCACACACACACACCGAACACCGAACACCCATGCCCGAAGCGGGAGTCGAACCCGTGACCCACTGCGCGTCGGAGCTCCAAAGATCTATGCTCTAGAAGGGCAGGTTTAAAAATGACAAAAGTTTTGAAAATTTCAAATAATAACAGCTCTTATCTCGGAAATGCCTGGTGTCATAACGTTATTCGAAATAAATTGTTTCAAAGCGATATTCGGTTTTTTGTAAATACCTTTTTCTTTATTTCTTATTGTTTGTCAGTTATACAAAATTATACAACTTCGCTCCAAATAAAAATTACTTCACAGGCTATTTCCAGAAAACTGAAGATATGTTTCTTTTTACATATAAATGTCTTAAATATATGATATTTTAATTTGAATCATTCAAGTCGTTTTTTAAGAAAGTAAAAAGTATCCACATTACCATATGTAAAATACCTTTTAGGAATGGGGAATCTTCTTGAAAATCTTGTCACGTCTGTGGAAGACATTGTACTTTCTAGATATTTTTTGGGTTTAGAAGGCCTCAAAACATGTATTTCCAGGGAAACTTCGACAAAGAATTTTTGGATGGAGCACAAATTTTCCTCCTACCTAATATAGATAGGTGGTAGAGTAAGTGAAACTAAATTACAATTAACGAGGCTACATCTAAGTAAAATAGGCATATTTAGGTTGTTGAACTGATATGCTACTTTCGGAATAACTGTTCACGAAGACAAAAATAACGCACGTGACACATTGCGCTTGGAACACACTTCCTTGCTCTGCTACGGAACCAAATACCAGGCAGTTTCCTGGAGCTTTACGAATGTTTTCAATTTCTTGTCGGTAATTGCCTTTTCCCACTTCATCTCAACAATTTCCCATGGGATTAAATCGGAACTGCTTCGTGTTCATAACAAGCTCTGAGAAAACACTCAAGAATCCAGGGTTACTAAGATGCAAATTGTGATACTTTGCTTAAATGTATAAGTTATAACTTGACTTAATCCCTGAGGAATACAACAAAAATCTAATGTGTAGCAAATTGGTCAAATTGCGTAAGCCTATTATGCTACCAGTTTTTTATTTACTTTAATAGCCGTTCAAAAGCACATTCACACGAGTTTATTTTGCCACTCCTATACCTAAATGTGTTCATTTTGCTACGAAAATCTGTATCGAAATGGGACTCATTTTGATATAGATTTCCGCGCTTGCGCGCCATCCTACACGGAGCCACTGAAAAACAAGTTTATTCAATAATATGAATTTATATTAATTTTAGTTCACTGTTTTTGTCCTTTGCAATGAAATTCCAGTAAATCTCTGTTCACATTTTAAAAACGCTTAGTAACGAAGATTTTAAAAACATAAAAATCAATTTATGCTATCCATTTTATTATGCAACGTATTACTTTCACATGGTTTTCTCTACTCACATTTCTTTCTCTACTCCCACTTCTACATAAATTCATATATTTGCTATATGTTTGAAATAGAAATGCAACCTATTACATTCACGGTTTTCTCTGCTCACTTTTCTTTTACGTAACTCATGCACGTGTATTTTTGTTCTCACTTTTCTACAAATAATTCATGCACCTTTCTATATTATCGAAATAGAAATGTAACGTAACACATTCACTCGGTTTTCTCTACTTGCGCTTCTTCCTGTGGTATTTGTGGTTGTTCAGCTGTGCTTTTGATGAGAAATACAACCTATTACACTCACGGTTTTCTCTACGGGGAGAGGGGATGTATCCAGGTAACTCTAACCGAGATTCGAACTCGGAACCTCTTGAATGTGGGGTAGACTTGTTACCCCTCTACCAACAAAGAGGTGGTTAAAATCAAGTATGTTAGAGCGTTTTCTTTCTTTATCAGGAATTATCTACACTTACGTAGCTTTCCTTCAACCCAAGGTAGCTATTACTCCGCATTGCTTTATCCTGGGCGTCTTCCGTCAATTCCATCATGTTCATACTCCTCCCGATCCCATCCATCTATTGTTCTCTTGGTTTTCCTCTTCTTCTTCTCCCTTCAGCATTCCATGCCAAAATCGTCTCCGGAATTCTTTCTTCACTTCTTCTTTTCTTCAGTTTTCTTTCTTCAATGACTTCGAGAACACTATCAGCTACCATAATTTTTCTGGTTCTTCTGTTGCCAAGTTTTTCCATACTTTCTCTACTATGTATAGTAAGTATTGTATTCCACCTAAAATTTTGATGTCGACATTTCACCGGAAATATAAGTTTTGAGGTCCCCTGAATCCAAAAAGAGCATTTTTAAAAAAACGACCGTTGTGTGTGTGTGTGTGTGTGTGTGTGTGTGTGTGTGTGTGTGTGTGTGTGTGTGTTATGCTGCATAACTCAAAAACGAAAACTTGGTTAAAAACCAAATTTGGTATTTAAGTTTAATAATGCGACATGAGAATTTTAAACAAAATTCCTCTACCCTAAACTAATCTTTACATGGAAAATTTTTCGGAAATTTTGATTTTCTCGAAAATAACTAACGAATTTGATTAAAACCCCATATGTTTAAGATATTTTTATGACAAATAAAATCTGTATTTTGAATTTTCTGGCTATAGATCATGTAGTCCTTGCTCTGATGACTTGCATAACTGTTAAACCGTAAGAGATAGACCAAATATTACTATAACAAAAATGTAGATCTTGCTAAACCACACAATTTATATAAGTATATTCCGTCCGCATGTACGTGACTGAACTGTTCCTAAACGACTGGACCGGTTTTTGTGAAATTTTATGTGTGATAAAGGTGATTCGAGAATGGTTTAGATTCACAATATGACCCAATGGAACATGTTCTTTTTAATTAATTAATTATTTGTTGTTGGTCTTTGGATGGTTTAGCTTCACAGTTGGATCCGTCAAGGAGCGCTGCAATCGCGTTTTAGACTTTCGGGTATTTGGTGCTGCGATCGGATTCTAGGAATTTTTATCACAGCTGAGCGTTAATATTACATTAAAAGTGCGCGCTTGTTGAGAAAAAGTATTTTTGAAGGTGTAATTAACAAATAGGTATACACTAAAAATGTGTAAGGTGCAGTATTGAAATGAGTATTTTACATGAGGTGTCATGAATTCCAATGAGGTGTACACGCCATTCTATAACAATCTGGTTAACCTACAAATTTAACACAGTATTATTTATTGAAGTGCGCTTTTATAGTGTAATTAAACAATATACATTGTGCAAATTGCGTTAGAGAGCCAACAACCATTGGAAATTATACAGCAAATGATGCTAAACATTATGAAAGCAAAGGAGATAGACGAAAAGGGCAGATAAATAAGCGGTTTTTTTTTTTTTTTTTTTTTTTTTTTTTTTTTTTTTTTTTTTTTTTTTTTTTTTTTTGCAAAATGCTGCATTTCCCGCCCAAGTAATAAGCAACCACCTCTGGACATGGCCCCCTTGAGTTTAATTAGTACCTACTGATCATAGCAAATCACTAGAGCGAAGCGAGCATGCGTTGTTAAGATTCTTATGCTTTACTGTTTATAATATAAGCTAAAGTATGTTGTTCAGATTAAAGAGAATGAAGTAATTATTTAGAGGTGCTGTGATGTTGTCCACTGTGTAGATACAGCCTGGAACCCACCCACCCACCTTGTTTAGTACGTTTTCTTATACAGTAATATAATCACGTAACTACAACAAACATGGCCATCTTCCCGCTACAGAGAATGCGCAATGGCGACTTCTAAACCACAGGAGAAGCGAAATTCGCGGTAATTGCGATGTTTTGATTTTTGTTTCATTCGCTGTAACGTGTTAGCTTATTCACATAATTCTATAATTTGTGTATATACAACTTTTGAACAGGACAACGTCTGTCGGGTCCGATGGTTGTTTATATAAAATGCTAGTTTTCTATCCGCTTCTGCAAATCATTAAAATATGTACTTACAAAGGTAAAACTAGGTTTCTATATACGCGTTGTTATTAACAGAAGGCAGAAGCGTCTCTCAATTGTTTACAGAACAAACTGATGTGGTGCTATGATACCATATGAAGCAAAACAAAGTGAGTTTAAACTTTCCATGTACAGTTAGCTTTAAACAACAAGCCACTTGTGACAGTTAGTGACCGTAACGTCCATGCCAATCTCTCCTTCAATATTGCTTTAGCCAGTAAGGCTGTGCCTTCTTGTTTTCCATTCGCATACAAGCTGAATTTAGAGGTGTAATGTTGCCACATTATACGAGTATCATATTGTAGCACATGCTTTCATAATGAACTCAGCAACACTGTTATCTCATTTCACTGCTATGAGTGAATTATCACAAGCCGCTTCATTGTTTAAATGCTGCTGTAGTTGCTTCATTTTAAAATGATTGGATTGCACAGCAGATAATATTGCGGAAATTACATGACAGAAGATAATTTAACATAAGCTGTGTGTTTTGTTGAATTGTGTTTTTTCTAGACTTTGTAGTATTTTTTATATTTTCCGAATTACTGGTGGACTAAGCTTACATGCGTATCGGAAACTTATGTGACTTTAAATTAAATTATTTTGTTGTTTAACGACGCTGTCAATTGCCAGGATCACATCAGCGTCGCCGGTGTGCCGGAATTTTGTCCCGCAGGAGTTCTGTTACATGCCAGTAAATCTACTGACATGGAGCTGTCGTTTTTAAGCACACTTAACACTGGACCGGGTTTGAACCCGCGACCTTGGGATCACTAGGCCAGCGTCTAACCAACTGAGCCACCCAGACCGACAACTTATGTGACGTCATGAAAACGTAACATTTTCGGAGCCTCCACCATAGGAAAAAGGGCTTCTAGTAATTAATAGGCTGTGTTGAAAACACACATTTGTAGATTATGCGGACTGTAATCAATGCAGTTTTTGTACAGTTGGTGTTATTTTATATACATGTTTACATAAATGCAGGTTTAAATGACATACACTAAATATCGCTACCGTCTCTTTTGCTCCCACATGATAGCGATTGGCAATTCGTTCTGAAATAGGCAATGATATGTTTTGGCATCTCTATTATATTTAGTTTGTACTCTCGTTGAATTGCCCAAAGCATTTTCATCCATTTCACGACAGGAAATGTGGCTCCAGATATTCTGACTCACTGAAAATTTGACATGAGTAGCAGCACGCTGAGAAGGAAATACTTCACTGTTCTTTCTTTGCATAAATTACTGCCAAAGTTGTGCAACTCACGGGGGAAAGCTGTTGTATTTTATCAATTGTATAATCCATCCTCTTAAATATACCTGCTTTCATATTCCTTAGAAGTGAATTCAGTAGACAGTATGTACATCAGAAGCGCATTTCGGCCATGTTTGTCCAAAACAGGGAAATAGACTATTTCAATTTGAATTAAAAATTCTGATGTTTTACACTCACATGACTTTCTCTACTCTTGTACTAACGCTTCCTACAAACACTTATTCCTCTTTCTTCTTCATGTCAGTCGAAACGTGTTAAAATGTAGTAATATGAAATAATATTTTGAAGGTTTTAATGCAGAAAATAGCCTGTCTTTTAAGCATTGGTATTGTATGCTTAATTATACAAATTATTTTTTGTTATTTAAAGATTTTAAAAGGGTTTACATTCTTATCAAAGTTGAAGCGTGCCTACTTTTATTTTGTCATGAACTTTGACAAAAAGTGCTTGTGGAAACCATGCAGACTTGAAGATGAATTGTTTAATAAAATGCCGATAAAGCAATCCAAATGCCACGCCCCCTATCGCAGTTTCATGTATGTGTTTAAATAAACTTTTGGTGATCCAATGGATAGTAGTTTTCGGGTTTGTAGGCCGTGGTCCAGTCCAATTGTTAACCAGCCAGGAGTCACTCTGAAGATGCCCAACGGGTCTTGGGCGAAACGTCAGACAGTTTATCGACTGGACCACCGCCTACAAACCCGAAAACTACTACCTATCCATTGGATGAGCGCCGGCCGCGCAAGCCTTGGCATGTATATTAAACGTTTAGTGAATTTATGGTCCGAATATTTAAATAACCTGTATACTTATCATTTTAACAAGACAGGAGTTAATTCACTTTTAAAAATTAGAAAATTTGGACAAATTGTGGCTTTTTTAACGTTGATATATTAAAAAAATATTCCAGAGTAATTTCATTTAATAAAAATTCATTAAAAACCCCATCTGATGAATAAAAGGGGAAATGAACAGGATATTATCCTATACACAAGAAGAAGAAGAAGAAGAAGAAGAAGAAGAAAAAGAAGAAGAAGAAGAAGAAAATTCATTGATGTGTACACCTTTGAATTAAGGGTATATTTGAATGTGATTTTATTTAATATATGGTACAATGCTTGGGATTGATTAAAAGAAAGGCCCTCCCCCACAAAAAAGATTTGTTATGTGCTCCAGTATGACTATTTTTCCTTAAATTGTTGCTGTTACCGTGGAATTAAAACTGACACAACAAACCTTAATTTTTATTTTGTTTAGTACATTGCACGCCACCAATATAAATACTCGTATCCTTATAAAGACAACAATGAAATTCAATACTCCCAAACGAGATGGTTCCGTTGTAATGCTCAGATGAACACTTGGAGAAGAAAATAAGACTAAAATCCTGGTTCCGATCAACGTGACTGTGACTTCTTTTGGTTTGCCTCACTGGTGAATTTTGTGTTTGTATGTACTTTCCACTACCCTTTTTTATCATCAACAGACAGCATTAGCAAGGAAGCCATTTCTCTGGTGTGAGGGAAACAGCATCTGACAAAGCGCATGCGCACGCACAAATGTCTGAAAAGTTCTCCGTTAAAGTCTAAGAAATGTTATCGAAAAGGAGTAAGATTAATTTTGTATTACAAAATTGAGAAAAAATACAGGATATTTTAGACAGATCTTTATTATATTCACTTTGAATGTATTTTGATAGATTTTTTGTATCTGAACCGTTGCTTCTGTACCTTTATGCAAAAATTCTGTATCTGGACTACTTTTATCTTGTGCATAGAAAAAACAGTCAGTATAGAAATAAAAGCGTTACAGATTGGAAATATTATTTCTATCTAGGATTTGTGTAGTCTCCTTTGGCAGCAAAACAAGCAATTGGCTATTTTTGCGATTAAAGTATCCGACAACTTAATAAAATACAGAAAGAATAAGAATCCAACATTAATTTTATGGTGTCATAATTCAACATTCATATTAGCAGTGGGGAATAAATATGCTAGAGCAAGAACAAATAATTAAAACAAGTTGCTGAATCCGAAGTGTCCTAAGGGATTGAAAATAATGTGCATAACGCATTACACCATTTTCAGGGTTCGAACTCTGTCCTTCAGCGCTACTGCAATCCTTATCGATTTTAAGTCCCATTTTCTGCACTGCAAGACATTCCGTCTGCTGGCTTTGAAATTCGCAGTCGGGGATGTCTGGAGAATAAGCAGCGGCATGCCAAGTGCTAATAACACCAGACATTTGGAAAAGAAATGTGCTCTGCAGTGTAAATAAACATTTTCTGCTTGCTGTAATAATTCATTACTTTACTAGCAGAACGTTTAATAAGATACCAAGGGAGTTTCCTCGGTTAACTGTTTCAATAGTCATCGAGAAAGGTTAAAATGGCGGCGCTGTGCCCGAGTGGTTAAGTCATTCGCCTACCACCTAGGTGGCCCGGGTTCGATCTCAGGGACCCAACTGTGGTATTTGTGGTGGGCGAAGCGGCAGCTGGGTGAGTCTTCTCCGGGTTCTCCGGTTTCCCCCGCCACTCATTCCACCAATTGCTCTATTGTCACCTTTCCATTCGTCGATTTCACCTGCATTTCATATCATGCTCTTCCTCACTCTCATACATGGTGTTTGGCTGACCACCCGCTTCCAGGTCTTCGCTCTATCTGGTCCATAGGTGCCTCAGCTCCCCGACAGATGTCTGACTCTAGGCACTGGCTTGTAAGTCCTAGTTGGTGTAAGTCCTACACCAGGAGAGGGTGATCAGATAAAAAGGAAGAAGAGAAAGGTCAAAATAAAGGTAACAGAAAAAATTCGTAACTTTGTTTCAACGAACACATATAAATCTAGTCATCAACTGGATGCACTATGATGCATATTACAGTTACTCGACTCAGTGGACTATTCATAAAGCAGCGCTAAAAGGAAGAGGGAATTTACAAAGTAGTTTTTATTTTAAAGGAAATAATAGTTTACTTTAGAATAACAATGACTGTGTGCTTTCTTCTTAGTTAAAATGGATTCTAACGGAATTTCTGTTTGTTCTTTTAAACTAATCAGGGGACCGGGTAGTGATTTGGGCTCAAAAAATCAATTTTTTTGTTTTTTCATCTTTAAAAAACGTAGAAACCTTCATCTTCAAAATTATATATATATATATATATATATATATATATATATATATATATATATATATATATATTGTAAGGGTACCGGCACATTTAAGGCTTTAAATTACCCCATTTAAATATGGCGGAGTGCTGGGCCACCCTGGGTAAAGAGGGCTTCAGATATTACACACTTTTCTTTAAATGTAGTTTTCTGTAACTTGACATTTTTCAAACTCAGGTACATTTTTTTTTCAAAACCACTGAACCTATTTGAATGAAAATTTCACAGTAGTTCCAGAAGGATGTATTCTACAAACGTAAACAATTATTATTGGAAAAATCCAAAACATAAAATTTTAAAAAAAAATATTTTTGTAAAAAAGGTTTACGTTTTTTTTTTACAAAAGTTAAATATTTTTTCTTTTGAATATAGCCAGAGATATTTAAGTAAATTTAGGTTATGAATTATGAATACACATTGCCTAGTGCACTACAAAAGTTTCAACACATATGCTTGCATGTTGTAGGAGGAATTTGTACCGTTAGTATTATATATATTATATTTTTTCAAAAACATGTTATCAGTTTTTGCCTTATTACAAGCCCATTTTAAATAATTATTTTGATGTTCTCTATATCAATGTAATCACAATGAATCACTAAACATTCATCCCAAATTAAATTTTGATCTGAGCAGTAGAAGTTTAGATATCCTCAACTAAAGTTATGTTTTGAAATACTGAAATCGTGTGCGAATCACTACCTTGTCACCTTAAACTAATCAGGAGTATGAAAGCACTAATGCTTTCTGTGGAAGGTATTAAATGTTGGATAACAATGGTTAGAGATGTTTAAAATTACATGACACAAAATTCGCTTCCGTGGTATATGTGCAAAATACGCAACTGTCCGTATCTTTAAAAAATTAAAAATGTATAATTAAAGTATAGAAAATAAAGTGGTATGCTACGGAGATGATCAAATACAATTAATCTTAACTAACCAAGCTCACCGCATAACGAGCCATCGCCCAGTTGTTGTGCCCCCCCTTCTCTGGCCACTACAGTCATGAGGGAAGTGCAGTTCTGGAGGGTGGCACGTGGTCAGTGCCCAGGGTCCCTTGCAGCAGATAGGTATGTGGTCTTCACAATCAGGGATCACCGTTTCTTAATTAAGTAGCTCCTCAATTGGACTCTCAGGAACCTAATGAGGTTGAGTGCATTCCGGACCAGTCTTCCAGTGGGAGGAAATCGCCACACCGGTACCGGGAATCGAAGCTGGGTCATCCGCTTGGTAAGCAGCAGAAGACGACCATAATTAATCCTAATAATTATTTATGTTCCACTTGCTTTCTTTATTGTTTAATTTGTGGTGAAAAATAACTCATAACAACACCTCCGTTTTTAACTGTTTCTAATGCAACACGGCTTTTAAGTAATAAGTAGGAAATGCGATAAGCACTTCCGACATTTGCACCACAAATGTCAGTTATCCCGTTGCTGTGCTGAGCATTGAATGAACCATCTGCCATGGAATGAATCTCTGCACAGCTATGCATAAAACTATCGACCAGTAATGGCATCTGTAGCAAAATAATGACTTATAATATGTGTTAAAACAGGAGTTTAATTTTGCGAGTAGGAATTCTGGCGGAACTAGGCAGAAAATCGAGTATAGAAAACCTGTCAGCAAAATAAAATAGTTTTTGACATGTATTATGTAGTTTTTTATACAGCCCTTAATATATTCAATTATGAAGTAGTAAGCTGAAATTTCTGTAGTAGTAGCAGTATGCATGCAGATATGACGCAATGGTGAGCTATGTGTTGTTTGGCCTTGGTTGTTGTTTGACCTTTTAGCACCTGTGCTGAAACTTCAAAATTAGCAGAATAAGTATTATTATTATTATTATTATTATTATTATTATTATTATTATTATTATTATTATTATTATTATTATTATTATTATTATTATTATTATTATTATTATTATTATTATTATTATTATTATTATTATTATTATTATTATTATTATTATTATTATTATTATTATTATTATTATTATTATTATTATTATTATTATTATTATTATTATTATTATTATTATTATTATTATTATTATTATTATTATTATTATTATTATTATTATTATTATTATTATTATTATTATTATTATTATTATTATTATTATTATTATTATTATTATTATTATTATTATTATTATTATTATTATTATTATTATTATTATTATTATTATTGTCACCGCGCCCGCCGCATCTAATTGCCGACAACCGTAGTGTCACGCATCGCATTATTGTCGGCACTACCGCAAAGGAGCCGAAGGAAAGAGACAGAGCATGGCCGCATTGTTGGGGCGCTTGCCGAAAGAGAGAAAAGGATAGAGGCTACTGGAATCTTCTACTTTGTAGAAGTGAACGTTCTTGAAGCTTCCAGAATAGTGCCTGGGAGATATAAATAGCGGTAAAGTGTGAGAAGAGTCAGTCAGACGTATGTGAAGGTTGAGTAGTATGTGAAGGTTGAGTAGTCGTGCCGACGGAGACGGACAGACGATGTGGAGAGTTGTGCCGACGGAGAAGAGTTAGTTCTTTGTGTTACGAGTTCGGAGCCGTGCTGTTGGAGAATCGGAAAAGACTTTCTTGTTGCAACGAGTGTACAAAGTTACTGTTTACGGAAATAAAAGTGTTTCTTTATCTCGACTACATCTGTCTACTTTACTTCACACCCCACACCAAAAAGTTACATTATTATTATTATTATTATTATTATTATTATTATTATTATTATTATTATTATTATTATTATTATTATTATTATATGATTCTGATGTGATTGTGCAATTATTACAATTTGCAACATTAAATCTGTGCAAAACACACACAACATATAATAAAGTAAATATTGATTAATGTTGTTCATTACATTGTCCTCATTTACCAATAAAATGATCTGCCCTTATACTCCTAAAACCCTATAATATGATATTCCTATACTGTTTGGTGCACAGAGGTACACTTTAGTTTCTCTTTTTTTTGGGGGGGGGGCTTTGTTCCACAAATTGCTACCACTTCTAAATAACCACATGTAGAAGTAATGTGATTTTTACTTACTATACCACAGCAGTAAGCAGGGCAAATATTGTATTCCACCCAAAAATTCGATGTTGAGATTTCGCCCAAAATATGTTTTGAACACTCCCGAACCTCCCTCCAAATAAGTTTTAGAGATAGGACCGTATGTGTGCGCCTGTGAACAGCATAACTCAAAAACGAAAATTTGGTTAAATACGAAATTTAATATTTAAGTTCTCCACCTTCCAAGGATACGACACAAAGTTTTTTCAAGAAAATCCCCCACCCCAAACTAACTTTTGCATGGAAACGTTTTCGAAAATGTTGATTTTCTCAAAAAAAAAAAAAATGGTTCTAAAGATTTTGATTAAAATACCATACTGTAGCATTGGTTAGGATGTCTATGGAGAAAAATTGCCTCAAACCAGATACTCTTTGGATGATTGCTGCTAAGGAGCAGTAAGTAATTTTGAGAGGTTGAAAAGGTTAACTGTGAAAGTTGATGTAAAGTTTGAGTGTAATTGTGTTAATTTGGTGTATGTGAGGTCATACCAATTGTAGAAATTCGAAAAATAAATAACGGAATATTGAGTATTGTTACACTGGTGTCAAGTGGGATGAAAGCCATGAAAGCGAAATGGAAGAAATTATGAAACAATGAAAACCGGAATGCAGCGGATGAAAATGGACATCTTTCTCGGTTCCTTCACACCAATCAATTGCCCGTTGATCTTCGCCGATAAATCTATCTTCATTTCTAACATTTCATGTTTGTCTCCATTTGCTGCGTCGCAGATTTCACTGTCTTCATCTCTGCCATACTCGCAAGCAAGATGAAAACCGGAATGCACTAGATGAAAATGGGGATGTTACGAGATATGAGGATAGACTTATCGGCATAGATCAACGGGCAACTGATTGGTGTGAAGGAAGCCGAGAAAGATTTCGGCCAACGCATTAACACCAGAAACATTTTAGCGCTCTGAAAGACAGCATCGACGGCAACATACGGCAGCGCCGTAGCCGAGTGGTTAGACCATTCGCTTGTCAACAAAGTGACCCGAGTTCGATCCCAGGCAACCGCATGTGGGATTTGTGGTGGACGAACCGACGCTGGCGCGAGTTTCCTCCGGGTTCTCCGGTTTCCCCCGCCATCTCATCCCACCGGTGCTCCATCTTCATTCCATGTTACATCAGCGGTAGCGCACGTAGAAAAAAGTGGGCGTTAAACACTACTAAAAAGACGGCAACATCGTGCAACCAAACGCTAGGGTGGAACAAATTCTCGTCGAGACACCAGGACGAGACACAAAATCCGCGCGCGTCAAGCCACCCAGGTACGACGGTACGTCGGCCCTTGAAGTTTTCCGCAGACAATTTGCGATGCTGCCCGCAGCCGATAGTCCATGAAGAGAAAGCTGCACAGCTGACAACTAGCCTCCAGGGACGGGTGGCGGAAATACTGAACGTGATTCCGACGCCAGCGGCGTCCCGAAACATCTGGGAGGCTCTTGAAAACTGGGTTGGAAAGCACCGTCTGGTTGCAGCTCATCGTAGCCAGCTCAGGTCAAGGCTACATAAACCAAGGGAGATGCTGCAGGAGTTCGCCGTGATCAACTGGTGTATAAGGCTCTGGCGAACCTCCCGACCAGATACGTATACCAGGAAGTTATCTATTCCGTCGACGGGGTGCGCTACGCCGAGTTACGTCGGCGTCTAATCGGCACATCCACGATGCGCTGACGACCGCGTTGACGGTGGAAGCGTCAAGGTAATGGCGTGTGGAAGGTCCGGAGTAATCGGTTTTTGTGGGACGTGGGAACAGCCCCAGAACATCGACGATCTCCCATGTTGGGAATGTGATTGGCCAGGATATCCGGTGAGGGACAGTCCACACCTGGTCGACAAACTAACTGTGAACGAATAAGTCCCGTCATGAAAAGGGGTACGTCGGAACTGTCATCGCCGACCCCCACAGTGATACTGGCAACTTACAATAGTCCTTGGGGTATTTATCTCTGATGTGAGATTCCCTTGTGTTCTAACCGGGAAAGTACGAATCAATAATTGGGGAATTTAGTTTCATACTGGCAAGTTGATCATGGTAGCTTAGTGGTTAGAGCAGCCGCGGAAGATCCGTGGTTCAAATCCCGGCCATGACATTGAATTTTTCAGTCCTGATTCTACCTCTTAAACATAGCCCACACACGGCTTGTGTGTTTAAAATGGCAAAAATAAATAATAATGCATAGAGTTGCTGCACTTGTGTTTCAGCCACGTTTCGTATACATTCCTACTCACAAAATAAAACTCCACTTTTAGTTTTCAAGCAATCTGTTTTAAAGCATTTCCTATTTTCGTTTTCATTTTTAAATATCTAGTAAGAAATTGCTGTACCGTAACTAAAAAATTAATTAGGTTTTCTGCTCTTCTAGTAGTAGTTGTTAATCCGCACTACATGCATCACTTTTTTTAATTAAATAGATAAAATTCCGATTTCTATCACGACTACAAAAGCATTCACTTTGACATCCATGCGGTTAAATGAATCTAGGAATATGAATCTATGAAGACTTTTTAAGTACGAAATGTTTTGAGAAGGAAAGCTTGCCTTCTACCGCGAACGCGTTGTACACAAATGGATTAGAAAAGCTCGTCAACGATAGCACAATAGGGAATAAGAGCATCTGCGAGTAATTGCAGGGTTCAGAAAGAAAAGTTTGATGAGTTTCCCAAAGAAACAACTTAATTCTAAGTGGTAACCGTATTAAGTACACGGTACTTAGATATCCCGAAAATGATTCGCCAGAAAAATAAAAGGAAGTGCAGAAAAAATTGCCCATTAATCGAGTTCACAAGTGGCGGGGAAGGACTTTCTTCCTCCATTTCCTCTTTGCGAGAGTGTGCAATGAAAAATTCTCGCGCTTCCTTCATTTCCCTTTCGTCCTCGTCTATCGCACGTTCATTTCCTCGGGTCGGTTCGCAGGGGTGCCAACTCAACATGCAAGTAATCCGCTAGATGCGCGGCTTCTGTTCCGTCACAGGCTTTGCTGCATTTTATTTAAAACAGACGTAACTCATTGCGCTGATGTTTATATGTTTGGTACCACTGTTAGCAACCTAACAGCTCAACTCTTGATGAGGTTGGATTTATAGTTGGGGCAAGAGGCGTGGCGAACACGTAAAATAATACACACGTACAATTTGTAATTTTAAATAATAAAGCCTTAAACTTAGGAGACTGTATTTGTGCTTTACTGTCAGCCTGTTGTGGTTTGAGGAAATATTGTGCCGACTCAAAATTTACTTCACCGTAAATAGAAGTTTAAAAATCCACTGAATCCTAAAATTAATTTTTAGATAAAAGCCCCTGCGTGTGCCTCTCTCAAAACAAAAAAGTTGAGTAAATCTAAATTTCTCTTAAGTCAGATACTTCAAGCATACCAGACGAAGATTTTTCCATAAAGCTTCTCCACTCTAAGCTACCGTTTACGTGGAAAATTGCTCATTATTTTTCATTTTATGAAAAATATGTCTAACGTTCCAATTGAAATAGAATACGTCAGTGTGACTAATTAAGTATATGTCTTAAATTTATTGTGAATAGCCTGTGGAGTCTTTTTCTTATACAATGAATTTTGTATATCCTAAGAGATAAACTGTTAATACAGCAGCTCACTAAAATACACTATTTGTAGCTTGTATCAACATTTTTCATACCGTTAGTCATTTCTAAATAGTCAAAGTTACTGTTACCTGATTTGACTCATTCATTCATGAAAATGAGCGATTCTTCTACACCCCCCCTTCCCCCTTCGCAAGGACGCCTTAACACGGCTAACATTTGAATAGTATTTTCACATTTTATATGCAACTATAGGTCACAAAGACCGCATAATCGACTGGGAGGGCTCGTGGCACTGACCACGTCCCACCCTCCAGTTCTGCACCCCACTCATGACGCCTGTAGTGGGAAGAGTTGGGGGACGCAGCCTTTAATTTAAAATTATTCCTAGGTAAATTATATCGCTAATAACGAGACATGGATAGAGGAATCATTGTGTCTGTAAATACTATACTATATAATGGATAGATGTAACCTTTTCGTAGGCAGAGAATTTATGTGTGTTGAATTAGTGTTGTCTTTATAAATATTATCGAAATGAGCAATCAGTCTGCGAGGCAGAAAGAATTTTGCTTCGCGTGTCACTGTCCATCTAGAGCGATTACACATTCCGGTTAGCGTTTTACATTATTCGCCCGCTAAATGTTGATCAGTGTGACAATTACCGGAATATTGCGCTTTACTTGCTTTCCAAGCAATATCATAACTTGTTTTGTGCATTTGTATAGTGCGAGTAGTATATTGTGTAAACAATGGCATCCACGTCGGCGAACGAACATTTGCTGTATTCCAATATTGGTGTAGAAAATATTCTGGAGCAAACTTTCGGTTCGCGTTCATTTGCAGAAAAAAGACAATTTAATGACTGAGAAAACCCCTCCTAATTCAATAAGTATGATAACAAATGAATCTGGTGGTTATAGCAGTGACTTTGAATATCGCTTGTTATTCATACCATCATTGACAATAGAAATTCTACGAAGGAAATTAAAAATAAAGAAATAAAATAAAATTTCTGGAACAGTCTCTCAATTGCTACACTGCATTGAAATGACCTCCATATTCTATATTTCTACGTTCTTTTATTACCTTGGGTTAGTTTCAGTGTTCCAGAAAGGGCACAATGATAAGGTCAACACAGTTAACTTTCTGATAAGAACTCGTGCCCATTTGATAATTGTATCTCTTAAAATATTGTAAGAAACAATTATACAACTAACTGGTTCTGTAGGTGTATTACAAAATGTATCATTAGGTAACTTCCTTCAGATTGTATAATCATTTGGCATAGTGAAATGTTAATGTATCATTCTTTTAAACGCAAATTACACACCGAAAGGGTAATAGGATCACCTGATACAGAATAGTGAAATCTCGACATCAAATTTTTGGATAGAGTACATTACTTCCTCTATTTATTATAGGTAGAGAAAGTAAAAATGGCAGACAGGGATACATAGTGGCTACTATCAAACTTCTAATTTCCTATTATGAGTCACATGAAATGTTGTACAATTAAAAACATAAAGATTACAAGAACAGAAACAAAACACTGGAAATATGTAAACTCATAGCAGAAGCCATCAGTGAAGTACATGAAGGACGTTTAGCGAATGATGTCAGGAAGAAATTAAATGGATTGAGAAGCCAAGTTATATATTTTGAGATACCCTAAATAAAAAAAAAAAAATCTTTAGGAAAAGGTCCGTGTGTGTGTCTGTCTGTCTGTGTGTCTGTTGACAGCATAACTCAAAAACGAAATGTCGGTTAAAATCCAAAGTTGGTATTTAAGTTTATTGTCTTTCAAGGATGCGACACGAAGTTTTTGAAGAAAATAGCCCCACCCTAAACTACCCTTTACATGGAAAATTTTTCGAAAATTTTTATTTTCTTGAAAATGGCTCTAACGATTTTGATTAAAATGTCATATGTTTGAGATATTTTTATGAAAAATGAAATGTATATCTTGAATTTTCTGGATATAGCCCCTGTAGTCATATTTACTCTGGACGACTTTTGCATAACTGGTAACCCGTAAGAGATAGACAAAATCTTACTACTAATTTTTTTTTGTAAGTGAACAGTTTTGGAAAATGCTTGTTATTTGTCTGAATTTTACAATGGGAGGTACTTATTCATTTTGTTATCTCTTGACCATACAAAGAGAAAGCCATTTAATAGCGACCAGCTTTAAAAGATTTGACTATAAGCGGTTGTGCGCTCGAGTAAACTCAGCGGTAAATCTCGCTTGAAAGGAGGTAGGTTGGCAACCCTCTCGGCCTGTGCTCCGCCCCTTAGGTCGGTCGTTCGGTCGGTACAGCAGAATGCTGCACGATTCAGTGTATTATGGGGCCTCGGCCCATGCAGCTGTGCGGCCCACGCGCGTCCAAGACGTCGAGGTCTCAAGTACATACGACCAGAGTGGATAAGAGTGAATGTGTGATGAATGTGGTGCTAATTGTTTGATGTGCGGTGGTGAATTTCAACACGGCGGGCGCTATATCCCTGGGGGGCGGCGGGGGCGGTAGTGCAGGGGCGGGTTCCGAGGGCGGCGGCGGAGCACTGGGTGGACTCACCCGCAGCCGATCCTGGCTCTGCTGCCCCGCCGATCGCAATAACCGTTCTGCCACACCAGCCACTGGAGGAGATGCCAATCATCCACAGGATGCCAAACCTCAAGTGAGTCTTTTCGTCCTTAGTAAACTCGTCCTTGGGATGTCTTTCTGAGCAAAACAATTGGTATTTCTGACTGATGTACTCCAGGAATAATAGTAATAGTAATTACAACAACAACCATAATAATAATAATAATAATAATAATAATAATAATAATAATAATAATAATAATAATAATAATAATAATAATAATAATAATAATAATAATAATAATAGTAATAATAATAACACATAAAATGCTTTTGTTTTTATTAAATGAAATACCTACTTAACTTGGTATATAAACCCAGCATTTCTCAATAATACAGGGAAAGATCTTCAAATTTCTTCCGCCCATAATAGCGCTTTTTATGAAATAGTGATCGTTATTTCTTTTTTTTTTAAATTTCTGTAACGATTTGCATTAAAACATGCACATGTTTCAGCTAATACATACACTAGGTCTTAAATCTTCCGTTAATCTGCAGTTTTCTTAAATCTTATGGAATGTTTTATTACTAGGAAAAATTAAGAGAGAGAATTACCACAGGAAAATGTACAGCTCGTTAAACGATTATGAACTGTCATAGCATTAGCCGTTGTATGCGCAATCTGGTAACATGCAAGAAAATGCTCAATTCTTCCCTTCTTTTCTCTATGCTGATAAAAATCGAGGTGTGAAAGAAACAGTTGAGTGCTGTTTGCGCATGCTGTTTGTAACAAGGTCTAAATTTGTTAGTTTGAAAACATTTCTGGGCAAAGAGTTATTGTGACTAACATAATGTGTATTATATGAAATATGTAGTAAGAAAAATCAGTAAATTGATGCTATTTTCATACTCTCTCTCACTCACTCTCTCACTCTCTTAACTGAAGCTGAACCCTCCAGTCATAGCAGATACATTAGGTCGTGAAATAAGATTAAGTCCTTCGCGGACTATTCGTATATCCCATAATGTTCACAATATTAACTTCAACCACTTTTGGGTATGAATTGTGAAGGACTTTTATTATTTCCTTATGAGACCCTGATTACCAACCTTAAATTGTGCCTTAGCTTTAGTCCCCCCCCCCAAAAAAAAATGTTCAACAAGAATAACAATTATTTCATCAGGCAGCTACCGTATAAGGTAACAACAATTTTTGTTTTCAAATTTGCCATATTATACAGAAATGAGAATCAGCTGGTACAGCTGTTGGTACCTACGTGATGTGGGGTTGGCGTGTCTGCCTCATATTCAAGCTATCCTGAGTTCGAAATTTGGTTAAGATAAGTTATCCAGATAAGGTGTTTTTCCTATGTTTTCCTTTATCGTGGGAAGACGAATGCCGCTTCGTTCATTCACCGTCCGACATGACCTACCCAGTTCCAGAACGTTAAACCCGCAAAAAGGGAAAGGGGAAAATCTTCAACTTCATTCATACGTTGTGTTTGAAACATTTATCTACAGTAATACATTAAAAACCCTTGCGTGCACAATTGTGTGAATTGTGTGAAATGTAGCTGAAAATAATCTAACATGCAGTATCGTTTCCTCGTAACACACGTTCCTCTTGTGACACTATAATCATTAGTTATAGTAATCATGCACTTTGTAACGCACAGATCAAGTGCTTTCTTGAGACAGGGAACAATATCTTTTAACCCATTCTACACTCACCGGACAAAACAAAACTGTCTTAAAATTCAGGTATTTCTATTTTCTACTACGGCACAGGCACCGAGTCCAGTATTGTACTCAGGTTTCATAGTAATGTAAGAGGCTTTCTTTTAGCAAGCAAAACAGAAAGAAAAATGTAATGTAAATGACGTAATTTCTGTGACAATGCCAGCTAGTATATTATATTTTTATGCAATTCTTATTTCCATAAGACTGGTTCTTTTGCTGTGTTGTAGTAGAAGATGTAATATTGCGTAAAGTGATTTAAATTAAAAAAGATTGAAAACATTCATAGTGGAACCCGCATATTATGAGACATAATATAATTTCAAACTTAATTTATATAGACCTAAAAGGGGGTCGTTTGGAGAAAAAGTGATTGAATAGAACTGTATTGGAAAGTCGATTTTTAAAAGAGTGAATTATTCATTTCAAAAGAAGTGTGGCAGGTATTTAGGAGGTCCGTGGCATAAATTCCCCCTCATAGTTTACTTTAGTTGAAAATGTTAGTTACCGAATTGGTATTTCATACGTAAAGTTCCTCCTAAGAGTGGTAAAAGTAATAAAATAAAATTGCTACTAAGAATTCCAGCATCACCTATGTTTACACCCACAGACCAGGATTCGCATATTCCAAACCTTCACATTCAGATTGAATCAATAGCAATGAAACATGCCTTAGGAAGGTAACTACGAAACTGAGGCCACGGCGGCGCCGTGGCCGAGCGGTTAGCGCGCTCGCCTACCACCTAGGCGGCCCGGGTTCGATCCCAGGGACCCGCATGTGGTATTCGTGGTGGACGAAGCGGCGTCAGGGCGGGTTTTCTCCGGGTACTCCGGTTTCCCCCGCCGTTTCATTCCACCGGTGCTCCATCTTCATGTATCATCAGTGTCACCGCCTGCGGTGCCGTAGTAGTAAAAGCGGGCGTTAAACACTACAACAACAACTGAGGCCATCTCTGAGCAAGTTATTTAAATGAATGATACAGGGAAATGACCTTGGTGTTAGGATGTTCGAACTTAAATAGAGGGAAGTGGCAGATCTTATGAAAGCATTGCTGCTTTTGTTCAGAAAATACTTCGACAAAAATTACGCTAAGATCTAAAACTGACCGTAATCTAGAAAAACTATTGTAATTTGTCCCCTTTATTTTAAAACTTTACATCCTTCTGCTTTTGAGAATAAGTTCCTTGCTAGAGCTTGCGGGGGTAATGGGTTGTTTTAAAGCAAAAAGCTTCTATTGAACATAGGTTATTTCACTCCTCTTAGTTATTATTATTATTATTATTATTATTATTATTATTATTATTATTATTATTATTATTATTATTATTATTATTATTATTATTATTATTATTATTATTATTATTATTATTATTATTATTATTATTATTATTTGGTATGTTATATTAGGGTTATTGCGTTAGCCGTGGAACAATTTTAATAAATGCAACTCAATGATCTTAAATTTTGTTAAATAATTTAAAAGCGTAATAAACTGATAATAGGAAGTGTGTAAATACTTAGCAGATTCACCAAGTACTTGTATCATTAGGCACGTGCCTGAGAATAATAGCGCAGATGGGGTAATATTAGGTACCAGTGGTACAAAATGATAAATATTAAACTTTTTTTTTCTAAAAATCTTCTGTTAAAATGATTAAAGAAATGTATAAATACAGTTTGCGAATCATTGTAGTATGTACTCGCATAACGAACATCACTTACTTAACCAAAAAATGGAAAATAGCAATTACTTCTATCAACTATGTAAATATGATTTTGTCTATTGAATCATGATAGGTGGGAGGTAGTTCAAATTATCAGAAAGTCACTTTGTATCCAATGTTGTAAAAGTGACTACATATTTCACTTTTTCTATGTCGAACTACTTTTGACGGTGCGTAACGTTGTATTTCAACCAATCTTGGCTTCTTATACTCACAATTTTATCACCTCCCTAGTAATTATTTTTTATCACATCCTTTGCATCCGTTTTTGCTTGCTCTGCGATCGCTATTTGTTTCCCGCATTGGTAGTCACTGAAAATGGCTTTTGTATATTAGTGCATCAATTAATAATTTATTGCATTTATTGGTTCTCCTTCCTTATATACCTACTTTCTTTTTATCGTTAAATAGTAAATTACATACTAAGCTAATTTCGATTTTCTATAGATAACCAAAGACATCGATTAAGATTGCTGTTATTTTAAACTGATTCCTATATAGTTAACAGCATTTGATTTTGCAAATATAAGAAACAGGTACATACAAGGATATAACGCTTACATTGTTCTCCGAAACTCGATATTTATATGTATAAGAATATTATAGAGAAAAAATTGTGTATACACGTCTTAAGCTTTCTGAAGCAAAATATGCAAATTTCATAGCGCCTTAAAAAACCTAAATGAGGAGTTAACGCCTAAAGTAATTAAACAGCTGTTTTGCCTTCTTCAGTAGAAGAATGTTATTTTCCCATTCAAATCTATTTTAAAATTATTTCCACCAGCACTAGGTAAAAGCGAGAGGGCGGAGTTAGTTCGGTTACTACCGTTAAGTGTCCAATGCTCTAATATCATTGGCAGTGCATCCAGAAAAGAAATACCTGGACCACTGGAAGTTCCATATTTGTTTAAGCTGCAGAAAATTCTTGAACGCACTAGTGGACGTCATAAATTCAGTATTACAGGGAGAACGGTATACACATATACACGAAAATTATCTCTAGGACCTTCTGCATTAGCATGTATGCCGTACGCTCCAATGACGTCATGTTCCGTTGAAAGATGTTTTCTTCGTACAAGAATGAGTGGCGTGACATAGAAAATCGCTTACGCCAGGAAATGTGGGTGCGCATCTACTGCAATGTCAAACAACAGCATACAAAAGAAACTGCATATCCTAGTTAAAAGTAAACTTTTTGAATAGAATTTACAAATAAATCTCACAAAGCTAAGAAAACACACAAGAAACCTAAAATGAAGGTTTATTCCACCTAAAACTCCAGGTTATGAGACAAGCATCTATTTTCAGCTCCTAAATGATTCAGACTAGAAAAACCATTTGTAAAGCTTAATTTGCATTTTATTCAAATATGCGCTCTTTATTCTAGTTTTACACACGCATATGATGGAGTTTGTGGGTGCCAACACCTCTTGCAAATACTTATGCAAGACAGTTTATTTTATCCTCCCTGAAAATTGTAATTAAGTTCATTATACAAGTTGAACTATACAAATAGAGAAAATTGTATCCAGCATAACGTGTGCAATTGCTAAAGCGGTTATTTTAAACACCTGAGATGATGATCTTTCCGAGTGTTTACAGAATGTGTCATTTCCAAGCATTTAAGTCGATGTCCTGAGCAGATAAACTTCATATTCACAGTTCCGTAGCTGTTTCACTGAATACTGATGTCAGGATTTTGTATATTATAACTGTCGAACCTTTATGTTATTAAATAGTTACGGGGCTAATTAATACAAGGTACAGCAATTTAAAATTTCATCTGCTGTAATTGTGTTGCTGCATTGACGATTCCAATAATTCATTCTTTTACCGCTAAAAAGTTGCTTAGAGGCCATAAACTTTCTGAACTTGGAAGAGGTAGAGTATGGTTGGAGGGGATTCCACTCTGAGACCACTGTTGAGGCTATTGTGTGTCAGACCCCGGGTGGAAGGGATGAAGTGAGAGCGCTCTACGGGCGTGTTGGAACTCGGGCGAGTAGCATGAGCCGCCATAAGAGTGCCCAACGTGTGCTGGAGATTGATCTCGTCTCCAGGGTTCGCCAAGCAGCCACCGATCAGACGACTACAACGCCACCCATCTGCCGAAAACAGCAGTTACAATTCGCAATGTCCCCAGACAGCAGCGCCAAACTCGCCCATCGCCACCACTTCCGACTCGGAAGGACCGGATTCAAATAAAGGTGAAGTGAAACGGACGAACGGTACATTTAGGGGATGAAATTATCCTCAAGATTTGCCCGATGACCCAGGAAAACCCCCAATCAGAAAAATCAGCCGCGGGAATCGAATCCAGGATCTCCTGAATGCGAGTTCCGCATGTTACTGCCGAGCCACATGGTTCAGTAGAACTTGTGAAGACAGAAGGGGGATTAAATAAAATATCCAGGATATTTTATAACCATTTCAGTGAATATCGGAGATTTTTCATCAATCACTGTAAAAATCATAGGGATTGAACGAAGTTACGATTCTAAAGAGAAAAGAAGCATATTTGACATTAAAAACTTCAAGGTCGTATTGCAATAGTTTTACAAAGAATATTCAGGATATGAATAGAGGTAATTAAATTATAATTTGAGATTTATAACCCCACATACGCAGGGCTTTGTAAGACAGAGTATAGGTTATAGAGAATCCATTTCTTACAGCTTCTAAAGTAAGCATAGGCATTGGTTTAATTTTTAAGATAGAGGATTTTGTTGTTTTCGAATAAAAATATTTTAAGATTATATTAAGTGAATAAGCCGTAAAACTTCACCAGTTCTTGCTATTAGATTATTTTCTGTAGTTGAAAGCATTACTGTTTTTGGGAGCGTATCAGCATTTTTGTAACACTGTCACAATAAAATGCAGGTTGTCTCCGTTAGAACCATGTGGATTTTACAGGCCAATACACCAGAATGAGTGGAGTGACGTCATGAACTTCCAGTTAAGGGTACTCTGAAAGTGCTGATTTCTATACATTTCAACCAGTTTAGTTGACATTTTCATCACAGATTTGATCAACAAAAGTATAGAATAAAAATAAGTGGCAAAACGTATGAAAACAAGATTATGAGAAAGTCAAATTTGTAGAGCATAGGAGACCTACGCACAATCATTTAAACTTCTGGTAGGGTATCTTAAGGGGCTTAAGGGAAAGACCTCAATTAGATCCCAATTCTACCGTATTTGAAGAATGTTTTCCATGAAACATCCTTTTTCGGTCTCGATAGCTCGGTTGTTTAGTCGCTAATCTACTGATACTAAGGTCACGGGTGTGACCTTAGGATGTGGTATTGTCGTTGTGACTTTCAAGCAACAATAAGTTTTATACAAGTTCTTAAAATATGATAATAGCGTATTTTGTTATTTTAATGTTACATCAGAAATTATGAATACAAAATACGTCTTTGGATTGTTTTAAACTGTAAAAAATACATTTTTATAATTGATATTGTAGTGTTTTTTTAAAGAAGCAGAAACAAAATCCATGTAACCGCAGTCAAATGAAACCCGAGTTTCTTGCCTCAAGGTGTTTCTGAAAGGCGTATGAAAATTATTTACGTATTAGAGGAAAACCATTATAAATAGGAAAATAATTGGGCAGTAAAAGGTGAAAAGCGACAGCCCCATGTCAGTAGATTTACTGGCATATAAAACAACTGCTGCGGGACGAAATTCTGACTCACCGTCGGCGCCAATGTGATCCTGGTAATTGACATCGTTAATAAACAAAATACTTTGAAATGAAACATTTTAGATACTGTAGTCTTTTTTAATTGTTAAGAATTCAATTTAGTATTGAAAATAATATGCAAGTTGTCTCACCTATGTGTTGAACTAAGTTATAAATATACTTTTATGACTACACTTAGCTTTATTGCACATGGTGAGCAATTATGTGTCAGTAGTTGTATGCTGAAAGAGCGAAATGTTGGCACATCTTGGAGGTCAGAACTAGCAAAGACAAAGTTACGACCGTCTGCAGATACTTCGCAGTTACCCGTCATGACATATTTAAGGCAGGAAGGGGGAAAGTAAAATAAATCATGTTATCGGAAGTAGACCACGAATAACATCTGCGCCAACTTACAGTAATGGAGAAAGTAGCAGCATTCCTTTTTCTCAAATTCAGTTCATTTTTGCTATGAAATATACTAGCATTCACTCCCGCGATTAAAGAAAAATTCCGTGGTCCCTTCTTGAGTCGGAAAGCCAGAAAGCGGAGATAGCAGACAGTAATTTTTCAGTGCTTTGGTAAGTGTGAATTTTTAAATTTAAATATGAAACTGAAGAACATAGTCCTACCTTATTAGTAAGATTGCACATAAACATATTAAATTGTGTGTTAAAAGCATGTCAGAATACAATATATTAAATATTATGAATTCATAGACTATGTGAAAGCTTTTGATAAAGTAAAAAAGAAATCTGCTATGAGAAATAATGATTAAAAATTGATTTCCTCAACATTTAGTAATAACAGTACCAAGTATGTATATAAATACAAAATTTAAATTGGAGAAATCCATAGAAAAAGATAACCTAGTAGAGATTAATTTAGGACTAAGACACCCCTGGACACCCCTGCCATTGTCATCTACCCTATTTAATGTGTTCTGAGCATAGTTTGCCATCGTACAACTGCGTCATTAATATATATATATATATATATATATATATATATATATATATATATATATATTAATGACGCAGTTGTACGATGGCAAACTATGCTCAGAACACATTTTAAAATAAAGGGGAGAAATGTTGACACATTGCTGTTCGCTGAGGACCAGATTTTAATTGCGTACACGGAAGATAACTTACAAAGAGCCATACATGAATTAAATAATATTACAAGAGAATATAATCTTCAAATTTCATATGAAAAAACAAAAATAATGGCTTTTATAGGAACAAACCATTTAAGAGCAAAAATTTGCATAAATGATAAACCCATCCAACAACAAAGTGATTTTAATTATCTTGGCTATATTGTGTCATATACCAGTAATAGAGATATACAAAACAAAATAAACAAATTCCAAACAATATGTGGCACAATAAAAAGAACTTTTAAAAATTGTAATCGTCAAACTTTGTTAAAACTGTATAAAATAATGGCGATCCCAACCCTGCTTTATGGGTGTGAAAACTGGGTCTTGACTGTCTCACAACAGAAGAAAGTGGAGGCTGCTGAGTTGAAATTTCTGAGACAGGTGGCAGGTTATAGACTCATAGACAAGAAAAGAAACGAGGATATTAGAAGAGAATTGGAAATTCAGAGTCTAAATGAAACAATCATTGCATACAGGCAAAAATGGCAAGATCATGTGCAGAGAATGACCGAGGACCGTACACCACAAATAGTGCACAAGTATAAACCTGTAGGTAGAAGAAATGTTGGCAGGCCACGAATGAGATGGTCCGATCAATTTCCTTGAAGTCGGGACGAGCCACAAGACTTATACCGTGATGATGATGATGATGATTATGATGATGATTATGAATTCATTTCAGTGTGGACATTTGATTAACAAACTAGTAAATTTACTTGATAAATTGAGCCTTTGATCTGATGGAACGAAACAATCAGCACTGTCTCTGTTACACACACAAAAGTCAATAAAAAAACTTGTAGCACAAGAGCCCGAACAGGTCAAGGTCATTTGCACGGCCGCTGCATCTTCTACGTGCATCCACACAAACGAAAATTCTCTATTCATATTTTATAAAAAATACGCAGTTTAAGGTCCCTTGAATCCAACGCATAATTATAATTTCCCCGCATGTGTACATAATGTCTGTCAGTTAAAAAGCAGAGGTGTTTTGGAAACAGCAGGCGAAGAATGAAACGTCTGAAATTACGCGGAAAGAGAAAAATAAATGTATCTGAAAATTAAATAAGATCCACTGGAGTGAATTGTGAATGGGGAAAGGATTCGGAGAACATACCAAGTATATACGTAATGTTAATATTAAGAAAAACTGTTTATATACGGTAACGAAGAGGAATGCCGAGAAAGAAGGACGGAGGAGGTTGTGTTTTCAGCGAGGACGTATCTTCGGCAACTAGCTATTATTGATCCAGTCTTTTCTCGAAAACGTAAAGGAAATATTTCCAAGTAATTTCTCCCACTCATCCGCCCCATATACAAATATTAATTTTTTTTTCTCAAAATGGCTGGAAATATTTGGATTAAGTGTTATAATTTTACGATACTGACATAGGAAACGAACATTTTATCTGTTTAATTGCTTTTCTAAATGCTCGCTCTTCCCAAATTTCTCAGTTCATTAAAAGAAAAACTATTACTCATGATGATACATTTTTTTAGGTTTAATGTCTTTTAACCGGTAGGTCATACAGATGAATAAATGGATGAAATGATGCTCAAATAATCCCTGGGTCCATAGAGTTTAAATCTACCCGAAATGTATCTTCTCAAGATAAGGAAAGACCCGGAAAAATCCGTATCCGAATAACTCATCGAGATTCGAATTCAGGACAGTGTGAGTTGCACTACTCCCACAGCTCAAAGGCGGGCACATAAGTATATTTTGCTTCAAGTTGCATAAGTTATTAATGTTTAGTTTCTTTGAAGATTGTTATTAGGATATACGAACCGAATTGTTGTTTTACCTACTACTTATTAGTAGAGGAAAACCTTCATTACACATTTACACATTCCATTAAAGGGATAAGAAACTTACACTAGTTAAAGCGGAGTGAGATTTTCAAAACGCAGAACACTATGTGAAATTCCATGCTCTGCAAATTCCAAATAATGAACGAATGGCAGCTTAAAAGTTGAAAAAAAAAAAAAAAAGTTGCTTTGCATTCATATTACTTCCTTTACCAATTCTACAACAAACTGTTCTTACAAAAGCTGATTCCTCTATCTACTTTGTATCTATCGACACGTGTTTGCACAAATAATTTGTTGACATACTATCATGTAACTACAAGGGAATTAAGGGAATAGAGCAATAGTCAGATCTTTCCAGTGCGGTATACTGTAACAGTATTAGATATCATCCAGGCCTTTGATAAGGCGTGGCTTACTAGATTGGTTAAATTACACGCGTCGGTCTTCCACATTATCTGAGACAGATCACTAAACGTTTTCTCACAAATAAGTCTTAAGTAGTGGTATGACTGGTATCATATTCCCTCAGCTGGGTAGGTGGTGTACCACAGGGTTCGTCACTGACACCACTGCCGTTTACGATATTCATTCATGTAGCCCCAATATGTACGGTTTATAATCGATGTTCTCTTTTACTCGTACTGAGCCTCTGACCTGTCATTCGCGAACCGCAAATTGCCCCGGATCATCTTGACTCTCTTTGGCGCATCTCGCTCAACGCCAACAAGACAGAGGCCATGTTCTTCTCTTCACGTTCTTATTAGGGTCCTCCTTCACTGAAGCTTCTAAGGGAACAACTCTTGTGGTTACTCACCAATGCCCCTGTGAAATATTTTGGGAAGACGGCTCCTATGGAAGTGCTTCTCTATCAAACAGTTACCTCTGGCTCTGCCCGGTTATAAAAGTGTTCCCCTTAACAGACACACTTCACTTGACCACGAATCATATCTGTTCTGTACTCATCTCTCATACGCCCTATTTTAATGTAAGCAGCTCCAGTCTGATGTTCGGCCAGCGAGACTAATCTCAGCCGACTGCAGGTGTTACAAAACAGGGTGTTGCGAGCAGTCAGGAATGCTACGTGGTTTGTTCGGAACAAACAATTTCACCACGAGTTTGGTCTTTACTGATTCCACAGCATATCCGGCGGCTGGCACGTCCTTTCTTCTTCCATCTCCAGGAAGTCCCGGGGGCTGTTTACCTATAATCTTGGGGTTTACAATCGACAGCCCGCTTGCCTCAAACCTAGATCTTATTAGCGACATCTACAGTCCAGAAGACCGCATCGTGTAATTACTGTAACTTTCGTCCATTTTCGATTTGTGTTACATGTTCTCCTTTAAGGTTTAATTAGGGGAACCATTCGCTGCTACTTCCAGCGCGTTATCTAATGTTCCTGTAATCTGTAATTCTAGATGTTTAAAGCAAGTTTGCTGAACGATTGTAAATAATAAGTAATAGTAATAATAATAATAATAATAATAATAATAATAATAATAATAATAATAATAATAATAATAATAATAATAATAATAATAATAATAATAATAATAATAATAATAATAATAATAATAATAATAATAATAATAATAATAATAATAATAATAATAATAATAATAATAATAATAATAATAATAATAATAATAATAATAATAATAATAATAATAATAATAATAATAATAATAATAATAATAATAATAATAATAATAATAATAATAATAATAATAATAATAATAATAATAATAATAATAATAATAATAATAATAATAATAATAATAATAATAATAATAATAATAATAATAATAATAATAATAATAATAATAATAATAATAATAATAATAATAATAATAATAATAATAATAATAATAATAATAATAATAATAATAATAATAATAATAATAATAATAATAATAATAATAATAATAATAATAATAATAATAATAATAATAATAATAATAATAATAATAATAATAATAATAATAATAATAATAATAATAATAATAATAATAATAATAATAATAATAATAATAATAATAATAATAATAATAATAATAATAATAATAATAATAATAATAATAATAATAATAATACGAAGAAGAATGAGAGCTGATCTCTTTAAATGATGCCTTTAAATTTCCGTCTCTTTGTATGAACAGAAGAAAATAACGAATAGTGGTTTTCTACTAGAGAAAAATATAAGTATGTATGTAAAAATGTATGCCAATAACAAGGAATATCTCTACATCTTTAACCCCACAAAACAATAAAAAACTTTCAACTCGTGTGCTTTAACGAGATCTACATTTTGTGTAGTAAGATTTTATCGATCTACTAGGTTGGTCAATTTCTAATTTTGCAAAACTCATACAGAATGAAGATAGCTACAAAAACTATTCCTAGAAAATTCAAAGTGATATATTTCATTTCTGATGAAAATATCTTAGACTATGATATTTTAATAAAAATCGTTAGAGACATTTTTGAGAAAATCAACATTTTCGAAAACTTTTCCGTGTAATCAGTAGTTTTGTGTAAGATACTTTCTTGAAAATCTTTGTGTGGTATTCCTGGAAAACGTTGAACTTAAATACCAAGTCTGTGTCAACTTTTTATTTTTGAATTGCTGCTCTTAGACAGACACAAGCGCGCGCGCTGAACTTTTTCTAAAACATCCTTTTTTTTTTATTCAGTGGGCCTTAAAATATGTATTTCCGGTGAAACTTCTATATCGAATTTTTGGGTGGAATAGGATACTTACTTTCTCTCCGGTATTACTTCTCTGTATGGCAAAGGAACCTATGCGAATACTCGTAAAATGCTCTCAATAGGCAATGGGTCGAGAAAGATGTGCGATTGTTATAGATCAGATTTATTTTCTTGTGTGTGGTAGTTCATTGCTTCTCTCCGCTTTTGCACAAATTATGGTCATTTTGCAAGCTTGAGTCACATTCTTATTATATACTTCCAGAGGAAGATAATCCCATAAGGTGAGCACATCCGGTAAATACAAAAGCAGGAGCCATTATGTGTCGAGGAAATGGCTGCAGTCGTCGATGCTCATTTGATAACATTGTTCACTTGTTTAAGCGTGAGAAGGTTGGCAATGCAGCATGGCGACATAGTTGTCATTGTCTTTCCCAGTGTTTCATGTTGAGCGAATGATCTGTCGGTCCGCATTGATTTGTAAGCAGTTTGGTAAAGCAAGGAGGTAGAATATTGGAGAATAATTTTATACACTACATTACAGCACAACTAACGATGAAATAAATATAACTTTTATCCCAAATTAGCAATTATGGTACACAACTGCAAATAAAAGCCAATGTATACTTTTTTAATTAGAGGAAAACTGAAAATCACAAAACACAGCAGTAATACCAGCAATAATAAATAATTGAATTTTAACCCTTTTTGCTTACACTCTTATAATAGCATTGAGATAATTATACATTCCGATATTATGGTAAGCGTAATGAAGAATTAATTCAATAAACATATGTAAATAGGATATAAAAATGAATAACTATAGATCATAATTAGCAAACGCAAGCGTAGCTTTTATCAATCATAAAGAGTTTAAAAAGGTTTCTATCCCAATTTATTCAATGCCAGCCTTAGTTGCCGCCATAATATGTGCAAAGTTACGAGCGGTAAAACGTTTCCTAACGCCGAATAAAACTATATAGGGGATAATATGACATTTGGGGAATTTTAATCTTAATAAATACTTATTATAGGCTAATAGTTGTTGGAATTGTTTATCCCATATAGCTAATAACAAGCAGCAATAAAATTGCTTTTTACATTTTTTGCTAGAAGATAAAACGGCGTTGTTTTATTAGTAACATTGTATATATTCTATCACTGAAATTATAATTGTCTTGATAGATGTTTTGATTAGAAAGCCCCCTTCAACGTTAAGTATGGTGAATGCAATATTGGTGTCTTCTTTTTGCTTAAATTATAGTTATTTTAAAAATGTGAAGAAAGTTACCACATTGAACTGAATTATTCATTTCGAGAGCTGTACACGTTTCTAAGGATCCTTTGAATATGTTTAAGTTATAATACAGAACAATGAAACATTTATTTACCTTATTATTGTATACAGTTGAAGTAAATTTGGTTTTGCCATATGTTACAGAATAACTTCAGTCGCACGCGCTTAGTTTGCAGGTATTAAAAATTCATCGGTTTGCATATGATGAATTTGCAGATATGCATATCGCGTAGTGCAACCGCTTACGGCTATGCTAATGACGCATTGCAATTTATGTGAAGGTCCCATTCGCAGCTTCATATTCGCTAACATATGCTATTTTCATGACATGATGAATAATTTGTTATATTAGCTTTAAATTTAATTAAATGTAATCAAAAAGAGTTACTTCTTATGTTCAAATTCCATCAAAGAGTAATATGTTATATGTATTTCTATGTACTGATGTACAATAAACATGAAATATTGTTAAAATTATAATTTAAATGTTTCAAACATATAAATGCTGTAATCATTGGAATGAAAATATTATCAATCATTTATATCGTTTTCTCTACTCACTGTTCCACAGTCTATTATACTAAAAGGTAACTCTCCTATCTGTTTAATGTTAATACAAACAGATAAACAATCATTACACATTTCGTTGTAAGCATAAATATAATACATAAAGTTGAAGCGATAGTTAAATCTTTTCAAAGCCGATAGCTTTGACAATTCGTTCTCTTTGCGTGAACATGAAAAAAGAAAAGAAGAAAGAAAAAGAAATCTCTTGCTGTTTCACTCGCACGATTTTCTCTATTCACTTTTTAAAAATCTATGTGTATGAAAGTTGATGATTCTGATTCTTGTTCATCTAGATAAGTTTTCATTAACCATTTCTTGCAGGATAAAGCAGGTAAAGTGATGTGATGGCTCTGATTTCCATGCTCTTTTTGTGATCGAAAGAGAGATAAAGAAAACGAATATCCTTTCCCATTTGAACACAATATAAGTACTTGGGAATTCAAACTAATAGCAAGTAATATCTCGGAAAAAATCTGTGTTGTACTCACATGACTTTCTCTACTTTTGTACTAACTCTTCTTACAAACTTATTCCTCTAGCTTCTTCATGTTAGTTGAGATAAACAATTGCAGAAATTATCGTATTGCTTATTTTCTTGTAGGTTCAAGGAGAGTATGGGAATACAATAGGCTTTGAGCGATAGTCAAATCTCTTAAAGCTTTCAAATTCCATTCTCTTTGCACAGCTAACATAAAAAATGAACAACGATGTTCCATTTGACGAAAGCTTAAGTTTTCCGAAATTCACACAAATAGCAAAAGTATCTCCGAAATGGTTCACTCTACAGAAAATTTATTTGGACATAAATTGTGTATTTTAGCTAGGTCCACATCTATCTCTTACGGTTTACGAGTTATTCGAAAGTCATCCAGAGTAAATAGGACTATATAGGCTATAACCAGAAAATTCAAAATATACATTTGATTTGTCATAAAAATATCTTAAACGTGGCGTTAGAGGCATTTTCGAAAAATTTTCCATGTAAAGGGTAGTTTAGGGTGGAGGAATTTTCTTCAAAAACTTCGTGTCGCACCCTTAAAAGACATTAAACTTAAATAGTTACCAACTTTAATTTTTAACCGATCTTTCGTTTTGAGTTGTCCTGCCCAAATACTGGCAGATTGATAAACAGACGCACACACGGACCTTTTTCTAAAAATGCTTTTTTGGGTTCAGGGGGCCTCAAAACATATATTTCCCGTGAAATTTAGACATCGAATTTTTGGTGGAATACAATAATACTTCTATTGCTTACTATACGTAGTAGAGAAAGTGAAAAAGGGCGTAAAATGTCAACGTTAACGATATATACAGTTTTACAGTAATATTTTGTCTATCTCTAACAGTTTACATAAATGTCTCTCAGAGTGAAGAGACTTAACAGGCTATTCCCAGAAAACTCAAGATACACAATTTGTCATGTGTATATCTTAAACGTATGTCATTTTAATCAATTTTTTAATCTTCGTGTCGTAATTTTTGCTAGATACTTAATTTAAAAACCAAATACGGTATTAAAGGACTTTTAGCTTATCCAGTTCACGGGCACGCGAACAAAACCACGGAGGAACCTTATCCTACCTTTTTTTGTCACCTTGTATTTACAGTCAAAGTTCTACATCAAATTTTTGGGTAAAATAGAAAAGCTTCCTCTACTTTTTACAAGTACGTAGTATGTAAAGTAAAGTAAACATGTAACAGTTGATCTTATCTTTATGTCCACTGTAGTGAACATTTACGAGCAAACAGTTTCCAAACCCATCACGAAAATTGTTTGTTTCTTATTGTAAGGAATACCGTTGTGAATAAATAACATTTTAAAGCAATAGGTGAAATAAAATCCAGAAAGAGTGAAAGCAAGAATGCATACACTGTATATCATACATGTAAGTAAAATAATCACAAATTGAGGACAATAAATAAAAACTGTTATTTTAAATGTTATATGCGTATTTATTTTTCTATATCCTTAGTATTTTAGAGAGAAATGACCTAAAAATGTGCATTTTGATTAGTTGCTAAATCAATTTAAATGTAAAATATTAACAAAGGAATTAAAATTTGATGTCCATGGAGAAAGAGCTCAAGCCAAGAACAAAGTAATATCAACAATTATATTAGAATAGGAATTTTATTTTCACGATGTATTATAGCACACATGAAAAATGAATCAAGATATTTCAGACATATTTGCGGAACCATAAATGGAAACTTGGAAACGAGAAAGAAACAACACTAAAATGTTATAGAACGGTGAAGTATTGACATTGTTGTGTGGACAACAAGGGAAGCAAGTAGAGGCTGCGCGTGTTGTTTATAAGGATAACTATATGCTGCAATGTTACAGACTAAGTAAGCAGTACATATAAAATAATATATAAGAATTATCCAAAATAGGTAAACGATCATTTAAAACGAATGCTCGATAATAATATTAAAATACAAACCGAAAGGGGAAACCAAAGAACCGATGCTTAGTATGGAAAGTGAAGCTGTTGATGGACGAATCATTTGCACGACTATGTACAGAGTCTTTCATAAGTAAATTGGAGATCCGAAAAATTAACTGATTTAATTATTTTTTGGATATGTTGTACATATTTATTAATAAGAACATTTCCCGGTGTCGTACAGAGCGCATTTTCATAAATTTAAATTTGAAGTAACATTCTGTAACATACCTAAACCACATAGGTAACAATTACAATCAATGTCCACAATTTTCAATGTGCCAACCGCCCTGAACAATGCACAAGTGTAGGCGACGTTCCATCTTATCGTGCATCTCCACCAGCATCGGAGTGACCATCTATGCCCTAGTTACAATTTTGTTCATAAATTCACGGGCATTGCCAGGTTTAGTTACATACACTCTGCCTTTTAATGAATACCCATAGCAAAAAGTCTTAAGTGAGTCAAGTGGTAATATCGCGGAGGCCAAGAAATTGGGCATGCGTGACCAGTCCACTTATCAGAGACAAATCATGAACGCTTCGTGTATAATGGGGAGGAGCCCCATCATGTTGAAAAAGTGTTTCACAGATCAAAATGTGACATATTTCCAATTCTGGAATAACAAACATATCGTAATAATTTCCATTAACTGGGTCTTCTGGGAAAAAGAAGGGACCAGTGACCATTTCAGGTGTCAGGAGACAGAACATTTACCTAAAATTGTAATAAAATCCCATTGTTGGTCTGCATCCTGTTCTCTGGTAAAGCCTCCCTTAAGTACCCTTATGCAAGTTCTCAACTGATAAATGGAAGGTCGCCTCCTCAGACCAGAAAAGTTTGTTTCGTAGTTCTGGACCCATTATTACCATTTCTCTTAGAACTTCACAAATCATCTGCAGCTCACATTTATAACCTCTTTCTTTCTCTCACCTGGGTAGTCGTTTATTGTTGTGTGTGGTCATGCGCAGATAATGGAATTTTAAAGCCATTCATGCGACATGCTCATTTAAAAATCTGGGTATCATATCTGACATACTTGTCCTACAAGAAATGTGTAAATATGATTTGAAGGTTTATTTAGATTAACAAGAAGTAGTTTTAAGAATGCCGTCTTGTGCCTCCAATGAAATGTATAATGAAGCTATTTCTGCAAAGGTTTAAATCCAGATGAATATCGATAATATGAAGTCGATAGATAATTAAGGTCTGTAAGAATGGTTTGTTGAAGCTATATAAAAATAAATAGTGGCAGAAAGAAAAAGCCATGTGAATGTAACACCAGATTTTGTTGCTTATAAAATCACGGGGAGAAAATATTTAATATACCTTGTAGCTATGATACAACAGGTCAAGCTGCGAAAATAACAATGTTACTCCTAGTGCTACAAAAGGGTCATTAAAATATGTTCTTTTTATTCCAGTGAGCTCTACATTTTTTGCGAGGAATGTTCATCCATTTGTTGTGGTTCACCAGTTATACAAAATTCATTTTTATAAATAGTAGTTTACAGGTTGCTCACAATAAATTAAGAATATGGAATTTATTAATTATGCATAGTTTAAACTTGTGTTTTTCAAAATAAATTTGTTCGAGCCATTTTAATAAACTAGAAAAATGAAACGTTTTTCATGTAAAGGTAGTTAGGCGTGGAAAAATTTTCACTGGGCATGCTCAAATACAAAATTTGGTATTTATCCAACTATTCGTTTTTTCGCACGGACCGTTTTCTAAACCTGTTTGGTTCAGTGGATCTTAAAACATACATTTCTGTTAAAATATTGATACGGGATTTTTGGGAAAAGTACAATTTTTCCCATACGTACTACACATAGTTAATGAAGAAAATGAAGTTTATCTGAGAACTTTGAGATAATGCACACACTTAACTTAAATGTTGCTTGTATCGTTGGTATAAGAGTGATGAGGCGATAAAATACTTTCCAACTCATAAAAAAAGTTCAAAATTGGAACAAATAATTTGCTTGAAAGCTTCACTGCTCGTATTTCACATGCAAACGGAGATTAAAATGTCTATTATGAGACGAAGTCACGGGACAGTTACACCTGATTCCGCCTGAGAAACCATTTTATACCTCCCGCATAACTCGGCCTGTAGTTGGGTTGCCTGCTCCCAAAGGATAAATTCCACTCGGACAATGTTTTAGCATTAAGTACTTAAAACAGTAATTCTCGTATATTTAAATATAGAAAGCTTTCCATAGAGGAAAGGGTAACTTCTGTGGTAAATAATATACAAGAGAGATATACTGTTGCATTTGATAAGACGTATTACAAGTATATATTATTTGAAATAAAGTTTTAACAAAAAGTAAGAGAACAAGGACAGGAGACAATTTTAAACTGTAAATACCGGAATATGACGTGTCTCCAACACGTTTTAATAACGATTATTTAACAAAAGAATAGATCAGCCAGATACAGCGCTTTACTGATAACTTTTTAAAAGAAATCTCTATGCAGACAAGCAGATTTTAGTATTGCGAGATGATATTATGTCAAACTTTAGAAGTCTTATTGAAATAATTTCAATTATTGTACTACACTCAACCAGTGTGGACTCACATTAGCAGCTAAATGTCTGGAACGAGACTAAAGAAGTTCCATGTTGCAGCATGAAAGTGCTCTGAGAAAATTAGTAATTTCCTTTGGAGAGAGATTAAAAGTCCTTTTACGAAAAAAAAAAAAAAAAAAAAAAAAAAAAAAAAAAAAAAAATTACTTTTACTAATTATCATGACCTATTCATTATCTCAAACTATTTAGGATACCAAGTTGAAACATTTAATGTAGATATATGCTTTCCAGCTTCACTAATCTTATGAGATGGGAGACTTTTATTTAAGTTTAGATTAAATTATTATTTTAATTTAAGTATTATTGTTGATTTATTAAAAAATAAGATTATTTTAAGTGTACTTTTTACTAACATTACCAACAATTATTTTTAAAAAATAATCCACCACCTTATTAATACCAAAGAGATCACACTAATATTAAGGGTTTGTATTCATCATCCTAAAATTTCAGAATTACTAAATGTTCAAAATTACTAAGAAAACGGTTATTTATGTTATTCGTAGAAAATGTTTTTGAAAGTACAAATATAGAAAAAATTCACATATATTTGCAATGAAAGAAAAAAAACACTTGTTTTGGCAGTGGTATCAATGTGTGGAGCAAAACTTGCCATAAAAGATGAGTTTAAATTTGTCTCTTTACTCCAAAGTATTTATGGGTTATACTTTTCTCCTGTGGAGTTTTGAATTTAAAGTAAATCACAAAATCACAGGTGGTGTTTTAGAAAGATATTCTAAATACAAGTATTACCTTCGGTTATAAATCGCGGGTTCAAATCCGGCCCAGACCGATGGTTTTTAAGTGTGCTTAAAAACCACAGCTCCATGTCAGTAGATTTACTGGCATGTTAAAGAACTCCTGCGGGACAAAATTCCGGCACACCGGCGACGCTGATGTGATCCTGGCAATTGACAGCGTCGTTAAAGAACAAAATAATTTTTTCAGTTATAAAATATGTATCGAACTATACAAGAAATTCCAATTTATGGGACTGTGAAAGTAACTAAAATGTAATATTTTGGGCGTTTACGCCATTTAATCCCCATTAAAACAGGTTTCTTAGAAACCGCTTTTTCAAAACTAATTGCAGTTATCTGAACGGTTTGTGTCAGTAATTGGAGGGGGTAAGTTCTCGATTGCATCCTTATCACCCCTCTTCCCCATGCCTTTCTATAGTAGTACTTCTACTATGAAGTTTTAGCTGTACAAAACTAGTAAACGAAATCCAAAATAATTTAAAACATATTAAAACTGATTTTATTAAACCAGAACTAGTAACTGGTACCAAATTAACAAAGAAGCCTCAAATAGCGATCTGGTGTGAAATGTGTATAGCCTGCAGTACTGAATTGCAGACTTAAATTTAGATGCGAAGCTTTAATTTATTAGGGAAATAAACAGACTTCTGTTTACCAATCCTTTTGTCCTCAGAGCTATAAAAGACCTATAAACAAAATCTCGTAAAAAGGTCTTTGAGCTGTATACGTGAATCTGCCGGGGAAAAGGCGTTTATAAGCGCTATAAAGTTGGTGTATTTATCTTGCATCTGTTTAAAATGAACTCGCACCTAAAGAAACCCTCATGGCAAATAGTAGGACCCTACCTCAATGATTCAGTTACTTACTCGATATATTTGCCCTCTAGCACATCTACCTCGGGCAGAGTTTGTTGCCTCCGGTTCTCTCTGGCTGGATTCTTTTGTTATGATGTGCTGACGCTTCTTTTCACTGCTAGTGGATCGTAAAATGCCTGGCTCTCTCTCTCTCTCTCTCTCTCTCTCTCTCTCTCTCTCTCTCTCTCTCTCTTGTATGCACACGCTCAGAATGATTTTCGTGAGTGCACCTTCTTTTCCGAATGAAGGCTAAATATAGCGGTTCATTTTCTTATTGCATAACTACTACCCTGGTGAAATTTATACGCTTCCAAGGAAGTTTTCATTTTTATGAGGTGGATATAATCACTTCCTGAGATCTTGCTAGGTCGAAGATAAAGAGAGCGCATTTTCCTTTTAGTTTACTATCACGAAGGAGAATAAACGACATTGCATATATAAATACTAAATCCTAGAGAAAATATAGAATGTTGCAAAACTGATATGCAAAGGCCCTGTCTGATATGCATGCAGCACTAGTGCGGGTATTCTTGGATTAACAACAATTAACTTTTTAATCTAGGGGTTAAAATGCCCCACTAAAGTGTGTGGTTTGAAATATTGTGACGTTAGAATGGTACTAACCGGAAGAAGGTGCAGTATACATTAGCCTTATGAAGATCTGCAATGTATGGTCGAAAGCAGAAAATTAAAAAAAAAAAAAAAAAAAAAAAAAACTGGATTATATCAATTAGCGAGTCAAAGCACAGAAAGAGACAGTTACTACACGGTAGGCATAATTAATTGCGTTTAGATTTATGGATAAGTGTGCTAGTATTGCTAAATATTGTCGATCTTATTGGTTTTCCGTAAGTGCAAAGTGGGACAAATAAGCCTTCCATCTATAGGATCATTATAATTCACGGTAACCCATTCACGGGTTGTCTCCACTGCACTAGAGAACTGAGAGTCGCCGGCGAAATGGTGTCGGCAGAAGCGCACAAAATCCTTATCTCAAACAGGCAGCACATCTCTCATTATTTCATTAAAGAAAATGGTTCCTGTTATGTTTCTAGCATTTATCACACACCACTCTCCATTTTCAGATCATAGTGAGGTGTTTCACGCAATGTCACAGGGTTTTTCTGAAGCCCAATGCTGGCTGTGTTCACGTTGATTTTTAGAGCTAGTTTATGATTTTCGAGGTGATATTTCTAAACTGCCGCCTGCGGGTAGAAATCAGTTCAAAAGGAGCGCAGTGAATTGAGAATAAAAGCGCTTTGAATATGCTTGTCATACACTAATAAACAATCGTCAATATTCATAAACAAATTAGCTGAAATACCCGACGTTGCCCGTGGTTTCACAATTTTATTCCTACAACTTTTAGACTTACGTTGGATACCATAAAGAACCCAGAGTAAATAAATAAAAACACCGGGACAATATTATGCAAACGTACTGTTGGACAACCTCAAATACCACATGAAGAAAAGCAAGTAGAGAAAGCTGTGTGGTTGTAAGACGTTGCATTTCTATGCCAATCCTACAGAAAATTGTATGAATTCTTTGTACAAGAGGGAGTAGAGAAGAAACGCAAATGTGTTTCGTAAAGGAAACGTGAATGAATGCAATGCGTTGCATTTCAATTTCAAACATCGAAAATTATATAAATTGTTTGTAGAAAAAGGAGTAGAGAAAAAAGTGTGATGCTGTTTATTTATTATTATTTTTTTTTTCATCCTTAATATTGAGGCATTGTTTGATAATACAGTAATTTGCCCACAGTGTTGAAGATATCCATGTTTGGCTTTATCTTCAAAATATGCTAACAGAACAATTCCGCTATTATTAGTTTGTGCATTTCTTAACGTACACAATTGAATAAACCTATTATATGTTTTCTTGACTTTTTTGAAAGCAATTCTATTGTTGTCCTGACTTCTGATAGCAAAATGTTGGTTGATTCTTCTGTTATTACTGCATTCAAATTATCCACCAATACAATTCTTGGATAATAGTCTTCATATCTGCCAGAAAATCAAAGTTGGTAACCCTGGAGTGCTATAATTTTATACCGCTCAGTGGCATGATCTTCTTTTCAATTAATATCGTCAAAATCGCTTCTTACCAGCACACTTTATCTCGAGCTTTCAGATGGACTTGTCAAAGACGAGGATCTTTCATGTCTGTTACGTTGTAATTTAAATTATATCATAGAAGACCCCGAGCAATACTTTCCACAGTTGCTTTTTTCCATGCTAGCCAGCGCTAAAGTAAATGGCTAAACACATGGCGCTTTCTTTTGTGATGTCGATGCTGGATATGCTTCAGGCATTTAGTATTTCAAATTTATGTAGGTTAATGCAAGAGGGCAGCAACAAAGTTAACACGACATAGAAAAATGCAGAAGTGGTAACTGGAGTATGGACAAGGATTCTCAATTGTTTACTTTGGCAAAATAAAGTTCTTTACTCAGATATTCCAGAGCTCAAGATAAAGTGTGCGAGTAGTACCTTCGACTGTTTCAATAGTAGATTCTCTACTTGTTCTCTGAGCCTTTGCGTTAGACAGATTGTATACAAGCCTTTCATAAAATTTCATTTGTATTATCGTTTTATTAATGTATTAGGAATTAATTATTAATTAATTCTCAATTATGACGACTTTATAATCCTGTTTTCATGACATATCAGAGCTAAAGATAACGATGTTTAAGGCTTTGTTTTCAGTTTCGTTTAAGCTTAGACTTTTATATAATAGATATATTGCCCTACACTTCTGCACATATTCAAAACCATTATACAATTTCCATTAATAATTGACATTTTAAATGTTTCGTTTGTATAAGCTGCACTTTCTTTCGCCAGGCGTTATTTTAATAGCGATGTTGTAGAAATTCTAAAGATGTGATGTGATCCTTGAATGGTCAACATGCTCCACTGATATTGATTATTTTCTCAGTTTATTGGATTAGTGAGAGTAATAGCATTGCGTGATTAATTTCCGTTACAGTTACTGCGCTGACAGCTTCTGAGTACCGCCGTTATTCCCTGAAACATTTGATTGCCGATTGTAATATTGTGAGTCGTGTAACAGAAGGTTATAGAATTTGAGGACGAGGCGTTGTATTTGTTAGGGATCAGGTAAAATGAAAGTAATTCAGCTCATACACAATTCATTACGCTACATGTGGGAAATGATAATATTTTTAGATACTTATTGGGTGAGAGTGTATCGTCGTAAGCAGTTGTTTGTTACACATAGTTGAGTTGAATTCTGAGGCGGGCGGACAGAGTTTTTCTGCGTTGGACCGGGGAGAATTGAAGCAGTTTTGGGTCAGTGTATCGTCAGAGACAGTCTTAGTTTAGTTAATCGTATGAGTGTTTGTTGTGTACAGTGAGCGATATTTGTGTCAAGGTTACGATAGATTGTAAATTGAGTTAACGATAGAACAGGGAACTGTGTGGTACAGTTGGTGACATATAAGGTGACATTAAAAGTAACTGGACTAGTCATTTGTCACAATATTTAGATTTTTATCAGTTTTAAGAATAATTCTGACCAATGTTCAATTCAGTTGCCAATTATAGAAATTATGATTCTCTTTCAGAAAGTAGGGGAGGTTGAAGAGTAATTCCCCTCCCTCCATGAGCGTTGGCAGACTTTTTTCCAAGGGGGGGGGGGCACATGTTGGAAGTTTGCAGTGAGATAATATTAATTCAATATTTTACTGTCAAAATTTATATTTGTTGCAGATAACCGTATTAATTTGTGCTAAATAAAAATTGTTCTTTACATCAAAATTAAAATAATTTAATAGTCAGTCATTGATTACACATTAAGTTCACCAACTTCCAAGACGGGGGCCGCGGCCCCCTTTGCCGCCCCCCCCCCCCTTCGCGACGCCCATGTCTCCCCCTTGTTTAGGATAAAAGGATTTTTGCATAGAAGATTTTTATTTCAAAATTTCCCAATATTAGTAATTAGTTCTTTAATTAATTTAATTTAAACTAAAAGACAGTTCAGTATGGAGGGGGATGTTAAAAAATAGGATTAGCTGCCATTTAGATTTCACCTCCAATCCATCCTTTAAGTTTCAAACGATATGGTTACATATTGGTACTTATTTTTGAAACAGAATTTATTTATTATCACAACGTTTGACAACTATCGTTTTGACAACCTGAAACCATTTGCATTTGAACAAAGAATGAATAAGTCATTTGGATGAAAGCATTTCTAGCATTTAGCAACTTTGTACTAAATTAAATGCTCTCAATTTGCGCCATTTTTATTAGATAGTAGTACAGCCCTTTTCGAAACCCTTCACAGAACTTTAGGAATGTCTGTTTACTTTTTCATTTATAAGCCAATGTTTACACTGCTGATCACATTGGCGGTTTGGCTTTGGAACAATTATTGCCCGGAAATTATACTTAGGCTCGTTTTCCTTTTAGTATTAATAGTTTGGTTTCTGATATTACTTGAATTTCACGTTAAATCACATAGAAAGTGCGCGCGCATGTTGGAACCGATCCCAACACTTGGAGCTTTTCGAAGTAGCCATCAGACCGAAGAGGCAGTCGAATTCTTCTTTACAATAGCCTGTAGTTTTATTCCATCTAGCCATAAGCAGTAATGAGAATAATGCGACTTTCCAAAAGCAATAATTGCGAGAAAAATAAAATAAACATTTCGTTTGTTAATGGCGCTTTCAAATGCCAGAATTATATCTGCACCGCCTTTGTTACAGAATTTTGTCCCTCAGGAGATTCTCACGAGGGTAAATCTACTGATATGGAACTGTCACCTTTAAACATACTTAAAAATCATCGGTCTGTGATGGGATCAGGAGGCCAACTGCGCATCCAGGTCTACAAAAAAGGAAGGAAAAGAAAATTAACGAACTATAGTAAGAAACAAAATAAGGATAAGAATATAGGGACGTCATTTTAAGTGGGCACCCTTTCCTTCGTCCATCCAGAAAAAAGACGAAGATGAGATTAAGGAATATCTCTATACTCCATTTCAAATGGCACTTCCAATTCCGCCTATATTATATAGAGAGACAAGAACAGTCATAAGCCAGTTAAATGTAAAAAAGACCCCAGTATATGATCTCATCACTGGACGAATGCTTCAGGAGCTACCATTTAAAGCAGTCATATTCATAAATTGTATGTTTAATGCTATATTAAGGACTGGTTACTTCCCTGGAGCTTGGAAAATAGCACAGATTATAGTCACTCTAAAGCCAGGAAAACCTCCACATGAAGTAAAATCTTACTGACCAATTAGTTTGCTCCCAGTGCTTTCTAAATTATTTGAGAAGTTACTTCTCATTAAACTGAAACCTTACTTGTCTTCACTGATTCCCAGATTCCAACCCCAACACTCCACAATTGAACAAATACATCGAATAACTGAAGTGATTAACCACGCATTTGAACGACGACAGTACTGCTCAGGAGTATTTCTTGATGTTAGTCAGGCATTTGATAAAGTTTGGCATACTGGACTAAAGTTTAAGCTAAAGAAATCTTTGCCACATCCTTTTTATGTGTTATTAAAATCTTACATAGAAAACAGATATTTTCAAGTAAAATTCCAAGATAGCCTTACAGAACTTCATCCTATTAACTCAGGCATACCACAAGGTAGTGTACTAGGACCAATTCTATACATATTGTATACTGCTGACCTACCAACTAAAGAAAACACAACTATAGCAACTTTTGCAGATGATACAGCCATTCTGTCAGCTCATGAAGATCCTACTACTGCTTCCCAAATTGTACAAGACCATCTTTCTGACTTAGAAATTTGGCTTAAGAAGTGGAGAGTTAAAGTTAATGAATCTAAAAGTCACCACGTTACATTTACACTGCGTAAACGCTCATGTCCACCTGTTACTCTTAACAATTAGATTATTCCAGAAGCACAAGACTTGAAATATCTAGGGATGTACATTGACAGACGACTCACCTGGAAAAAACACATATGCACCAAACGCAAACAGTTAAATTTAAAATATTCCAAAATGCACTGGCTTCTTGGACCTAAATCACAACTCTCAGTGACAAGCAAACTAATCATCTACAAAACTATACTGAAACCAATTTGGACATATGGAATTCAACTATAGGGTACAGCAAGCAACTCAGACATCGAAATACTAGAACGTTTTCAAACCAAAACTCTGCGAACCATTGGTAAGATCCCCTGGTCCATCGGTAATAAGAACATCTACAATGATTTTAAACTCCCAACAATCAAACAGGAAATCACAGCATACAGCCTGTCCTACCAAAAGCGTCTCTACAGTCATCCCAATACACTGGCAATAAATCTACTTGACAACAGCAGCAGTACAACAAGCCGACTACAGAGAAACCAAGTGTTGGAATTGCAGTACAGATTTGCACCCAAATTATAAGCAAATTTATGGCCAATGGGCCATAGTTTGTAAAAGTAATATGTTATCATTGTTACTTATTGTTCAACTATTGAAAAGATTGTAATTTTGCAAGTGTATAAATAAAAAATTTAAAAAAAAATAAATAAATGGGCGGGGTGAGGTGTGCAGATTTAAAGGTAATTAAACCAGGTTTTAGGCTTGCCCCGAATATCTAATTGAACATGTTTCTATTAACATTAAATAAATAGTTACTTAGGTTAGGGAGTTCTGATATAAGAACTCCCTGTATTCTTTGCCTTCGTTACAATGAACCAGAATGTTGGATGTAAGCCTGCTAAGAGTTATCATTAAAATATAAATAACTCTGTATACTATATATTAGAGACAAAATGTACTACTAAATTCTGCTTGACATTTTCAAATAGCGAATTGAACGAAAATAATGTTCCTAAAATATGTATCACCATACAAGAAAGACTCCATTTTTTAGTTTTGGTCGTTAAGAGAAAATCGTTCCTTTATACACAAAAATGTACTATGAGAAACAAGTTATGTCAGACATATGAGAGTATCGAAAGTATCACGTAATGTTTTGAAAGTATTTGTAAATAATGCGTTCATTAGTGTACACATTTTCGTTCACGGAAAACTGGCACCCTATATTGACTTAATATCTCGTAAAGCAAGTGATTTTCGTTAACAGAAGAACATTAGTTGCAGATGATAAGCTGATAGCACTGCCGTCATGTTCATTATGCCTCGGTTTCAGGATTAAGGCCACCATATGGTTTCTCCTGCTTGCTTTATACTCTGACGTGTGTTTATGCAGAACCATGAACGTTCACTTATTTTGCTAGACGGAAGCGGATTAAGGGCAAGCACCTTACAATTAGAGCTATATTGCATACGTTCTGCCACAGATTGTTACAGCCACAGATTGGAATAATCTCACAGGCTAGTACATTAAAAACAGGCCTACCTGCAGTTTTATCATGCGTTTAGAACAAAATTTGTTTCTGACGTTTGCTCGCAGTGTCTTAGACTTATTGCATGGGGCATATGAGCATAAATTGTGCGTTTTAAAAAGATATACATTTTTTGTACAGTAAGTTTTGATCTATCTCTTACGGTTTACGAGTTATTCAAAAGTCATCCAGAGTAAACAGGACCTAATAGGCTATAGCCTGAAAATTCAAAATATACCTTTCATTTGCCATACAAATATATTAAACACATGCCATTTTAATTAAAATCGTTAGAGCCATTTTTGAGAAAATGAAAGTTTTCGAAATATTGTCCATGTAAAGGGTAGTATAGGGTGGAGGAATTTTCTTCAAAATCTTCGCGTCGCATCCTTGAAAGACATTAAACTTAAATGCCAACTTTGGTTTTTAACCAACTTTTCGTTTTTGAGTTATGCTGCCCAAAGACTGACACACAAACACACACACACACACACACACACGCACGCACGCACGCACGCACGCACGCACGCACGCACGCACGCACGCACGCACGCACGCACGCACGCACGCACACACACACACACACACACACACACGGACGTTTTTCTAACATTTTTTTTTTCCTTTTTTGATTCAGGGGACCTCAAACATATTTCCGGTGAAATCTCGAGATCGAACAGGAAATTTGCAATACAATACTTCCCCTGCTTACTGTCAACAGTAGTACATGGTAGATAAAGTAAAAATGTGGAGACAGCAAATTGTATGCGAGTTTATATAATTCCCATAATATCGTACTACCTATGTAATTCCCAGCTGGTGCCCCCGAGTGATTACTTTCAGAGTTAATTCTAGCAGAATGGATCATCCGTTAGTGTAAAATGCTAAAAGAGCCTGCATTGCTTTTTTCTAAGATTTGCATCACCATTTACCAATCCATACCACAGGTTACTAAGATATTAATAGATACTACGACACAAAATCGCAATGGTGGATTTAATTTGTAGTTGGGCCAAGCAGTTAAGTGGCACTAAATTTGCATCTTCTTATTTTTTTAATCTCTTTAGCTGCTGCTCTAAATCACCTAAAATTAAATTTGTGTCTAGTACGACATTTAGCCTTATGGAAAGGGCTAGAGGTTAAAGTGCCTTTCTGTGTAAATTTAGGTAACACAAAATACACATTTGTTCCCAACGTAAGTCTCGTTTGCAGTTTTTCAACAACGTGCAGCTATTTATCTTCCAGTGGACTTGTTAACTGCTTGTGGTCCAAATTTGAGACAACTAAGTGATGTATAGGCTTTAGTTTTTAGTTCACGTGAAATAGTGCTACTTAAGGTTGATGATGGTGGCGAAAATTCTTTTCCGAGCCCTAGTGGAGTGATAAACCTTTATTCTTATTTTGGATACCTCTATCGCACTTAATGTATCTAACTATTAATATGTTAGTACGAGTATGTGATTAAAGTCTGTTTAGTCAACGTGTGTGCAGCTTAGTCGCCTCCTTTGAGGAATCCTTATAATCGTTTTACAACACGGGCCCTCGCTCTTCGGACCTTTCTGCAGAGTTGCAACCTTTGCAACTAATGAAACAGAAAAAAAAAATGGAATTCAGAACTTTGACTTGGAGTGAATATGTACATAACTGTCACTTCCTTAAAACGAGGGCGTTGTTGTCTTCAAGGACGTTTCCTGACGGGTAGAGAGGAGTTTGTGGCAATCACTAGTTGTGGGTAGAGCGTGCATTTCCGTTGTTGTCTAAACAGACTTGCTAGTGCCTTATAATATTAGTCTCTTACCGTTAACAGTAATGTAAAAGTCATCCAGAATTAAAGAATTGACGACATTCCCAGAAAATTCAAGATAAACATTTCGTTTATCGTGAAAATATAAAATGTAGCATTTTAATCGAAATCGTTAGAGCCATTTCCGAGAGAATAAAATGTTTCAAAAACTTTTTCTATGGAAAGGGTATTTTGGGATAGGGAATTCTTAAAACATTTTCGTGCCACATCCTTGGAAGACGAACTTAAATACCAAGTTTGGTATTTAATCGAGTTTTCGTTTTTCAATTATGCAGTTCACATACGTACATATACTCAGGGGACCTCCTTTTTCGAATCAGTGGACATCAAAAAGTGTATTTCTAGTGAATCGTCTTTATCGGATTTTAGGAGTGGAATTAAAGTATCTTTTGTATCTACTATGTACGTGGTAGAAAAAGTAATAAAGCATAAGTAAAGACAGACGAAATACCTACCGACATGGTAAACATTTAACTGAATTTATGACTATACTCCAAGTCTATAAAAATTAGACATTAAAAACTAATGACTATGTAGCGCTTATAGATGCAAAAACAGCAAAAGAGCTGGTTAGCTTAGGTTGGCTGCAACGAATGCGGGGAAAGTGATTCCCAGACATGTGATGAATAAGTACACCGATATTCCCTATCGCCCAAAAAGTAATTTATGACGAGTAATGAGCTTTGTTACCAGCTGCAACTTATAATAATCCTGTTGGTAGATGGCGTTGCTTTTAGTTAATTAACAGAATGTGTTTTTTTAGCGGGATAGCACAATGTCATTGCCTTTTCGGTTATGTAGACATTGCAGCTAAATGAATTGTCTCGTATTCCATCTACCAACTTAACCAACCCTCCTATGTTAGGTACCTTTATGTTCGACCATACCCATATTTACTGATAGCGATCCTTTAATGGACCTCTCTAAGTTCAGACTTTCATTAAAGGACTGGTCTTCATCCAATCGGACAATACAATTTTCATTAAAGGACAGGCGTTCCACCAATCAGAGAATTCCCATGCAGCAATGGCAATTACAATATTGATTAATTCTCGAAGCGCAGCTAGTACGAGTTTAGAAAACACTAAACTGTCGGACACTACTGATAGTGAAATGCAACTTACTCCACCTAAGTAAGATGCAACTTACATAAAACACACACATTAACCTCAACACATCAACCTCCAAGAATATTGCACTAAGCACAGTCCCGCAAATTAATTTCACTAATTTTACTACAATAAATAACTTATACATGAAATAAAGTTTCACCAAAAACCAAAATATTCAATTTGCCTTCTATATTTCAATGTTACGTAGCATTCCAAGGTTATCATTTTCATCATGCAGCTATGACGGGCTGGAAACGAATCGATCGTTTTGCGCCTGCGCAGAACTCCAAATATCAGCCGATGCAATATGTAGATGATTGTCCCTGGTGAGTGTACAATATGGTCGAGCAGAAATTGTCGTTTAAAACTTAACTATAATGGTAATTAGGACACTCGTATAAAAATTAGGAAACTCTCACCTTAATTACTACCATTAGTCTCGTTGCATTTATACTATTAAGGTCGCTGGCATTTTCACACTCTTAAACGTAACAATATTTTGATTAACGCAGACATAAAATATAATCAAACATACTTGTTGATTTTTACCACCTCAATAATTGTCATTTTATTTATATTGCATAGTTATAACTCAAAACAATAAAGCACTGGAATCAGTCCAACTTTCGTTGAAATGACGATCGAAGATGTTACTGAATCTTAGTACACGTTCCGCGAGATAAACAGTGTAGGCCGTGCTCAAATTAATAATTACCCATAGCAATCATGGCAGTTAACTTGAATGAGTGTGTTGATTCTGAAATCGAAGAAAATTTGAAAATAGGCTGGATTTCTCTTATATCTGAAAAAGATCTAAAGATGTATTATGTAGTTAATACATGCTAATTAAGTTCAGTCATCAAGACACCATGGAAAGATGAATGTTGTATTTCAAGGTTAGTATTTTACATTTCATTCATACGCCAAATTAAGTTACTAATCATCTCCCCCAAAAATACACGTGTGTTGAGTGCTTTTACTAATCCTTGGAAATTAACTGCGTCTCGTCTTTTGAAACTTTTCCTCGGTCCAGTAAAAATCACTTACAATCCTTATATCGCAATATACTGATATAAAGTCTTGACTTTTATTTTAACAGTAAATGCTCTCTTTATTGAATTGTTTTATTCAATGAACATGACGAAGCAAGGCATTAATACTCAACTTATCAACAGTAAAAGGATGTTCTGTAGGAAATAGTGTTACATCTGCGGTACAGGACTATTCTCAAGCAAATAAGTGTTTTCTTCCCGCACTGCACTTAGCAACTGGTAACACTGCCAATGTATCTTCTTAACAAAATAGTGCAAATAGACCCTACAATACATAGCTACGTCATCGTTGCGAAAACAACCATAAAATTTCGTCTCGCTTGCCGACAGAACCATTAAGCGGACATTCATTGATTCGGCGAAGTCTACCCATAGAAATATTTTGTGTGAGAGACACAGAGAGAGAGAGAGAGAGAGAGAGAGAGAGAGCAAGAGCAAGGGCAATGAAAATCGACAACTTAAAATAGTTTGTTGGTTGGCCCCGTAGCGCAGTTGGTGGAGCACCTGCCTGCTTTGCTAGGGGTCCCGGGTTCGATTCCCGGCAGGGAGGTAGGAATTTTTCTACAGCAAAGATTATTCTTCATCCTTCCCCGAGTCTGGAAGTATGAATGAAAGTGTGTGTGTGCGTGCGTGTCGGTGTGTGTGTGAGCGCGCGCGCGCGCGCGCGTGTGTGTGTGTGTGTGTGTGTGTGTGTGTGAATTCAACGTATAAAAACCCCAAAGACCGAAAAACTCACTGTTAAACGAGTAACGCCATTGCCAATAGGCAAGGCCGCCGATATGACCTCTGCAGTTAAAGGCGGGATATAAAAAATAGTTTGGTTGTTACTTAATTAAGAAATTCTACTTTAAACAGTTTCAATAAATGGCAAGTATACTTTTAAGTACTGTTAGTACAGGCAATCATTTAAATTCTAACGCACATGGCTAATAATTACAATATAATCTGAATTAATCCGAGTTATGTTTTAAAATAGTAAAAATATTTAAACATGTATTTGTCTATCGCCTTGCATGACCTTTTCTAACTGTTTGACTGAATTTACTCTGGAAAGTTCTGAAATGTATACAAGACAACTATGACACTACCGGAAAATCTAATTTATTAGTCGCTATTAGGAGTCATGTTTCCCTGTTTTAATGAGACATAAGTTCATAAAAGTCCTAAGTGTCACATAACACCCGACTCTTCCCTGCATTTCACAAGACTAAGGCAAAATTATTAAATTCTAACGTGACATAATTGATTACACGGTGTCTTTCCCCTAAACGCTGTTAAGAAGACAGTAAACAATAAATTATGAGTTTATATTTTCTAAGTTGAGGGAATTAGTTTTAAAGAGCTTGTTATATAAATAGCGCTTCAGCAAATGGCTTTCCTGCTAATATCTTTTCCATTAGTCTGCCACCCCCAAGCTTGTGGCATCTTGAGCTGTAGCAGCTTCTCTAATACTACAGCACTTACATAAATTGCGTCGTAACGTTTTACATGATTTCCCTTGGTTCCTTCCATACGTGGCAATTGCCCCACCCCTACCTCATCAGCCCTTAGTAATGGGCTGCTACGTGTCGAATTTGTGGCTTTCAAGTTGGCGGTGAACTCCGCTTTGTGTGTCGATAACATGGTTCATTGTCACCAGGGCAATGTTGGGGTCAGTGGCAGCTAAATGGGCTTACAACCCTTTAGTTCTACTGTTGATAGCAAGCTTTAAGTAAGTGGCATTCTTCGCATTTTAAATATAACTGTCATAATAATTAGATCAATACTTGCAGTACTGTGGAAGCTATACAGAGTATTCAAAATATCTCCAATTTTTAAGAGGTGGTAGCATTTATAAAACCAGGAAAAAATAACCCATAAGTCAACCATTCAATCCAGCTAATTGTGAAAAACTAAACATTCGAACTTCTTTTAGGTTAACTCGACATTATCTGCCACTTTTATTAAAGATAACACAAATGGAAACATATTGTTACAACTGACACTTTCAGTTGCCTTTTCTGTCACTGTATCTCCCTTAAAATTGAATAAAAGAAAACACAGTCCGCGTTTTTCGTTGTTAAGACAACCTACAATTGATCTTCCAACTCACAGCTGTTCAGTCCTCTCGTAACCTCGATACATACTTCACTGTCTTTCAGTTCTACTCTCTGTCTCATAAACTGCTTCAGACGATTCACTCACGCTCCAACAGGCTTAACTAAGGACTTCTTCACACAACAAACAACTCCGATACGGCGATTAAATGTCTACAACTGTCGCTGACGATGCTCAGACTCTCTCAACGCCAACTGTAGACACACACACACACACACACACACACACACACACACACACACACACACACACACACACACACACACACACACACACACACACACACACAGAGAGAGAGAGAGAGAGAGAGAGAGAGACAGACAGACACTCAAACAAATTTGCAAGCAGCTGTCTCGTTCTACACTTAACGACTCTTTTCTTTCAACATTGCATTCGCTTATGCAGCCAAGAATGACGTAGCACGGATTTTTCTCCATATGCATCTTTTCCTTAACAAGTCCGCGAACAGTTTATCGAAGTCTGAAATCTCTTTGTTCTGCTGCACTATTGTCGTCGGGACGCGCATTTACAAGCAGTGGTATGAGATAGATTTACCTTGAGCGTCTCTTTGACCGCTGCTGCCCGGTATCACTATATATAATTTTAAAGATTTATGTCAAAACATTTTTGTGACATTAAATTTCACGTTTTCCATCACTCAACAATGTCAGATAGAGCCTAGAGGAAGTATTCTCCACACAAAAATTCTCTATCCAGATGTGAGTGGAAATAAATGTTTGGAGATCTCCTGGATTTACGTAAAATGTCTATGTGTCCTGTGTCTGTGAGGAGCATATCTCGAAAAGTGGTAGATACCACTCCGAAGGATAGGAGTAAGAAAAGTTGTAAGAAAATCCCCCACCCTAAGCTACCATTTGCATTGAGATTTTTTAAATTATTTTTTTTATGTCAGAAATTGCTAAGTGGTTAGTTAAAATATCGCTAGGCTAATAAAACGCTAATAAATACGTGCCTTACCTTTTCTGACCATTGCAAGTGAGGGTCTCTTCATTCTGCCACAATCCCAGCATATGTGTAGTAGCTAGTTTGTCAAACGATTGGACTGTTTTAGCCCCCGGTAGAGGCTAAAGCATAGTCCAATGGGTCCCTTAATGGGGGGGGGGGGGGCGGAGGCAGGGAGGCAAGTGGGAGACTGTTGTAACTACAACGAAATGTGTGATAAAACCATTTCTGCAAAGTATTAACATGAATTACACAGAAATGCGAGCTTTTATGAGAAGAGCTTTTAAAAGAGAGAAAAATAAATGGAATTGGGTGAAGAAATTCATGCAAATGTATCACATCAGAGACTTCCACATATAGTAAATCTCTTTTGGCATTTTGGTGCAAAATATTCCTTGTACCAAGCAGTTCATTGTTTCTGTCCTAAAATTTTATTTTTAACTTAAAATGGCAATAAAATAAAAGCAATAATATTTATTGTCCATGCGTGAATTAATTTTGCTTACTTATTAATTTAATAACTGTTATTGTATTTCTACAATTTTACCACCTTAAATTATACAGAATCTGCAGTTGCATATAAGCTTCACAACTTTTAAAAATTGCACAAAACTTTTCAAAATTCTTTATCTCAAGTGCTCATTAAAATTTGCAAACACATAAATGAAATGGTGTGGTACGAAAAGCATACATAACTTTCTGTATTCTTGCACTAACCATTCTTACAAAATTTTATTCCTATATCTTCCTCGTATTTGTTCAGATAAACATTTGCAGAAATTATCATATTGTTTATTTGCTTGTCTGTGCAAGAGGAATATAGGGATTTAGTAGACTTTGAGCGATAGTGAAATCTTTTAAAGCTTTCAAATTCCGTTCTCTTTGCACGGTTAACATATAAAAATGAATAGCGTTGTTCCATTTGACAGAGGTATATGTTCTCCAAAACTTACACAAATAACGAGGAATATCTCCGAAATGGTTCACTCTAAAAAAAATTATTTAGGATAAATTGTGTGTTTTAGCAAGATTTACATTTTTGTATAGTAAGAACTTGTCTATCTCTTACGGTTTACCAGTTATGCTAAAGTCATCCAGTGTAAATAGGACTTCATGGGCTATAGCTAAAAAATTCAAGATATACATTTCATTTGCCATAAAAATATTTCAAACATATGGCATTTAATCAAAATCGTTAGGGCAATTTTCAAGAAAATACATTTTCGAAAAATTTACCATGTAAAGGGTAGTTTAGGGTGGAGCAATTTTCTTCAAAATCTTCGTGTCGCATCCTTGAAAGACATTAAACTTAAATACCGACTTTTGGTTTTTGAGTTATGCTGTCATCAAACTGACAGACACACAGATACACACACGGACCTTTTTTCCAAGAACGCTTTTTTCGATTCAGGGGGCCTCGAAACATATATTTCCGGTGAAATCTCGACATCGAATTTTTGGGTGGAATACATTACTTCCTCTACTAAACGTAGTAGAGAAAGTAAAAAAAACTTAAATTGTATCATTGTACTTTACCTAATGTCATGGGCCATATGAATAGACGTCTGGAGCTTTTTGCCAGTATTAAAAAGACCCAGTGTACCATGAAAGTAAAAAAATATATATATCATAAGCACAGTAAAAAGGCAATAAAAAATTCAACTTTCCATAATTTATTGCGGAATTTTATCGATGCATTGCCATAAGTGTAGGTCCTTCCATTCAAACTCAGCCTCCTCTGCTTTCTCACTTAATGTAGCGCACAAGAACGATCTATCATGTCTCCTACTTCTGCCCGAACTATTTTCACATTTACCTTTCATTTAGTAACTTAATAAATCATTTCTTTCGTCCATTGTCCTAGTCTTATACTTCACTCATCGTTTTTACGACAGCTGCATTATTTATTTTGCCTTTCAGATCACATACTCAAACTTTTCCATATCCACTTTTAAATACTTCTAATCGTTCTTCTTACTTCGTCACAAAGTCAAGGTTTCTGCTCTATGCAGTGCTACTCCCCACAGAAAACTTACTTTCCTTTCTTTATTCATCAAGGATTTTTTTATTCAAAACCTCCTTTGTCAACGCCATCCTCTGTTTTAATCCTTGACAGCAGCTCATGCTGTCACTTCTGATACCCTCTTTAACAACCGCAGTCTTTGTCTTTTTATTTTTCTGCTTTCTTTTCCTTTTGCATTTGTGCTACTTTGTCACTCCTTACCTTGTCATTTATCTCCATTAGATATACCGTAGCATCCTTTCCTCTGCTACTAGTAGTGCCAGATCAGTAAGGGTATTCTTTTTCCTCTGCTACTAGCGTGCCTGCCTAGTTCTAGAAGCAAATGTCTGCCAAATTCTCCAAGTAGATCTTGAACAAGGGTGTATGAAATCCTTGCTTTATTCCTCTCCCTTTTGTACTTACCTTGACAGATTTAACTTCTACTATTGCTGACCAGCTGCTTCGTGCACTATTTGCTAGTTTATTCTCAAATTTTCATTCCTAAAGAGAGAAATATTATCCTTCTCTTATAGTGTCAAATGTTATGTTCTTAATCAGAATAATTGTGGCATAGGGGACTTTCTTATAGCTTAGTTCTAGTTAATTAGTTTTGCTGAACTTCTTTTCCTTTTTTCTTTTTTTCTTCTTTTTTTCATTTGCACATGTAACTATTGGTTCGTATACGGCTTAAAAAACAGCTAAGGTGTTCGTAACCTGTTGAGTGTAGATTTTTAACATTGATTTTATTCGCTTTTGCAGTTAAATATTCTTGCATAATCATATACGCTAGAAAATTATTGTAATAAAATGACAAAATTGCTCTGGTGTTACTTTTCTATCACTTTATTATTGTCTTCTAAAATTTTATGAGGAACACAGTTTTCTTCTCGTCGTTAACAGTCTACAGTCTTTCGTGCTATCACAACTCACAATCTTGCTCAGTACTTTTAGTGTCTTTCTTCACTTCCTTGTGTCTCTCGTGTTTTAATTAAGTTACAGTCACTCGCGACGCTCACTGAATCTTTTAAAGACACACGCGACGTACCACACGGCGACAGGCAAGCTGTCTCATACTCACTGAACGACTCGTGTCCATAACTCAACTCCACTCACTCCTCTGCTCCTCTCTGGTCTCCTTATATACTAGGGATGACCTCACAGGACCCTTCTCGAGTCCCATACACATGCACACCGGAAATGACGCAGCTAGAAGTCTCGAGAACGTTTCCAAAATCCGTTTTGTTTCTGCTGCTTCAATTGTTTACAGCCACGTGCACACAGCAGTCGCGCGAGGGAGCCCGGCCCTAAACGTCTTTGTCCGCTCGGCGGTACGGCATGTGGTCTGAAGTAGCCTGGGCCCGTCTGTCCGTTTTTGAGCGTCGAGCCTGACGTCATATTATTTTAATTAAAGAACAGTTCCCCTGCCCCACCCTGGAATTGAAACTGGCTCTGTGGGTTGAAAGGTCAGAACGCTGACCATCCAACCACAAACACAGTCATGCTGGAGCACTGTTTCACTTATAGTTAGCTTCCTGCAAATTTAAAATAATATTCAACTTAAATTTGGAACTATGAAAAGAATAAGGCTCTTGTTCTGAAGAATGGATGAAAAACACTCGTAAAGTTTCTACAGAGTGGTAACTGAGGCAGCCTTTGGGAATTTCTGAAGTCTTTAAAGCAGCGTTTCTTAACTTTTGTCCCATTTTTACCTTGGATAATTCTGTGCCCCCGGCACAATATAAGCTGACGAGAAAGATAACCTAAAATGAGGTATTGTAAACTTCATTTGGCAATAGTCTATCATTTCTGATGTAGAGCGAGTATTACACAAACGTAAGTGGCGGATGGGGGCAAGGGGCATTCCATAGCTGTATTAGAGCAAATCTTAAGGACTAATAGTTATTATTGATCGAGAGCAGGATGTGGTGGTCCTTGATGGCGTGGAACAACTTAACCAAGTTAATTTTCAATCAATGTTGGATTTTTATTTTTCCTTGTGAGGTAGCTTAATCTCTCTTCCTATCTTCCTCCCGCCCCCTCCACTCTCTGTCTCTGAGCTGCTTTTTCTCCCAATATATTCCAAGCTACTCTTTCCATTGTCTTAGGAATGCCTCTCTCAGACCCTTTTTCTCTTCTCCTGCTCTCCTTTCTATTACTTCGGTGTAATATTAAATGGTGAAGGAAATTTTAATTAATATATGTAATTAGATTAAGTTCATTTTTATTTATTGCATATTGATGAAAATGCGTTTTGCTTTAAATCATATAAATTAAATACGAGATCATGTCATTTGGTCTGCTTTGAAGGAAGTTAATTTCCGATTTTGTTTTAACTCAAGCCTAAGGAGGCGCGGGCGCCATCACGGCAAGTAGGTACCTTTCTTTTTAGAGCAAAAAGGGGAAGCACTGGTTAGGGAAGTAATGAATATAGCTTTAGGTGCACAAAAACATACTTCATGGATGTGTACGGAGAAGATATTCGGAAGGAACTAGTTTTGTCTTGAAATTTGAATTGTACCTAACCTTCAGTGGACTGGCCAGAGTGAAACCACTATTATAGTTAGGCCTGATAAACAAATTGAAGCGTTTATATTCAAAAATATAAAACTAAGTATCTATTGCAGTGCTATTGGTTTATTTTTATGTCACTACCAGTCATCAGAAACTGCTCATTGTATCACAGTGTGTCAAGAATATGAAATGTATCGATACTAAGAATCTGTGCAGCGACAACCTAAATGTCCCTCTAAGTCGCACCCATACCGTGAATTGTTGGGAGGGGGGGGGTTTGCACTAATGAAATCTGCACATTCATTTCTACGGCTAACCTGCAGCTATATTCCGTTTCATACATCATATATACCCATATGCGCGTTATACCTGTGTTTCTGCTCCCATTCCTTTTGTCTTGATATGAAAACGAGCCAGTTCACCACAAATAATACTGTACGCTTTCGTTGGCTGCACTTTATTAAATTCCTTTCGACAAAATGTCGCATATTGCTCAGCGTGGGCACTGCTACTTCAGGAATCTGCGTATGTGTTAAAACACAATGACCTGCCGAAGTTATTTGTCAGAGAATGACAAAGGTGCTACCCACGTCGAGGAACGCGAATAATGTACAAAATAGTGTGTAGAAGAATAGCCATAGGATTATTCCCTGTCCTCCTTAGAGTCTGAAAGTATGTGGAGAGTGTAGGTATAGGTTTGTGAATTTAATTTTTAGAAATAATGCCCAACTGAAACAAACGCAAAGATCAGAAGAATTATTGTAAACAAGTAGTAAACGTCATTGGCAATGATCTATTATTCAAAAGGCATTTAAGAGAAGGGGTGGGGGTGGGGGGAGAAGGAATCGTTATCTTGTGTCAGTGTTTTAACAAAAAAAACTGCTTTTCCTAATGTGGGAGGAAACTAGTTGTGTCACATTTCGTCACTTAGAGATGTTTAATAATAACAATAATAATAATAATAATAATAATAATAATAATAATAATAATAATAATAATAATAATAATAATAATAATAATAATAATAATAATAATAATAATAATAATAATAATAATAATAATAATAATAATAATAATAATAATAATAATAATAATAAAATGAAAAGCTTCCTTTTTTGTCGACCTTGTATCTAGCAGGAAAGCAATACAGCTTTATTCCAAAAAAGCATTTTTTTCAGCGCCCCTCCCGCCCGGTTATACGGTTTTCTCGACCAGGGGTCGCTACTTTTCAATCAAGTAGTTCCTCAATTGGCCCCTCAGGGACCTAACGAGGCTGAGTACACCCCAGACCAGGTCTTCAGCGGGAGAAAATCCTCACGCTGATACCAGGAATCGAACCCAAGTCCCCCGCTTGGTAAGCAGTAGCGCTACCACCGCCCTCAGGAGACGACCTTTGTACTTATAGATAAAGAAAATCAAAAGTGTATTAGTTTTCTTTGTACCACAACGCCTCTGCTGATTAAGAAAAGCACCCTCCGAATCCTTGCACAATCTGAAATCGCGATGACCAGTTTGGCAACTCCTGCCTTAACTTGTCTCTTTTCATGTCCTATATGCAATTTTCAAACTTTTTGAATGTAGAGGGATTGTTTGAATGGGAAATCTCATATGCTCTAATTTCAATGAAGGCTTTTGTGGTCCCGTTACGAATGGAACGAAAGATCGATTCTAAAGAGGGTTGGATGGAAGTAATAAAATATTACAAATCCGACCGTGCAACGCCAGGTACTAAAGCTAATTAAATTTTACCCACAGAAATAGATCAATCAGAATTGCTGTATTCAATAGTATTGATTGGGAGTTGTCTGTGAAGTAAAATTTTTATAGACAAACTCTGAGCAAAGCAATTCCTATTTTATGGCCAGCAATTGAAAAATTACGCTGCACTTCAGTTCATTCTTTCAACCACTCCTCTACCTCTCCCCTTCTCCCTCTCTGGTCTAAGTCAAAGGCTCTCAAGACATGACTTTCAAATCATTAAAGCGTAAGGATGACAAAAATTGTAAATTTTAATGAAATCTGCATATAGTTTCAGTAATAAACTTTGTCTCATTGTAGTTTAGTGAAATACAGCTACGTCTCCATAGATGTTTGATAGTAGATACCTCAAGCACATTCTAACCAAAGTCTTGGGCCTTTTTTTTTCCGCTCCCCTCCCCCTTTTTGAAAAAACTGTAAGTAACGCGAATTGGAAGAGATAATTTAGAAGGGTGGAGATTTCTCAAAAAATTCTTCGCCTTCGTCCTTAGACGATGGCTTGTAGCTATGGCAATTTATGGATGTGTGTGTGTGTGTGTTTTTTTTTTTTTAAATAGCATGCCCCATTCCTTATGAATACTACATGCTTGCATTTATTTATTTACATACAATTTACATTTTATATACATGTATATATTGTTGGTGATGTTCTATTTGAACATTTACATTTTTATTTACCTCTAATTTTTTATCTACCTTAGTCTAATTGAATACTTCTCTATTGTGATATTTACAGTTTTTTTTATTTGATGTTTGTTGTTTAATGCTATTTTATTTTGTTTGACTTTATTTCTTTAACCTAATGCTATTTTACGAATCATAAATGTAATACTTATTATATAGTGAAAGGAAAATATTATTATACTCGTAACAGCAGTAGAGTTTTGAAATGTGTTTGGACAATGATACTGATTGCAATTTTGGTAAGGAGTAGAAATTATATATATTTGGACTTAAGTCATTCTATTTCTGTGAATTTTATAGCATTAATGAAGTTAACGAAAGGTTGTATGAAATTGTTTCCAAGTTATTCTTTGTTTATGGGCCAAGTAGCACCTTTACTTTGTATTTTCCTAATCATGGCGCTTCTCTGGTTGTTTACAATTTTGCATCGAAATATAATGTGGTTTACTGTTTGGTCCTCTTCTTCACATTTGCACATTGGGTTATCTAAAAATCCAAACCTGTGACCTGTGCGTGTGTGTGTGCGTGTGCGTGTGTGTTCCGCTTTGAATTTATTCACATACACTCAATATGTATAATTTCGAAGAATAGGTTCGACGAGTGAATTTTAAAAGGAATTGGAGCCACTGAGATGTGCATGTGCATTTTCATTTTCAAGAGAAAAATGGAGCATCATAATTTAATGTTACAAATCAATGTGGAAAATAACCTTTGGTCATTTATTTGAAACTAGATTACTTTAACATTCGTTCAATCCTTGTGATCTAAACTTGAGTATCGTGAAGGTGACCCACCAGAAAGCATGAGAGAATTATACGGCTACAGATGTTAGAGAACTTTTAGGAAAATCTCTAGCACCTTTAACTACACTATTTTTGATTACTCTCGAGTCTAGTGCATAAGAAAAAAGGAATCTCATTTGAGTCAGTGCACTGTGCACACAATGAATAGAAATGGTTCATTCTGCCAAGCATCATTGTTTCGAGTAGAATCAAGCTAAGAAGGGAAGTCACGCTGAATAACTCTGAAAGAGCACCAGATACAACTTTAGCAAGCATTTTTCTTCAAGCAAGTGAATGACGTAGCGTTGCATTATCTTCAGCTAAGCCATATCCAATTTTGCCACCACACCTAACGAGACTGAAGAAGATTGGAACACTTTTTTCAGTTACACTTTAAATGAATCTTTAGTCTTCTGTAAGAACATTACCACTGGCGTATCATTTCAGATATTAACCCAGAATACAGTAAAAATAAACAAAGGGAAATTGTTATTTTCTCATGGAATAATTGTGGCCTTTTAAGTTACTTTATACTCAAGCAAAACATAATATGGAAAGTTATATTTGAAATATTTCTATCAAATTATACTTGTGCACGCTACTGACTATAAAAAGGTTAAAAGTCAGCAAGTTAGTTATGTTTGTGCTAAGTCCAGTGATTTTGCAAATGCTGAAACATTTGCTTTGAACTAAGACAATATACCATAATTTATTTCTTAAATGTAACGATTGAAAACAGTACAATTTTTTTTTCTGTGCCTTGCTACACAAGGGAAATATTGTATACCACCCAAAAGTTCCATACAGAGATTTCCGGGAAATACATGTTTTAGGACCCTGAATCTTAAAATAAAAAAATTGGAAAAAAAATCCGTGTGTATGCGTACACAGCATAACTCAAACTGGTAAGATAACCATTTTCGGGATATTCTTTGTTATTGGTTTTGATTTTGAAATGTTTATACTTTCCGCAAATAGGAAGTCCTCATTCGTTTTTTATTCCCTGGCTATGCAAAGAGGATGGAATCACATAGCGATTAACTCTTAAAAGATTTGACTACCGCTTAAAATGCTGCTGAGTTTCCCTATTTCCATGTACCTGTAAGGAAATATATAATAAGACATTTCTACAAATATTTATCTTGAGTAACATGAAGTAGATAAAAGAATCAACGTTTTTAAGCATATTTTGCACAATAATGAGTAGAGAGAGAGAGAGAGAGAGTTATACGAGTGCATATCAGAATTTTTTCTTATTTTTTTTTAAACTTTAATTGAGTTATGGAAACTGATACCTAGCTCTTTCTCAATTGGATGCTATGGGTACACAAACTTACTAAAATATCCAGCGGATTAAAATATTTTGTCTAGGAATTTCAGACATTTAACTTTTATGTTTAGGGCGTGCAGCGTCTTTGGACTTCTATAACAGACGTTCTTCTGTTTTCGTATAGAATTATAGTTTGTGATTCATTTGACAGTATATGTTGCCCTTCGGTACAAAAGAAAGCATATAGCCCAGTGTCTCGACCTTGTATCTTCAAAACAGTTGGTAACGTTTCAAAGCGTAAGACTTGTGCACTTCTGGAATGCTTTTAGCACATGTTTGTGAAAGAGCAAGTGCATTCTGGTAAACGGATGTTTTTGCCCCGTCCGTTTATGTTGCGAACTACTGTTTGTTTTATAGCACTGGAATGGTATTGATTCCTTCTCGACGAAAAGAGGAAAAGGAGAAATCTGTGAATAGCAGCTTCAACTTCAAAGCAAAGACAAGAAAGCCTCTTTCTTACAACATGCGGCGGAGGGCTGCCGTAGAAAGGGACATTTAGAGCGCTTTTCCCCCACGGCCTTTGCGCAATGGTACGAAATGACTTAAACGGGTCTGCTCTAGAGAACTGAAGGAAGCAACAAGAGGAAAATAATGTTCCTTTGTGGCCGACATTGCTTTAACCCACTCTCCTCTAATTTACGAAAGAAGGAAGTAAAAGGAATCTGCTAGGCTAATGTAAATTCCATATGCATGTGCAGTTGTGCAGAAAAGGGTAGAGGGCGACTGTTAAAAGACCTTCACGTGATTTTTCGTCTTTTGTTTGCATTTTCTTGCAGCCTTTTTTGCCACAAACCTTTTACAGCCATCAGTGACTCACATTTTTCTTTTGCATGCGTAGATGCATTTTGCATTTTCCAGAAACTCACAATTATAACAGCGCGCTGCACATACGAATATTGGTGCCTTAAGTTGGATTAGAAGTGACTGTAATAAGTTAAATGTTTTGAACTAAACCGTGATGTGCGAGGCCTGTCCCAAAGTACCCGACCTAACAAAGAAAGCACAAAAATTTGGGGGGAAAAATGTGTTTCTCTATATAGTCTTCTTTCAGTTCGATACACTTTTCCCAGCGGTGTTCAATAGCTTCGATACCCTGTGAGAACCTCGAGCTCTGCAAAATAACCATCAACTGCGGACTCCATCTCTTCATTGATGGCAAATCTTTTACCACCAAGCCATTTCTTTAAGCTTGGAAACAGAAAATAATCAGAAGGGCTAAATCTGACGAAATCTGCACGAGGAATCAATTCGAACTTTAATTCGCCGAGTTTTGCCATGCCAATAATGGATGTGTTAACTCGTGCTTTGCCTGATTTCATCACTCAAACGCTGCAACAAGTTCGCATAATACTCGCCATTGATTGCTTTGAAGACTATCCCAGGTGCATCCCAAAAATCTGACGCCATGACCTTGCCTGCAGATGGAACTGTCTCGGCTTCTTTGGAGCCGATTCTTTCCTTTCAGTCCACTATTTTAGCTGTTTCTTCATCTCAGGTGTGAATTGATGGACCCATGTTTCATTCTACCCAAAACTCATCTTTATTGCGGCGAAACATCTCCAAACACTCATCTAAAACGGTGCTGTTTTTGTTCTATTTTGAGTAAACGCTGCAACCATTTCTTGTGTCCAAATTTTCAGTCAGTATGCTTTTTGAAATGTGTGCAACGTCTGCTAGTTCGCACGCTCTCAGTCGATGGTCATTCAATACCATTTTTGTGGATTTTGTTTACAATTTCTGGCATAGTCAGCTCATTTGGTCGACCACTGCGATGTACGTCTTGGCAGCTCGTATAGGCCGCTTAAACTCTGCCATCCAATATTTACTGTTGTAAACGAAGGAGTAGACTTCCCAGAGTAGAATCTAGCTCAGTTTTAATATTAGTTGGACTAGGACCTTTCATATTAAAGTATGTATCAGATAACAATGACCAGTTTTATCCATGTTTACAAATCGCGAGAGCATTCACTTAATAATGGCTGCTAAACAACGTAGCATCGTCAAACTTCAAACTTAAGTTTTATGCTTTCTACGATAGTCGTTTGAAACAACGACCGCTATCTATACGTGAGGTTGGCTAATTCTGGGACAGCCCTCGTATGTAAAGCTTTTCTGCTGCAATTAGCAGCTGGTTGCTCGATAGTACATGTACGATAGGAGACCTGAGGTGGCTTTCCTAGAACGGGACTAATGAACGTAACAAGTAGCTATAGAGAATAAATTGAGGTTAACGTAATCAAAAGGTATGTAGTATTATGACCCTTCAACAGAAGGCTAGTTTAGGTATTTTAGCAAGCCACTGTGGAATCGCCCGTGCTGCTTCCACCAGTGTACTGCTTTTAAGATTCCATAAATGGGCGGAATCGGAAGTAACTTAACCTTCTTCTTTTATTACGAGCATGTATATGCAATTTTTGCTTGCCAGTGGATTACCCAACTTTTATGTGAGAAGTTTATATTTAAAAATCAGGATGTTCAAAGTTTTTGCAATTTAGACAATCCAACTTATATTTCAAAGTATCTCCAATAATTGCGCAACCAACGTTAGGCATAACTATTTCTTTAGTCGCATAATTTATTTAATAATTCAGAACCCTCAATCCATAAAGTATACGTGATGATTCTAGAGAAAATTTAAAATTCATAAATGAAAAAAAATACATTTTTCTGAATACTGAAACTTTCCACATCAAACTTTGGTAAATACAAATTCTAACAAGAACATATGCATTAATTCACTTAAATTTTTTAAATAGTTTCATGAATCATAATTTGTAATATTGCTGAAAATATGTCGTAATATTTTTGACCGATTGTAACAAATAATCGTTACCTGCTGAGACGACAGTCGACAGTCGACCTCTCGAAGCTCCTTGTTGAGATGACAAGCTGCGAGTTACCCTGCCCCCGATGTATGTAGAAGTACTCCGAACACAAGTTGACTTCCTGATTGTCACAAAAATAACCTTACAACAATTACGGTGTCCAGCTAGTAGGTTCCTTTGTTGCTTTGGTTTGGTCGACAGTCGTGCATTATTGGAGTGATTGTTAAGTTTGAGATCACACTCCGTTACCAAATAATGCACTTGCGGTTCTGGTAATTGAAGTTCTTCCCGGACTAGCTATTTGAGCAATGAAACCTCAATTTCAAGGTTAACCAGGTGTAATAAACAAATGAACAGAGATTCTTTTTTCACCAGATTTAATATTTGAAAATTTTCGTTATTTGCGACGAGATGTGCCGACCGCTATATTGCTAGAATATTAACTCACTATCATTTACACTTTGCAGCTCACTAATATAAGTATACATTACAATAAATCCTTTTCGTTTATTCGTCGATGTATACAGTTGTACCAAAAAAACACCGACAACGCTTAGTGTGTTGTGCAGGACGGCAAACTGATTGGTTCCTATTTGAAAACCGATCACTTTGCCAACCCGCACAACATAATAAGCGTTGTCGGTGTATTTCTGGAACAGCCAGTATACATATATATCACTTCAACTTTGTAAACTGACGATACACTTTTCACGCCCATCTCCTACCGCAAGCAAGCCAGAAGGCTGACTGCCCGACGCTTCCTTATGGGACCCGACTCCACATTTGAAAAATGCACGTTAACACCATACTCTCGTACACGGTCATATCTTCTATTTTCATAGTTTTATCTTTGTATTTACTGTAACTATCCCACTTTAATGTACTACTATTATTATTTATATTAATAAAACTATAGTTCCCTGTAAAGTATAAATTATACATCTTTAAAAAAAATATGTCTTCTGACTTCAAGTGACTATATATGCCATCTCCGTCAAAGGAATTTCCGTATCACCATAATCCGAAAGGAAACGTTGAATGTCAACCAATTATGGCTGATTGACTGCCAATTTATCATTCTGAAATAGACATTTCCCGCGCTAAATAGCCATGGCATGCCATTCATTATTAAACAATAAAGTAAGTAATGTAATATACGCAACAGTAAAATTTGATCAATAAAATAATGATCAGTGTAAGAATGCTGCACAAACATTATATATAACGATTGTACTTAATCACACTCACGTTAAGTAGACACGGAGAATAAATGTCGCAACCGGTACCGCGCAGCCGTCGTATATGCACGCGCATCAGCAGGCGCCTGCAGTTGTGTACTTGCGAAAGTAGTAACAGTAGACCCCATGTGCACTAAACTTTCGGCTTATTGAACAATTTTTCACTCTCTACTTATCATACAAGTCGGCTGGACAGTGCTATTGCTCAAATTTGCTTCAGGAGTGGAGGAATGTCACGATGTTTCACACAAGCTGTATATATAATATAAATAATTATATTAGGGATTAAGTAGAGGAAAGTATTGCATCACAGCTTTTTGTTTTCACCAATTATTATTACTTATTGTTGTTATTTACATTCTGAATAGTTATTGTGTTTTTACTTTGTTTCAGGTAAGAGTACAGTTCTAACTTTACTGTCACAATGTCTCTGAAACTGGCTTCTTTATACAGGTAAGTTTACACAAAAATGTCAGCATGAGAAATACAAGAGAGAACGTAGCTTGGATACTAAAAATATGCAAAGAATGTTTTGTTAACAGATTTTGTTTATCTGGAGAAGATTAACATTCGCGTTAATTGGTTTCACGTTTAGAAAAAAGTATATAAAGATTAGAATTAATAAATACAATAAAGTTTCACTCGCTTTAGAAAATAAACGACATTCTCAGTTGACTGTGCGCAAACAAATGAGGAATGCAGAGCGTGTTTTGTAGCATTTATGTCAAATAGAAACAAATGCTACAGAGGTATGAAAATTGTGAGATAAATAATGATTGATTGAAACGCCTATTTTCGTACCATTTAATTGGTCAAAAGTAGTAAGACCTTTCGCCTTAAGGGTGAAATAGGCTAGATAAAACATATGTTGCATTTTTCCACTCAGCTGTTCGTTCATTTATTTCTTCTCCTACTTAGAGTGTGTCATTTCCATTTTTTATTGCATGTTCCTGGTTTTTAATAACCACACAGAACAAGTGGGTTAATCAGTGGCGTACAAAACACACCAGAGAAGTCGGTAAATCTGAAAGTTCGGTATTCTGTCCAGCAGCACCGTAATTTCTTTTCATACGATCTATTAATGTAACCTGTGCACTAATCAATAGCTACATAAACTTAAATGCTCAGAGGAGATCAGACGGAAGACACTGACAGCCGCTATTTTCGGCTAGATTGGGAGTTATTTCAGCAAAAATAGGGTTATTCCTTATTCTCTCTTTAGTTGAAAGTTTGAATGCAAGGGACAGAGATATTGGCGAGGAAAGATTCAGCATTTAAAAACCAAAGGAATACACCTCAGCGATTAAGACCATTTTGTGATGATCATTTCACACTAAATTTTTGTCGCAGTGGGTGCGATATTTTATGACAACCTTTCAACCCATAAATTATGCCAATATAAGTAAAATAAGTGTAGCGTTTTTCATATTGTAACAATGTTCTTTATTTCCTTTAATTTTATATCCAACTATGGCCTCACTCAACACAGGTCATCAACAATACACTAAACAAACTATTTTCTGTACACCAAGTTTCATGAACTAGCATTTTCGACTCTCTGCCTCCTTGGCAACGTGACGTCAACCAATGAGCATCAAATTTATGGGATGGTTCCCACGAAAGCTCGACATATCAATATTACAATATTTTATCTCAGAAGAATGAAGAATATTAGCGTTTTTACTATTGCACTTTGAAAGAGGAGGGGAAATATGTATTCCTCCTGTCGATATCAAGTGTGGCAGCCATAAATTAGCATGTCATGTTTTATTAAAATTCGTCTTAGTATGCTTATACAAAGCCAAACTTTTTTATTCTTCACACATTTTTTATTAAAATGCCATATGTTTAAGATATTTTATGGCAAATGAAATAAATATTTTAATCGTTAGTGCCATTTTTGAGAAAATCAAATTTTCGAAAAATTTCAGATGTAAAGCATAGTTTGGGGTGAAGGAATTTTCTTCAAAATCTTCGTGTTACATCCTTAATAGATGTTAAACTTAAACACCAACATTGGTTTTTAACCGGGTTTTCGTTTTTGGCTTATGCTGTCCATAGACACACACACACACACACACACACACACACACACACACACACACACACACACACACACACACACACACACACACACACACACACACACACACAAAATGGTTTTTTTTACCTAAAAACGTATATTTCCAGTGAAATCTCGACATCGAAATGTTGGGTGGAATGCACATTTAAGTTTTCCAAAACTCACACAAATAACAAGGAACATATCCGAAATGGTTCAGTGTACAAAAAAATTATTCAGACATAAATGGTGTGTTTTAGCAAGATCTACATTTTTTGTACAGTAAGATTTGGTTTATCTCTTACGGTTTAACAGATATGCAAAGTCATTATTTACTATACGTACTAGAGAAAGTAAAAATATATGAGATGTCTTAATATCGAAAGTCCTAGAATCTCTTTTGCTAAGCGTAGTTCAAGTGTATCTCTTTTGTAACTTGGAGGTTAGAACTCGCGTTAAACAGTTTTGGAAAATCGGATAACTATTTACCAGCAATTCCTAAATGGGCAGTCAGAATAATTCAAAATAGGATAGATCTTCAAGTTGGCATTTATAAAGCATGGATAAAAGGCGCTTGCATTAACCGTGTGGTGCAGCTTACGAATCTCTATGGTGCGTCTATACAACAGCAGAAGAGTCCGGCTAATTAGAAGCACGGCTCAATTTTCACAGCGCCTATTCTCCGTTCAAGATTTATCTCTGGTTCTGATTTCGGTAATTGGCAAATCAGCCAGTGACGGCTAACCTGCCTTTGCACGGGGAACGTTAGCATCACTCAATCTGCAGCTGCTGTGGAGTTGGTTTGAACAGTCGTTCCTTTATGCGATTTAGTGCTTAAAAACCCAAGTAGAATTGATGTAGTGACAAATGACCAGTCTAGTTATTTTTAATGTCAGTTAATTTCGACACAAATACTGCTCACAGTTCTACTACTACTCTCTCCCTCTCCCCCCCCTCTCTCTCTCTCTCTCTTTCTCTCTCTCTTTCTCTCTCTCTCTCTTTCTCTCTCTCTTTCTCTCTCTCTTTCTCTCTCTCTCTCTCTCTCTAGACCGTGGTTAGACCATTCATCTCTCACCAAAGCGATCGCATGTGGATGTGTAGTGCACAAACCTGCGCAGGGGCGGATTTCCTCCGGGTTCTCCGGTATCCACCGTCATCTCATTCCACCAGTGCTCCATCTTCATTCTGTGTATCAGTGTCACCACCTGCAATGTCGCATGTAGTAAAACGTAGTAAAACTGGGCGTTAAACACTACAAAAAGAGTTGCTTCCGACGATACATTCATTAAAACTGCTTCACACAACAAACGATTAAATGTCTAACTCTAAACTGTCTCTGATGATACACACACTCGAATTCTCTCAACACTGACTGTAGACAACACACACCTAGCTTCTCTGCCGGTGCTCTCTCGCCTTTTTATAAGGCAGGCAAAGTACCGGTGGATTCTCTGTAAAATACAAGTTTTCTCGAGAAAATTCTCGTTAACAAGCCCGGCCAGCGAACGCCCTCTAGAATCGTCCGGAATCGCGTCTTTCCGCCGCGCTCTAGTCGTCATTATTTTTACCGCTCCATGATCGTCGGGCCGCATGTTTACAAGCGGTGGTGTGAGGTAGCCTTACCTTAACCAAGGCCATCTCTAAGTAACAGGCCTGGATATGCGATTCGTGACGTCACAACGCGAGGCCGACATTCCATGCAATTCATACGGAATAAACACATGTTTTGCAGCATTTCTGCACTGAAAGAAGCGTGCATTCATTTATATTTTCACAATTCGTATTAAAAGTTAGTATGTGTAAGTATTTAGTGGAAAACATGCTTTGCATAGTTGTTAATAGCAGAGCATGCTTCTTACCTTCTCAATGCGAATATATCTCCAGGTTTATTTATTTATTTTTTTTTTTTTTGGGGGGGGGGTCTATAGATAATGCCAAACTGTCTTGTTTAATAATGCAGTAGTTTTTCAAGAGGATGTTGGTTATTACTTTTATTATTTTCCTCGTCAAAATAGCAGACCGTTAACTCGCAATTACTAGTATTACAGTCAGCACCGATATTATTAATGTCACATGTCTCAGCATCTAAATGTAGAATGAAGTTGCTCTGGTTTTCTACTTTAAGAAATTCTTGTTGATATGGCTCAACAAATTTACTACTTTTTCGTGGTCACCAAGCATTTTCACCTTCTCTGATAAATATTTTAAATGCAAGAGTTTCTATCAGGACTGAGGGGTTGAGAAAGTTGTCTGAGGTAATCAGGATGGGGTAAAGGAAGAACATTGGAATCACGTAACTGTCTGTAAGCTACTGGGTGAGAAAAATAAATTGAGCACGTCCATAACAGGGTATCGGGAGTATATTTAATTTACTTTTGACTGACCAATTTTACTTGCTCTTCTAGGAATTAAGGTTTCAGATATTCTGTAGAATCTTCATTCATGTCCTCCCAACATTCTTTTAAAATGTTGGCGGCCTGAAGTAGTTTATGTTCTGTTTGTTCACTTGCTATTGTGAACCCAGAGAGCATCAAATTTAGACCATTTATCCAATAGCATTTATTTACCGAGAATCCATTTAAACTTACTATTTGGTATTACAATATTACCCTATAGAACCTAAATAATAACATTGGAATTAATTTTTAACAAGCTACAATTTTAGGAATTTCTTCAGTATCAATTTTCACAAAAATTACATCATTTTCTTTTATGATGACGGTGAATCCCTCTAATTTCATGTCACTAATTCTATTTTTAAAGCTCTGAAAATCAACAATTTTGTCATCTTCGAGTCATTTACGAAATGCTGCTGCATCCCTTTCCAACATTTCCCCTCTTCTTTCTTCTCAATCCCTACGTTTGGATGCTGGTTCGAAAGTCAGGTAGGATGGTAAATTAGGAAACAGCGAAGGGGCATGGATTTTCAGTAAGTTTAGGAATTGCTCTGGGTACTTCGAAACGCTTCCATCATTTCGCGTAGCAGTAAATTTCTTCACTATGTGCTGTTCAGAAAAATGTTTAATACATACCACATCTGGTTCATAATTATCCCTGTGAATAGCATGTATCCAACGCTCTCTCCTGTGTGGATCCTTTGGAAACGAAAACACTGTAACCTACGTTTCTACACTTGTTTTATAGTTTGAGGTACAACCCGGCACACATTTCCTAGGCATTTTGTATCAAAAACTACACCACTTTGTAATTCGATTTTGCGCTCACACGTTGTAAGGCGCAACCAACTTCTTAGTGTTCCAACCACGCATATGTTGCATCCCGTATTAAACAAGAAAAACATGAGCCCCCCATGATGACGTCATTAACGTAATCTCTTTCCGTCTACAGGCCTGTTTAGATAAAGATGGTCTTGCCTTGGCCGTCTCTTGGACAGACGGCCGGCTTCACAATTTTGTATCATATAATTAGAATCTTGCATGAAAGCTAGACGCCGATTTCTGAAGAGAATTCCAAGTATACTTGCTTCGCTGTCTGAAAACTTATCTATTAATTTGGAGCTGCACGTCGCGTTGGCATACAGGATAAAAAGGATGTCGTACTGAAGACGGGAAGTTAGATGAATCTGGAGTACTGTCCTCCTATATTAACCAGTTCACTACGTTTGCTGTCACGACGGGGCATTTAACCCTTTCGCTGTTGAGATATGTTCCGCTTTCGTGTTATGCTAACCTAAATACATTCAATTCATTAGTCTGCAACCGTCTCCTATTGTAAAAATATTAATTTGAAATATTACATATTTGCAATAAAGCTGTGCTTTTTTTAAGAAAGAAAGCAAGGAGTCAAATGTAGCCCCATCAGCTTCCAAGTGTGCCATTACACCCATTATTTACTTGGGCCCTCTCCTTCCTTTACGATAGCCAAATTTGACTGTAGTTGCTGGAATTCGAATTCGCGGCGTTTGGCTTTGAATGAATGACCAGTTCATTGCGTATTGCCTTAACCGTCACGGCTATCCGAATCGCTTCGGTCGAGGTGTCTCGGAAAGGGATATGAAAACCGGTTTAGGAATTAGAGGATGGACGGCATATGTAGCAAAATATCTCGGCAGTGAAAAGGTTAAAGCATCTGACAAAATCGACGAATCCCACTCCTGACACCAGTGTTACAAAATGACAAAATCAGTCCAGTTACTTTTGTATCACTTTATGGTCTTAAATTGTATCACCAGGGAAGAAATCCATCAACGGGAAATGGAAGCCCCGGCGACCTTGCAGTGCTCTTGTAAACAACTACAGTGAAAGGCAGTACAACCTTCACGCTACCTGCCGGGTCCATACTCCATGCTATTAATAGTGATGCTATATTTACTTACTAAAGCCCCGCTCCCTGGTTATCACAGATCCACAGTTTTCTTCTCGTCGTTTACACACTCAAGTCTTTCTTGCTATTACAGCTCACAACTATTATTCTCTTTGCCTCAGTCCTTTCAGCGTCCTTCATTTTATCTGTCTATCATGCGCTATGACGATGCAATCACTCGACGCCCGTTAGAATCTCCACGACGACCGACGTACATATCTTATCATAGCGGCACACACACACGCACGGCTTCTCTCACTCACTAACACACTGACAGATTCATGTTCTGTAACATAAACTCGCTGCTGTTTCCTGCCCCCTTATATAGAGGGGATGACGTCACGCGGACCTTTCGCGGACTCCTTCAAAGATGCCGGCAGTGACGTACACTGGATCTTTTTCGACGGCATTTGTGTAGCTGCTTCAATTGTTGTTAGTCACGTGTTCGCTCGCGTGAATGGTGTGAGGAAGCTCGACCTTGTGCTTTTGTTTGTTCGCCGGGCCGGCATGTGGCGTGAAGCAGCTTAGCCTCGTCCGTCCTTTGTTGTGTGCCGAGCACGGTGTCACAATAGCAGGCTAAAAATTATATCCGTTTCGGAAAATGACATGAAGTATGTAAACGACATTCTTTAAAGTAATGCCAAAAATTGTGAATGTAGTACGACAGTATTCCAAAATCTTTTGTCAGTTTTAATTATTTTTATATAACGGTAGTTGTTAACTCTTAGAATTTAAAGCAGTTATGTGCATATTATGTCCAATTTGCCGAGAGTTACGGACTGTGATAGCCGACCAATCCAAGTGCCATTAAACGGGCCAACGGAACGGAACACTCCGTCCATACTTAACCGATGACGCTGCTTTCGTAAATGAATTTGCTTAGAAACATTGTTCTCCCTCGAAATTTTACGCAGCTGTTGGAAAAAGTAAATAATATATGATTCTTAGACAAAGAAAAAAAATCTGATGTGTTGCACTCACATGACTTTCTCTACTCTTGTACTAACCATTCTTACAAACTCTTATTCCTATATCTTCTTCGTGTTAGTTGAGATAAACATTTGTACAACTTATTGCTTATTTCCTTGTAGGTGCAAGGGGAATGTTAGAATACAGGCTTTGTGCGATAGTCAAATGTTTTAGATTCTGTTGTCTTTGCACACTTAACATATAAAAAAATGAACAACGATGATCCATTTCACGAAAGTTCTAAGTTTTCCGAAACTCACGCACATAACAAGGAATATCTGGGAAATGGTTCACCCTACAAGAAAATTTATTGAGATATAAATTGTGTATTTTAGCAAGATCTACATTTTTGTATAGTATGATTTGGTCTATCTCTAACGGTTTACCAGTTAAGCAAAAGTCGTCCACAGTAAATACGACTACAGGGGCTATAGCCAGAAAATTCAAGATATACATTTCATTTGTCATAAAAATATCTCAAGCATATGACATTTTAATCAAAATCGTTAGAGCCATTTTCAAGAAAATCAAAATTTTCTAAACATTTTCCATGTAAAGGGTAGTTTAGGGTGGGGCTATTTTCTTCAAAATCTTCGTGTCGCATCCTTGAAAGACATTAAACTTAAATACCGACTTTGGTTTCTAACCGACTTTTCGTTTTTGAGTTATGCTGTCCACAGACTGACACACAGACACACACACACGGACCTTTTTCTAAAAAAGCTTTTTTTTTTTTTTGGATTCAGGGGGTCTCAAAACATATATTTCCGGTGAAATCTTGACATCGAATTTTTGGGTGGCATACTATACTTCCCCTACTAGTAGAGAAACTAAAAATCAACTCCCTGAAGTTAGGTTCATCAACACCTTCACTGCTGGACAGGTATTTTGCGCGTTCTCTGATCCAAGATCTTGAATTAACCTTAGAAGCAGCGAGCCTTTAGGGGTTCATATTCAAGCCAGGTGGTAACTTGAGTGCTATTTCGAGCGGCTTCAAGTGTTCCCTGCTTCTGTGAATTACTGAGAGCAAATATAACTGGTTTCTCGCAATTATCAGCAACCTGCACAGACATCAGTAAGAATATTTCTAAAACTGCGTATGTTTCCCCCCAGGTAAGAGCGCGTTGTGTCGAGGTCAACACATCCTCTTGACCTCGGCCGACCTGCTTTGTCTTCTCTTAAAGCGTTCGTCGCAGAAAATAAAAAATGAATGCTCGTCGGGGGCGCGTCCAGTCGTTAGGGATAGGATGTATGAAATATGCATGGAAATAAGTTCTCGACTGGACTTCTGGATTAATTTCCAACTCTGGCAAGTTAAGATCCCTTCAGTATTTTGTCTGCTAACTTACGGGACCGAGGAACTAGCGTATTGTCAGTCTACCTGGGTCAGTAGGTCTGTTTGTTTTGTGCGCAGTTTGCCATATTGCACCTTAAAGCTTGTGTCTAATGAGCTTATTAAGGCTACAGTGTGTCTTCAGTAATAATTAGAACTGAAACAACAAGAAGGGCTATTATTTCTTTAATAGTATATTACACAACGGTATTAATAGTCTATGGGACTATTACTGCATTTCAGATTCCCACATTTGATGTAATCTTTTGAAACTGGTATTGGACTTTGTGAGCTTTTTAAAGGAAATATAGCGGAACAGAGATTCCGCGGCGTTTAGTCAAAACATGAAATCACCAAAAATATCTATCTAACCGACTATTCGTTTTTGAGTTACTCTGTTCACACACACACACACACACACACACACACACACACGCGCGCGCGCGCGCGCGCGCGCGGAACTTTTTCTAAAAATGCATTTTTTTTATTCAAGAAGTCTCAAAACATATACTACCGGTGAAATCTCGACATCGAATTTTTAGGTTGAATACAATACTTCTCCTACCTACTATACGTAGTAGAAAAAGCAAGGAGATACATTAATACGTTGTAACTTTGTGTACTTTAACTTTTATATTACTTCCAAATAGTAATACATCAATTTTGAGGACCACTGAATTAATAAAAACATTACTTCTATATTAATAAATGTTTCACATATTATGCACTATACGATGATAAAAGTTTGAAAATTTAACAAGATTTGGATTCAAGTGAAGACGTTAACGCGTATGAATGGCAAGTTTCGTTGAATTTGGTGAGTGTTTAATATTTTGAATACGTAATAATACATTTTTAGGAAATCGCATAAAGAAATATACAAGAGCTCACCCAGTGTGTAATATGGCCACTTCATCATTTTTCTGTCAGCTAAATTTTTATTGGTAACCCAAGATATTTTGTTTCCCAAAATTTATAGACTATTTTAACATTAGGGGAATCATGAAATGCAGCTCATTTATTATTATCGATGTGCTTTATTTTGATGACTAAGGAGACATAAGTTAAATAATTCTGATACGTATTTTAACCTTATGGTTTGAGCTTGCGATTACTCCACTTACTTCAATAGTCTAGTAGTTATTTATTTAACTAGTGTGTAATATGAGTGACACGAGTATATTTTTACGAGTGACAACTAAAAGTTTATACACTTGTCACATACGTTTTGTACAATTCTAGCATTAAAATACGTAAAAATAACTAATACATTTGCTAAATGTGAAATTGTAATGTATCAGAGTTCTACGAAATAATATGGTTGCTAATCAGATGTTATATTTGTTTCAATACTTTAGAGGAAAATGGAAGGTAATGATAAAACTATTGAAAATATGGATTGTATTGCGCTTGGCATTTTGAACGAAGGCAAAAGTGCTGGGAGTTTAATTCCAGAAAAATCAAAAGATGTTTACGAGAAATAATGTGCAAAGTTTTGTGGATGGGGAAACGAAAACTGCGTTAGTTTGACTAATGAAACCGCATTACTGGCATTTTCAGGTTTTCTTACAGGCACATTTGAGATAATTATGTTGTGGCTGTAATGACGTCATTGCTGGCTTGTTGCCATGGTAATTACGTCATTCATTTTCTGACACTGGTCCCAGAAAGAGGGTAATTTCGCACGATTTATGCTCTCATAATAAGCCGTTTTCATTTTAGGATTACATAAACTAACATTTTAAATCTTGTAACTCAGGATTCGTGTTTCATTTTGTTGGTATGGCGCTTTACATGCCCCTTTCTAAATGAACACAAGGTTCTTCAGCAACTGTAATTTGCTTTAGAGGAACACGAGTTTTCTGTTTTTACAATTATGTACCGTGCATTACTGACATCGGCATTGCATACTCTAAAGGTTAATTAGTCACTGGGGCCATGAGTTTACTGTAAGAAACACACAGCACATTCCATGAAACCCACACTGTAAGAAATTCTGAACGTTAAATTAATTGTATATTGGATAAAATGTTGGTAATACTTAAGTCGTAAAGAGTTCATCTGAGATAGAAACCAAAATGTTACCTTATCACACCACATCACCAAATCAAATTAACAAAGTGTACCTACACTGCATAAGGTAATAATAATAATAATAATAATAATAATAATAATAATAATAATAATAATAATAATAATAATAATAATAATAATAATAATAATAATAATAATAATAATAATAATAATAATAATAATAATAATAACAATAATAGTAACAATAATAATAATAATAATAATAATAATAATAATAATAATAATAATAATAATAATAATAATAATAATAATAATAATAATTAATAATAGTTTTTTTTTATAAACACTCCCTGTTTCCCAGCGTCTCATTCTCAATTGGGCTGAAAGACCACTCAATTTTGCTCAGGGACCTCTTTATCAAACTTGACGTTCTCTTATATGTAAATCCATGACGCGGGACCGTTGGCTTTACTTCCCTTCCGAAAGAAGCCATGTTAAGGACTTTTACACCAAAAAAATCTTTCGCCGGGTTTGGACCAGCGATTTCGGGAACCAGAGACCAGCACTGCGTAAACTAACATTTTTACTAAGACATCTTGAATCTCATATAAGCATCTGTTGAAGTACTACTCACTTTTCCCAAATGTCCTACAGATGTAAAACCAAAAGAAACACACAAAAACTTAAATTCCCATTAAAATAAGTGGTTTATAGCATTATCCGTTTCCGAAATATTCGTCGTTAACTTTTAAATGTTCGCATCTGAAAAACGTTGCATACGTTGAGAGAAAGAGAGACAGTATACACATTACTCAAAAATGAAATTTTGGGTGCCTACCAAACTTGGTGTTAAAGTTCAACATCTTTCAAAAAGGGGACACGAAGATTTGTAAGTAAATGCCCGAACTCCGTATTACTCTTTACCTCGAGAAAGTTAAACTTAGTTTTCATTTTCTTAAAAACTTGTTAACTATTTTAACTAATATGGGATGTTAAATTAGTTACGCGAGTAATTAAATATTTTGTTAATTTTCTACAAATAAGCTATAAATTCATGTTCTTTCTGAGTGACTGTACAATTTTCTCTACCTGAAAGACAGTAATAGAAATTTAGTTCACGGAAATTATAGATAACGTTAAAAATGCACAGTTTGTGAAATTTGCATTAACCATTTCCGAGATGTTGTTTGATATTGTTTTGAGTTTTTCAATACTTAATCAGGCATTTGTAAGTAGAAATAAACATTATTTTCTTTCTTGTGATAAGCTGAATGGTTTTAAAAGACAAGATAAAGCGACCCCTTTTTTAAATATTTGACTATCGTTTGAGCCTTATATGTTCCCCGTGTAAAGTGAGTAGAGAAAGTAATATAACACATTTTATTATGTTTTATGTTGTTATTTTAAATACTTTGCATCTGTTTTTCTGTGGATGTGTAAAGTGTGTTGCGTTAAGATGCAGAACAGAAGACGACCCACATACAATAGTCCCTGACCAGGCCTACTTGGTGTTTAGTATGGCACATAAACAGGGCTGCGATGCAGACTCAGCCCCATTGCACCCCCGCCCCCCACCGCCCCCCCAGGCCGGCGCCGCAGTGCGGACTTCGGGCAGCTCCCAACAAACCGTGTGAGGGGGAAAGATGCTATTCGCTCCTTCGTTCACCTTGCAATGGAACGCGTTATCTCACCAGAGCTTCTTAAATTAGCGGGGATAGTGTTACCTAATGCCGACACGTCACGCGCCAAGGACGGACGGGTTGCGAACATTCCAGGGGTCAGGAGAAATCTCCACGTTTTGTTGGAGAAGTATCGACCTGATGAAGCTGGTGATAATACATACCGCATCCTCTTATCCCAGTCGCTGTGCATTCTTCTTTCTCGTTCGCTAAGCTTTATCTCTTTCTCATTTTCTGTTTCTTTCATCCAGTGGAATTTAACACTTTTCTAAAGCGGTTTCGTTTTGTACCTCAAGTTATGAAATTCAGTTTTACATTTACTAAAAATCAAAGTTATTACTACATTGAATTATATTTCAGTAACTCCGGAAAGCCTAATTGGTACCCAGTTATGTTTCAATGTATTTATGAAGCAACAAGCGTAGGGATTTTTGATGGACGAAAAAAAAAACCAACAACAACAACAACAGGAATTGCGTTAAAATTATATTTAATTTCTCTCTGCTGGCCACCTAAAATAAGTAGTTATCTACAGAGGTAATATTGCATCAAACTAAACATTTCATTGGAAATGCAAATGTTTAGCCTCCTTGGATCCAAAACAATAGAATTTTTAAATCATTTCCCTTATGTTTCTGTGAGTGTGTTGATCTTTGAGAACCCCATAACTCAAAAATGAAAATTCGGATAAATAACAAAACTTGTAATTTAATTTCAGCATATTTCAAGGATACGACACAAAGATTTTCAACCAAATTTCTTAACCCCAAGCTACATTTTACATGGAAGAAGTTTTCCCACTCAACGATTTTTATTAAATTACCATTCGTGATAAAAGTTTCTTCATATAGCTTGTGAGGTCAACTTAATCATCTTCATTCTGAATGAACTGTATATGTTTTATATCTTGTGAACCGTAAGACGAGGACACAAATTTGTTATGCAAATAACTTTTATTGTGGCATCAACTACATATTTCCGAGAGATTGTTTTGAATTTTTTCAATACTTGGTTCACTCTTTGAAGTGCTGTCATTCAGTTGTTATAGTGGTAATGGATGGAGTACAGAATTTTAAAGCCAGCGATTCATTCACCTTTTATAAGATTTGATTACCACTTCAGCCCACTTCCTATTTACCTACAACTAAATGAGTAATAAAACTATTTCTGCCAATGTTTATGTTGGTTAACATGAAGTAGATAGAGATTGCTAGAGAAATTAATGTAAATGTAACAGATTTTTTGGAGTTCTGTCACCAATCAGTTGTTTCTCACAATGTCATGTATTGGAGAATTTTTAAGTAAGCATAAAATGTTATTATCGCTTCAGATTCCCCTACAGTCCATGGTTGTGCGTATAGAGGTATTTTTACACATGGCGCATGACCTTGCTAGGATCTGCGCGAGTGACGTCATGAAAATTGATGGTGGGAGCAACGTCTCTGTTTATCGAGCAGGATGGCTCAGGCGGTAAGGTTTGTGAGCCGCATTCGGGAGGTCGCGGGTTTGATCCCCGTGGCCGACGTTCTTGATCCACGGTGGTGGTTTCCCTAGGTCCCCAGGCGAATGCTGGGAAGGATTTCCATTTCCTCCGAATTTCCTGTCCCTCCATTTCGTTACATTAATAATTTCATTTCACCCTTCATCCCGCTAGGTTTCTTTCAGGGTTAGGAGCGTCGGCGAATATCGGAGTACTCCAGGGGAACAAATGTGCTCTGGTGATTGGATGGCGAGTCTACTGGTTTCCGGACCCCCATGGGATGGTGCAAGCCTGAGGGGGGAAAGGAGCCAGTTTCCAAGTACAAACCCGAAGGGATGGGAGAGGAACCGGTCTGAGCCAGCATCCGCCGGGGTGCTTCTACCTGGGAAAATGTAGGGACCCTGCCCTCTCCTCTGTCGTTCCGGTTGCCTTTCGGATCCATTATCCCGGTGGGTGCTGTCAGGGACATAGGCACAATCTTTCACCTTTCGGTCGAGGTGCTAAGTCCCCCTCAGCAAGTTATTGAGTAATTGAGTAAACATCTGTTCCCTACTTGAAATAAAGAAGAGTGACAATACTGCGAGCGGGCTCTGGACTTAATCACGCACTGTTCCACGATGTTTACTACACTGAGGTCGGAGAGATACTAACCGGAGAGTTAGTACAAAAATGAACTCGACCATAAACCACTACGCAACATCAAGCCATTCGCCACGTCTAAATATCGCTGTACACATCCTTCATTAGAGGAGTATAGCTCGTTACTACCTCACTTCCATCCAGAAGGAATCTAATTATACCTAACTTCAGCCAATCTCAGGCATCTGAATATCTTCCCACGTGGATTAATCACGTGATAGAGCCGGTTCCGCTTTACTGCTCTGAACATTTTAGTTGCAGTGTCACTCTAATTATCAGCTGTATTATTTATTTATGCCAACAAACTTACTGTTGGTGTTTTTAAACACACAAGCCGTGTGAGGGCAATGTTTGAGAGGTAGAACTGGAACTTAAAAATTCAATGCCACAGTCACCATTGGGGTAATTGTCTCTGATGTGACACTGCCTTTGTGGTTTACCAGGAAAAATACGAACTGGTTTGAGAATTCAATGCCATTCTGGCAGTTTGTCACAGTAGCTCAATGGTAGAGCACCCACCTGGTAAGCGGAAGGTCTGTGGTTCAAATCCCAGCTGTGGCATTGAATTTTTAAGTTCCAGTTCTACCTCTCAAACATACAGCTGTATCTTTATTGGTGTCATATATTTGAGAGACGTCTTCCTGACATCAAAACAGTAAAAAAAAGTTCGTATGTACATGGGCACGCAGTTTGCGGCAATTATTTTCATGTTCAAATCGGATTTCAGAATGATTTAAACACTTCCAAAGGAGCATCCTAATCACTCTCAAATGTACCTTTTATTGTCAGGCGCCCATCATTTAATATAATTTCGCTCATATAGTAATTTTGTCAGTTTTGCTGGAAGAGTTTGAACGAACTGAATCCTTGATCGATGTCACGCCACTTTTAAATTTCGAAGAGCACTTAAATGCTTTCGATTTGCCCATTACTTCTCACTATAAGCTTTCTTAACATTTCATAGGCTTCTCTTGTAGTTTTACCGAGTTTGAAGCAAAATTGGATGTTTGTGTTTGTTCTTCGTAATCTAACATTTTTAATAAATCGCAGCAGAGCTTCCAGGGGTTGCAAGATCACAAAAAGGCATGTGACCTCTCATTTTTATCAGAAGAGAGCGTTGCATGTAATGTTTGAGTTTAATTAAAGACAGTTGTGAAGCCATTCCTGAAACTTTCTGATTACACCTCGTATGCAGAGTTCACGAAAATACCAAATTTAACCTAATCAACAGTGGTTCAAATCCTCAGATATATATTTTACTTTCTTTCCTCTCTAGCGAAAAAGTAGGGACAGTTGATGGTTATAGAAGGCGCCGTATAACAAGTGGTGTGTGGCGGGTAACCGCAAGACCGCAATTCTGGGGAAGAGGGGTGAAGAGAGAAAAGACCGTCTGGCCTGAAGGGATGCTGCAAGAGGCGCCTCGGCGTCGGGCGCCGCCTTGCCAATAAACTCTGATGCCGGGGTTACAAAATCCTAGCTTTGCTGCAACTTTTATAACAAAGAACACAACAAGAGATATCCGATGAGGGTCAGGGCTGTTTAGTGCCGCACCGCATGGCACTCATTAATGGGAGTTCCAACACTTTCCTACGCCAGCCTCAAAATAAGGACATGTGTAACACATCTGTTAACAGTGTAATGCGCTAGCAGAGATTATATGCGCTTTACTCTACTCCAAAATAAACCTCATACTCGTTATTGATGCCATATGTGGGAAACGTCCTCTGATATTCTCACATGGATGGTTAGGCGTTTTAAGGTGAAAGATGCATGAACTTTTGTAATTATTTATTTGGCATGGGTTGTAGTTCTGATACTTTCACGTCTTACGGTAAAGGACTCATATGCCGCCATTCCCGTTAAAAGTGGGGGGGGGGGGGGGTGGTGGAGATTAAAAATAGGATTTTTTTTAAATCAGCCATTTAAATCTCCCTAAATGTGACATCCCTTTTATGAGGTGGACTAGGTATATCTATGTGCAAATTTTACTTTCTCTACTACGTGCAGTAAGGTAAGTGTTGTATTCGACTCATAAATTCGATGTCAAGATTTCACCTGATTTTTTTTTTTTTTTTTTGACAGTGTATAAGCATTTTTAGAAAAAAAAACATCCGTCTGTGTGTGAACAGCATAACTCAAAAACGAAAAGTGGGTTAAGAACCAAAGCTGGTATTTGAGTTTAATATTTTTCAAGGATGGACACAAAGATTTTGAAGAAAATTCCTGCACCCTAAACTACCCTTTACATGGAAAATTTTTCAAAAACGGCTTTAACAATTTCGGTTAAAATGCCATATGTTTAAGATATTTTTATGACAAATGATTTTTATAGTCTATGTAGTCCTGTTTACTGTAAGAGATAAATCACATCCTACTATACAAAATATGTGGATCTCGTTAAAATACTAGTTATGTCCATATGCAGTATTTGTGGAGGAACCATTTCGAAGATATTCCTCATTTGTATGAGTTTTGCAATACTTATCTCGAATTTGAGCTCATTATTCACTTTCTTATGCCTTGGCCGTGTAGAGAAGACGGAATTTAAAAGATTTGACTCTCGCTCAAAGCCTACTGTATTCTCATATTCTCCTTGCACCTACAAGAAAATCAGCAATAAGATAATTTCTGCAAATGTTTATCTCGACTTACGTGAAGAAGATAGAGGAATGTGAGTTTTTAGAAATAGTTGGTACAGTAGTAGAGGAAGTCATGTGAGTGCAACACATCGAATTTTATTTTCAGTAACGAACACTTTACAAAGTGTTATATGGGACCTAAGGTTATTTTGTTAGGAAATAACACATGCACAAACTTGTCATATATGTATGCTGGCGAGCAAAACTTGTATTATATAGTGCTTAAAAGCGCTAGTAATTGAAGCCAAATGGAAACAGCAATATTTAGTAGGACTATATATAGAAATAACTATATTTAGGTATATGGTTAATATGAATTGTGTTATATTTTCGTCTCTATTATTGTTGAATTATTGTGATAAGCAATAGATTAGTAAAGCAAATATAAAGCAAATAGATTAGTTAAGCAATTATAGTTTGAGTTACAGGGAAATCACGCTATTTTATTCGTTTATTTATTTGTTCATTAATTTATCATTCACTAACTTATTCATTTATTTTTGCTTTTATGCAGCAACAAACATTTATGTTACTGTGAGAATACAATTCTGGTCACTTTTTTCTTATAAAGTTCTGCCTTGTTATATATTTCATGAATATAATTCAAGCTTTAATTTTGTGCATCTCCTGAAAATCTTCACACACACACACACACACACACACACACACACACACACACACACACACACGCACGCACGCACGCACGCACGCACACGCACACCACGCACATTTCGCTAACCTAGGCGCTCATCAAGCTTTTCCCTTATATTTAACCCCTTCAAAGGCGTGTGCTACTCTAGCCGAGAAGGTATGCCTACCAGAGTGTGTATGACGAACTGAATGTACTCACTACCTCTTTCTCTTTTAGCCAATATGGCCCAAAACGTAAACATGTTTATCTTACTTCGTCATTTTGTATCGTTTGTTTTGATTATTAGTTAAGGTTATTTAGCAAATGGCATGGTAAATTCTCGCACCTTGGCCTATAAGAACCAATGAAACAGTCAAGGCTTCATGTAACGATAAACAACGTGACGTAGACGCTAGGTGCAGTGAGATTTTCTTAGGCGTTCTTTGTACTCGAGTGTCTCGGTAATACATGTGACTCCAATTATGTCAGAGATCGTGGGGAGTTTGTGGCCATGTCTCGTACACCTTGTTCCTCAGATAACATTACAGAAGCAATTTCACTGTCGTCAAAACCAGCGACCGAGCAGGTCACGGCATTGAATTCGATTCTTCGCCCCTGATGTGATCGAGACGTTCTATCACTCGTCTGCAGCGGTGAGCGGATGCTCCAACTGAAACCAGTGATTTGTCGCCAGTGCGATAGCATATCCTCCATTAAAGTTGCAGGTGTTTGTTTCCTGAAGGAGAAGCGTCCAAATTTCCTTCCGTGAAGCGATTTCGGAAGAAGTAGGAGCCAATCTAGATCTAGAATCCCACAGGATACGGTGAGAATGCAGCAGTGGCGTATGCTGGAAGTGTGACTTGGGCTGTCACTAGGCCGCACAGCGGCCGAGTGGTTAGACCATTCACCAAAGCGCCCCAGGTTCGATCCTAGGCGACCGTATGTGGGACCTGCGATGGACAAAAAGGCGCAGTGGCGGGTTTCCTGTGGGTTCTCCGGTTTTGTCAGCCATTTCTTCCACCAGTGGTCCATCAATCAGTGTCACCGCTTGCGGTGTGTAGTAAAAGCGGGCGTTAAGCACTACAAAAAACTAGGCTACCAGATCCGGGCAATAAGGGGTTGTTGATTAGATGTTAACTTCATGAACAGTGCATTTAAATATTTTTTTCTTGAAACAAGCTAAACAACAATTATAAAAATCAACCAAACAATTTTACCTCACCTGTTTATATATACATGCATTCTTTACGGGTAAACTGGGTTGTCACACTATCAAAAATCTGATGTGCTGCACTCACATGACTTTCTCTACTCTTGTACTAACCATTCTTACAAACTCTTATTCCTATATCTTCTTCGTGTTAGCTGAGATATACTTTTGGACAAATTATCTTATTGCTTGTGGATCAAGGCTTCACGGGTGGTCAGCCGTGTTAGATTTATAAAGGTCGAGCTTTCGGCCATTGTAGACTCCATGGCCATCTTTAAATCTTACCTTATTGCTTATTTCCTTGTAGGTGCAAGGGGGATATTAGAATACAGTAGGTTTTGTGTGATAGTCAAATCTTTTAAAGCTTTGAGACCCCGTTCTCTTTGCACACTTAACATATAAAAAAATGAACAACGAGGTTCCATTTCACGAAAGTTTTAAGTTTTCCGAAACTCACACACATAACAAGGAATATCTCTGAAATGGTTCACCCTGCAAGAAAGTTTATTGAGGCATAAATTGTGTATTTTAGCAAGATCTACATTTTTTGTGTACTATGATTTGGATTCTGATAGTGAATAAATACACTTTGCATCAAAACAGTGTTTATTAATGCTCTAAGTGAAATGTATTTACAGATCCTTCATACTATCAGACTTTTGTTTGTATTTTTCACCTGAGTGAATGTGATCACATAACGCTTGCTGCGTAACAATTTCTGCACATGAAATGTGAATTTGATTACATAACTGCTCACTGCGTAACAGTTTAAGTTACCTGTCTGCAAATGAAATATTTAGTAAATTTAATCACATAACTGCTTATTGCACAACAATTTATCATACATGTCTGCACATGGAATCTTTAGATTACACTTGAGAATCAGTGCAGTGTTTTATCACATGACCAATAATGATTCATTTTTTAAAACAAACGCTCAGTTCCCACATTCAACCCCGGGATACAGTTCTACAAATTTTAGGCAGGACTTATTGATTTATACATTTTTTCTTGAGCACTTTAAATATCCCAACCCATCTATTATGCACTTCTTCCTTGGAATCGTTCCAGTAACTTAATTTTTTAGTAAATTTTACTTAACTTCATAATCAAGCTTTGTCTCTTGGAGGAAAGGATATTTTTCCTTTAAATTGGAAGAGAAGGTGCATTTCCGTTTAGGCATAATAGCTGAAGTTCACGCAAATAACAGCAATCAACTGCCAACACTAGACTAGGCTAGGGTTACTATATCACCCGTTTTTACCGGGGGCCACCCGTTTTTGAGACCGTTCTCCGATCCCCCGTTCAGTTTTCGAATATTTTGCGAAACCACCCTTTTTTAGTTAGCAGTAAAAATATATTCATTTATCACTTCATTTCATTTTGAAAATGAATTCACACGCCGCACCTTTAGCAATTGCTTTGTATGTTCTATAGCGGTTCTTTGCTGAACTCTTAAAGTTTACTGCACCTGTACGCCGCATCACTTTCTCTTCTTTCCTTGTATTCTGTGGTGAAGACGCCGTGAACTGTAAACAAGAGAAGCTTCACCGTAAAGTTTTTGTTTCCACTAAACGAAATCTACTTATCCTTGTTGTGGCCTGGACTGACTAGTTTTGCCGATATATCATATACAGATCAGGATTACAAAAGATCATTATAAGTGCAAGTTTAAAATTAGGCAGAAAACCATTTTGTCCCTTTAAAAGGAAAGGAAATTATTTGTAAATGTGATGATGGAAATTTAGCTTAAGTCTTTGAAAGTGATATGTATACTTTTTAGACTGTTAGTTATAATCATGTTAACAAGTGGATGACCCAATACAGTGGCATGTCTGCGTTTCAGTGGATAATTCTGGAGAAATAACCAGAGTGGCTAGTGGTGGAAAAAATTGTGTTATTTTTAAGAAGTGTTAACATAGTTATTGATGACTTTGTACTCTTTGATGAAATAAGTGTTTTAAGAGCTTACCACAAAATGAACTCTGCAACATTGGTAGGGAAGTGTTGCCGAGAAATGGTACGAATACATGAGTAGGCAATAATGTTGAGTGTATAGAACTGTTGAAAGTAGTACAGCACTATTTTGCCATACCTGCACATAATGCAGCTGTAGAGAGAATATTTTCTCTGCTAAATGTTTAGTGGACAGATTAGCGAAATAAGCTCGTTGTCGAAAATGTAAAGTTAATGTTGATCATAATGTACAACGTGAAAAATGCAAATTGTGCTCAATGTTATGACAGGATTATCTGTGAAAAGGATTTCCTGAAAAAGGTCAAAGGAAATGAAAAATATGTAAAACTAATCGTAACCTTAGTCTAGGCAAACTTTGTCCGTCTTCACTGTTTACATAGCGCGCTAAACAATGACAATAAGAGGGGCGTTTCTCACAACAGGAAATGGTAGCTATATGTAGTTAAGCTTTTAAATGTGCAATATATTTTTGGAGTACAGTACTTTCTCTGACCTACCATAGGTGGGATAGCGAGAGTTCACTTTAGAGCGGGATGCTTGTCTCATAATGCAGAAGTTTAAGCTATTTCTGCAGTAGTGTTTGACTTCCGAGAATAAAGCAAGGTGGAACGCTAGTAAACGCAGACAGGATACAGGCGTTGTCATCCTTCCGGAATACCATGTTGGTACACCTGGTCAGGAAGCATCCGTGCACCTGAGCTAGTCAAAATAAATGGTGTCCACGTCATTCTGTTGTCCCTGTGTTAATCAATCTAATCCTCATGGAAACAAGCCATAGAAAACCGTGTTTTATTGTTGGATTCCCAGATCCTTTCGATTTGTGTCCACATGATCTACAGCACTACAACTGCCGTTCAATTGCAACCTCCTGACAAATGTCTCATTTGTATTAATTTGAGCGTGTTCCTTTGCCAAGTTCTAGACATATGTATTTTCACTTCCTCTATCATGTACTTAGTGGATAGATTGGGTATTGCATCCCACTCAAAAATTCATTACCGAGATTTCAATTGAAATTTTAGAAAAGGGCGTCTGTGTGTCTGTGTACACAAATGTGTGAACAGCATAACAAACTCGAATAGACGGTTACACATCAAGTTCAGTATATTCCAAGGATGCGACACGAAGATTTTCAAGAAAATTCCCCACCTCTACTATCCTTTAAATGAAACATTTTTCGAAAATATTGATTTTCTCAAAAATGACTCTAAAGGTTTTGTTTAAAATACCACGTGTTTAAGGTATCGAGTGAGATAAAACATTCCCCACCGGCTGCGCGATGTTTTGCCTGTCCGCGTCCTCGGCACTCGTTGCCGTCTGCCGGTATCATAGAAAAGCGCGAGTGAAACTATAAAACATTTTAAAAACTACTTTTAAAGGCTTTACTTACCAAATTTAGGAAAGGAGATCGTTATTGCAGCTCTGAGAAACCTAATATTGTTCATGAAGTACCCCTTCATGACGAGAAAAGTTGGTGTATGGTGTGCCCTTAGCGAAGAAATAGAGCCAATTTTTTCGAGTCAACACGACGCCCGTACATATATGAATACAATTTTGTATACGGCGTAGGGAGGTGGCGATCCCATCGTCCAGTGGGAAACCTCTGCAAACAGCCAGTATTGGCGGGAAAACCAGAACCTTTCGGGGTTGGGAGGAAATGCCCAATCCCTACCTCAAGAACTGAGGATCTACCCGAGTACCCTGGGGATGAAACAGGTTGGGCTAGTTCCCCACCTTAAGTAAAGTCAGATTCGAACGGAAAATGTGTATCTCGGAAACAATAAATAGACGAATACTGCGCGAGAAATATGGATTAAGACTTGGAACATGGGATTTAAAAACATTAGCTGAAAAGCAAGGCTATTGGGAAAGAACCAGAATGGAAGACCAAGGATAACCTGGGAAGAAGGAATTAAAAGATTGATGACTAATAAAGGAAAGACTTGGAACCAGCTCAATAGACTTAAGAGGATAGAATTGAGATCAGCAAATGGATCCGAGGTAAATACCTGACGTCATGATAATGGTGGGACAGGGAAGCTAAAGAAGTTTTTTTTAGAGAATTAACAAACGTGGAACGTTATTTTGCCTTTTTTCAACAAGGTTCTGCAATAGCTCATGCGGCCAATCTTTCGATGCGATCAATTGAAAGTGTGTTTCAGGACAGTTATTATTAGTAGAGATTTGTAACCCCCTCGGTCCCCGACTTAACCCCTACGATTTCTCTCTCTGGGGTAACTTAAAACAATTGTGCAGGACAAACCTGCGCTCCCTGGAAGAATTAAAATAAAATATCCTCCACGAAATTGCCAGCATTTCTCAACATGAACTAAGGCGAGTTCATGATGGATATTTTCCTGAAGAAGTGCCAAAAATGTGTGGACAGTGGCCAGTTTCAGCATCTCCTTTCTATGACAGCGGCAAACGGCAAGGAGCGCCGAGGACGCGCACAGGCAAAACACCGCGGAGCCTGTTCGGAACTCGGCATGTTTATGTCAAATGAAATGTATATTTTGAATTTTCAGGGAATGTCCTCAAGTTCTCTTCGTTCTGAATGAATAACTTAAACCGTACGAGTCAAGCAAAATGTTACTAGAAAGAGAAAGTATATTATCTGGTTAAAACATGCCAATTTTGTCAAATACAGCTTTTGTGGAGTGAACCGTTTCCGAGATATTTCTTGTTAGTTATTTGAATTTGCCAACACTTATACCTTTATATAGTGAGAAGACTTCATTTGTTTGTTTGTTTTTTTTTTTTTATGTCCTGGACATGCAAAGAAAATGGAATTTCAAAGACATCACATAGCGACCGCCTCTTAAGCTATCACTTAAGTCTACTGCATTCCCTCTTCTCGATTTAGATTAAGTAAATAGAAGAGCAGTGTTTTAAGAATAGCTTTACAAGAGTGAGTGGAGAAAGTTATGTGAATACACACGTCAGATTTGTGGTATTGATTCCAAAAGTAAGGGGGAGGGGGGTCATCATTTGCCGCTTATTCAAAATTCAAACATTTTAACTGTGTGAATGCATTTTTTCCAATTTCAAATTGCACTAATTTGTGGTAAATTCCATGATGCCTTTTCTCGGTATAGTTTAGAGAACACAGATTAATACATATTTTCAACTTTCTATTAATAAGTTTTGGATCTTCCATTGATTTGAATGTAAAAAAATTAAATCATGAAAAATGTATTTAAAGCATATTAGTTGATTATGGTAATTAGCAGACACTATAGTGCTTTAAAATTTCGTTTACACTTATAAATCTTTATAAGTTGATCCTTGTATTAATTAAAAGGTTTGCTCAAGCTGTTTTAATTACGAGAACTTTTTTAAAGTGTAAAATAAGTTGAATGTATGCAATGTTTTTAAAATATAAGCAGTTATAACTGACGTATGGTTTTTAAATTAGGTTTTTTCCATTCAGAAGTGAAAATACTATTTGTGTTTGAAGCAGTTTTTATTTAGTTTACACATGTGAAAAGTCTACAAGAAGCATTTAGTAACACATGACTCTGTTTGTTACACACTCCTATGTCTGCAGTAAATTTCAACTCAGTCTTTCAACAGTTTTGTCATTATAGGTTTTTAATAAATCCCCAAAGATGAAAATATTAAATGTGAGAAAACAGGAAGTAAGAGTGCCACATATTTTGTTTCGATCACTTAAGCCTTTAAATGGCCTAACCAAAAAGAGTTGTATTTAAATACTGTTGCAACGAAAACCTAAAACTTGTTTTATAGAATATAGATATAATTATTCTTTTTTTCGTAATTCTTTCACTTTTCACAGCTCATTCAGCTCACGAGCCTTTAAAGCGCTTAAACTGTCTCAAAATTTTTAATTTTTGGAGTGATTTTAAATTGTTGCTGTGATCACCGGGGGAAACATAAGAAAGACTTGAGATATGTTTATCTTCAAATAGGGGGAGGGGGCAAGACTCGAACCCACAGTCCAAATATGGGTGCCTAGGTTTACTCAGGAGAGCACGTGGGTGATCTAGAGATAAGCTAGCTCACGAACGCGCCATAGATGGTAGACTTCCTGAAAGGCCAGGCGTGACAGGAGGTTCCTTCTGGTTTTCAATCCCAAGTCAGATCACGTGATATAGTCGCTAGGCAACCGTGCCTGGTTCTTTATAGTTACGAGACTCAAAATTCTTGGCTGGTTTCAGAAATTGGAAAAGGCATTAGGTAGACATTGTGGATTTAAAGGATATGTTTACATATGCGGAAAGTTTGGCGAAATCGGTTTGAGATATTCGCCCTTTTCCCCGACAGCTTAAATGTCAGTAGTTATATTCGACTTAACATGGAAGAATCGCGGATAACTACACCTTTGCTTATTATTTGGATTGTTATTCCATTAATTTTTACCGGAAGAAACGTAATATGTTTTTCTAACTTTCACTTGATACTACGCATAACACGTGGTTTTGCTTTAATTTGAAATGCAACTGCCCAAGTAAGATCATTTAGCAAAACAGATTTATCCAATCAAATGCAAACATTTGTTCTTATACATATAACTATTTGAATTTGAATATGAAATAATGTAACAGAAAATTGCGCTTTGAAATACAGCAGGATCTTAAATATGCTACGTTATGCAGATAGGTTGGGAATGGAGAAGAATTTAGGCACTGCGCCCAGTAGTTGGCTTATTGCACCTATATGACGTCCAGAGATAAGGAACGGTGCAGGATTATAAGGGGAAGTCTGATATGGTGGAACCAGGCACAGTGTAGTGGGACGCCTAAATGTCCAGACAGTGCATCCCAGCTAAGCGCCCCTTTAATGCCCCCTTATTCTCAGAAGTAGTTTTGCCCAAAAAGTACCAGTGCCAGAGTAGAAACAGTTTTCCTCAACCTCATCCTCCGCCATACGCCGCACGTCACCTGCATCCTGATAAAAAGGAAATGAAGTGGAGAGGTTGTGAAGGTTGGGAAACTTTATGATACGTAAAATCCAGTGCAGCATTCGCCTAGTGACCAGGGAAAACTCGGAAAAAATAAAAATAAAGAGAAACACATTCCTTCGGACGGTTGATCATCTGAAGACTCTAAGTTAATTTTATCTAAGTATGCGTACTTCAACGTATTTGTCCTTAGTGCTCGTTTGAAAGTTGGTGTTTTTGGCTGAGTTTTGTGAAATCAACTTAGAATCCCACTGCTATTCCATTTGCTAATGTTTGTGTAGGTATTTCTAGGATAGACTGAGGTGTAACAATTTTGTAGATAATGCACGGCGCATCATATCCGAAAATTTCATGAACCACATAAATAATGATTTTTTTTCTCCCATTTTAACATCGTGTAATGTGATTGATCGCAAGATGGTGAATAAGAATGCGAACTGAATGACTTTATTCCAAAACTGTTTTATATTCACCTTAACGACTAAAATACCGTCAAATATTGTTAAGTCTATACCATCTTGGAGGTCAGTGTTAATTAAAATTTCTACAATTTTCTTTCTACTTAAAAATATTTGCACATTTCCTCTGCTTTTTCTCCGTATTGAATATCGTTCAGCAGAAGGTTCACATGCATGTTCTGTGTTTTATTCCAATTTTAATACTGGTCCAACTCCCAGTGCGGAGTGGAAGGTTTGTAAAGGATATGAGATGGCTACCGTGACGCACTAAAAACTGCAATACACTCTTATGGTTTTGAATACTTACATGAAAGCTTTCTAAATTAAACAAACTGCTAATTAAGCAGCTGGTTGCTATGTGATGGAATTAAGATCCCGTTCTCTTTATTTGGCCAAGATATATAAAACTAATAACGACTTCCTATTTGAGCAAGGTGTAAGTATTTGACAATTCAAACTAATAACAAAGAATACCTCGGAAATGGTTAATTGCATAAAAAAATTGAAAAATTCTGCGTTTTAATGAGTTCTACATTTTTGTGCAGTATGATTTTGTGTATCTCCTCCGGTTTACCAGTTATACAAAAGTCACCCAAAATGAAGAGGACTTCTGAGAATATTCCCAGAAAATACAAGGTGTATATGCACTTCATTTGGTATAAAAATATTAAACATGTGGATTTTAATCAAAATCTTTGGACCCAGTTTTAAGGGAAAAGAAAAGATTTGAAAAATTTTCCATGTAAAGGGTACTCTGGGGTGGGAGATTTTCTTGAAAATCATGTCGCGTTCTGGGAAGATGAATTTAAATACCAATTTTTTTCGTTTCTGAGTTATGCTGTTCATAGACACACGGAGTCACAACGATCCATTTCCTAAACATGCTTTTTTGGATTCAGGGGACTACAAAACGTGTATTTTCACTAAAACCTCGGTGTCAAATTTTCGTTGGAACGGAGTTCCTTCTCTAACTACTGTGTACGTGGTAGAGAAATTAAGAAGTCTTAAATAAAACTTATAAACAACTAAAAGCACAAATATATAAGTACTTCTGTATAGTTATTACTCGAATAAATATAATTTTGCTTAGTTGTCCTACTTAACTTAATAGCTCCCAATAGTTTCCCTATTTTACCTAGATTTTTCATGCATGAGCAGTAGGGATGGAAAATGTAACAGAGAGTTTTATGGGAGAAATTGTACTTTTCAAGCTACAGAAGGTCCTATACTGAGAAACTTAAATAAATATGGTATTAGTCAAGAAAGTATTGGAAGTAAGTACTCGAAGGTAGTAAGATATGGAACACAGTGTTCATAATATGGTATCTCAAGACATCGCATAATAATTCTGATTTTTCATGTTTAACTTAATAATTTTTAGACTGTTGGTGCTAAAAGTAGAGCTTTTAACACAAGCCAGCAGTAGAAATTAAAAATTTTAATACTTACTGGAACTTGTGTTTCTTACGATGGAAATTATATGCATATTAAACAGAAACCTTGTTTGGAGTAATGTATGACAGATTATTTTAATGACTGGGAAGTGGATTCAGCAGAACCAGAAAAACATTCTCAATTTCGGGAGGGAGGGGATAATTTCGGAATTGTTACTAAAGAAATCAAGGAAAAAAGTAGGACATTGGATATAATACATTTCTCCAATGGTGCAAGATAAAAGACGTAATGATTGTGTAAATTATGTTATCAGTACTGGCGCTACGAAGAGCAAACAACAACGAAGGCCCAACAACAACAATCTAGAACTCGCAGTTGCGCATGTACGAATGCATTCTGTTGTTTCCACACAGATTTTAGTGGCACTCTTTATAAATATAATATTCATCGCTGTGTAAAACGGTATCTATTGATTTTATTTTTAACACTTATAAATAACTATTGCCCATGGGCGCCTTAAGTGAAGAAGTGCCGAAATATACTTTAAGCCAAAAATCGACATTCATCTTGCGAAAGCTCATAGGTATGCACATTTCTTTCGCCAGAGACTGCTCCCTATTATACATATATTTGCTCTTCCATCCAAAAATGGATAGAAGTCTGCACTTTATGAAGGGATCCCCCCTCAGTTACGATGGTGTAATAATGTTCATTCTGCCGAATCCTTTCCACTCTTCCGAACTAAAGAGGAGTGCGCGATAATGAGGCTGAAAGCACATCAGATAAACCACACAGAAGCTGCTGAAGGACGCTCTTTTGCTTGTAGCTACAAGTTGTCGAGGTTTTTCTGCAGTAACACTGTGTACAGGAGATAATTCGAAAAACGACATGCACTCCATTGTCAATTCAGGAGTAAAGATATAGCTGTTCATTAAGATTCAAATATTCACAATTACCACGCCTAAGAAGATGAGTCAGGTGTAATTATTACGTTCTGGAAGGTGCGGCAGGTTGGACAGATGTGGGGAATTCGCATTATGCCAAATAGGACATTACACATTGATTGATGTCTGTATTTTCGTACCACCTACTATGTAGCATTTCCGCCAGTGATAGAAGACGCCCAAGCTGCTTGAAGCACACATTACTTTGTTTTAGTTAGAATATACTAGCAACATCTGCAGTACATGCACGCACCCAAACACACAAAGTCAAATTTTATTACCTATCCTAGTATCTACGTGGGTGATAGAGATAGTATTCTATATCGGGATATCACAGGAAATAATGTTATGAACTGCACTGAACGTGCGTACCATAACTCAAAAATCTGATGTGTTGCACTCATATGGCTTTCTCTACTCTTTCTAATCATTCTTACACACTCTTGTTCTTATATCTTCTTGGTGTTGATTGAGATAAACATTTGCAGAAATTATATTATTGCTTATTTCCTTGTAGGTACAAGGGGAATAGAGGAATACGGTAGGCTTTGAGTGATAGCCAAATCTTTTAAAACTTCGAGATTTCGTTCTCTTTGCCCGGCTAAGGTATAAAAAGGAATAACGATGTTCCATTTGACGAAAGTTTTAAGTATTCCAAAACTTACACAAATAACAAGGAATATCTTAGAAATAGTTCACTCTAAAAAAAATTATTTGAACATAAATTATGTTTTAGCAAGATCTACATTTTGAGTAAGATTTGCTCCCTCTCCCTCTCTCTTTCTCTCTCTCTCTCTCTCTCTCTCTCTCTCTCTCTCTCACGGTTTCCCAGATGCAAAAATCATCCAGAGTAAACAGGTATACATGGGTATAGCCAGAACATTTAAAATATACACCTCGTTTGCCATAAAAATATCTCAAGCATATGACATTTTAATCAAAATCGTTAGAGCCATTTTCGAGAAAATCAAAATGTTCCGTGTAAAGGGTAGTTTAGGGTGGAGAAATTTTCGGTGCTGTCTGCAAACGCCAACAGACTACGAGGGATGAAGTGGTTTGTTACGTGCGACGCCCATACTTAAATCCAACTTGATTTCCTCTTGTCTTGACTTTAATGCTTAAAGCTCGTATGCCTGTTCATTACAGTTTTCGTTTGGAACGAAGGCGGTAAATGACAGTCACGGCGCGCCCATCACAATTGCAAGGAGCGGAAAAGTAGTAGTCACAAGCGTGTGAGGTTTGGCGGGAACTGGGAGAAGCACGACGTATGTAATTAATATCTTTTTGATTCCTCGTCTCCGGATTCTACTTTAGAGTCCAATTTCCGAAGGTTTCCGCAAAATGCAGTCGATTTATAGCTCGAAATTATCGATGATTCACTGTTAAACAGCAAGCACGTTGAGACAGAATGAAGCAATTATTGTTTTGGCTGGGAAGAATGTGACTATGACGCCGCAGAAGTTTTGTTATGTTGTAACTGCTACCTTTCTCTACTCTTGTACTAACCATTCTTACAAACCCTTCTTCTTTGATCTACTTCATGATAAATGAGATAAACATTTGCAGAAATTATTGTAAATTTTCTTGTAGGTGCAAAGGGATTATGGAAACACACTAGATTTTAAGCGATAGTCAACTCTTTCAATGCTGATCGCTTTGCATAGCTAACAGATAAAAAGGAATAATGACTTCCCATTTGAGAAAAGTATAAGTATTGGAAAATTCAAACAAATAAATCCAAAATCGTTCACTCCATAAACAAGTATTTGACACACATGGTGTGTTTTAATTAAATCTACAATGTTTGTGTAGTAAGATTTTGTCTATATCTTACGGTTTACTGCACTGTTCTGCCATATAAGATTAATTACCTAGTGATTGGAGTTAATTCATTATAAGTATATTCTGTAGGAGTGAAGTTATGAGATCATTTATTGGAACTATTTATTTGTGGTGATAATAGACTTGGGCGCTTTCTCCAGTTATGCGAAAGTCATCCAGAATGAAGAGGACTTCTGAGGACATTTTTAGAAAATTTCAGAGATACATTTCATTTGTCATGAAAGTATCTTAAACATGTGGTATTTTAATCAAAATCGTTAAAGCTATTTTTGAGAAAATAAAGTTTTGGAATAATGTTCCGTGTAAAGGGTAGTGGAGTGGAGAATTTCCTTGAACAGCCTCGTGTCGCATTCTTGGAAGATACGGAACTCTTTTCATGTTGAGTTATGCTGTTCACACATACACAGACATTTTAAAAAATGAAAGGAAAAGGGGTCTCAAAACATGGATTTTCAGAGAAATCTCAGTATTGAATTTTTGGGTAGAATACAATACTTCTGCTACTTACTATAAGCCCGGATTTGATTCCCGGTATCGCATGGAGATTTTCTCCTGCTGGGAGATCTGGTCCGGGGTGCACTCAGTCTCGTTAGGTCCTTGAAATGATTGCAGAAATAAACAAGTCAACGTAAATAGCATCGTGTTTTTTTCAGTAGCAACGTACAGAGAATGGACAAGTGGTCACGTAGTGGGAGGTATTGGTACCTGGAGATTGGGACGTGACATTGACTTCGTGACTGTCACAAAGACATGAACAATTAGCGTGAGACTGTTTGCCTGGGGGAGGAGAAGACAAGAGGGCAGAATGTAACATTACGGTAAGTTATAGTGACGAAAAACGCACGGGAGCTGTAATTCACTTGTCGTGAGCTCCAGGAATAAAATGAAAACATCAAGCAAAGAGAGGGAAAGGAAATTAGTAGGAAGCACGCACCACGTGACAGAGGAAACACTCTTGTGAGTCCCCTTTGATTTGATGTGGAGGAACGCTGAGCAGTGCCATTACTGCAACTCCCGCAGATATAATGCGGTTAACATGTACGTAGTAGAAAAATTGACAGAAAGAACAAGAATGCTGGAGGTGAAAGAAGAAAGACATAACTAAAGGACAGCAGCCGATATGTTGAAGCAAGGACAAGAAATCTAACGTGGAGAAGGACGGAAAGGGGGTTGCTAAGCAAGAGACGGAAGACCGCAACATCAGGAAAAAGTGAGGTACGAGCATTAGACTTTCTTTTGTCTGCTGTGTTGTCATGCTATTCTATAAATGTTTACACAAGATTCCGTTTGTTTTCTATACTGTATGCTTACCGTAAGTAAAAGAAACATTGTATTCCACCCAAAAAAGAAACTGATACTGAAATTCTGCGGAAATACATTTTCCTTAAAAAGCATAGTTTGCAGTGGGGGATTTTCTTGAAAAATTTTTGTGTCACATTCTTGGAAGATGGAGAACTTAAATACCAAGTTTGGTATTTAATCGACTAATATAGTCATTTCGGTTTGGGACAAAGAAGAACGCAATATGCTAAAGCTATAATCAAATCCTTTCAAAGCCGATTGCTATGGGATGGCTTTGAAATTCTGTTCGTTTTGCATGAACACGAAAAAATAAGAGCGAAAAAAAAATACCGCTGCAGCTGAGAAAGATATAAAGTATCAAAAAATTCAAAACAAATAACAAAATATATCTTGGAAATGGTTAGCGTCACAAAAAAAGATTTGGCAAATGTATGTGCCTCGACGAGATATGGTGAATTGTTGGAAGAAGAGCAAAGGTGAATCTAACCCCTACCATGCTCTGGAGAAAATTATTTTAGACAGCATCTTCTTAAAAGATTTGACTCATATTATACTGGAAGTTTGGAGAGATATCACAGTCTTCGTCTCAGATATGCTCCAAAGAGAATGTATTTTTCATATAATGGCCTTCTACTTACGCCAATGCGTGGAATTAGCACGGCCCTTGTTGTTCACACTGTGTCGGAATCGCTATCAGAATGGTTTAAATCTTTAAAATCATATATTTTAGGTTCACTCATTTTCAAAGTAGAAGTTGGAGTGCTGTTTATCACTTATTTGCTATTAACGCGTGAAGCTTGTTTGTCATTTAAAACATTACATCGTGTCTGAGTTCAGTGGAATAACTGACGTCACGAGTCAGATCAACAACTGCGAGTAACATGTGAACCACTCACCTTGGGACGCTGAAACTGCCTGCGTTGCTATTTATTCTTGACGACGAATAAACTGATGTGGCGAATGAAATATTCATTTTTGTATTTCGTTCACCTCTAAGGAACATCCAAGTAAAATAATCAGAGAGAAAGGGGTTCGGATAGCTAAAGGAATAACTAAAATGGAGATGGAAAAATGTCTAATAATACTAGAAAACAGTGATAGTTACATTAAAAAATTCTAAAATTTGGAAATTAATTGACAGAGCTAGGAAAACAAAAGGACTATAGGAATGAGAAAGAAAAAATTGAGAGAAAAGAAATAGAGACTTAATAAAAACGTAGAAAGAAAAAATTGCGTGAAAGACCGGCTATTGAACTAAGCAAGGAATATACAGTTGTGAAGGACAAAAATAGCTGAAAGCAGAAGTCTAATGAAAATGTGAAATACAGAATGCGAGGAGATGAATACCGAGCTAAAGGAAAATGGGGCGTTGAGGGCGATGTTTACATTAATGAAAGAAACTACGAAATAAAAACTAAAGAACAAACATTGGAAAGAGACAGCACTTTCAGTGGCTAGGAGTTTAAATGCATTTAATTATGTTAAATTGTTGAACTAGTAAAAGAGCCTTTTGAGCATTTCAGACTACTTGTAGTCCCTTCAATAAGCACGGAAGAGGTTTATTCAGCTGCTGCAAAATAAAATCTGGAATCGTTAATAAAACTAAAAGCAACAGAAAAGAAAACGAAACAGCTGTTTCTTTACAAGCGGAAACGAGTCAAATGCGTTTGTTGTGAAGTGTCCTTTGATGTCTTTTATTTTTATGCTCATTTTTCCCCTTTCTGAGTGGGTACAAGAAGATGGAGTGAGAGATTTTTTTTTTTTTACTTTCTAGGTCGGCCGCTAGAGGTTCTCGAGACACTGAGTTGCTGACGAGAGAAATATTTCTATTGCAGAAAAACCGAGGGTTTTGCCTTTCGCTCATTCAAGAATAGAGAAAGAGGGGCGTGCTTTACTCCCCACTCGACTAAACGAGGATTCGAACTAGATTCCGCTGGATGTAGCAGGAAGCGCACTTCTCCTACCGACGGTTATAAAGAGCAATTCGGAATGTAACACTTGTAACTTCTTCTTATAACTTATTTATGAATAGTGCATTATCAAAATGACCATTACTGCACGGCTTTAATTCTGAAAGCTTTCAAATATGATCGTAGGCTTTCTTATAGATGTCATTATGGCAGACACAAAATTGAATGGCGGCTGATAGCGGACCACTACTATTCTCTTTCCTTTTGTACAAATAAATGTTGTGAGCGCAAATGATGTGTATATCACCGGTTTTACAGTGTCTTTAACTAGGTATACAACGTCGCAATACGTGACAAGCCTGTGATTGGATGTTGTGTTAAGCCACCTCCATTAAATTTTGTGTCAGCCATAGAATGTAACATATTTTCCGAGCTTGAAGGCCGTAGTCTAACACTAAAATTATTAAAATGACAAAAGTTGACTAGACAATATACGAAGAGAAATTGCCGCAATTTCAGAAGATGAATTAATGCAACTGAATGCCAATTTTCTTAAAAGGTGTGACAGATGTGTAGCGACCCAGGCACAGCATTTGCAACACCCGTAACATGTATGTGGTTATTGTAATTATCATTGGCATTATAACAACCTATGCGCTTGAGTAGCTGAATTCGCCGGCAAGGAGCTGCCCGCCCGCTGCTAGAACCCTCCGTCGGCAGCGCGGATCACGGTCGAAAATATGACGTATTTCGCGCGACATGGCGACATCCAGAGAATAGGTTATGTGTTCTTGCTTTTCTTCCCTTCCGAAGGAAGCCATGCTAAAGATTTTATACACTCAAAAAATCCATCGTCCTACGCCGGGATTGAATTCGTGACCTCGGAACCAGAGTTTCGCCCGAGTGTCGCGCTGCAGTGTCCAATTGTGATGCCTCATTGTGAATACTAGATTTTTAGGAGTAATTATGGTGCCAATCATGTCACATTGCCAGTGTAGCTTCACTGTGAATTGGGCATTGTTCATTAGATTTTAAGATGTAGGAATTTAAAGTTAAGCAATGGAGTCGATATTTCGACTCGTATAAGTATCAGCTTTGCACCTAATAATATCCTATTGCGTACTTGCATCTTCTGAAAGACTGTCATGTTTAGTTGTGGTAATTCCTGTGGTAATTGCAGTGTGGTTATTCCGGTAATTGCAGCAGGATCTTGATAATTTAATATTTCAGTATAATGGAACTCCATTGCATTGATATAAAAAGTCGGTATGGAAGGCTCATTTGGTTATGCGGTGGCCATTGTTCCCCAAGTTGCGGGTTTAAACCTGGCCCGGACTGCTGGTTTTTAAGTGTGCTTCAAAGCGATAGCCCCATGTCAGTGAATTTTCTGGCATGTAAATAATCTCTTCTAGGATAAAATTCCCACACTGATATCCTGACAATTGACAGCTTCTTTAATAAATAAAATATGTTTTGGCATTAAGGAGAGTGTCGCTATCCAAATGAGAAATTGTACATTAGTGGATTAAGCAAAGTGTTGAGGATGATTCCTTATTTTTCACCAGACTTTATTATTTATGATTTCTTCCTTTGAAAATTATATAAAAACTTTGATTACTGTCTCTCACGGTTAGTAACAAAATGAACTTTAGGGCTGTATTGTGGCTATTTTCGTGATCATCAGCGGAGAAATACTACACCAAACTAAATCAGAAGTTATTTAAAGGCGCAGAAGAGAATGCATTAGCTGTCCTTCCACAAACCACATCCAAACAATGAAGTTTTTTCTATACTAATATTGCAATAACAGAAAATACATATGTGGATATGTGTGTGCATATGTATCTGTTAAAAGCCACTAAACCGATTCTGGTAATTCTTTCACCATTTAGAATAGCTGTTCTTCCAGAAGTTCACAGGCTATACACGGTCAAGGGAATGAGAGCGCAGATTTCTTGTAATGGTAGGTTCACATATGACGAATAAAGAAGTCCAGTTACAAATTCATCTGTTGTGAAAGGTAAATGAGATGGTTGAACATTATTGAATACATTATCTGCACAGTCTGGCAACAGAGTCAGACTAAACAGGTGAATGTTTTGTTTACTAATGCGCTTCCGTTAACCCATGCACCCGTTCACACATACCAGTGGAAGTCCAAAGTAGGCCAGGGCTCGAAAACTGTCTGTGTGTGTGTTATCAGCTACTATAAGTTACAACCGAAGGGGTTGTTTTGTTTCCAAGCAGTCATCACGAGATATGATTAGGTAGTGTTTACTGTCAACATTCCTGACTTTACGCTGTACACACTCGCCAAGGTTGCGCAATTGTGTCAAGCGTATGTTCCAGAATTTATTCTAATAGACACGCTGTAATGCAATTATTTAATATGATTTTGTGACTAAACGACTCATTTTAGCAACAAATTCACAAATAAACTCATCTTTTAAAGCTCTGCCTCTCTGTGCTAATTGCAGAAGCGATAAAGGAGTGGTGAGATTTGGGCAATCAAATATTGAACCAATTTTATTTATGAAACCATGCACTATAGTGTAAAATTGTACAATAACTTATGTTTTAGCTTAACGTCAAGAAGTCGCTTAAAGTCTGCACACTCATACCCCTAACACCCTATATAATGTTTCCAAAAATTTGGAAACTCGGGGAAGATTTAGGGATTTCTTTTCCACAATCTTTTTGACACGTTTCTTCCTTTTTGGTGAGTGCAGACATTTCAGACTACCTTTGACACTTTATTGCAAATATGGCAGATTTTTACTTCCTTCTAGTCCAAAGCGGTGTGCGAGGTGGCTTAATATATTTTAAAATCGGATTGTTTGAAATGTGATTCATCTCACCAGAGTTTATTAAAGTTTTAGCAAGTAATGTTTTGAAAACAAAAATCATAATAAGCTACCTTTACATTCAATCTCTATTTTCAACCCATATACAAATCTGCACTCTAGTTGAAACTTATATTACAGCATCTAACAAAAGTTAGAAGCTACCTTATAACTCTTAAATAAACCACTCCTACCATATTTCCAATCCCTTATGTGTACTGTTTAAACCATTTTGTCAAAATATTGAACAATTATACAATAGGAGTTGGCAAAAATCATGTACGTTACACTGGGAAATTTAGATTAATTAAAATTTAGTTAGTCTGGGAAATCACAAATGTTTCTGTGCAAAGCAACGACTTCCTGACCAGATATTACTTGAGAAATGTCTGTGCTTCCTCGAATATTTTTAGAGTTGTCGCAGTGCATATGAATTCTGTCATTTGCTTAATGGATATGTTATATATCACGTTGACTAAAGCAGGGAAAGCGAGGCATGGCCCGGGTTGGATCCCAGGGGCTGCAAGTATATTTATATGTGATGCACGAAGCGGCGCTTGGACAGTTATTTTCTGAGTGCTCTAATTTTCCCTGCCATTCATGCTACCATTTGCTCCATCATCACTCTCATCCTCATCACCATAATCATCCTATCGTTCAACGTAACATAGTTCTCCGAATTAAGGTGCAGTGATTGAAACGGTCCACAGTGGAGTCTTTGACTTGCTAATGGGGAAAGCAGTCCACAACAGGCGTGGTTGGATCTTCACACAGAGCAATAAAGATGTCTGGCAAACAGTCAGTTAACTGAGATCGTTATGGCAACTTAGTGGTAAATAATGAATAACCCACAGTTCATTAGCTGTTTGTTTAACTAAACGACTGCAAGAGAAAATATAAAATGCATTTATAAGATGTTGCTGGGACCATTTCTCTTAGCGAAGTAAATTGTAGGACGCCGTCTAAGATTCCTTGTGTTTTTCTGAGGTCTTCGCTAAAAGCTTTACGGTAGCGTGCTCTAAGAAGAACCTTCCAAATATTTTAAGAGGAGCAGCAGGAGATAGAAGCTTCTCAACCTTGATTAACACCTAGAATGCATCTCCATCTACCAAACGAAATAGCTTCTCGATAACGTATGAGGCTTTCTTCCGAGATGTCTGCGATTGAAAACCCACCAGGAACGTCCTCCATGACTGAATTTTCTTTCCTAGGTCTCCTTCAGTCATAACTGATAGATGCGGAAGGACCCTAAATTTAGACCTGGGACGTTTCCTTCCCAAATGTTATTTGCCAAAATATAATTTTCTTGATGCATCACTGTTCACAGCCTGGGGTGCCATAGGAAGAATGGGTGTTACATAGTAAGCAAATATTTCAATATGTTACATTCATGTGTATTTCTCTACCCATTCTTACAAAAGCTTATTCTTTTATCTACTTCGTCTTAGTGGAGGTAAATGTAGAAATGGTTTCATTAGATATTTCCTTGTGGGTGCAATGAGAATAGGAGAGCATAACATGTATAGGCGATAGTTAAATTTTTTAGAGCTGGCGATTTTGAAGTTCCGTTCTTTTTCATGATACGAGAAAAAGCGAACAACGATTGCCGATTACAATTTTGAAAAATAAAACCAATAACCAAGAATATCTCGGAAATGGGTAATCGAAACATGTATTTGGCATAAACTGTGTTTTCTGTGCAGGAAGTTTTTGTCTACCTGTTGCGGTTTACCATTTATGCAAAAGTCATTTGGAATAAAGAGGACTTCAGAGGCTATTAGCAGAGGATTGAAAATCTAATATATACATTCATTTGTCGTGAAAATGTCTTAAACCTATGGTATTTTAAACAAAATCGTTAGAATCATTTTTGAGAAAATCAACGTTTTCTGAAAAGTTTCCATGTAGTATGGAGTTGCGGATTTTCTTGAAAATCTAGCCACGTTCCTGGAAGATGCTGAACTTAAATACCAAGTTTGGCATTCAACCGACTTTTCGTTTTTTAATGTGCTGTTCATAGATGCGTGCACGCAAACCCATGAACCTTTTTCTCAAATTGTTTCGTTTTTGTTTTTTATTATTTGGAAGGTCTCAAAAAATATATTTCCAGTGAAATCTTGAATTTTCGGGTAGAATACAATACTTAATCCTACTTACTATACCTGTAAGATAAAAATTGTCGTCCATCCAGCTTTAGTACCGGGTTGATGGAAAAAGGGTGTATTTCCTGTTAGCCTCGTTTTCGTATCATCTGTGAGGAACAAACTGCTCATTAGCTTATGCCTGCAGATGAGAGATGAACGACCGTATAGAATTAAACAGAAGCTACAATCTTCTTCAGTTTTCCTAATCGTATAGTGTTTCTTATTTATCAAAAGCTGTGAAGCATGTTTTTCTTTAGTTTTCCTAATCGTATAGTGCTTCTTATTTATCAAAAGCTGTGAAGCATGTTTGATTATAATGCTTCTTGAAAACTCAAAAGATACTCGCCCATACTTATGCCACCATTATGGCGTTCTTTGGTGCACCATCTACCGCAAGCTGGTTAGTGACATAGTGTGTATAAATCAAGTTGGGTTCCCAAAATGCAGCAATTTATATACCTATGACTCAAGCATAATTGTAGAGTAAGATATTATATAGTCGCTGCAAAATTTAGAAAAAGTTCAAACGATATGCGGCTTGATAGAGGTAATAAAAGTTGTAATTCTCTCTTGACCACACAGACTTATCAGGGTTATTTTGACTGCAGTTCCCATTCCATGCAACAAATACATGCCACACGTATAACTCTATAGAGTATAGTAGAGACCCACAAAATAGGAACTCTGACGTCATTAGGAATACTGCACCGCACAACAGCAGGAGTGTTCAGGAGGGGGAGTAGATGGAGTGCAGCACTGTAAATATATATAGTGGAACACGTGTGTGAATTTATTTTAGTAAACTTGCAATATATACAGAAATATCACGGGTAGCTAGTTTAATTGTTAATCAGAAATGTGAGAACCTTAATTTGATTTCACTGTTCTTAGTTTGGGGAAAATCTGTTCACATAACTATATATGTATGTTGGCTTCAATATTGATAGCAAACGATCTGAGGTGTGCATACTCTGAAATTATGACTGTCGCAAAATTTAATGGCGCGTGACTCGATACGAAACTCAACCACGCCGTGACGTTGTGAAGTTGGATACACTGTGAAACCTTGCTGTAAAGCCAATGAATATAAATATAATTTGCACCCACCAAATTTGTTTGCACAACAGGAAAAACAATAACAACAGTCAACTATCAGACGCCATTAAATTTTGCATCTACCACAGTAGATTTTTAAATATTTATATCCAATTACACCCTGGCATTATTATTATTATTATTATTATTATTATTATTATTATTATTATTATTATTATTATTATTATTATTATTATTATTATTATTATTATTATTATTATTATTATTATTATTATTATTATTATTATTATTATTATTATTATTATTATTATTATTATTATTATTATTATTATTATTATTATTATTATTATTATTATTATTATTATTATTATTATTATTTGCATTACATGTACTAACTTGTGAGTTCTGAGTGATCTTTATAACACGTTGAATAATGACGTTTTACAGTGCTCTTGCAGAGTCCTGGTAAAACTTATAAACAAAGAAGGTATCTGACACTTTCACCTCGAGGTGTAAAAAAATTGTTCTTCCCATTCTTCCTTGTAAACTTATGCACCTTTTCTTGAGTTATTTACTGTTTTAGAGACTGTCATTACACTCTTAGTTGTAGTAATGTACAGTCCACACCTGATTGGTGTGTTCAATCGTTTGACTGGCACGTGCTGAGGTGGGAGTGGAGGGGGGTAGCTTCATGGCGTTACTACGTCGACCTTCCTCTCCTGAACTTGCAGGGGCTGGCAATCGCGAGTGCCACTTTGCGGATAACTGGTGTATACTTTTCATACATTTTGAAGTTTGTATACGAAACTACTGTCGAGATCATTTCCTTTCTCGTATACCAGGAATTACCACCTAACATTTTCCTCTAAGCATGTTCACAGTTCGTTCAAGATTTTCCTTTAGTAAGCATGATATAAGATTTGGCGCTTCCAGTGTATTTCTCTGGATAGCAACAAGCTTTGAACCCAGGAAACTAAAGAAGGAGAGAAAAGAGGTAGTACTTTAACTAAAGGGAAATGGAAATCTGCTACACAATGTAAAGTAAAAGCACTTTAGAAGGATTTCATTTGCCACAGTCCACCTTTGAAACTCATTGGGCGTAATAACATTCCCACATAAATGTTAATGGTGGGGAAGAAAAATTAAATGATTGAGGAAGTGAATTGCGTCAGAGGATTGTGGGGGGAAAGGGTTGGGTGCTCATTACATGCGGTGCTTGTTTCATGACGGATTGTTGGGGGAGGGGTTGACGAGAGCAGTCGACACTTGGTCCTGCCGCGCCAAGCGAGGTTCCTGTCTAATTTCATTCCTCGCACAGGCGGCACTCTCGATATATCTCGCTCTCTCCCGCCGGCTTGGATCGATACACGCACGCACACATGCACACATTTAAAGGGGAGCGCGTAACAATGCCCCCCTCCCATTATATCATTGGGTGTTTACACATGTCCCGGTTGTTATTGCGACATTGACGGGACACGTGCAACTGCCAAGATGCGACGAGCACGGATCTCGAGAGTCCACGTTGTTGTTTACAGCTTAAGAGATGGACCCCAGGGGAATACCTCTCCAGACAAAGTTTGAAAGCAATTTTTGCTCTCTCCGTTTTCAAAGTTCGCGTCAAACCTCTTGCATATGACCTTCAAAACTCCACGGCTGTAGCAAATCGCAGGCCCTCAGCGTTGGCTAGTCAGAACTAGCTTCGTCTCGCTTAGGAATTACTAGATTAACGCTCGGATAATAGTAGTTCATTACAACCTTAAAACTTATGTCATATATAAACGGAATGGTCGTGCAAGCATGTAGGAAAAAAGAGCGTAATTTTAGGCGCAATCGTTCGGTATTTATAAGCAATTATAGTTACGTGCATTTTGCCAGAACTGAAGCAGACCTTGAGCTGTTAACAGAGGTGTGAATAACCATTGTAAATAAGTGTACCGTTATGCTTCCCCCTTTCTCCTAATACACCCCTAATTACTCTGACTAGGGGACAGAATAGGTAGATAATGTGCAGTTCCATGAATTTGTAGAAGCCTGTAACGTGTCGCTAAGTAAAGCAAGTGATTGAGTTAAACATGAAAGAGAAAAACAATAGTGTTTTCCGCAGCAGGGTTGCCAACCCGTACGATAATTATGGGGGCATACGATAATTTTAATATTTTTACTCATGGCTGTCAACCCGTACGATAATTATGGGGATGTACGATAATTTCGTTATCGGCGAAATATCATTTTCACTGTTTTGCCACACGAGCTAAACGAAATTAATTACAAATAGCGACACCACTTTTGCCCTCATGGTCTCTCTCCACCCCTCTAAGGCAATCATTTCATATCCTACTAATCCTTCTGTCCTTTATCCTCTTGTTGCCAGTGTGCCCAGATCTGGTAATCTCAATGAAGGAGGCACTGTTCAGAAAATAATTCATGATCAATGGAGAAAACTCGGAACACGTGATATTCCGTGTGAAATTAGGTTTAATAAAAACCAAAATTAGAAACAGATTGGCACGGTAAATGGACTTATTCGGTAGTCTCAGCTTGTGAAAGAATGTGGTGGGTCCGAAAATCTGCAAATCACCGAGAAGATGTTAAAAGTTTATCTCAACAACAAATTTACATAATGCTGCAACAGTTGAGGAAGATGATGAACTTTCAGATGAATAGTGCGAGGAACATAAGAACTAAAGTTGTAATACTGATTGAGGTCATCAATCTTTTAAGTTGATACCATAAACATCAATACTATTACATTTTCATAAGTGTTATGCTGATACATTTATTTTTGTAGCATTTGGTTTATGATGTACGATAATTTTGAATCCCAATCTATAATTTTGAGTGGCCGGTACGATAATTTTACTTCTAAACATTGGCAACCCTGTTCCTTAGTCAAGCACGATAAGTTGTTCATAGAGTATATGAGTATTTTAAAAGAAACTCAAGTGGCCAATAAAGATGTAAACTTGATTTTAAAAAGTGCCAAGAGTTAACTGTTGCAGCGTTTGGGATCAATTAATCCTGTTCTATTGTCATTTATTTAGATAACAAGTCAGTGTTACTCGTTACTACTTTAAACAAGTGACTATCTTAGAATTGACGCTTGAAATTCCAAGTCAAAGCGAAGAGGGCTGCGCCTGAAGATAGTCTCTATTTCACTGCCCCGGATGATGGGGTGTGGCTAGGTCCACTAGGTGCTCTATCGTGCTTGTGGATTAGGTTCGGGTGGACCCAGGTTAAATAATCGGTGGTACGGTAAACCGGGATGACTGTAGGTAGAATCACCCATTGTGAGACCTGTTTTGTAAATTTTTGAAACGTGTTGCTATACTTTCCTTTTTAAAACTGTTATTGCTTTCTAAACAGAGGGTTTTGGTTTCAGTTGTAAGAAATCACTTGTTACATTTAAAATATGTTCAGTTTTAGTGGAAACACATAACTATAAATACACCGTACAGAAACAGTTCATGCCTGGTCTGAATAAGGGGCACGGTACAGCTGAACCGCCAAGCTGCTTATTTAAATCAATTTAGAAGTATAAACTGAGCAGAATACATGGGAAAGATTTTCGAACTTAACATTTTATCAAATAGAAATGTAACAAGCATGTCATCTTTGGTGTACTTTAACCCAATAAAATCCTTTCGAAAACATGAAATGTACTGTAGGTCAGCAGTTCGTTTCAGATTTGAGAACACAAGAGTACTCAACAAAGAAATCAAGAAATCAGGATTTTGCAGATCTGTTAATGACCCTATATGAACACAGAAATTCCCACTTCACAATTTTTTCATTTTCTGTTAAGAGGAACGAAGTCTTGCAGGCGGAGATGAGGAAGGGTGAAGTACGTAAAATAACGTGAAATAACGAGGTTCTTTTCTTTAAAGAAAAAGGGACTCCAGCTAACACCGCACCACACGTTAATCTTGGACACGCCCAGAAACGCGTGGGTTTTCTTTCCCCATATACGCAGTTCTTTTGCCGACTTTAAAAGTAAAGAACCGTTTCCTTTAAAAGCCTGCTGCTCTTTTACTTTTAGACTGCCAAATTCGAAAATCTCCCTCAGGTGGCCGTGGCTTTATTTTCGACTAACGAACTGATGTTTCTTAAGGGAAAGCACAACGAAACTTTCTGTGCTTTAAATGTGCTCCCCAGTAACTGCACTAAATTAATGCTCAGTTCTTCTTTGTTGATTTTTAGACATCTTTTAATTTGTATGTAATTGTTGCTCGCTGTATAAAATGCTCTGAAGAGAAATCGTATTATTTTAGGCATATCTTGATTATTTTGTTCAGTCATGGTAAAGTTACATCGTGTATTTATATTAAAATTATATTTTTATATATTATATGAAAGTGCGGGCGTGCGTGCGTGTTATGCTCAGGACTTAATAATGAAATCATTCTCCGTCATGCTTCCCAATATTATGTTGGGGTTTCTAAAGCCATAAGGGATTCAGAATTGTTTAGATGTTCCATGTCCTATCTTCTTCTTTGGAACACAATTTAAAGATGCCACTATTCCAATTCTGAAAAGATGTTTATTCAAACAATCATGCCCTGTGATCAGTCGATATGCAGCAACAAAGGATTTCTTGGTAAATCAGGGACTATTGCTGGATCAATTAAAATGTTCTTCCATTTTGACTGCTCATTTCGAAGTGTTATCTGTTGATTATACTTCGAAGTTTTTTTTTTTTTTTTTTTTCAACAATTCGTTTAATTGATTCATAGGAGAAACTTTATTTTACCACTAAATTGGTTTTAGATCCTTTCTTTTCTGAAATGTCAGCCGTTTTACTTCCAAAAATACCACAATGTGCAGGAATCCACTGTAAAACTATATTTTTGATGTAGGGTCTGTATTTAATTGATCATATGTATTTCTTCGATATTCATCGTTTTAGGCCAAATAGTTGAACCAATATCTTGGAGGACAGCTTTAGAATCGACAGGATAACTACATTTTTGCATTTATATAACTATGGAAATAAATTTTGAAGCGATATATGGCGAAAAATATTGCCTAGCTTATAATTGGAAATTTCACTCCCATTCACACAATCGATTTTTTAATGTTATATAATGCCTAAAAAAGTTCACAAGATATATATCTTTGTCAACGATAATCGTAGTAGCTCGAAAATTGTCACTATAAGAACAAGAATAACTGCCGTTTTTACAGCCTCACAAAATAATAAAGGAACAGTGAATTTCATGTAATATCCGTTGATCATGGAGTAATAACACACTCATATTTGGCCTTTCTTTTGTGAGTCAGCCGCCCCTTATTTGTTTGGAAGGTAGGCCACCCATCAAACGCCATGTGCGGTTTAGTCCGGTTTTGCGATTACTAAAATATATTGCTTCACATTCTTAGATAGACAAATGCGCAAAATTTAGAGGAACTGCGGTTTAAGGGACAGAACGTACTCCTCGGCAAAGTACACTTCAAAAACATACGACTCGTTTACTGAGAGCGAATTGCGGGTTTCCAGCCCATATTACAAACTTTTTATTAGATTATACATAGCAACGCAATTCCGTAAACGCCTTTGAAAAAAAACGAACCTATCATATGAGTACATTAATAACATCAGGTAAAAAGAAAATGGCGGATTCTTTTACCTAGAGCCGGGTTGGCTGCAAAAACCATGACAGACATGACACACTCACATGCGCACACACACGCGCACACACCGTATTTACTCGAAAATAAGCCCCTTTCTTTAACGGAATTATAGCCGTTGTAGAAGTAAAGTACAGTATTTGTAGGGAAAGTATTCAATTTATTTGGTATTAAAATACAAAAAATTCTTGCTTCAATCAAGAAACAAGATGTATACTCTTGACTATTGATGGTTTCAGTATAAATATGGCTTATGGAACTTAAATATTTTGTACATCATGGCATCATACATTTTAATTTACACCGTGAAAATCTCGTCCTGTTTCCCTGGGGTTTTCTCATAGACTTGTTAGTAATGTCCATTGTAGGTTGGTAGTGCTGCTTTTTGGTGTAATGTCCACCGCAGTCCACGGCCATATTGAATTCTTGGGAACTGCCAATAAGCTGTTTCCCCTATACTAGTATAGGGACTGAATCCATTGAACTTTGGGAGCATAATAAGTAGCATTGCAAACTTGTGCGTTTGCATTCCCTAGATCGCTACATCCCTACCGATACTAGAGTAATAGACCCCAATATCAGCAGCAAAGGAGAGGCAGTTGATCGACAGGGTATTTCTGACAGGTGGTTCAGTTTCACTGTTTAGTTTTCACTCCACGGACAGAAATGACAAGAGAACGACGGAATTGATGATGGCTGTAGGATTCCCATACACTGAACTGTTTATGCCGTTAATAATGCATGGGTCGTCGCTACTGCGATCGTCGTTACTGAGGTCAAAATGTCGCGACCTTTCCACTCCTGTCGTTGTCACAGTGACCTTTCCGACTGGAGCTTCTACCCAGCCTTACGATATTAAGGACATGCCACGTAACTTCTCAAGCTTCGGCTTAACTGCATCAACTTCCTGAGAAAAGTTTTTAGGGCCAATTTTGGCTCATAGTCGCCTGAGCTTTTGCATAAGTTTTACATAAGTCCATTACCAGTATTACTATAGGAAGAGTCAGAAAATACATGAAGAAGTTGCACCGTACTGCCAGGTGTATTAATGAGGATATTTTATTCCCATGTTTCATGCGAAGGCTATTAACTAAGTAATAGCAACATTTATGACTTTCTCTAGTACGTATACCAAGTAGAAGTATTGTATTCAACCCGAAAATTCAATGTCAAGATTTCACCGGAAACATATGCTTTGAGGCCCCCTGAACCCAAATTAAAGTATTCTTTAGGGAAACGTCCTCTGTGTGTGTAGGCGTGTGTGTGTGTGTAGGTGTGTGTGTGTGTGTGTGTGTGTGTGTGAGAGAGAGAGAGAGAGAGAGAGAGAGAGAGAGAGAGAGAGAGAGAGAGAGAGAGAGAGAGAACAGTACAACTCAAAAACGAAAAGTTAGTTAAAAGTTTTACTATCCTTCAAGGATGCGACACGAAGATTTTGAAGAAATTTCTGCACCCTAAACTACCCTTCACATGGAAAATTTTTCGAAAATTTGATTTCCTTGAAAATGGCTCTAACGATTTTTATTAAAATGTCATATGTTTGAGATGTGTTATGGCAAATGAAATGTATATTTTGAATTTTCTGGCTATAGTCCATGTGTCCTATTTACTCTTGATGAATTTTGCATAATTGGTAAACCGTAAGAGATAAACCAAATCTTACTATACAAAAAATGTAATCTTGCTAAAATACACAATTTAAGTCTAAATAAATTGTTTTTAGGCTGAATAATTTCGGAGATATCCCTTGTTATTTGTGCTAGTTTTGGAGAACAACTTCTCTCAAATGGAAGGTCGTTATTTACTTTTCTATCGCTTGGCCGTGCAAAGGAATGGAATTTCAAAGCCTTCATATAGCGACCAGCTTGGAAAGATTTGACTATCGCTCAAAGCCTACTGCATTCCCATATTCCCCTTGTGTCTATAAGAAAATTACCAATAGTATAATTTCTGTATATCTCGACTAACATGTAGAAGATAGAGGAATAAGATTTGTAAGAACAGTTAGTGCAAGATTAGAGAAAGTCATGTGAGTGCAAGACAACAGATTTTTTTTAATTTTACCTCTTAATGTTGAACGCAAGCCCGCTTAGTAAAACAACTTTTATTATTATTATTATTATTATTATTATTATTATTATTATTATTATTATTATTATTATTATTATTATTATTATTATTATTATTATTATTATTATTATTATTATTATTATTATTATTATTATTATTATTATTATTATTATTATTATTATTATTATTATTATTATTATTATTATTTATATTATTATTATTATTATTATTATTATTATTATTATTATTATTATTATTATTATTATTATTATTATTATTATTATTGTTGTTGTTGTTACTATTGTTGTTGTTACTATCATTATTATTTATTGTTATTATTATTACCATGCTAAGGTATACAGGTTTGTCTTCGCGTGAATGTTGGTCGTTACTTAACTTGCCAGGCTGCTGAAGTAAGCTTGCTGTAAAGTAGAGAGTGCCACATCTTCCATATCCCACTTGAAAGTGATTCTTGTCAAGGAGCTACTTTACTTCTCAGGTTTCCTTGCATTCCTCCTTTCTTTGCTTCTTCATCCTCCTCTTCCTTGGCGCTTCTAGTCTAGGATTAGATTCCTTCCAACTCGAGCGTCGCGGATTCCCACGCAAAATCGATCGTTTAAGAACAAATCTATGGAACGGCTTCTTTTAGTAAAGAAATCAAACGTCGTCCTCTGCCAATGGGCTATGAAATCTCTACACGTCGGCTTCTTTCTCTGCCTTTGTTTCAGTCTCCAAAAGGGGTTCGGAAGAATGTGTATTTCAAAGACCAAGCGGGTACACAACAGAATCCCTTATTGTGAAATTGAGGTCAGGCTTTTTCCCCCTTCCTTAATCATCTCGTTTCGCGTAATTGACCGTTTTTATTTTTACGAATCGTAATATACGCTGAAGTTACGATGTAACAGCAGCTGAGGGAGGGAAAAAAAAAAAAAAAAAAAAAAAAAAAACCACACACACACAAGCTTCATATAGCTGTAGTTGTTTCTTACCCACTCATTGCATTTACGTCGTCTGCATAGTTAATCATGGACTGGCACGTGGTTTTTCGTTGTTCCAAGTAAATAAAAATCAGACAGATTAGTCGTTAGTCGCGTTTATTAAACAAATATGATGCCTCACTTTATTGCATTTCATTTACACTGCTAAATAAACATACAATTTTATTTTACTTGTTTTCACTGAATGCTTCAATAACCTCTAAACTCTTTTGTATATAATAGATGCAAAAAGCTCTACCACTTTGAATTTTATATTAAGTGCATAATAATAAATGTTTTGATTAAAAGATTTGCATTATTTAATTTAAACGTAAACAAGTGTGCTTCTAGTTTACTTGGTTTCATTAAACACTAAACATTTCGCATAAAACACAGCAATATACTGTCTTGGGAAGTAAATACCGCTAGCAAAGTTAATACAATGCAACTTGGATAATTCGAAGCTAAAGGGACAAGAAAAAAATTCGAAATATCAAAAAATTCGAATTACAAACATTTCGTCTAAAATTGACATTTTAACTATACATGTATACATCCATCAAAATTTTCCGGTGGTCGCACTTTTTTTTTCCTCAACTCTTTCCATTTTCACTCGAGGAACTGCTTAAAATTTTCACCTTCTTCAGATAAGTTGATGGTATTCGATGGTGGTCTGTATTCTTTCGTGATTTCTTCCAACCTTTTTCAACTTCTCGAATGGCGGTGGCGTTTTCCACAAAAATTAGTCTTATACTGAACACTAGGTTTTCTAAGAGACATAGTGGCATTGATTTGCAACACACTGAACAGTAGGAAAACTAAAGGTGCACGTGTTTTAAACAAGGGGATGTGGGAGTAGCTATAGAAGCTCAAGGCTGGCAGCTAGGAAAGCTATTCCATCCCCTTACCCAAACTGCATTACGACAAAACAAACAACCCGGAGCGCTGACCTCTTTCGCAGAAACTCACGAAGTTATATTAAATTTCCGCGTCTTGATTAATTTTCGATTGACACTTCTGAACAAAAGCTTCAAATTAAGAAAAATGAAATTCGAATTACATGTGAGATTTTTTACATTGCTTTAAAGCAGAATTCAAGGGAGCAAGAAAAATCTAATTAACGATGATATCGAATTATAAACGTTTGAATTACCCAAATTCCACTGTATCAGTTTCTTGGTGCAGCAACTACTTCGCAGCGACACCGGAAAGAGGGCGATTCCATCTTGCAGCGAGCTTGACTTTGCCAGTGAAGTGTGATTTTTCCAACCACGTGTCACGAAAGCCCGCTGTTGCCAAACGTCCCTGCATTGCATAGCATGTTCTGCATCTCTGTGAAATACAGAAGAAAGGTGTTCTTACGTTTCTTAAATATGTTCGACATCTTCCTCTGTCAAAGATGACATCTATACCCCTTCCAACCGGTATCTATATGACATAGTGCACAATTTCAAATTAATAATTGCGTAATTAAAATAAAGTATTTGAAAGAGACATTAATTACTGTGCACTGGTAATGCAAACACGATGAGTAACGAAAGCTGGCATCGGATAAAATATCCGGGGAATGTGCGGATAGTTGGGGCGATATTCAGTACATGCGACAAATTCTGGGTGTCACTGGAATGTAGTGAGGTTTTCTATCAGGTAATAAATAGAATTCCACGCTCAGACAAAAGCGTACACCAGTATCTTTAAACAGAATGTTCCATAGTTCCAAAGTTAGTGCCATTAATTCAAAAATAAAAATTGTGACAGAAATAAACAGTATGTTATGTTACAATTAATGCGAGTAGTTTTCTGTGTATTTTCCATTGTGCAAGGAAAAATATCAGATCGTACTTACAATGAATCCTGAATCATGAATTACCACGAAAAATCATAATAAATAGCTAAAAGTCGAAACATTGTTCATTGTGTTTTTAACCTGTAGACAAATGGATTTAGTTTAGGTTATACCCAAACTAGATATAATTATGTGGAAGTAATAATTTTGTATCACAAAGTAACACTTTTAATGTGATTTGAATGGTATACTACAAGAGATGGTTAGGGATAGATGTGCTTTGAAATAATAATTGCTAAAACGCAGGGCAAGTGACTTATTTTATTGTATGAGTAAAGAGAAAAGAAAAGCTGAAGATCAAGAGGCATCTGACTCTTATTTGTGAGGTTCCGGGTTCAAATACTATGTACTCCCTTTCTTTTCTCAGTTTAACAGTCACCAAAAGGTGTAAATGCCAGATTTAATATTTCAGTATTGTGATGGAATGAAGCCCATAGAATGAAACAAAACAAATTAGGTGGTGCAGGAAAGCAGCTACACAACTGAAGCCGACTATTCGGCATCAAGTGAATGCTCGTAGCTGAAATTCATAGAACAGCAATGCCATGGTCCTAAAAGTCGACCCGGTTAAATAATTATCAATAAAATAACTACGCAGAAAAACGTTAATGGGAGCGTCTATCCAAAACTTACTCAAAAAGGCGGTATATGAAGGCCACTACACAACTAAGGTCATCTGTCTGCCACTCGCAAAGCCAAATATCAAAGAACGAAAGGCCGTTGAAGTCAGTGGCCAGAAGTCAATGTATAAATTTTATTTCTCATGCAAATATCTTGCATAGAACTTTGACTTTAATGCATAGAAATGCCTATACGTCTTCATATAACTTTCAGTAATTGAATTCAATCATTTAAATCTTACACTCCTCACTTCCCATTGTTTAACATTTACTTAGTTTTAATTCATGTAGCCCTTAAAAATAACTCGTTCGGCGCGAGCAGCCATCTCACTTTCAGTTGTTGATTAGCAACATTATCGAGCATGACTAATCGATCACCAATTTGCAGAGACTAGCGTAGTTGGCCTTGATTAATGCTGTTTTCACGCAAATATTTGTTATTCACTATCGTTGAAACAATAGTATGCATATTACATTCGTTAAGTACTTTGCACAAATTCGCACGTGAAAATATAGACCAATTTTTAAACAGGCGTCCTGATTGGGGTGCAGTGGTGGAGAGCGGAATGTGGTCAGCGCCCCGGGTCCTCCCGGCCGGTCTTTGCGACTAGGCCGACTACTTCTGAATCAAGTAGCACTTCAATTGGCCCCTCAGGGACCTAACGAGGCTGACTGCACCCCGGACCAGCGGGAGAAGAACCCCACGCTGGTACCGGAAATGGAACCCGGGTCTCCCGCTTGGTAAGCAGCAGCGCTACCACCGTGCTAAGGAAACGATCCCGTTCCACAAGCTTATGGTAATTTAATGGGTCTTTGCAATCATTTTGAGAAAATAAAGAATAATGAAAATTTTTAAGCAAAGAGAAGTTTGGCATGACTGTTCTATGTTAAACAGCTTCCTTGGAAGACTTCTTTACCTGATTGATTACCCTCCCCGTATGTAGGACTGACACACCCTAGGACTTACAAGCCAGTGCCTAGGGTCAGACACCTGTCGGGGAGCTGAGGAACCTATAAACCGGACAGAGTGAAGACCTGGAAGCGGGTGGTCAGCCAGGTACCAGGTATGATAGTGAGGAAGAGCATGATATGAAATGCTGGCAAAATCGAGGTATTGAAAGGCGATGATGGAGCAATTGGTGGAACAGGCGCCGCTTCGTCCACCACGAATACCACATGTAGGTCCTTGGGATCAAACCAGGCCGCCTACGTGGTAGGCCAACGGTCTATCCGCTCGGCCACGGCGCCGAACTTAAATGCCAAGTCTGGTGTTTAACCGCTTTTTGTTTTCAGTCTCTCTGCCACGTACGTAATGCATATAGAAGATATTCCGTTTCACCCAAAAATTCAATATCGAGATTTTACCGGAAATACATGTTTTGAAGTCTACTTAATCCCCACAGAAAGGAAAACGTTGCCAAAAAGATGCAAGTGTGTCTGTCTGGGAAGAGAGAGAATAAATACCGAGCTTAGATAATTTTGTAACGTTTAAAATATTTTTTAAATTACAATTAGCATTCTGTACCTATTTAGACTTTGTAACAGTGATGTGCTCTACCAATTTAGTTATTATTACAATTGTTTTATTGAGAGAGCCTGAAAACGTGTACTTCTGCTGAAACCCTGTTATATCATTTGTGTGAGGAATGCAATACTTCATCTGCTGTAGGTAAATAGTGGAACAGAAAGTAAAAAGGAAACTCGCGCAGAGAAGATAGCGTTAACACTTTACAGGGGTTAAATTAATACCTCGCTTGCCTTTGAGGAAGAGAAGTGAAACGCCAAGGGTTATCGAACTACAAGTGAAGTTGAGTGTGTAACCAGCTGTGAATCACAGTGTCGGTGTCGGTGTCGTGTGAGAGTGCTTATAAAGGAAACCAACTGCCTTATTAACACATCCATGAGTGTGCTGTGCTCTGCAGCCAAGTAGGGCGTGTATGTGGTGACGATATTTGGGCAGGTGAAGCGGAAACCACCTGCTTCCTGCACGATCACAGTACAGCAACAAGAGAAACGAATCATTTTGTCGACAATAGTGTCTTTTCATCCACTTCCCGTTCGTGCAATCACACAGTGCGTTTTTCACGTTTACTGCAGAGTTAAATAAGGTCTATTGAATCCTCCAAATATTGTTACAGATATTATTATCAAGCACAGATATTCTTAAGGGATCCTGGTACTGAAAAAGGCATATAAACAGTTATGCGTATAAATCTTCCCCAAACCTTCAGTCATCGGTTGACAGTGAAACGTTTTTAGAGTTTGCCATTTTTTAAAGATTTGGCGCAGGCTTTAAATGTCCCTTTTCTGCTTAAATTTTCGGCAATATTTAAACAAAATATGGGCCAAAAAAACTCAAAAACAGCGAAATTCAGTGGAAAGAAATGGCTAAGTTAGGATAGAGACTACAGAACAAAAGAGGGAAGGTGTGACTTGTGCAACAGAGCAGTTTTAGACCAAACAGGTAATCTGATTCATGATCATGATGCATTTGTGTAGAAAAATTGAATTTTGTTGAGTTTACATTTTAATACACTATTTGCTCCATGCGCATTAAATTTTATGCTATGTTTCTAGAATTTTTCCTGCATTTGCTCCATTTATGTGACTTCAACTCCAGTCTTTGGTTTAAAAATCTGAAAATTTTTGTAGTTTTAAAAAATCAAACCAAAGAAATTAATTGCTTTAAAAATAATTATTTTTCTTCCTCCAGAGATTGATTGTCTTTTTTTTTTTTTTTTTTTTTTTTTTTTTTTTTTTTTTTGGTGTTACATTTATTACATTTATACCGCCTTTAACTGCAGAGGTCACATCGGCGACCTTGCCTGTTGGCAATGGTGTTACTCGTTTAACAGTTGGTTTTTCGGTCTTTGGGGTTTTTATACGTTAAATTCACACTTTCATTCATACTTCCAGACTCAGGGAAGGTTGAGGAATAATCTTGGCTGGAGAAAAACTCCTACCCTCCTGCCGGGAATCGAACCCGGGACCCCTTGCAAGGCAGGCAGGTGCTCTACCAACTGCGCCACGGGGCCAGCCCGATTGACCGTCTTTGTTGGGCAGTCAGAGCTTATAAAAATCATAAAAACTGTTTTTATGCACATGGAGTATTTTGTATATTGATTTTATTTTCACATTGTGAATAAATTGAATAATTAATTCCATCAAAACTGTAACACAGATTGTGGTAGTTTATAACATAAACACCCTTAACTGTGTAAGTATTGATTTCACACCTATAAAAGTGTAGAAAATTCAAAATTCAAGGTCTCTTAAGCAGTTGGCTTCGGGTTATCTACATAGTCGTCTTCCGTGGTCTAGCCTCTGGTTCCCGAGGTTGCGGGTTCAACCTCGACGGAGGGCGATGGACTTTTTCGGGCGCAGTAGGAACAAATCGTTAAACCACGGGAACGGCGAGTATTTTAGCTAGTTAAATATAAAGTTGATGGAGACGAGAAAAATACATAATAGCAATAATAGAAGTAATCGCTTATTTCCTGGAAAGTGAAGCACGCAGCTCCCAAATGTCGGCGCTCGCTCTCCTGTTGAAATACGGCAGGGTCATGTTTTGCCCTTCTGCCTCCCGTAGTTATTACAACGCAGAATGGGCCTTTCCTTGTTCAGAACTCGCCCCCTCTTTACATAGCAAGAGGGCCTCCAGGGTATTGCTGCAGACCGTTATATCTGTGGCTTCGCGAACATTAGCCTCTCTGTTGTTTCCCAAAATGAGACCTGCCTCCTGCACGATAAAGATTATTTGCAGAGTTTCTTTGTCATTTAACAGTAATTATAAGAATCGCTGTCTACCTGGAGCTGCTGACTTGTGCAAGATACCATCTGAAAAGAATATGGGAACAGAGGAGGATAGAAATAGATAAAACATATTTCTTGAGGCAAAATATCTGTAGAGTATCTTTGATAACCAAGAACAATCTCTAAGTTGCGGGAGAACCCAGATATTTAGTTAGAACAATTTGGATAGATATTATTTAATAGCTTCATTGTGATTTTTATACTCTGCGAGGATAACTCAGCGGCTCCAGTTGACCTGTGATGGCTAATAACGTGGGCATAGCACAGAAATTAAAATTTTTATTGATATTTACCTAATTACTTTCTCTTCTACGTATAGTAAGTAGAGGAAGTATTATTTTCCACCCAAAAATTCGATGTCGAGATCTCACCGGAAATATGTGTTTGAGGCCCCCTAAATAAAAAAGTAGTTTTAGAAAAAGGTCGCCATGTGTGTCTGTGTGTGTCTGTGTGTGTCTGTGTGTGTGTGTGTGTGTGTGTGTGTGTGGGTGGGTGTGGGTGTGGGTGTGGGTGTGGGTGTGGGTGTGTGTGGGTGTGTGTGGGTGTGTGTGGGGGGACATCATAACTTAAAAACGAAAATTCGGTTAAAAACAAATTTGGTATTTATGTTTAATATCTTTTAAGAATGCGACACGAAGATTTTGAAGAAAATTCCTCTACGCTAAATTACTCTTTACATGGAAAATGTTTCAAAAAATTTGATTTTCTTGAAAATGGCTCTAACGATTTTGATTAAAATGCCGTATGTTTGAGATAATTTTATGACAAATGAAATGTATGTTTTGAATTTTTTGGCTATAGCCTATGTAGTCCTGTTTAGTCTGGATGAGTTTTGAATAACTCGTAAACTGTAAGAGATAGACAAAATCTTACTGTACAAGAAATGTAGATCTTGCTAAAATACACAATTTATGTCTCAATAATTTTTTGTTGTAGAGTGAACCATTTCTGAGATATTCCTTGTTTTGTGTGTCAGTTTCGGAAAACAGAACTTTCGTGCAATGGAACATCGTTGTTCACTTTTTATATGTTAAGCGTGCAAAGAGAACTGGATCTCAAAGCTTAAAAATATTTTACTATCGCTCAAAGTCTACTGTATTCCGATACTCCCTTGCACATACATAAATATTTATTTCAACTAACACTAAGAAGATATAGGAATAGGAGTTTGTAAGAATAGTTAGTACAAGAGTAGAGAAAGTCATGTGAGTGCAACATATCAGATTTTTTTGCAAGAAAATCAGCTTTGTCATTCAGTCCACAGTGAGCTGGTATCCATTGGAATACTAGGTGTTTTAGGAGTGCTCTTAGATGGGTAAGGATTTTCCAACATTCTATAACTGTTTGGTTTTTTGGTAACAACTGGGAAGTAATGGCTATAATTGCCGCCCTGGAATCTGAGAGAATAACTACTTGATGAAAATGTTAAATTCTATACAAAAGATTTTGTAGGACCATTCGAATTGCTTCAATTTCTCCATCGAAGTTTGTAGTTCCATAACTACAATATATTTTTGTTTGTTCAGCTGTATTTCTAGCTATATCCCTTTGCTTTTTCATTCTTCTAACTGGGGATTCCAAAAGGGTTTGAAATTTTGTATTCTTCCACGAGGATTTTTTGTTTTTGCACATTCTAGGATGGCTTTACAGAAATTGTTGTTCATGTGATCTGATAGATCATGCAGCTCTGAGTTTGTTCTTTAAATTTATTTTCCAATTCAGTTTTATATTCCAATCTGCTTTTTTGAAGTCCCAATACAGATTCATGTGATGTAGTTCATATCGGCAATTACTGCTCTGTGACCAGAACTTGGTTCTTCTATAACTTATTTTTTTAATATTTGAAACAATATCTGTTGTAGCATACAAGAGGTCTGGGTTACTGCCTGCTCCAGAGTAATTTATGAAGGCTGTAGGATCTTTATTATAAATCAGTTAAAAAATTGTGGTATTCAAAAATTCTTCCACCACTATCTTCCCTGTAGAATCCACTTTTTCATAACCCCATCTTTGGAATGCGCATTGAAATCCCCAATTACGATTGTTTTATTTAATTGGTCAATAAGTGAGAGATCTGGTTCATTCCAGGGAGGATTGTAAACACTGTAGAAATGTTGATGTGTTTTGTTATTTAGCTTTATTAATTCAGGTTTATCTGTGTTATCCATTTCTTTAACACTTTAACAGGAGGATTTAATATCCTTTTTGACACCAGCAAATATTCCACTACTTATCTGTCTATTTTTGGGCATTAGGTTTAGTAAAAATCCAGTAAAATTGATGTATTTGAGTTGATCATTTGTTAGATTTGTTTCTTGAATAAAAATTATATCTACATATATTTTTTTCAAATAGAATTATATTGAGCTCTGTTCTCTTTGACTGCGTGAGTCCACATGCGTTCCATTGAAGAGTTCTGCTGTTAGATCTTCCATTAATATGTTTTGGTTGTCGAAAAGTAGTCCCCGCTCGGATATCTGAATGGGAGACTACTTTAACTCCGGAATATTTTACCCCTCGAGTCATATTTCATAAATTGTGTTGGAGATAATTAGCAGTAAATGTAACCGCTTTTTAGAGAGCACCATATTTGTACATTTTGGCGGTTAGATCGCGCTCTCACAACCCCCAGAATCTCTAGAGGACCACACCTGTTGTTGGTTTACAGATCTCACTGACCTGACCGGAAGAGTTATCAAAATAAATTCACCGACCATATCCTCTGATTGGTAATCAGAGGACGCATTACATGCCACGACAGGTCAGCATGTTTGGGGTAAAGAGGTTATAGAGAAATTAGAGAAGTGAAAGGGTTGGAAAAATAGACTCCCTAGCCCTCGGATACCCTAATAGCATAGGGGTGGAAAGAGAACAAGAGATGACCAAGGTAAAGTCATAATATCAGATAGAAAAGCTACAGTGAGGAGCAACACACCAGTAAGTGGGGGTAATGTTCTGCTCAGCTTGGGTACTTTGTGGTCCCCATCCACATATCCCCCACAGGGGACCCCTGAGGGTATGTGAACCTGGTGTATAATGTATTAACCACATTGTTTATTTATGTAATAACCACAGTGTTTATTTTTGCACAAGTTATTTAGATGGTAACTCAAATGTATTTAGATTGTACATTAGAAAGGGAGAATATGTATATGTGTATGTAATTAAGATGAGATGTAAAGAGTTAATAGGTTGTATATAATGGAAGTAAAATTAAATTCATTCATTCTTTCATTCGATTCCTTCTCTCTACTCTGTACATGGCAGAGAAAGTAAAGTTCAAATATATTTCCAGTAATTTCAGTATCAGCAGACATCCTGTGAGACGATATTTCTTTTGTACTGATTACCTTATGATTTATATTCCTCTATACATTCCCATTATCTCACTAATTTATTTTTAATGCATTGTCCCATTCATGAACCCTAGCTCACTGGGACCTTCTTTTATTATAAATTAATTTAAATAGCTAAAAATTAGAACAGTTAAAATTCAATTTAGAAAATGATCAGTAAAATGGTAGACTGGTAAAACGTTAAAAAAATAAACACCCTTAAATGCTGAAAAGTATAAAATATACGTCACATTTGCTTACCGAAAGCTATACGGGCAACAAACCTCAGCATTGTATTTGCAGCTACTGAGTCGTTGCCCAAAATGGAGCACAGTGTGAGACCCAGGCCAAGGGACTGCTGCTCACGAGCTTCCCGGCTTCTCAAGTAGAATCATCGGACGATGAATGAGTGAAATATTGCAATAGTACTCAAATGAGTCAAGGTCCATAGAACTTAGCTGACATCTGTCTTCGCTGATAAGGCAAAACAAGGATGAAATCCTCGAGATGACTCACTTCTACAGAACTTCTAACTCCGGATGTTCATATAATGAGAGGTTACGGCATAGAGGGATATTTATGAAGATACTTTTTCGTTTTGTTTATCTTCAAGGACCGCCTTTCTCATGAAATTTTAATACCATGTCGATGTTATTTTTTTGTAATGAAAAGTCACTAACACACGAATTTCGGTTGTAATTTAGTTCCTTCTAACATCAAAGCCACCAAAATGACCACAGAATTTAAAAGCGTATGCGGCAGTATAAGGGTGGAAAGGATAAGCATACACTCAGCCATTGAATAATTTGTACAGTAAACAAAACGTGATACTATTTTAACGTAATAAAGTCGTTAGAGTAATATAAATTTAGTCAATCATATAAAATGTAGCGTGATTAAGTTATACCAATACCTGACTATTGGCTGTTAGTATGATGTATTGTTGTAATGTTTAACGCCCGCTTTTACTACATACGGCACCGCAGGCGGTGACACTGATGATACATGGAATGAAGATGGAGCACCGGTGGAATGAGATGGCGGGGGAAACCGGATAACCCGGAGGAAACCCGCCCCAGCGCCGCTTCGTCCATCACAATTTCTAAATGCGGTTGCCTGGGATCGAACCTGGACCGCTTTGGTGAAGTATGTAGCTGCACTAAATTCGTTGTAATAAAGTGTTCTTGCACTCTTGTTTTCTCAGAAATTAATATTATAATTTGGAATATTTTTAACCTGCTGCATAGGAGCGCTCTTTGCAGCACTTTGTGGCGCGGAGAAATTCTAACCTAGAATGTTGCAGGTCGCTCCGCATTTGCACACATGCAACTCGAATTGTACGACTTTGCAATTTGATACTATAAAATAGCATCAAATACTCATGAAACTGATAAAATTGATTCTCTTCTAACTTTTGCGTGCTCTTTAAAGTGGTAGCATGGATTGGGGAGTATATTTAGCCAAATTAATGTAAAACGCAAGCGGGAGATCCAGGTTCGATTCCCGATACCAGCATGGTGATTTTTCTCCTGCTGGGAGACCTGGTCCAGGGTGCAGTCAGCCTCGTTGGGTCCCTGAGGGGAGCTGCTTGATTGAAAAGAAGCGGTCGCTGATGGAGAAGACCTCATAACCGGCCGGGAGAAACCGGGAGCTTATCACGTCCCACCTCCAGTGTTACACCCCACTCATGACGCCTGTGGTGGGCAGAGGTGGGGGACGCAGCGACCGGGCGGTTGGTCTTGGCCCGGTTTTGCCACAGGGTTAGGGGTTGATGTAAAACATTATCTTTATTTAGAATATGTGTGCACTTTTCTTTAAGAATAAATATTTAAAGTGTTTGCGCAGTCAGCTTCGAAGGAAAAGGATAAACAAATGTACGTCAAAATAACAGAAAGATTCGACTCACTTTTAGAAATAAGGAAATGTGATTAAATTGCATTAGAGCGTTCAACTTTTCTTTAACGTTTACGGCCCCTATCAAAGGATATAGAAATTTATAGAAGGAAGGATAAGTTGAGGGTCAATATTTGATGATCTGTTATGCATAAATATATTCACATGGTTTTACTAAATCTTGTACATTTTTATTGTCCCATTTATATCCTGCCTTTGACTCCGATGGCCATATTGGCTGCCCCTCCTGTGGAACATACTGCCTATCGGCAATGCCGTTACTCGATTAACAATGGGTTTTGAGTTTTTGGCGTTTTTATAATTAAATTCACACACATATGTACACTCACACTCTCATTCATACTTCCAGCAGGCGTTCTGACTGAACTATGGAACCAGTCTTGTGCCTCATTTGTTTTAAAAAATACATGGAGAAAGCAAAGGAAAAAAATCACTACGCATACATAATAATTATTATTCAGATTGTCGGGATCTTCCATCAGATACTTTCTTCATCATTTCCCCTCCTTTCTTTTCTTCATTTTTGTCACAACGGAACTCCAGATATGTGCACCTGACTCCAGCAGTTCCGCATTTCTGAATAATGAGGAACGTTGCAGAAGCTCCGCTGCAAGTTGGTACAAAACAGTTTAATTATTGCTAAAAGCAATCCTCGCCCAGAATTTTTGTCTGCAGTTTTCAACTCCCTCTCAGTGTTTTGCTAAGATTCCTATTCTTAACTTTGTGAAACTAGTTATAAAACTAAAAGAGGACACTTGTTATTCTTTCAAAGAAAGGTTGATGGTACTATTTAAAAATTTTGCACTTGGTTTCCTTTCTCTGTGTTTGCATTTAATTTAGCACGTTTCCCGCAAGAAAAATGAAAACTCACACTTCGTTTTTCTTGGTCTAGGAAAGTCTTTAAGTACCCGAAGTAAAACTTTGACGTGTACATTAATATGATTTTCTGCATTCCCTGCATTTATTTTCACATCAGTTCTATAAATTATTCATATAAAACGAATTTTATATAAGATGTGATGTGTGCAGGAATGGAGACGTTGACTCCGACATGAATCAATTGCAGGCTACCACCCTCTCAGGGAGAAGGGATGGGGCGACGCGAGAGGCTTGTCAGAGAACGGAGCCAGCGAAGTCCAGAGACGCACTGAAGTCCCTAATAGTTACAAATATTAGCACCTGGCGCACGATCGAAGTGTATCCTCTTCCAGGGAGAGGGCGACGAAGCGACCCTTGCTGACTGGGCAGCAACTTCAAGGAAAGGATGGTTTCCAGAACGCAAGCATCTGTGCCACCTGTCCGCATTCACCGGAATTTTCTGCGCTACCAATCAAACCTGAAAGATGACAAGGGAAAGAAATGATAAAAGTAGGGAAAGGAATCCGTGGAAAAGAAAATGGGGAAACCACGGAAAACCCCAAGTCAGAGTGGTCGGTTGGCGGGGAACGAACCTGGAACCTCCCGAATGGGAGTCGCACACTTGGCCTTCGCGCCAACTCGCTCCGTGAATTTTGTATGTATTGCCCGCTAAGCAGATAAATATTCGGTGCAAATAATTTCAGTTAGCACTGCTTCTGTGTGCATTTCTTAAGCTGAGATTGCGATCAATGTTAGTCGGTATTTCTAATACACAACAGATTGTATTGCACAATTTTTGCGTGAGCTCTCGAGAAACAAACAACCCCTTAATACTTCCAAGTGACTACTAAAAATTCAGAAAGATTGAAAAAAATTAATTAGAAAGCAGTATAATTTTACAGGTTCTTTACAGAATGCTCAAACTACACAAGATGATAGTATCTCAAACTTGTGATAACTTAATTAAAATGAGATATCTTTAAAAGCATGAAAAATAACAAAAATATTTACATGCGCACAATTGCTTGGAGTTGACATACTGCTATGACAATCGTTCGCGCGCATACTTTTAAAATGACTTTTTAGATTTAAAGCTTGTATTTCCGGTGAAATCTCGATATCAAATGTTTAAATCAGTTTTGTTGCCTCCTCTACGCAATAGATAGCGGGGGAGAGATCAGTGCTAGCAGTGAACAGATAATAGATTGACCGGCTGCCTTTGTGATCAGCAGAACAAGGACAAATATCCTTTTGCTTGCAATGTATGTGCGCTGCGAGTATGTTTGAATAGTGCGGAGAGAGGAAGGGGCTGACACAGGTAACCTGGAACTGTAAACATCACAGACAGGGGTGTAACTACGAATCTACATAATATGAAAAATAGACATTACAGATACATACAGAGGTATTATTAGACGTAGTAAGTGACCCTGTTAGGATCTGCGCGAGTGGCTCGTGCAAATTGATGGTAGGGGTAACGTCTCTATTCCTTTCCTAGAAATAAACAAGACACTGATGATAATGCGAGTGGGCACTGTACCACCTGGCAAAGCGACCAAGCGTTTACTAGTAACTTGACGTACAGTCAGTATTGCAACACAAATTAATGATCTTTCGCACCTGCCGATATATGAGACGTTGTTGTCCTGAACACATGATTGCATCTGAACAGAGTGCACACCCGTGGAAAAAAAAAAAAGTCACGTCTGGAACGCCAAACTCGTCCAAACGGCACAGCGCCTGGTTTACACCGTCCGCGATACTATTGTTTAGCGACAGCAACAAGTTGTCACAAGTTCCAAATCTTAATATTACTAACCCATACGATCAATCAAGGCGCTGTGCTGTGTAGGACTTACACGAATTTGCCGTGCAGACACGGCTTTTGTTTTTGGTCCACTGACGTACATACACTGTCTCGACGTGTATGAGCGATAGTTTCGCGTAAACAACTTTACAGTTTCACATTCTTTCCGATACGGATCATGGGTTTGCCACTAGTACCTAATCACGTCTGTTGCTATGTTTACTGCACGAAAGTCGGACGGATGCTCACCTGGTATCCCTATGTCTTATAAATACAAAAGTGAACTCGCCCATAAACCACTGCGCATCTATCGTCCATTACCACGTCTAAAAATACCTCTGTACATGTGTATTGCCAAAAATAGAAATATTTACGTTTTGTATTATCTTCTTTACTTCTGTCTTATATGTTGATGCTCAGATGAGCCCGAGGTCCATAGAGCTTTAAGTTACCCGACATTCGTCTTATCAGGATAACGGAAAACCTCCGAAAAAGCTTTCCCGGATAACTCACCCTAAGCGAGATTCGAACTCGCGACCTCTTGAACTGATAATGTAACGAGTGATTATTTATTTATTTACTTATTTATTGTTTATTTATTTATTTATGTATTAATTAATTTATTTATTCATTATATTACAGTGTTTTAAAAATGTTTGCTTCTCTTTACAATTTTCTATTTCTGAATGGCACAACCTACATTGTGTTTCTCCATTCACGTAAAATTATTTGTACCAAATTCTTCCTCTGACGTTTCCACTCTGGCAACACGTGATGATTGACGTACTCTGGTCGAACTACTGTCAGTTGCAGAGCCTTGGATCCATGTGTTCATTATGACGTCACGTGTACTAGGTAGAGTGGTAGTTACATTCATTCCTCGCTCAGTGGATATTTGTCTTAGCCCTGATGATCAGGTGGGGAATTCTCATCCCAGAGACTCCGCGTTCGATTCGCAGCTGAGCCTCCGGAGTTTTTGTTTAAGTAAAATCATTCCCTAACATTCACAGAGCTTGGAAGTGTGACCGCCGGAAACAATGTGTTTCCCACTCTTTTATGAAGTGAAACCAAAATTAAACACTCAACTTCAACGAGTCAATAAAATCAAAGAATTCGGCTAGAATGTGCAACGGCTGTAACTATTCCGAACGTCATGAGTTCAATGTACTAGACGAGTTATGGTCCTTTCCTCGTGATTTTCGCAGTCGCCAATTTAATACCCGGATATTCAGTACTTCGAACAATGATGCCACCCATAGAGAGGTATAGATAAGTAAATAAATAAATAAGTAAAAGAGATGGTACAAAGGGTGACTACGGAACTAATCCAGCAATCAAAGGTGCACCTGTTCATAACGACAGTTTTAATCCACCAATCAAAGGTACACTTGTTCGTAGCGACAGTGCTAACCCACCAATCAAAGGTGCACCTGTTCATAAGGACAGTGTTAATCCACCAATCAAAGGTGCACCTGTTAATAGCGACAGTGTTAATCCACCATTCAAAGGTGAACCTGTTCATAACGACAGTGTTAATCCACCAATCAAAGGTACACCTGTTCATAACGACAGTGCTAATCCACCAATCAAAGGTGCACCTGTTCATAACGACAGTGCTAGTCCACCAATCAAAGGTGCACGTGTTCATAACGACAGTGCTAATCCACCAATCAAAGGTGCGCCTGTTCATATTGGCAGTGCTAATCCACCAATCAAAGGTGAACCTGTTCATAAGGACAGTGTTAATCCACCAATCAAAGGTGCACCTGTTCATAACGACACTGCTAATCCACCAATCAAAGGTGCACCTGTTCATAACGACACTGCTAATCCACCAATCAAAGATGCATCTGTTCATAATGACACTGCTAATCCACCAATCAAAGGTGCACCTGTTCATAAGGACAGTGTTAATCCACCAATCAAAGGTACATCTGTTCAAAACGATACTGCTAATCCACCAATCAAAGGTGCACCCGTTCATAACGACACTGCTAATCCACCAATCAAGGGTGCGCCAGCTCATAACGATACTGCTAACTACCAATGAGAAGATCCGCATTAGCAATCAGTACTTCGCCGTCTGCTCACATTCCCACGCAGTTGAAAGCGAAAGTACCGATTTCGATATGTGAAACAAAGCTACTCTGTTTATTTAGTAATTTGTGTTAATATTGCAAATAACATTCTAATAAATTCAATGTAGTATTCTCGCTTTTGGAAGTCTACTTTTTTTAAAGGTTTTATAGCACACATTTTATAAATGTTTTAAATTTGACTCATGGTCGAACATAAATAGTTGTATGAAATTTGAGTATAATGGCAATTAACATACTCGCACCTTAATTGCTGCCATTATGCCCTCGTTGCATAATATACTAATAGATAAGCGGCAAGTGAAACCAGTATAACGCTGTAATATCTTAAAATGCGTGTTTTTCTAGACAGTAGGAGGCTATCATAAGTGTCATTGTGATAAAAGCACATAGTAATGTTAAGCGTCCATTACTGCTTCCCTTTGGTAAGTAGGACTGGTTTACTAAAAGATTAGGCGAATAAATTTGATAGTGGGTAAAACAGATAATCCGATGTATTCCGACGAAAGACGTGAGTTAAAAGCGTAAGAAGTTGGCTGCAGACGACAGTGAGGAGGGGAGTTTAATATTCCTGGAAATTGTCTGATACTGTAAAGGTCACGGTTGTTCGTTTTAAGGGTTCTCCAGAAATGTCAACAGTTCGATCACAAAAAGAGAGGTCGTCAACTTTCATTTATGCGACTTGTCATCTCACAGATCGAGGGTACGCCACTGGATTTTTAACTAATGACTGCGTGTTCCGAAGCTCAAAACTTTATTTAGTGGTATCTTCTCCACTACGCGCTTACATTAAGAAGTCCTGTATTTCATCCAAAAATTCAGTAGCGAAATTTCAGCGGAAATACATCTTTTAAGATGCCTTGAACCCAAAAAGGACATTTCTGGGAAAAGTGTTTGGGAACAGCTTAACTCAAAAATGAAAGCTCGGTTAAATACGAAATTTGTATGTAAGTTCAGGATCTTTCAAGGATGCGACGGAAGATTTTGAAAAAAGTCCTCCATCCCAAACTGCTCTTTACATGGAACATTTTTTGTTATGTTTGATTTTCTCAAATGTGGCTCCAATGATGTTGATTAAAATGCCATATGTTAAAGCTATTTTCATGACAAAATGTATGCTTGCATTTCCTGGGATCGGCCTCTGAAGTCCTCTTTATTCTGAACTACTTTGTGTAATTGGTAAACCGTAAGGTTTACTTAAATCTTACTACGCAAAAAATGTAGGCCTCGTCGAAACACAGAATTTATATAAGATTTTCTATTTCGTAGATAGAATCGCCACCGTCTCTCTCTCTCTCTCTCTCTCTCTCTCTCTCTCTCTCTCTCTGTCTCTCTCTTCGATCATGCAAAGAGAACGGAATTTCAGAGTTATCACATAGCGACCCTCTCTTGGAATATTTGACTATCTCTTAAGTCTACTATATTCCCCAAATACACTTTTAACTTTAAGAAAATATGCAATGAATACTTTCTGCAGCTGCTTATCTCTATTAACGTGAAATAGAAGTACAGGACCTTGTAATAATTTTTTGTTGAATGGATAGAGAAAATCGTATGAGTGTAACGCGTCAGAATTGTTCTCTTTAATAAAGCAAAATGTAATTCCATCCTAAGAATAGAAATCAGCAGATCGCTAAAAACAGTTTAGAAAGTAATGTCTAAAGCACGATCAGCCAACTTGAGTGCGTGTAACGTAGCAGAGCCTGTGTGACGTAAGACTTCAGCAAAGGAGTGGTTCCGAAAAATCGCTGTGGCGGTTACTGAGGGAAGGGCAGAGTGGCTGCTTTATATTTTACATCATTCTCCATCATTACATTCCCCTTTCTCCGCTAACCCTTTACGTTTCAATAACTTCATCTTCTCTTTACCTCACTTGGTCTATCTCAATGAATTTCTTTGTGCCGGGAATAAGAAAGAGATGCTGTGTTACGTCACAGAGAATTGAAATGGCTGAAGGTTGGATGGACCATTAATCACAAATGGCAGGATTAAGGCTGCTATGGGGGAAAAACTCGTGATAAGGCCCAACACATTTAGGTGATTGTGACGACGGTGGTAGGACTATGAGTGGCTTCTTTGACCCTAAGTATTATTTCCCTATTAAGAATTTAAGGCTGAACAACGTTGGGAAAGGTTGCATAGATTGATAATCTCTACATCTAAATCGTTGACTTCGTAAAATGTTAATCGATTATTACTACATTTCTTTTGTTTGTTTAGTTTTTCTTTCGTCCTCCAGGACTGCAATCTAAACTCCTGAGGTCCTTATTTGGCGAGGTTAACACTGCTCAATTAATATTACACAGCTTTAACGGCCTCTTATAGTGTAGACTTTAGACTAAAAGGATCGGATTCTTGATCATTTAGCGAGGGGACCAAGAAAACGAAGAAAGTTGCGCCCGGGCGCTGCAACCCTACCCATACCGGATATCGATCCTGAGATACCGGTGTGTGTGAGTATGTGTGAAGCTGCTGCAAACTTGGTCTACCTCCTTCCATCCTTTCTATCACTTCTTCGATTATTCCTTCTATTGAGAACAAGCGACCTTTTAACTGTTTTTCTTACTTTCTTTTTTTCTACTTCCGATTTTCCATTGTGTTTTCACACACAAGTGTGGAAGTTCGCTTCTCGAATCAATGCATCCTGTAACTTCCTAAATCTTGCCACTTTAGGAGTTGCATAACACATTCGTGTCGTGTAACGGTGCAAGAGGTCGTTTATCTGCATCACACCTGCGTCTGAGGTCTCTATTCCCCACTAGGGATTCTGTGACATCTACGTCAACCTGTGTCCCATAAATAACGCTTTGTGCTACTCTGGGTGACCAAAGTCCGGCGGTGTCACAGAAAAAGAAAACGCCCTCCCTTGGAAGCTGCTTCTTAAGATATTCTATCAGAAGACCTAAATAATGAAATGTAGAACTTAGTGATGACCTAATCCATCCTTCAGTTTAAACTCTCATTTAAGCCCTTAATGCCTGACGTTGCGAATTTGCTCATACCAGATTAATATATCTAAATTTGGAATCTCGGTGACTCTGAAGCACGAAAATGTTCAACGCTCTACAATTTGCCTCACCTCATTACCATTTTCTCTGTGAAGTACTCGCCATTAAGGAAGCCCTTCTATATATAAATAATTCATCCACTAAAGTTCACTACACCATCTTCACCGATTCCTTAAGTGTAATATTTGCCATACAAACCTCTGAGCACCATTTGCACAAACAAGATGAATTTAATGGGATTAATTGTTCTTCCATACAATAGCCGTGTGTAAGACAAGGTTGGAAAGGGCAGAATGAGACTGAAAAATGCAGTGCCATAGTCGAGATTTAAAACAACGGATCTTCTGGTCCCCCTCCGGTCGCTCTAACCACTAAGCTACCGTAGCCAACCTGCCGACTCGACATCATATTCTCCAACTCGCATTTTCCTGTTGAACCATACAAGGAGATCTCAAACTTATATGAAGTAACATACCTTAATGGCGACTTACTATGCTGTAAGTGCTTAAGTTAGTTTAACCAACTATAAGTGCGATTAATTGTTCTTCCATGCAATAGTCGTGTGTAGGACAACGTTGAAATGAGTAGATTGAGACTGAAAAACATTGAATTTTTCAATACAATATGCCTAGCGCTCTCACAGTCACCTAAGATGGCAAGCACATGAATGAAGGCCGATGATTTTTGCATTCAGTCTTCCAAATGCCAGTACTTGTATGTGCTGTAATTATGGAATGGGGCGAAAAAGAAAATCACATAACTGTTATTGTTCTACACAAATTTGGAATAGCTCCAGAACAGTTTTTTGAAACCTTGAAAAGTTCGCTATAAGTAAAATGTTTATCCGCGCGTTTCTGTGGCCTGTCTAGCTGCAGCCCCGTGTGGCACCTTCGGTTCCCTCATTTCATCCCTGCCTCCTGAGGGTGTTAGCCACAATAGAGCTGTGTAGGTTGAATGAGCGAGGTGTCCCCTCTGTGTCTGTACGCTTTTTGTCATCAGTCGACACTATGAAGTCCAAACTATCACTAAGTGGCCGTCGAACGACAGTTAGGACACCAGAGCTCATTAGAGCACTGTCGGCCAGACAGGCGTATTACAGAGGAGCTGAACACTTTCTCTTTCCTCAATTGAGGGAAAAGAGAATGCAGAAATCAAAAGCAGTCTTAAAGTGTTACGCTAATGTGAAGGTAAGACAGAACCAGCAGAAGTCCCGTTTCACATTAGAATTCTCCAATACTTGAAAGAAATAGATTTAAAAATACCTATGATCCATCCCAGCTCTATTGGTTGCTCCACGCCCCACCGGCACATACAGAGTTCACCAATTGTTACCAGTCTTTCATCTTACTTGAAATTTCAAACACCTTTCTGTTTCTTTATGCAAATGTGGAGTTCTTTACTGGATAAATATAACTAGCACGAAAATGTTCAATGCTCTACAGTTTGCCTCACCTCTTTACCATTTTCTCTGTGAAGTAATCGCCATTAGGGAAGCCTTCTATATATAAATAATTCATCCACTAAAGTTCACTACACCATCTTCACCGACTTCTTAAGTGTACTATTTGCCATACAAACCTCTGAGCCAAACCACGTACTGATCCATGAAATCCGATTGTGTCACAATATAAATAAGAGCGATAAAAAGGAATCTTTTGTTTGGAGTCCCACATTGGCATAAAAGATCATGAAACTGCAGATGAAGCTGCAAAAGAAGTAACTAAACATCCTGTCAGTGATGCATGATTGCCTCTCCACATCAAGATGTCATCATTTTCATTCAACACATGCACATGCAAAAATGGAAGCTGATGTGATCATCAGTCAACAGCAAACTTCATAAAGCTCGCTTAGGCTGCACAAAGCATTTTCTGCATTTGCAAACACTCAAAAGAAGAGTTCAAGTTAACATCACCTGGCTTACAATTGGACACTCCAAACTAACGCACTGTTATCTTCTCACTAAGAACCAACCTCCAAACAGTACCAGCTGTGATATTCCTCTAACCATTTATATCTCTGGAGATTGCCCACGATACAGCAGATGTAGGCAACAAGCCGGCCACTCCAGTCTTCCTAATGCAGTTAACAGACTCAACATGATCAAGAAGACGCTACAGTTTTTAATGTATACAAAACTCTGATTTGCTGTGAATGTTCATAATCTGATATTTGTATACATAATTGTAAAGTGACATTTATAATGTATTTTTATGTATGGTCGCGATAAGACCGCGCTGTGAAAACGACCTTAAATAAATCGTTAATTAAAAAACAAGACAATCCCGCTCATTGATGAGAAGATATTGGACTTGGAAGAGTCCTCTAACCGACAAAATGATTTGAGTTCATGTCCTGGCTGGAGAAGTCGTTCCCCAAATTCAGAGAGCCATCATCCACCGTTCGTTGGTGGGTGGAGAATACATATAGTAATGAATTAGTTAAAATCTGAATATTTTATTCAGATTACTACACGGGACATATATTCAAACTTTAACATTTATTTCATAATAAAAAAGCTTTTACGTTTAATTTACACTTAATTTTTCAGATAAAAACTACAACTACTACAATAGCTAATAAAATAAAAACTTTTAAAGAAAAATTTAGAAATTAAATGAGAGTCCGAAATGTAGCATTAAATGTGTAACAGAAAATATGTAAATTACAATTTCTACTAAAATGACTTGCTGGAAACCAGCAACCAAAGCACATCTAACTTCTATCACTGTAGTTGTTTATAAGTTTGTCTACTTAATTTTTACCTTTATATTTATTTCCTTAGTAATTTATTAATTATTCAGTAAACAATCTTGTTAATTTTTCTTTTAGTAATTATTCATTATTTACTTTATATATTATGCCTATTTATAATTACGACTCAGTGAGTTTTAAACAATTTTTATCTTTAGTTATATTTATTATGTACTTCTTTCTCACGTTTTATTTAATAACCTGTTATTTTTAAATAGTCACTATATGGTTTCATTTAATATTGTAATTTCGTTAAAATTTAGTACTCATTTACATTAATTAATCCCCACTTCTTGTACATTACACACACACACACACACACACACACACACACACACACACACACACACACACACACACACACTCACTCACACAGAGAGAGAGAGAGAGAGAGAGAGAGAGAGAGAGAGAGAGAGAGAGAGAGAGAGAGAGAGGTGACCCAGAAAAACACTGACAACGCGTAGTATGTTGTGTGGGACGGCAAACGTTCGGTTTTCAAATAGGAACTCCTGTCCGGAAATGCACGGTTCGGACGCTGTAGCGCAACCAAAGTGAGGTGGGCGTGTACTCACATTTCGTCAATAAATCCAATATCGAGCTGTCTACATTACAACCGTGCTTCGAACTGTGTACCTCCTACGTCATTGCAGAGCCTATATCGGCGGTGGTGAGTCTCGCTGACCCAATACGTACGATTGTCTAAAGATTTTCAGTCGCTCCGTGGACTCAGGTGGAGCCGTCAGATCCTCTGCTGACGATACGGGAGTGCCGTACACTATACTCTTCATGCAACTCCACAGCAAATAGTCAAGAGGTGTCAGATCTGGCGACCGTGCTGGCCGTGGAACTGGTTCATCTCTACCAATCCATAGATTTGCATATGCGACTTTTGAGCGATTCCTGGTACGTATCGCACTGCTCTTAAGAAATCTTACTGTACTGGAAACTACACAAGTAACGCAGTAGGGTACTTACCAAGACTCTATGGAGGAATTTAACGCATGCGCGGGAATGTGATTATGCTCAGGTCGTTCATCCCAGTACACAGATGGCTAAAGGGTTGCATACCTTCCATATTAAGATATTAAAACGAATCTTAAATTGTCACAATCGTTTGTTCTCAAACTTCGACGCTCTCTAGCGTCCAAACCGTGCATTTCCGGACAGGGGTTCCTCTATGAAAACGGATCAGTTTGCCATCCCGCACAACATACTAAGCTATGTCGGTGTTTTTAGTACACCCAGTGTGTGTATATACACATACATATACCAACATACTTTTATTATTTTATGCTTCCTTGAGTACTAGGCTGCCATAGCGACAAAGCTTAATCTTTAGCAACAGTTTATTATACATACACATTTTCTAAAAGGGAAGAACAATTTAATATGTATGTTATAAAATAAGAAAAGCAAAAAGTAACTTATTTGTGCATGATTTGTAAATTATGATATATTAATTATCGTTAGCGTATATTTATGTACCTTTCCCTTATTAATGGTATCACTTTTAATTAGATTAGTTTTCCCCTCAACACTGTCATTTTCAGCTTTTCCCCCTTCACTTTCACTGCACAAAAACTGTTTAACTCCACTTATTTTCATTCCTCAAGCAACACGGCTATCCATCCTCCCATACTCCTGCCTGTTGGTGGCGTAGTTCAAACTTCCTCCTCCTCCACCTCGGCTCCAAATGTCGCTTCTCTCCTCCAAAATAACGTCTCCCAAACAATAGGAGTCCCACAGCTGTACCGGCGCCTTTTTCTCTCTACTCCCATATTCCTCTTTCTTCCACTCGCCCCATCATCTTCCTATGGATACTAAATATCTCATGGCATCGCCAGACATTTTTTCAGGAGGGTTCGCATGTTGGAAGTTTGCAATCAAACAATAATGGTTCATTATTCTGTTGCCAAAGACTGTAGGAGTATGAGTATTTGTTGCGGATAAACGTACTAATTTGTGCTAAAGAAATTAAGACAATAGTTGAATAATAATTGACTGCACATTAAATTCATTAATTTCCAAGGGTGTGTTGAGTACGTAGTTCTAATTTTCCAATCAAAGCCCTGACTACTGCTCTTGTCACCTGCTCTCTAAAATCCATTTCCCAAGCTGTTTTACTAATGATAAGGGTGAAGGGTAGGTAACAATGGTGTAATGCCCATAGATTTATATGAAAAGGGTGTCAAACGTCAGGAAAACTGTCAAAAGAACAGTATTTGTTCCAATAGTTAAGCAGCTTAACACAGATTTGTTTCATGGATGGAATTGGACGTTCAATAGGACAGCTCCTGCGCCACTCAGATATGATTGCTCGACAATACTTCATTACATTTGAAGAATGGCCTGATTTAAATACCGTGGATTACAGAGTATGGAATGAACTTCAGACAAGAATGTGTAGCAAAAAATAACACAATGCTGATGGTTTGAAAATTGCTATAGTGAAAGAAGTGAAAACAATTCCTGTGGAAACCATTCGTTCCAGCATTGATGGATAGCCGGAAGGCTGAGAGCCTGTATCAGGGTTCGGAGAGGACAGTTTGAAACCTAATTGTTGTAGGTAAGTTCTTCTGGAAACTATGTACTGCATTTTTCATTAAAGATATTACCTAATTTTTACTTTTTATACTGCGTATAATAAGTATGGAAGTATCGTGTTCGATCCAAAAATTCTATTTCGAGATTTCACCGGAAATATATGTTTTGAGGCCCGTGAATCAAAAAAAAAAAAAAAAAAAAAAAAAAAAAAAAAAAAAGCATTTTTACAAAAACCTGTGTGTCTGTGAACAGTATAACTCAAAAACGAAAAGTTGGTTAAAAACCATAGTTGGTATTTAAGTTTAATATCTTTCAAGGATGCGACACGAAGATTTTGAAGAAAATTCCTCTGTGGTAAACTACCCTTTGCATGAAACATTCTCGAAAATTTCGATTTTCTCAAAAATGGCCATAAAATGCTGTAGGTTTGAGATATTTTTATAGCAAATGAAATGTTATTTTGAATTTTCTGGCTATAGCTTTAGAGGTCCTGTTTACTCATGATGACTTTTGCATAACTGGTAAACCGTAGGAGATAGACCAAATATTACTATACAAAAATATAGATCTCGTTAAAGCACACACATATGTCCAAGTAGGTACTTTTTTGTGGAATGTACCATTTCGGAGATATTCCTTGTCATTTGTGTGTTTTGCAATATTTAAACTTTTCTCAATTAGAAGGTCGCTATTCACTTTTTTATCTCTTGGCAGTACAAAAAGAACGGAATTTCAAAGCATTCATATAGCGACCTTCTTTAAAATATTTGAGTATCATTCAAAGCCTAGTGTATTCCCATATTACTCTTGTACCTACAAGAAAATTATCTGTAGTAATACCACGAAGCGCGAGAAAAATAATCCCAAGTATGAAAACCTCGGCTGGTATTTGTTTAGGCTATCCGACAAAATAATTAATAATTCATTTGTTTAATACTGTTTAATATTAATAGTGATTTAATAGTAAAAACTTACAATAACATTCACACATTTTAATTAAAATTTATTTTCACCGTTGGCACTGCAACTAATTCATTAGGTTGTTAGAACAACAAAAACATTAATTTTAGTGTTTAATCCAGGGAAATGGAGAATTAGACATGTGATGAATATAAATGAACGAATTTAGTTAGCAGGCTATTCATTAAAGGTAGGTCTGCTACATTTAAAATTACAGTTGTTCAACAATTAAAGTGTCAACATCCTCACTAGAATATTCGCCAAATCTTTATCTCTGTCATTTTTAATGGCCTGCTAATAATTTTGCTGCACAAGGATATTTCAAATCTTCAGAGACGTAAGAAAATATTTTGGTTGGAGGAGAAGGAGGTGATATAATCAAAGTGATAATAGCACGTGATAATGCGGCATTAGTAGAATAGTCAATAAGATAATTTCTGCAAATGTTTATCTCGACTAACGTGAAGAAGATGGAGGACAGAGGTTTGTAAGAATAGCCAGTACAAGAGTAGAGTAAGTCATGTGAGTACAACGCATCAGATTTTTTTTTTAAAAAAATTACACTGTTCTACGTTAAAGTTGTAACATTATTTATGCCCTTACTAGGTAGTGCTCTTGTTTCTCTGAAACCGAATCCCGTTTCAGCGTTCTCTTAATTTTCATCCATCCCTGTTCCCTACCTTCATTTCTAGCCGCTTTGATGTAACGTGGCAAATTAAGTAAATATAAGCATGTTGATTGTTTCTAAAATGTATTTGCCTCGCAAATGGATGCAAACACGGAAGAAAATTGGAAAACAATATTGCCGCGGTTACTCACCTGGTGTGTTCCCAAGCCCGGCCACGTGTTTCCCGCCCCAGACCGCGTGAGGGCAGGACTCGTGTAAATTGCTGGCATTCCACACAGTGACGAGACGGACGTAAATACACATGCAACAGACCCAGCGCTGAGGAATGTTTCATCTACATGTGTGTTGCGAACTCGTGCACAATAGCGATGATTGTTTCGCACACGTGCCGTGCGTCTCTCTGCCCTTTACTGAGGCCTACACTCTGACGAGTACGTAGGAAGACCTGCTACTTTTCTATACACTCCACATGGAGGTTCACTGGAGTCACTGAACCATGTAGCTGGTTGGCGATGCCAAGTTTCAAAAACGAAAATAAGGGATAGGCAGGCAAGTGTTCCAACGCATTCTGCGAATAGACATTTATTATCAAACATTTATTACATGATAGATTTATTACTGTAAATAAATTGCATTATGTTCTGCCATTTTAAAATCAATATATCACTTTTTGTGCAACTGTCTCCACTTGTATCGCGTCATCTGTTTTACAAAAGGAAAAAATGTGATGTCTTACATTCATATGACTTTCTCTACCCAATCTTCAACAACTATGTTTTATTACATATCTACCTGTTTCCTTGTCGGTACAATGGTAATAGAGGAATACTGAGCAATAGTCAAATATTTTAAGAACTGGTCGATATATGATGTTTCTGAAATCCCATTGCCAGGAGAAAGAAAATGAATAGCGTATTACCAATAACAAGGAATATCGCTGAAATAGTTAACTCCAGAACAAAAAGTATTTTACATAATTTGTGTGCATTAACAAGTTCTGATTTTTTCCTTTTTGTAAAGTAAGATTTCATCTATTTCTTGCGGAATGAAGAGGACTTCGGAGGCTATTTCCAGAAAGTTCAAAGTACACCTTTCATTTGTCATAAAATGTTTTAAATACCTGGTATTTTAATAAAATTTGTTGAGTGGCATCCATAATGTCTAGAGACAAATTTCTAAGTTCTGCTAGGTTAGCCACTAACACATTTAAAGACAAAGACGATGTGGTTATGCATAACGCCGACCGTTACGGTGGTGAAGGTTGCGTGCATTATACGTGTTATCTTAGGATTAATAGTATTACACAATGCGTTATGGTATTATGGGTATTGTTACAACTTCACGTATCGTTCTGCCGTGGAAGCTGCGTATTGCCAGACGAGTCATTCATGGTATACTATCTATTTCGTTGTAGGTACAGCATTCTTGAGAGAAAATGTACTTGCATACGTACAAACGAAAATTAAAACCACGATTTATGGTCTCCGGGTAGTTCATTACGCACGTTAAAACTTGATATCTGTACAAAATAGAAAATTGTCAGTGGGTAAGTTTCGGTTATTATTATTATTATTATTATTATTATTATTATTATTATTATTATTATTATTATTATTATTATTATTATTATTATTATTATTATTATTATTATTATTATTATTATTATTATTATTATTATTATTATTATTATTATTATTATTATTATTATTATTATTATTATTATTATTATTATTATTTATTTATTTATTTATTTATTTATTTATTTATTTATTTATTTATTATCTATTTATGTATTTATTTTTTATTTATTTATTTATTTATTTATTTATTTATTCATTCATATTTATTCATTCATTCATTTATTGTCCTTCCTAGAAATTCTCGGTGCCAATAATAATCCTTTTCTCAGTTGAGTTGAACGTTTGAGTGGTACTATATCAGCACCATAAGAAATAATACAATTAGATATACGAGGATGAAACGGAAAGTAACGTACAAATATTATTTTCTGTTTGGTATTACGACTGGGATGTTAAAATGTTAACAAGATATAGTCTGAAATGTTCACTACAGATGCTATTTATTTTTCAAGTGCAGCTCTAACGAGAGAAGTGTGAACTATGCAACAAAGATGGCGCGTATGTTAATGTCAACTTGTGAACAGCAGCGAAGTATAGCACGGGCATATCCTGAGTGAAATTTGCAAGGACATGGTGGCGTGTATGGAGACTGAATGGACCGTAGCAATGTCCCCAACTGGTGTACATTCTTCAAAGACGGCCGTGATAGCCTTTGTGACTCACCACGTTCCGCACAGCTGCAACGCCGCAGAATATCACAGCCATTGAGGCGGCAATTGTGAAAGCCAACTACAGGCGCTCACACCACACAGTCTAGAGCTTTGCCCTCGCACTTTCATCTGTTTAGTCCCATGAAGAAATTTCTGGCCGGTCAACGCTTTGCAACAGATGCAGAAATGAAATCGGCAGTCCACAGATGGCTATGCTCCAATCAAACGGACTTCTATGAACTGTGTAATGAAACAGGTGTCACGATGGGAAAATTTGTTGAGAAAATTGACGAATATATATAAAGTAATTATCAACGGAACAGAAAGGAGTACATTAATTTATCCGAGCAGCCAGCAAGCTTCCAGGAACTACCCACGCCCTAAAACTACAAAGAAAAGATCTCATGCCAACGCAAACCTGCATTGAACACAGATCACATGGTAATACTTCCCATCCGCATCCTAATTGCCACCCAGTAGTGTGAGGTGACGAATGCACCGTCTCAATGGGTAAAAGGATTTTATTTTGTTCGTAGGTTTCCTCAACTCGGCCTGCGACCTCGTTTCGGAATCACACCTACTGGCAAAATAAAATCTTCCTTTTAACCCTTATATCATATATAACGTTCACAGGACTGAAAGGACGGTTTCACCATGCATCATGTTGACAAATGGTGACTTGCAGAACCAAGACATTCTACATAAGGGTGGCAGTGAAAATAATAAAAATATGAAAATGATGTAACAAAAATGTAATTAATAGATTGCAAGTTTTTCTAAACGTACTCTCTTTTGAGGAAACTGAAATGTGTACTGCATAATTATTACAGTTTGAAATAGTTATTCCGTGGCCGGAGGATTTTTTGGGGTAACAATTCTAATTTCACCCCCTCCGCTGCTTGTAAAATTTCAGTAGATTCAGCACAGTCAATACTCTCATTCAAATGATTCCCAATTTTATACAAACATCGTATAATTGAAATTTGTGGCCTACTCGAATGAGGCCATGGTCACATTCCGTAAGAAACCAAAGTTGGCATTGCCGGAGTGCTGATTGGAAGGATTTTAGACTTTTAATACTGTCGTGAACTGCTAGAAATAGTTAAAAGCTGTGATTTCATTTGTACACTATTTTTTCTTCTTTATTTTAAACTTTTACTTTATTCTTTAAACCTTTTTAAATTATTGTGCGATACCTCCGTATTATGGGAATACTATCAACAATTAAGGATGAAATTACGCTGCCTGAGTAGAGAATACCAGAAACTGTATTGGAATGGGTACTATAAAGAAATTGTGAAAGAAGACGCCTAAAATATGGGAAGAATAACATCACACAGACAATGAGGGTCTTTAATATAGATGATCAGTGTACCAAAAGAAAAATAAATTATTATTATTATTATTATTATTATTATTATTATTATTATTATTATTATTATTATTATTATTATTATTATTATTATTATTATTATTATTATTATTATTATTATTATTATTATTATTATTATTATTATTATTATTATTATTATTATTATTATTATTATTATTATTATTATTATTATTATTATTATTATTATTATTATTATTATTATTATTATTATTATTATTATTATTACTCCGCCATTGGTGACATGGGCTAGAGAATTCAAAACATACATCTCATTTGTCATAAAAATATCTTAAACATAGTGGCATTTTAATCAAAATCGTTAGAGCCATTTTCGAAAAAACCAAAAATTTCTAAAAATGTTCCATGTAAAGGATAGCTTAGGATGGAAGAATTTTCTTCAAAATCTTCGGTTCGAATCCTTAAAATGCGTTTTATTAATCTCAGAATTAGTGGTATAATGGTGTTTCGCAACTTCCTCCAAAGCAGTAAATATTAACCTCTTTTCAGATATCGTGTATAAACTGAGACGCCATACCTACCAGGGCTTTTCATTACCACTCTCCTGCACATTTTCACTCTTTTTTCGAGTGGCTCCGTACACATTATCACTTGAGTAATTTTCTACAAGTGCCTTGTGTAAATTGTATATAAAAAATGGAGGCGGGATACTCACGCATCTCTGTTTGGATTTAGGTCTTGACTATTTGTTGTTACTTAAAGTTGATACTGCCATTCGTTATGTGTTGTCCATAAATAACAATTCAATTTACTTTTACAAAAATATGAAGTATTAAATGAAGCTGCAGTATAGGGTACCTTCAAAATCATGAATTTTTTGTTAAACTAATGACCATGGGGTAATTTTCTGAATTAAAATCTGCAATTGTGCACAACTCAACCCCACCATATAATGATAGCTTGCATCTTATAAATCATTAATGCTTTATTTAACAAAACGTTAACAATAAAAACCATTCTGACGTAGTATACCCCAACATAATGCTGTTTTCTATTATTATTGTCCTAACTCAACATAATTCCTTTAAAATTTGAAGTGACTTTTCAAAAATGCTATACGTTAAATCAGCGGTGTCCAACCTTTTCTCTTTGAAGACGTTTACGCAATTAGCGGCTATTCCCCACTCCACTCTTTCACTTGGAGATTAAATCAGCTTCCAACCAGACAGTCAGTCAGTATCCAGGCACAAACAGGAGATTCCGTGGCAGTTCCTAAGTCATAGCTTGAATTTTTTGGAATGTCCTTAGAAGATCTCTTCATTCTGGATTATTTTTGCATAAATGCTAAGTAGTCAGTTTTATTTATTTAGGATTACTTTCTGCGTTTTTATCTGTGTTAAAATAAGTATTGCATTCGACCAAAGAACTCTATATCGATAGTTATGTCCCTAGAGGGAAGGACCGGAAGGTAGAAACAAAAGAGTGCAGAAAAATTCCACATTTCCTACTGAGTCAGAACTAGAATTGCGCTCTACCAAACCTACTGTACGGTAGTTTTGGTACAATACATAAATGAGTAGTAAATGGTAGGATTACCGGTAGTATTAGTAACATTGGTACTGAAAGAAACTTGATGCAAAAAACAATGAATTAAGAAATGCATTGAGAAATTCGAACATAATGATCACCAAAAACAATGTTCATGACTTTGATCAGTGTGCTCAGAATAAAAATTGTACTTTTCCGTTTAAAGTAACATTACTCTGATCACTATCAGTCTTCGATCTGAACTTTAGTATACTTAGAGTAGCTTCCAAACGTGTTTGAACACACTAGGTTAAGCGGCCCTTTAAATATCCTCTCTCAACTTTGAGATTGTTCAAAGTTCAACACTTCCGGTTTCTAGATGAATCTAGCAAAAAATAATCAAATAGCGCAAACAACGCATCAATATGAGGTAGCGCCCGATAGGTATGCAACACACCTAACGTACAGGTAACGCGGGTAGGTTCTTAACTGATTAATTCCGCTAGGGAAACTACCGTATGATAGACTACTGTAGCCTACGGTGGTTTTACAACTCTAGTCAAAACCATTCAGGTCACTCAGATAAAGATTTTTAAAAAAAAAAAAAAAATTAAAAAAATACCGTAACATTTAATGACAAACTTGTTTTTTGCAATTGCACTTTCACACTAGCTGTGTGTAGGACAAAGATTGGAAAAGTAGAATCAAACTGAAAAGTGCAAAGCCATAGCCAGGATTTGAACCACGGATCATCAGGTTTCCGGTTGCTCTGCCCGTTGAGCCACTATGGCAACATGCCAGTGTGGCATTAAATTGTCCAATTAACTTACAGTTTCCGGGGTAAGCCACAGCGATCTCAAATGAGATAACTCTAATGGCGACTTATGTAAGTTCTAAGTCCTGAACTTCATGGTTAAGATCAGTCAAAGGTGGTTATGACAGGTACAAAATGTAATGACGACTGATAACCGACGATTACTGTTCTCTTTCCTGTTTGCAAACAAATTTTGTGGGCACAAATGATATTTATATCACCAGTTTTACAGTGTGATCTCACAGAATGTTTATATATTTAATCAAACAAAAGTTGACATCATCCGATATTTATCGGTGACCACAGAGGTTCTGAATTACGATAAATAAGTAATTACGTACAATAAAAATGAACAGTAACAAAACAAACATGAAACAACTATTATAAGAAAATAACAAGTAGCAAAAGATGTGGTTAAGTTCAAACTAAGAAAGCATCAAATGATTAAAAGGATGGTTACCTATCAAGAAACATATATAATTATTTTTTCTGTATAAATATAGTGATATGTACTTATTTTTTAAACCAAATATAAGTGTTGGTGTAGGATTTTTAAGGAATCTTTTACGATATCAATTGCATTATCATACAACCACTTTTGAGGAATTTTCAGCCTTTTCATATGAGAAGCTGTTAGTTTTGGTATGCCTCCCCTACTCCCAAAAAGGAGTCCAATGACAGACCAATTTTTAACTGGTATATGGTATTTCAAGGCTAAATTAGGAAGGCATGGCTCATATATGGATTTTTTTGCCTTTATCAACTTCCTCAGTAAGGCATGGCAAGCCTGTGATTGGAACTTGTGTTTAGCCACCCATCATTAAATTTTGTCAGCCATAATTGTTCTTTGAGGTTTTATTTTATAAAACTTGATCCAAATAATAATAATAATAATAATAATAATAATAATAATAATAATAATAATAATAATAATAATAATAATAATAATAATAATAATAATAATAATAATAATAATAATAATAATAATAATAATAAGAAGAAGAAGAAGAAGAAGAAGAAGAAGAAGAAGAAGAAATTTAATTTCCTTTAAATAGCGTATGAAGTCTTCTTCAGTCTCTCTGGACTTCATATAATTTGAAAACGATAAGAAATGTAAGTGCACCTTACGGAAAATATTTAACTCGTTAAAACACACAGTTTTTCACAATAGTATTCACTAAAAGTTGTTGCATTTGTTGCAAGGTTTTACTAGATAATTCCGGTTGGAAAAGATGTAGATACTATCTACCAGATATTCCAAAAACGAAATTGTCACAATTTCGATACGTGCTGTACCTTGATATCAGCCGTTTCCCCAACTTGCCCCAAGCACTGGTTGTCACAATCGAATTTCTCTCCCTCGTGGGTTAGGCCCAGAGGAAATATTGCATTCGGGGAGGGATCTCTGATACACTGCCGGTCCAAATAAATATAACCACAAAGCCAACTTTATCTCTTAGAGCTGCAGGAGAGAGATGTATGGCACTCTGCCTCAATTTTATAGCGCCATTCTTTCTAAAACCCGCACGCGCTTGGTTTGTTTGTTTGTTTGTTTGTATGCGAAAACGTCACACTCGTCTTGCATATGCAACGCGCTTTTGTGTTAAGTGCAGAGAGTGGAAGCACGGAATAGAATTGCGTGCACATACTGTTCTCTTCCGTCGTGGAATTAGCTCATCAGTGCGACAACGTGTATAACGTTTAGAAATTTTCCCACTCGGCTGGAAAGCAAAAGTCGATAGAGAAGTGCATTTATTTGCTTTTAAGAGAGTACAACATGTCGGCATTACTTTGAAATGTTCCTTTTCGGTGGGTACTTGGGGGAATAGAAAATGGGCTTGCTGTAAAACATGCCATTGACTTAGTGAATTAATATCTATACCCATGATAATACCATGGATAATTTTTGAGAGGTCGAATCTTCTTCTTCTGTAGCACTACAGCCCAAATTGAGCTTTGGCTTCTTTTAAGTGGTGCCTCCATTCTTCTCTATTTGTTACACCCCTTTCCAGATTCCTACTATTCAATATGTCTGCCATCCCTTCTGGCCTCATCAACTCATCTCTCCCTTTTTATTTTGTACATGAATATTTTAATGTTACATTTTGTGATCTTATTTTGTAATTTATTGTAACAATGTTAATGTGCTGCTTTTACCAGATGTTTCCAATGCCTGTATTCTTTATCAAGACTAAATAAATGAAACTGATAATGAAATTGGCTTGCCAACTGCCCTTATCCCATACATTTTGCTTTTTAATGCTTTTAAAGGTATACTTTGGTCATTCATTCTCAATATGTGACCAGCCCATTGAAGCCTTCTTAATTTAACTATCCTCGTTATATCTGGATCTTCATATATGTCGTATATTTGTTAAATCTAAGTCTCCAAAATCCATTTTCATTTACTGCGCCTAAAATTCTTCTCTAAATCTTTCTTTCAAAACCACTTAGTATATTCTCTATTTTCTTTGTGATTACCCATACTTCACAACCGTATTTTTGTTTCCCTATGTATATCTTTAGACTTAATATTGGTAATGCTTTATTTGCCTTGACTATCTATTTTTCCTTTCTCTAAGTAGAGGAAGTATTATCTTCTACTAAACAATTTGAAGTCGAGATTTCACCGAAAATATATGTTTTGAGGCCTCCTGAATCCAAAAAAGCATTTTTAGAAAAAGGTCCATGTGTGTGCGTGTGTGTGAATCTATGGACAGCATTACTCAAAAACTAAAAGCTGGTTACAAAAAAAAAGTTGGTATTTCAGCTTAATGTCTTTCAAGCATGCGACACGAAGATTTTGAAGAAAATTGTTCCACCCTAAACTACCCTTTACATGAAAAATTTTTAGAAAATTTTGATATTCTTGAAAATGGCTCTAATGATTTTGATTAAAATGCCATATATTTGAGATATTTTTATGAAAAATGAAATGTGTATCTTGAATTTTCTGGCTATAGCCCATGTAGTCCTGTTTACTTTGGATGACTTTTGCATAACTGGTAAATCGTAAGCGATAGACCAAATCTTAATGTACAAAAAATGTACCTAGATCTTGCTAAAACACGAAGTTTATGCCTAAATAAATTTGTAGAGTGAACCATTTCGAAGATATTCTTGTTAATTGTGAGTTTTGGAAAACATACTTTCGTCAAATGGAACATCGTTATTCATTCTCTGTGCAAAGAGAACGCCCGCTTTTACTACATACGGCACCGCAGGCGATGACACTGATCATGCATGGAATGAAGATGGAACACTGGTGGAATGAGATGGCGGAGGAAACCGGAGAACCCGGAAGAAACCTGCACCAGCGCCGCTTCGTCCACCACAAATCCCATATGCGGTTTCCTGGGATCGAACCCGGGCCGCTTTGGTGAGAGGCGAATGGTCTAACCACTTGGCTACTGCGCGGTCGCTTTCCCTATTACCACCTATTCTCATTTTAATATTGTTTTAGACTTAAGGGGAGGTTTTGGTCATGGTATTAATAATACAATACGGTGTTTACCTCGACAACTGAGGGGAAACGAAGCAAAACCCCAGTTTGATTGATCGGCCTACGGGATTTGAATTCCCAATGCGGGCCACAGACATTACTATTTGTAAAATAGTTTCCACACATGAAAAACAAATGAACCTGATGCCACCAACATCCTGATACATATGTTGCAATGCTGTTGCCGTAAGGTGTGTAGTATTTTCTCAACGTTGGCCAGTTGTCAGTTTACTACTGGAAAGTTGACTGATTACAGAAAATCTCCCTAGAGGTCCTTATATGTCCCAGTTGTTGGGCCGACAGGTTTGATTGATGGTTAGGCTTTAAGGAGCTCAAATACAAACAGGGAAATACAAAGAAAATATAAGTGGCAGGCATTAAATAACGTTAAAGAATACTCCTGTGGAACAAATCAGTGGTAGCTGGAAAGAAATTCCTTGCCTCAAGAGGAAGACCAGCAACCTGGATGAGTTTCAGAATTCAATTTTGGAAGCAACGCACATCAATTGAACGATATTGATGACTGAACGTGTTGGGTCTGTGAGCCATTAACCTTTTCAGGAGAAGGAAGCTGCTTTTCAAACTTACACTAATTTAGGCAGAAACATTTGCAACTCAAAAATTAATATTTCTTTGTAATAAAATTCTTGATTATGCCATTAGAAAGAGTTACAACTCTTATTGTAGCTCTTTCTAACTGAGAATCTGCTAATATCAGTACACTGAAAACCAACCTGTTAGATGTGCTTCCTTACGAGTACGTGTTATAATATTTTCAGAGATTGTAGAGTTTAGAAATAATCTATACATCTCAAAAAATTAGTTTTTTTAATGTAATCCTTTACATTCGCAGCCATCCATATGCTACCTGGCTTGAAATGGCTCCTTCAACACGCTTTGAAGTTGACTAATTTTTACTTTCTCTACTGGTAAGTAGGGGAAGTATTGTATTCCACCCAAAAATTCGATGTCGAGATTTCACCGGAAATATATGTTTTGAGACCCCCTGAATCCAAAAAAGCATTTTTAGAAAAAGGTCCGTGTGTGTGTGTCTGTGGACAGCATAACTCAAAAACGAAAAGTAGGTTAAAAACCAAAGTTGGTATTTAAGTTTAATGTCATTCAAGGATACGACACGAAGATTTTGAAGAAAAGAGCCCCACCCTAAACTACCCTTTACATGGAACATTTTTCGAAAATTTTTATTTTCTTGAAAATGGCTCCAACGATTTTGATTAAAATGCCATATGTTTGAGATATTTTGATGGCAAATGAAATCTATATCTTGAATTTTCTGGCTACAGCCCCTGTAGTCGTATTTACTCTGGACGACTTTTGCATAACTGGCAAACCGTTAGAGATAGACCAAATCATACTATACAAAAAATGTAGATCTTGCTAAAATACACAATTTATGTCTCCATAAATTTTCTTGTAGGGTGAACCATTTCGGAGGTATTCCTTGTTAGGTGTGTGAGTTTCGGAAAACTTAAAACTTTCGTGAAACGGAACATCGTTGTTCATCTTTTTATATGTTAAGTGTGCAAAGAGAAGGGATCTCAAAGCTTTAAAAGATTTGACTATCGCACAAGGCCTACTGTATACTAATATTCCCCTTGCACCTACAAGGAAATAAGCAATAAGATAAGTTGTACAAATGTTTATCTTAACTAACACGAAGATAGAGGAATAAGAGTTTGTAAGAATGGTTAGCACAAGAGTAGAGAAAGCTATGTGAGTACAACAGATCAGATTTTTTTGTATTAAAACACGTTTTGGTGTCTAAACAAATGTAAAAATAGTAAGCGTAACGATTTATGTCAAAAACTGTGTTAACGTTGTTAGCCTTGTCTGTGCATGGAATGTGCTGTTAAAACTCTTATCAAACCAGGAAACTTTTAATGAAAATATGTTTGTGATTGTGCGAGTGTAAATTTGTGTGTGTTTGTGCGGCGCGCGCGCGCGTGTGTGTGTGTGAGAAGTTATTTTTGTAAAGAAAACTAAGGTAAATAAACCCAAAGTTGCACAAATAATAAACGAACGAACGCGTTCCACAGGTTGTTATTTACCTCAAATTGGGGAAGTTTCGGTTATATAGATGACAAAACGAAACTGTTGCCTCTGTAAACGCCCAGATAAAATTTTGCATGCACACAATTTGCACGCGAGGACACTTTTCACGCGAATTGTTGGACAGCGTGTAAAGGCCCCTTAAGCGATGCATTGTATGGTATGTGCCTCTAAAATTCACAACTAACCGGTTTGCGTTTTCAAAGCCACTGAAAGTAAAGTTTCTAGCAACGCCGCGTGACCCTCCCCATTGGGAAAGGTAAAATATTACTCACGCTACCCAGCGCCGTGACTTGAGTGCATTTTAAAGCAAACATTTTAATTAAACGCTTGTCGGCGGTTTTCATTTATAAAGCGAGCTTCGTTTGTTTAGTTAGCCTTTAATTTAACCTGGTCGTATTCGAAGGGCACCAAACGGGAAAACTTTGAGATAATGTTAGGGAAAGGCTTCCCAAAGCGCCGAAAATGAAATATTTGAACTCCGTTATAGCAGAACAAAAAGCGATCTGGCCACTTTGAAAGAAAAGTGAAATAAAGAAAATATTCTATAAGCACTGCTATATTATGATAAAAGTGAAAAGTACAAATGGGAGTACCTCTACCAGCGTTTTCACAAGAAGGAAGGGATAGATAAGGCCATGAACGGTTACGTAGACATGTGGAAGTAGCTAACGACCATACCTTGCTGAAAACACCAATTCTAGTTCGATCTCTGAAGTTAAGCAGCTCTGGGCTTGGTTAGTATTTGGATACGTGATTGCTTGGGAATACTACGTGCCGTTGACATCAGTTTTACTAAGCGAGATGGATCTGCTATTGGGTATATGTGAGGCTTACATTCGCGAGGTTCTGGGTTCGACTCCTGCGGCCAACCTTTCTGACCCAGGGATATTTTCGAGGTTTTCCTGGGCTACTTGGAAAAATAATTACATCCCCCAAATTCCCCATCCCTCCATTTCATTTCACCTTCATTTCAATCCGGTCTTTCAGGGTCGGAATTGTTGGCGATGGACGAGTTTGGCGCTACACAGTGAGAACTTCGCGAACTGTAACTGTTGTTCTCTGCGGATGGGTGGCGTTGTAGTCGCCTGCTTGGCGAATTCTTGTGTCGAGATGAAGAACCTCTAGCACAAGTTAGGGACCCCCACACTACTCGCCCGGGTTCCATCACGCCCGTAGAGCTTACTTCATCCCTTCCTCCAGGAGTCTGACATACAATAGCCTCTACAGTTGGCTCAGTATCAATATTCTACCTCTCTATGTGATACATTTATCTCTGGTGCGAATTCGTGTTGAATATCAAGAATATATTCAAATAACTTTCGAATAGTGGAGTTTTCCGGGCGGTGGTCTGCTGGCATTTTGACGTTTCGTCCACATCTGCAGTTAACCTCATCAGTGACGTGCTCTCAATTTTCTTGGCGAAGGTTCAGCCACAACTGACTCGTTGGCTGGAAACATATTTGGAGCTTCCTCTTAGTCTTGAGGTGTAGGTTAAAGGATATATAACGAAGGGGAACATCTCGCCACAGCTATCTGCCTGAGATTTATTGCGGCTACCGCCACTCAGCAGGAAGTGATGAGGTGAAAGAACCACAGGAGGTTACAGGCCATAGACAGATACACCAGGAGATTCGCACAGACTCGTCCCCTACTGAATCTGCCCAGACTATCGCCTATAGCCAAAAATTTGTGTTTAATTAGGATTAATATATATGCTCGCTACAGGATACCGGTGTAAAATTAAATTGTATGACTCATAGTCTAAAAAACGAAAAAGTAAGAAAATAACAAAAATCCGACGATTAGAACCAAATATAAATGAGTTGATGTCATTGCTGACGAGTACTTGTTCTCAAAGTCAAAGCCGCTGATACTGTCGTAGATGTTAAGGGCATCAGATAAATAGAACAAACCAAGGTAAAATGAAAACCAAAAGAGATCTGAGTATATTTGCGGTTTGATACATAAATATTTTATATGGGTTATCATTAAGCATTGTATGTGATACCTAAAATATTTGAATAACTGAATAGTTTATGCATCGCTCTGTTGTGTTGATAAAATCAAATAGGAGGGGTATAGCTTGTCCAATCCCCCACTCCCGAATCAAAGATGCGCGATACCACTGAGCAGTCCACTTGCATAAAAGAGGAGTGGGGATCAGTTTTCGAACTGTCGCGAGAGTGATAAATTCATGCTTTGTATATGTATGTGACTGCCTCCAAGTTCTGATAACCTTCTAGTCACTTACTCCCCCACCACTCTCACCACTTCTCCGCATTTCTCCTCACTTGCGCATATTGGGTGTCACGACGTTTTAGACAAGCTCCAACTGCCTTCTCTTTGGGTAACGTTTAAAGTTCCAGTAGATTAGTGCATAAAATACAAATGTGTGCTTAAAAATAATGCGTGCATGTCTGTTGTATAAAGCTAACGTCTTTCGTCACTCGCACAACGAATTTAACTCTACAATACATAGTTATGTCATTTGGCAACAAAGATGTTTCGTCAAAGTTTTAGAATATTGTAACAGTGTTTTCTGTCATATTATATTGACATTTAACAATAAAATAAATGTATTGTAGCGATTATATCATAAATGTATCAATGTATTTTAGTATTATTGTAGCTTTTTCTTTATAAAAATCAAAATCCATGCTAATGTAGTCTAATGTAACCCTGTCATCATCCAGGCGCACCATCTTACGTTTTTACGTGGGCCCTCCCTATCCTTTACTACACCGACATTGATTGCAGCCGTTGGGGTTAAATTCACGAATGGATGACCAGTTCATTTTGCCTAGCCTTCAACAGGCAAAGTAAGTCAATAGAGGGTTAAATGCGTACTCCCAGGAATAAGTCTTATAAACGCCTGAACATTAAACCACTCGGTGAACAGAAAAATGAATGACAAAAGGTAATGTTACATTCCTAGCTAATAGTTGACTTTGTTTAGATGTTGCATAAAAATAATTTTATGTTTACTAAAAACAGTAGTAGAAAATTAAAATAACTACGTTGCATAACAATACATTACTTTTTTTTAGGGAAGATTAAAGTTCCCTTTTTCATCGTTGTTAAACTTGACATCTTCAGGCCTCAGTTTCTGAGTAACTATTAAACACATTGATTGATGCATTGTGCAGGTACCTGTTTGTGGACTGCTTTCCGTTTACCCTATTGAAGGGAAAAAATCAATAAATGCATTAAGTAACAATAAAGTTATAATTGTTAAAATGTAATAACATTTTATTGAAAAAATCTGATTTGTTGCACTCACATGACTTTCTCTACTCTTGTACTAACCATTCTTACAAACTCTTTTTCCTATATCTTCTTCGTGTTAGTTAAGATAAACATTTCTACAAATTATCTTATTGCTTATTTCCTTGTAGGTGCAAGGGGAATGTTAGAATACAGTAGGCTTTGTGCGATAGTCAAATGTTTAAGATTCTGTTGTCTTTGCACACTTAACATATAAAAAAATGAACAACGATGATCCATTTCACGAAAGTTCTAAGTTTTCCGAAACACACATAACAAGGAATATCTCCGAAATGGCTCACCCTACAAGAAAATTTATTGAGACATAAATTGTGTATTTTAGCAAGATCTACATTTTTTGTATAGTATAATTTGGTCTATCTCTAACGGTTTACCAGTTATGCAAAAGTCGTCCACAGTAAATACGACTACAGGGGCTATAGCCAGAAAATTCAAGATAACATTTCATTTGTCATAAAAATATCTCAAACATATGACATTTTAATCAAAATCGTTAGAGCCATTTTCAAGAAAATCAAAATTTTCTAAACATTTTCCATGTAAAGGGTAGTTTAGGGTGGGGCTATTTTCTTCAAAATCTTCGTGTCGCATCCTTGAAAGACATTAAACTTAAATACCGACTTTGGTTTTTAACCGACTTTTCGTTTTTGAGCTATGCTGTCCACAGACTGACAGACTGACAGACTGACACACAGACACACACACGGACCTTTTTCTAAAAATGCTTTTTTTGTATTCAGGGGTCTCAAAACATATATTTCCGGTGAAATCTCGACATCGAATTTTTGGGTGGAGTACAATACTTCCCCTACTTACCAGTAGAGAAAGTAAAAAGAACTGTAGTGAAGTTTTCAGAAGTTATGCATAGCATCTTATAGCTTCTTGATTAAGCTTACTGCCACAAAAATATTGGCTAAAATATAAAGCTGTTCTATTTAAGGCTGATTCACAGCCAACCGGTTACGGTAACCAGAACAGCAACGAGAACGGGAAGCAAGCAGCAATCAACCTTTAGTCCTCAACAGCCCATTAACGAGAATGGGAAGACATCGATCAGTTTATCGATAGAAATGGAGTTCGATATTGCACATTAAGTTATACAGCATTCTATAACGCTTCGGAGGTATTACTATTATTGTTGTGCTGTATTACACCAAGCTAATGTGAGCATATTTTTAAAAGCTCTTCGAACTAAAAATCATCACTCCTGCTAACTACCTAACAAGTCGTGAAATTATTTCTTAGAAACTAGTTTAAAACTATTAACTACCTTCTGTTAAACAAGCAGCACCCAAGTCCAACACTAGAGCATCTAGGCAATATAAGAAGTGTTTCCCTTCAGCATATTTTCATATAGTTTTGCTTACTTAAAGAAATCTGTTAATTGAACATTTGTACAAGACACAAAGAAATTTCAAACAGGCAGCTATGTGGTATGTAGACATATTTATTAAATATCATCAAATGATATGCATTTATATGTATACCGATCCTCGGTCTATTACATAATATACCTCTAACGCTTGGTTGAGACAGCTGATCAAGCATGCCAAATGTACCTAATAGGAATGCAATAAATTGATTGGAGGGTCTACTTGGGCGATATGCTATTTTAAAGGAAATTCATCCTTTAGCTTTTAAGGAGGTACATTGATACTTTAGTAATTTTGACCAAGTCAGTTTAGCTAGGCGTTAAAACATTATTTGTATATCTACTGTTTAATTTATGGATCCGCATTGTAAACGCCGAGGAATTTCCGGAATTGCGGAGGTCTGCATTTCCTAACTAAACTGGATATCAAATAGCGATCTCTCAGAGTGGAAGAAGCAAGCAGAGAAATGCGTCTACTGCAGCAGTGAACCGATTAAATATTTGAACTATTGTCAGCGAATTTCTTTGCGAGATGCAAGAGTTTTATTTTGGTAAAAGTAACTCCAGGATGCTTCTGACACTTTGTGATGTGGTACCCGTATGACATTTTGAGCAACGCACACAAACGAAACTTTGTCATGCAGTGAATACCCAAGTCTTGTCAAGTCTTACCGCCTCTGGCAATTACATAGCGAGCGCGGATTTGCCCTGGCCCGAAATGTTTTAGAGAGGTAGAGCTGCTGACAACAAAGGGGAATCATTTAAATGAACATTTTAGGGTCATGTAATTTTTGCTCTTACTAGTACCATATTATATTACATGTTTTTTTAACATATTATCCAGTTCGTTAGAATCTTTTGTTCTACCGCAGTTAACTTATGAACTTAGAGCTACGTTGTGGTACTTCCAAACAAATATAGTAAAGCTATATACGAATGTATATTTTTAGCTCCTTTTGCGCTAAAATTTCGGTCCAGAACAAGGATGACAAGGAAAGGATGCATTTGGACCACAAACTAAACAAACATTTCTTTTAATTACTAGTACAGCAGTAAAGCAACGGTAAGTAAAATCCATGGGCTATTTCAATCCGTTTTCCTGTGAAACAAATGCCTGTAGAAGACGTTTATTGGTCTTTCTTATTAAAGAAATGGGTTATACAAACATTTTCGCGATTACCAGTTTGTTCATAATGGTTGACTCTAGGACAACTTGCGGAGGGGGACTTGGCACCTCTACCAAAAGACGATCTGTTCTGCTTATGTCCCTGACGGAGCACCTCCCGGGAGGATGGATGAGGTGAATGGATCCTAAGAGCGGCCGGAACGTTGCCACGACGGAGCAGATGGCATGGTCCCTACATTTTCCAAGTTAAAAGCACCCTGGTGGAGGCTGACTCGGCCCGGTTCCTCTCCCTTCCCTGGGGTTGGTACTCCCAAGTGGTGCGCGAGACTCAGAAGCCGGCTCCCCTCTCCACCTTGGGGTTGGACCGTCTCAGAGGAGGGAGGGGGCTCACCTTCCAATCCGGAGGACGAGATTTCCAGAGCGCAACCTTTTCCCCTGTCGTGCTCTACCGCGACGCTCGCCGACGCTTCTAACCCTGAAAGAAACCTAGCAGGATGAACTGTGAAATGATTAATGTAAGAAACTGGAGGGGCAGGAAATTCGAAGGATATGGAAATCCTTTCCAGCATTCGCCTGGCGACCCGGGAAAACCTCAGAAAAAAACATGGGTCGGGAAGTTCGGCCGAGTGGATGTGCGTTAACATGTCTAAGCATTAATTTCATACGCACATTCACCATCTGATATGAGCTTTCTGGTTAAAGGACATAAAACGTTAATAATAATGTGACAAAATTAAAACATTAGTCCAGTTACTTTTCTATCATTTTATTACCTTCTAAAATTGTATCGCAAATGCATAGTTTTCTTCTCGTCGTTAACACAGTCTACAGTCTTACGTGCTGTCACAACTCACGACTTTTACTTCTCTTAACCTCGCTCAGTCCTTTCAGCGCCTTTCTTCACTGTCTTTGTCTCTCATACATTTATTACATTACAATCACTCGACACTCGTAAAATCTTCTTCCCGACGACCGGCGTACCTTGCACGACACACACATGCACAGCTGACTCGCACTCACTAACACACTGACCGACCCATGTCTATAACGCAAAGTCACTCACTGCTGTTCCTGGCCTCTTTGTGTAGTGGGGATGATGTCACAGGGGCTTTTTACGAACTACACAAGCGTGCCGCCGGTGACGCGTCTGTATTTTTCTCGAAGACTCCGGAGAAAGCCCCTTTTTTGTAGCCGCTTCCATTGTTGTTAGTCACGTACACCCAAATAATTGCAGGCAGCCTGACCTTGAACGCCTATGCCCACTCGCCGACCCAGTTTGTGGCGTGAAGCAGCCCTGCTCCTTTGTCTTGCGCTGAGCCCGGCGTCACAACAATAATATCAATGATAATATCATTATTTTTATATTTATTAACATTATCATTATCACTATTAATAATAATAATAATAATAATAATAATAATAATAATAATAATAATAATAATAATAATAATAATAATAATAATAATAATAATAATAATAATAATAATAATAATAATTTTGTACCTATGTGTAAATCTTATTCTTACTACATACGGCATCACAGGTCGTGAACACATGATACATGAGATGAAATGAAATGACAGTTTGGGAAGGAAAAATTCCAGTTCTAAGTCCAGGATACCTACCCGACATTTGCTAATTATGAAAACTAAAGGGAAAAGAACCTCAGTCAGGAAGGATGACCCCAGCCGTGCTGGTTTTCAGCTGCAGACCTCCCTTTCATCTGTCTGCCTTTGATCTGGGCAACCGTGTCGATGATTGGTCTACTTTTGTCTTCATGTCTTGAATTATGTGCTGCAACCTTTCCCTTTTCTTAGTGATGTCTAGCAAATGTCCTTTTGTTTTCCTCTATTATGCTGTTTTCTACTGTTATCTTTTCCCTAAAGATGTAATGAAGTTAATAATTAAAATAAAAACACATTTAGAATTACAAGTTAACCCGTGGGTAAAATTGCCTAATTGATAATGTCTGTGGCTTGCCTTTTGGAAGTTTTTGGCCTCTGCTCAGTTTGAGATTACATATATGTTTTCCCTCAATTACTAGGTAATACCAGAATGAAAATGCAGTATCGCTACCCAAAATTACATTAACAGAGTAAAATGAATATAAATAAAATAAATAGAAAGTAGCTACACTAAAATGTAATCTGATCACCGTCACACTTATTGTGTGTATATATCCACAAAATAGCAATCACACAATTCAAAAAAGTGTCAATAAGGTAACCTAGAAGGTTTACCATATCACGCCAGCCGTCCAGAACAATGAATCAAATGTATCAAATACCCACAGGCAAATATCATAATTTAACCGAGACGTTGAAGCAGTGTTAAACAAGCAAAATGTAACCAACAAATAAATATAAAACATAAAAATAAAAAAGCACTTTTTATGGAAGTAATTAATGATCAGAAAGATTCTTTTATGATATTTTGACAAAATGACAAGTCCGGTTACTTTTTCTGTCACTTTATTTTTCCTCTAAAACTGAAGCACAGAAATACAGTTATATGTTTTTGATAACACAGTCCACAGTTGTTCGTGACCTTATAACTCACAGGTGTTCAGTCCTCTGGTAACCTTGACACACACTTTTTTGTCTTTCAGTTCTCTCTAACAAAATACTGACTTCGACGTTCACACTCAATAAAACTGCTTCTCACAACAATAACTCCGACGCGATGTACCCCAAACTTTCTCTGTCGACATAATTATACAGTTCTCTCACGACGACGACACACACACACACACACACACACACACACACACACACACACACACACCTACACGCACACACGCACGCACTGCTAGCAGTTGTATCGTTCAACACTCACGATTCCGTCACCAAGCAACTACTATCCCTTTTGTTTCATTAACTGCTGCCCTCTCTCGCCGTCCCGCAAGTTTTTATAGCCGAGAATGACGTAGCATGGACTTTTCTGGAAAATCATCTTTCCTGAAGCCTTCCATAAGCAAGCCGGCAACCGGAAGACTCGCGAACGTTCTAGAAACGCTTTTTTCTGCCACGCTCATTGCTTAATGTTTACACGCCGTTCGGTGGAGTGGGGTAGCTTGATTTGGAATCTCTGATGTGCGCTTGCCTGTTGGCCGGCATTACAATACTATTAGAAAGCAGGTTTCTTTTCCAAGATCTCATAACAGGTTAATCAGATAGGTCTTATAAATTTCAGTATTTATATATTGTCTCTTTCTTTTGTTGCAGTTGCACCTAGCAGCACTGGCATCTCTGAAAGGGGAGATATTAGATCTTTCAAGCCGCCTACACACTGTTACACAAGAGAGGGATCTACTTGAGAAGACCCTGAGTAAAACACAGGTCTGTTTTAATTCTTAGTTTGAGCTATCGTTATAATGCATTTATTTCTCTTTGTCTCCACAACTTTACATTGTTTGTGTTACAACACAATAACTGTTGGATTTCCATATTACTGATCCAATGTCATCAAATCCTATTAAGTTTCTAAAAAGCCGTGTTGGCTGTGGTTTTTCAGGTGTTTCTAGAAATAAAGTTAAGGGTGAAAATGGTAGAATGTGAAATTCAGAGTGTGTGATATAACAATTAAGAGAATTTTAACTTTGTGGCTCTAAAAGAAAACTAAATCCCAACGCAACAGCCTAACCGGGCTAAGGTCTACCCTCTCACCTCGACCCTCTATAGGTCACGTGAGTGGTGTGCAATAGTGCAGGGTGGGGTGTGGTCAGCGCTCCGGGCCCTCTCGGCCGTGGTCTTCGCGACCACGGGTCGCTACTTCTTATTCAAGTAGTTCCTCAATTGGCCCCCCTCAGGGACTTAAGGAGGTAGAGTACACGCAGATCAGGTCTCCCAATGGAAGAAAATTCCCATGCCGATACTGGGAATGGAACCCGGGTCTCCCTCTTTCTTTGCTACTTTACTATGTGATAATTCTGTTATCTAGAAGATTGTGTAAATTGCTCTGAAATATTTGGATTAAAGCATCAACAGTAGTTATGACGACACAAAGCGATATGGCCACATGGAAATCTGCAGGGCTCGCATTCAGGAGATCTTGGGTTCATTCTTAGGGCTAACCACTGTGAACATGGTCTTTTTGTGGTTTTTCCTTCCATATTTCAGGTAGGTTTAGGTGTTGCAGATTGCCGGTTGGTGATGGGCAGGTGATGCAGATGCTTGCTCACTGCAAGGTTCTTTTCAGCCTTGGCATAGCAGCATTTTCTGAGCCACCTCATGTGGGCAGAGTTTTCCCAAGCTCCTCCAGAGGGAAATCTTCTCAGAGCAGCCTGCTGTTGTGATTGGCTTTTTAAGCTTATAATTCTCAGAGACCTCTGCACACATCTATGTTGCCCGGCCTACCTGTGGTCTATAATCTCTTGCGGATTCTTCACCATATCTGTTTCTCCTGGGGTGGAAAGTGCCTTGACCCATGTTGGAGAAGGCAGTTTGTCGCTGCCTATAAGTTAGTTTATTTGTAACTTTTTAAAAGTTTTTGCATTTATAAAGCAACTTCTGTGTTCACATCAGGAACTTTGACTAATGAAACAATTGAAGTATGTTAATCATTGAACTGTAGATTTTCATTTTGATTGTATTAGTTTCTACCATGAAACTGGTTTATATTCAGTCTCAATCTCTATCAATCTTTATGGAGGGTAGAGAATGATTCTTATTAAAGAAAAATTTCCACCCAGATGGAAATCGAACCTGGGACTTGGGTTGACGAGCCAGACTGCTAACCACTCGGCCTCTAGGTCTGCCAACTTGCGATGAAAGTTGTGAAATGTCCACAGTTAGCAGCATCAACACCTATGTTTATCCCAGCAGAATGGCTTAGGTGGTAACGTCTGTGGCCCATATTCGGGAGGCCACAGGCTCAAATCCCGTGGTAGACCTTCCTGACCTTGGGTTTTTTCGGGGGTTTTTCCTAGGTCACCTGATAGTTCCCAGGTCACAAAATAGTTTACATTAATATCATCTTTAAATTCACGTTCATTCCTGAATATATTGCTATATGTTTTATTGGAAATTCACAGTATTTTCCACCAATAAATCATCTCACAAAATTAGCAATTATAGCCATTAGCGGCTATTAGCTTTCATTATCTTCACTAACTTAAGACACTTTAAATAATAATTTACAAATTTAACATTGCACAAATTTAAATGAACGTGAAAGGCCATCTGAAATTAGTATGTAAATGTGGATATTACCTGATTGTTTAACACATGGAGAAAACTTGTCTAGAGCTTTGAATTCCCAGTTCTGATGCAAAAATTACTAGCCAAACTCAGAGCTAATCTGTTCCGCACCTGAAGCTAGTGACCTTAACATGGGTAATTAATAAATACTGTTGAAAGTCTTGTACAGAGTATGCATTTGACTTGATAGGATTGCCATGCCTGTTCCATTTGAGAACTGGATACATGACGTTTTAAGAAGAAAGTGTCAAATGGGTTATACATAGCACAATTCCCATCTACCAATAGCAGTTAAGAATATTTCTGTCTCTCAGATAAAGCCTCAAATTCACTTTAAAGTTACAAGCATATAGTAAAAAGTATGGCCCATAAACTCTGCATATTTTCTCCATGCTATGGATACATAATGAGAGACAACAATAAACAGAGTTTCATTAAAATTTTCTCTCCTATGTTAAAACTGTGCTGTATAAATACGTACAGTGCTTGATGTATAAAATTGAAAGTTTGTGCTTAAGCACCTTTACAAAGAGCACCCCAGTTCTTTAGAATCATAGAAAATTATTTGAAAGAACTTCATTGTGAACAAAATCTATAGCTTAGTTTATCAATTCATCTACATGATAGGGTATTTTTAAAACAATTCCATCTGATAATAAGGGAAACATTTAAAATCTTAGATTAGAAAACAAACTGTAAATTATTAAATTTTCCAAACATTAAGTATAATAAAAAGCTTCATTTTATTTTAAAGTTTTCAAGGAATATAGCATATCCTTCACATAGCTTGAATTTCTCAGCTTTATTTTTCACGTATTTGATTGCTATTCCAAGGTTTCATTTCTCATATCTCTTTATTTCTTACTCTGAAACATTGTAATGTGTTTCATTTTCACAACCCACTTTCCACTTTCTTCTCTGATACTCTGCCCATTCTCTCTAATAGGTCTCCAAAACTCATTCCATGCAGCAACACCACACTGTCATTATTTTATAAAGCTGTAATTGATTTTTGCTTGTTTGAAAAAATCGCAGCACATTTCATAGGGAAAATTACCCAACTTTTGGCACAGAATAAGGAGTTTTACAGATACAATGCACCTACACTGTTAATATTACACAGATGCAACAGATAAGGATTGTTAAACATGAGACTTTCATATGACAGGAGTTGATAGCATGCATTTGGAAAATAATATTTTCAAAGAATTATTTAATAGGTGTAGTTAGATGTGCATATTCACTTTGAAGAAACAAGGAATGCACGTAAATGTGCTGGAAACAAAAAGAGTTGAACTAAATGCATTACATCATCTGTCCACTACTGGAATAGATGTCCTTCTAAATATACAAGAGCAGATGTGGCTGTGGGCTTCAAGGAAGCATGTTAAATGTTTTACTTTCTGTCTCTGAAGCTGTTTGTCAGTTTTACTGAGTGGCAGCTTGCCAGGGGGTTTTCCTGGAACTAACGTGAAATCCAGAACATACACAATTCTTCCTTTGTTCCAGAATAGGATGACACACTCTCTGAGTAAATAACTATGAAAGTGTCTTCCAATTAGGCAGGTAACCTACATCTTTCTTTTTATGTTTATACATTTATAAAGGATAGCAGAAGGTTTAGATGGGTATTTTACTACAATTGAGTAATTCATTAGGTTCTTGTTTTTTCTTTGAGGGATAAGTATTTAGGATTAGATTAGATTGCATTTGGCGAGTTCACAAGTAGCCATAAAAGCCCATGAACATTGAACTTGTCAATGGATATGTATAGTATAGCATAAAAGATGCATTATATACAGGCAATATGAGAAAACAAAAAAAAAAAAAAGAAAAAAGCAGTGATAATTTAGAAACAAAATCAAATCTTCCCTGTAGAAAATGTATGTCATTAATATGTGTACCTATTTACAAATACAAATTTAACTTTGTTTTAAACTTCCAATAGGCTTTTTCGGTCACTACCCATTATTTTACATTAGCAATCCATGGCATCTATTGTCAGTTGTTCAATACACAGAAATTTAAGTAGCTTTTGAGCAGGCATCAAATGTAATTGACAAAGATTTGTCACTAAAGCACTACTTACTAAGCATTAACAGGATGATTTGTCATTGAGGTAATCTGGTACAGAATAAAATTAATTTGGGCATAGGTACTCTTTATCAGCAATTTTAAAAGGATTGAAATTGTCAACTTTTTCCTTAGGATCATTTGGAAGAGCATTAAATATTGTTATGGTTTTATAGCATCTTCCTGGAAACAAGAAAGTTTTGCACTGGGTTGATGGATGCTGCTCTTTTGTCTAATAAATTTCATTGTTTGTTATAAATGTGGCTCGATTGAATATAAAGAATTTAAGGATTGAGAATATATACATGCAGGTTAAGTCTTCTAAACAGATCTGTGCATGAACATCTGCTATGTGTGTTGGAAATAATTTTTATAACCTGCTATTGCACGAGGAATATTCATTTACTCTCTACTGAATTGTCCCAAAATTAAATTCCATATTCCATGTAAGAGTTAAAATATGCATAGTATGCTTATTTAAGTGTGGCAGTGACAGTGGCGGTGGTGGTAGTCATCTGACCTAACAAAATCTTACATGAAAATATTTTTATTCATATACCTTGAATTTTCTGTAAATAACTGTGAATTGCTTTTCATTCTCATTGATCTTCATATTATTGGAAAACAATGGGGCAAAGGCAAAAACTTAATAAAGGAAGCTGTACAGCTCATTCAAATATGCAGGGTGTCCATTTTTATTTGTTCCTTTGATGGTAGTGCATGAGGTCATTGCTGTCTAGCAAGCCTTTAGTGCAACAAGTTGAAGAAAACAGGTATGACTACATACAGAGCGTCCAGGTGGAGCATTGCAAGGGTGTTTAGTTTGGCTATCAAGGCTTATGCTTGGTGTTCATGAAGCTCGTTTAGTATGGTAAAGTCTGGAGAAATTCCAATGAATATGCATTGCATATAAAGCTTAGTGGATTAGGTTTTCTAATGTAAAACAGAACCGTACATGGGGAAAAAAATTAAAAACTTCAGCATTGATTAGAAGGCGATGTTTTAAATTAAGCGTTTGATCTTCCAAACTGAGACATGTTTCAGAAGTAAGGAATGAACATATTTTTGTGAGGCATCTCAAAGACACAAAATACCTATATGTATACCTGTCATTTATGTATGCTATGCCATAATTAAGTACCATAAGATAGTAGTGGTTACTGTTTAACATTTATTTTAGAATTCTCTGAGGTATCTCTTGAAATTCATCATACATGTCCAGAAAATCATCAGTGCAGCAGTTCATATCATACTGATGTCCCCCTTCATTCAGCAATCTGGTTAAAAAATAGTATTCCAATATGCAAACATGGTGTTGTATTGTCAGCTTCATATTGCCCTCTACTAGCGACAATAAGCTCCATCATGTTTAAAGCTCTGGTATAGTCATGTAAATTCTGCAAACAGTCGCTAGTGGTCAGCTCCAAGTGAAAAATAGTCTAAAGAGTGCACCATTAACCATCGATTCAGTTGCTGATGCTGATAGAAATACCATAGCTACACGCCATCAGATGGTGCAAAGCAGAAGTGCATTTCTGGGTAACTGTAGACTTGCTTCAAAGAATGATGTCATAAATTGAAAAGCACAGGCATAAGTAAAATTGAACACCGTGTATAGCTGATATAACATTTTTTCTAATTTCCAAAAAAGTTTCTTTCTGTTTATGTTTATTTTGGGGTGCCATCTGAGGAAAATAAGTTGAACATGTTCTGTTGCTGTTTACTGTCTCTGCCGTATACTCAGTATGAAGAGGAAGTGTTGCATTTCACCCAAATATTTTATATCCTGATATCACCTAAGAGATCCCTAATACAAAAGCAAATTTTTTAGGAAAAGGCATGTGAGAGAGTTCATATCTTCCAAAGATGTGAAACAAAGATTTTAAGAACTTTTCTCCACTCCAAACTACCATTTACATAAAAAAAATGTATATTCTTACAAGAGACTCTGTTTCACATTGTTCGAGATAAATGTTTAAAGAAATGGTTTTATTACACTTTGTTGTAGTTACAAGGAGAAGTGAGAGGCTGAAGCAACAGTCAAATCTTTAAAAATATGGATTCCTATGTGCTGGCTTTGAAATCAGCTCTTTGCACGACATCACAGAATGTATTGGAAAATGTCTGAAGTGTTGCACTCACATAATTTTCTCTGCTCTTTACAAACTATTCTTACAAACTCTTATTCCTCTATCTGCTTCATGTTAATCCAGATAAACATTTGTAGATATTATTTTGTTGTTAATGTTCTTGCAGGTGTAAGAGAAGTATGGGAATATAGTTGTTTTTAAAAGTCTTATCTTAATCATCTTTCCTGGTAGCTGTAGCCATCTCAATGGTAAAAGTAATATAGTTTGTTCATATTCTAAAGTATAATGGAGATCATTTTCTGTAACTAGAAAAATAATTGAGATTAAAGGGATAGTGAATTACTGTGAAAAATTCAAGAAAACTGGATAAGATAAATTTTGTAAAGTTTAAAAGTATAAATTGTCAAGAACGCTTATCTAAATAAATTGGCACAAAAATGTAGATCTCATTGAAACACACAATTTATGTCAAATACGTTTTTGTGTAGTGAATCATTTCTGAGATATCCCTTGTTATTTGTTTGATTGAATTTTCCAATACTTATACTTTTCTCAAATAGAAATGCATTATACGTTCTTTTATCTCTTGCCCATGTAAACAGAACAGAATTTCAAGCCATCACATAGCAATCAGTTCTTTAAATGTTTGATTCTCCGTTAAAGCTGAAGTTTGATGTCTAGATGGTTAGTGAATCTGGCATACAATATATCAACAACCATAGTGTCAGATATATTTATGTCAGAGGAAATTCAAGCATAAATAACTTTTTAGACGAATGGAAATAGTATCCAGTAGTATTTATCACTGTGATCACAAATAGGTTTTGTTTGAAATGTATTGTTATAGAGGCTGAAATAAAAATTCAATAATGCATTCATTTTAATATTTCCTTTAATGATAGAAGTTGTTGTAGCTCCTGGTTTCTACCCCTTTATTCTTTTCTTTGTACTTTTTAACAATCTAATAAAATATCAGGTCATTTGATAGTGTTCTAGTATTTTACAATTTTTCCAAATTTCTCCACTGTTCATGTTTAGCAAATGACTTGTGCTTGTTTTCTACTTGCAGTTAGAAAAGCTACGTCTAGTAGCTGAAACTGAAGAGAGGGCTGAATTACAGGCACAGCGCTATGAAGAACGCTTGACAGAACTCCATTCTGTCATAGCAGAGCTTACACGCAAGATTGAGAGACAAAGAGCATTAGTTATTAGGGAAGAGGATGATGTTTCTGGTATGGGCAAATTCAGCATTACCACAAATTTTAGTTGTGTGGAATAACTAATGGAAAGATAGGCATGCAGAACAATTAATGTTGGTGTTAACATGTATTTTTACTTTTCACTTTTTTTGGTCACACTGTATCAATGAAGTATGAACTTTTTTTGGAGGGGAGGATATATGCCAATTTTTAGCATTTGCCGTCAAAAGGCTGGCGATTCTAAAACACGGGTGTGCAACTCATGCTACTGAGGGGAAATGCTTCAGTCCTGCATCCACTGCTGTGATGTAACGAACCCACCCCTACTTGTTCAGTGGCAAACTATGTAAATCACCTTTACACTGTAAGCACTTGTTTGTGTAATAAACTGTGATAAAATAATTGTTATTTATTTTGTATGAGGTACATTTTACTTGCTTCTCTGTGATGACAATTGCAAGCGTTTTGATCTCACTAATGCCTCAATATGTGGGAATAAAAATGTACATAACAGAAGTAACGCACCTAACTGCTTGTCAGTTGATGTAGACCTTTCATTACTTTTAATTAAACTCATTTTGGAAAAAGTTTACACACACAAGCATATTGTGCTAAAAATTGGCATTAGGTGGGCTGTAAAGCAGCGTATTTTGGGGAAACTTTCACTTGATAATTGTCTGTAGGAATCAAAGTTTACATTTTTCATATTTTGATCATTCACTATGTTTTCTAAATACTCTAATTCATCTTGCAGACCAAACAGTGGTGATAATGATGAAAAAAAATTGAAAGGTTTTGTAAATAGACACATTTCATTTCCCACATTTTTTAGATTAGAAAATTTGGATTCAGATGGAGTTTGTGTGGGACTTTTCTATAACCAACCAGTTATTGTATCATCTGTAAGGACTGTATGTACGGGAAATTACATATATCTCCGACAGATAGTTGTTATCCGATTTTGTTAAATTTCCTATAAATGTATTTACTGATTCAATTAATGAAACAATGTTTACGTTATTTAATAACAAAATAATTATTTTCCCCATTAGCATGGAAACGTCGCATTGTTGACATATTTTCCCTGTTGTGTGCTGTCGCCGTCAGTGCTGCTCTGTGCTCAAAACACATTAATCAGACATCATACTAGCATAGTGGGAGAGATAACGTTACCAAACCGTGATACAAAGATCCATACTTGCGCACCTGTGTCCTAAAACCTTGCACTTTAGTTAAAGTGCAACCTTTGAGAGCTGTTAATTATTGTGATAGGCACACAGTGAAAATTCAACGTCAATATTCACTAAATGTCATGTGACAAACTGTCCATTATTTCATATGGGCGGTATTTGCCATGAGTATATAATCTTAGACTTAGAATTAAACTACCCTTTCAATACTTGGCGATTTTGAAGAATGATTTCAAGAGAAGAGCAATATGATGGTGATATTGATGCAAATGATTTTTAACATTGTCAATCCTATTGCATCCAGACTTAACTTATATGCATCACTTCCATAACCAGTAACTTCCTATCTGACAGTATTTGTTTGGCATTTGAGAATCAGTCTTTTTGCTATTATCTGTGAAAACATATTCAATATTAATTACAGAAAGATCTATAGCACTGCCTAAACATTATGTGACCAACCGTGTCGAGCTTTAAGTGTAACCAACGATGGGTGACACAAAAGTGACAATCTAAGAAAACATAAATGTTAAGTGCAATATTTCTATATATAAGTCCTCCTCTAAATAAACATCCATATTTTGTGTTCTGCAAATAATTCTTTTTGAAACTTAGTAAGAAAAACATTTGTTAATTATTAATTATTTATGCCAACAAACTTACTGTTGGTGTTTTTAAACACACAAGCCGTGTGTGGGCAAAGTTTAAGAGCGTCTGCCCGGCAAGCGGAAGGTCTGTGGTTCAAATCCCAGTTGTGGCATTGAATTTTTAAGTTCCAGTTCTACCTCTTAAAACATTTGTTGTTAATCCAGACACTATAAGTAATCATATTCATTGTTTGAGGTTCAATAGAACAGAACAGAATAGTTTTTTCACCTTAAGAAATACAATGAATTCACGGTTTTGTCAAATAAATAATACTTACTGCAATAATTGTTTACATATCTATGTACATATAATTATTACAAAGTGATAATATAAAGGGAAAACTAAATACAATTGACACAAATCTTGGTCTTGAAGGCAGTTGTCAGGCTTCCTTTTGAGCTGAAGTATGTCCCTCAGATGAACAGAATCCATGAAACAAGTTCACAAGCGCAGTATCTTCAAAACACTAACTGTGGTTCAGTACTATAAATTTAACTGAATGAGATGGTTCATGCATTAATTTATACATAAACATATTCATGACTTATTTTCCAAAATTAGCATATGATTTAAAGGCTAGAGTTTTATATTTATCTAATTATTGTTTAGGGTAAATGGTAAATTTCTTAAAAGAATATTTTTCAAGGCTGCCTTAAATTTTTTGTGATGAAATTCTCTGACATTATTTGCAAGATGATTGTACAAATTTATACCTTGATGCAGTATAGATTTAAGACATCTGGTTTGCTTAGTTAAAATTTTCATAATTATTTTATTTACATGATGACTAAAGTACCAGCATAGAAGCATTTGGCCATTTGTTATGCATCAGTTTAAGGAAGTTTAGGACAAACAAATATTTTCATGGTAATGTATATTCTGCTTCAGAAAATGAGGATCCAGAAGTTAGTCGATGCGAGGCAGAAGGCTCTACAGCCAATCTGGCAGACGATTCTGAGTTGCAAGATGGAGATCGAACAATTGGTGATGCAGACTCCAGCAGTGCTGATTGCTGCGAGAATGCACCAAATCAAGGGGAGGAGGTATGGTCAAGTAACAAAATCAACTCTAAAAAGTTAGATAAACTGCAATTTAAGAAAGAAAATGGAGTTGCTTCTTGTATTTCATTCAATGCCACATTAAAAGTAATGAAAAATATAAATTATATAAATAATTTATAAATAGATATGTGGTGCTCATATATTATAAGCTTTCTGATCCCAACATCATAGTATCATTTGGAATGCACTTAATACATCACTTATATCTTATACAGTTGCTATTATCTGTGCAGAAGATAGATAGGAAGATAGATTAAACATAATACAGCAAAGGTTATAGTGATTTTAGCAGTTGAAGGGCAACAACTTATTGCAGCTAATTTCTGGTTTAAACCATTTCAGGGTGACAGCCCAACAGAAGGAGCACCACAGGTTGCAAATGATCCTCAGCCCCTCAACAAAGAAACAGCAACTTCCTGCCACAGTTTACAAATGGCAGCATTGGCTGAAGAGCTAGCTCAGACACGAGCAGAAAATGCTGCTCTTCAAGAGCAGTTGGCAAGACAAGAAGAAGAGCTGAGCAGGGCACGAGGTGCTTTGGGAGGTTTACGTGGTGATCGCGATCGCCTCAGAAAAAAAGTAAGATACTGATAGTGGCATCACTTCAATGCCTAATTTGAAACTGGAAAAACAGGGTGCACATTTTATTGACATAAAGTGTAAAAACTGCTGGAACAAACCTGCTGGTTTGCTGGCTTCCTGCAGCAAAATAAGAAGAAATAGAAAAAAAATTGTGGTAAAAATGGGTTGTAAAATTAGATAAATTGTTTGTTTACTTATTTATTATTGCCTACTTTACCTGTTATTTTGTATCATAATGGTTTTTCTGTAGATTCTTTGGTGCATATGAGTCAGTGTGTGACAGATAGCTTTAAGTTGCCTAGTCACATTCCTGTATTATCTATATTGTTCTGTTCCTTTAATTGGGTCCACCATATAAATTTCAGAGCTTATCCGGTGACTGAAGAAATTCATAAAAGATATCCCAAACAGATTGCTTGTTATCAGGAACATGGTCAGTTAAAGTATATGTGTGGAGTTAATAAATGCTTTTATTTGTCAATTTGTTTTACAAATGTTTTTGTCACACTTTACTTTCATGTTGAAACAGTGGCAACAGTGTCAAGAGAAAACCTTCAGTTATATAGTTTATCCATTAGAAGTTTTGAATTCAGCACTCTAACAAAACCAAATAGCAAAAAGACCTAAAAATGTACAAGAGTTCTTCAGATAGATTAATGTAACAGTATTCACTTTTCTCAATTATTTATTTTCTCTAATTTATCTACAGCTCGCTTACACAAATTCACCAAATTACACTTATTTAAACTCGTTTTACACAAACTTTCTCAATTAGCCTTTCAAACTCTAGAAAGTACTCTTGTCTCCTTGGCAACATCACGCCATGCCAGGGAGCTTCTAATTAGGATGCTTTTCACACGGAAGCTATACCTATGACGCAATACATCTATGATATGCTTAACACCTTTTTTTATGAAGATCAAGATAACATGTCATAAATTACAAAATGGAATCGAGGTCCTTTGCTGTACCCTGTCTCTCAGATTCTTCCAGACTAACAGATTTTACCTACAGAAATTGGATATTGTTTAGAACAGCTTACGCAAGCACTTGGTCAGAATTTCGGCAAAGTCCCACTCGGCAGTGTGTACGAATGGTCACGAAAGTTGCCGAAGTTGCTGTGTTAATGCAGCGCAACCAACAGCAGAATGTCCCTAGGAGTTTGTTGCCAATAGTAACTTGAATGTTTTTGCGGGAGTCAGCAGTATGCTGTTGACCTTCCTAGAAGCAAGTAGCGCAATGGCTAGGTTTATCAGTATATTGGATTATGCTATTATAAATAAGAAAGAACGATAATTAATAAAAATAATATAAATATAATAATATAATACTACTAAATATAATATATATATAAATAATATATATAATATAATAATATTAAATAAAAATACAATAAAATAATATAATATAAAATAAATAAAAAAGAACGATAAATAATAATATAAATATAATAATATAATAAATATAATATAATATAATATATATATATATATATATATATAATATAAATCTAATAACATTAAAAATAATAATATAAAATAAAATAGATAAACAAAACAGAACGATAAATAGTAAACATAATAAAAATATAACAATATAATATTATATAATTAAATAATAATATAAAATAAAAAAAGAACGATAAATAATAAACATAATAAAAATATAATAAAAAAATATAAGATAATAAATATAATAAATATAATAGCATTAAATAATAATAATATAAAATAAAATAAATAAACAAAAAAGATAAAAGATAAAGATAAAATAAAGATAGATAAAGATAAAAGATAAAGGTAAAAGATAAAATAAATAAACAAAAAAAGAACGATAAATAATAAGCATAATAAAAATATAATAATATTAATATATTATAATATAAATATAATAAACATAAGTATAATATATAGTATTATATATAAATAATAATATATAATATAAATGTAATAATAATAATCATCATCATAAGGTTCCTGAGAACCTTCAGCTAGCTTTGGGTGATCAACAATATCACAAGAAAATCATCAAGGCACGCAAAGTTAATGTTTAAATTCAATGTAAACTTCATGATTTGTTTTTTTGTTTCCTCCTAATAAATAAATAAATTTAAAAAAATAATAATATAATAAAACAATATAATAATAAAGAACAAGCTAGCGTATCGTGGACCCAGTAACAAGGCAATAAGGATAACGTACACAATAATTTGCACTAGCAATATATCTGTATGAGCAAGAGCAAAATAATGTACACAATGAGCAAAAAAATAATGTACAGAATCCACAACAATAGTATGGAGTTGCGCTAGGCAATAGCGGTGTATGTCTGTGGCGGCAACGACGCGAGTGAGTGCATTTGTGTTTGATGTGTTGGCAACAAAAGCTAGTGTAGTGTAAAAAGCAATGTTGGCAGATGTGAAAATTGTCTGCTAGTCATGCAGTGAAATCTAGTGGGCGATTGTGAAACTACTGTCGGCGCATGTGCAGTAAGTAAGTTCGGACTTATAATCTGGCTGGCAAGTGGAAAGTGAGCTGTTCTAAACATGAGTCCAGAAATTTGTTCTTAACAAATACTAGAGCACAACAGGTTTGCTGCTGTGGCACACCTGTTAGCATCCTTTGGTCCATCTGTCTCTTTATAGGCATGGAACAACTTATAACCATTGCATATAAAGTTGGAATTTTATATTTAAGTAGTAAGGTGCCCCTTATTTGCGAGAATCAATAGATGCCAAATCATAACTATCTATCATCTTAAGCTAACTTTTGAAATTCTTAAAGATTCTATTTCTTTCATTGCACAATGTAAGCTCATTTTCTTTCAATGCCATCTTTAAGTCCTCACCTCTAATGACCTAGTTGTCAATGGGGTCTTAAACAACACCACCGCCACCGCCACCACCACCACCGCCACCGCCACCGCCACCGCCACCGCCACCGCCACCGCCACCGCCACCGCCGCCGCCGCCGCCGCCACCACCACCACCACCAAAGTCCTTGCTGTTCACTATTTCAGATAATTATTAAAAATCTTAATGATGGATAACCATAAACTATAAGAATACAGTAACTTCATGCTAATGGGAGAGCAAAAGGTTCACAAACCGGCTGCGTGGTATTTGCCTGTTAGAGTCCTTGGCACTCATTGCCATCTGCCGCTATCATAGAAAGGTCCAGATGAAACCATACAACATTTTTAAAACTACTTTTAAAGGAATTCTAATTCTACTTTTAAAGGCTTTACTTACCAACTTTATGAAAGGAGATGCTGAAACTAGCCACTGTTGTTCATACATTTTTGACACGTCTTTCAGCAATTTCCTGGTGAATACTTTGTTTTAATTCTTCCAAGGTGTGTGGGTTTGTCTTGTACACTTAACGTTTTATGTTACCCCAGAGATAGAAATCGCTTATTGGAGTTAATCATCCTCTGTTAATGGCACACTATACACCATTTTTTTTTTGTCTTCAAGGGGTACTTCATCATCAGTATTTGAGAACAATTGAAAGTGTGCTTCAAGACAGAATTATTAGAAGGCAAGAAGCAGCCCCAAGCATATGGCCAGAGTAAATGCTCTCATTGGGGCCTAACTGCAGCACTCAAGTGCACAAAATCAGTCTCATCATTCCTTATGTTATTAATATAATTTCCAGAAAGTAGTAAACAGTATGTGAATTATTTTAGTTAATTTGAAAAGTTGTCTAGCTTTTTAGTTAATTTGAAAAGCTGTCAAAATATGTATTGAGGCAAAAATGAAATGTTGGTGGTTTCAGATAAGGGAGGTGGAAGGCAAGTTACAGCAGGAAAGTCCTCGATGTACATCACCAGCTGCTGCACCTGTACAGTGTCCTCCTGCCCCTCCTCCTGCTACGATGGCTGTCGTGCCACAAGATGACATGCCAGTGTGCAAAGTTGCAGAACGTGTTGTTCTTCGGAAGATGGACAACAACAGACAAATCACAGGCTCACAGCTCACAAACTTAGGGGTAACTGGAGATTCATTTGTTATTTATACACAACATAAAGCACTATGATTCAGTGTAGCGACAAATGATAGTGTAACAAATCCCACTCCGGACACCAGTATCACAAATTGACACTGTCAGTTACTTTTTCTTTTCTCACTTTATTTCCTTAAAATTGAATCAAATAACACAGTCATATTTTTCCATCATTAATACAGTTTACAATTCATCACAACCTTGCAACTTAGAGCTTATCTGTCCTCTCATAACCTTGACACATACTTCACTGTCTTTCAGTTCTACTACTCTGTCTCTCTCTAATAGCAGCTCACTTTGAGATCCCAACCACAAAAATTGCTTCATACAACAAAGAACTCTCATGCAATTATTAAATGTGCAAAACTGCTTCTGACAACACACTCTCACATTTCTCTCGACGACTGCATACACATACATCCACATGCACACAAAGATCTGGACGCAGACGCGGACCCGGACCCTGACCTCAACACCAAACCCGGCGCCATACCAACCCCTGACCCAGACAGACCCAGGACCAAGATCTGGACGCGGACTGGGGCCCTGACCCCGACCCCAACACCGATAGTGACACCGACACTGGCTCCAACCCCAACCCCGACCCAGAACCACAGAGCCAGACCCAGGACCTGGACCTCAACCCCAACCCAGACACACAGACCCAGACCCACAGACCCAGACCCTACAGACCTAGACCCCCCAGACCCAGACCCCACAGACCCAGACCCCACAGACACAGACCCAGACCCCACAGACCCAGACCCCACAGACCCAGACCCCACAGACCCAGACCCCACAGACCCAGACCCCACTGACCCAGACCCCACAGACCCAGACCCAGATACCACAGACCAAGACCCAGACTCCACAGACCCAGACCCTACAGACCCGGACCCCATAGACTCGAATTCCCAGACTCGGATCCCACAGGCCAGGACGCCACAGACCCGGATCCTACGGATCTGGACTCCACAGACCCGGAACCCACAGACCCGGACCCCACAGATCCAGACCCCAAACACCCGGGCCCCACAGACCCGGACCCCACAGACCCCGACCACTCAGAACCGAAACCCAGACTCGGACCTTGCAGACCAAGACCCCACAGACTCAAACCCCACAGACCCAGACCCACCGACCCATACCCTACCGAACTGGACCCCACAGACCAGGACCCCACAGACCCGGACCCCAGAGACACGGATCTTACAGACCCCACAGACCCTGATACCACAGATGCAGATGCCACAGACCCAGACCCTGATCCGGACCCGGACCCAGACCCATTCTAATAAGTAAGAGGTACAAGAGTCGAGAAGGTCAGGTGAATGCAACACATCAGATTTTTTTTAAAGTGTATAGCAGAATGAGTAATGTTTTAAGTTCGGTTTCAAAATCACGTATCTAACAATAATGACAAAAAAATTTATGAATGTCTATTAAATGTATTGTGTTGTATTGTATTGTATTTATTTCACCCATAGAAACACGACACATATGTTATATATAGGACACGTCAACTTATACATACATACATTTAGATTTGGCCATAATAATTACATGGAATTTATAGCACTGTCAATACACAAAAACAATGTTATATAATGAAAGCAATATATACAGTGACATCATTAATGTACAAAAACAATAACATTCTGTGATATAATAAATATGATCTTCAAACATAGTAATATAACAAGCATGTTACACTGTGACATTTTACCATTTTAATATACAAAAGACAATAACTTCAAAGGAAAAAGTCACAAGGTATTTGATAATATTAAGGTGAAATTAATCACAATATTCTATAATTTTTTAATATTCTATCACAATTGTATAATAATAGAAGAATTTTTTTTCATTAAAAAGCTCCATATCAACAATATGTACAGTAAATAATATATTCATTGTACACAGGAAAACTCAAGACTAAAAAACTACCACTTTATGGTAGTGAGGCCAAGAGTTCCAATAGTTCCTTAGGAAAGGTACATTTTATAAAGAAAAATATAATTAACAAGAAGCTGAGTATAAAGAATTTGGGATACCTGGAGCATTTGCTGTAGCTCTAAAACTTCCCTTTCTTTTTTGAACATACCCTACTCTTTCTAGTTTTTCAATTGTCACATTGTGCCATCTAGCATACAAGTACTTTGCAATACTTTAGGTTAGAAATTTGAAACCTGTTTCATTTAGAAAAAATGATAATATTGAAGTGCACTACAAAGTGGCATTTAAATCACCATACCTACTTTAGAAATGTCAAATTCAACAGCCTATAACTAAAAATATAATGCAGATATTACAATAAAACAACTTTTACATGAGTCTTATAAATACGAAGGTGAACTCGACCATAAACCACTGCACTGTTATCAGACATTCGCTACATCTAAAAAAGATGTAATATAGTATAGTTTTTGTAATTAATTTGTGCTAATGGAAACATTAGATTAACAAGTTCTTAACAAACAGGTGTGCAACACAGTACTAGCAGAGAGCTTAGTTAGTGAACTGCAAGAGGCTGATCTCCAGGAGCTGAGCCGTAGTGAGGCTGTAAGGCGCCAATATGAGGTAGAGACTGAAAGACTCACAAGCAGGTTGGAGCATGCTCGTGCCCAAAATGCTGTACTTGCTCTTACACTGGAAGAAAGCAAGACACAATGTGACCGGCTAAGTCTGCTTGTGGGCAAATATGAGTCCAATGCAACAGCGTTGAGGTAATTATGTAATTAATCTTTTGCAGATCATAACTGCATGGCATCAAAAACGTTCAATCAAAACATTAGGTATTCTAAACTGTACAATAGTGTAAATACTATATTCATTTGTTTTTAGTAATACTATACATACATTTACATAGTCTAAACATGTTTAGTGTTATTTAATTTTATATGAGCAAACTTTCAACACAAATAAAAATTCTTGTGGTAGGTTGGCACTAGGCTATAGTGATCGAGCTATTGAAGCATATGATGTACTGGTGGCTTTGCTGGAAAGTGAATTGGGTCTTCTGTTGGCAAATTGTAGAGCAGCTGGCATAGGAAATCATAACAACTCAAAAGGTATGCTTTCAGAAACTATACTACTTATAAAATAACTTGGAATAATATATCCTACTGGGCTAGGAAGAAATGACTATTTTTTGATAAATTAATTAGATTTTTAAGTTGATCATTTTATGTTATATTAGATACTGAAGAAGTGAAATGGTGGAAATAATGCTAAAATGAGTCCAGGATTCTTAGGCCTTCAAGCCACCTGGATAAGGGAAAACCCCAGAAAAACCTTAACTTTCATAATCAGAATTCCTACTTAGAGCTTCCTGAGCGGGAACCATGCCAAAAACAGTTTAATACAAATAAGAAAACTGTCCATAAGGTCCTCTGCTAAAAGATTCTCTGCTTTTAAAATGAGTTGTGGTGAGCTTTAACAGATTCTAGATCTTTCAGAAAAATCTAACTGTTGCCATAAGTATGCATTCTGATCAGGGAAAAAATCTTTTCAACAAACAATCTCTCTACAAAACTTATATAAACTTATTTTCCAAATAAATAATAAAAACAAATGAATAAATAATCTTTACATATAATAAAACATGTTACTATAATCCTGCTGACTTTTGAAGTGAACCTGATGTAAACAAAATAACATGCAAAATATTAGTCTGCATCTATATATATCTTAGAGACTATAAGCTTCACTTATCTTAGTATTTGCTGCAAGTTCTTAAAATATATCATTCAAAATAATTATGCGTATCTCCATTCATTAAGGTTTCATTAATTATTTATATACATAGGTTATCGAGAAGTTGCTCCACAGCTCTCATGTAACCAAGATTCCCTTAAAAATGGGAGTTCTGGTGACAGGTGCCACGAGTGTATGATTATAATATTCTGCGAAATAAAAAATCTGAATGATTAACATATGTAATTCATGAAAGGTAATGTACATAAACAGAAATACCACCGTTATCTTGAGCATTAAGCACCAGCACAGTGCAGAGGAATTTGTTAATAGCCCTTTATACATAACATTTTTTGTGTAAGTACATAAATTTATAAATAAGAAACGTGCAAGATTTTGACAAATCCTTAAAATAAAAGAAAATTAAGAAAAATATACAAAGGCTTTATACTGCTAAGAATGATTTGTGCCAGTGTTCTGGAAGGGAAGTGGAATGCTTTAGCAATGTTACATATATATTTAGTAATGTCCCCTTAGCTATCTCCCACAGCCCAGTTTTCAGAACTGATGTCTTTCTCACCAAAATATGGTGTATTTCTCCCACTTTATTTTGAGCTTCCAGACAGCATTGTTGCCGATTATAGCAATAAAACTTTTTAAGCTTTTTACACAGTCAAGCTTTACTACTGAGTATTAGTTTCTGCAATTGTTTATTCCAGTTTAGCCAATGACCCCTTCTTTTACTATTTACAGGGATTGGCACTGTCAATGCTGGATTTACTTCAGACATTTAGTACTTAAAATTAGTTTGAGTTGGTTAAACACAGAAGTAAATCTATTAATGACTTGAAGCTTTCCCGGCGTTGATTATTGATGATAGTTTCTTGAAAAGTCCTCTAGGTACTACGATAGGGTGATTAAAGAAGCTCTATACATTAAAGCGAATAAAAACAACTTCAACAGGGATGAAGGCCTTCAAATCAGCAAAGCATGGACACCAGTCATTCAGCATATCTCTCCTCCACAGTTCAGAGAAGCATCGGCAATCACCTGATTGGTTCCGCACGTGCCTCCATCGGCCGGAGCTCGGCCAATGGTAAAAAAGTGGGCGGTTCTTATCGGCCGCGCTCTAGGTATAAATATCGCAACATCAGTAGCCTAGATTCATTTCCCCTGAGGATGGCGGCAGAGTTAGTCGCTGAAAGCTTGGGTAGTTACCCTAATCTGACCTGGCTGTTAGCCCGAGAAACTATCATCGAAGTAAATCTATATGATAACACTAGAGAACAGCAACAAATGTAACACTGTACAGTGAAATACACAAATGGTAACAATGGTGTATGAATAAGGATGCTCGATTGTTACTTTGGCAAAGCACACACCTTAACTTGGACCATTAGACAAAGTGTACAAGTTATACATGGTTCATGCAGAGATCTGTCTGCATATGGCCTGAGTAGTATCTTATTCATTTCAAATGCTAATCAAAGCTTTCTTTAAATTTCTTACGTGTAAGCATTTGTTCATGCTGTATAACTCCTTCTGTTAAACATTTTGTATGTCCTGTAATAGAGCAGCACTGTCCACATATTGTATCAGTTGTGAAAAAAGAGAGTAATGTTAAACCTTTTATTTCAAAGATAAGCCAACAAGAAGTTCTCTCTTTCTCTTGCTTTTTTTATTTCTTTATTTTTTGTAGTAAGATTCAGACTATTATTCACATTCTGCTACTGTTCACCATATCACCTAATGTTTGTTGTTTTTTCTAGATAATGATGGTGGAGATGGAGAAACAGACTGTAGCATTGATGTGGCAGCTCTCTTAAGGCGAGCTGGTGAAAACCGCAGAGCTGCAGAAACTGTTGCTAGACATCTTCTTGCCAGACTGGATAGTGCAAGCACAACAGGTGGCATGGGACCCTGGGATGACTATAGTCATACAACAAGGTATATTAAATGGAGTGTGAGTGAGTGGTGTTTAAGGGCCCATCGATAACTAGGCCATTAGGGACGTATTAAATGGAGGTAATGTTCATTTCAAGCAATTGTCTATTCCAAGTTGAAGTATCATGCAAAGAGGATAGACATGTATGATATAATTTAGAAATTTGTACGTTTTGCCTCATAGAGGTAACTTAACAAAAGCTTGCTAGCAGGAGCTGCACGTGATTCTGGTGTTACTCAGATAAGGTCAGATTATCTCACTCAATTAAACATCACATGCCACTTCCACTCCCCACATTGTACCTGCCACTCCAACTGTCTACTTTTTTTACTTTCTCTATTACATATAGTAAAGTAAAGGAACTGTCTGTCTGTCTGTGGACAGCATAACTGAAACAAAAAGTTGGTTAAAAACCAAGTTGGTATTTAAGTTTAATGTCTTTCAAGGATGCGACACGAAGATTTTTAAAGAAAATTCCTCCACCCTAAACTATCCTTTAAATGGAAAATGTTCCAAAAATTTTGATTTTCTTGAAAACGGCTCTTAACGGTTTTTATTAAAATGCTATATGTTTGAGATATTTTTATGGCAAATGAAATGTACATCTTGAATTTTCTGGCTATAGCCCATGTAATCCTATTTACTCTGGATGACTTTTGCATAACTGATAAATCATAAGAGATAGACCAGATCGTGCTAAAACCCACAATTTATGCCCAAATAAACTTTTTTGTAAAGTGAACCATTTCGGAGATATTCTTTGTTATTTGTGTAAAATGGAATATTGTTATTAATTTTTTTATATGTTAACCATGCAAAGAGAACAGAATTTGAAAGCTTTAAAAGATTTGACTATCACTTATAGTCTACGATATTTCCATATTCTCCTTCTACCTACAAGAAGATGAAAAATAATATAATTTCTGCAAATGTTTATCTTAACTAACATGGAGAAAATATAGGAATAAGAATTTGTAAGAATGGTTAGTACAAGAGCAGAGAAAGTCATTTGAGTGCAACACATCAGATTTTCTTTGTAAAGTCAATCAGATTTATTGGTACTATATCACTTGCTTATTGGATAGCATTGCATTGTCCAACATGATGATACCATGTTCCAGCAGTTGGCATCAGGTTGAGAATGAGAGCAAATGGGCTCTCAAAACATGCCCCATTTTTAATAAGTAAGTGATGCAGTGTCAGTAAATCCAATTCACTTTATTATCTAAATATTGTTAACTCTCTTCCTTTCATAGAAGTTTGAAAACAGTGTTGTTGTAATTAATTTAATTTAAAAGGTGAGTTAATTAATAACACTGTAAGTGTTGTTCAGTGTTATTAATTAACTCACCTTTTAAATTAAATTGTTAACTCTGTTTAAGCTATAAGCATTGGCTCTGATCTGCATGGGAATAGGCGACTTGTGTCAACATGACTCTGCGCTTGATATACATAGGTGTAATTGGCTGTGATTTATGTTGTATAGTTAGGGAGTATGACATAGTAATTCAAGGAAACCAGTCAGCAAGCTAAACAGTCATTTCAGAAATACAGCTGGTGGTCATAATTTTTGAAAATTACATAATTCTTTATGGTATTATTATTATATCATTAAAATACTACATGGTGATGCTATTTCTTTTAGCTCCAACTCATCAAGTGAATGCTGCAATGAATGGGGTCAGGGAGAAGAGCGAAGACTGAGGGACCACATCGGTAAACTCAAGACAGAGCGTAATTCTGTCCGAGCTACTGTGGTTGAGCTGGAGAGTTGTCATGCTGAGCCATTAATCAATAGGCAACCGATCTCGCTGGCCGAGGCACGGAAGTTAGATTTGGAAACTGCTGTCCTTATGCAGGTAAATTTCATACTTATATATACACTGGTAAAAAACCACAATTTTTATAAGGATTATATAAATAAAAAGCAATAGCTATATATTATTTTAAGGTAAGATGGTAGCCCCCATATCATTGCTGTTAAAACATGCAACTCTGTGACCTTTTTCCAGAAATTATTGAGTGGGTTGTAATGAAATTTACTCAGTTAATTATATTATTAGGTGACCCATGAATGATTTCCACAGGCTTGACAAATATCTAAAGCACAGGTATACAACTCATGTTGCTTCAGTCCTCGATCCACTGCTGTGACGAAAGAAAGCCTTAGCTACTTGTTCAGTGGCAAACTATGTACATTGCATTTGCACTGTAAATGCTTGTTTGGTACTAAACCGTGACAAAATCATGCATTTGTTATTTATTTTGTATGGGGAGCATTTTATTTACTACTCGATGATGATGACGATTTTTTTTTTTAAATTAACGTCCTCCAACATTGTGTCATATCAGACGAATGAATGAAATGAAATGGAATGGGTGAAATGATGCTCAAATGAGCCCGAGGTCCATGGAGCTTTAAGTTACCTGACATTCGTCTTCTCAGGGTAGGAAAAACCTCGGAAAAAACCTTACCCGGATAACTTACCGTAAGCGAGATTCGAACTCGCGACCTCTTGAACGTGAGGCAGACACGCTAACCATCGCGCTACCGAGGCGGGCATGATGATGATGATGGTGATGGTGACGGTGACGGCGGCGACGACGGTGACGGTGACGCTGATGGTGATGGTGACGGTGACGGTGACGACGACTATGATTGCAAGCATTTTGATTACACTGATGCCTCATTGTCCAAGGATAAATATGTTGTAAATAACCATAGTAACACGCCTAAATGCTTACCAGTTAATGTAGACCCTGCATTATTTTTTATTAAACTCATTTGCAAAATAGTTTGTTCATGAGAGTATGTTATGTCCAAAAATTGGCATTTGGTGGGCTACAAAGCACCGTATTTTGGGGAAACTTTAGCTTAATAATTGTCTGTAGAAATGAAAGTTTACACTTTTTAATATTTTAATCAGTAGATAATTATGGTTCCTTTTTCTTCTTCCCTCATGTATTACACATTTCTTTCTGTAGCAATCTACACATCTTGTTTGTGCCACCTTTTATTTGGCCTTCCAACATTTCTTTTTTCTATTGGTTTGTAAATATTAAAATGAAATGGTAATCACTCTCTATTCAGTATTTTAATATGACTTATCCACTTAGATTTATATTCTTTAATTTTTATTTATTTATGCCAACAAACCTACTGTTGGTATTTTTAAACACATTCAATTTTAATTTGTTCATTCAAATTGTATATATCTAATTCTTTTCTTATATCTTCATTTCTTTTGTGGTCCGTTTTCTTATGTCCACTTCTCTTAAAAACTTCATTTTATTTACTTTGAGTCTCCTTTTGTTTTTGTCATAATCCATGCTTCTCTCCCGTACAGTAATTTCAGCACTAACATTACTTTATAACATTTTAATATTGTATCTCTTCTTGCTTTGTCTTCCAAACATCCTTTTTGTGCTATTAAAAGAGTTATCATCATCATCATCATTATCGTCATCGCCACCACCACCGCCGCCACCACCACCACCACCACCACTGCCACCACCACCGCCACCACCACCGCTGCAGCTGCCATTTATTAGTACTATTACTATTATTGTTGTTAAACTGCATACCTAAAAGCACCTGGGGTCTGTATTTTAAGCCACAAAGTGAGCTTGACGACAGCGACACTACAGAATTTCCTGTTCCCCAAACAAAAAGATTTGGTGGAGTAAGGTCCAGCAAGAGAGGGGACTATGACAGGTTCCCCCAAAAAATTCTTCCAGAAGTCCCATAGGGTTGTCAGCTATGTGCACATGACACCATCTATTGAAAATCATTAGTACTTTATTTTGTCTTCCTCCAGCCGGCCAATGAAATCTTTGATCATTAAACGGTAACATTTACTATTTATGGTTTATTCAAAGAATGAAGGGATAGTGATGCATTTAGTTTAAGTGGCCTTATAGTACATTTGTATCTAACACATAGCCTGTCTGGATATTTCCAATAAGTTGACAACCTGCATTACGAGATAGGTACAACTGTTTCTCAGAATTTTTCAGCGAATACCTCCTGTACTAAATCTATATGTATTTCCTTGTTGAAAGGTATGTTCAACAAGAAAAATAACAATGCTCAATTGAAAGCTCCATAATTTAAAACTAACTTGAATATCCAAACACTACACATTGCTTTGATTTGCTTTTATGAACGGATAATTAGGATGCATGGTTAAATGGTATACAAAAAAGTAAAACATGTTCACACATATATAAAAACTCAATTGTGCCAACTTGTGTTAAGATTCTATGTAGAAAAAAGAAATAGTCTTTCATGTTGAACTTCCAGCGTAATCTATATACATAGTCTAATTGCACATTGACTTTTCAAATGCACTGCATAATCAAAGTAATTTAGAAATACACATCTAAAAATATTACTTAATTCTTCTTTTGTTGTAGGAATTAATGGCAATGCGAGAGGATAAGGCTGAATTGCGAGCTCGAGTATATTTATTAGAGAAAGAGAGGTCAGCATTAGAACTTAAACTTAGTTCACAAGAAGCCCACCAGGCTGCTCAGCAAGCAACAGTACAACATTTACAAGCACAACTACAAGATGCTGAAAGAAGATTGCAGGTCCAGCAGGTTTGAAATTTCTGTTTTTCTTAGATTTAGTTCTTCCTGATATTACACCAGAGCTGAGTACACCAATACACTACAGTTCTAAAATAGCGTGATCTACTGAATTTCTTGATATTCAACAGATAAATCTTAAAAGAGAGGAAGTAATGGTGTCTTTGTGCCTTTTAAATTTATTTATTTGAATGAATAAATTAATTTATTTATAATACCAAGAGTGATACAGTTTTATGTTGTATAACAAATCATTCTTCCATACAATTTTATAATTAACATTCAGTTATGACTGCTTAAGTATAAAAGTAATGGTTCTTTTACAATCTATTATGGGACAAAAGAAGCATATCACTCCTTGCTCATGCTCATGAGTTGCTGCGTAACCAGGTGGCTCGGGCAACTTCTACCACTGTAGTTATTCAGCTAACTGAACCACTTTACTTATGAAAAAAGCTTTAGTCCCTTTCCACTTTTAATTAGCTTTTTAGAATTTTTGTTTCTCCATGATCATTAATTTTCCTCATCCATTTGCTCTTTTCTTTACCTAAATATTCCTCAGTCTTAACAATACCCTTCCCATATTTGAAGTTCAGTAACTTTTTTCCCCTACTATCTCTTATGATGGATTGTCCCATTCCTCAAGCTTCAATTTTCTTCTCGTTATTTTGATTTCTTTACATTCAAGAATTATACGCCAATAATTATCTCTGATTCCACACATTGGGCATTCATCTAAATTCTTGTTCCCTTCAGTTTCACTATACCTATTCTAGAGAATAGATTTGTTTATGTAGTTGTTATATTTCAGGATCTGTCAGGGCGAGGTGAGGCAGCTGAAGATTCTGAGCTAGCAGAAGCTCTCAGAAGAGAAGCAAGACTAAAAGAACGTCTTCAAGAACTGGTGGCAACGTTAGAGAAAGTAGGGAAGAATTCAGAATTGCGGCATCAGCAGTCAGCAGATCTAGTTAATGACTTAAAGCGTGCTAATAGGTAAAACTCATAAATTTACATATAGCATTGAGGTATTTTGTTATAATTAATACTAAGTTAAAACATTTCTGATGGAAGATTGTACATTTTATTTATTTTATTTACAGTACACCAGTGGATCTCTGGCCCTGACATTTTGCGTTAGTGATGAATTAAAGGGGGAAGGTTAATATTGCAATGTATAATAATGAGTTTCTCAAAATATTCTTAAATATGAAACTGTATAATATATAATAAGTTTAAGACATTGAAATCCAAGTTTCTGGTTTTATTATATGATATATTTTTTTGTTACAACACTCTTTTGTTCAAGTATGTTTTATATCTGTTATGGGCAGTAACTATTACTATTGGCAATACTGGAAGCAACTAGCACTTTGGATGTTAATTACTTTCTGCTAGCACCAATCAGCAGTTTCATTGCTAGACTGGGCTTCCAAATCAAGTACCAACTCAATTTATAAAGACCACGTGGTTTCAGTTGCTTTGGTGTTTGTGCACATGAAGTTTGTCAGCATGACATGAAGTTTGTGTGCATGTGAATTCCAACTTCAATGCTTCTTGTCTTATTATTATCATCATTATTGTAATAATATGGCCACTGATTTGCCAGAATGAAGTAAAAAATTGGCTGTTTATAAGAACCAAAGCCACAAATTTATATTCAGGCTTCATGAATAATTTGAGAAGGAGCGGGACAATGGTGGGCACCTTCTACATGTTACCAAGGGGTTGGATACTGTTTGTGACACATTGAAAATGGGAAAAACCACTGTGAAGTGTGTGACCAAGGAAAAGTGCCCAGTTGATTTTAATACGCCATCTGCAGTTCTGCACACTCCGGGAAAACAAAGGCCACAAGCAGCCCTAAAACTTCACCTGATGCGTTTCAAAAGGATGCACTTAGGCAGAATGTGTATCATTATTAAATGAGGAAGGAATTTCTTACTCATCAGAGACTGCTGTATTCTGTGACAGAAACTGGCTTAGGGTTATTCAATGTTGGTTTTTTATGGTAAATGGTATAACACTTGTCTCCATATTCTTTTCTACTATTCCGTGGTCATCTATATACATATCATTCACGTAAATTTACAAAGTAGAGATGTGATCTGCAAATGTGTGAAATACTTAAAATACAAAAACCAAAATGTAGGTTATACTACACTCCCCCTCCCCCCCCCTCCCCCCCTTAGTAATAGTGATGGTCTCCAAGAAACATTGGGTAAATGAACTTTGTACCCTGACCTGGTAAATTTCTATCCAGTTGTATGTCCATGGATTTGTTAGTGACAATATGGGGAACTTCTTTCAATAGAAGGGCTGGTTTCAGATGATCCCTGACATCGATATCAAAGAATTTGTCATTTTGATTCTTTACTTGGTAGGGACCATTATACCTGGGCTCAAGTAGGGGTCCGTGATATATAGCAACATGAGAGCAGTCAGCAAAATGTCTGTATACAAATACAGTTCTTTTCCAATGGGCTGATATCTGATTTGGTTTCAAATCCGTTATTTTCTCCTGAAGGTGCCTAATGAAATCTGTTACAGTAGGCTGGTCGATGGGCAATTCTTGTGGGAGGGAAGTGCTATAGACCAGTTCACCAGCTGACCTAAGTCTTCTTTAACTGTACATAGATTGTATGCCTAATAAAATGAGTGTACCCATGATGAGGACTGTAGAATATGGCATTTCAGTGTTGCTTTCATGGTGCAATGCTGGTGATGGATGAAACTATTGCCTTGTTGATGGTATGTGGTCACCCCCTGATGCTCTAAAAGCTTACTTACTTCTGAGGGAATTGAACAATTGACCCTCAAATTGTTATATTTGGTAGGTGGTTATTCTTCCAGGAATACCAAACTACAAAAATCAAGTGATCTGTGCAACAGAGCCAGCTCTTTGGTTTACTATCCTTCTAGGGTATCTATCTATGGCAGTGAGGATATATCTGAATACTTGGCATACAGGTTAAGGGCTACATTTATGGGTTTGAATCTATTGTTGAGAATTATAAATTGTCCAATTGGAGGCTTAGTGTATTGATGAATTTTATATTTTTGGGAGTTGAAACAAGCTCATGTCCACTGTGGACAGTCTTTCCTCATATTGGGCCAGATGAATTGTTCAGTGATCATTTTAGTGCTGCTCTGATTCCTGAGTGAGAAAGGCGATGGATGGACAGATGAGAAGGCTGCTTGTCGAAAGTTGTGCAGTATATATGGGTGTACATGTTTTGTTGACATGTTGCAACATAGTTGCTTTCTTCTACCTGGCAAGATGAGTTTCACTATTTGAAGTTCTAGATTGCAGTGATTCTAGGTCTTTTTCTCTTCATACACCCGTTAGCTGATTATAATTTAGGGCCAAGGGAGATTCTGTGGTGACTAAATGTGACACAAGGTAGCAGCCACAATGCTTTGTTCAGCAATATATTTTATGTTTAAAGTAAAAACAAATTAGAAACTGTTGTTGTTGAGCAAATGCTGGATTTCTGACAATGAAGTCATTAATCCTCTTGCTCTCCAATATTTTTCATTGATGGATGGGGTGTTAGAAATGGCCAGGCATATTAAGGTGGTCTTGGTCCATTTCCTCTTGCAGATCACATAGAGGACAGAGTGGTGAAGAATATATCCCAATTCTGTTTAAATGTTTTGCCAGACAACCATGTCCTGTAATCAACCTGAAGGTTGCAACTGCTGTTTTTCGAGCATACTCAGGAATTAGTGTTTGAATGTTTGGTAGTTCCCATCTTTTATTTTTATTTAGCTGCTAAGTCTGCTAAATTAGAAACTAAAAGCTTCACTTATCTTAGTAATATTCTTGTTGCTTCACTGTTAATAGCTTCATTATTTCCTTATATTTTATGTTTATGAATTGTGTGATATATTGTAATTGACAAACCTATCTGGTTGATGCCTTTCTAAATTGAAAAGGATACACCAGGGATTTATGGTCTGGAAAATTTTGAAAAGCTGACCTTCTAAAAAGTGTGTGAGGTGTTTAGCACGTCTGTATAGTGCCAATAATTTGCAATCATAAGTATTTGGACTGTGCTTTAGAGTTCATGAGAAGAAGCAGAGAGGTCATGCTGAACCACCTGTATGCTGTTGAGGTTCTGCTTCTATAGTAAGGTCCAATGCATCAGTGACCCAGGAGAGTGGGGCTTCTGTAATAGGGTGCACTGCTTAGCAGAGGGCTTCCTTCATTGCAGTAAATGAGGCTTGTATTTCTTCATTCCAATCCAATGTTTTGTGCTATTCTTCTTGTGTACACTGAGTAGTTTTGAGGGAGGTTGTTGCAGCTTGGCACATTCTGAAATGAACCTGTAGAAATTTACGTTCCCAGAAAGTGTCGCATGTACATTGGTACAACAAAAAGTATATAGTCCTTGACAACCATGAACGGAACCAGAAGCATGTGTTCAAAACACTTGGGTGAGGTCTAGTATTTGCTGGTTTTTTGGGAGTAATCCAAATGTTTGGTTGCGCTAGAGTATTTTCTGTAAAGATAGTATCTCTTTAGTGCATTAATGTGAAAGGTGCTATTTTAGAATAATAAGAAGTTAAAGAAACATTACAATATCATCATAAAGCATTAACATGTTTAGAATTCTTATGTTTTGGACTGTTAGCTAAAACTTTACCCTTGATAATGCAATATAATAGAAAGTAAAAATAGTGTAGTATAATAAATTTTTAAAGGTGTGTATTTGTGCAACACCACCACAGGATTAAGCCACCTTTTTTTGCTTTTCAGTGCCCTGGTTCAAACACTGGAGCGTTCTAAGAAAAAGTACCAGTCAAGGTTAAAGAAACTGGAGCAACAGATGCTGGGAATGGTAGAACGTCATTCTGCACAGGTAAGTGTAATTATGATAATGCCCTGCACCATACTTGGTAAATCTCCATGAAGAAAGAATCCACTCAGACATATTGCGGAGCTCAGGCTTCTTGAATCCCTCCCAGCATATACTGATACACCCTCTGAGTAATAAAAAAAATAAAATTTTCCATCCAAGCCTAAAATAAATGAGTGCAAAAATATGCAGGGCCATAAATTATATGAATGTTGTATTTCATTGCATAATTGTTGCACTCTTTATGCTTTCTTCATAAAGGAAAAACACACAGTGCAACCACTAAGCTAGTGTGACTATTTTGCAAAGAATAAATTAAGACTGGCCATTTTAACTTTAAGCAACTACTGTACAGTAAGCTAGCCTTCATATTGGTGGTTGCTGGAACATATGTTAGTGCATAGGATCACGGGGTCAAGTCCCACTTTGGGTATGGCTGTATCAACGTTTTCCTTAATAAATACATTTCTGCAAGTTTCTAGTGTACGAATATTGAACATAATTCTTATACACTTCTTCTGTAAAATTAAAATTCTATTAATATGTACCTGTGCTGCTCCTTACCAGACAATAAATGAGATGTGGAAAAATAAGACTATAGTACATAATTTTCATTGTATGTTCATTCAGAATCTTTTTATTACTCTATAGAAGTAAATATATTTATTTTATTACAGACACTGTTAATGTGTTCAGACCAGGTTAACTTAATGTCTGTTTATAGCCCTAATAAGAATAAGGGTTAAGATGCAGTCAGTGTCAGATTAACCATTCTAGTATAGCTAGAATAACTATAAAAACAAACAACTACACACGATTGAAGAATAACATAATTACTGACTTGGCGCATGCTAACCAAACGGTTCACATCTCTGGCTGCTCTAGCCACTCATCACCTAATCACATCTGCTAATTCCTATGCTTTAGGTACTTGAACCAATGAGATTCATTGAAGGGGTAGTCACCAATTTGGCAGTCAGCGAACTAAAGGCATCAACATATTACAACACGCTGCATACCCTATACACTACCCAGTGAATGTATCAGGTTACAGTGGCAGTACATTATTTTTAATATTTCTCGATAGTGATTATTATGTGGTGAAATCCTTAAACCTTTATTGCATGTCTATAAATCAGGGTACGACCATTATGTAGTGGCAATGATTATGCAATGAAATAGAGTAATTATAACAGTCCTTTAGTTTTAATTCCAACAGTGAATTGCATTTTTAATCAAATGAAACTGTTAAACAGCCAGGAGCAGTTCCTTAGCCCCATCATAATTTTCTGTACTAACTACCAGTGGAGTTTTGAAATTCATCACTTTGTGGAGTTAAAATTAAGAAAGAAATAGCATGTAGTAATATTTTTGAAGAAAGAACCCATAGATTGCAGGAACTATACATCATATTTGTTAATGTTCTGTAATTAAGGCTTGGTGAAGAACAAATCTTGGTTCTGAGCCATAACCTAGTTTGAAGCAGCACACAGAAAAAAAGAAAGAAAGAAAAGAAATTTAAAATTAAAAACAGTGTGGTTTCATAAATAATAAGTTGGCTTTAAAAACAATTATTTTAGTTTTAGGAAGTAAGATCTGCTTGTTTTCATTTTTCAGGGAAAAGAGAAACAAATCAAGACATTTTTGCTCCATACCATTACATAAAAAATTAAAACATGCTAATTTTCTCTATTTCTTTTTAGGTGCGTACATTAAAGCAAAGGATAGCAACTCTTGAAGAAGAAATTGCAGCTCAGAAATCTAATAATGTCCATCCAATACAACAGCAGCAGTCAGGAAACCATTCACAAAGCTCTGGTGCCAGCGAGACTTCCTTGTGACAGGCAGTAACACTGTCATTGAAGCAGTAGTTAGTTAACACATTATCATATGAGGGACAAGGATTCAGTTTAGCCAGATATCAATACCACTAATGTTAAACAATTAACACATTACATTGCCCACTATCTGAAAGTATTTTAAAAACTCAGACATTGGTTTTCTCTTCATTTGTACCTGCACTCTGATGAAAGTAATTTTCTTACAAGATAATTGAGTAAGTTTGGAAAGCTAGCTTTTATGATTTGCTTAAAGATGATCACTTTAATACCAAAGGCTTAAAGAACACATGAGAAATGTGAAATATAAACAGATTAATAAATCAGCAGCATTTTTGGCTCTTCAAAAAGTTCTTCAGAATCCTCTGTTGAACTCTCTGTTTGTAGAAAATGAAATATAAACAGAGTGATAAATCAGCAGTATTGAAGCATTTTTGGTCTTTCTAAACATTATTCAGAAATCTTTGTTGAACTCTATTTGTAGAAAATTATGTAATTAACATATGTATAGGGGAAACAGCTATCGGCAGTTCCCAAGAATTCAGTATGTTCCACATTACACTAAACTGTAGGACACTACACCAAAAAGCAGTACTTTCAACCTACATAATAAAATCATTATTTCTAACCTCAAATATCACAGACATGCTTTCAAACAATAATAATGCTTGAACATCGTTACCACATAACATATGATGAACCGACTCAGCTTCGGCAAATGTTGTTCTGCAATAACACTTTTGGGTAATATAACTTCCAAATGCTAAATATCATAATATATATTTAATGCACTACTGTGTTGTGAACACAAAAATGACAACAGTAACTATAACTGCATATAATGCTCTAAAACAATTCAAGACAAAACCATGCACACATGAGCAATACAGTGGTGTCCAAGATAACACAGTGTCTAAACAGAATCGTGTTTTAAAATCTATCAGCTACCTTCCCTGCAATGAGTTCAAAAAAAGGGCTTCTGTGGCAACATAACGGGTACAGTAACACCAACTATGGCTGTAGCTTTAATATGGTTATATTTTACAAAGAGTTGGTGGTACTAATGCAACCTAACAGATGGAATATCCCAAAATATAACCAGACTGTGCTGTAATGGGGGGAAATATTACAGTTGGTTTTCAGGATATTCCAATAAGCTGTTTCCTCTATAGCAAAAAGCATAATTAGTTAAACTTTGATATCCTATGTGAAAACTATCGCATTGCACACTACGTTCGCCCAAGAAAAGCCATCTACACATCACAGAAGCTGTGTGGCAATGGATTTAGACAGAGATGACAGTCTCTGAAGCATGCTCTCTAAGTTCTTGGTAAAAAGAAGTGTAGCTAGGGCGATTGAAAACTAATTTTGAAATATATGTAAAAAGCATATCTGTTCATATTTGTACATAACTTAGGGGAGTTATTATTAGTATTGTACAATTTATCCAAGATGAGGCCTACAATGTGCAATACCTAAATTCAGAGAGTGGGCATTGTAAAATCATGTTAACTCCAGTTTTGTTAAATTACGCAAAACAGATCAGATTTTGGAAACAAATTTTGAAAACTTAGTTCTGCAAAAATGAAAGAAACTATTCATAATGTAACCCAAAATACTGATCTCTTGTAATTAATGGCTCTATATGAAGAACAATTGTTTGGGCATTTCTACAAGCTGTGATCTCATTTTAGCAGACGAGTACAGAAGAGTGGAGGACATTAAGAAAGGTCTCTCCCTTAAACTAATAAATTATTAGCACAATGAAACAATTGAGGGCCTAATAAAGATTGTTATATGTATAATTATTTTATGGCTCTTTTTTATCTTTTTTAAATAATTGCTTTGTAATTTAATGCTTCTTTTTGTATTTCCTTCATGGATACATATTGTGATTGTATATAAATGTACAGACATATTAATGTAAGTGTTGTTGGTACCATTAATAACAACAATATTTCAAATTACTTGCAGTTAAAGTGCCACAGATTTCTCATTCATTTCTAATTGCTATTTGTTTACATTACCCATATTATTCATTACTTTTAAACAATGGCCTTATATTAATTCTTGTTTATATTCAAAAGCAGAGATAAAAAGCTATGAGGATATCCTGTAAAAACTAATTTGGTAACATTTTCGAAAAATGAATAGCATAAATCATTTAACTAACAAAACAAAAATATTTGGATTATACCATAATAGCCTTGCAAACATAAGTAATTGTATGCATATGTGATATACCTCTTAAGATTAGATTAGGAGATTAGCTTCCATATAATAACGTGAAAAAAAATATTTTATAGATAACTAATCTCAACTAGTGTAAAGAAAAGGGCAGAATGCCCTTAAGACCAGCACCATGATGAATACTGAGTTAAATACACTTCACTCAGCTAACATTCCCATTGCCTAAGTAAAACTTTTTGTTTTGGTGTTCAAGGGAAGTGACTATTTGACTTAAGTCTGTTAAAATGAGATTTATTTACAGAATAATGAGGAACATTTAATTTAAAGCTGCTGCAGCACCTCAAGCTTGAAATTTATGGTTGCGCTGATTAAAAATGAATAAATCACCAGCCATTTATACATATCCAGGTGATAAAACCAGAATAATAATAGTAATTATTATCATTTATTTTGAAACTCATTAAATGTAAAATCATTTATCAAGGAATTGTGTAACAAAAGAAAATAGTTGGCAGAAATTACTGTAGTCCTGTATAGAACAAAGAAGACATTTGCCTCCAGAGACTAAGATTTCTGCTAGAAACAATCAGGTTCTTTAGGAGAAAAGATTTTGTGGGAAACAGATATTGTTTTCAGTACAGTTGCCTTAGAAGAAAATTTTCCCTCAAAGAGGGAAAATAAACAAATGAAATAAGGAACTGTACTCAGGTATTCCTTATTATATGCACTAACACAAGAAGTTCAAACAAGCAGTCACAGAGGTGAGATCAATCTTTCCTATGTAGTTTTTGCACTTATCGAATGCTATAAAATATAGATTGCATAATTCCTTTTCTTTCAGACTAATTTGCAAATTGATCCAGTATTCCTCATTTTGTTTAATTCTTAAGCAAAATATTATACAGGGAGTATAATAAATTAATTTATATTGAGAGAGAAAGTGGCATTATCATCATGTATCATTTTTTATTCATGTCAACTATCCCAAGAAACTATATATCTTTAGACATTAACTTGATGCCAACTATACAACAAATATTTTTTCTTTAAAATTATGCTCAAAGCTGTGGGTCCACAGAGCTTAGAGTTACCTGAGATTTGTCTGCTGCCTTTATCCAGGAACTCTATCCTAACTGAGATGCATCTCTGGATCTTGAGAATACAAGGCAGACATACTATACGCACATTGGTTGGGGGCTAAGATATCTTTCTAGACCAATGGACTTCAGTCAGTAGGTATACTAATTTGTGATATTGCTGGTACAAATAACTAGAACAAATGCCTGCAACACTAATTTTGAAGAGGAAACAAGGTAAAAATCTATAGCTTAAACACATTGATTTTACAGGAGATTTTATTATAAAATATATGGATTATGAACAAGGAACTTGTGTTCGTAATTTCTTACACAAAACTAAGGCCGTTTCAAAAGTGAACATTTTCTCTTCAATGGAAATTCTTCTTTTCCATTTATAAGTTCCATATCCTAAGTTTCCTTCATAATCTATCAAATTCATCACTTACTAAGCACACTTTTCCCTTTTGTTCCATAAACTCTCATTGAGCTTATTCAACAAGTGCCATATTAATAATCCACCTCAAGATATGGCAGAATATTTCTATAAAAAACTGACTTCTGAAGACAAGATGTGTGTGGGCAAACTCAAGTCAGTCTCACATTGTTACCAACTTCTGCATTAATGGTCAGGTAGCTGCTAAAAAGAATATTGTCCATGAACAAAAGAGAGGTTAAAAACCATTGTTCTAGGCCATGCATGCCATTTTGTGACACTCAGGAGTTATTCTCCTCTTTTCTCCCTCCAACTCTGTGGGACATAGTGCTAATAGAATAGAAGCATGGGTGTCACGAAGGGGGAGCAAGGGGTGGTTGGCCCCCCTTGAAAATTAATGAATTTAGTATGCAGTCAATTACTATTAGACTATTCTTTTTAATTTTTGTGTAAAGAACCGTTTTTATTTAGCACAAATTAATATGCTTATTCGCAACAATTACTATAACTCTTATCTTTTACAGTTTTTGGCAACAGAATAATGAATTAATGTTGTTTGATTGCAAACTTCCAACATGCGGCCCACCCCTGAAAAAAGTTTGCCGAGGCCCATGAATAGAAGCTCTTTGAATGGTATACAAAGCCCAAAGAACAAATTAGGGCTATGAGGTAAATCTTATGTCACCTCCAGCGGCAACCCTACTGTAAGCTGAACATAATAAATAGTGATTTATGTAGAGCAGATAATTTCTTTCTTTAATTATTTGGCTGGAAATTCAGCTAATGAGCTGTTTTTAACATCAAACTAAGCAAAATGTTCAGCAGTTTTGATTCCCTGTAACAAGATGCGCAGATGTTCTTCCTTTATTCCTTATTTTTGTCTTCTGTCTTGTTGGCAGCAGATTTTGACATTTTGTTCTTGTCACAAAAATGGTGTGAAATTAAACAACGGCTCTTCCTTATGAAGCAGTACTGAATTATGAATTCAATTACAGCTACAACTGGATTAAAAATTCAACTGCAGCTACTCAAAGGACATACCAGAGTTGTTGTTTACAATTCTCCCCTAAGAAACACAATACTGGGTTCGATAAACAAATTGAAAGCAACTTGATGAGTGGAAAAGGTGAACTTCATTAAAATGGGATTTGAGTAGATTAATAACACTAAACAACATGCACTTTTTAAAATTTCCCGGTACATGTCTCAGAGACTAGCTTTCCTCCATTATCAGCTGGACATTGACTGAACTGTATAGGCTGGTTCATAGGGCAGGCTGCAGACTGCTCTGGTGGTGGTTTTAAGAATTTGTATAATGGATCGCTTTGTGGTATATCAAAATTGAAAACTTGGTCTTTGTTTTTCCAGATAAAGATCTGTTCCCACGTTGACAATTCTTGTTTTCCTGATATGTGTTTTAATAATTTTGAATCTGGATTAATGTCGTGATTTTCATTCCAAAAATGGGTGGCAACTGCTGATTTTTCTAAGTGTTTGTATTTTATACATCTGAAATATCATCTTCACCATCATGACCATCATCATCACCATCATTATTATTAAGGTGAACTTCATTCATCTAGGCTGCCTACAGTTGTTTTGACAACTGGAGAGGTCACTCCGCTAGACATTAAGACGTTTGTCGAAGGAGACAGAGTACACCTATTAAATGTATCAAAAAGCTGCAAAAAGTGCAGCCCTAAAGCCATAGCTAATAAAAAGACAAAAATAAGGACCAAAGAATAAACATCTGTACATCATAAATAAGGAAAAATTGAAGCTATTAACAGTGAAGCAACAAGATTCTAAAGTAAGAACAAATTAGAAACTAAAAACTTCACTTATCTTAGTAATGTTGTTATTCTTTTGCTGACCCAGGGGTTTCAAGCTATGTCCAGCTCATTCTCAAAGCCATGGCTACATTACTAACATAAGTGAAGTTTTTAGTTTCTAATTTGTTCTTACTTTAGAATCTGTACATCATGTTAAAGGGAATCAAGTCTCCCAAACATCTTGTTTAATTTGACATTAAAAACTTTTCAATTCCAAAAATATCTATAGATTATTTATTTATGCCAACAAACTTACTGTTGGTGTTTTTAAACACACAAGCCGTGTGTGGGCAAAGTTTAAGAGGTAGAACTGGAACTGGCTTGAGAGTTTAATGCCATTCTGGCAGTTTGTCACAATAGCTCAGTGGTTAGAGCGTCCGCCCGGCAAGCGGAAGGTCTGTGGTTCAAATCCCAGTTGTGGCATTGAATTTTTAAGTTCCAGTTCTACCTCTTATATCTATAGATATTAGCTGTTAAAATGTCTAACCACTTTAATGCTTTACAAATATCTGTACAGAAGTGATGTCACAGACTATAATAAACATTTAAGTGATTCTAATGATTTGTAACAAAAGAAAAGATTTTTCTGCTACTTCATAGGAAACTATAATAAAGAAAACAAAATAAGCCTTAGTAGCATGGTGTGATAAGGAACACTTCTTGAGTTATTCATATTTAGTACAAGCACTGTTTCATTTTGTACTCAGCGCATTCTTTTCACACCTCTGATTGTATTCTGTAACTGTTCAGTTTTCGTCGCTTCACTAATGTGACTATTCAGTTTCCACTGTCACTTGCACATAGTAGTGTAATCAAACAGTGTGACTCAGCTTCTTCTTCTTCCGATCTCACTCGCTGTCTGTCAAAATACAAAATTTTGCAACAAATAGTAAATGCGACACTCGCTGTATGTCACAATAATCAACTCACTCATAGAACACACTGAGTAATCTGCACAAGGTAAAAAAGCTTGCAGAATAATCTTTTAACTTCGACTGCACTACTGGGATTTATGTTGGGTGATAGTGCTACCTCCTTTATCTCTCCAACCAAAAAGGTGGCTGGCACTGCCATCCACATGATAAGCGCAAACCATAGTTGCATTACAAAACTTTTTAGAGGTACCAATCAAATAACATCAGGAGCTCCTCTGGTACTTTAAATGTCCTTTTTCCCTTCCTTTTCTACCTTAAAAGAAAAGCAAAGCTTTCATCACCACCATCATCATTGTCATCATCATTATCAATAAATAATATAGTGATGATTATACATGAACTAAGCTGCATTAATGCCATTTTTCCATCCATAAACTTCTGCATTTCTTGTGTATGGTACAACATCTAAGTAAAAGCAAATTATACCTGTTATTTAATGCAATATGCTCTCTATGCTTGAAATAATAGGTAAGTAAGTTAAGAGGGGCAATATTATGTTGGCGAGAAGTAACCTGGCACTTTACAGCTAGCTGATTCACTCACCTGTGAACGAGGCTAGCCCAAACTTGGTTGCGCGATATGTTTGTAACATGTTTGGAGGAGATAGGGCTAGCCTTGTTTGCAGGTAAGTGAATCACGTAGCTGTCAAGTGCCAGGTTAGCTCTTGCTGGCTTTAACATAGCTGACTGTACAACTAATTCAGTTTTCTTTTCTGTTATGATTGTTTAAAATTAACAGGAATTTGATCCCATATCAGAGAACTCATACAGCAGTGCTGTTCATTATTTCAGTCTTGTATTCTCAATAGAAGATCATAGCACTTTATTTTGAAAAATTAAAACTTGCTTGCAATTAAAACTTTAGAGATATGGTGTGTTAGACACACTATAGCACAAATAGTGATTATTAAATAAATACCATTACATTACTGTTTGGCAAAATAATAGACTCCCCTGTTAAAGATATTGTATCAGGTTACATGTTTTGTCAATGAAAAGTAATAGCAGGTAACACAAATAAGTAGCACTCTTTGTTATATGATGTTTGAACTCTTTTGATAGTGCATATAAATTGTGAAATAATCTATGTATAAAGTGTATTTAATGTACATAATAAACCAAAATCTTCAACATTGTAGTCATAAACAGCAAGAAGCCATTAATGAATAGCAAAGACCTGAAATAAAGAAAGAACATTTTATTTGAACAATAAATTGGAATTAATGCTGTGAAATAATGTATAATTTTATTAAAGAGCATTTTGTTTATTAATGCTCTTTACATGTTCAGCAGCAACTAGCTGTTTATCATACTTTTATGTCTTGCTCATAATTATTTTCAGATTATCAATGTTTCAGGCTGTATATTTTTCAAAGAAATATAAATTGGCAAAAAATGAAAATCTAGGTAAATAATTTTAAAAACTAATTTTAATCCTTTACAAATTAATGACCAGTTTGTTGCTCTTAACACATTCACTGCTGGATATTTAAATACCTACGCATGTTCATTGCCATGTATATACCACTGTTCTTTGAGTAATAGCATACCTTTTAATTAACAGCACAATTTCTTGAAAACCATATTAGATAAACATGTGAAACACTGAACATACTTTCAGAAACATTAAAGGGGTGATGCAGGGTGTAGTAGCTCTCTGAATTAAAGGGTCTCTACTTATCCACAAAGGGATGTTTTGTCCATACTGACATTGGTTTTTGCACACACTTAGCCCTACTGATCCCAAGATTGTGGGTTCAAATCTGGCCCAGACTGATGGTGTTTAAGCGATGCTGGTGTGCTCCTGGCAATTGACACCATCGTTAAACAACAAAATAATTTGTTTTGCACACAATTAGTCTTTCACACTTTTGTTTGAAACAATAGATACAAACTTATATTTTGGAATTTTTTTATCAAACTTGACAGGTTTAAATCCCTTATTTATTTTTCCTCAAATAAACCTTTAGAAGAAAAAATGTAATCCAAAATAAAAGCATTAACATTTTAAAATAAGGATATAAATCTTTTTCGTACTAAATTAACTTGAGTTTTATTTCTGTAAATTGGTTTTATATAAATTACAGTCAAATGCTTTTTGAATTTATAATTAATGTATTGGAATGATGGTGTGATGTTCAGTGACATTCAATTTTTTTCAAAGGACAAACTGCCAAATACCTAACATGAGACCCAAGTCATGAGGGGAAAAAGCAAATAAAAGAAACATGTCTAAATTAAGAAATTTCATAATCCTTTATTTGCCTGGAAACTTTGTATAGAAGGCATTAAAATAAAAGCTAAACCCATCAGTTCTTAAAGGAACCATACAATTCCGTTTATATTCTGAATGTGAAATTTAAAAATTATTGTTTCTACTCTTGGTTTTATATTTGATGGCACTCTTATATGTATTACCATCTTCAATTTCCAATATAGATCACTGATCTCAACTACATATGTTCAGAGCAAAGGTCTCAAGTTTGAGTAAATATGTAGACAAAAAGAGGCATATATTTCAGTGCTTTTTTGACTAATAAAACAGGTTCTTACAAATATTCTTACAAATATTCAAAATTCAGTTAATGTCAATTTTCTAAAGTTTAGAAAATACTTTGGAAGCATTCCATATGCACTTGCAGTCATAGCATATCAGGGTTATGTGTGTGGTATTTCCTACCTGTAAACATGTCTAATCTTGCTTTCACATTTTTGTGCTGTTCATAATTTTTAATACCAGATTGGACCATTTATGCCTACAGCCAACCAATATTCATTCTATTTTGCACAAGGAAAGAAACAGAAAAATAAGTGGTGACCCCTTATTATATTATTCTTACAACCCCTGTAAGGGTTGCATATCACTCTGATGGATGATGTCATTGCTGACACACTCTACAAGTTCATATGTAGCTTTCACTGACACCCATATGTGATTGCAAAGAGCCAGAAACTTGCCCCTTCACTGGTGCAAAGTGCCACAGACTTTTATGTTTAAAATTGTTGTTGCAGAAAATTGCATATAAATAACTATGCCCAGTGGTTAAAGAAGTGTAACTGTTTTTAAGTCAAGACTTGTGTAGTACGATTTCCATCTGTAAGTCAACAGCTTAGATAACCCCCTCAATAACTTCTAAATATGGTATTAAAAGTAAAAAGTTTTAAAGAAAACTTCGTTTTTGAACTTTCAGCTTAAAAATTCATTGTTAAAAATGCACATAAAATAGTATGACTTGTATAAAATGCGAGAATGATGTTAAACAAAACAGCATACATCACCAGATTTCTTTAATTTAGTAAAATTATATACTGTAAAAGAATGAAGTACAAAAGCACATTTTTAGGTATATTTTCATAGGCATTCACCAATAAACTGAAGTGAAGATATATCATTTTAGAATCTTGACATACTATAATTATTGCAAAATATTGTAACAAAATGACAAAAGCCCAGTCCTTATTTCTTTCTTACTTTATTTTCTTCTAACTGAATGCACAACACATTCTTTTTTATTGACATTAACACAGTCTTCAGTCCTTCATTATAACTTATAACTGTTTTCTTCTTGTAACATTGACTTACTCCTTTCTGTCTTTCTTCAGTTTCTCTGTCTCTCAAATAGCTGACTTTGGTGATACAATCACTTGACACTCATCAACTGCTTCACTACCTTCCTTTTGACGCAACCATATATGTACATGCAGTTGACACACACACACTAAAACTGACTGATGTGACAGCTCATGTCTGTAACTACTACTACTCACTAAAAAACTGACTGCTCTCATCGTATTGCCTTCTCATATGGTGAGGGCAACCTAGCATGGACCTTTCTCATGCTTCACATTTTCTGGAATCTCTGCAAATATGCCAGCTGCTGGACACTTCTTGAATAATCTCAAAAACCCTTTGTAATGCTGCAATCAGCAGCACATGTCACATGTTCACAAACAGCCATGTGAGCCAGCCTGACCTTGACTGTCTTTGATGCACGTACCACCAGTGATGTGGGACAGACCAGTCCCAAGCTTTCTTTGATGTCTGCTGCCGCACCTGTCTGGCATCACACTATTCTATTGAAATGCAAACATACTGTTCTCACATGGCTGTATATAAAATTATGCTATTAAACACTATTAATAATTAACAAAGCTAAATGGGAGTGGATGTTAACGGAGTGACATTGTTACAAAAGTCAATAGTATCATCACTATCTGGTAAAAGCTCATTGGCATTTATCTCATACTGATCAAAATGTTCTAACAGCTTAACATCATCTATGCCTGCTACAAAAACCTCACAAGAACCACTTGCCATTTTTCACACAAAATGTACTGCATACAAGCACAGAGTGAGGGGTTGCTTAGTGCTGTGAACACCAGAAGCCAGTTATAAATCTGCCTTTGGAGAAACAAAGGTTGGACCCTTCTAAAGATCAGTACATGTTGCAAAAATATCTTTACAATATGTTTTCGAGGTCAATATAATCAGCTCGAGCACCTAGTTGGACATACTTCCATAGACGATCACCACGGCTTTGGCACTTATGTGCCCAGTAGCCACTGCACCACTTGACTCTTAAAGATTAAATATAATTTTGTTAAATTGATCAAGGTGCTGTTTTGGCAGTCAAAGTGTTAAGAGCATGAGTTACTGTTTTTATTACTTGCATTTCTTCATGATTATTATTATTTACACTCAAATATCAACTTTTATTACAAGCTTTATTTGTAATAAAGAGCTATATTACGGCAGAGTTTGAGTACTTACACATACTGTTTACATTTTAATAGTTTCTGGAGCTATTATGATGTTCTCATGAAAGTAAAAAGATCTGCGGTAGATCAATGTGAAGTAGTCCTGAATGTGGATCATCATGATTCTGAAATGAGATCCCCCTGTAGCATCATTTGATAGTTTATCTTAAGTAACATTTTGCAATGTAAATTTGTCTTATAAAGCTTTTTATAGATATCATCTTAGTTGGTTTTTCTCCAGTTTTAATGTATTCTCTCAGACCTCACAGAGCTTGCAGATGTGTTAAAAAAATAGGGTTGCTATATGTCTCAGAAAATTATGATTGTTCCAGTTTTCAGTAACAGAAAGCTTTCCAACTGACTAAAACAAATCCCCAGTTTCAAGTAATATCAGTTTCAAAATTAAATTTGAGAGTTTACACAATAATAAAAGAATAGTGATAAAATTAAGGGATGGAAAACAAGCAAGGTAAAGTGTGAGCTAAAGTAAAGGTGTAGACCACAGAACACTCTAGTAGGGTGTAGACTATATGCATTCCATTTTAACATATATTTAGACCATACTTTTACTGCATTACTTATCATGAAATAATTTGTTAAATATGTTTTAACATGCAGATATTCTTTTAATAGTTGACAAAGGGGATAGAGTATAGAAAGCAATGTATGAACTAAATAAAAATATCTAAAGAATAGCCAACATGAGCATATCAAACAATATAACTTAAATATATACTTAACCAGTATATATACAAGGATAGTGACAAATCTCACATTTTCAACACTAAAATTGCAAAGTAACTTGGAAGAAAAATCAAGTTATTAGGAAAATACAAAAGCTTCAAGCAACCTGTGGAAAAAGTCAAGACATTAAAACTAAATTAAAGCTAGAAAACACATCTAGATGGAGTTTTATAAAATGATAGTAATACAATAGTGTAGGTAACATATGCAAACAAAGCACACAACATTCCAGAAGAGAGAAAACTAGGGTACAATCAGCAGAAATATGATTCTTATGTTCAGAAAAATACTGCACAAGAGAGGAACATATTCATAGCAAATGACTAATGGAGCATTTAGTATAAATAAAACTACACAGAAGAAGATGATTAGACAATCTGCAAAGAATGCCAAAAGAGTGAATTCTGGTAAAAGTGTTAACTGCAAACCAAGAGCAAAGCAGGTAAATGGTAGGTCAAAGAAAATAAAATAAATGTGAGGCTGGAGCAAGCAAGATCCTAAAGTTTGGAGGAACAAGTGGTTTCAAAATAAATATGTAGTAAAAGAAAGACTAAAGTGACTTACGAGTTTCTGAAAAGTACGTGCAATATGAAATCATTTCTTTCTATATTTTTAACTTCTTTTATAGACAAATCACATAAAACAACAAAGTTTCATATGACTTTAGTAACCTAAAGCACTAAAGCTAACATTCATTGATATTCGTTTGAATTTGAGGATGAGTTTTGCGCACTTAAAATGTTTTGGTAATTTACATACTACAAAATTCTCATTTACTGCTATGTAAACTGTTGAGATGTATGAAGTTTTAGATTTTTGCAAATAATTTCTGTTAAGTCATAATCCATCCAACCTAACCCAGATGCATCAGTTTCCATTTTCTAAATGTGGAATATGGCAACCCTAAGATGAAAGCATGAAGGTTTATCTTTCATTGTGGATTCGTTTAACACATCACAAATTGTAGAATTTCTTAAAAATGTTTTCCAAGCATAAGCAGTTTTAATGAAATATTAAGTTATTCTGGAAGTGTTATACCTTTGATAAAAGAATTAATTTTCTCTGTATTCTATTAGAAATTGTTTTTATTATAATGATACCACCAATGTTCTTCCTGTTATTTCATGAAAGCTTCTTAGCTAAGCTAAATATTACTTGAGACCATTGTATCAAGACAAAAATACTCAAGATTCTAAAAATTAAATATGGAGAGCTATAAAGAAAGCATATAAGAGCTTTAAAACAATTGCATTTATCAGTCGCTGGGATTTTTTTTATTGAGAAGTGCCAAACTTAAACATGATTCCATCCAGTATGTACTCTAGTTGAGATAGTTTAGTTATGTACTTATGATGTTCCTAGGTTTCAGTGCAAATGTTATGATAAATGGCCTCAAGTAACCTATGACTTTGATAAGGATTGAACCTATTTCATCCCAGGATGAATAATAGTGTTGAACATTTTCAAACCTCAATAACGGCAGTAAGATGTATCTCTTTCTAAAGGATAATCTGTTAACATGTCACAATATTATTTTACAAGGAAAAAACAATGGTTTCAGTGTGTTGCATAACAAAATATATCATGCACTTCATTAGATGTTAGGTTATTTTATTTGGATGTATCTGAATAAAGTTTTTGTTAATGTTACTTAAGGGAAAGTTTCAAGCACGAGAGACTTATGCATGTTGCTTAACGTTAAGAGTATTTTTTTGTGAATTAACATGTTCTTTACTCATTTCTGATATAATAGCTATTCTTACCCAACAGAACTTATTTCATCAAAGATTTATAATGACACAATTGCTTTAAAAACGGTGAAGAAAAAATAAAATGCATTGTAGAACATGGAATGCCATACCATTTCTCTAACATTTAGCTATTTAATTGTATTAAAGTATTATAAAAATAGTACAAAATTAATAATTACAGACTGGGGAAAATCTTCCTAAAGAACTTCTTGCAAATGAATCTTATTTGTTCCAGCTTCTTTTCCTTATTTCTCTCTAAAAGGTATGTATTAGGGTGGTCCTTATATGGGGTTTACATAAAAATGTCAAGTGTTTTGAGCACACACCCTATTATTTTTTTACTTTTGGCATTTTTGGCATGATAATGTGCCAAATGTTGTTAAAATTAATTAATATTAACTCATACCGCACTGGACTTAAATATTTAAATAAACCTAAGTACAGAAAGTGTTTTGTTTCTATTGGTATACACAATTGAAATCAATCTACACATGTTTTATAAATATGCTTAATATATTTAAATGGAGGAAATTTAATATGTAATAGGACATACAAAATGTAGGAATGCAGCTAAAATCAGTTCTAACACAAGTTTCTTTTCATTTTTCTTTACAGTCAGGGTATTGTCTGTGGTGGTTCATTGCAAAATGAATTGCTTTAGTTGTTCATTGGCCATTAATAGCCCACTGAACTGTTGCACTCTGCAAGAATCTTAGCACCTTAAGATTTTTCATGGTCTCTTTACAAATGGAGCAAAAAGAAAGAAAAGGAAAGAAATAAAGCATTCCAGCAAATAACTTCTCCCCTAAAATGACCTGTGAGCTGGTGTCACAACAGACAATTTGAACATTTTCATTTGGTCTGGAAACTCTTATGGCATTTTTTTTCCCACTACAATTCGGTAATGCAGGCACCTATTAATTGTTCCTGATTTTCATATTTATATAAGATATGATGATTGGTAGTCTTTCAGTTCTTGAATCCTGACATTTAATGCTGGCTCCAATTTAATGCCTAGCCTCTCAAAGAACAGTCACAAAAGTCTTCTATTTAAACAAATATTTAATATTATTTATTTATGCCAACAATAGCTCAGTGGTAGAGCGTCCGCCCGGCAAGCGGAAGGTCTGTGGTTCAAATCCCAGTTGTGGCATTGAATTTTTAAGTTCCAGTTCTACCTCTTAAATATTTAATATTTTCTGCCTGTTCCTTTCTGAATTGTTCTCAATATCCTTGATTAAGTGCTGTTTCATCATTACGTCCCAAGGCCTTAGTTGTAGCCTCAATGATGAACACTGCATCTCTCAGACTTAATTGACATCTATGTATAATTGCAGCTAATTTTGGTCTCGTAAAACACTTTCTTCCACGTTGGTTTTCTTTTTCTGAACTTATCTTGTTTCCATCCAAAGATGCTTCACTACCAGAAATTAAAGCTGAGCTCATGTATGTTATGTAAAAAACGGTATCACCATCAGGGTCAATCATTTCACTTGTTTCTTCAGACTAATCATTGATAATTTCCAAAACTATGAACTGTTAAAATCCTTCATCTCTCCTACCTCCTGTTTCATAACTCTAATCCTTGCCCATTCCTCTTTTGCTGCCAGTTTCCAGTCAACACCTCCAAGATAACCTCTACAGTCAGGTAGACTCTCATTGATGTAACAGAAATAGTTTATCCTCTATTTTTATCATGTTCAAGCCTGGGTAACATCGAACAGATTATTTAGTGTTGGAGAAAACTTATGTTCTTGCTCTTGCTTGTCTTCTCTGGGCACCTTTTTGCAGATTGTGCTACTCTGAATATAGATCTATAAGTTTCTTTGTGCAGTGAGGTAAAGATCTTGTAGAAATCTTAGCCTTATCCCAAAATATAATACATTCACGTGCATTTAAATTAGCACTTTCACTGATAGTCAATTTTACTTTGCATATGTTATAAAACAAGACTGGCATAAACCTATCAATTATATGGTAATTTATGTCAACTGATCTGGTAAGTAAGTTCACTGACTAAATAAATATCTGTACTTCTTAAACTACTTGCCATGATGTAAATAAACAGTCACAACATTACTCAATAGAAACTGAGGCTCAACTGAAGGTGGGTATGGCAGCAGTCAAGTACGTGCGTAAGCAGGAATAAGCCAAAATGATGCAACTTCTTGGTCACTGTGTCACAGGTTCCTCTTCATGAATTTCAACAAAATAGATATTAAAATTTTTCTTAGAATAAAAGGGAAAAAATTAGGTTTGCATGAAGAAATATTAAATTTGAAAAATAAGGATCACCCTAGTATTTATTTTGTAATAAAGGAGCTAAATTTTTTAATAGATTTCTTTAGTTGAGAGATATGAGATTCCAGTCCAGCAAAACCTTGGAGTTAGCCATATGAACAGATGGGTATTGAAAGGGATAGTCACTTTTTCTCCAACACAGACTTTGTGAATTCTTCTCTTTTGTTAAAACACAGTGGTTTTTTTAACATTAAATAGGTATCCAAACTGAATTTTTAATCGCTTCTATATCAAAAACTTCTAGAACATGTTTCAGAGACTGCCGTCGCCATTGTCAGCCACATTTCTTCTGTGGCTTGTGGATAGTATATTCTGACTGGACAAATAGTGCAGTGATGCCATCTAAGGACCACAAGAGGAATTGTGGCAATAATCTAAGTTCGTGATGCACACAATTTCATGAAACATGTTCCAGAAGATTTTTACATAGAAGTGGAGCTATAATGATTAAAAATTCAACTTGAGTATTTAATACAGATGATTGGAAATCTATAAACTGTCTGTATGCAAAAATCCCTATCTTGTAACACAGGGTAAGCCAGATGTGTCTCTGTGGCTTGCATTGTTTCAGCAAAAACCAACAAACTACCCTTGCTGAAAGTGAGCTGCTAATTACCTACCATTTCACAAGCTATAGTTTGATTGTTGTTAGAATATGGAATTGTGACGTCCTCAAGTCCATTTTCCATAAACTTCATTTGCTGCACCGTGATATTAAGGCTACAGCTTGTGTTAAACACTGTGACTCTATATGGACAAGAGAGGAGAAATGAGAAGTGACAGTGGGCATACAAGGGACTACAATTGTTATCAGAACTCTGAGGCAGTCACATATGCAATGCTTTGTACTTTTCACACAGACAGCAGGTGGAGCACTGACCCCGACTTCTCTTATTAGGCAAGTAGGCTGTTTGGTACCATTGTGCATCATTGTTTCAGAGGTCTGCAACTGTCACATTACAGAAGCTGTACAGGGCAACTCCTTGCACTCACACTCAACAAAAACACATTACTATACAATATTAGTTTTAATGAAATAAATGGTATGGCATTCTAGGCATTTTTCTGAAGTATTCCTTTATCAAGAGTTTTATCATATTCTTTAAATACTTTTTGACTATCAAGTGAAGGACTGAGTAAGTGAATGGGTACCTAAATTGCTTACTACCTTCCTTTCATCCTTTAGAACATATCCACTTAAAACTGTGTACATAAGTGGTACCTGTCAATTTTATCTACAGCATCAGAACTTTAAAAGAATACAGTTTAAAATTGATATACTCCCAATGTGGTACCATTGTGAGTGCAGAACAAGATGATTTGCGTTCATCACCATCCTGATTGGTTGTTTTATGGTTTTAGAACAAAATAGATTCCTTTAAACACAAGTTGAAGAGTGACTACAATTTAATACAAATTGCTGAAAGTAATATCTAATTATGTTATATTTAGAAACCAGAATGTTAAGTCTCTGAGGAGCAAAGGTGAGAACAGAACAAAAAGATGTCATCCAACATAGACTTTATTGTTGATACATTTTAAAGTAGTGTACATATTGTATGATAAGCATGAATTTAGAAACTAAAATAAAACCATAGTTGTGATAATCAAAGCAAAAGTGTATAACTGATAAGCAGGCATAGGGATTCTTAAGCAGCTGCCTTCAAGTTATCCACATGGCCTGGTGAGTTTCTGCAAATGCCAACAGACTGTGTGAGGGTTAGGAGGTAGTTGTTATCTGCGTTAAAGTCCAGTAATAGTTCAACTTTATTTCCTTGTGCCCTGGCTTTAATGCTTAGGAATTTCTATGCCTGCTGATAAGCATTTGAAATACTTTTATGCTTTAGATATTACTGCTTAGATGTACCAGTGTAGGACATTAATAAGTATAATTCCAAAAGATGGTAATGCTGCTGCACATTTCTGGAATGCTGAGTTGCCTTACAATTTAATTGTTTCTATGGTTGGCTGATCCTGATCGTTATGAGAAGTTCTATATATTCAGGGTATTCCAAAAAAACATTAATAATTATTAGTATGTTGTGCAGGACAGTAAACTGATTGGTTTTCAGGTAGGAACCCCTGTCTGGAAATGCTCGGTTTGGACGCTGTAGAGCATCAAAGTATGAGATGGGTGCACATTCACATTTCATCAATATATCCAACATCAAGCTCTCTACATTACAAACAGGCTTCAAACTGTGTACCTCCTACGTCATTGCAGAGCCTGTCTCGGTGGTGCTGAATCTCAAGCACATAACTCAATATGTGCAATTGTCTTTGAAGATTTTCAGTCGCTCCATGGACTTAAGCCATAAGGTCCTCCGTCGATGTTACAGGAATGTCACCATACTCTTCATACAACTCCACAGAAAATAGTCAAGAGGTGTCAGATCTGGTGACCATGCTGGTCATGGAACTGGTTTACCTCTACCAATCCATTGATTTGGATATGTGATGTTGAGGTGATTCCGACATTTACATCTAAGTGTGCTGGAGCTCAAGTCAGCCATTTCAGCAGCTGTGTACTGATACATGTCGCACTGCTGTTAAAAAACATTATTGTACCGGAAACTACACAAGTAATACAGTAGGATGCACACCAAGGACTCTATGGAGGAATTTAGTGCATGCACAGGAATGTTATTATGCTCAGCTCATTCATCCCAGTATACAGATGGCTAAAGGGTTGCATATCTTCTATATCAAGATAATCAAAACAAATGTTAACAAACTGTCACAACTGTTTGTTCTCAAACTTCATTGTTCCACAGTGTCCAAACCGTGCATTTCCAAATGTTCCTATTTGAAAACTGATCAGTTTGCCATCCTGCACAACATACTAAGCATTATTATTTATTTATGCCAACAAACTTGCTGTTGGTGTTCCAATTCTACCTCTCATACTAAGCATTGTCTATATTTTTTTGGGACACCCAGTATATATCATGTATCAGAAATGAAATGTTTTGTTTCATTCCTTGATTGCTCCTTGCATTATGAAACTGACAAAAGCTTCCAAAACAAAAAGGTGTTCTTAAATAAAAGAATGTTTAATCCTTGTAGTGATGACATTGAACAGGTCAGCTCAGTCTAATCTGGCAAATGACCTATTATAACGATGTAAATTATTAAGGAATGTTGTTGTTGTTTTCTAGTGCCTTGCATCTGGCAATGAAGCCATTAGCATTCGTGCTTTCCAATACTTTTGAACTGTAGTTTCTTCTGATCTTAATGCTTCACAGGTCTTCAAGTGGTCTTCGTTCATTGGTGCAGGATCGTTACACAGGACACATATTGATGAGGCTGAGATTTATTAACGAATGTTCCCCACTTCAAAAATGAAAATTTTAGTATATAAGGGACTTAATGTTTTGAGCTGCTGATACATGGTTGGCAATAGATGCATTTCATAAATAAATAACAGCTTAACAAGACAAAAGGGAAACACCAAGTGAGATGGCTATACAATAATGCGTGAGGCTCATGTTCAGGAGGTCCCAGGTTCAGTTGCTGTGGGCCGACCAATCTTATTGGGATTTTTCCATGGTTTCCCTCAGTTGCCAAGGTAAATACCAGATTGGATATTTAATAACAAGACCCAAAGTTCCATCTTAAGTCTAAAACAATTATATAAATGAAAAATAGATGGCAATAGTGAATGCTATGCCATCTACCACCACAGAGGGAGAGATACAGTTTCCCTGCGCTGCTCCCTCTATGGTCTCGTGATAAGCAAGGTGGTATGGTATTGGGATGAGACCTTGAAGGCTAACTATAGATTTATCTACAGATAGACTGGATGGCACCCTAATGTCATCTGCATGTCACAGAGGCGGAGGTATAGTTGTGCTGCACTGCTCCCTTTGTGAACTCATGACAAAGCAGGATGGTATGAATTGTGATGAGACCTTGAAGGCTGTCTACCACAGACTGTTCTCTGAGTATCTCATAACAGATCCAGTGCAATATGACTACGCAGTTAAAGCAATTTAAAAGAAACTGAAAAAAGTGAACTGTACGATTATGCAAAACAATTTACAAGATTACTTGAACAGTTTTGCCTTTCTTACGCATATATTACTTATATATAAGTCGTCACTATTTCTGCAAACACAGGATCACTCAAATAAAATTCATAACCAAGATGTTCTTTGCAAAAGTATGAGGCACCAGATATTGGCCATATGTTTTTGAATGGGCTGTAACTGATCTGTCCTGGGTATCATGAACAAGACCCTTGTCTAATCAACAATTTCTCCCTTGCACCTCATTCCCCGGGGACTTCCTTTGCTGTGGAAAACAGTAATGAGCCTGTAGCCTTTTGAGGAGGAAGAGATTTCCTGAGCTTCAGCAAGGTGATTTTAGCATGATTTCAGCTTAACAGGAAGTATGCTATTCAAAGCAGGCATTAAAACGGTCCAAGACTAGTTGCTGCCAATTCTGCAGGATAGCCTGTTGCACAGCGTAGGTACAAGGACATGATGATTATGCAGTGCACATGCCCTGTTGGAGAGATTTGTCCTGAGTGGGAAGGGGCAACCCACTTTTGACATATTCCAATGGAATTGATGCTCCATACTGAGCAAAGATAATCCCCATTCCCATTCCTCATTAGCATAGTTGGTCAGTTCAAGCTTTAAGAGACATTGCAGCCTCTTGAACTCCTTCTTGTCCTGGAGGGAGCCTGCATGCTGGGCATGGCGACATGCCCTATTTTTTGCTGTGATGATGTCACAAAGGAATTTTCTTGCTGATATCTGGCACCATGCAGGTGTTATCATTTATTAAAGGTGTTATCATCTTCATGGCTGAGGCTCTGGAGGAGTGATCTTGGAGATCAGCACTTCAGCTTCCTGCTCTGAGATGTAGTGACCCAAGACTGCTAGTTTTCTGCTGCCATGATTTTGGTGAACTCTTGCCAATTGGTGTGCTGAGAGCTGGGAACTAGGTTTAAATGGGGATTTAAACAACAAGGAAAGGGAGAAGTGATAAGAGAAAAGTTCAGGAAAGAGAAGACCTGGAGATGGTATCAGGAATGGTTAATTAAAGCTATGTCAAGCCAATCTGGAGGGTGGCGATCCCCTTAGGTTATGTTGGAAGAGGGTGATGAGAGCACCACTAGATTGTTTGTTCAGGACATAGTGTTCCAAAGATACTCTGCAAAGTGTAAGTATGGTGGAGTTCCAAGCTGGGCTTCTAGCATTGTAGTCTCCCATGGCAATAGATGATGCTGAATGTTAAAATTTACATAAATGGCAATTCTTCTAAAGCTGTCACCCCTATCAGTTCTATAGGAAAGCATTCCTTGGATGAGTAGCTTTGACCAAAGGTGTCAGATGGGTCTCCTGCATGAGGAGCACATGTATAACCTTGGGAGCAATGAAATTTGCCATTTCCTTCAACTTCCATCCAGGACCTTTGACATTCCACGAGGAGACTTAGAGGAAGAGCTTAAGGTCTGTAACTGCCAGCTGAAATAGCCAAGATGAATTGTAAACTTGAGCATGGCATGCACAAAGATGTTGTAGGGATGGATGTAGGTTAGTCAGGTTTGCAGGGCTTCTGCTATGAAGATGGCAAATTCCAGCTGGAGAGGGAGGGGAATTTGGTTTGTATGGAAAGGAAGGCTTCATTCACAATGTTGGACAGGGTGGCAGTTTGACTGGATGGAATAGGGTGTGACTGGGATTGTTCATAGGTGGAGGTGGCTGCCATTTGAGTCCCAATGCCAGGCATATTTGTTACTGACCAGGTAAAGTGCCAGTTGCAGGTAGCTGGGCTGTAGATCCTGGCTGCTTTGCTGCTGTGGTGCAGGCTCTGTACTTGGTGGGAAGCTGTGGAGACAAAAGGTGGCCACCACATAAATTAGATATCTGATTGGTGGCCGTTGTGGCAGTCCTTTCTATCTGTGAACTTTTTGATCTCCCTCTTTCACACTATCAAAATTGTTTTTTCCTGGCATTACCCTACTAATTTCATCCAATTTTTAGAATTCCAACACCTTAAGTAATATGAAATAGAGATATTACTGTGAATCGTCCATTAAACATGGATTCATGAGATTGTGTGATCTACTTAATCCCCTCTGCATTATGGCATACAAACTCGGTAAAGTTATTATGTGAAACAATTTCTACTTTATGGCCACTTGGTAACCAATCAGACAATTATTAAGGCAGGTCAGTTGAATTATTCAGGTTGAAAGCAGGACATTTAAATAAAAGTTTGGAGCCAGCCAACAGAAGGTCATCCATCATGTTAAGCTGCTTTGCAATATCTAGTGCCTTCTCTTGTAACATTTTTCCATCAATGGAAACGTTTTTCTCACGATGTTGATTGAACCAGACTGTAAGACATTTTTCTAAATCAGCAAAATGCCCTGTTTGTATTCTCTTTAAATTTTGATAGCTGCATTCAGGCTCTGGTATGTTCCATATATTCTCTTCATTTTTATTATGGTTGTCAGTGTGGAGTAAGGTAGGCTCAAACACTCAGCAATATTATTAATTTCTTTAGGACTGTTTTTAACCTCATCCAGAATTTTTAATTTTTCACCAAGAGTTAAGGATTTTCTTGTTTTCTTCCTTGTTGATATTCACACATGTTTCTTCTCCTGTTTGTAACTCGAAACTCCACTTAAAATACATAAGTGACTATTGGAACAATATGACGACAATGAAATGATAAATGACAATGAAAACAGCACACCAGCAGTATATATAGCTTGTCTAAAAGTCCTGACACTCTGTATGTGCTAGTGAGGAGAAATGCGGGGAAGTGTTAAGAGTGGTGGGGAAGCAAGTGACTAGAAGGTTATCAGAGCTTGGAGGCAGTCACATATACAACACACGAACTTATCACTCTCACAGCAGCTGGAAGACTGAGCCCCCCCACTTCCCTTTTATGCAAGTGGACTGCTGCTATTACGCATCTTTGCTTTAGGAATGGGAGAATGTCAAGACTTTTAGACAAGTTGTACTCAACTTAAAGCAGAGAAGTGACTGTTGGAACCAAGGTTAATAGATTGTTGGAACGATATAACAATGAAACGATAAGCGACAATGAGAACCGCAAACCTGGCAGTTCCAAGGCTATACACGCAAGCATACCACCATGTGCCTTTTTAAAAACGTATAAATGGATACTTTTGTGTGTGGGGATCAGAAAAAGTGACACATTACTGAGAAAACATATAACTGAACAATGTATAATTGAGCAAAATTTTCATGGAGAATGACTGGTCCCTAAAAATGTAACATATGTGCAAAAAATGTAGAAGCGAATAACGTATAAGCAAGTTTCAGCACTAGTGCAAGCTAGCAGTGTTTTCCGTAATTGTACTGTTGCAATGTCATGGGACTTCAAGCAGTACATTCACTGGAATGGAAGCTACCAACTGTGCAAGGTTACAGTAGCAGTTACTGCTGCCACACTAGTCCACTGCATTGATTTGTAAGTAATTTAATTACAGCAGAACTGTTACAGACTCCATTCTCATTTTTTCTGGGAATAATGAGTAAACTTCAGTGTATTTTCAGATTTTTAAATGGACGAGTTTATTTTATATCTAACTTCAAAAATTGAATCATATAAACTATAATTATTATTAACAACAATAATAATACTAATAATAATAATAAATAAATACAATTTTCTAATAAATACCTCTAGAAAGATTGCAATTTATCTTTAATTTGAGCTAAAGATCAAGTAATTTGATTACAATACTGGAAGTATGATTGATCAAAAGGTGAGGTTTGTGGGATTTTGGGACATTTCAGAAATTGATATCTCCCAAAATAAATTTTTTTAATAAAACAAGAAACATGAGTCAATGTATTTTGTTCCAAAAGCAGTAAAAAAATTTCAAGATAATCGGAGATATTAAGGTCAATTTTTGCCATACTTCGTGCGATTTGATATGGACTGACTATTGAGATGACCTCATGGCAAAAGGTTTAATATACTCCAACATGGTCTTAAAGCTGTTTAAATTTGTTTTATATTCATTTATGTTGGAAATAATATGAAATGTTATATTTTGTTTATAAATATATGTACATCAAGAACAGAATACCAATGGCAGAATAGTTGTTGTTAGCTAATGCTGGATTTCTGACAATGAAGTCATTAATCCTCTTACTCTCCAATATTTTTCACTGATGGATGGGGTGCTAGAAGTGGCCGGGCATATTTGAAGGTGGTCTCGGTCCATTTCCTCTTGCAGATCACATAGAGGACAGAGTGGTGAAGAATATATCCCAATTCTGTTTAAATGTTTTGCCAGACAACCATGTCCTGTAATCAACCTGAAGGTTGCAACTGCTGTTTTTCGAGCATACTCAGGAATTACTGTTTGAATGTTTGGTAGTTTCCATGTTTTGTTTTTTGATTTTTCGTAGTAATATTTTGCAATAATTTTTTAAAATTCAGAGTTGACTAATCTTTTAGCTGCATAAAATGGTAGATTAACTATAGATTTCTGCACATTGCCGGTACCCTTTTTAGCAAGAAAATCAGCTTTCTCATTACCACTCGGTCCACAGTGAGCTGATATCCATTGGAAGACTAGGTGTTTTTGAAGTGCGGTTAGATGGGTAAGGAGTTTCCAACATTCTATAATTGTTTGGTTTTTTGGTGACAACTTGGAAGTAAATGCTATAATTGCTGCCCTGGAATCTTAGAGAATAACTGCTTGATGAAAATGTGAAATAGTAATAAATAGTGAATAGTAATAAATCATAATTTATCTCACTTATCTTAGAGAGATATAGATGGCATTGAATTTTTCAGTTCCAGTTCTACCTCTCAAATATAACACTTTGTTGCACCGTAGCTGCTTGCGGTATGTATATTATATACCAACACACACAACCCAGGTACAGCATATGAACAATACTAATACACTACTGGGAAAAATATGCAGCATTCAATTTATGCATCTTAGTTCATAATGGTTTCACATTTAGCAGTTTCAGAGATAAACTGAGAGTATTAAGCATAGAAATTGCACAATGAAAGAAGATTAAGCTCATTTAAGTCAACCACATGGAATTGGTGTAAAGCAAATTGTGATTGCATGAAGCAAACTCAAAACAATGGAGTGGTGAGATTACAACTGCACCAATTCAAATTGGTTTCACTGCATAAGTTCTTTTTCATTTTAAGAAACCTGGCACTAGTGCAGCACAAAATGTTTATTAAATTTGATACAGATACAGTACATTATTTGCAAGGGAAAAAAAGGAAGAAAGAACAGCTGTGCAATTCAAAACATGAGAATCCATGAAGTACAATGTCTTTTCCTCTCTTACCCGCATTTATTTACAATCAATATTGTTTGCACCAAAAGATTTTCATACAGAATGGTGTACAGAATTTCCATATGGAATTAAAAAAGAACACACTATATAGTTCAACAAGTATTAATAAACATTAGTGACTAAAACTTCACTTATCTTTTATAATTATGTATAAAAGATAACTGAAGTTTTAGTCACTAATATTTATTGATTTAATTTATTTCACTGTCAATTGCTTCAGTTTAATTGTTTTATTCACCACTTAGTTATTAATCTTGGTCCTTTCTCCCAGACTTCAGTCTCTCTATTTCCTTTTCAAGCTGCACACAGGCCTGTTCGATCTCATAGTTCTTACTCACAAGCCCTACCCACTGCGCTTCCAATTGCCGCAGCTTTTCTCCACCTTGAGTTTGCATGTTCTTACGTTGCCAGTTTATTTCTTGAATCTGCTTTCTGGAACAAAACATTAATTCATTAATCAGCCTTATAGTTGGTGTGCCACTGTTGTTCAATTTGATGACCCTATCACAAACTTCTATGCAATTAGGGACTGCTTTTAAAACCTGAGGCATAATAATTAATACTTGTTTTTAATCCCACAATTGTACTGGGTTAAAAATGCTGTACATGGTAATACCATACCTCATACCCTGTAGTTGCTTCTGAGCCTGTGTAACTAGTTGAACCAAAATCTCCAAATAGCACTTCCAGGCTTCACAACCATATTCAACCATCAATTCCAAGTTGCATATCCTATTAAGGAAGAGCATACATTACATGAGTTCAATTCAATTCAATTTTATTGCAATTCAATATGGTGTAATACACGATTGAATCCAGTCAATAGTAAGCAAGTACATATGAGTAGCAAAGACGTTAATAATAAACAATAACAATAATAATGATAATAATAGTAATATACAAAGAACTGAATTAACCAAGTAGTAGAGACTATGCACAATGAACTATTTACAGTATGTACAATTTATAATTAAATTTATACAACTTATAGAATATAAATACAAAACTAGTGCTGTCAATGGAATATTACAAGCTAGTTATTATTTACTATTACAGAATTTATTTACACAGATATTCATCAGTACTGTAAAACGATTTACTAATCAGGAACTGTTTTAACAGTTGTTTAAATTTATTTAAGTTATTATTGTGCCATTTCTTTATTTCTTCTGGTAGTCCATTATAAAATTTTATTCCAGTAAAACTAGGCATCTTTTCATACAAATGTAATCTGTAACTAGGAATAGCATAGTCATTTTTATGTCTGGTATTGTATCTATGAACATCAGAGTTGGTTAGTGACAAAGAGTTGTTGTTGTTTTCTAGTGCCTTGCATCTGGCAATGAAGCCATTAGCATTCGTGCTTTCCAATACTTTTGAACTGTAGTTTCTTCTGATCTTAATGCTTCACAGGTCTTCAAGTGGTCTTCGTTCATTTCTGCTGGATCGTTACACAGGACACATATTGGTGAGGCTAAGATACCTATTCTGTAGAGATGACTTGCCAAACAGTCATGATTTGTCAATAGTCGGAAGGCTGCAACAGCTGTTTTCCTTGAGTGACAAAGAGTTGTACTTTATAAAATGTAGAATGGTTTTGTAAATATATAAGCTTGGTAGGGTTAAAATATTTAATTGCTTAAAGGTATTTCTGCATGGCTCATTGAAATTTAGTTTGCCTAAGTATCGAACTGCCCTTTTTTGTAAAATAAATATTTTACCAAAATTTGCTTTAGATGTGGTGCCCCATAGTTCAATTGCATAAGCCATATGCGAGTGAATAAGGGAGTAGTACATAGCTATTGCTGCTTCAATTGAGTTACCCAATTATCATAAATTTGCGATGAAAGGAATTATTAATGAGCTCATACAATAACTTATCTTCATATGTTAATGAGATAATCTATCCCAAGATAAACTGTAAAAAATCAGCTGCTCTTTTAACTGAACTATCTATGACTGACACCATTATCTTTGTTGCAATAGTATATAATTTAAATCAAGTTTATACAACCATAACTATCAGCTATGAAGGAGGGCTGTGGTGCGCTAGTTGGTACATTTCTCCCCAAAAACTGTCCTACTCTTTGTCTCATGAGTTAATGGTAGGTTCTAAGCATGCTAAATATCATTTCCTCAAACAAGACTTCAATCCTGATTCCATGACATCCCATTTGAAAACAGCATATCATTTTTCTCCAAACCATTTCCAAGCAATGCCCATTTGATCCACATTATTTCAAGACAATTTGACCAAATAAAATATAACAAAAACACTGTTCCTTTAACTGCTTCCCAAAATCTAAACTATTTCTCTTGATCTTACCCTGAAAACAGGAATAGCTCCATGGTTTAGTTCATGGCCACTGAAGATCAATGATCAGTTTCTGACTACTGGCTGACAATTTTAAGTTACCTTAGCCAGTCAATCACTTCTGACTTGCTCACGTGAAATATCCCTAGTCCAAAGTGGTTTGTGAAAGTCTGCAAGCTATTACTGACAACTTGTGTAATCTCTTCTGTTTCCAAACTGAATTTTAAGTTTGTGCTGTAGTATTCATAGGTCGAACTATCAGTTTGAGAGAACAGTTTGAAGTACACACACATTTTTAATTTTATATACCCACCTAGTAGGTAAAGGATGTACTGGATTCTGCCAACAAATTAGATGTTTTTAATTATTTTTTATTTTATCAAAAATGGCTAACAATTTTGATTAAAATACCACATATTTGACACATTTTTATGACAAAATGAACACTTTGAATTTTCTAAGAAGAGCATGTAAAGTTGTCTTCATTAGGGATGAATTTTGTATTACTGTGACCAATAATTGACACATTTTTATGACAAAATGAACACTTTGAATTTTCTAAGAAGAGCATGTAAAGTTGTCTTCATTAGGAATGAATTTTGTATTACTGTGACCAATAAGGGACACACAAAAAATGTTGTTGGCTAATGCTGGCTTTCTGACAATGAAGTTATTAGTCCTCTTGCTCTCCAATATTTATTCACTGATGGATGGGGCACTAGAAGTGGCCAGGCATATTTGAAGGTGGTATTGGTCCATTTCCTCTTGCAGATCACTTAGAGGACAGAGTGGTGAAGAATATATCCCAATTCTGTTAAAATGTTTTGTCAGACAATCATGTCCCGTAATCAACCTGAAAGTTGCATCTGTCACTTTTCAAGGATACTCAGGAATTAGTTTGAATGTTTGGTAGTTCCCATCTTTTATTTTTTGATTTTTCATAGTAATATTTTGCAATATATTTTTTTTAATTTAGAGTTGACTAATCCTTTAGCTGCATAAAATGGTAGATTAACTATAGATTTCTGCACACTGTTGGTAGCCTTTTTTGCAAGAAAATCAGCTTTGTCATTACCACTCAGTCCACAGTGAGCTCGTATCCATTGGAAGACTAGGTGTTTTGAAGTGCTGTTAGATGGGTAAGGATTTTCCAACATTCTATAATAGTTTGGTTTTTTGGTGACAACTTGGAAGTAATAATATAATTGCTGCCCTGGAATCTGAGAGAATAACTTGCTTGATGAAAATGTGAGATTCTATACAAAAGATTTTCTAGGGCAGAAAAATAAGAAATAAGATTTTAGCCAATACAAATAGGTTATTAATGGACAAATATAAAGCATTCACTCTGAAAGACAGAGAAAGGGAGGAATTTATTTTGATATCTAAGATGTACACAGACCTAGTTGCCTGATGCTCCAACTGAGCCATAGAATTCTCCACACATTCTGTCCATGCTGCAATATCAGTCATCTTTCCAGCAGGAGGAGGAGGCAGCTCATATCTCTTCATGCTTAGGACATCCATTGGCTGACGCTGTTGCATACGTTCAAATTCAGTGCGCATTATCTCTGTCTTAACAAAAGAGTATTGTTAGAAAAATATGTATAAACACACTTTATAAAAACAATGCAAGTCTTCTTCGAAAAAAAAAAATATTGATTTTCCTCCCCTGACTTATCTGATGAACCACATGTATGTAAATTACAGAGTAAGCGAAGCAAACATGTCCCAAAAGTTGACTCCAAATGTTTAAGTACTGAACTTGCCTTCACTGTTACAAAGCTTCCAAAGATTAATTCAAGTAAAACAATTTGACAATACAGAATGAATTAAGCTACATGTATACAAAGAAATCAAACCACTAGATGTAGAGATTTAACATGGAAAATCAGTCTCCCCCTGTTGATTTTAGAGATCAATTTTGCAAGAACACACTTAACTCTTAACTTTTGAGGCACCTTTATTGAGACTAAGTTTGTGAGGTGTGATCTATCACACCTTTACTTTATTTTTTCTCATTGTAAATGTTTCAGACCTGATGTCCTGATTATACAAAAATAATATTTAGTGACGAATAGTAACTTGTAAAATGCCAGATGTTGATAAAAATCTATACACGAACGCTTTATACAACTTCTGTTAATTAAGTAAAAAGAGTAAGAGGAAATTACACACACACACAGATTCCAACTGTTGTACCAACTAGATTAATAAAACAATTAAATAATTCATTGCATATTTAGAAATGAAAGGGTGCAATACAACAATGAAATACGCCATATATGATGTGTTCTGCTTTTCACATGTTTGCAAAAAGAGAGTATTTGTTACTGATCAAGCTTAAATGTAATGCTTTGGAAAGAAAACATTATATAAATATTTGAGAGGTAAAATCAGGACTGAAAAATTCAATGCTACAGTCAGGGTTTGAACCACAGATCTTCTGTTTCACGGGGTTCAAATCCTGGCTATGGCACTGAATTTTTCAGTCCTGATTTTACCTCTCAAACATTCTTAAAATGCAAAATTGACCTTCCATTTTTCTATTAAAATATTAATTGATGCACATTCCCATTCTTGTTCCTGGTTTGCCTTTCCATTCTGGTTTCCATTCTCTGGTTATTATGAACCAGCCTTTATTGCAAATGTATGCAGCATCTGAATTTTCACTGTCCACAGATATTTTGTGGAGTGATGTGTGACAGTGAGAAGGTGAGTCAAATTAGATACTTGAGTCACATTGGCAATCAATTCATGGATAAAATAGCATTTACTTACTTGTTTTTAGGAATAAACACAAAACATCAACCAGGCATTCCAAAAAAGCAAATTATAGTGCATGCAATCCTATTCTGGCAGAAGTAATGATGAATTTTTCAAGTTCAACTGCAACACTCATTACAGTCTACTTACTTCAAACGCACTCAGATTGAGTGGTGGTAGATGTTCCAAATAATTTTTTGTAGGCCTGTACCTTCTCGTTTCTTCTTCCACCATTGCCAAGGCCTGAAAATAAAATAAAAACAGAATGCATTATGACTATGAAAAAAACAATACATTTACAGAAAAAATGGAAATGTAGAGAAAGAAAGCAGAATAACATAGACAAATATATTGCCTACATCAAATTACTGTACTGTAAGTAGCACTGACAAACTTCCCTATTCAGCCATTCTAGTTAGTTTATGCTTCCATCAGTAGGAGGAAATTTGTGCCTGTTGTTGAACACGTCAGAAGTAAAGAGCTACCAGTATTTGAGTGAAAAATATGCAGTTAAACAACAGAATCCTGTGGTTTTAAAATTTAGCCTGAGGTTAGGCAGTAACGCATGGGTTAGCATGGGTTTATGAATAGGATGAGGGTCCTGTGGTATAAAAATTTAGCCCACAAATGTTACAATGCTTATGTTAGTGTGCATATATTGTGGTGATAATTTTGTAAACTTTTGGTTAAGTATAAATTTATAAAACTCAGATATTCGGGACATAGTTTATTAAAGTCCAAACATATGATTCCCTATCTGCATATGTGGAAGTCCATTTCCTGTAAGATAACATTGCATGGTTAGGTCATACACCGGTCCTACACCTGACAAATTATTAAGTAAATTACTTTGTAAGCGAGTTTTGTATATAAAACTACAAATTTTGACCACACGAGAGGTCGATTTTCACGTGCTAACACAACTTGCATCACTTTGATTTTTTATGAAAATTTCTTCCAAAATGGAGCTTATGCCACCAGGAACCTCCACCAAGATAATAACAACTATTCTACTCTAACCTGTATTTCCTCTTTCACCCAGTGTAATGTTCATGATTGAATGTCACAACATGAACAAACAACCATTTTCATAAATTACACTTATTACACTTGGACTGGCAGTTTCTTCTAGACATGCTCCTATTAACAAGATGCAGCCCTTGATTGCGATTCTGCAATGACTTTGTTATAAAGGAGTCTTAAAAAGGGTAGGAGGATGCGATCCATGCTTTACAGGTGAGATATCTACGAAACCTCTAATTTAGGTATTTTCATTGCATTCATCTGTTTCTCAAAGTTCGTTTTTTTGATTTGGGCGGGGGGGGGGGGGGGGGGGTTTGAGGGGCTGGATACAGCTTAACCTGTAGTACAGGCACTGGCAGGTAAACTACTTTATAGAGTGGTGGACAGTAGATGGAGCCAACAGCTTGCTTGCCGAGCAGCGATCAGGGACGTCACAGCAGTGGAGGTTCAACGTTTGGCACTGCAATACATGTATATGTGTTCTTAACAAAAATCTTAATGCAGTGCTTAGGATTAAGGCAGCACAAAATATCTCCCCACATATTCATAGGCTGGTCAACACAAAACTGACCAACTAAAAACAAAACATTTATTATAAGCTGCAGTCTAATTTGCTTGTATTTTATATAAGTTATTTATTCAAAATTTCTCATCAGTTAGACCTTTAACTGTTCTAATTCTATTATCTGTCTTGGGTTTTTATATTATGAAATATAATTTTATCTGTGTTACATTTAAGAGTTCATACAGAAAATCCATTTTGTTTTGCTGATTAAGTCGCTGTACATATAGGTACAAAATAAATTCATCAAGTAGGTAGAGAGAGTGAAAATATTCTGTTGCAAGTGTAACACAGAATTATGTATGATAAATGGTCTGACAAATTGGAATAAATATGTCTGTATACATACTCGCACTTTGTAATGCTATAAATGTAGAATTTGGTTCACTATTATTAGACTTCCTGCTATATGGTTAGTTGTGTCATCAATAAAGTACACTACTGATGTAACCCCAGAGCCGTACTGAGACTCTAAGCTAGCAGCGAGCCAGAGGAAGGCTCGATTGGACAAATCCTGCTGGTGCCTGCAGTAGTATCACACATGCAAACATTGGGGGAAGGAGTTGTGGGAGCAATAAAAATTGACAAGCTATACTACTCGCAAAAGTTAAAGGCATGTGAACGCTGGCCAATTCTCAAGCAGAGCGCTGTTGCCAAGCGTAGTGAGATGCATGTACCACATTCGGCGGCACTGGTAGGAGGGGTAAACTTAGAATTCGCTGGAGTCTGCAGTACGGCCCGCCTCCGTATGCCTTTAACTTTTGCAAAGATTATGATTGCACTTTGTTGCTGTGAGCTAAACTAAAATGGAGGAATAAAAGCAAAATAATGACATAATTTACCTAAGATATGCAAGTGTGGGACAAATAATATTCTATGGTCTTGCTATAAAGAATGCAGAGCAATTTAGTTGCAAGCTAAAACCGCTGAAAATATAATCTTTGGAATAAAGGTTTTAATAATAGTTTATTTATTTGACAAATTATGATAGTAGGGTCCGCACAGATGTCACCTTACACTTGTTAATGCATCTGCTGTACTTTATAAAGGTACTTTAGCAGTCCTTTTGAAAGGACTGCCTTCATATGTGTATTGTCTTGCTTCGATGACTGTTCTCCTTTGGCAATGGCACAATTAGTATACATGTCCTAATGTCAAAGTTTTTCATTTAGCTTAGTGAAATTTGCAAATTAGTTCCATTATATGTAAATAACGAATGCCACATTTCCCTTTTCTTATAAATGCTCATGTTTCCAAATGATTAATTAAAATTTAGATGTAACATGTTTCAAAATGGTAACATAAGCAAAAAAATTAGAATACATAATAAAAGAATACTCTCAAAAATAAGAATTTGGATCTTTTTATAATACAGTGCACAAGTCTTTAAATGGTCATATAACGAGCTAAAGTGGTACAAATGATAAAAAATGGTACGTCTCCTATTTCTACACCCTAAGCTACCAAAGGCTAAAAAAGAAAATTCTAAGACTTTAAACATTCTGACCAAATTTTCAGTGTGGCCTTGCCTTAAGGAACCACTGCTGCTCATTGTAAGCTCCCTGAGATCTTGAACCATTAACACATTTGGAGATTAAACATAAGCTTGCGTAAGTGTAACTGCTTTATCTCTGTATTTAGGCAGTTAAAACTTCAAATAATACAAAAAACACAGGATGCGACACACTAACCCAACTTATGCTGCATGTGGTGTAATTGAAATAGTTATTCCTCACTACGACGGCAATTCCGCTTGGAGCAGTCGAATATGTTTCCCAATTGGGTTTGGACTAGTTTTACTTACGGCTTCTCGTACGCCAGGCTCATCGTATCCTTGATCTATGTATGGTAGAGCATCCACCACAACTTCACCAGCCATTTTTAAAATCGGATGTAAATAAACAACACCATACCCCCGGGCGCCACCGGTCAAATATGGAGTAATATATTCCTCTATGGCGCATAGAAGAACCAACTCTGTAGAAACACAAAAATCAGGTGTGGTCGGGTGGGGTGCACTTACATGGTTTTCCATTCTTAAGCAAACTTTTGACATGACCATGGTATCTTAGTGGTTAGAGCAGCCGCTCGATTAGCGGAAGATTCAAGGTTCAAATCTCGGCTATGGCATTGATTTTTTTCAGTCCTGATTCCACCTCTTAAACATTGTTCACACACGGCTTGTGTATTTAAAAACACCAGCACTTAGTTTGTTGGCATAAATAAATAATAATTAAGCTCCACCTACAGTTTAGGTCACGAGTCGCCACTGTCAGATATAGAATCCAGAAAGCCAGGTAATTTTTTTATGATTCTGAACCAGGTGTTATTAAAGGTGTACCACTATGTTCCACAGTCGAACCTTTGTTATTATTAATATTTATAAGTGACTTACCATAAAATATTGGCAAAGAATCAATAGCTGTTCTCTTTGCAGACGATACTAGAAAAAAGAAATATATATTTCTTTAATATGCGGTTCCAATTTTGTAGATTCTCAAAATGTTTCAAAACTCACGGTTCTAATAACACAATACTTTCCTATGTGTTTAGGGAGTTCAGGCAATCACAGTTTAGCGCAGTAAACATGTATCTGTTCTCCCACGGAGCTTACAGGAGATACGTTAGATTAAAGTTAAATTAGGTTAGTTCTATATATGCAAGCATTTTTAAGAGAACTATGGTCTTATATATCGCAATCCACCGTTTTTACTACTATATTCATAAAACGAATTAGATTCAAAGTTAGATCAGGTGTAATTTTAAGCAAACTAATGTGGTTTTAGTGAAGTCGCACTGATGAGGGTGAAATTAGTTCAGCATGCTAAACAATGCCCAAAAAAAGAATGTGCTTATATCTAAAAGTCACATCAGAAGATATTTTATTGATAAACTGAATAGCTCAACATTTGGCTTGAAGCAAATAAGCTATCACTCAACTACAATAAAATGAACTTTATTCTATGCAAAGCAAAGTTTCTAAAAGTAAATGAATTAACAATCGGATATAACAATTACACTATAAAAATCCAATACAAAATGATTGGGCTCCAAATGAATTAAACTAAATTATTTTGTTGTTTAACAGCGCTGTCAATTGCCAGATTCACATCAGCGTCGCAGGTGTGCCGGGATTTCATTCCAAAGGAGTTCTTTTACATGCCAGTAAATATACTGACATGGAGCTGTCGTCTTTAAGCACACTTAAAAACCATCGGTCTGAGCCGAATTTGAACCCACGATCTTGGGATCAGTAGGCCAGCGTTTAACCAACTGAGTCACCCAGACTGACATCCAAATGAATGACCTGGTGAAAGAGCAAATAAATAAAAATCATGCTTGCTAGCTACCAGCACTTAACTACATTTGCCTTGCATTATGGAAATTAAAAACACCTGTTTAAACGAAGTGCCTTAAGAACAGTAGTTTACTTCGCCTGTTTTTACTTCCTGTCGTGATATGGAATTAGCTTCTGTGATAATTCAGTGCACAGCAAGTTTTTCATTACAAATATTCTGATGGTCTTACATGACTTTCTCTACTTGTGTACGAACTATTCCGTCACCACCCTACAAAAAGGATCTGGTGGGGTGGACTTACATGACTTTCCCTACTCGTGTACAAACTATTCCGTCACCACCGAAATCTATCTTGGTGGTGACGATTAAACTGTCTTGTTTTCCAATATTTTTTGCATAGAATATATGATGAAGAAAGAGTTGGGTACCGCTGAAAATGATACTGGTCCATATCCCTTAGATCATAGAATGGACAAACTGAAGAAGCAAACATTCCTATCTTGTCTTTCGACACTAAGAGATCATCCTTTTTTTTTAACCTAACATACGTAATGAACTTTCTGTGGAATTAAGGAACACAAGCGTTTCAAAATCATCATGGGATGGATGATGCATCAGGAGGAGGTAGCAGTTGGTTCATTGCTTAAGCTGTTTCCCCAACTTTGGACATTATGCTCTAATAAATCGCATGGTTATAACCAACGACAGTCACATTTCACACTATTTTAAGAATAATTTGGAAATTGTTTACTACCGTGCGAGAAAAATGTGATCAAATTGAAACAGAAGCACTTACCCCAGCACCAAGAGTAGGCCACCTCTGTTTTCCGGTTCTGTTTGTTTACGGACACACACGTCTTTACAAACAAGGTACATTTCAAGGCATGCAGTGGTGTAACCGAATAGAAACATGATGAATTGGTTTTGGGTTTACGTGATTGTGATTACATTACGTACGTTTTATTCTGGCATAGCAAGCACAAAGCTTTATTTTTACTTGGAGGACAAAAGTACTTATGTTCCCATTCGGCTTTGAAGTATCTTTTTACTTTGTTATATGCGACATGGTTCCACCACTGACACAATTCGAGGGACTGGCCGGTTCTCTGAGGTAGCGGGGGGCGTGGCTTGATAGTACGCACTGGTATATGTGCGGTGGCGGTGGTGTTCATGAATGTGTATGTTTAAGGGCTTCAACTACTATTTGGCAAAGCGACGAAGCGTATTGACCTTGGCTGTCGAGCGCTACGATCACTTCTTACCTTGTTTATTAGAACAGTGAAATAATAATAATAACTTGGCGTATAGTCAGCGATAAAACACAAATAGATGATCTCTCGTGCCCGCCGATGTATGATACGTTGTTGTCCTGAAGATATGATTGCATCTGAAGAGAGTGTATATACCCGTTGTTGTTGTTGTAGTGTTTAACGCCCGCTTTTACTACTACGGCACCGCAGGCGGTGACACTGATGACACATGGAATGAAGATGGAGCACCGGTGGAATGAGATGGCGGGGGAAACCGGAGCACCCGGAGAAAACCCGCCCTGACGCCGCTTCGTCCACCACGAATACCACATGCGGGTCCCTGGGATCGAACCCGGGCCGCCTAGGTGGTAGGCGAGCGCGCTAACCGCTCGGCCACGGCGCCGCCGTGTATATACCCGTATCGCCGTGTTTGTGCGATAAGGTTAGTGTAAACAACTCGGCAGTTTCACATTCTTTCCGATACGCCTCATGGCCTTGCCAAGTAGTACTAGGTCATCATTGTCCTAGACGACTACTTGATGTTTTAGCGACGCTACCTTTTTATCAGAATAGCTACTCAATTTGGCTTCACGAGGTTGAGCGCAGGCGGACCATTACCTCTCAACAGAGAAAAATCTCCATGCCGGTTCTGGGGATCCTGGGGTTCGAATCCGGATCCTCCACACCAGATATGGACGCGCTGCCATTGCGATATTGAGGGGTCCTATTTGTATGCGGAGCTCATGATTTGGGTGTTGAAAGTTTGTTGGTAACACAGATTATAGTTGGTAACACAAGAACTAGTTCGATTCGAGATCTCGCCGCTCGAAGTAACCAGAGTTCAAGTGAATGGAGCTATTCGATCATAAAAATGGAAGTCATTATTCTGTTGCATGAAAACAAATGGCACTGAGAATTTGGAAGGACACGTGTCCATTACAGATAAGTGGCTGATTGATTCTGAAAAGTAGTTACGGTATGTACATGTTGGAGAACATTGTACTGGAATTTTCAGCTAAGACTACACTGTGATTTGAGATTTTTCGGCATTAATAAGGTAAATATGAAACAACTTCACATATTGCAGCCAGCAAGAATGAGATAGAAACTGTTACCAAAAATGTGTTTGTTTACAGTTTTTACCAAGATGACGGATATCTCGGATTGGTATAATAGGCTGCCATTCTTCACTAAATGGTGGCTCACCCTCACAGCAGGATTTTCTCTCCTTGGAAGGTTTGGAGTGTTCAAAGCTTATCAGTTGGTTCTTCTCTATGACCAGTTCATAAAACAGTTTCAGGTAAATGATTACTTTCAATGTCAAAACAGTCAGGGATTAAAAATATAAAACTGAAATCTGTTCCAGTGATTCATAAGCGGAATTCTGAGAAACGTAAAACAATGTCAACTTAGTCGTACGAAAACGAGCGATTATTGAAATACGAACACTATGAATGACACCCCCCATCAAGGCACTCCAAAGGCCCTGGAGTGCAATATGGGCAATACTAAGTTAGTTGGGACTGCACGTTGAACCATTATGTTTAACCTACTTTACTGTTCCCCTTTAAGCCCTCTCCACTGCTTCAATTCACGTGACTTCTTCCCCCCATTACTCTCCCAAAACACCTTGCATCTTGCACAACTCAATTTAATTTGTGCAATTTCTGCCTCCTTACAAAACATTCTTCTTTAGAGTAAAGCCGTCTTGCGTTTGAAGTAAATAAGATGTATTCTGTTGTTGTTGTTTTCTAGTGCCTTGCGTCTGGCAATGAAGCCATTAGCATTCGTGCTTTCCAATACTTTTGAACTGTAGTTCTTTCTGATCTTAATGCTTCACAGGTACAGGTCTTCAAGTGGTCTTCATAAGATGTATTCTTTCCCCATGACATCTTCTTTCCTTGTCCCATTCCTTTAAACAAAAAAAAAATCGGAATGTATTCTTTTCAATGTTTGAGCTATCTTTTCCTTGTTCTAGTCCTTAAAAGAAATTCAAATGTATTCCTGTCAAGTCTAAGCTATAATTTTTTGTCCCATTCCTTAAAAACTAAAATGCACTAACATGTCAGTGTCCTGGCTTTTCATATGTTGGCAATACCACTTTCTCAGCCTTCCCACACCTCACTTTTGCTCTTACTACATGCCTTCTATGTACAGGGGCTGCTATCTAAGGTTTGGAAAAAGGTTATTTCTATGTTTTTAAGAGTTTGAGGGGGGAATGTCATGATTTTAAAACAATAATAATGTAGGTACTGACCTTATTTATTAAGGAACCCATCATTCCCTAGCATAAGTATTTGTAACGAAAATTGGATTTTGGTATATGCAAAACATTATCCTAGACCTGAATGTTATAAATAGCAATTTCATGTTTACTGCTTGTCTAAAACGTCCTGACATTTCCCTCCTTTTGAAGCAAGGATGCATAATAGCACTTAGCAGTCCATTTGCATAAAAGAGAAGTGGGGGCCAGTCTTCCAATTGCAGTGAGAGTGGTAAGTTCATGCTTTGTATATGTGACTACCTCCAAGTTCTAATAATCTTCTGGTCACTTGCTCACCCACCACTTTCACCACTTCTCTGCATTTCTCCTCACTTGCGCATATGGAGTGTCACGACATTTTAGACAAGCTGTACTAGTGAGTAAGCTTGATAAGTTTAATTACATCTAATACAATATTTAGCTTATCCTGTATAATAGCAGCCTAACCACAGCTCCTTCTATTATCCCTTATAACCTGGTACTTCATCAGGATCAGTTGAGAAGCAGTTTCACATAGATCTTATGATTTCAATTATTTCTTCACGTTTCATGGTTTAAGGAACAGACTAATTTCATTTCAGATCTATTTAGGATGGTGGATATTATTATTAGTGCCAGTTTGTGTCAATATTACTTCATCCATAACAGTGTTGAAGTGATTGAGTATGTTGGCTGGATTTTTTGCAACTATATTATTTACTGTTAGGGATACATTATTTCCAGTGGCAGGTCTAGAGCACTGGGTTTTGCTTTTTATTATATTCCATATTGTTTTATGGGCTCAAATGACCTCGTCGACGGGCCGTTAAACCTCACACACTCACTCACTCCATATTGTTTTATTCTTCTTTGAAAAGTTAACAATCCGTGCATCAAAATAATGTTTTTCTTACAGGCCGCTTTATATAGGATAATACACGGTTCTTCATTTAAAACCTAATGGGTGCACAGCATTTTGCCTGTGTGCAATTGGGTGTGCCACAGCCGGCTTTGCTCCTACATAAACTCTGCGTGTAAAGCATGTATATCACTCTTACCTTATAGAAGATGCTGGAAATGACAAGCATTATATCGCGAGAACACATTCTGATTCACACGATTAAGTTGGGTCACTGTGATATGTATTAGGATTTGTCTTGTAAACTTTGTCTTTCAGGTTACCCCGCAAGTAAAAGTCACATACTGTTAGATCTTGAAGAGAACAATAACAGTAATAGTAACCGCTTTTTAGAGAGCACCATAATTTTATGTTTTGGCAGTAACATCACTCTCTCACAACCCCCAGAATGTCTGGAGGACCACACCTGTCGTTGGTTTACGGGTCTCACCAACCTGACCGGGAGAGTTATCAAAATAAATACTGTTAGATCTAGGCCCCCATCCGGATCTCCAGGCGGGGACTACTTCTTGAGAACCAAAACATACTAATAGAAGATCTAACATCAGAATTCTTCAATGGAACGCAGTGGTTTCACTTGGAATATATTCTTCACCACTCTTTCCTCTATGTGATCTGCAATAGGAAATGGACCAAGATCACCTTCAAATATGCCCGGCTACTTCTAGTGACCCATCTATCAGTGAAAAATATTGGATAGCAAGAGGATTAATGACTTCATTGTCAGAAATCCAGCATTAGCTAACGACAGCAGCACACTGTTAGATTTGGGGAGTGAGAGCACTTTCTTAATTTTATTCATGGACTCCTCTGCTGTATGGACAGTAGCAGAATCTTGTTGAAACCACCCATATGATTTCTCTTCTTCTGTCAGTTCATGACAAAATGGGGTCAAAATGCCATTTCGGTACCTCTGCATTTACAGTCTGCTCTTAGAATATTGGACTGATTATGCATCTAGTGTGAACAACACACCAAACTCCAACTCTCCAATCTTAATGAGGGATTTCTTGAACATAATGTGGATTTTCAGAGGCCCAGTATGAACTAGTCATGTGCACAACGGCAGCCAGTAGTGGGGGAATCCAGCAAGGTCATGGTAGAGGTGAAACACTGTGTGCTCCGTTAGGCTTTAAATGAAGAACCATGTGTAAGGAGCATAGGCCACTATTACACAGGATAACTCACTTTTACATAAAAAGGTACTTTGAGCAACTGGAGAGAGTCAGATATCTGTTTGGACTTTATCAGCAAGTCTTCAGTCAAGGGAAAGGCGATTATGGTTGCACCAACCAAATGCTCCACCACATTAACACCAGAGATGCTTGACACATCTGGCATCCATCAAGACATGTTCCAATTGCAAAGCAAGCAAAGGTGTGGGACATGCTGCAAGGCATGCGATCTAGAGGAATCATCTTAGTCTAACAGTTCTTGGTGCTCCCCTGTATTCATGGTGAAGATCAGTGAAATTTGCATCTGCATGGATTACTGGAAGGTGAATACTGTCACCTGAAAGGACTGCTTTCCCTTACCAGAATTGACAATACTCTGGATATTCTTGCTGGTGCCTAGTGGTTCTCGACTTTTGGGTAGTTGTGGGTGACTCTAGACCCCAGAGACAAGGAGAAAATTGCATTCTCGACGGGCCAAAGGCTTTGACAATTTACAGTTATGCCCTTTGGCCTCTGTAACATGCCAGTTACCTTCCAGTGCCTCAATGAGTGGTGATAGGGGACTTATGATGCCTGCCTGCTATACCTGCACATCATTATCGTGATTGGCAGCACCTATGAAGATCATCTGGGGAACTTAGGCAAGGTATTACAGAGATTACAGGCAGCCAATCTAAAGCTGGAACTTGAAGTGTCAGCTGTTCAGCAAGAAGTTCCCCTACTTGGGCCACATGATTGCACCAACAGGGGTAGCCATTGATCCGGAGAAGGCTCAGGCTGTGGCTCTGAGGGACTGGCCTTGCCCTAAAGATGGCCAACAGTTGCACAGTCTCCAATATTGTGAAGCCCCTCTCTTGTCTGACAGAAGAACACCGGCCTTATATGTGGATGGAAGAGGCTGAAGGCCCATTCCAAGTACTTAAGTCAGCGCTCTGCAGTGCCTCTGTTTTAGGATTCCCACAACTGGACTGTGATTTCATTGTAGACTCTGATGTTGGCAATAGTGGAATTGGAGGTGTACTATCCCCAATAGAATGGAAAGTGCCAGGCGTGACACAGAAGGCAGTAAAAGTTAACATCAGTTCATAAAAAGTGTGTGTATTTATACTGTGTGGAACCTGTGAAGTGTTATTACATTATTTATGTAACATTATCCATAAATATTTGTAGTTATGGAGGGAGAAGCTAGGAAGAGTGGATATATTGGTAAATTAAGAAGTACGATAATTATGAATGTGTCTTTCAGGTAAAATGAGTATTAGTGAAAGAAACAGCTAAGACTCTGGGTGCTCAGAAGCAGTAGTGTATAGGATTAAAACGGAACTAATGAAAGGACCTCTAAAAATGCCATCGAAAAAGAAAGCAAAAAGGGTGGGTAAAACGCTAGATTAAAGCAATATGATGGAATAGTGCAAAGTGGAAGATGGTGAATTGTTCAACCTTTGCTGTTTGAAAATATTTCACCCATATTGAGTATAATTTTGTCATGGGTCAATAGTGATGATACCCTACCATACTTTTCAAAGGCCACTCTGAGTAAATTCTAAATGATTTGGGGTTCGAATATGAAAGGAGTAACAAGTGCATATTAACAGAAAGAGATGATATCGAATGGGGACTTTGATATCTAAAAGACAAAAAGATTTAGGGACCAGGGGAAATCAATTGTTTCTGCAGATTAGTCATTTGTAAAGTTAAGCCATACAGTTACAAAGGTGTGGAGGGATACCGAAGTTAAAAGTGCCTGTCAGGCAGCAGTTGGACTAAGTACAGCACTCAGGCCATTTCGGGGTCGCAGAGGGAGATTCGTAACTTTGAGCCATACATATAGTACATGCTGCAATATTGCGCCCCATTTAAGGTGTACTGTCTTCTAAGGTTGAGGCGCACTTTAGATACTGTGATGATAGGGTTAGAATTTTTAGGTTTTTGAATACATTTCTACAAGATTCTGTAGGTTTGGTTTGTGTCATTATGCAGATTATTTTCTTCTGTCTTTTAAAAATGGTTTCCCAGCCTGTAGCATTTCCCCATAGTATAATCTCATATGAAATTATGGAACGAAGAAAACAGGAAACAGCAAACAGGTTCCAGTTTTCTGTTGAGTTGTAAATTTAATATAGTGTTATTTATCTAAAATGCTGCTTAATTATATCATCTGCTCTTGTATATTTACTTGTTTCTGCTTTTATTCACAGCCAATGAGGTATGCGTGTAATTCTCTTGTTTCATGTTTCCATGTTTCAGTCTTTACCAATTTGCTTTATTGTAGTGGTATTGCATATCTTTTCTTTGTGTTTTAAGTGGGCCTTAAAATGCTATCTTCTACTATTTTTCCTTTTTGAGAAGTACCATATTTCATTTGTCGTTTCCTTAGCACAGTGGTAATACTACTGCTTACGAAGTGGGGGACCTGGGTTCGATTCTCCATACAGGCATGGGGATTTTCTCCTGCTGGAAGACCTGTTCTGGGGTGCACTCAGCTTCGTTAGTTGCCCGAGGAGCCAATTGAGAAGCTGCTTAACTAAAACTTAGTGGCCTCTGCGTGAGAAGACCTCATGACCGACCGGGAGGGACTGGGGTGCTGGCCACATCCCACCTCAAGTACTGCACCCCACTTATGACGCCTGTGATAAGCAGAGGTGGGACGCAGTGGTCGAGTGGTAGGCCTTGGACTAGCTGAACTGTTGTGCTACCGGATTAAATTTACATTTTACTGAATTTCATCGCATAATCATTGCCATTGTGCAATGGTAGTACTTTGACTTACAGACAAACATTTAGGACATAAGCATTTCACTTCATAATCGTTACTTGATGTTCCAGATGTTCATTTTTGGGAAATATTGAAAAATGACATGCTGTGAATGTAACCTGTTTGTATGGTAATATATTCCTCATTGTCGATGACATCAGTTTGCTGACTACCAAGATTGTGGCAATAGCAGTAATAGTAACTGCTTTTTAGAGAGCACCATATTTTTATGTTTTGTTGGTTACATCGCTCTCTCACAACCCTCAGAATATCTGGAGGACCACACCTGTCGTTGGTTTATGAATCTCACCGACCTGACCCGGAGAATTATCAAAATAAGTTCACCGACCATATCCTCTGATTACCAATCAGAGGATGTATTACATGCCATGACAGGTCAGCATGTTAGGGGTTAAGGTTTTATAGAGAAATTAGAGAAATGGAAAGATTGGAAAAATAAAGACTCCCTAGCCCTCAGGAACCCTAATAGCAATAGTTGTCACCAAAAAACCAAACTATTATAGAATGTTGGAGAAACCTAAGCCACCTAAGAAACCTAAGCCACCTAACAGTACTTCAAAAACACCTAGTCTTCCGATGTATACCAACCCACTGTGGACTGAGTGGTAATGACCAAGCTGATTTTCTTGCAAAAAAGGGTACCAGTAGTACACAGGAATCTATAGTTAATCTACCATTTTATGCAGCTAAAAGATTAGTCAACTCTGAATTAAAAAATTATTGCAAAATCAAACAATAAAAGATGGGAATTACCAAACAGTAATTCCTGGGTATCCTTGAAAAATTGCAGTTGCAACCTTCAGGTTGATTACGGGACATGATTGTCTGGCAAAACATCTAAACAGAATTGGGATGTATTCTTCACCACTCTGTCCTTTATGTGATCTGCAAGAGGAAATGGACCAAGAACACCTTCAAATTTGTGCAGCCACTTCTAGCACCCCATCCATCAGTGAAAAATGTTGGAGAGCAACAGGATTAATGACTTCATTGTCAGAAATCCAGCATTAGCTAACAACAACAACATTCTTCTTGAGGTCTTGAATTTTAGAAAGAGAGCTCTCTTGAGTATTTAGTGCATGTAAAATTTCTCTTGTTCCATGTATTGAATGGGAGTCTGATCAACTTTTTGTGTTGAATAAGAGCTGTTTTGTGTATTTCGTATTTTATGGTGGGGTGTTGGTTGGTTAGTATTTCCATAGCTGGTATTGTTGTGGGGCTGGCCCCATAGCGCAGTTGGTAGAGCACGTGCCTGCTGTGCAGGGGGTCCCACGTTTGATTCCCTGCATGGGGGGTAGGAATTGTTCTCCAGCCAGGATTATTCCTCATCCTTCTGTGAGCCTGGAAGTATAATGGCGGCACCGTGGCTGAAGGGTTAGACCGCTCGCCTACCACCTAGACGATCCCAGGGACTCGCATGTGGTATTCGTGGTGGACAAAGCGGCATCTGGGCGGGTTTTTTCCGGGTTCTCCAGTTTCTCCCGCCATTTATTCCACCAATTGCTCCATTATCACCTTTCAAATCATCCATTTTGCCTGCATTTCATATCATCCTCTTCCTCACTATCATACCTGGTGCTTGGCTGACCACCAGCTTCCAGATCTTTACTCTGTCTGGTCCAGGCACTGGCTTGTAAGTCCTAGGGGGTGTAAGTCCTACATAAGGGGAGGGTAATCAGGGAAAGAAAAAAAAAGTATTGGTGTGGTTTTGTTAGTACCTGTAATTAGTCTCAAACTTTGGTTTTGAAAGGTTTTTTTTTTTTTTTTTTTTTTGCTTTTACAAGAGCTTTGCTGCAGTAAGTAAATAATGGCTTTATATATACATTGTTGTGTCAAGAGTTGCTCTGGAGCATTCCCACTTCATTCCTGTTAGACGTTTTAACAGTGAAAGGAGCCTTTGTGCTCTTTGTATTACATTTTCTATTTGGTCCATGTAAGTTGGGTATCAAATATAACTCCCAAATATTTTGCTTTCTTTGTTTCTGGTAACTGTTGACGCTCAAAATTTAGTTTTATTTTTAATGGTTTTTTTCCTTAGTGAAAAGATTTGGTAGTTTGGTTTTGTGGTATTAACAGCCATTAAATTTTCTTTGATCTACTTTTGTATGCTGGTGAAGGATTGTTGCATGGGTTTTTCTAGTCCTCTATTTTTGTTTTTTGGTTTTGAAGTCCACATTACTAAGTCATTGGCAAATAGTGCACACTTCATGCCTGATTCGTATATTTCTTGTGGCATATTGTTAATAAATATATTAAAAAGTGTTGTGCTGAGCACTGCACCTTGTGGCAAGCTACAGTTTCCTCCACCTTAAACTACCCTTTACGTGGAAAATTTGTCAAAAATTGTGATTTTCTCAGAAATGGTTTTAATGATTTTGATTAAGATGGCATATGTTTGAGATATTTTTATGGCAAATTACATCTATATCTTGAATTTTCTGACTAAAGCCCATATAGTCCTGTTGACTGGATCACTTTTGCATAAGTGGTACACCATAACAGATAGACCAAATCTTACTGTACAAAAAATGTTAACTAATACTGGATTTCTGACAATGAAGTCATTAATCCTCTTGCTCTCCAATATGTGTACAAAAAATGTAGACCTTGCTAAGACACACTATTTACGTCTGCATAATTTTTTTTGTAGAATGAACCATTTGGGAGATATTCCTTGTTATTTGTGTGAGTTTTGGAGAACTTATACTTCTGTTAAATGAAACCTCTTTATTCATTTTTTATACGTTAACCATGCAAAGAGAACAGAATTTGTAAGTTTTAAAAGATTTGACTGACACTCAAAGCTTACTGCATTCCCATATTCTCCTTGTACCCACAAGAAGATAAGATGATTTCTGCAAATGTTTATCTCAACTAACGCGAAAAAGATACAGGTATAAGAGTTTGTAAGAATGGTTAGTACAAGAGTAGAGAAAGTCATGTGAGTGCAACACATCAGATTTTTTTGTTTCAAATCTTTCTTAAATTGTTTACGTTCCTTTTTACTTTCTCTACTGGTAAGTATGGGGAAGTATTGTATTCCACCCAAAAATTCGATGTCGAGATTTCACCGGAAATATATGTTTTGAGGCCCCCTAAATCCAAAAAAAGCATTTTTAGAAAAAGATCCATGTGTGTCTGTGTGTCAGTCTGTGGACAGCATAACTCAAAAACAAAGAGTTGGTTAAAAACCAAAGTTGGTATTTAAGTTTAATGTCTTTCAAGGATATGACACGAAGATTTTGAAGAAAATAGCCCTTTACATGGAAGATTTTTTGAAAATTTTGATTTTCTTGAAAATAACTCTAATGATTTTGACTAAAATGTCATATGTATGCCATATTATAGATATAGATTTAACAATCTTTGCATACACACAAATCATAACTGCCTAGTATGTCACAAAAAGCACATTCACTGATTAGACACTGATTTGAAGAATAAGTTAAACAATCAAACCTTGCTCCTAACTTAATTTTTGCAGTTCCTGACTTAACTTGTTGCCATTATTACCAGGCTTCTACTCCAATAACTGATTAATTTATATAAATATTTAATGATTTCTCTGACTTGAATATTTATGTATGCTGTTTCCTTAAATTTTCAGATATGGAGACCAATTACTGCAGTATTTTTCTATCCTCTAACTCCCAGAACAGGATTCCACTTCTTAATAAATTGCTACTTTTTGTATAACTATTCCCTGAGGCTTGAGACAGGTAAGAAATATTTTATACTGTCAACCTAGAATGAAAAAATATGTTCTAGATGTACAGTTTTAACATGTTGAGAAACTACTTAAATTAGTCTCCATTATTCGCTTCCTTTTCTTGTCATTTTTACACTTTCCATACTGAACCTCTGTTACCTGCTTTCTCTCTGTAGACTACATATATTTACAAAATTATTGTAATTTCTTTTTTAAAACTAAGTATTTCAGCATGCTTCATGTTAATGTCATATAGATAACTAGGTGGTATTATAGGCATTATAGGTAGCACACCAGGTGTCAAATCATGGATGGATAGACAGACTTCTCTTCACTGCAACCTTAATAGATCTGCTATGAAACACCCTTCTTTCAAAATTCCAGTTTAGTTTAATGCTTCTAAACTAGCCTATAATTTTCCCGGGTGATGTTATGGCTTGCCAAACCATTGTGCAGCTCTTCTCTCAAATGTAGTTTCAGGCTAAAATATTTTATTTCATTGTTCTATAAAAACAAATGAGTATTATATAAAAACAGCTCTGATGTGAAATTTTGTACAACAGGATGCAAGCCTAGTAAAAATAATGCACTAGAATAAATTATCAAATGAAGGGCATTCTAAAAGTTGTTGGTCTGACCAAGGAAACACAAGATTTAAGAGAAATAAATCGTTTTTTGTTTTTCAATTAATATGTGTAAATAACTGCACTTAGTTCAATGACTACAGCTTTTTAATTCCCTCAGTAAAATAAGATATGTCCAATTGTGTAAAATAGGTCAGTTGTCTCTGTTTCAGCGTCATTTGATGTGAATCTTATTCCACCCAGTCATTTCTTTAGGTGTGGGAACAAGAAATTTGGCTAATAGCCAAATCCAGCAAATATAGTGAATGTGGAAGCTCTTGGAGTCAAAAGTCATGTAGCTTTCTAACAACCCCAAACATGTATGATTGTGATAAGACTCAGTAATGTGTTTTGCAGGATGTGGAAGTTTAGCTGAATAGTATCCTTCAGTTGGTCCAATAGTGAATGACTTTTAACTAAAAGCTTAGATTATCACACTAGTGCAATAAAATTGTTATACCATGTGACCAACTTTGGTTTCAAGTCCAATTACCTGGTAATTATGCTTGTATTTGCCATGGTTAATAATTTGACTTGATTTGATAAGGTTTTACTTTTCATTGTGTCTTTTTAATGATCAGTTTTTCATGATGTTCTCATCTGATCCTAATATAAATTGTTATAATTCAAGTTACCGTGGTTCATTGTAGTCAACCTACAGTAACAGTTGAAACTTTTCGGACAGGCATAGCTGCTGCATATTTAAGATAAAAAGAGTAACAAAAATATGTAATTTTATTTTGGTTACTCCAGAATGCCAAGTTACTCACATAGTTATCAAATATAAATAGGCATTTCATTTCATGATATAGAAAATATAAAGCTCATGAATTTACTTATAATAACACAAAATTGCCTGTTCATTAAGATTCGGACAAAAAATATAACTGCAACAAAAATAGAAAGAATGGAGTTCTTGTAGGAATATTAATACTTTGTGATACTTTGCCTCCTTCAAAGTATTTCAGCTAGCTGTCTCAGCATGCTCTCCACAAGCTTGGTTGTGGTACAATGGGGCAATTTTTGCCATTCCTCTTGCAGTTGTTTCTTCACATCAGCTTTGGTGTTTAATGGATGTTTTCGTATGTTACGTTCGAGCATATCCCACAGATTCTCTATAGGATTAATGTCCGGACTAAGTGGCAGAGGATTTACAACTTTGGGACAGCTCTAGAACAACCATAGCCGTACATTATGGGCTGTATGTTTGGGGTTGTCCTGATAAAATTTAAATCAGTCTCCTGTACCCATGCTTTTTGCACTTTTCTTCAGGTTATTTTTTAAAATCTGAAGATAGTGGCAGTGATCCATGTTTCCATCTATAAAAATGAGCTCACCTACTCCTTGAGCGAACATGCAATCCCATACCACTACATGTCACCTTTCATGTTGTTGTTGCCTGCATATTCCTTTCTTCAAACTCTTTATTGATCTGTCTCCAAACCATGATGCGCCCATCTGAGCCAGAAACATAGAATTTCAATTTGTCGCAGAAAATTACCTTCCTGCACCAGTCCATATCCTTGCTAGTATGCTCCTTAGCAAATCGTTACCTCTTGATTCTATTTACTTTACTGATATAGGGCTTTCTTCTTGCAGTTCGCCCATGATAATTGTCTCTATGTAATACCCTCTGTATAGTACTTGGTCAGATCTTTCTGCCTAACAGTTGCAGAGACATGGCCATTTTTGTTAACCTTCCTTATTACTGCCCTCTCTTCTTTCCTAGTAAGGGCCCTCGATGACTAGTTTGAGGCAAATTCTCAATTCTATCTTCAAATTTGCATCAGCAGATAATGTTGTTAACTGCACTTTTCTTCATATTTGGCAAGTCTGCGATTTGTCGACACGTTTTTCCTTTATCATGGTGGAATATCACTAATTGTCTTTGCTCAAATATACTGTTGTTTCCTTGGTGTCCCTATTTCACTCCTGAAGTTTGTGTCTGCTTTGTATGTGAGAAAGGCACTGATTGGGACGTCCCTGCACTGCAAATAACAAGTGCAAAGCATGATTTGGGTTCGTAAACATCCCCAGTCCAAAAAATATTGAACAGCAAATCTCATAGCATCTCATAGCAAGTAACAGGTATTACTACTATGTGAAATCATCTACAAATTGCAATTGCATTATTAGAGTACCTATGAAGTTCATAGAATTCAGAGTTTAGCAATTTCGAATTATCGCCTGCTTTTTTCTTCAATGACACCATGCCTGTTCAGAAAGTTTCGACAGTCATTGTATACATAATATTGGCAACCTTTTGCTTCCTTTGATCTGAAACCGTTCTTTTATGTAGTAAACCTACATAAAGATTAAATGGCGACAAATATGAATTTAGAAGAAAATGAAGTCAAAGAACCAAGTGAAATTTCACAAACTGCAGGAAGAATAACACCAGAACTACTATCTAAAAATTGAGAAAGCAATATCAAATTACATTTAATCGCTTCATTGCTGGTGTAAGGCAAAACGTGTTAAAAACAACATAATAAAAAACGTGTTCATGTCTTACTTCAAACAGAAAAGTAAACTGTGGAAATCATCACTGTGGGCCAACTGTTCAATGATTGAGCTTTGTCTTAATGTCAAGATATTGGTAAGTGCCATAAGCTTATAACATGCTTAAAGTGAGCATCTCATTTGATCTCATTTGTGATATCATTTCTTTTGTTTCAAGAATCTCCCTGTACACATAAGTTGAGCTTGCTCTAAACGTGATTTCTCTTCATTTCAGAAATCAGCATAATATTGCTTTTATTTATTTATACCAACAAGCTTATTGCTGGTGTTTTTAAACACACAAGCCATGTGTGAGCAATGTTTGAGAGGTAGAATTGGACTGAAAAATTCAATGTCACAGCCAGGATTTGAACCATAGATCTTCTACTTGCTGTGCAGCTGCTATTGATATTATTATTGATATGTTACAAATTCAAGGACTGCTAAAAAATAGTATATACTACACAAGTTAAAACTGGTTTCATTTTGCCCACAGCCTTTATTTTGCAAATATTTATACTTGCAAAGTAAAACCCTGCTTTTAACCCTTGCATCATAATCAATTTTTCTCATTTGATTTTGTCTTTTGTTATACATTGTATGTTTTTACAGGATTGTTTGATGGCCGACCTGCAGACTATCTGTTCCTGTTGTTATTTAATTGGATATGTTGTGTAATAATTGGGCTCATCGCAGATATTCCAGTAAGTATTTTTTTAAACAAAATCTAGTAATACAAGCAGTTACATTTAAGTTTTTTTTAACTAAGATGAGTTTTATTCTTGTTCATTTAAAGTAATTCTTCAGATTCACTTTTTGATACATGCCTTCATAAATTTGAAGCATGTAACTGCCATAGTTTACCAAAGACACATATTTAAAAGCTAAAGCTAATGTAACTTGCAGAGGAACAAATTTGTTCTGTATTTCTCTTTGTGTGGATTGTAATATAACTGGGGGGGGGGGACAAGAAGAAAGGTTGGGTATTCAGGATTTCAGAATTAATAGTAATACTCATAGTAAATCATACTTGCCCTACAAAGTTGAAAGTTCACATTATATTGAGGATTGAAATTCACAAAATTGGTTCCATTAAGCTATTACAAGACTCGTCTGATTTAAAAAGATTTTGGTACTTTAATTATAAAGCATATAAAGCCAGTTCAACATCTATATTAAAGTTGAAATGAGTTTGATAATTAAACTGACAAGGTAATACATAGCCCCGGCACTACAACCCTAAAGAGCCAAAGCAAAATATATGTCAGAGTAACTTTGAGTTAAAATTAAAACTTTTGACCTTCTCTAACTTTTTCTTAAATAATACATACATTTGGTCTGCATCATCACATCAGTATAACTGTCATATTGCAACTGATCTGTTAGGATCTATTAGGCAATACATGAAGATTGGTATGTGACGGACAGTTAACCTTCATTCCTATACCACACCATCTAGTTTCATCAGGAATCCACAGGAGCAGTGCAGGGCAACTGAACTTCCATTACCTTCAACTGCTGGAATGATCTGTTTGATGTTTGCTCTGGAGTCTTGAGGCTCACCTACTGGACTTCTAATGAACTTATGGAGTGGGTTGTTTTTGGAGAGAATTTCAAAATTCATTAGTTTTGACACACATTTTTCAAGAAAATCTTTTCTCAAGTTTGAAGTTCTGTTGGTTTCTGCACTGGTTTTAAAAGGTGGACACTATTTATGTGTCTGGAATAGTTTGTCTATTAGAATATGTACTTGGGAAGAGGACTGTGATGTCAAAAGATATGTGTTTATCTTCTGGTTTAACTCTGTGATCTGTTTTTCTAATTAGGTCATGTGAATTCCTGATCCTTAAACTCCTGTTCTTTGGAGTGATGAGAATGTTAACCATTTTGCTAAGTTATAAGTGGATGAATCAATATTGTTTATTATGTGTCTTAATTTTGTTGGCTGTTTTATGACCTTTTGGTATTGCATACTCTCTGTAAGTGAGAGGTTCAGTGTGATTCTTTTATTTTTATTGCCCTGTTAAGGCTTTAACTTTATCCATAGTACTATTGAAGATTTTTATCCAAGGTTAGTGGATATATTTTTATTTCTGTGTACATTTCTTTCAGATGTTATGCAAAGATCGTGAATGTAATATCTGCTGTGTGATGCCAAATTTATCCCATATTCTTCAAAGATTTTATGAAATCTTCTGCCTGCCCAGGAGTTTTAAATGTATCTTTGAATTGGAGATGGTTTTATGTTTTGAGTTGTTCTTTTACTGCTTTTTGTCTGCTGAAGTTTTATTTTGTTGGTAAATTGTGCACTAAATCTTTGTGAATTGTGTGGAGTATATTGGTATTCTTTGGTGAATAGAATATTCATTAGCCCTAACTAAGCTGATGGGGTATGGGGTAGAAGCTCTTTTGCTTGATGTAGTTATCATCCAGGGTAGAGGATTTTTCTACCAAAACTATGTTGATGTGTCCTATGATTTTTAGCTCCAAGAAGGGCTGTCTTTCTCAAATTCTAAAGTAAACTTTATGGCTTGGTCTTCAATGTTGGATAGTTTTAAGTGCATCGTTAATGAGTTTTTTTAGGAACAATTGAAAAAATATCAACATAGTGGAACCATGTTTTGAAAACTGTTGGAAAGATTTTAGTGATGTGCACTTCGAGGTTACTCATGTGCAGTTCTGTCAGGAAAGGAGAAAATGGGTTTCCCACAGCCAGTCCCTTTGTTGAAAAAGGTTGCCATTGAAGCTGAAGTAGTTTTGTTTAATGCAGAGTTCAGAATCAGATTTATTCACCATGAGAAATCATACAGATTTATAGCTTTGTCAGTAATAGAAATTATATACATGTACAATTATTGCACAAGCTTACACAATGATACACTGAGGTAAATGGCAACATACCCAACATTCACTTTAGCAGCTGACCTTAGCCGGATACTTCTATGGGAATAGAATAGAATTCATGAGATCATAGCTCCATCAGTAAAGCATACATAGTTTAACAAACTGACTACAATTCTGTATACATAAACATTTTATAATAAATTTTATCAAAATCCTGAATCCAATAAAGAACGATCATGGTCATGAAGGCAGTTGTAAGACATCCTCTTAAGTTAAAGTTCATTCCTTAGGTGAAAAGGACCTATGCAACAGACAAGTACATGAGATATGTTAACCCTTCCTGGGCGTAATTATTTTCCTAGTTTCTCAAGTATTTTAAAACATAAATATTATTCAAAATAAGGCACATGTGAAACTATATTGTGTACTAAATGTTCATTAATTCATAAAATTGCTTTTTATTAGAGGTATTTTCTTTTGAGGCTACACTTATTTAAATGAAAAGTGGCATATGTACCAAAACAACTGAAACTTTGCCATATCTGCAGGGAAGAGTGCATCATCAGTTTCTAGACATCTTATTGGGTGACACTGAAGTCTTATTGTGTATGGTATGCTCCAAAGCAGTTATCGGGATGTAAATAGGGTTTCAGATCACATGTTTCACAAAAATATATTGTTTCTTTCCTAACAACTTTCGCAAGACACGCAACACATCTTCCTTTGGACCCCTTTTCTTGTCTATTCATGAAATGAAAAAGTCCACTCAGTCTTTGCTCTGAAGGTCCAAATGATGGTTTTCCTCACCCTGGAGAACATACTTTTCCTTGTGACAGCATCCTCTCATAAACCAGGGCTTCTACCAGACACCTGAGTTACATATATTGCATGGGTTTTCTTCCATGTTGTACAAAATGTATGAATTTACAATTGATACCTCTAGAAGCCAGAAAAACATTTTCCTGTATCATTTCACTGTTCTCCTCATAAACTGATATGAGGAAATAAAATGATCGCTTCTGTCAGCTCCTCCCATATGTTTTGTGTAACCTACTACACACACTGGCTTCAAGGTAGGAGGCTCATTTGGGAACTTCCACTGAACTGGTATCATATCAGCTTTGCTTCCTTTGTGGAAAGTAGAGAGCATAAACATAGTTCTTTTATCTTTCCAAGTGATTGTCATTTTTTCTTGCTGACGGAAAGACATTATTTCACCTTTCTTCAATTTTGATGACTTGACTTTTTCATTTTACTAGGCATGCCAGTTCTTGTTGGCATGATAGTTCCTGTAGTCACCATTATCTTCAGGAGTTCATCTGCCAGTTGTGGTGACGTGTAATATCTATCAGTATAAATATGATATCCGTAGGTGGTGGGATCTTGTCCTTTATCAAAGTAGCACAGAGGTTCTTGACCACCTGTGCAGTCTTCAGCAGAGCCAGTTCTTGTGAATTTTCCTCCTTACCCAAATAAGGCTTGAAGGAGTATATGTAACCATTTGTGCTGTCGGATAATATACACACTCAATCCAAACTTCCCAGGCTTCATGGGGTTGTAAACTTTGAAAGATACTCTACCCTTGAATGATATGGTACTTTCATCCACTGTTATATGTTTATCAGGTGAATAGTAGAACTGGCACTTGGAGTTGATCTTGTCAAGTACAGGTTTGATGGGGAACACCTTTTCCTTTTTACTTGCTTGGGGATCTTCGTCACTAAAATCAAATTCCAGAACAGCAGCAAGAAGTCATCCCTGGAAAACACGTCACCAAAGAACTGCATTTTTTCTATCCAAAGCTTAGAAAAGTAGCTTTTTATATCAGGCTTTGGATGCAACCTCATATTGATAATTACCTCCAAAAATGCTTTTATGTCTGCTATTGAAAGGTGGGAGGGGGGGGGCAAAGCAGAAAAACGGGATCTTTTTTGTGGTGGAGTATGTTGCACTTTTCTTTGATCCCCGTGAGCGGAAGTTTTAGCACAAATTCTTTCCAGAAGTTTGTCATTGAAAAATATATAAAAATATTCCACCGGTGGAGTTTCGGCATTAAAGGTGGAAGGGAGCACTGGTTTCTTGTTCACATTATAAATGGGAATGTCCTTTGGCGATCCCACATTGTGATCTGTCACAGAAGTCCATATTGTTGAACCAGCTGTCACTGGCGGTGGCGGCGCATTCATGCACTCAGACTTGTCACTGCTGCTACATAGGTCACTGTTGCGTGCACTTGCAGGACTTTCGCTTTCATCACTTTCTCATGCACTAAAGTCACTTTCATCTGTTTCATTGTGCACAGATTCTATACAGCCCTTATTTCATCCTTCCTCTTATGTGCCATGCTCCAAATTAAATCACAACGAGCAAAATAATGAAATACAACACAAAAAATAACCCACTCAGGATGTATTATTCTTTAGCAACTAACAAAATACAAACCTAAGCACAGATGCATGCTTACATTCATCTAATGACATCTGTTGACGATTTCCGCAAAGTAAAGGCCAGCTACGATAGCTTACGCGAACGTATAACAAGAATTTGTGTGAAGCTGATGCATAACCATGCGTAGTGAATATATGTGCATTTTGCCCGGGAAGGGTTAATATTTAAATTATCCCTGTACAGTATTCAACATATTCATCGGAGTAAAATTGATTTCTTTTCAAAGAACTTATGTAACTCTACTTTATATTTATTTATATAGGTTGTAGGGGAAATTGTAAGCCCAGATTGTTTGTCTTCCTTTCTTAGAAGTTGTTTAGTTTGAAATAACAGGAATGGATGATTTATGCTGATATTTGCTGTGTTTATTTGTCTCTACCAAAAATATGTCAATTTTCTGATATATAAATGTTATATTTTATTTTTGTAAATTTTATTATTGTGTCCAAAACTATTCAGTAAAGTGAATCATGACCAACATTGATTATAAGTGTAAATGTAAAAAAAGACAAAGGAAAAAGAATGGTTGCTATGTTCTGTAATGAAGAGGAATAAATAGTGGATCTTTTTCAGCACAGTTGCGATTTCAGCATCAAATAGTGAGGATTTGGAAATTTTGTACAGATAGCTACATGTGTGTAGTGTAATAATCAGAAATTGCATTGCTAATCCAAAATTATAAGGCGTAATGAACAATCTGATAGTGATCGCATGGAGAAGAAATATCGCACAATAAATATCCACAGATACAAATATGAGTCAGTGAAAGAAAAACCAAAGCTTGTGGTAAAATCAATTCCATTTGAGCTTTGTGTGAGAAAGAATTATAAAAGAAAATGTTAATGCAGCAATATCCTGAATGGTTCTGTACATTGGCTTCAGAACATGTGTAAAGAGTGAAATTATTTGTGGATTTATGTTATCTTAATTCAAATAAAGTTAATTTTGGTGGAATCCGGACTTTGAAAAAACATTAGCCCTCCCCATCTTGACCTTTATCTGATACCTGCTCTGTAACAAAGATCTCATCGGCTCCTTTTATAAAAAAAAACCTCCACAAGGTTATGTTTTGTCAAGTACCCCGGCAAATGGTTACTACTTTTAAGGTGTTGTACTTGTAGGATGTTCCAAATAGTTTGGTTTTGTGACTGGTATTTGTTCTCATTCCATACAATTTATGAATGCTTACTCTATTTGTGACATAATATGAGGCATTTGCTTTGGTACAAATTAGCAATTCTTATATGTACAAACATGATAAGGTTAAGATATTCAAGTTATGGAAATGTTCTCTGCAAATTTCAATTTTTGTGGTACAATCTAAGATACCTGAATATTACGTTATATTTTGGAACATGTTTGCTTCACTTACACTGTAAATTAACAGAAAATGTTTCAGAAGCTCTTGCTCTTGCTTGCTAAATAACTTCTGGACATTTCTGAAATAGCCATCTTCTGGTAATTCTGTTTAGACTACTCACTGAAACTCACTGCTTAAATCACTAAGAGAAACTAAGAATGCCATCCTTCACATTTAATAAGTCTAGATATGAAGCTAAGGACTAAATTAAAAGGAAAATGAGTGGAGAAGTTTATTCATTTCATTTATTTTTCTGTTTTGTTATAGCTGCTAATGGATCCTATGGTGCTAAGTGTGTTGTATGTATGGTGCCAACTCAATAAAGATGTGATTGTAAGCTTCTGGTTTGGCACCCAGTTCAAGGCCATGTATCTTCCATGGGTTTTATTTGCCTTCAATCTCATCATATCAGGAGGGTAAGTTTAAAACAGATTCTTGAAGCAATCTGAAGGCGTTTGGTTCCATCTCTTTAAACACAGTTGGATACTACAAACTTGTCATAAATATCAACTGCTGCATTTAAAGAGAGAAGTAATCTTTGAAATGTTTTTTGTCTTGGAATTACTAATAGTTCCTAATGGGGTTATATTAAGTTGACTGTCTCACTGCTTGGCAAATAATTTGTTTTTAATGCAGGTAACATTTGATGTACATATATATAGCCATTTCGATTTTTTCTTTAGAGAAGAAAATGTTGTTTAACATATTTTTTTCATCTCTCATATCTTAGGTCTACAGAAACAAGTGGAGGCATTTTATTGTTAACGAAGAGTCAAGTGAACAGTGTGTTAGCCAATATGAGTCCTTTCAGAACAAGGAGGAACCTCCTTAACTCTTTGCAATGCATTGTGCAATAAAGCACAAGAAAATGATAAATGGCCTGCTGTGCAAAGCTTAGTAAAATTTAGGACATTGGTTGATTGTTTCATATGAGTCCTGCTTATGCTGACCTCAATTTTTAGGAGCTGGTTGTAAACATACTCTTGTTGCTCTCTGTAAGAGTTTTTGTCATACCAAAGTGTAATTACAAACCATAGACAATACTGTTTAGAGCTAAGTTTGGTTGTGTACATAAGCACTTTCATAATGTGTTTATAACTATATCAGTACCATGGGGGCTAACCCAAGTACATCACAGCCTAGAAAAACTTACAGTGAAAAAGAATATAACTCAAAAAAAACTTGCAGTACATGAGCGTATTCTAGACGTTCTTGAGCTTCAAGCCAGGTGTAGTGATGGGCCATCGACGTTTCAGGAGTGTGCATCTCTCCCATCTTCAGTCAGTCATCATCCTGATGAGTCGGTCTGGGTGGCTCAGTTGGTTAGACACTGGTCTACTGATCCCAAGGTCACAGATTCAAATCCGTTTTTAAGTGTGCTTAAAAATGACAGCTCCATGTCAGTAGATTTACTGGCATGTAAAAGAACTACCGCGGGACAAAATTCCGGCACACCGGCGACACTGATATGTTCCTGGCAATTGACAGCGTCATTAAACAACAAAATAATTTAAAAAATTTTTAATCATCCTAATGATGGGAAAGATGCACACTCCTGAAACGCCAATGGCTCATCACTACACCTGGCTTGAAGCCCAAGAACATCTAGAATATGTTCATTGCCAGGAAAGTTTCAGACCTTATTTCAGTGTATGGGGAATTAGTGAAAGTAGTTCTAATGAATCTTGGTTTGACAGGTTAGTGGAAGACAGTTATAAGGAACGAAATTAGAACAATTTTCATTCCCTATAGGTGCAAATCATTTTATTCCTCTAGGAAATCCAGAAATTGATTTTCAGCTTTTTATAAATTCAAATTTCTTTGACCAAATCACAGAGAAAACCAACAAATATGCAGCTCAGATTCAAGCTGAACAGGCAGACCCAAAATGGGAAGATACAGGTTCAAGGGAGGTAAAGTCCCATTTAAGTATTTTGATATATATATATTTTTTGCGGGGGGGATTTTTGCTGTGTCAAACTAAGACAAGCACTCTGTTTTCAAAACATATCACAATATGTTTGAATAATTAATCTCCAAAGCCATAATTAGGGGCAGATTGTTATGATTACCTTCATAAGGTACTCTGCTTAGACATAGAAAGAAAACTTGAAAGTTTGGAGATGTCTACAAATCAGATCATGATCTGTCTGTTGATGAAGCAATGATAAGGCTTCAAAGGGTGATTCTTTGCCAATTGCAACAATCTAATGCAAGGAACTTTTGACATCCCTGTGTCAGACCATCTTACCAGAAATGTCAAGTGATGCTGATACTGCAAAACTTTTAACATATAAATTTAATTTAAAAGGTGAGTTAATTAATAACACTGAACAACACTTACAACTTTAACATATAGTTTGCGCATGCTTCTTGTCCCATTAAAATAAGTGAGTGTGCACGACATAACACATATCACAGGATGGCAAAGTAGCAATGCAGATGCTCTTATAATAAACAGAGAGAAAAAGAAATAAAACAGGTGTACATGTAGCAAAGTTAGCATTTCAATGTGCCTATGGAATTTTGGAGAGTTTGAACTTGAATTTCATGTGATGTAACTGCAATTCATTCTTCATTTGCTTCTGATTAAAAGGCAATAAAAACTGCAGGGAATAAATTACACACATTTTTGTGTAGTAGCTGCAATGTTATGAAAAGACTTCAGTTGCTTACACAAACACATGAAATGTTGGTTATTTATAATTTTTCCATCACAATGGAGTAGCCATCTCAACAGCTCCATGTTAGTAGATTTACTGGCATGTAAAAGAACTGTGGGACGAATGATGTGATCCTGGTAATTGAAAGCGTTGTCAAACAACAAAATAATTTAATTTTAATTTCAAACCTTTCCCAGATTAGTGATGAAAAAGTACTAAGGTCTCCTAACATAGAGATGTCAGAATTAAAAAAAAAAATCAAAATTGATATAAATATTGACTGAATTCATCTTTACAAAACTTTGATGTGCTTTAATATTAATGATTTATGATAACAAAAGTTAGGGAGATGGCTTTTAAGAAAGTTTAAGCTCCTATGCAACATTTTAGGGTATGAATTTCCATATTCTATTTAAATGTTTCTAATTTCAGTGGCATCCTAGAACTAGTAGGAATAATGGTTGGCCATCTCTACTTCTTTTTGATGTTCAAATATCCACAAGAACTAGGAGGTCCAACATTGTTAACCACACCAGGATTCCTGTAAGTAACTGCTGATAATTGAGTATTTATGTTTAGCATCCTTATAGCCTTTATTGCAGTAAATAAATAAAAACTTCATATTTAAAAGGGCAATATTACTTCATGGTGGAACAAAAATAAAACAGTATTGCATAGTTTGAAACCTTTCTTTGAGGAAACACAATGAAATTATTTTAACATTTATATGTAAAAATTGCAAATTTTTACATATAAATGACGCATGTATTAAGAGTAAAGGTAGCTTCTTATGTGACAAGATGCAATCTAATATTAAGTTATTGTAAAATTGAGTCGGTGTTGAAACACTTAACATCACTTCCATGTCATTAATGTTTTTCTACACAGTAGCTGTGTGTAGGACAGGATTGCAAAGGGTAGAATGAGACTGAAAAATTCAGTGCCACAACCGGGATTTGAACCACGGATCTACCGGTTACCATCCGGTTGCCCTAACCACTGAGCTATCATGGCTAACATGCGTATACAACACTAATGAAAATGAGTTGGAGAATTTAGTGTGCCTATATATATGGAAGTTCCCGTCTCAAATGTGCCGGACTTCGTAACAAAAACAAGGAATCACTTTGGGAGACTTCTCCTTTTTTTGTTATCAAGTTCTTTTTCCTCCCAAGTTTGACTTTACAACTTAACTTACAAATGAGAATTTCCACTTCCTCCTACTATCACCTTCACTTTCAGGTTAGTTACCTGTATTGGTCTTTCACTTGTCTTCCCCCTTGCACTACCACATATATAGGTCACTGACACAGATTCTTCTTGTCTACCTGGCCAACGTAAACACAAGGGTTCAATGTTTTCCAGGGTCCCTCAATTCTTAACAAGAATGTTTCACATAATGACCTTTTGTGCTGCCAATCTAATTACACTTACGAGCTACTTATTTTAATTTCTACCTATCTTCACCTATACCCTTCCAAGTTTACCATTTTTCCTTCATCTGTCTTTTTAAACTCACATACCGCTTCGTGCGTATTTTAAAACAATTACTAATTTTTACTTTCTCTACTGGTAAGTAGGGGAAGTATTATATTCCACCCAAAAATTCAATGTCGAGATTTCACCGGAAATATATGTTTTGAGACCCCCTGAATCCAAAAAAAGCATTTTTAGAAAAAGGTCTGTGTGTCTGTGTGTCAGTCTGACAGTCTGTCATTCTGTGGACAGCATAGCTCAAAAACGAAAAGTCGGTTAAAAACCAAAGTTGGTATTTAAGTTTAATGTCTTTCAAGGATGCGACACAAAGATTTTGAAGAAAATAGCCCCACCCTAAACTACCCTTTACATGGAAAATTTTTCGAAAATTTTGATTTCCTTGAAAATGGCTCTTAACGATTTTGATTAAAATGTCGTAAGTTTGAGATATTTTTATGACAAATGAAATGTATATCTTGAATTTTCTGGCTATAGCCCCTGTAGTCGTATTTACTCTGGACGACTTTTGCATAACTGGTAAACCGTTAAAGATAGACCAAATTATACTATACAAAAAATGTAGATCTTGCTAAAATACACAATTTATGTCTCAATAAATTTTCTTGTAGGGTGAACCATTTCGGAGATATCCCTTGTTATGTGTGTGAGTTTCAGAAAACTTAGAACTAGCGAAATGCAACAACGTTGTTCATTTTTTTATATGTTAATCGTGCAAAGAGAACGGAATCTCAAAGCTTAAGAAGATTTGACTGTTGCACAAAGCCTGCTGTATTCTAATATTCCCCTTGCACCTACAAGAACATAAACAATAAGATAATTTGTACGAATGTTTATCTTAACTAACACGAAGAAGATATAGGAATAAGTGTTTGTAAGAATGGTTACTACAAGAGTAGAGAAAGTCATGTGAGTGCAACACATCAGATTTTTTTTTTGTAGTTTTATTTCAATTGTTTCTCATTGCTGTTTCCCGCATACTTCAGTCTCCCTCTTGATAAGTAATTAGATCTCTGACACCAATTTATTCTGTATTTCTATATTTCTCGAATTGATATGCTAACTCGGGCGTATATTACATTGAATATTTATTCTTTATGTGCTTTTGCATGCTCTTTCCTTTATTTGTTCTTTTTCGGTTCTGACATTGTCCTGAAGATACAGACCTAGTAGCTGCTTATGCCACTTTCCCCCTAGTTTACTGCTGTTCAGGTCCATAAGCAAGTATGTGTCAGTTCCGTATTCCTCTATTACCCTATATGGACCCTTGTATAAAAGTCCCATATGCTGGTTATATTTGTTTATGGTGCTGGAAAGTTTCTTGTTTCTCACCAATACGAGATTGCCTCTGTATAATTCCCACTTTTTCCTCTTTCTGGCCTTATGTTTTTCTTTACGTCTATCCGCCCTCTTTCTCATCCGCTCTGCAGCTGATTTCATCATTTCTAATTGCGACATACTCACGGCACCTTCTACATCAAGGGTTTCCGGTATGTTTGCACTCATGTTAACGAGTTTGCCTTGCATTAACTCTACCGGATTGAATCCCGTGACTTAGTTAACCGATTCATTTAATATCTTTTCAATTGTCGGTATCATCTCTGGCCATTTCGTCTGTTGATTATTACAGGATACCCGCAGATACACCAATAGATTTCTCATGGTTCTCTCGGTTGGGTTGCTCTTTGGCCGATAACGCGAACAATGGTAAAGTTTGATACCTTGTTCTTTCATCGTGTTAACGAACTTCTTTCCTGTAAACATAGTAGCGTTATCTGCTAGTAATGCGTCCATTTTTCTGATCTGAGGTATATAATACTTTAACAATTTATTTAAACATGTGGCGCTATTGATCTTTTTAACCGGGTAAATCTTAACAAACTTTGAGAACACGTCTACAAATACTATGATGTATCTATATCCAAACGTCCCTCGGGGTAACTTACCATGACAATCCACCGTAACGAAGGACTTAGGTTTGTCTCGTAGGATGGCGTTTGTTTCCTAATCATACACGACTTGCAGTGGCTTTGCTTTCTGTCATACGTCACACATCGTAACAGTATGGCTTACCTTTCGTCTTAGCTTAGGGATGTACAAATTTTCCAAAATAGTGGCAGTCGTCCTGTCCGTCCCTGAATTACAGGGAATGTCATAATAATTTCTTTTTCCAGGCTACCAGGAATGTATGTCTTCCACTTTGGGTTAAGGGCTCCATGCTTTTTATATAAGACTTTGCCTTTCATTCCCAAACTACCTTCCATTTGTCCATCTATTTCTGGCACTTTGTCCATTAAACTCACCAACTTACAGTCTTTTCTCTGCCATTCACTGATTTTCTTTAATTTCTCCTTTAATCCCCTATCCATTGGTATATCTAATTCCAACACTTTAATTTCTCTTTGCACTCCACCCATACAATCAGGTATTTCTGCATGATGGGTCAATCGCGATAGCATATCACTGAATGTATCCATTTTTCCCATTATATGTAGGATTTACATGTCATACATCATTATTTCGTGGGCATACTTACATATCTTAGAACTAGTATACTTACATTTATGTAGAAAAGATAAACTAATGTGGTCAGAGAATATCTTTACCTTTTTGCGGTATATGTACGTTCTAAATTGCTGAATGGCAAAATACATCGCACAAATCTCGATTTCTGTCACCGATGCATTTCTCTCTACATGGCTCAGCCCCTTGGAAGCCATACCTATGACATGGAACTGATCTGGAGCTGACCTCTGTCCTAGTATAGCTCCAAATCCTTGGCATGAACCATCCATTTCATAAGGAAGTCCGTCCCTAGGCCTCTCAAGTAGTATAGAGTTTGCAAACAGTTGCTTAATCTTTTCGAACGCCTTCTGCTGGGTGGCACCCCAATGCTATTTCACCCCTTTTCTCAATAATTCTCTTATAGGTTCCATTATATTGGCATATTGTGGAATAAATTTCGTCTGATAGTTTAAGATGCCATTCAATTTCCTAACTTGTTTAACCATTCTAGGGGGTGGAATATTCATGATGGCATCTATTCTCTTTTTGTCAGGTTTTAGCCCCTTTTTATTTATTATGTACCCCAAAAATTCTACCTCCTTGATGCAGAATTTAGATTTTTCGAGGTTCACGGTCATCCCATTCTCCCGAAGTTTCGTCAACACATAATCCACAAGTTCCATATGCTCGTCAAAAGTTTTATCTATTATCAGGAAATCATCCACATAATTGAGCAAATATGTCCTCTTGGCATCCCCTAAAATTTCATTTATGGCCCAGAGCAAACCATTTCCCGAGGTACGCATTCCGAAAGGGCAGACTGTATATTCTAGCTGTATCCCTTCAAAGATAAAACTCGTGTATTTCCTTACCTCTTCTTTTAGCTCAACTTGCCAATATGATGCTGTTAAATCAATTGAGCACATCGTAGCAATCAACTACTCGATAGATTCGCTCCTAAAATAGTCAGGAAGAGTGCATTTATTTACTCTCCGTCCATCTAATGTTTTTCTTAAACTGCCATCCTTCTTCGCTATCCCATTCTGGCAGATTTTTCACAGTAGCTCAATGGTTAGAGCAGCCACCTGGTAAGCGGAAGGTCTGTGGTTCAAGTCCCAGCTGTGGCGTTGAATTTTTAAGTTCCAGTTCTACCTCTCAAACATTGTCCACACACAGCTTGTGTGTTTAAAAACACCAACAGTAAGTTTGTTGGCATAAATAAATAATTACCATCTGAAGGTTATTTAATCCTGGGACATAAAGTACTTACAGCAGTAAGTCACCATTGGGGTAATTGTCGCTGATGTGAAACTGCCGCTGTGGTTTACCAGGAGAAATACAAACTGGTTTGAGAATTCAATGTTATTCTGGCAGATTGTCACAGTAGCTCAATGGTTAGAGCAGCCGCCTGGTAAGCGGAAGGTCTGTGGTTCAAGTCCCAGCTGTGGCGTTGAATTTTTAAGTTCCAGTTCTACCTCTCAGAAAAAGCAGCTCTTATTCAACACGAAAAGTTGATCAGACTCCCATTCAACATATAGAACAAGAGAAATTTTACACATACACTAAAGACTCATGAGAGCTTTCTTTCCAAACTGCAAGACCTCAAGAAGAATGTACACCTTCTTAATTCAAAGGAAAACTTCATATATAAAGTCAATCCGACACAAACATTGGACATATATTATTTACACCTGATAGAAAAAGTTAAGAAAAGTGATACTCCAACTACTGTTCTAAAATTATTGGCATTAGAGACCATCCATAAGATTTCCGGAACATGAATGGCTCCATATTTATGCTGATGGTTCACTGGTATCTAACTGAGATGGAGCGGGGGCCTGAGTCACTTGTCACCTCTTTTCCTATTACAAATCTTTAAGTCATGGAACTACAAACTTTGATGGAGTGAATTGAAGCAATTTGAATGGCCGTACAAAATCTTTTGTATAGAATTTCACATTTTCATCAAGCAGTTATTCTCTCAGATTTCAGGATGGCAATTATAGTAATTACTTCCAAGTTGTCACCAAAACACCAAACAATCATAGAATGTTGGAAAATCCTTACCCATCTAACAATACTTCAAAAACACCTAGTCTTCCAATGGATACCAGCTCACTGTGGACTGAGTGGTAATGACAAAGCTGATTTCCTTGCAAAAAAGGGTACCATCAGTGTACAGTTAAAAGATTAGTAACTCTGAATTCAAATAAATTATTGCAAAATATTACTATGAAAAATAAAAAAATAAAAGATGGGAACTACCAAACATTAAAAACTAATTCCTGAGTATCCTCGAAAAACAGCAGTTGCAACCTTGAGGTTGATTATAGAAAATGATTGTCTGGCAAAACATTTGAACAGAATTGGATATATTCTTCAGCACTCTATCCTCTATGTGATCTGCAAGAGGAAATGGACCAAGACCACCTTTAAATGTGCCTGGCCACTTCTAGTGCCCCATCCATCAGTGAAAAATATTGGAGAGCAAGAGGATTAATGGCATCATTAACTGAACCAAATGTACATTTAAAAGTAACGCATAGTATTTCCATTATTGTAAACACTTCAAACAACATGAGCTTTCTGTTTATCTGATTCCATATTTACGGTAGTTACTAATACATTATTGAAAGTTGAAACTATTTCATAAAATTACATTTGATTTTTATTGCAGGTACTATTACTTTCCCAACCAAAGAGTTGTGCACGGTTTTGGGCAGCCTCCAGCATATCGTCGACCAACTGCCGATGCTGGGGGTCCAGCAGGTGGAGGTGGAGGTGGAGTTAGGCACAATTGGGGACGTGGTCATGTTCTTGGTGACAACTGACTGAACTGAGTGCCAAGGCATATACTGTTAGAAGCAAGTCTGAACTTGAGTTTCATACACTGTGAATATTTCTAAAAACTGTTTATGCTTTACAGAGTAAATGCAGAAAATATATAAATATTTCATTAATGTTTTTATTGTTGAACGTATGTGTCATCTATGTGAAATAAGCTTTTTAAAGTGAATGTTGTGCAGAATGCACACTATAAGGGCATAAAATAAGAATTTGATTCTTTGGTGTTCATCTTGTGTGTGTATGTTAGTGAACAAAAACCCCAGAAGTAATTTTTGAAGCAATTTACATGTTGTAAAAATCGGCAAAAGTATTATTTTCACAGGATGTTTCAATATGACAGTAATTTCATTATGGGAAAACACAGCATATTCCATTTATCACTGTAGAAACAATACACAGTTAACCACTAATGTCTGAGTCATTTAATGTTTACTTTGCAAAAAATGTGAACACTTTCATATTTCTAATGAATAAATGTTGAAGAATGTTGATATTTATGACTTGTAACACATTTTAAACAAGTGCTGGTAAATCTCAGGTGATGATTTAACACCAAGTTATTTATTTCATGTAATGAATCTGAAGGGCCACCTTAACATGCTGTAAATATATTTTCATTTGTAAACACTATCCATTGATTAATTGTGAGAAGTTAGATCACAAAATATTTTTGAATTACATCTATTAATTGCAAGAAATTCTTGCCACATTGATAAACATTTTGAGACTGAAAATGTTCTCAAGAAAAAACCTTAAAATGATATGAACTCAGACCTTAATCTAAATTATATCTTATACCTCAAGATCTCTTTTTCTTGTGGTTGTAAATTAAAATCTTAATGCATTGTGTAGTTTTCAACAGCAGTATTCTTTAATTTTCATGCATGCTAATATATTGTATAGCTGCTTAAAGCCCTTGTCCACAAGTCTGTACATAAGTTGGAAAGAGGAATACCAGAAACTAAGTTATTCAGTGAAAAACTGAGGTTATTAGCAGTGAAGCAATACAGATCAACAAATATCACAAATATTAGAGACTAATGCAAGGTTACAAGAAACCTACTATGTTGTTGTTAGCTAATGCTGGGTTTGTGACAATGAAGTCATTAATCTTCTTGCTCTCCAATATTTTTCACAGATGGATGGGGCACTAGAAGTGGCCGGGTATATTTGAAGGTGGTCTCGATCCATTTCCTCTTGCAGATCACATGGAGGACAGAGTGGTGAAGAATATATCCCAATTCTGTTTAAATGTTTTGCCAGACAAGCATGTCCTGTTATCAACCTGAAGGTTGCAACTGCTGTTTTTCGAGGATACTCAGGAATTACTATTTGAATGTTTGGTAGTTCCCATCTTTTATTCTTTGATTTTTCATAGTAATATTTTGCAATAATTTTTTTGAATTCAGAGTTGACTAATCTTTTAGCTGCATAAATGGTAGATTAACTATAGATTTTTGCACAATGCTGGTACCCTTTTTTGCAAGAAAATCAGCTTTGTCATTGCCACTCAGTCCACAGTGAGCTCGTATCCATTAGAAGACTAGGTGTTTTTGAAGTGCTGTTAGATGAGTAAGGATTTTCCAATATTCTATGATTGTTTGGTTTTTTGGTGACAACTTGGAAGTAATTGCTATAATTGCTGCCCTGGAATCTGAGAGAATAACTGCTTGATGAAAATGTGAAATTCTATACAAAAGATTTTGTACGGCCATTCGAATTGCTTCAATTTCTCCATCAAAGTTTGCAGTTCCACAACTTAAAGATTTGTAATAGGAAAAGAGGTGACACGTGACTCCAGCTCCTGCTTCATCTCGATTTGATATCAATGATCCATCAGTATAAATATGGAGCCATTCGTGTTCTGGAAATCTAGTATGGATTGTCTCTAATGTCAATAATTTTAGAACACTAGTTCAAGTATCACTTTTCTTAACTTCTTCTCTCAGGTGTAAATAATATGTGATGTCTAATGTTTGTGTCAGATTGACTTTAGATATGAAGTTTTCCTTTGAATTAGGAAGATATATATTCTTCTTGATGTCTTGCATTTTGGAGGGAAAGCTCTCCTGAGTCTTTAGTGCATGTGTAAAATTCCTATTCTTCCATGTACTGAATGGGAGTCTGATCAACTTTTCGTGTTGAGTAAGAGCTGCTGTTTCTATTTCATATTCAATGAGGTATTGGTTGGTTAGTATTTCCATAGTTGGTACTGGTGTGGTTTTGATAGCACCTGTAGTCAGTCCCAGACTTTGGTTTTGAAAGATTTGAATTTTTTTTCTATTTGCTGTTATAAGAACTTCACTGCAGTAAGTAAATAATGGCTTTATATATACATTGTATGTTGTATAAGTGCTGAGGCTTTCACGGCCGGCATTATCAACTATATTAAGTAGATTTTGCGGGCTTTTGGGCCATGGTCGAGTTGGATTCCCTTCCTCCGACGATTCGCTGAAAACTGCGTCCAGCATCTTCAGGGTCAACCTCTATTATTTAGGTCTAACTTAGCGACTGCACGTAAATTACAATTCACTGCAAACTTTCGTATTACTGATCATTTTTGTTTCTTTTTGGTGTCCTTGGTAACATAAATTTTCACGATCGCTCGTTCTCATGAATTCCACCATGTGATTATCGCTAACAAATCTTTTCTTAATAAATAATAAGAGGGAGAAGAAAACCTGAGACATGAGAAGCTTTCTCTTTTATACCAGGATCAGAGACGTCCCATTTGCCAGCATTTTGAAAGTATAATTTGAGATCAATTTATGATGTTCTGCTCAGCTTGGGTACCTTATGGTCGCCATTCACATATCCCCTAGACGGAGACCCCTGAGTTGTTAGAAATGTAGAAGGTAGGTTAAATGGCTGAGATAGGCTAACATGGTGGTGTTGAAAATGTAGAAGATACGCTAACATGGTTGTGTTGGCATGTATAAGGTAGGCTAAATGGCTGAGATGGGCTAACATGGTGGTGTTGGAAATGAAGAAAATAAGCTAAAAGGCTGATATAGCCTAACATGGTGGTGTTGGAAATGTACACGGTAGGTTAAATGGCTGAGATAGGCTAACATGGTAGTGTTGGAAATGAAGAAAATAAGCTAAAAGGCTGATATAGCCTAACATGGTGGTGTTGGAAATGTACACGGTAGGTTAAATGGCTGATATAGCCTAACATGGTGGTGTTGGAAATGTAGAATGTAGGTTAAATGGCTGAGATGGTGGTGTTGGAAATGTACAAGATAGCTAAATGGCCGAGATAGGCTAACATGGTGGTATTGGAAATGTAGAAGGTGACTTAAATGGCTGAGATAGGCTAACATGCTAGTGTGGGAAATGTGGAAGATAGGTTAAAAGGCTACGCTACGCTAGACTAACATGGTGGTGTGGAAATGTATAAGTTAGCTTAAATGGCTGAGAGAGGCTAACATGCTAGGAAATGCATAAGGTAGGTTACATGGCTGAGATAGGCTAAAAGCTAGTGTGGGAAATTTAGAAGATAGGCTAAAAGGCTCACACAGCCTAACATGCGAGAGTGGCAAATGTGGAAGATAAGCTAAATGGCTGAGATAGGCTAACAAGTTAGCGTGGGAAATGTGGAATATAGGCCAAAAGACTGAGGTAGGCTAACATGGTGGTATAGGAAATGTAGAAGGCAGGTTAAATGGCTGAGATAGGCTAACATGGTAATGTTGGAAATGTAGAAGGTAGGTTAAATGGCTGGGATAGGCTAACATGGTAGTTTTGGAAATGTAGAAGGTAGGTTAAATGGCTGAGTTAGGCTAACCTGGTAGTTTTGGAAATGTGGAAAGTAGGCTAAATGGCTGACGTAGGCTAATGTGGTAGGAAATGTGGAAGATAGGTTAAATGGCTGACGTAGGCCAACAAGCTGTTGAGGCAAATATGGAAAATAGGCCAAAAGGCTGAGATAGGCTAAGATGGTTGCGTTGGGAATAGCAGATAGGCCAAATGGCTGAGATAGGCTGACATGGTGGTATCTTCCTTTCATAGGAGTTTGAAAACAGTTTGTTCAGCCACTTCATTGAACCGTTACCAGAAGAAACATCAGAATAAGCATCACCATCCGCACCATGAAACACCATGGAAACCCAGTTATTGTCCGGTGGCTAATGGAGGACAGTAAACCTTCGAATCACGTTCCGGAAAATTATGTTGTAAGTGTTGTTTAGTGTTACTAATTGACTCACCTTTTAAATTAATTTAACATGGTGGTGTTGCAAATGTAGAAAATAGGCTAACATGGTGTTGTTGGAAATGTAGAAGATAGGCTAAATGGCAGAGATAGGCTAACATGGTGTTGTTGGAAATGTAGAAGATAGGCTAAATGACTGAGGCTAATGTGGTGTTGGAAATGTAGAAAATAGGTTGAAAGGCTGAGATAGGCTAACAAAGTGGTGTTGGAAATGTAGAAAATAGGCTAAAGGCCTGAAATAGGCTAAATGCTTGTTTGGGAAATGTAGAAGATAGGTTAAAAGCTACTGTGGGAAATGTGGAAGATAGGCTAAATGGCTGACGCAGGCTACCAAGATGTTGAGGCAAATATGAAAGATAGGCTAAATGTAGGCTGTGATAGGCTAACATGGTGGTGTTTGAAATGTAGAAGATAGGTTAAATAGCTAATTTAGGCTAACACTGTGGTGTTGGAAATGTAGAAGGTAGGCTAGTAGGCTGAGATATGCAAACATGGTGGTGTTGGAAATGTAGAAGATAGGTTAAAGGGCTACGCTAGGTAACATGGTGGTTGGGAAATGTATAAGTTAGCCTAAATGGGTGAGATAGACTAATATGTTGGTATTGGAAATCTAGAAGGTTGGTTAAATGGCTGAGCTAGGCTTACAGGTGGTGTTGGAAATGTAGAAAATAGGCTGAAAGACTGAGATAGGCTAACATGGAGCTGTTGGAAATGGCTGAGATAGGTTAATATGATAGTGTGGGAAATGTGGAAGATAGGTTAAAAGGCTACGCTACGCTACACTACACTAACATGGTGGCGTGGAAATGTATCAGTTAGCCTAAATGGCTGAGATAGGCCAACATGGTGGTATTGGAAATGTAGAAGGTAAGTTAAATAGCTGAGATAGGCTAAAATGGTGGTATCTTCCTTTCATAGGAGTTTGAAAACAGTTTGTTCACCAACTTCATTGAACCGTTACCAGAAGAAACATCAGAAGAAGCATCGCCATCCGCACCATGGGACACCATGGAAATCCAGTTATTGTCCGGTTAATAATGGAGGACTCTTAACCTTCGAAACGCGTTCCGGAAAATTATGTTGTAAGTGTTGTTTAGTGTTACTAATTGACTCACCTTTTAAATTAATTTAACATGGGGGTGTTGCAATTGTAGACAATAGGCTAAAAGGCTGAGATAGGCTAACATGGTGTTGTTGGAAATGTAGAAGATAGGCTAATGTGGTGTTATTGGAAATGTAGAAGATAGGTTAAATGGCTGAGATAGGCTAACATGCTTGTGTTGGTATGTAGAAAAGAGGCTAAAAGGCTGACATACGCTAACATGGTGGTGTTGCAAATGTGGAAAATATGCTAAAGGGCTGAGATAGGCTAAAAGCTAGTTTGGGAAATGTAGAAAATAGGCTAATAGGCTGAGATAGGCTAACATCGAGTTGTTGCATAGGTAGAAAATAGGCTAAAAGGCTGAGACAGCCTAAATACTAGTTTGAAAAATGTAGAAAATAGGTTAAATGGCTGAGATAGGCTAAAAGCTACTGTGCGAAATGTGGAAGATAGGCTCAATGGCTGATAGGCTGAGACAGGCTAACATGGTTGTGTTGGTATGTAGAAGATAGGCTAAATGGCTGTGATAGGCTAACATGGTGTTGTTGGAAATGTGGAAGATAGGTAAAATGGCTAAGGTAGGCTAACATGGTGGTGTTGGAAATGTAGAAAATAGGCTAGAGGGCTGAGATAGGCAAACATGGTGGTGTTCGAAATGTAGAAGATAGGTTAAAAGGCTTTGCTAGGCAACATGGTGGTTGGGAAATGTATAAGTTAGCCTAAATAGCTGAGATAGGCTAATATGGTGGTATTGGAAATGTACAAGGTAGGTTAAATGCCTGAGATAGGCTAACAAGTGGTGTTGGAAATGTAAATATAGGCTAAAAGGCTGAGATAGGCTAACATGGAGCTGTTGGAAATGTAGAAAATAAGCTAAATGGCTGATATAGGGTACATGGTGTTGTTGAAAATGTAGAAGAGAGGCTAACGTGTTGTTGGACATGTAGAAGATAGGCTAAAAGCTAATGTAGGAAATGTGGAAGATAGGCTGAATGGTTGAGATAGGCTAAAAGCTACTGTAGGAAATGTGGAAGATAGGCTAAATGGCTGACGTAGGCTACAAAGCTGTTGAAGCAAATATGGAACATAGGCTAAATGGCTGAGACAGGCTAACGTGGTTGTGCTGGTATGTAGGAGATAGGTAAAATGGCTGAGATAGGCTGAAAGCTACTGTGGAAAATAGGCTAAATGGCTGACAAAGGCTAACAAGGTCTTGAGCCAAATATGGATGATAGGTTAAAACGCTGAGATAGGCTAACATAACTGTGTTGGTATGTAGTAGATAGGCTTAGTGGCTGAGATAGTCTAAGATGCTGGTGTTGAAAATGTAGAAGGTAGGTTAGATGTCTGAGATAGGGTAACATGGTGGTGTTGGAAATGTAGAGGGTAGTTTAACTGGCTGAGATAGGTTAACATGATAGTGTCGGGAATGTGAAAGATAGGTTAAAAGGCTACGCTATGCTACAATAGCATGGTGGTGTGGAAATGTATAAGTTAGTCTAAATGGCTGAGATAGGCCAAATTGGTGGTATTGGAAATGTGGAAGGTAGGTTAAATGGCTGAGACAAGCTAACATGGTGGTATCTTCCTTTCATGTAAACAGTTTGTTCAGCAACTTCATTGAACCGTTACCCGAAGAAACATCAGAAGAAGCACCGCAATCCGCACCATGAGACACCATGGAAAGCCAGTTATTGTCCGGTTGATAATGGAGGAAAGTTAATCTTCGAAACGCATTCTGGAAAATTAAATTGTAAGTGTTGTTTAGTGTTACTAATTGACTCACCTTTTAAATTAATTCAACTTGAAAATGTAGAAAATAGGCCAAATGGCTGAGATAGGCTAACATGGTGTTTTTGGAAATGTAGAACATTGGGTAAATGTGTGAGATAGGCTAACAAGCTGTTGAGGAAAATATGGAAGGTAGCCTAAATGGCTCAGATAGGCTAAGAGGCTGTTGAGGAAAATATGGAAGATAGGCTAAATGGCTGAGATAGGCTAACATGGTTATTTTGGTATGTAGAAGCTAGGCTACATGACTGAGATAGCCTAACAAGCTGTGGAGGAAAATATGGCAGATAGGCTAATTGGCTGTGACAGGTTAACGTGGTATTGTTGGAAATGTAGAGTATAGGCTAAATGGCTGAGATACGCTAACATGGTTATTTTGGTATGTAGAAGGTAGGCTAAATGGCTGAGATAGGCTAACAAGCTGTTGAGGCAACTATGGAACATAGGGTAAATGGCTGAGATAGGCTAACGTGGTGTTGTTGGAAATGTAGAAGGTAGGCGAACTGGCTGATGTAGGCTAACAAGCTGTATAGGCAAACATGGAGGATAGGCTAAATGACTAAGATAGGCTAACGTGATGTTTTTTATATGTAGAAGATAGGCTAAATATCTGAGATAGGCTAACAAGCTGTTGAGGTAAATATGGAAGATAGGCTAAGAGGCTGTTGCGGAAAATTTGCAAAATAGGCTGAATGTCTGAGATAGCCTAACAGGCTGTTTAGGCTAATATGGAAGATAAGTTAAATGTCTGAGATAGGCTAACAGGCTGTTGAGGAAAATATGAAAGATAGGCTAAATGTCTGAGATAGGCTAATATGGATGATAGGCTAAATGTCTGAGATAGGCTAACAGGCTGATGAGGAAAATATGGAAGATAGGCTAAATGTCTGAGATAGGCTAACAGGCTGTTTAGGCTAATATGGAAGATAGGCTAAATGTCTGAGATAGGCTAATGTGGTTCTGTTGGTATGTAGAAGGTAGGCGAAGTGGCTGATGTAGGTTAACAAGCTGTATAGGCAAACATGGAGGATAGGCTAAATGACTAAGATAGGCTAACGTCGTGTTTTTCGTAATGTAGAAGATAGGCTAAATATCTGAGATAGGCTAACAAGCTGTTGAGGTAAATATGGAAGATAGGCTAAATGTCTGAGATAGGCTAAGAAGCTGTTGCGGAAAATTTGGAAAATAGGCTAAATGTCTTAGATAGGCTAACAGGCTGTTTAGGCTAATATGGAAGATAAGCTAAATGTCTGAGATAGGCTAACAAGCTGTTGAGGAAAATATGGAAGATAGGCTAAATGTCTGAGATAGGCTAATATGGAAGATAGGCTAAATGTCTGAGATAGGCTAACAAGCTGTTGAGGTAAATATGGAAGATAGGCTAAATGTCTGAGATAGGCTAAGAGGCTGTTGCGGAAAATTTGGAAAATAGGCTAAATGTCTGAGATAGGCTAACAGGCTGTTTAGGCTAATATGGAAGATAAGCTAAATGTCTGAGATAGGCTAACAAGCTGTTGAGGAAAATATGGAAGATAGGCTAAATGTCTGAGATAGGCTAATATGGAAGATAGGCTAAATGTCTGAGATAGGCTAATATGCAAGATAGGCTAAATGTCTGAGATAGGCTAAGAGGCTGTTTAGGCTAATATGGAAGATAGGCTAAATGTCTGAGATAGGCTAACAGGCTGTTTAGGCTAATATGGAAGATAGGCTAAATGTCTGAGATAGGCTAACAAGCTGTTTAGGCTAATATGGAAGATAGGCTAAATGTCTAAGATAGGCTAACAGGCTGTTTAGGCTAATATGGAAGTTGGGCTAAATGTCTGAGATAGGCTAACAGGCTGTTTAGGCTAATATGGAAGATGGGCTAAATGTCTGAGATAGGCTAACAGGCTGTTGAGGAAAATGTGGGAGATAGGCTAAATGTCTGAGATAGGCTAACAGGCTGTTTAGGCTAATATGGAAGATAGGCTAAATGTCTGAGATAGGCTAACAGGCTGTTGAGGAAAATATGGAAGATAGGCTAAATGTCTGAGATAGGCTAACAAGCTGTTTAGGCTAATATTGAAGATGGGCTAAATGTCTGAGATAGGCTAACAAGCTGTTTAGGCTAAAATGGAAGACAGGCTAAATGTCTAAGAAAGGCTAACAGGCTGTTTAGGCTAATATGGAAGATGGGCTAAATGTCTGAGATAGGCTAACAGGCTGCTGAGGAAAATGTGGGAGATAGGCTAAATGTCTGAGATAGGCTAACAGGCTGTTTAGGCTAATATGGAAGATAGGCTAAATGTCTGAGATAGGCTAACAGGCTGTTTAGGCTAATATGGAAGATAGGCTAAATGTCTGAGATAGGCTAATATGGAAGATAGGCTAAATGTCTAAGATAGGCTAACAGGCGGTTTAGGCTAATATGGAAGATGGGCTAAATGTCTAAGATAGGCTAACAGGCTGTTTAGGCTAATATGGAAGATGGGCTAAATATCTGAGATAGGCTAACAGGCTGTTGAGGAAAATGTGGGAGATAGGCTAAATGTCTGAGATAGGCTAACAGGCTGTTTAGGCTAATATGGAAGATAGGCTAAATGTCTGAGATAGGCTAACAGGCTGTTGAGGAAAATATGGAAGATAGGCTAAATGTCTGAGATAGGCTAACAAGCGGTTTAGGCTAATATGGAAGATGGGCTAAATGTCTGAGATAGGCTAACAGGCTGTTGAGGAAAATGTGGGAGATAGGCTAACAGGCTGTTTAGGCTAATATGGAAGATAGGCTAAATGTCTGAGATAGGCTAACAAGCAGTTTAGGCTAATATGGAAGATAGGCTAAATGTCTAAGATAGGCTAACAGGCTGTTTAGGCTAATATGGAAGATAGGCTAAATGTCTGAGATAGGCTAACAGGCTGTTGAGGAAAATCTGGGAGATAGGCTAAATGTCTGAGATAGGCTAACAGGCTGTTTAGGCTAATATGGAAGATGGGCTAAATGTCTGAGATAGGCTAACAGGCTGTTGAGGAAAATGTGGGAGATAGGCTAACAGGCTGTTTAGGCTAATATGGAAGATGGGCTAAATGTCTGAGATAGGCTAACAGGCTGTCTAGGAAAATGTGGGAGATGGGCTAAATGTCTGAGATAGGCTAACAGGCTGGTGAGGAAAATATTGGAGATAGGCTAAATGTCTGAGATAGGCTAACAGGCTGTTGAGGAAAACATTGCAGATAGGCGAAATGTCTGAGATAGGCTAAGAGGCTGTTAGGTAAATATTGCAGATAGGCTAAATGTTTGACATAGGCTAAGAGGCTGTTGAGGAAAATATGGCAGATACGTTAAATGGCTGAGATAGGCTAACGTTGTGTTGTTGGAAATATAAAGTTGAGGTAAATATGGAAGATAGGCTAACATGGTGTAGTTGGAAATCTGGAAGGTTGGTTAAATGGCTGAGATAGGCTAACAGGTGATGTTGGAAATGTAGAAAATAGGCTAAAAGACTGAGATAGGCTAATATGATAGTTTGGGAAATGAGGAAGATATGTTAAAAGGCTACGCTACAGTAACATGGTGGTGTGGAAATGTATAAGTCAGCCTAAATGGCTGAATTAGGCCAACATTGTGGTATTGGAAATGTAGAACGTAAGTTAAATAGCTGAGATAGGCTAACAGGCTGTTTAGGCTAATATGGAAGATAGGCTAAATGTCTGAGATAGGCTAACAGGCTGTTTAGGCTAATATGGAAGATAGGCTAAATGTCTGAGATAGGCTAACAAGCTGTTTAGGCTAATATGGAAGATAGGCTAAATGTCTAAGATAGGCTAACAGGCTGTTTAGGCTAATATGGAAGATGGGCTAAATGTCTGAGATAGGCTAACAGGCTGTTTAGGCTAATATGGAAGATAGGCTAAATGTCTGAGATAGGCTAACAGGCTGTTGAGGAAAATATGGAAGATAGGCTAAATGTCTGAGATAGGCTAAGGCGCTGTTTAGGCTAATATGGAAGATGGGCTAAATGTCTGAGATGGGCTAACAAGCTGTTTAGGCTAAAATGGAAGATAGGCTAAATGTCTAAGAAAGGCTAACAGGCTGTTTAGGCTAATATGGAAGATGGGCTAAATGTCTGAGATAGGCTAACAGGCTGTTGAGGAAAATGTGGGAGATAGGCTAAATGTCTGAGATAGGCTAACAGGCTGTTTAGGCTAATATGGAAGATAGGCTAAATGTCTGAGATAGGCTAAGAGGCTCTTTAGGCTAATATGGAAGATAGGCTAAATGTCTGAGATAGGCTAATAGGCTGTTTAGGCTAATATGGAAGATAGGCTAACAAGCTGTTTAGGCTAATATGGAAGATAGGCTAAATGTCTAAGATAGGCTAACAGGCTGTTTAGGCTAACATGGAAGATGGGCTAAATGTCTAAGATAGGCTAACAGGCTGTTTAGGCTAATATGGAAGATGGGCTAAATGTCTGAGATAGGCTAACAGGCTGTTGAGGAAAATGTGGGAGATAGGCTAAATGTCTGAGATAGGCTAACAGGCTGTTTAGGCTAATATGGAAGATAGGCTAAATGTCTGAGATAGGCTAACAGGCTGTTGAGGAAAATATGGAAGATAGGCTAAATGTCTGAGATAGGCTAACAAGCGGTTTAGGCTAATATGGAAGATGGGCTAAATGTCTGAGATAGGCTAACAGGCTGTTGAGGAAAATGTGGGAGATAGGCTAAATGTCTGAGATAGGCTAACAGGCTGTTTAGGCTAATATGGAAGATAGGCTAAATGTCTGATAGGCTAACAGGCTGTTTAGGCTAATATGGAAGATAGGCTAAATGTCTGAGATAGGCTAACAAGCAGTTTAGGCTAATATGGAAGATAGGCTAAATGTCTAAGATAGGCTAACAGGCTGTTTAGGCTAATATGGAACATAGGCTAAATGTCTGAGATAGGCTAACAGGCTGTTGAGGAAAATCTGGCAGATAGGCTAAATGTCTGAGATAGGCTAACAGGCTGTTTAGGCTAATATGGAAGATGGGCTAAATGTCTGAGATAGGCTAACAGGCTGTTGAGGAAAATGTGGGAGATAGGCTAACAGGCTGTTTAGGCTAATATGGAAGATGGGCTAAATGTCTGAGATAGGCTAACAGGCTGTCTAGGAAAATGTGGGAGATAGGCTAAATGTCTGAGATAGGCTAACAGGCTGGTGAGGAAAATATTGGAGATAGGCTAAATGTCTGAGATAGGCTAACAGGCTGTTGAGGAAAATATTGCAGATAGGCTAAATGTCTGAGATAGGCTAAGAGGCTGTTAGGTAAATATTGCAGATAGGCTAAATGTCTGACATAGGGTAAGAGGCTGTTGAGGAAAATATGGCAGATACGTTTAATGGCTGAGATAGGCTAACGTTGTGTTGTTGGAAATATAAATTTGAGGTAAATATGGAAGATAGGCTAACATGGTGTAGTTGGAAATCTGGAAGGTTGGTTAAATGGCTGAGATAGGCTAATAGGTGATGTTGGAAATGTAGAAAATAGGCTAAAAGACTGAGATAGGCTAATATGATAGTTTGGGAAATGAGGAAGATAGGTTAAAAGGCTACGCTACAGTAACATGGTGGTGTGGAAATGTATAAGTCAGCCTAAATGGCCGAATTAGGCCAACATTGTGGTATTGGAAATGTAGAACGTAAGTTAAATAGCTGAGATAGGCTAACATGGTGTTGTTGGAAATGTAAAAGATACGCTAACGTGTGTTGTTGGAAATGTAGAAACTGGGCTAAATGACTGACAGGCTAACAAGCTGTTGAGGAAAATATGGCAGATAGGCTAAGTGGCTGAGTCAGGCTAACGTGGTGTTGAGGAAAATATGGAAGATAGGCTAATGTGGTAATGTTGGAAATGTAGAATATAGGCTAAATGGCTGAGATAGGCAAATAGGGAAGATAGGCTATATAGCTGACGTAGGCTGAGAAGTTGTTGAAGCAAATATGGAAGATAGGCTAAATGCCTGAGATATGCCAACAAGCTGTTGCGGAAAATTTGGAAGACATGCTAAATGTCTGAGATAGGCTAACAGGCTGTTTAGGCTAATATGGAAGATAGGTTAAATGTCTGAGATAGGCTAATATGGAAGATAGGCTAACAGGCTGTTGAGGAAAATATGGAAGATAGGCTAAATGTCTGAGATAGGCTAACAAGCTGTTTAGGCTAATATGGAAGATGCGCTAAATGTCTGAGATAGGCTAACAAGCTGTTTAGGCTAAAATGGAAGATAGGCTAAATGTCTAAGAAAGGCTAACAGGCTGTTTAAGCTAATATGGAAGATGGGCTAAATGTCTGAGATAGGCTAACAGGCTGCTGAGGAAAATGTGGGAGATAGGCTAAATGTCTGAGATAGGCTAACAGGCTGTTTAGGCTAATATGGAAGATAGGCTAAATGTCTGAGATAGGCTAACAGGCTGTTTAGGCTAATATGGAAGATAGGCTAAATGTCTGAGATAGGCTAACAGGCTGTTTAGGCTAATATGGAAGATAGGCTAAATGTCTGAGATAGGCTAACAGGCTGTTGAGGAAAATGTGGGAGATAGGCTAACAGGCTGTTTAGGCTAATATGGAAGATGGGCTAAATGTCTGAGATAGGCTAACAGGCTGTCTAGGAAAATGTGGGAGATTGGCTAAATGTCTGAGATAGGCTAACAGGCTGTTGAGGAAAATATTGCAGATAGGCTAAATGTCTGAGATAGGCTAAGAGGCTGTTAGGTAAATATTGCAGATAGGCTAAATGTCTGACATAGGGTAAGAGGCTGTTGAGGAAAATATGGCAGATACGTTTAATGGCTGAGATAGGCTAACGTTGTGTTGTTGGAAATATAAAGTTGAGGTAAATATGGAAGATAGGCTAACATGGTGTAGTTGGAAATCTGGAAGGTTGGTTAAATGGCTGAGATAGGCTAACAGGTGATGTTGGAAATGTAGAAAATAGGCTAAAAGACTGAGATAGGCTAATATGATAGTTTGGGAAATGAGGAAGATAGGTTAAAAGGGTACGCTACAGTAACATGGTGGTGTGGAAATGTATAAGTCAGCCTAAATGGCCGAATTAGGCCAACATTGTGGTATTGGAAATGTAGAACGTAAGTTAAATAGCTGAGATAGGCTAACATGGTGTTGTTGGAAATGTAAAAGATACGCTAACGTGTGTTGTTGGAAATGTAGAAACTGGGCTAAATGACTGACAGGCTAACGTGGTGTTGTTGGAAATGTAGAAGATGGGTTAAATGGCTGAGATAGGCTAACAAGCTGTTGAGGAAAATATGGCAGATAGGCTAAGTGGCTGAGTCAGGCTAACGTGGTGTTGAGGAAAATATGGAAGATAGGCTAATGTGGTAATGTTGGAAATGTAGAATATAGGCTAAATGGCTGAGATAGGCAAATATGGAAGATAGGCTATATAGCTGACGTAGGCTGAGAAGTTGTTGAAGCAAATATGGAAGATAGGCTAAATGCCTGAGATATGCCAACAAGCTGTTGCAGAAAATTTGGAAGACATGCTAAATGTCTGAGATAGGCTAACAGGCTGTTTAGGCTAATATGGAAGATAGGCTAAGTGTCTGAGATAGGCTAATATGGAAGATAGGCTAACAGGCTGTTGAGGAAAATATGGAAGATAGGCTAAATGTCTGAGATAGGCTAACAAGCTGTTTAGGCTAAAATGGAAGATAGGCTAAATGTCTAAGATAGGCTAACAGGCTGTTTAGGCTAATATGGAAGATAGGCTAATATGGAAGATAGGCTAAATGTCTAAGATAGGCTAACAGGCTGTTTAGGCTAATATGGAAGATGGGCTAAATGTCTAAGATAGGCTAACAGGCTGTTTAGGCTAATATGGAAGATAGGCTAAATGTCTGAGATAGGCTAACAAGCGGTTTAGGCTAATATGGAAGATGGGCTAAATGTCTGAGATAGGCTAACAGGCTGTTGAGGAAAATGTGGGAGATAGGCTAAATGTCTGAGATAGGCTAATAGGCTGTTTAGGCTAATATGGAAGATAGGCTAAATGTCTGAGATAGGCTAACAGGCTGTTTAGGCTAATATGGAAGATAGGCTAAATGTCTGAGATAGGCTAACAAGCAGTTTAGGCTAATATGGAAGATAGGCTAAATGTCTAAGATAGGCTAACAGGCTGTTTAGGCTAATATGGAAGATAGGCTAAATGTCTGAGATAGGCTAACAGGCTGTTGAGGAAAATCTGGGAGATAGGCTAAATGTCTGAGATAGGCTAACAGGCTTTTTAGGCTAATATGGAAGATGGGCTAAATGTCTGAGATAGGCTAACAGGCTGTTGAGGAAAATGTGGGAGATAGGCTAACAGGCTGTTTAGGCTAATATGGAAGATGGGCTAAATGTCTGAGATAGGCTAACAGGCTGTCTAGGAAAATGTGGGAGATGGGCTAAATGTCTGAGATAGGCTAACAGGCTGGTGAGGAAAATATTGGAGATAGGCTAAATGTCTGAGATAGGCTAACAGGCTGTTGAGGAAAACATTGCAGATAGGCGAAATGTCTGAGATAGGCTAAGAGGCTGTTAGGTAAATATTGCAGATAGGCTAAATGTCTGACATAGGCTAAGAGGCTGTTGAGGAAAATATGGCAGTTACGTTAAATGGCTGAGATAGGCTAACGTTGTGTTGTTGGAAATATAAAGTTGAGGTAAATATGGAAGATAGGCTAACATGGTGTAGTTGGAAATCTGGAAGGTTGGTTAAATGGCTGAGATAGGCTAACAGGTGATGTTGGAAATGTAGAAAATAGGCTAAAAGACTGAGATAGGCTAATATGATAGTTTGGGAAATGAGGAAGATATGTTAAAAGGCTACGCTACAGTAACATGGTGGTGTGGAAATGTATAAGTCAGCCTAAATGGCTGAATTAGGCCAACATTGTGGTATTGGAAATGTAGAACGTAAGTTAAATAGCTGAGATAGGCTAACTGGCTGTTTAGGCTAATGTGGAAGATAGGGTAAATGTCTGAGATAGGCTAACAAGCTGTTTAGGCTAATATGGAAGATAGGCTAAATGTCTGAGATAGGCTAACAGGCTGTTTAGGCTAATATGGAAGATAGGCTAAATGTCTGAGATAGGCTAACAGGCTGTTGAGGAAAATATGGAAGATAGGCTAAATGTCTGAGATAGGCTAACAAGCTGTTTAGGCTAATATGGAAGATGGGCTAAATGTCTGAGATAGGCTAACAGGCTGTTGAGGAAAATGTGGGAGATAGGCTAAATGTCTGAGATAGGCTAACAGGCTGTTTAGGCTAATATGGAAGATAGGCTAAATGTCTGAGATAGGCTAACAGGCTGTTGAGGAAAATATGGAAGATAGGCTAAATGTCTGAGATAGGCTAACAAGCGGTTTAGGCTAATATGGAAGATGGGCTAAATGTCTGAGATAGGCTAACAGGCTGTTGAGGAAAATGTGGGAGATAGGCTAAATGTCTGAGATAGGCTAACAAGCTGTTTAGGCTAATATGGAAGATGGGCTAAATGTCTGAGATAGGCTAACAGGCTGTTGAGGTAAATGTGGGAGATAGGCTAAATGTCTGAGATAGGCTAACAGGCTGTTTAGGCTAATATGGAAGATAGGCTAAATGTCTGAGATAGGCTAACAGGCTGTTTAGGCTAATCTGGAAGATAGGCTAAGTGTCTGAGATAGGCTAACAGGCTGTTTAGGCTAATGTGGAAGATAGGCTAAATGTCTGAGATAGGCTAACAGGCTGTTTAGGCTAATATGGAAGATAGGCTAAATGTCTGAGATAGATTAACAGGCTGTTTAGGCTAATATGGAAGATGGGCTAAATGTCTGAGATAGGCTAACAGGCTTTTGAGGAAAATGTGGGAGATAGGCTAAATGTCTGAGATAGGCTAACAAGCTGTTTAGGCTAATATGGAAGATGGGCTAAATGTCTGAGATAGGCTAACAGGCTGTTGAGGTAAATGTGGGAGATAGGCTAAATGTCTGAGATAGGCTAACAGGCTGTTTAGGCTAATATGGAAGATAGGCTAAATGTCTGAGATAGGCTAACAGGCTGTTTAGGCTAATATGGAAGATAGGCTAAATGTCTGAGATAGGCTAACAAGCAGTTTAGGCTAATATGGAAGATAGGCTAAATGTCTAAGATAGGCTAACAGGCTGTTTAGGCTAATATGGAAGATAGGCTAAATGTCTGAGATAGGCTAACAGGCTGTTGAGGAAAATCTAGGAGATAGGCTAAATGTCTGAGATAGGCTAACAAGCTGTTTAGGCTAATATGGAAGATGGGCTAAATGTCTGAGATAGGCTAACAGGCTGTTGAGGTAAATGTGGGAGATAGGCTAAATGTCTGAGATAGGCTAACAAGCTGTTTAGGCTAATATGGAAGATGGGCTAAATGTCTGAGATAGGCTAACAGGCTGTTGAGGAAAATGTGGGAGATAGGCTAACAGGCTGTTTAGGCTAATATGGAAGATGGGCTAAATGTCTGAGATAGGCTAACAGGCTGTCTAGGAAAATGTGGGAGACAGGCTAACAGGCTGTCTAGGAAAATGTGGGAGATAGGCTAAATGTCTGAGATAGGCTAACAGGCTGGTGAGGAAAATATTGGAGATAGGCTAAATGTCTGAGATAGGCTAACAGGCTGTTGAGGAAAATATTGCAGATAGGCTAAATGTCTGAGATAGGCTAACAGGCTGTTAGGTAAATATTGCAGATAGGCTAAATGTCTGACATAGGGTAAGAGGCTGTTGAGGAAAATATGGCAGATACGTTTAATGGCTGAGATAGGCTAACGTTGTGTTGTTGGAAATATAAAGTTGAGGTAAATATGGAAGATAGGCTAACATGGTGTAGTTGGAAATCTGGAAGGTTGGTTAAATGGCTGAGATAGGCTAACAGGTGATGTTGGAAATGTAGAAAATAGGCTAAAAGACTGAGATAGGCTAATATGATAGTTTGGGAAATGAGGAAGATAGGTTAAAAGGGTACGCTACAGTAACATGGTGGTGTGGAAATGTATAAGTCAGCCTAAATGGCCGAATTAGGCCAACATTGTGGTATTGGAAATGTAGAACGTAAGTTAAATAGCTGAGATAGGCTAACATGGTGTTGTTGGAAATGTAAAAGATACGCTAACGTGTGTTGTTGGAAATGTAGAAACTGGGCTAAATGACTGACAGGCTAACGTGGTGTTGTTGGAAATGTAGAAGATGGGTTAAATGGCTGAGATAGGCTAACAAGCTGTTGAGGAAAATATGGCAGATAGGCTAAGTGGCTGAGTCAGGCTAACGTGGTGTTGAGGAAAATATGGAAGATAGGCTAATGTGGTAATGTTGGAAATGTAGAATATAGGCTAAATGGCTGAGATAGGCAAATATGGAAGATAGGCTATATAGCTGACGTAGGCTGAGAAGTTGTTGAAGCAAATATGGAAGATAGGCTAAATGCCTGAGATATGCCAACAAGCTGTTGCAGAAAATTTGGAAGACATGCTAAATGTCTGAGATAGGCTAACAGGCTGTTTAGGCTAATATGGAAGATAGGCTAAGTGTCTGAGATAGGCTAATATGGAAGATAGGCTAACAGGCTGTTGAGGAAAATATGGAAGATAGGCTAAATGTCTGAGATAGGCTAACAAGCTGTTTAGGCTAAAATGGAAGATAGGCTAAATGTCTAAGATAGGCTAACAGGCTGTTTAGGCTAATATGGAAGATAGGCTAATATGGAAGATAGGCTAAATGTCTAAGATAGGCTAACAGGCTGTTTAGGCTAATATGGAAGATGGGCTAAATGTCTAAGATAGGCTAACAGGCTGTTTAGGCTAATATGGAAGATAGGCTAAATGTCTGAGATAGGCTAACAAGCGGTTTAGGCTAATATGGAAGATGGGCTAAATGTCTGAGATAGGCTAACAGGCTGTTGAGGAAAATGTGGGAGATAGGCTAAATGTCTGAGATAGGCTAATAGGCTGTTTAGGCTAATATGGAAGATAGGCTAAATGTCTGAGATAGGCTAACAGGCTGTTTAGGCTAATATGGAAGATAGGCTAAATGTCTGAGATAGGCTAACAAGCAGTTTAGGCTAATATGGAAGATAGGCTAAATGTCTAAGATAGGCTAACAGGCTGTTTAGGCTAATATGGAAGATAGGCTAAATGTCTGAGATAGGCTAACAGGCTGTTGAGGAAAATCTGGGAGATAGGCTAAATGTCTGAGATAGGCTAACAGGCTTTTTAGGCTAATATGGAAGATGGGCTAAATGTCTGAGATAGGCTAACAGGCTGTTGAGGAAAATGTGGGAGATAGGCTAACAGGCTGTTTAGGCTAATATGGAAGATGGGCTAAATGTCTGAGATAGGCTAACAGGCTGTCTAGGAAAATGTGGGAGATGGGCTAAATGTCTGAGATAGGCTAACAGGCTGGTGAGGAAAATATTGGAGATAGGCTAAATGTCTGAGATAGGCTAACAGGCTGTTGAGGAAAACATTGCAGATAGGCGAAATGTCTGAGATAGGCTAAGAGGCTGTTAGGTAAATATTGCAGATAGGCTAAATGTCTGACATAGGCTAAGAGGCTGTTGAGGAAAATATGGCAGTTACGTTAAATGGCTGAGATAGGCTAACGTTGTGTTGTTGGAAATATAAAGTTGAGGTAAATATGGAAGATAGGCTAACATGGTGTAGTTGGAAATCTGGAAGGTTGGTTAAATGGCTGAGATAGGCTAACAGGTGATGTTGGAAATGTAGAAAATAGGCTAAAAGACTGAGATAGGCTAATATGATAGTTTGGGAAATGAGGAAGATATGTTAAAAGGCTACGCTACAGTAACATGGTGGTGTGGAAATGTATAAGTCAGCCTAAATGGCTGAATTAGGCCAACATTGTGGTATTGGAAATGTAGAACGTAAGTTAAATAGCTGAGATAGGCTAACTGGCTGTTTAGGCTAATGTGGAAGATAGGGTAAATGTCTGAGATAGGCTAACAAGCTGTTTAGGCTAATATGGAAGATAGGCTAAATGTCTGAGATAGGCTAACAGGCTGTTTAGGCTAATATGGAAGATAGGCTAAATGTCTGAGATAGGCTAACAGGCTGTTGAGGAAAATATGGAAGATAGGCTAAATGTCTGAGATAGGCTAACAAGCTGTTTAGGCTAATATGGAAGATGGGCTAAATGTCTGAGATAGGCTAACAGGCTGTTGAGGAAAATGTGGGAGATAGGCTAAATGTCTGAGATAGGCTAACAGGCTGTTTAGGCTAATATGGAAGATAGGCTAAATGTCTGAGATAGGCTAACAGGCTGTTGAGGAAAATATGGAAGATAGGCTAAATGTCTGAGATAGGCTAACAAGCGGTTTAGGCTAATATGGAAGATGGGCTAAATGTCTGAGATAGGCTAACAGGCTGTTGAGGAAAATGTGGGAGATAGGCTAAATGTCTGAGATAGGCTAACAAGCTGTTTAGGCTAATATGGAAGATGGGCTAAATGTCTGAGATAGGCTAACAGGCTGTTGAGGTAAATGTGGGAGATAGGCTAAATGTCTGAGATAGGCTAACAGGCTGTTTAGGCTAATATGGAAGATAGGCTAAATGTCTGAGATAGGCTAACAGGCTGTTTAGGCTAATCTGGAAGATAGGCTAAGTGTCTGAGATAGGCTAACAGGCTGTTTAGGCTAATGTGGAAGATAGGCTAAATGTCTGAGATAGGCTAACAGGCTGTTTAGGCTAATATGGAAGATAGGCTAAATGTCTGAGATAGATTAACAGGCTGTTTAGGCTAATATGGAAGATGGGCTAAATGTCTGAGATAGGCTAACAGGCTTTTGAGGAAAATGTGGGAGATAGGCTAAATGTCTGAGATAGGCTAACAAGCTGTTTAGGCTAATATGGAAGATGGGCTAAATGTCTGAGATAGGCTAACAGGCTGTTGAGGTAAATGTGGGAGATAGGCTAAATGTCTGAGATAGGCTAACAGGCTGTTTAGGCTAATATGGAAGATAGGCTAAATGTCTGAGATAGGCTAACAGGCTGTTTAGGCTAATATGGAAGATAGGCTAAATGTCTGAGATAGGCTAACAAGCAGTTTAGGCTAATATGGAAGATAGGCTAAATGTCTAAGATAGGCTAACAGGCTGTTTAGGCTAATATGGAAGATAGGCTAAATGTCTGAGATAGGCTAACAGGCTGTTGAGGAAAATCTAGGAGATAGGCTAAATGTCTGAGATAGGCTAACAAGCTGTTTAGGCTAATATGGAAGATGGGCTAAATGTCTGAGATAGGCTAACAGGCTGTTGAGGTAAATGTGGGAGATAGGCTAAATGTCTGAGATAGGCTAACAAGCTGTTTAGGCTAATATGGAAGATGGGCTAAATGTCTGAGATAGGCTAACAGGCTGTTGAGGAAAATGTGGGAGATAGGCTAACAGGCTGTTTAGGCTAATATGGAAGATGGGCTAAATGTCTGAGATAGGCTAACAGGCTGTCTAGGAAAATGTGGGAGACAGGCTAACAGGCTGTCTAGGAAAATGTGGGAGATAGGCTAAATGTCTGAGATAGGCTAACAGGCTGGTGAGGAAAATATTGGAGATAGGCTAAATGTCTGAGATAGGCTAACAGTCTGTTGAGGAAAATATTGCAGATAGGCTAAATGTCTGAGATAGGCTAACAGGCTGTTAGGTAAATATTGCACATAGGCTAAATGTCTGACATACGCTAAGAGGCTGTTGAGGAAAATATGGCAGATACGTTAAATGGCTGAGATAGGCTAACGTTGTGTTGGTGGAAATATAAAGTTGAGGTAAATATGGAAGATTGGCTAACATGGTGTAGTTGGAAATCTGGAAGGTTGGTTAAATGGCTGAGATAGGCTAACAGGTGATGTTGGAAATGTAGAAAATAGGCTAAAAGACTGAGATAGGCTAATATGATAGTTTGGGAAATGATGAAGATAGGTTAAAAGGCTACGCTACAGTAACATGGTGGTGTGGAAATGTATAAGTCAGCCTAAATGGCTGAATTAGGCCAACATTGTGGTTTTGGAAATGTAGAACGTAAGTTAAATAGCTGAGATAGGCTAACATGGTGTTGTTGGAAATGTAAAAGATACGCTAACGTGGTGTTGTTGGAAATGTAGAAACTGGGCTAAATGACTGACAGGCTAACGTGGTGTTGTTGGAAATGTAGAAGATGGGTTAAATGGCTGAGATGGGCTAACAAGCTGTTGAGGAAAATATGGCAGATAGGCTAAGTGGCTGAGTCAGGCTAACGTGGTGTTGAGGAAAATATGGAAGATAGGCTAATGTGGTAATGTTGGAAATGTAGAATATAGGCTAAATGGCTGAGATAGGCAAATATGGAAGATAGGCTATATAGCTGACGTAGGCTGAGAAGTTGTTGAAGCAAATATGGAAGATAGGCTAAATGCCTGAGATATGCCAACAAGCTGTTGCGGAAAATTTGGAAGACAGGCTAAATGTCTGAGATAGGCTAACAGGCTGTTTAGGCTAATATGGAAGATAGGCTAATATGGAAGATAGGCTAACAGGCTGTTGAGGAAAATATGGAAGATAGGCTAAATGTCTGAGATAGGCTAACAAGCTGTTTAGGCTAAAATGGAAGATAGGCTAACAGGCTGTTTAGGCTAATATGGAAGAGGGGCTAAATGTCTGAGATAGGCTAACAGGCTGTTGAGGAAAATGTGGGAGATAGGCTAAATGTCTGAGATAGGCTAACAGGCTGTTTAGGCTAATATGGAAGATAGGCTAACAGGTTGTTTAGGCTAATATAGAAGATAGGCTAAATGTCTGAGATAGGCTAACAAGCTGTTTAGGCTAATATGGAAGATAGGCTAAATGTCTAAGATAGGCTAACTGGCTGTTTAGGCTAATATGGAAGATGGGCTAAATGTCTAAGATAGGCTAACAGGCTGTTTAGGCTAATATGGAAGATGGGCTAAATGTCTGAGATAGGCTAACAGGCTGTTGAGGAAAATGTGGGAGATAGGCTAAATGTCTGAGATAGGCTAACAGGCTGTTTAGGCTAATATGGAAGATAGGTTAATGTCTGAGATAGGCTAACAGGCTGTTGAGGAAAATATGGAAGATAGGCTAAATGTCTGAGATAGGCTAACAGGCTGTTTAGGCTAATATGGAAGATAGGCTAAATGTCTGAGATAGGCTAACAAGCAGTTTAGGCTAATATGGAAGATAGGCTAAATGTCTAAGATAGGCTAACAGGCTGTTTAGGCTAATATGGAAGATAGGTTAATGTCTGAGATAGGCTAACAGGCTGTTGAGGAAAATCTGGGAGATAGGCTAAATGTCTGAGATAGGCTAACAGGCTGTTGAGGAAAATAAATCAGATAGGCTAAATGTCTGAGATAGGCTAAGAGGCTGTTAGGTAACTATTGCAGATAGGCTAAATGTCTGACATAGGCTAAGAGGCTGTTGAGGAAAATATGGCAGATACGTTAAATGGCTGAGATAGGCTAACGTTGTGTTGTTGGAAATGTAAAGTTGAGGAAAATATGGAAGATAGGCTAACATGGTGTAGTTGGAAATTTGGAAGGTTGGTTAAATGGCTGAGATAGGCTAACAGGTGATGTTGGAAATGTAGAAAATAGGCTAAAAGACTGAGATAGGCTAATATGATAGTTTGGGAAATGAGGAAGATAGGTTAAAAGGCTACGCTACAGTAACATTGTGGTGTGGAAATGTATAACTCAGCCTAAATGGCTGAATTAGGCCAACATTGTGGTTTTGGAAATGTAGAACGTAAGTTAAATAGCTGAGATGGGCTAACATGGTGTTGTTGGAAATGTAAAACATACGCTAACGTGGTGTTGTTGGAAATGTAGAAACTGGGCTAAATGACTGACAGGCTAAAGTGGTGTTGTTGGAAATGTAGAAGATGGGTTAAATGGCTGAGATAGGCTAACAAGCTGTTGAGGAAAATATGGCAGATAGGCTAAGTGGCTGAGTCAGGCTAACGTGGTGTTGAGGAAAATATGGAAGATAGGCTAATGTGGTAATGTTGGAAATGTAGAATATAGGCTAAATGGCTGAGATAGGCAAATATGGAAGATAGGCTATATAGCTGACGTAGGCTGAGAAGTTGTTGAAGCAAATATGGAAGATAGGCTAAATGCCTGAGATATGCCAACAAGCTGTTGCGGAAAATTTGGAAGACATGCTAAATGTCTGAGATAGGCTAACAGGCTGTTTAGGCTAATATGGAAGATAGGCTAAATGTGTGAGATAGGCTAATATGGAAGATAGGCTAACAAGCTGTTTAGGCTAAAATGGAAGATAGGCTAAATGTCTAAGATAGGCTAACAGGCTGTTTAGGCTAATATGGAAGATAGGCTAAATGTCTGAGATAGGCTAAAATGGAAGATAGGCTAAATGTCTGAGATAGGCTAACAGGCTGTTTAGGCTAATATGGAAGATAGGCTAAATGTCTAAGATAGGCTAACAGGCTGTTTAGGCTAATATGGAAGATGGGCTAAATGTCTAAGATAGGCTAACAGGCTGTTTAGGCTAATATGGAAGATGGGCTAAATGTCTGAGATAGGCTAACAGGCTGTTGAGGAAAATGTGGGAGATAGGCTAAATGTCTGAGATAGGCTAACAGGCCGTTTAGGCTAATATGGAAGATAGGCTAAATGTCTGAGATAGACTAACAGGCTGTTTAGGCTAATATGGAAGATGGGCTAAATGTCTGAGATAGGCTAACAGGCTTTTGAGGAAAGTGTGGGAGATGGGCTAAATGTCTGAGATAGGCTAACAGGCTGTTGAGGAAAATATGGAAGATAGGCTAAATGTCTGAGATAGGCTAACAAGCTGTTTAGGCTAATATGGAAGATGGGCTAAATGTCTGAGATAGGCTAACAGGCTGTTGAGGTAAATGTGGGAGATAGGCTAAATGTCTGAGATAGGCTAACAGGCTGTTTAGGCTAATATGGAAGATAGGCTAAATGTCTGAGATAGGCTAACAGGCTGTTTAGGCTAATATGGAAGATAGGCTAAATGTCTGAGATAGGCTAACAGGCTATTTAGGCTAATATGGAAGATAGGCTAAATGTCTGAGATAGATTAACAGGCTGTTTAGGCTAATATGGAAGATGGGCTAAATGTCTGAGATAGGCTAACAGGCTTTTGAGGAAAATGTGGAAGATAGGCTAAATGTCTGAGATCGGCTAACAAGCTGTTTAGGCTAATATGGAAGATGGGCTAAATGTCTGAGATAGGCTAACAGGCTGTTGAGGTAAATGTGGGAGATAGGCTAAATGTCTGAGATAGGCTAACAGGCTGTTTAGGCTAATATGGAAGAAAGGCTAAATGTCTGAGATAGGCTAACAGGCTGTTTAGGCTAATATGGAAGATAGGCTAAATGTCTGAGATAGGCTAACAAGCAGTTTAGGCTAATATGGAAGATAGGCTAAATGTCTAAGATAGGCTAAATGTCTGAGATAGGCTAACAGGCTGTTGAGGAAAATCTAGGAGATAGGCTAAATGTCTGAGATAGGCTAACAAGCTGTTTAGGCTAATATGGAAGATGGGCTAAATGTCTGAGATAGGCTAACAGGCTGTTGAGGTAAATGTGGGAGATAGGCTAAATGTCTGAGATAGGCTAACAAGCTGTTTAGGCTAATATGGAAGATGGGCTAAATGTCTGAGATAGGCTAACAGGCTGTTGAGGAAAATGTGGGAGATAGGCTAACAGGCTGTTTAGGCTAATATGGAAGATGGGCTAAATGTCTGAGATAGGCTAACAGGCTGTCTAGGAAAATGTGGGAGACAGGCTAACAGGCTGTCTAGGAAAATGTGGGAGATAGGCTAAATGTCTGAGATAGGCTAACAGGCTGGTGAGGAAAATATTGGAGATAGGCTAAATGTCTGTGATAGGCTAACAGGCTGTTGAGGAAAATATTGCAGATAGGCTAAATGTCTGAGATAGGCTAACAGGCTGTTAGGTAAATATTGCACATAGGCCAAATGTCTGACATACGCTAAGAGGCTGTTGAGGAAAATATGGCAGATACGTTAAATGGCTGAGATAGGCTAACGTTGTGTTGTTGGAAATGTAGAAAATAGGCTAAAAGACTGAGATAGGCTAATATGATAGTTTGGGAAATGAGGAAGATAGGTTAAAAGGCTACGCTACAGTAACATTGTGGTGTGGAAATGTATAACTCAGCCTAAATGGCTGAATTAGGCCAACATTGTGGTTTTGGAAATGTAGAACGTAAGTTAAATAGCTGAGATGGGCTAACATGGTGTTGTTGGAAATGTAAAACATACGCTAACGTGGTGTTGTTGGAAATGTAGAAACTGGGCTAAATGACTGACAGGCTAAAGTGGTGTTGTTGGAAATGTAGAAGATGGGTTAAATGGCTGAGATAGGCTAACAAGCTGTTGAGGAAAATATGGCAGATAGGCTAAGTGGCTGAGTCAGGCTAACGTGGTGTTGAGGAAAATATGGAAGATAGGCTAATGTGGTAATGTTGGAAATGTAGAATATAGGCTAAATGGCTGAGATAGGCAAATATGGAAGATAGGCTATATAGCTGACGTAGGCTGAGAAGTTGTTGAAGCAAATATGGAAGATAGGCTAAATGCCTGAGATATGCCAACAAGCTGTTGCGGAAAATTTGGAAGACAGGCTAAATGTCTGAGATAGGCTAACAGGCTGTTTAGGCTAATATGGAAGATAGGCTAAATGTCTGAGATAGGCTAATATGGAAGATAGGCTAACAGGCTGTTGAGGAAAATATGGAAGACAGGCTAAATGCCTGAGATAGGCTAACAGGCTGTTTAGGCTAATATGGAAGATAGGCTAAATGTCTGAGATAGGCTAATATGGAAGATAGGCTAACAGGCTGTTGAGGAAAATATGGAAGATAGGCTAAATGTCTGAGATAGGCTAACAAGCTGTTTAGGCTAAAATGGAAGATAGGCTAAATGTCTGAGATAGGCTAACAGGCTGTTTAGGCTAATATGGAAGATAGGCTAAATGTCTGAGATAGGCTAACAGGCTGTTTAGGCTAATATGGAAGATAGGCTAAATGTCTGAGATAGGCTAACAGGGTGTTGAGGAAAATATGGAAGATATGCTAAATGTCTGAGATAGGCTAACAAGCTGTTTAGGGTAATATGGAAGATGGGCTAAATGTCTGAGATAGGCTAACAGGCTGTTGAGGAAAATGTAGGAGATAGGCTAAATGTCTGAGATAGGCTAACAGGCTGTTGAGGAAAATATTGCAGATAGGCTAAATGTCTGAGATAGGCTAAGAGGCTGTTAGGTAAATATTGCAGATAGGCTAAATGGCTGAGATAGGCTAACGTTGTGTTGTTGGAAATATAAAGTTGAGGTAAATATGGAAGATAGGCTAACATGGTGTAGTTGGAAATCTGGAAGGTTGGTTAAATGGCTGAGATAGGCTAACAGGTGATGTTGGAAATGTAGAAAATAGGCTAAAAGACTGAGATAGGCTAATATGATAGTTTGGGAAATGAGGAAGATAGGTTAAAAGGCTACGCTACAGTAACATGGTGGTGTGGAAATGTATAAGTCAGCCTAAATGGCTGAATTAGGCCAACATTGTGGTATTGGAAATGTAGAACGTAAGTTAAATAGCTGAGATAGGCTAACATGGTGTTTTTGGATATGTAAGAGATACGCTAACGTGGTGTTGTTGGAAATGTAGAAACTGGGCTAAATGACTGAAAGGCTAACGTGGTGTTGTTGGAAATGTAGAAGATGGGTTAAAGATAGGCTAACAAGCTGTTGAGGAAAATATGGCAGATAGGCTAAGTGGCTGAGTCAGGCTAACGTGGTGTTGAGGAAAATATGGAAGATAGGCTACATAGCTGACGTAGGCTGAGAAGTTGTTGAAGCAAATATGGAAGATAGGCTAAATGCCTGAGATATGCCAACAAGCTGTTGCAGAAAATTAGGAAGACAGGCTAAATGTCTGAGATAGGCTAACAGGCTGTTGAGGAAAATATGGAAGATAGGCTAAATGTCTGAGATAGGCTAACAGGCTGTTTAGGCTAATATGTGAAGATGGGCTAAATGTCTGAGATAGGCTAACAGGCTGTTTAGGCTAATATGGAAGATAGGCTAAATGTCTGAGATAGGCTAACAAGCTGTTTAGGCTAAAATGGAAGATAGGCTAAATGTCTGAGATAGGCTAACAGGCTGTTGAGGAAAATGTGGGAGATAGGCTAAATGTCTGATATAGGCTAACAGGCTGTTTAGGCTAATATGGAAGATAGGCTAAATGTCTGAGTTAGGCTAACAGGTGGTTTAGGCTAATATGGAAGATAGGCTAAATGTCTGAGAGAGGCTAACAAGCTGTTTAGGCTAATATGGAAGATAGGCTAAATGTCTAAGATAGGCTAACAGGCTGTTAGGCGAAAATGGAAGATGGGCTAAATGTCTAAGATAGGCTAACAGGCTGTTTAGGCTAATATGGAAGATGGGCTAAATGTCTAAGATAGGCTAACAGGCTGTTGAGGAGAATGTGGGAGATAGGCTAAATGTCTGAGATAGGCTAACAGGCCTCTTTAGGCTTGTATGGAAGATAGGGTAAATGTCTGAGATAGGCTAACAGGCTGTTAAGGAAAATGTGGGAGCTGGGCTAACAGGCTGTTTAGGCTAATATGGAAGATGGGCTAAATGTCTGAGATAGGCTAACGGGCTGTTTAGGCTAATATGGAAGATGGGCTAAATGTCTGAGATAGGCTAACAGGCTGTTGAGGAAAATGTGGGAGATAGGCTAAATGTCTGAGATAGGCTAACAGGCTGTTTAGGCTAATATTGCAGATAGGCTAAATGTCTGAGATAGGCTAACAGGCTGGTGAGGAAAATATTGGAGATAGGCTAAATGTCTGAGATAGGCTAACAGGCGTTTTTAGGCTTGTATGGAAAATAGGCTAAATGTCTGAGATAGGCTAACAGGCTGTTGAGGAAAATGTGGGAGATAGGCTAACAGGCTGTTTAGGCTAATATGGAAGATGGGCTAAATGTCTGAGATAGGCTAACAGGCTGTTGAGGAAAATGTGGGAGATAGGCTAAATGTCTGAGATAGGCTAAATGTCTGAGATAGGCTAACAGGCTGTTTAGGCTAATATGGAAGATGGGCTAAATGTCTGAGATAGGCTAACAGGCTGTTGAGGAAAATGTGGGAGATAGGCTAAATGTCTGAGATAGGCTAACAGGCCTTTTTAGGCTTGTATGGAAGATAGGCTAAATGTCTGAGATAGGCTAACAGGCTGTTGAGGAAAATGTGGGAGCTGGGCTAACAGGCTGTTTAGGCTAATATGGAAGATGGGCTAAATGTCTGAGATAGGCTAACAGGCTGTTGAGGAAAATGTGGGAGATAGGCTAAATGTCTGAGATAGGCTAACAGGCTGTTTAGGCTAATATGGAAGATAGGCTAAATGTCTGAGATAGGCTAACAGGCTGTTTAGGCTAATATGGAAGATAGGCTAAATGTCTGAGATAGGCTAACAGGCTATTTAGGCTAATATGGAAGATAGGCTAAATGTCTGAGATAGATTAACAGGCTGTTTAGGCTAATATGGAAGATGGGCTAAATGTCTGAGATAGGCTAACAGGCTTTTGAGGAAAATGTGGAAGATAGGCTAAATGTCTGAGATCGGCTAACAAGCTGTTTAGGCTAATATGGAAGATGGGCTAAATGTCTGAGATAGGCTAACAGGCTGTTGAGGTAAATGTGGGAGATAGGCTAAATGTCTGAGATAGGCTAACAGGCTGTTTAGGCTAATATGGAAGAAAGGCTAAATGTCTGAGATAGGCTAACAGGCTGTTTAGGCTAATATGGAAGATAGGCTAAATGTCTGAGATAGGCTAACAAGCAGTTTAGGCTAATATGGAAGATAGGCTAAATGTCTAAGATAGGCTAAATGTCTGAGATAGGCTAACAGGCTGTTGAGGAAAATCTAGGAGATAGGCTAAATGTCTGAGATAGGCTAACAAGCTGTTTAGGCTAATATGGAAGATGGGCTAAATGTCTGAGATAGGCTAACAGGCTGTTGAGGTAAATGTGGGAGATAGGCTAAATGTCTGAGATAGGCTAACAAGCTGTTTAGCCTAATATGGAAGATGGGCTAAATGTCTGAGATAGGCTAACAGGCTGTTGAGGAAAATGTGGGAGATAGGCTAACAGGCTGTTTAGGCTAATATGGAAGATGGGCTAAATGTCTGAGATAGGCTAACAGGCTGTCTAGGAAAATGTGGGAGACAGGCTAACAGGCTGTCTAGGAAAATGTGGGAGATAGGCTAAATGTCTGAGATAGGCTAACAGGCTGGTGAGGAAAATATTGGAGATAGGCTAAATGTCTGTGATAGGCTAACAGGCTGTTGAGGAAAATATTGCAGATAGGCTAAATGTCTGAGATAGGCTAACAGGCTGTTAGGTAAATATTGCACATAGGCCAAATGTCTGACATACGCTAAGAGGCTGTTGAGGAAAATATGGCAGATACGTTAAATGGCTGAGATAGGCTAACGTTGTGTTGTTGGAAATATAAAGTTGAGGTAAATATGGAAGATAGGCTAACATGGTGTAGTTGGAAATTTGAAAGGTTGGTTAAATGGCTGAGATAGGCTAACAGGTGATGTTGGAAATGTAGAAAATAGGCTAAAAGACTGAGATAGGCTAATATGATAGTTTGGGAAATGAGGAAGATAGGTTAAAAGGCTACGCTACAGTAACATTGTGGTGTGGAAATGTATAACTCAGCCTAAATGGCTGAATTAGGCCAACATTGTGGTTTTGGAAATGTAGAACGTAAGTTAAATAGCTGAGATGGGCTAACATGGTGTTGTTGGAAATGTAAAACATACGCTAACGTGGTGTTGTTGGAAATGTAGAAACTGGGCTAAATGACTGACAGGCTAAAGTGGTGTTGTTGGAAATGTAGAAGATGGGTTAAATGGCTGAGATAGGCTAACAAGCTGTTGAGGAAAATATGGCAGATAGGCTAAGTGGCTGAGTCAGGCTAACGTGGTGTTGAGGAAAATATGGAAGATAGGCTAATGTGGTAATGTTGGAAATGTAGAATATAGGCTAAATGGCTGAGATAGGCAAATATGGAAGATAGGCTATATAGCTGACGTAGGCTGAGAAGTTGTTGAAGCAAATATGGAAGATAGGCTAAATGCCTGAGATATGCCAACAAGCTGTTGCGGAAAATTTGGAAGACAGGCTAAATGTCTGAGATAGGCTAACAGGCTGTTTAGGCTAATATGGAAGATAGGCTAAATGTCTGAGATAGGCTAATATGGAAGATAGGCTAACAGGCTGTTGAGGAAAATATGGAAGACAGGCTAAATGCCTGAGATAGGCTAACAGGCTGTTTAGGCTAATATGGAAGATAGGCTAAATGTCTGAGATAGGCTAATATGGAAGATAGGCTAACAGGCTGTTGAGGAAAATATGGAAGATAGGCTAAATGTCTGAGATAGGCTAACAAGCTGTTTAGGCTAAAATGGAAGATAGGCTAAATGTCTGAGATAGGCTAACAGGCTGTTTAGGCTAATATGGAAGATAGGCTAAATGTCTGAGATAGGCTAACAGGCTGTTTAGGCTAATATGGAAGATAGGCTAAATGTCTGAGATAGGCTAACAGGCTGTTGAGGAAAATATGGAAGATATGCTAAATGTCTGAGATAGGCTAACAAGCTGTTTAGGGTAATATGGAAGATGGGCTAAATGTCTGAGATAGGCTAACAGGCTGTTGAGGAAAATGTAGGAGATAGGCTAAATGTCTGAGATAGGCTAACAGGCTGTTGAGGAAAATATTGCAGATAGGCTAAATGTCTGAGATAGGCTAAGAGGCTGTTAGGTAAATATTGCAGATAGGCTAAATGGCTGAGATAGGCTAACGTTGTGTTGTTGGAAATATAAAGTTGAGGTAAATATGGAAGATAGGCTAACATGGTGTAGTTGGAAATCTGGAAGGTTGGTTAAATGGCTGAGATAGGCTAACAGGTGATGTTGGAAATGTAGAAAATAGGCTAAAAGACTGAGATAGGCTAATATGGTAGTTTGGGAAATGAGGAAGATAGGTTAAAAGGCTACGCTACAGTAACATGGTGGTGTGGAAATGTATAAGTCAGCCTAAATGGCTGAATTAGGCCAACATTGTGGTATTGGAAATGTAGAACGTAAGTTAAATAGCTGAGATAGGCTAACATGGTGTTTTTGGATATGTAAGAGATACGCTAACGTGGTGTTGTTGGAAATGTAGAAACTGGGCTAAATGACTGAAAGGCTAACGTGGTGTTGTTGGAAATGTAGAAGATGGGTTAAAGATAGGCTAACAAGCTGTTGAGGAAAATATGGCAGATAGGCTAAGTGGCTGAGTCAGGCTAACGTGGTGTTGAGGAAAATATGGAAGATAGGCTATATAGCTGACGTAGGCTGAGAAGTTGTTGAAGCAAATATGGAAGATAGGCTAAATGCCTGAGATATGCCAACAAGCTGTTGCAGAAAATTAGGAAGACAGGCTAAATGTCTGAGATAGGCTAACAGGCTGTTGAGGAAAATATGGAAGATAGGCTAAATGTCTGAGATAGGCTAACAGGCTGTTTAGGCTAATATGTGAAGATGGGCTAAATGTCTGAGATAGGCTAACAGGCTGTTTAGGCTAATATGGAAGATAGGCTAAATGTCTGAGATAGGCTAACAAGCTGTTTAGGCTAAAATGGAAGATAGGCTAAATGTCTGAGATAGGCTAACAGGCTGTTGAGGAAAATGTGGGAGATAGGCTAAATGTCTGATATAGGCTAACAGGCTGTTTAGGCTAATATGGAAGATAGGCTAAATGTCTGAGTTAGGCTAACAGGTGGTTTAGGCTAATATGGAAGATAGGCTAAATGTCTGAGAGAGGCTAACAAGCTGTTTAGGCTAATATGGAAGATAGGCTAAATGTCTAAGATAGGCTAACAGGCTGTTAGGCGAAAATGGAAGATGGGCTAAATGTCTAAGATAGGCTAACAGGCTGTTTAGGCTAATATTGCAGATAGGCTAAATGTCTGAGATAGGCTAACAGGCTGGTGAGGAAAATATAGGAGATAGGCTAAATGTCTGAGATATTCTAAGAGGCTGTTAGGTAAATATTGCAGATAGGCTAAATGTCTGAGATAGGCTAAGAGGCTGTTGAGGAAAATATGGCAGATACGCTAAATGGCTGAGATAGGCTAACGTTGTGTTGTTGGAAATTTAAAGTTGAGGTTAATATGGAAGATAGGCTAACATGGTGTAGTTGGAAATCTGGAAGGTTGGTTAAATGACTGAGATAGGCTAATAGGTGATGTTGGAAATGTAGAAAATAGGCTAAAAGACTGAGATAGGCTAATATGATAGTTTGGGAAATGAGGAAGATAGGTTAAAAGGCTACGCTACAGTAACATGGTGGTGTGGAAATGTATAAGTCAGCCTAAATGGCTGAGATAGGCCAACATTGTGGTATTGGAAATGTAGAACGTAAGTCAAATAGCTGAGATAGGCTAACATGGTGTTGTTGGAAATGTAAAAGATACACTAACGTGGTGCTGTTGGAAATGTAGAAACTGGGCTAAATGACTGATAGGCTAACGTGGTGGTGTTGGAAATGTAGAAGATAGGTTAAATGGCTGAGATAGGTTAACAAGCTGTTGAGGAAAATATGGCAGATAGGCTAAGTGGCTGAGTCAGGCTAACGTGGTGTTGTTGGAAATGTAGAAACTGGGCTAAATGACTGATAGGCTAATGTGGTAATGTTGGAAATGTAGAGTATAGGCTAAATGGCTGAGATAGGCAAATATGGAAGATAGGCTATATAACTGACTCGGCTGAGAAGTTGTTGAAGCAAATATGGAAGATAGGCTAAATGCCTGAGATATGCCAACAAGCTGTTGCGGAAAATTTGGAAGACAGGCTAAATGTCTGAGATAGGCTAACAGGCTGTTTAGGCTAATATGGAAGATAGGCTAACAGGCTGTTGAGGAAAATATGGAAGATAGGCTAAATGTCTGAGATAGGCTAAAATGGAAGATAGGCTAACAGGCTGTTTAGGCTAATATGGAAGATGGGCTAAATGTATAAGATAGGCTAACAGGCTGTTTAGGCTAATATGGAAGATGGGCTAAACGTCTGAGATAGGCTAACAGGCTGTTGAGGAAAATGTGGGAGATAGGCTAAATGTCTGAGATAGGCTAACAAGCTGTTTAGGCTAATATGGAAGATAGGCTAAATGTCTAAGATAGGCTAACAGGCTGTTTAGGCTAATATGGAAGATAGGTTAATGTCTGAGATAGGCTAACAGGCTGTTGAGGAAAATCTGGGAGATAGGCTAAATGTCTGAGATAGGCTAACAGGCTGTTGACGAAAATAAATCAGATAGGCTAAATGTCTGAGATAGGCTAAGAGGCTGTTAGGTAACTATTGCAGATAGGCTAAATGTCTGACATAGGCTAAGAGGCTGTTGAGGAAAATATGGCAGATACGTTAAATGGCTGAGATAGGCTAACGTTGTGTTGTTGGAAATATAAAGTTGAGGAAAATATGGAAGATAGGCTAACATGGTGTAGTTGGAAATTTGGAAGGTTGGTTAAATGGCTGAGATAGGCTAACAGGTGATGTTGGAAATGTAGAAAATAGGCTAAAAGACTGAGATAGGCTAATATGATAGTTTGGGAAATGAGGAAGATAGGTTAAAAGGCTACGCTACAGTAACATGGTGGTGTGGAAATGTATAAGTCAGCCTAAATGGCTGAATTAGGCCAACATTGTGGTTTTGGAAATGTAGAACGTAAGTTAAATAGCTGAGATGGGCTAACATGGTGTTGTTGGAAATGTAAAACATACGCTAACGTGGTGTTGTTGGAAATGTAGAAACTGGGCTAAATGACTGACAGGCTAATGTGGTGTTGTTGGAAATGTAGAAGATGGGTTAAATGGCTGAGATAGGCTAACAAGCTGTTGAGGAAAATATGGCAGATAGGCTAAGTGGCTGAGTCAGGCTAACGTGGTGTTGAGGAAAATATGGAAGATAGGCTAATGTGGTAATGTTGGAAATGTAGAATATAGGCTAAATGGCTGAGATAGGCAAATATGGAAGATAGGCTATATAGCTGACGTAGGTTGAGAAGTTGTTGAAGCAAATATGGAAGATAGGCTAAATGCCTGAGATATGCCAACAAGCTGTTGCGGAAAATTTGGAAGACAGGCTAAATGTCTGAGATAGGCTAACAGGCTGTTTAGGCTAATATGGAAGATAGGCTAAATGTCTGAAATAGGCTAATATGGAAGATAGGCTAACAGGCTGTTGAGGAAAATATGGAAGATAGGCTAAATGTCTGAGATAGGCTAACAAGCTGTTTAGGCTAAAATGGAAGATAGGCTAAATGTCTGAGATAGGCTAACAGGCTGTTTAGGCTAATATGGAAGGTAGGCTAAATGTCTGAGATAGGCTAACAGGCTGTTGAGGAAAATGTGGGAGATAGGCTAACAGGCTGTTTAGGCTAATATGGAAGATAGGCTAAATGTCTGAGATAGGCTAACAGGCTGTTGAGGAAAATATGGAAGATAGTCTAAATGTCTGAGATAGGCTAACAAGCTGTTTAGGGTAATATGGAAGATGGGCTAAATGTCTGAGATAGGCTAACAGGCTGTTGAGGAAAATGTGGGAGATAGGCTAAATGTCTGAGATAGGCTAACAGGCTGTTGAGGAAAATATTGCAGATAGGCTAAATGTCTGAGATAGGCTAAGAGGCTGTTAGGTAAATATTGCAGATAGGCTAAATGGCTGAGATAGGCTAACGTTGTGTTGTTGGAAATATAAAGTTGAGGTAAATATGGAAGATAGGCTAACATGGTGTAGTTGGAAATCTGGAAGGTTGGTTAAATGGCTGAGATAGGCTAACAGGTGATGTTGGAAATGTAGAAAATAGGCTAAAAGACTGAGATAGGCTAATATGATAGTTTGGGAAATGAGGAAGATAGGTTAAAAGGCTACGCTACAGTAACATGGTGGTGTGGAAATGTATAAGTCAGCCTAAATGGCTGAATTAGGCCAACATTGTGGTATTGGAAATGTAGAACATAAGTTAAATAGCTGAGATAGGCTAACATGGTGTTTTTGGATATGTAAGAGATACGCTAACGTGGTGTTGTTGGAAATGTAGAAACTGGGCTAAATGACTGAAAGGCTAACGTGGTGTTGTTGGAAATGTAGAAGATGGGTTAAAGATAGGCTAACAAGCTGTTGAGGAAAATATGGCAGATAGGCTAAGTGGCTGAGTCAGGCTAACGTGGTGTTGAGGAAAATATGGAAGATAGGCTATATAGCTGACGTAGGCTGAGAAGTTGTTGAAGCAAATATGGAAGATAGGCTAAATGCCTGAGATATGCCAACAAGCTGTTGCAGAAAATTAGGAAGACAGGCTAAATGTCTGAGATAGGCTAACAGGCTGTTGAGGAAAATATGGAAGATAGGCTAAATGTCTGAGATAGGCTAACAGGCGTTTTAGGCTAATATGTGAAGATGGGCTAAATGTCTGAGATAGGCTAACAGGCTGTTGAGGAAAATGTGAGAGATAGGCTAAATGTCTGAGATAGGCTAACAGGCTGTTTAGGCTAATATGGAAGATAGGCTAAATGTCTGAGATAGGCTAACAAGCTGTTTAGGCTAAAATGGAAGATAGGCTAAATGTCTGAGATAGGCTAACAGGCTGTTGAGGAAAATGTGGGAGATAGGCTAAATGTCTGATATAGGCTAACAGGCTGTTTAGGCTAATATGGAAGAAAGGCTAAATGTCTGAGTTAGGCTAACAGGTGGTTTAGGCTAATATGGAAGATAGGCTAAATGTCTGAGATAGGCTAACAAGCTGTTTAGGCTAATATGGAAGATAGGCTAAATGTCTAAGATAGGCTAACAGGCTGTTAGGCGAAAATGGAAGATGGGCTAAATGTCTAAGATAGGCTAACAGGCTGTTTAGGCTAATATGGAAGATGGGCTAAATGTCTAAGATAGGCTAACAGGCTGTTGAGGAGAATGTGGGAGATAGGCTAAATGTCTGAGATAGGCTAACAGGCCTTTTTAGGCTTGTATGGAAGATAGGGTAAATGTCTGAGATAGGCTAACAGGCTGTTAAGGAAAATGTGGGAGCTGGGCTAACAGGCTGTTTAGGCTAATATTGCAGATAGGCTAAATGTCTGAGATAGGCTAACAGGCTGGTGAGGAAAATATTGGAGATAGGCTAAATGTCTGAGATAGGCTAACAGGCCTTTTTAGGCTTGTATGGAAGATAGGCTAAATGTCTGAGATAGGCTAACAGGCTGTTGAGGAAAATGTGGGAGATAGGGTAACAGGCTGTTTAGGCTAATATGGAAGATGGGCTAAATGTCTGAGATAGGCTAACAGGCTGTTGAGGAAAATGTGGGAGATAGGCTAAATGTCTGAGATAGGCTAACAGGCTGTTTAGGCTAATATGGAAGATGGGCTAAATGTCTGAGATAGGCTAACAGGCTGTTGAGGAAAATGTGGGAGATAGGCTAAATGTCTGAGATAGGCTAACAGGCCTTTTTAGGCTTGTATGGAAGATAGGCTAAATGTCTGAGATAGGCTAACAGGCTGTTGAGGAAAATGTGGGAGCTGGGCTAACAGGCTGTTTAGGCTAATATGGAAGATGGGCTAAATGTCTGAGATAGGCTAACAGGCTGTTTAGGCTAATATTGCAGATAGGCTAAATGTCTGAGATAGGCTAACAGGCTGGTGAGGAAAATATAGGAGATAGGCTAAATGTCTGAGATATTCTAAGAGGCTGTTAGGTAAATATTGCAGATAGGCTAAATGTCTGAGATAGGCTAAGAGGCTGTTGAGGAAAATATGGCAGATACGCTAAATGGCTGAGATAGGCTAACGTTGTGTTGTTGGAAATTTAAAGTTGAGGTTAATATGGAAGATAGGCTAACATGGTGTAGTTGGAAATCTGGAAGGTTGGTTAAATGGCTGAGATAGGCTAATAGGTGATGTTGGAAATGTAGAAAATAGGCTAAAAGACTGAGATAGGCTAATATGATAGTTTGGGAAATGAGGAAGATAGGTTAAAAGGCTACGCTACAGTAACATGGTGGTGTGGAAATGTATAAGTCAGCCTAAATGGCTGAGATAGGCCAACATTGTGGTATTGGAAATGTAGAACGTAAGTCAAATAGCTGAGATAGGCTAACATGGTGTTGTTGGAAATGTAAAAGATACACTAACGTGGTGCTGTTGGAAATGTAGAAACTGGGCTAAATGACTGATAGGCTAACGTGGTGGTGTTGGAAATGTAGAAGATAGGTTAAATGGCTGAGATAGGCTAACAAGCTGTTGAGGAAAATATGGCAGATAGGCTAAGTGGCTGAGTCAGGCTAACGTGGTGTTGTTGGAAATGTAGAAACTGGGCTAAATGACTGATAGGCTAATGTGGTAATGTTGGAAATGTAGAGTATAGGCTAAATGGCTGAGATAGGCAAATATGGAAGATGGGCTATATAACTGACGTAGGCTGAGAAGTTGTTGAAGCAAATATGTAAGATAGGCTAAATGCCTGAGATATGCCAACAAGCTGTTGCGGAAAATTTGGAAGACAGGCTAAATGTCTGAGATAGGCTAACAGGCTGTTTAGGCTAATATGGAAGATAGGCTAAATGTCTGAGATAGGCTAACAGGCTGGTGAGGAAAATATGGAAGATAGGCTAACAAGCTGTTTAGGCTAAAATGGAAGATAGGCTAACAGGCTGTTTAGGCTAATATGGAAGATGGGCTAAATGTCTGAGATAGGCTAACAGGCACTTGAGGAAAATGTGGGAGATAGGCTAAATGTCTGAGATAGGCTAACAGGCTGTTTAGGCTAATATGGAAGATCGGCTAAATGTCTGAGATAGGCTAACAGGCTGTTTAGGCTAATATGGAAGATAGGCTAAATCTCTGAGATAGGCTAACAGGCGGTTTAGGCTAATATGGAAGATAGGCTAAATGTCTGAGATAGGCTAACAGGCTGTTGAGGAAAATGTGGGAGATAGGCTAAATGTCTGAGATAGGCTAACAGGCTGTTTAGGCTAATATGGAAGATGCGCTAAATGTCTGAGATAGGCTAACAGGCTGTTGAGGAAAATGTGGGAGATAGGCTAAATGTCTGAGATAGGCTAACAAGCTGTTTAGGCTAATATGGAAGATAGGCTAAATGTCTAAGATAGGCTAACAGGCTGTTAGGCTAAAATGGAAGATGGGCTAAATGTCTAAGATCGGCTAACAGGCTGTTTAGGCTAATATGGAAGATGGGCTAAATGTCTAAGATAGGCTAACAGGCTGTTGAGGAGAATGTGGGAGATAGGCTAAATGTCTGAGATAGGCTAACAGGCCTTCTTAGGCTTGTATGGAAGATAGGCTAAATGTCTGAGATAGGCTAACAGGCTGTTAAGGAAAATGTGGGAGCTGGGCTGACAGGCTGTTTAGGCTAACATGGAAGATGGGCTAAATGTCTGAGATAGGCTAACAGGCTGTTTAGGCTAATATGGAAGATGGGCTAAATGTCTGAGATAGGCTAACAGGCTGTTGAGGAAAATGTGGGAGATAGGCTAAATGTCTGAGATAGGCTAACAGGCTGTTTAGGCTAAATGTCTGAGATAGGCTAACAGGCTGGTGAGGAAAATATTGGAGATAGGCTAAATGTCTGAGATAGGCTAACAGGCCTTTTTAGGCTTGTATGGAAGATAGGCTAAAAGTCTGAGATAGGCTAACAGGCTGTTGAGGAAAATGTGGGAGATAGGCTAAATGTCTGAGATAGGCTAAATGTCTGAGATAGGCTAACAGGCTGTTTAGGCTAATATGGAAGATGGGCTAAATGTCTGAGATAGGCTAACAGGCTGTTGAGGAAAATGTGGGAGATAGGCTAAATGTCTGAGATAGGCTAACAGGCCTTTTTAGGCTTGTATGGAAGATAGGCTAAATGTCTGAGATAGGCTAACAGGCTGTTGAGGAAAATGTGGGAGCTGGGCTAACAGGCTGTTTAGGCTAATATGGAAGATGGGCTAAATGTCTGAGATAGGCTAACAGGCTGTTGAGGAAAATGTGGGAGATAGGCTAAATGTCTGAGATAGGCTAATATTGCAGATAGGCTAAATGTCTGAGATAGGCTAACAGGCTGGTGAGGAAAATATAGGAGATAGGCTAAATGTCAGAGATATTCTAAGAGGCTGTTAGGTAAATATTGCAGATAGGCTAAATGTCTGAGATAGGCTAAGAGGCTGTTGAGGAAAATATGGCAGATACGCTAAATGGCTGAGATAGGCTAACGTTGTGTTGTTGGAAATTTAAAGTTGAGGTTAATATGGAAGATAGGCTAACATGGTGTAGTTGGAAATCTGGAAGGTTGGTTAAATGGCTGAGATAGGCTAATAGGTGATGTTGGAAATGTAGAAAATAGGCTAAAAGACTGAGATAGACTAATATGATAGTTTGGGAAATGAGGAAGATAGGTTAAAAGGCTACGCTACAGTAACATGGTGGTGTGGAAATGTATAAGTCAGCCTAAATGGCTGAGATAGGCCAACATTGTGGTATTGGAAATGTAGAACGTAAGTCAAATAGCTGAGATAGGCTAACATGGTGTTGTTGGAAATGTAAAAGATACGCTAACGTGGTGCTGTTGGAAATGTAGAAACTGGGCTAAATGACTGATAGGCTAACGTGGTGGTGTTGGAAATGTAGAAGATAGGTTAAATGGCTGAGATAGGCTAACAAGCTGTTGAGGAAAATGTGGCAGATAGGCTAAGTGGCTGAGTCAGGCTAACGTGGTGTTGTTGGAAATGTAGAAACTGGGCTAAATGACTGATAGGCTAATGTGGTAATGTTGGAAATGTAGAGTATAGGCTAAATGGCTGAGATAGGCAAATATGGAAGATAGGCTATATAACTGACGTAGGCTGAGAAGTTGTTGAAGCAAATATGTAAGATAGGCTAAATGCCTGAGATATGCCAAGAAGCAGTTGCGGAAAATTTGGAAGAAAGGCTAAATGTCTGAGATAGGCTAACAGGCTGTTTAGGCTAATATGGAAGATAGGCTAACAGGCTGTTGAGGAAAATATGGAAGATAGGCTAAATGTCTGAGATAGGCTAACAAGCTGTTTGGGCTAAAATGGAAGATAGGCTAACAGGCTGTTTAGGCTAATATGGAAGATGGGCTAAATGTCTAAGATAGGCTAACAGGCTGTTTAGGCTAATATGGAAGATGGGCTAAACGTCTGAGATAGGCTAACAGGCTGTTGAGGAAAATGTGGGAGATAGGCTAAATGTCTGAGATAGGCTAACAAGCTGTTTAGGCTAATATGGAAGATAGGCTAAATGTCTGAGATAGGCTAACAGGCTCTTTTGGCTAATATGGAAGATAGGCTAACTGTCTTAGATAGGCTAACAGGCTGTTGAGGAAAATATGGAAGATATGCTAAATGTCTGAGATAGGCTAACAAGCTGTTTAGGCTAAAATGGAAGATAGGCTAACAGGCTGTTTAGGCTAATATGGAAGATGGGCTAAATGTCTGAGATAGGCTAACAGGCTGGTGAGGAAAATATGGAAGATAGGCTAAATGTCTGAGATAGGCTAACAAGCTGTTTAGGCTAAAATGGAAGATAGGCTAACAGGCTGTTTAGGCTAATATGGAAGATGGGCTAAATGTCTGAGATAGGCTAACAGGCACTTGAGGAAAATGTGGGAGATAGGCTAAATGTCTGAGATAGGCTAGCAGACTGTTTAGGCTAATATGGAAGATCGGCTAAATGTCTGAGATAGGCTAACAGGCTATTTAGGCTAATATGGAAGATAGGCTAAATGTCTAAGATAGGCTAACAGGCTGTTTAGGCTAATATGGAAGATGGGCTAAATGTCTGAGATAGGCTAACAGGCTGTTGAGGAAAATGTGGGAGATAGGCTAAATCTCTGAGATAGGCTAACAGGCTGTTGAGGAAAATGTGGGAGATAGGCTAAATGTCTGAGATAGGCTAACAGGCTGTTTAGGCTAATATGGAAGATGCGCTAAATGTCTGAGATAGGCTAACAGGCTGTTGAGGAAAATGTGGGAGATAGGCTAAATGTCTGAGATAGGCTAACAGGCTGTTTAGGCTAATATGGAAGATGGGCTAAATGTCTGAGATAGGCTAACAGGCTGTTGAGGAAAACGTGAGAGATAGGCTACATGTCTGAGATAGGCTAACAGGCTGTTTAGGCTAATATGGAAGATGGGCTAAATGTCTGAGATAGGCTAACAGGCTGTTGAGGAAAATGTGAGAGATGGGCTAAATGTCTGAGATAGGCTAACAGGCTGTTTAGGCTAATATGGAAGATAGGCTAAATGTCTGAGATAGGCTAACAAGCTGTTTAGGCTAATATGGAAGATAGGCTAAATGTCTGAGATAGGCTAACAGGCTTTTTGTGCTAATATGGAAGATAGGCTAAATCTCTGAGATAGGCTAACAGGCTGTTGAGGAAGATATGGAAGATAGGCTAAATGCCTGAGATAGGCTAACAGGCGGTTTAGGCTAATATGGAGGATAGGCTAAATGTCTGAGATAGGCTAACAGGCTGTTGAGGAAAATATGGAAGATAGGCTAAATGTCTGAGATAGGCTAACAGGCTTCTGAGGAAGATATGGAAGATGGGCTAAATGTCTGAGATGGGCTAACAGGCTGTTTAGGCTAATATGGAAGATAGACTAAATGTCTGAGATAGGCTAACAGGCTGTTTAGGCTAATATGGAAGATAGGCTAAATGTCTGAGATAGGCTAACAGGCTGTTGAGGAAGATATGGAAGATAGGCTAACAGGCTGTTTAGGCTAATATGGAAGATAGGCTAAATGTCTGAGATAGGCTAGTAAGCCGTTGAGGTAAGTATGGAAGATAGGCTAAATGTCTGATATAGGCTAACAAGCTGTTGAGGAAAATATGGAAGTTAGGCTAAATGGCTGAGATAGGCTAAGGTGGTGGTGTGGGAAATGTGGAGTATAAGCTAAATGCCTGAGATAGGCTAACATGGATATTTTGGTAATTAGACGGTAGGCTAAATGGCTGAGATAGGCTAACAAGCCGTTGAGGTAAGTATGGAAGATAGGCTAAATGTCTGATATAGGCTAACTAGCTGTTGAGGAAAATATGGAAGACAGGCTAAATGGCTGAGATAGGCTAACAAGCCGTTGAGGGAAGTATGGAGGATAGGCTAGATGGCATAGATAGGCTAACAAGCTGTTGAGGTAAGTATGGAAGATGGGATAACGAGCCTTTGAGGAAAATATGGAAGATAGGCTAAATGGCTGAGATAGCCTAACGTGGTGTTGTGGGAAATGTGGAGTATAGGCTAAGTGCCTGAGATAGGCTAACATGGTTATTTTGTTAATTAGACAGTAGGCTAAATGGCTGAGATAGGCTAAGAAGCCGTTGAGGTAAGTATAGAAGATAGGCTAAATGTCTGATATAGGCTAACAAGCTGTTGAGGAGAATATGGAAGATAGGCTAAATGGCTGACATAGGCTAACAAGGCGTTGAGGGAAGTATGGAAGATAGGCTAAATGGCTGAGATACGCTAACAAGCTGTTGAGGTAAGTATGTAAGATAGGCTAATGTGGTGTTGTTGGAAATGTAGAGTATAGGCTGAACGGCTGAAATGGGCTAAGATGGTTATGTTGGTATATAGACGGTAGGCTAAATGGCTGATGTAGGCTAACAAGCTGTTGAGGCAAATATGGAAGATAGGTTGTATTGGTGACGTAGGCTTACAAGCTGTTGAGGCAAATATGGAAGATAGGCTATATTGCTGACGTAGGCTTACAAGCTGTTGAGGCAAATATGGAAGATAGGCTGTATTGCTGGCGTAGGCTAACAAGCTGATGAGGCAAATATGGAAGATAGGCTAAATATCTGAGATAGGCTAACAGGCTGTTGAGGAAAATATGGAAGATAGGATAACAGGCTGTTTAGGCTAATATGGAAGATGGGCTAAATGTCTGAGATAGGCTAATAGGCTGTTGAGGAAAATGTTGGAGATAGGGTAAATGTCTGAGATAGGCTAACAGGCTGTTTAGGCTAATATGGAAGATAGGCTAAATGTCTGAGATAGGCTAACAAGCTGTTTAGGCTAATATGGAAGATAGGCTAAATGTCTAAGAAAGGCTAACAGGCTGGTTAGGCTAATATGGAAGATAGGCTAAATGTCTCAGATAGGCTAACAGGCTGTTTAGGCTAATATGGAAGATAGGCTAAATGTCTGAGATAGGCTAACAAGCTGTTTAGGCTAATATGGAAGATAGGCTAAATGTCTAAGATAGGCTAACAGGCTGTTTAGGCTAATATTGCAGATAGGCTAAATGTCTGAGATAGGCTAACAGTTGGTGAGGAAAATATAGGAGATAGGCTAAATGTCTGAGATAGGCTAAGAGGCTGTTGAGGAAAATATGGCAGATACGCTAAATGGCTGAGATAGGCTAACGTTGTGTTGTTGGAAATATAAAGTTGAGGTAAATATGGAAGATAGGCTAACATGGTGTAGTTGGAAATCTGGAAGGTTGGTTAAATGGCTGAGATAGGCTAATAGGTGATGTCGGAAATCTAGAAAATAGGCTAAAAGACTGAGATAGTCTAATATGATAGTTTGGGAAATGAGGAAGATAGGTTAAAAGGCTACGCTACAGTAACATGGTGGTGTGGAAATGTACAAGTCAGCCTAAATGGCTGAGATAGGCCAACATTGTGGTATTGGAAATGTAGAACGTAAGTTAAGTAGCTGAGATAGGCTAACATGGTGTTGTTGGAAATGTAAAAGATACGCTAACGTGGTGTTGGAAATGTAGAAACTGGGCTAAATGACTGATAGGCTAACGTGGTGTTGTTGGAAATGTAGAAGATGGGTTAAATGGCTGAGATAGGCTAACAAGCTGTTGAGGAAAATATGGCAGATAGGCTAAGTGGCTGAGTCAGGCTAACGTGGTGTTGAGGAAAATATGCAAGATAGGCTAATGTGGTAATGTGGGAAATGTAGAGTATAGGCTAAATGGCTGAGATAGGCAAATATGGATGATAGGCTATATAGCTGACGTAGGCTGAAAAGTTGTTGAAGCAAATATGGATGATAGGCTATATAGCTGACGTAGGCTGAAAAGTTGTTGAAGCAAATATGGAAGATAGGCTAAATGCCTGAGATATGCCAACAAGCTGTTGCGGAAAATTTGGAAGAAAGGCTAAATGTCTGAGATAGGCTAACAGACTGTTTAGGCTAATATGGAAGATGGGCTAAATGTCTGAGATAGGCTAACAGGCTGTTGAGGAAAATATGGAAGATAGGCTAACAAGCTGTTAAGGCTAAAATGGAAGATAGGCTAAATGTCTAAGATAGGCTAACAGGCTGTTTAGGCTAATATGGAAGATGGGCTAAATGTCTGAGATAGGCTAACAGGCACTTGAGGAAAATGTGGGAGATAGGCTAAGTGTCTGAGATAGGCTAACAGGCTGTTGAGGAAAATATGGAAGATAGGCTAACAAGCTGTTAAGGCTAAAATGGAAGATAGGCTAAATGTCTAAGATAGGCTAACAGGCTGTTTAGGCTAATATGGAAGATAGGCTAAATGTCTGAGATAGGCTAACAGGCTGTTTAGGCTAATATGGAAGATAGGCTAAATGTCTAAGATAGGCTATCAGGATGTTTAGGCTAATATGGAAGATGGGCTAAGTGTCTGAGATAGGCTAACAGGCTGTTGAGGAAAATGTGAGAGATAGGCTAAATGTCTGAGATAGGCTAACAGGCTGTTTAGGCTAATATGGAAGATAGGCTAAATGTCTGAGATAGGCTAACAAGCTGTTTAGGCTAATATGGAAGATAGGCTAAATGTCTGAGATAGGCTAACAGGCTGTTTGGGCTAATATGGAAGATAGGCTAAATGTCTGAGATAGGCTAACAGGCTGTTGAGGAAGATATGGAAGATAGGTTAAATGCCTGAGATAGGCTAACAGGCTGTTTAGGCTAATATGGAAGATGGGCTAAATGTCTGAGATAGGCTAGTAAGCCGTTGAGGTAAGTATGGAAGATAGGCTAAATGTCTGATATAGGCTAACAAGCTGTTGAGGAAAATATGGAGGTTAGGCTAAATGGCTGAGATAGGCTAACGTGGTGTTGTGGGAAATGTGGAGTATAAGCTAAATGCCTGAGATAGGCTAACATGGATATTTTGGTAATTAGACGGTAGGCTAAATGGCTGATATAGGCTAACAAGCCGTTGAGGTAAGTATGGAAGATAGGCTAAATGTCTGATATAGGCTAACTAGCTGTTGAGGAAAATATGGAAGATAGGCTAAATGGCTGAGATAGGCTAACAAGCCGTTGAGGGAAGTATGGAGGATAGGCTAGATGGCTGAGATAGGCTAACAAGCTGTTGAGGTAAGTATGGAAGATGGGATAACGAGTCTTTGAGGAAAATATGGAAGATAGGCTAAATGGCTGAGATAGCCTAACGTGGTGTTGTGGGAAATGTGGAGTATAGGCTAAGTGCCTGAGATAGGCTAACATGGTTATTTTGGTAATTAGACAGTAGGCTAAATGGCTGAGATAGGCTAAGAAGCCGTTGAGGTAAGTATAGAAGATAGGCTAAATGTCTGATATAGGCTAACAAGCTGTTGAGGAAAATATGGAAGATAGGCTAACAAGGCATTGAGGGAAGTATGGAAGATAGGCTAAATGGCTGAGATAGGCTAACAAGCTGTTGAGGTAAGTATGGAAGATAGGCTAATGTGGTGTTGTTGGAAATGTAGAGTATAGGCTGAACGGCTGAAATGGGCTAAGATGGTTATGTTGGTATATAGACGGTAGGCTAATTGGCTGATGTAGGCTAACAAGCTGTTGAGGCAAATATGGAAGATAGGCTGAATTGCTGACGTAGGCTAACAAGCTGTTGAGGCAAATATGGAAGATAGGGTAACATGGTGTTGTTGGAAATGTAGACAGTAGGTTAAATGGCTGAAATAGGCTAACGTGGTGGTGTTGGAAATGCAGAAGATAGGCTAAATGACTGAGATAGGCTAATGTGCAGTTGTTGGGAATGTGCAAGATAGGCTAAATGGCTGAGATAGGCTAACAAGCTGTTGAGGCAAGAATGGAAGATAGGCTAAATGTCTGAGATAGGCTAACAGGCTGTTGAGGAAAATATGGAAGATAGGATAACAGGCTGTTTAGGCTAATATGGAAGATGGGCTAAATGTCTGAGATAGGCTAACAGGCTGTTGAGGAAAATGTTGGAGATAGGGTAAATGTCTGAGATAGGCTAACAGGCTGTTTAGGAAAATATGGAAGATAGGATAACAAGCTGTTAAGGTTAAAATGGAAGATAGGCTAAATGTCTGAGATAGGCTAACAGGCTGTTTAGGCTAATATGGAAGATAGGCTAAATGTCTGAGATAGGCTAACAGGCTGTTTAGGCTAATATGGAAGATAGGCTAAATGTCTAAGATAGGCTAACAGGATGTTTAGGCTAATATGGAAGATGGGCTAAGTGTCTGAGATAGGCTAACAGGCTGTTGAGGAAAATGTGGGAGATATGCTAAATGTCTGAGATAGGCTAACAGGCTGTTTAGGCTAATATGGAAGATAGGCTAAATGTCTGAGATAGGCTAACAGGCTGTTGAGGAAAATGTGGGAGTAAGGCTAAATGTGTGAGATAGGCTAACAGGCTGTTTAGGCTAATATGGAAGATGGGCTAAATGTCTGAGGTAGGCTAACAGGCTGTTGAGGAAAATGTGGGAGATAGGCTAAATGTCTGAGATAGGCTAACAGGCTGTTTAGGCTAAGATGGAAGATGGGCTAAATGTCTGAGATAGGCTAACAGGCTGTTGAGGAGAATGTGGGAGATAGGCTAAATGTCTGAGATAGGCTAACAGGCCTTTTTAGGCTTGTATGGAAGATAGGGTAAATGTCTGAGATAGGCTAACAGGCTGTTAAGGAAAATGTGGGAACTGGGCTAACAGGCTGTTTAGGCTAATATGGAAGATGGGCTAAATGTCTGAGATAGGCTAACAGGCTGTTTAGGCTAATATGGAAGATGGGCTAAATGTCTGAGATAGGCTAACAGGCTGTTGAGGAAAATGCGGGAGATAGGCTAAATGTCTAAGATAGGCTAACAGGCTGTTTAGGCTAATATTGCAGATAGGCTAAATGTCTGAGATAGGCTAACAGGCTGTTGAGGAAAATGTGGGAGATAGGCTAACAGGCTGTTTAGGCTAATATGGAAGATGGGCTAAATGTCTGAGATAGGCTAACAGGCTGTTGAGGAAAATGTGGGAGATAGGCTAAATGTCTGAGATAGGCTAAATGTCTGAGATAGGCTAACAGGCTGTTTAGGCTAATATGGAAGATGGGCTAAATGTCTGAGATAGGGTAACAGGCTGTTGAGGAAAATGTGGGAGATAGGCTAAATGTCTGAGATAGGCTAACAGGCCTTTTTAGGCTTGTATGGAAGATAGGCTAAATGTCTGAGATAGGCTAACAGGCTGTTGAGGAAAATGTGGGAGCTGGGCTAACAGGCTGTTTAGGCTAATATGGAAGATGGGCTAAATGTCTGAGATAGGCTAACAGGCTGTTGAGGAAAATGTGGGAGATAGGCTAAATGTCTGAGATAGGCTAACAGGCTGTTTAGGCTAATATTGCAGATAGGCTAAATGTCTGAGATAGGCTAACAGGCTGGTGAGGAAAATATAGGAGATAGGCTAAATGTCTGAGATATTCTAAGAGGCTGTTAGGTAAATATTGCAGATAGGCTAAATGTCTGAGATAGGCTAAGAGGCTGTTGAGGAAAATATGGCAGATACGCTAAATGGCTGAGATAGGCTAACGTTGTGTTGTTGGAAATTTAAAGTTGAGGTTAATATGGAAGATAGGCTAACATGGTGTAGTTGGAAATCTGGAAGGTTGGTTAAATGGCTGAGATAGGCTAATAGGTGATGTTGGAAATGTAGAAAATAGGCTAAAAGACTGAGATAGGCTAATATGATAGTTTGGGAAATGAGGAAGATAGGTTAAAAGGCTACGCTACAGTAACATGGTGGTGTGGAAATGTATAAGTCAGCCTAAATGGCTGAGATAGGCCAACATTGTGGTATTGGAAATGTAGAACGTAAGTCAAATAGCTGAGATAGGCTAACATGGTGTTGTTGGAAATGTAAAAGATACACTAACGTGGTGCTGTTGGAAATGTAGAAACTGGGCTAAATGACTGATAGGCTAACGTGGTGGTGTTGGAAATGTAGAAGATAGGTTAAATGGCTGAGATAGGCTAACAAGCTGTTGAGGAAAATATGGCAGATAGGCTAAGTGGCTGAGTCAGGCTAACGTGGTGTTGTTGGAAATGTAGAAACCGGGCTAAATGACTGATAGGCTAATGTGGTAATGTTGGAAATGTAGAGTATAGGCTAAATGGCTGAGATAGGCAAATATGGAAGATAGGCTATATAACTGACGTAGGCTGAGAAGTTGTTGAAGCAAATATGGAAGATAGGCTAAATGCCTGAGATATGCCAACAAGCTGTTGCGGAAAATTTGGAAGACAGGCTAAATGTCTGAGATAGGCTAACAGGCTGTTTAGGCTAATATGGAAGATAGGCTAACAGGCTGTTGAGGAAAATATGGAAGATAGGCTAACAAGCTGTTTAGGCTAAAATGGAAGATAGGCTAACAGGCTGTTTAGGCTAATATGGAAGGTGGGCTAAATGTATAAGATAGGCTAAATGGCTGTTTAGGCTAATATGGAAGATGGGCTAAACGTCTGAGATAGGCTAACAGGCTGTTGAGGAAAATGTGGGGGATAGGCTAAATGTCTGAGATAGGCTAACAAGCTGTTTAGGCTAATATGGAAGATAGGCTAAATGTCTGAGATAGGCTAACAAGCTGTTTAGGCTAAAATGGAAGATAGGCTAACAGGCTGTTTAGGCTAATATGGAAGATGGGCTAAACGTCTGAGATAGGCTAACAGGCTCTTTTGGCTAATATGGAAGATAGGCTAACTGTCTTAGATAGGCTAACAGGCTGTTGAGGAAAATATGGAAAATAGGCTAAATGTCTGAGATAGGCTAACAAGCTGTTTAGGCTAAAATGGAAGATAGGCTAACAGGCTGTTTAGGCTAATATGGAAGATGGGCTAGATGTCTGAGATAGGCTAACAGGCTGTTGAGGAAAATGTGGGAGATAGGCTAAATGTCTGAGATAGGCTAACAGGCTGTTTAGGCTAATATGGAAGATGGGCTAAATGTCTGAGATAGGCTAACAGATTTTGAGGAAAATGTGGGAGATAGGCTAAATGTCTGAGATAGGCTAACAGGCTGTTTAGGCTAATATTGCAGATAGGCTAAATGTCTGAGATAGGCTAACAGGCTGGTGAGGAAAATATTGGAGATAGGCTAAATGTCTGAGATATTCTAAGAGGCTGTTGAGGAAAATATGGCAGATACGCTAAATGGCTGAGATAGGCTAACGTTGTGTTGTTGGAAATATAAAGTTGAGGTAAATATGGAAGATAGGCTAACATGGTGCAGTTGAAAATCTGGAAGGTTGGTTAAATGGCTGAGATAGGCTAATAGGTGATGTTGGAAATGTAGAAAATAGGCTAAAAGACTGAGATAGACTAATATGATAGTTTGGGAAATGAGGAAGATAGGTTAAAAGGCTACGCTACAGTAACATGGTGGTGTGGAAATGTATAAGTCAGCCTAAATGGCTGAGATAGGCCAACATTGTGGTATTGGAAATGTAGAACGTAAGTCAAATAGCTGAGATAGGCTAACATGGTGTTGTTGGAAATGTAAAAGATACGCTAACGTGGTGCTGTTGGAAATGTAGAAACTGGGCTAAATGACTGATAGGCTAACGTGGTGGTGTTGGAAATGTAGAAGATAGGTTAAATGGCTGAGATAGGCTAACAAGCTGTTGAGGAAAATGTGGCAGATAGGCTAAGTGGCTGAGTCAGGCTAACGTGGTGTTGTTGGAAATGTAGAAACTGGGCTAAATGACTGATAGGCTAATGTGGTAATGTTGGAAATGTAGAGTATAGGCTAAATGGCTGAGATAGGCAAATATGGAAGATAGGCTATATAACTGACGTAGGCTGAGAAGTTGTTGAAGCAAATATGTAAGATAGGCTAAATGCCTGAGATATGCCAACAAGCTGTTGCGGAAAATTTGGAAGACAGGCTAAATGTCTGAGATAGGCTAACAGGCTGTTTAGGCTAATATGGAAGATAGGCTAACAGGCTGTTGAGGAAAATATGGAAGATAGGCTAAATGTCTGAGATAGGCTAACAAGCTGTTTGGGCTAAAATGGAAGATAGGCTAACAGGCTGTTTAGGCTAATATGGAAGATGGGCTAAATGTCTAAGATAGGCTAACAGGCTGTTTAGGCTAATATGGAAGATGGGCTAAACGTCTGAGATAGGCTAACAGGCTGTTGAGGAAAATGTGGGAGATAGGCTAAATGTCTGAGATAGGCTAACAAGCTGTTTAGGCTAATATGGAAGATAGGCTAAATGTCTGAGATAGGCTAACAGGCTCTTTTGGCTAATATGGAAGATAGGCTAACTGTCTTAGATAGGCTAACAGGCTGTTGAGGAAAATATGGAAGATAGGCTAAATGTCTGAGATAGGCTAACAAGCTGTTTAGGCTAAAATGGAAGATAGGCTAACAGGCTGTTTAGGCTAATATGGAAGATGGGCTAAATGTCTGAGATAGGCTAACAGGCTGGTGAGGAAAATATGGAAGATAGGCTAAATGTCTGAGATAGGCTAACAAGCTGTTTAGGCTAAAATGGAAGATAGGCTAACAGGCTGTTTAGGCTAATATGGAAGATGGGCTAAATGTCTGAGATAGGCTAACAGGCACTTGAGGAAAATGTGGGAGATAGGCTAAATGTCTGAGATAGGCTAGCAGACTGTTTAGGCTAATATGGAAGATCGGCTAAATGTCTGAGATAGGCTAACAGGCTGTTTAGGCTAATATGGAAGATAGGCTAAATGTCTAAGATAGGCTAACAGGCTGTTTAGGCTAATATGGAAGATGGGCTAAATGTCTGAGATAGGCTAACAGGCTGTTGAGGAAAATGTGGGAGATAGGCTAAATCTCTGAGATAGGCTAACAGGCTGTTGAGGAAAATGTGGGAGATAGGCTAAATCTCTGAGATAGGCTAACAGGCTGTTGAGGAAAATGTGGGAGATAGGCTAAATGTCTGAGATAGGCTAACAGGCTGTTTAGGCTAATATGGAAGATGCGCTAAATGTCTGAGATAGGCTAACAGGCTGTTGAGGAAAATGTGGGAGATAGGCTAAATGTCTGAGATAGGCTAACAGGCTGTTTAGGCTAATATGGAAGATGGGCTAAATGTCTGAGATAGGCTAACAGGCTGTTGAGGAAAACGTGAGAGATAGGCTACATGTCTGAGATAGGCTAACAGGCTGTTTAGGCTAATATGGAAGATGGGCTAAATGTCTGAGATAGGCTAACAGGCTGTTGAGGAAAATGTGAGAGATGGGCTAAATGTCTGAGATAGGCTAACAGGCTGTTTAGGCTAATATGGAAGATAGGCTAAATGTCTGAGATAGGCTAACAAGCTGTTTAGGCTAATATGGAAGATAGGCTAAATGTCTGAGATAGGCTAACAGGCTTTTTGGGCTAATATGGAAGATAGGCTAAATCTCTGAGATAGGCTAACAGGCTGTTGAGGAAGATATGGAAGATAGGCTAAATGCCTGAGATAGGCTAACAGGCGGTTTAGGCTAATATGGAGGATAGGCTAAATGTCTGAGATAGGCTAACAGGCTGTTGAGGAAAATATGGAAGATAGGCTAAATGTCTGAGATAGGCTAACAGGCTTCTGAGGAAGATATGGAAGATGGGCTAAATGTCTGAGATAGGCTAACAGGCTGTTTAGGCTAATATGGAAGATAGACTAAATGTCTGAGATAGGCTAACAGGCTGTTTAGGCTAATATGGAAGATAGGCTAAATGTCTGAGATAGGCTAACAGGCTGTTGAGGAAGATATGGAAGATAGGCTAACAGGCTGTTTAGGCTAATATGGAAGATAGGCTAAATGTCTGAGATAGGCTAGTAAGCCGTTGAGGTAAGTATGGAAGATAGGCTAAATGTCTGATATAGGCTAACAAGCTGTTGAGGAAAATATGGAAGTTAGGCTAAATGGCTGAGATAGGCTAAGGTGGTGTTGTGGGAAATGTGGAGTATAAGCTAAATGCCTGAGATAGGCTAACATGGATATTTTGGTAATTAGACGGTAGGCTAAATGGCTGAGATAGGCTAACAAGCCGTTGAGGTAAGTATGGAAGATAGGCTAAATGTCTGATATAGGCTAACTAGCTGTTGAGGAAAATATGGAAGACAGGCTAAATGGCTGAGATAGGCTAACAAGCCGTTGAGGGAAGTATGGAGGATAGGCTAGATGGCATAGATAGGCTAACAAGCTGTTGAGGTAAGTATGGAAGATGGGATAACGAGCCTTTGAGGAAAATATGGAAGCTAGGCTAAATGGCTGAGATAGCCTAACGTGGTGTTGTGGGAAATGTGGAGTATAGGCTAAGTGCCTGAGATAGGCTAACATGGTTATTTTGGTAATTAGACAGTAGGCTAAATGGCTGAGATAGGCTAAGAAGCCGTTGAGGTAAGTATAGAAGATAGGCTAAATGTCTGATATAGGCTAACAAGCTGTTGAGGAGAATATGGAAGATAGGCTAAATGGCTGACATAGGCTAACAAGGCGTTGAGGGAAGTATGGAAGATAGGCTAAATGGCTGAGATACGCTAACAAGCTGTTGAGGTAAGTATGTAAGATAGGCTAATGTGGTGTTGTTGGAAATGTAGAGTATAGGCTGAACGGCTGAAATGGGCTAAGATGGTTATGTTGGTATATAGACGGTAGGCTAAATGGCTGATGTAGGCTAACAAGCTGTTGAGGCAAATATGGAAGATAGGTTGTATTGGTGACGTAGGCTTACAAGCTGTTGAGGCAAATATGGAAGATAGGCTATATTGCTGACGTAGGCTTACAAGCTGTTGAGGCAAATATGGAAGATAGGCTGTATTGCTGGCGTAGGCTAACAAGCTGATGAGGCAAATATGGAAGATAGGCTAAATATCTGAGATAGGCTAACAGGCTGTTGAGGAAAATATGGAAGATAGGATAACAGGCTGTTTAGGCTAATATGGAAGATGGGCTAAATGTCTGAGATAGGCTAATAGGCTGTTGAGGAAAATGTTGGAGATAGGGTAAATGTCTGAGATAGGCTAACAGGCTGTTTAGGCTAATATGGAAGATAGGCTAAATGTCTGAGATAGGCTAACAAGCTGTTTAGGCTAATATGGAAGATAGGCTAAATGTCTAAGAAAGGCTAACAGGCTGGTTAGGCTAATATGGAAGATAGGCTAAATGTCTCAGATAGGCTAACAGGCTGTTTAGGCTAATATGGAAGATAGGCTAAATGTCTGAGATAGGCTAACAAGCTGTTTAGGCTAATATGGAAGATAGGCTAAATGTCTAAGATAGGCTAACAGGCTGTTTAGGCTAATATTGCAGATAGGCTAAATGTCTGAGATAGGCTAACAGTTGGTGAGGAAAATATAGGAGATAGGCTAAATGTCTGAGATAGGCTAAGAGGCTGTTGAGGAAAATATGGCAGATACGCTAAATGGCTGAGATAGGCTAACGTTGTGTTGTTGGAAATATAAAGTTGAGGTAAATATGGAAGATAGGCTAACATGGTGTAGTTGGAAATCTGGAAGGTTGGTTAAATGGCTGAGATAGGCTAATAGGTGATGTTGGAAATCTAGAAAATAGGCTAAAAGACTGAGATAGTCTAATATGATAGTTTGGGAAATGAGGAAGATAGGTTAAAAGGCTACGCTACAGTAACATGGTGGTGTGGAAATGTACAAGTCAGCCTAAATGGCTGAGATAGGCCAACATTGTGGTATTGGAAATGTAGAACGTAAGTTAAATAGCTGAGATAGGCTAACATGGTGTTGTTGGAAATGTAAAAGATACGCTAACGTGGTGTTGGAAATGTAGAAACTGGGCTAAATGACTGATAGGCTAACGTGGTGTTGTTGGAAATGTAGAAGATGGGTTAAATGGCTGAGATAGGCTAACAAGCTGTTGAGGAAAATATGGCAGATAGGCTAAGTGGCTGAGTCAGGCTAACGTGGTGTTGAGGAAAATATGCAAGATAGGCTAATGTGGTAATGTGGGAAATGTAGAGTATAGGCTAAATGGCTGAGATAGGCAAATATGGATGATAGGCTATATAGCTGACGTAGGCTGAAAAGTTGTTGAAGCAAATATGGATGATAGGCTATATAGCTGACGTAGGCTGAAAAGTTGTTGAAGCAAATATGGAAGATAGGCTAAATGCCTGAGATATGCCAACAAGCTGTTGCGGAAAATTTGGAAGAAAGGCTAAATGTCTGAGATAGGCTAACAGACTGTTTAGGCTAATATGGAAGATGGGCTAAATGTCTGAGATAGGCTAACAGGCTGTTGAGGAAAATATGGAAGATAGGCTAACAAGCTGTTAAGGCTAAAATGGAAGATAGGCTAAATGTCTAAGATAGGCTAACAGGCTGTTTAGGCTAGTATGGAAGATGGGCTAAATGTCTGAGATAGGCTAACAGGCACTTGAGGAAAATGTGGGAGATAGGCTAAGTGTCTGAGATAGGCTAACAGGCTGTTGAGGAAAATATGGAAGATAGGCTAACAAGCTGTTAAGGCTTAAATGGAAGATAGGCTAAATGTCTAAGATAGGCTAACAGGCTGTTTAGGCTAATATGGAAGATAGGCTAAATGTCTGAGATAGGCTAACAGGCTGTTTAGGCTAATATGGAAGATAGGCTAAATGTCTAAGATAGGCTATCAGGATGTTTAGGCTAATATGGAAGATGGGCTAAGTGTCTGAGATAGGCTAACAGGCTGTTGAGGAAAATGTGAGAGATAGGCTAAATGTCTGAGATAGGCTAACAGGCTGTTTAGGCTAATATGGAAGATAGGCTAAATGTCTGAGATAGGCTAACAAGCTGTTTAGGCTAATATGGAAGATAGGCTAAATGTCTGAGATAGGCTAACAGGCTGTTTGGGCTAATATGGAAGATAGGCTAAATGTCTGAGATAGACTAACAGGCTGTTGAGGAAAATGTGGGAGATAGGCTAAATGTCTGAGATAGGCTAACAGGCTGTTTATGCTAATATGGAAGATGCGCTAAATGTCTGAGATAGGCTAACAGGCTGTTGAGGAAAATGTGGGAGATAGGCTAAATGTCTGAGATAGGCTAACAAGCTGTTTAGGCTAATATGGAAGATAGGCTAAATGTCTAAGATCGGCTAACAGGCTGTTTAGGCTAATATGGAAGATGGGCTAAATGTCTAAGATAGGCTAACAGGCTGTTGAGGAGAATGTGGGAGATAGGCTAAATGTCTGAGATAGGCTAACAGGCCTTTTTAGGCTTGTATGGAAGATAGGCTAAATGTCTGAGATAGGCTAACAGGCTGTTAAGGAAAATGTGGGAGCTGGGCTGACAGGCTGTTTAGGCTAACATGGAAGATGGGCTAAATGTCTGAGATAGGCTAACAGGCTGTTTAGGCTAATATGGAAGATGGGCTAAATGTCTGAGATAGGCTAACAGGCTGTTGAGGAAAATGTGGGAGATAGGCTAAATGTCTGAGATAGGCTAACAGGCTGTTTAGGCTAATATTGCAGATAGGCTAAATGTCTGAGATAGGCTAACAGGCTGGTGAGGAAAATATTGGAGATAGGCTAAATGTCTGAGATAGGCTAACAGGCCTTTTTAGGCTTGTATGGAAGATAGGCTAAAAGTCTGAGATAGGCTAACAGGCTGTTGAGGAAAATGTGGGAGATAGGCTAAATGTCTGAGATAGGCTAACAGGCTGTTTAGGCTAATATGGAAGATGGGCTAAATGTCTGAGATAGGCTAACAGGCTGTTGAGGAAAATGTGGGAGATAGGCTAAATGTCTGAGATAGGCTAACAGGCCTTTTTAGACTTGTATGGAAGATAGGCTAAATGTCTGAGATAGGCTAACAGGCTGTTGAGGAAAATGTGGGAGCTGGGCTAACAGGCTGTTTAGGCTAATATGGAAGATGGGCTAAATGTCTGAGATAGGCTAACAGGCTGTTGAGGAAAATGTGGGAGATAGGCTAACAGGCTGTTTAGGCTAATATTGCAGATAGGCTAAATGTCTGAGATAGGCTAACAGGCTGGTGAGGAAAATATAGGAGATAGGCTAAATGTCAGAGATATTCTAAGAGGCTGTTAGGTAAATATTGCAGATAGGCTAAATGTCTGAGATAGGCTAAGAGGCTGTTGAGGAAAATATGGCAGATACGCTAAATGGCTGAGATAGGCTAACGTTGTGTTGTTGGAAATTTAAAGTTGAGGTTAATATGGAAGATAGGCTAACATGGTGTAGTTGGAAATCTGGAAGGTTGGTTAAATGGCTGAGATAGGCTAATAGGTGATGTTGGAAATGTAGAAAATAGGCTAAAAGACTGAGATAGGCTAATATGATAGTTTGGGAAATGAGGAAGATAGGTTAAAAGGCTACGCTACAGTAACATGGTGGTGTGGAAATGTATAAGTCAGCCTAAATGGCTGAGATAGGCCAACATTGTGGTATTGGAAATGTAGAACGTAAGTCAAATAGCTGAGATAGGCTAACATGGTGTTGTTGGAAATGTAAAAGATACGCTAACGTGGTGCTGTTGGAAATGTAGAAACTGGGCTAAATGACTGATAGGCTAACGTGGTGGTGTTGGAAATGTAGAAGATAGGTTAAATGGCTGAGATAGGCTAACAAGCTGTTGAGGAAAATGTGGCAGATAGGCTAAGTGGCTGAGTCAGGCTAACGTGGTGTTGTTGGAAATGTAGAAACTGGGCTAAATGACTGATAGGCTAATGTGGTAATGTTGGAAATGTAGAGTATAGGCTAAATGGCTGAGATAGGCAAATATGGAAGATAGGCTATATAACTGACGTAGGCTGAGAAGTTGTTGAAGCAAATATGTAAGATAGGCTAAATGCCTGAGATATGCCAACAAGCTGTTGCGGAAAATTTGGAAGACAGGCTAAATGTCTGAGATAGGCTAACAGGCTGTTTAGGCTAATATGGAAGATAGGCTAACAGGCTGTTGAGGAAAATATGGAAGATAGGCTAAATGTCTGAGATAGGCTAACAAGCTGTTTGGGCTAAAATGGAAGATAGGCTAACAGGCTGTTTAGGCTAATATGGAAGATGGGCTAAATGTCTAAGATAGGCTAACAGGCTGTTTAGGCTAATATGGAAGATGGGCTAAACGTCTGAGATAGGCTAACAGGCTGTTGAGGAAAATGTGGGAGATAGGCTAAATGTCTGAGATAGGCTAACAAGCTGTTTAGGCTAATATGGAAGATAGGCTAAATGTCTGAGATAGGCTAACAGGCTCTTTTGGCTAATATGGAAGATAGGCTAACTGTCTTAGATAGGCTAACAGGCTGTTGAGGAAAATATGGAAGATAGGCTAAATGTCTGAGATAGGCTAACAAGCTGTTTAGGCTAAAATGGAAGATAGGCTAACAGGCTGTTTAGGCTAATATGGAAGATGGGCTAAATGTCTGAGATAGGCTAACAGGCTGGTGAGGAAAATATGGAAGATAGGCTAAATGTCTGAGATAGGCTAACAAGCTGTTTAGGCTAAAATGGAAGATAGGCTAACAGGCTGTTTAGGCTAATATGGAAGATGGGCTAAATGTCTGAGATAGGCTAACAGGCACTTGAGGAAAATGTGGGAGATAGGCTAAATGTCTGAGATAGGCTAGCAGACTGTTTAGGCTAATATGGAAGATCGGCTAAATGTCTGAGATAGGCTAACAGGCTGTTTAGGCTAATATGGAAGATAGGCTAAATGTCTAAGATAGGCTAACAGGCTGTTTAGGCTAATATGGAAGATGGGCTAAATGTCTGAGATAGGCTAACAGGCTGTTGAGGAAAATGTGGGAGATAGGCTAAATCTCTGAGATAGGCTAACAGGCTGTTGAGGAAAATGTGGGAGATAGGCTAAATCTCTGAGATAGGCTAACAGGCTGTTGAGGAAAATGTGGGAGATAGGCTAAATGTCTGAGATAGGCTAACAGGCTGTTTAGGCTAATATGGAAGATGCGCTAAATGTCTGAGATAGGCTAACAGGCTGTTGAGGAAAATGTGGGAGATAGGCTAAATGTCTGAGATAGGCTAACAGGCTGTTTAGGCTAATATGGAAGATGGGCTAAATGTCTGAGATAGGCTAACAGGCTGTTGAGGAAAACGTGAGAGATAGGCTACATGTCTGAGATAGGCTAACAGGCTGTTTAGGCTAATATGGAAGATGGGCTAAATGTCTGAGATAGGCTAACAGGCTGTTGAGGAAAATGTGAGAGATGGGCTAAATGTCTGAGATAGGCTAACAGGCTGTTTAGGCTAATATGGAAGATAGGCTAAATGTCTGAGATAGGCTAACAAGCTGTTTAGGCTAATATGGAAGATAGGCTAAATGTCTGAGATAGGCTAACAGGCTTTTTGGGCTAATATGGAAGATAGGCTAAATCTCTGAGATAGGCTAACAGGCTGTTGAGGAAGATATGGAAGATAGGCTAAATGCCTGAGATAGGCTAACAGGCGGTTTAGGCTAACATGGAGGATAGGCTAAATGTCTGAGATAGGCTAACAGGCTGTTGAGGAAAATATGGAAGATAGGCTAAATGTCTGAGATAGGCTAACAGGCTTCTGAGGAAGATATGGAAGATGGGCTAAATGTCTGAGATAGGCTAACAGGCTGTTTAGGCTAATATGGAAGATAGACTAAATGTCTGAGATAGGCTAACAGGCTGTTTAGGCTAATATGGAAGATAGGCTAAATGTCTGAGATAGGCTAACAGGCTGTTGAGGAAGATATGGAAGATAGGCTAACAGGCTGTTTAGGCTAATATGGAAGATAGGCTAAATGTCTGAGATAGGCTAGTAAGCCGTTGAGGTAAGTATGGAAGATAGGCTAAATGTCTGATATAGGCTAACAAGCTGTTGAGGAAAATATGGAAGTTAGGCTAAATGGCTGAGATAGGCTAAGGTGGTGTTGTGGGAAATGTGGAGTATAAGCTAAATGCCTGAGATAGGCTAACATGGATATTTTGGTAATTAGACGGTAGGCTAAATGGCTGAGATAGGCTAACAAGCCGTTGAGGTAAGTATGGAAGATAGGCTAAATGTCTGATATAGGCTAACTAGCTGTTGAGGAAAATATGGAAGACAGGCTAAATGGCTGAGATAGGCTAACAAGCCGTTGAGGGAAGTATGGAGGATAGGCTAGATGGCATAGATAGGCTAACAAGCTGTTGAGGTAAGTATGGAAGATGGGATAACGAGCCTTTGAGGAAAATATGGAAGATAGGCTAAATGGCTGAGATAGCCTAACGTGGTGTTGTGGGAAATGTGGAGTATAGGCTAAGTGCCTGAGATAGGCTAACATGGTTATTTTGGTAATTAGACAGTAGGCTAAATGGCTGAGATAGGCTAAGAAGCCGTTGAGGTAAGTATAGAAGATAGGCTAAATGTCTGATATAGGCTAACAAGCTGTTGAGGAGAATATGGAAGATAGGCTAAATGGCTGACATAGGCTAACAAGGCGTTGAGGGAAGTATGGAAGATAGGCTAAATGGCTGAGATACGCTAACAAGCTGTTGAGGTAAGTATGTAAGATAGGCTAATGTGGTGTTGTTGGAAATGTAGAGTATAGGCTGAACGGCTGAAATGGGCTAAGATGGTTATGTTGGTATATAGACGGTAGGCTAAATGGCTGATGTAGGCTAACAAGCTGTTGAGGCAAATATGGAAGATAGGTTGTATTGGTGACGTAGGCTTACAAGCTGTTGAGGCAAATATGGAAGATAGGCTATATTGCTGACGTAGGCTTACAAGCTGTTGAGGCAAATATGGAAGATAGGCTGTATTGCTGGCGTAGGCTAACAAGCTGATGAGGCAAATATGGAAGATAGGCTAAATATCTGAGATAGGCTAACAGGCTGTTGAGGAAAATATGGAAGATAGGATAACAGGCTGTTTAGGCTAATATGGAAGATGGGCTAAATGTCTGAGATAGGCTAATAGGCTGTTGAGGAAAATGTTGGAGATAGGGTAAATGTCTGAGATAGGCTAACAGGCTGTTTAGGCTAATATGGAAGATAGGCTAAATGTCTGAGATAGGCTAACAAGCTGTTTAGGCTAATATGGAAGATAGGCTAAATGTCTAAGAAAGGCTAACAGGCTGGTTAGGCTAATATGGAAGATAGGCTAAATGTCTCAGATAGGCTAACAGGCTGTTTAGGCTAATATGGAAGATAGGCTAAATGTCTGAGATAGGCTAACAAGCTGTTTAGGCTAATATGGAAGATAGGCTAAATGTCTAAGATAGGCTAACAGGCTGTTTAGGCTAATATTGCAGATAGGCTAAATGTCTGAGATAGGCTAACAGTTGGTGAGGAAAATATAGGAGATAGGCTAAATGTCTGAGATAGGCTAAGAGGCTGTTGAGGAAAATATGGCAGATACGCTAAATGGCTGAGATAGGCTAACGTTGTGTTGTTGGAAATATAAAGTTGAGGTAAATATGGAAGATAGGCTAACATGGTGTAGTTGGAAATCTGGAAGGTTGGTTAAATGGCTGAGATAGGCTAATAGGTGATGTTGGAAATCTAGAAAATAGGCTAAAAGACTGAGATAGTCTAATATGATAGTTTGGGAAATGAGGAAGATAGGTTAAAAGGCTACGCTACAGTAACATGGTGGTGTGGAAATGTACAAGTCAGCCTAAATGGCTGAGATAGGCCAACATTGTGGTATTGGAAATGTAGAACGTAAGTTAAATAGCTGAGATAGGCTAACATGGTGTTGTTGGAAATGTAAAAGATACGCTAACGTGGTGTTGGAAATGTAGAAACTGGGCTAAATGACTGATAGGCTAACGTGGTGTTGTTGGAAATGTAGAAGATGGGTTAAATGGCTGAGATAGGCTAACAAGCTGTTGAGGAAAATATGGCAGATAGGCTAAGTGGCTGAGTCAGGCTAACGTGGTGTTGAGGAAAATATGCAAGATAGGCTAATGTGGTAATGTGGGAAATGTAGAGTATAGGCTAAATGGCTGAGATAGGCAAATATGGATGATAGGCTATATAGCTGACGTAGGCTGAAAAGTTGTTGAAGCAAATATGGATGATAGGCTATATAGCTGACGTAGGCTGAAAAGTTGTTGAAGCAAATATGGAAGATAGGCTAAATGCCTGAGATATGCCAACAAGCTGTTGCGGAAAATTTGGAAGAAAGGCTAAATGTCTGAGATAGGCTAACAGACTGTTTAGGCTAATATGGAAGATGGGCTAAATGTCTGAGATAGGCTAACAGGCTGTTGAGGAAAATATGGAAGATAGGCTAACAAGCTGTTAAGGCTAAAATGGAAGATAGGCTAAATGTCTAAGATAGGCTAACAGGCTGTTTAGGCTAGTATGGAAGATGGGCTAAATGTCTGAGATAGGCTAACAGGCACTTGAGGAAAATGTGGGAGATAGGCTAAGTGTCTGAGATAGGCTAACAGGCTGTTGAGGAAAATATGGAAGATAGGCTAACAAGCTGTTAAGGCTTAAATGGAAGATAGGCTAAATGTCTAAGATAGGCTAACAGGCTGTTTAGGCTAATATGGAAGATAGGCTAAATGTCTGAGATAGGCTAACAGGCTGTTTAGGCTAATATGGAAGATAGGCTAAATGTCTAAGATAGGCTATCAGGATGTTTAGGCTAATATGGAAGATGGGCTAAGTGTCTGAGATAGGCTAACAGGCTGTTGAGGAAAATGTGAGAGATAGGCTAAATGTCTGAGATAGGCTAACAGGCTGTTTAGGCTAATATGGAAGATAGGCTAAATGTCTGAGATAGGCTAACAAGCTGTTTAGGCTAATATGGAAGATAGGCTAAATGTCTGAGATAGGCTAACAGGCTGTTTGGGCTAATATGGAAGATAGGCTAAATGTCTGAGATAGACTAACAGGCTGTTGAGGAAAATGTGGGAGATAGGCTAAATGTCTGAGATAGGCTAACAGGCTGTTTAGGCTAATATGGAAGATGCGCTAAATGTCTGAGATAGGCTAACAGGCTGTTGAGGAAAATGTGGGAGATAGGCTAAATGTCTGAGATAGGCTAACAAGCTGTTTAGGCTAATATGGAAGATAGGCTAAATGTCTAAGATCGGCTAACAGGCTGTTTAGGCTAATATGGAAGATGGGCTAAATGTCTAAGATAGGCTAACAGGCTGTTGAGGAGAATGTGGGAGATAGGCTAAATGTCTGAGATAGGCTAACAGGCCTTTTTAGGCTTGTATGGAAGATAGGCTAAATGTCTGAGATAGGCTAACAGGCTGTTAAGGAAAATGTGGGAGCTGGGCTGACAGGCTGTTTAGGCTAACATGGAAGATGGGCTAAATGTCTGAGATAGGCTAACAGGCTGTTTAGGCTAATATGGAAGATGGGCTAAATGTCTGAGATAGGCTAACAGGCTGTTGAGGAAAATGTGGGAGATAGGCTAAATGTCTGAGATAGGCTAACAGGCTGTTTAGGCTAATATTGCAGATAGGCTAAATGTCTGAGATAGGCTAACAGGCTGGTGAGGAAAATATTGGAGATAGGCTAAATGTCTGAGATAGGCTAACAGGCCTTTTTAGGCTTGTATGGAAGATAGGCTAAAAGTCTGAGATAGGCTAACAGGCTGTTGAGGAAAATGTGGGAGATAGGCTAAATGTCTGAGATAGGCTAACAGGCTGTTTAGGCTAATATGGAAGATGGGCTAACAGGCTGTTGAGGAAAATGTGGGAGATAGGCTAAATGTCTGAGATAGGCTAACAGGCCTTTTTAGACTTGTATGGAAGATAGGCTAAATGTCTGAGATAGGCTAACAGGCTGTTGAGGAAAATGTGGGAGCTGGGCTAACAGGCTGTTTAGGCTAATATGGAAGATGGGCTAAATGTCTGAGATAGGCTAACAGGCTGTTGAGGAAAATGTGGGAGATAGGCTAACAGGCTGTTTAGGCTAATATTGCAGATAGGCTAAATGTCTGAGATAGGCTAACAGGCTGGTGAGGAAAATATAGGAGATAGGCTAAATGTCAGAGATATTCTAAGAGGCTGTTAGGTAAATATTGCAGATAGGCTAAATGTCTGAGATAGGCTAAGAGGCTGTTGAGGAAAATATGGCAGATACGCTAAATGGCTGAGATAGGCTAACGTTGTGTTGTTGGAAATTTAAAGTTGAGGTTAATATGGAAGATAGGCTAACATGGTGTAGTTGGAAATCTGGAAGGTTGGTTAAATGGCTGAGATAGGCTAATAGGTGATGTTGGAAATGTAGAAAATAGGCTAAAAGACTGAGATAGGCTAATATGATAGTTTGGGAAATGAGGAAGATAGGTTAAAAAGCTACGCTACAGTAACATGGTGGTGTGGAAATGTATAAGTCAGCCTAAATGGCTGAGATAGGCCAACATTGTGGTATTGGAAATGTAGAACGTAAGTCAAATAGCTGAGATAGGCTAACATGGTGTTGTTGGAAATGTAAAAGATACGCTAACGTGGTGCTGTTGGAAATGTAGAAACTGGGCTAAATGACTGATAGGCTAACGTGGTGGTGTTGGAAATGTAGAAGATAGGTTAAATGGCTGAGATAGGCTAACAAGCTGTTGAGGAAAATGTGGCAGATAGGCTAAGTGGCTGAGTCAGGCTAACGTGGTGTTGTTGGAAATGTAGAAACTGGGCTAAATGACTGATAGGCTAATGTGGTAATGTTGGAAATGTAGAGTATAGGCTAAATGGCTGAGATAGGCAAATATGGAAGATAGGCTATATAACTGACGTAGGCTGAGAAGTTGTTGAAGCAAATATGTAAGATAGGCTAAATGCCTGAGATATGCCAACAAGCTGTTGCGGAAAATTTGGAAGACAGGCTAAATGTCTGAGATAGGCTAACAGGCTGTTTAGGCTAATATGGAAGATAGGCTAACAGGCTGTTGAGGAAAATATGGAAGATAGGCTAAATGTCTGAGATAGGCTAACAAGCTGTTTGGGCTAAAATGGAAGATAGGCTAACAGGCTGTTTAGGCTAATATGGAAGATGGGCTAAATGTCTAAGATAGGCTAACAGGCTGTTTAGGCTAATATGGAAGATGGGCTAAACGTCTGAGATAGGCTAACAGGCTGTTGAGGAAAATGTGGGAGATAGGCTAAATGTCTGAGATAGGCTAACAAGCTGTTTAGGCTAATATGGAAGATAGGCTAAATGTCTGAGATAGGCTAACAGGCTCTTTTGGCTAATATGGAAGATAGGCTAACTGTCTTAGATAGGCTAACAGGCTGTTGAGGAAAATATGGAAGATAGGCTAAATGTCTGAGATAGGCTAACAAGCTGTTTAGGCTAAAATGGAAGATAGGCTAACAGGCTGTTTAGGCTAATATGGAAGATGGGCTAAATGTCTGAGATAGGCTAACAGGCTGGTGAGGAAAATATGGAAGATAGGCTAAATGTCTGAGATAGGCTAACAAGCTGTTTAGGCTAAAATGGAAGATAGGCTAACAGGCTGTTTAGGCTAATATGGAAGATGGGCTAAATGTCTGAGATAGGCTAACAGGCACTTGAGGAAAATGTGGGAGATAGGCTAAATGTCTGAGATAGGCTAGCAGACTGTTTAGGCTAATATGGAAGATCGGCTAAATGTCTGAGATAGGCTAACAGGCTGTTTAGGCTAATATGGAAGATAGGCTAAATGTCTAAGATAGGCTAACAGGCTGTTTAGGCTAATATGGAAGATGGGCTAAATGTCTGAGATAGGCTAACAGGCTGTTGAGGAAAATGTGGGAGATAGGCTAAATCTCTGAGATAGGCTAACAGGCTGTTGAGGAAAATGTGGGAGATAGGCTAAATCTCTGAGATAGGCTAACAGGCTGTTGAGGAAAATGTGGGAGATAGGCTAAATGTCTGAGATAGGCTAACAGGCTGTTTAGGCTAATATGGAAGATGCGCTAAATGTCTGAGATAGGCTAACAGGCTGTTGAGGAAAATGTGGGAGATAGGCTAAATGTCTGAGATAGGCTAACAGGCTGTTTAGGCTAATATGGAAGATGGGCTAAATGTCTGAGATAGGCTAACAGGCTGTTGAGGAAAACGTGAGAGATAGGCTACATGTCTGAGATAGGCTAACAGGCTGTTTAGGCTAATATGGAAGATGGGCTAAATGTCTGAGATAGGCTAACAGGCTGTTGAGGAAAATGTGAGAGATGGGCTAAATGTCTGAGATAGGCTAACAGGCTGTTTAGGCTAATATGGAAGATAGGCTAAATGTCTGAGATAGGCTAACAAGCTGTTTAGGCTAATATGGAAGATAGGCTAAATGTCTGAGATAGGCTAACAGGCTTTTTGGGCTAATATGGAAGATAGGCTAAATCTCTGAGATAGGCTAACAGGCTGTTGAGGAAGATATGGAAGATAGGCTAAATGCCTGAGATAGGCTAACAGGCGGTTTAGGCTAACATGGAGGATAGGCTAAATGTCTGAGATAGGCTAACAGGCTGTTGAGGAAAATATGGAAGATAGGCTAAATGTCTGAGATAGGCTAACAGGCTTCTGAGGAAGATATGGAAGATGGGCTAAATGTCTGAGATAGGCTAACAGGCTGTTTAGGCTAATATGGAAGATAGACTAAATGTCTGAGATAGGCTAACAGGCTGTTTAGGCTAATATGGAAGATAGGCTAAATGTCTGAGATAGGCTAACAGGCTGTTGAGGAAGATATGGAAGATAGGCTAACAGGCTGTTTAGGCTAATATGGAAGATAGGCTAAATGTCTGAGATAGGCTAGTAAGCCGTTGAGGTAAGTATGGAAGATAGGCTAAATGTCTGATATAGGCTAACAAGCTGTTGAGGAAAATATGGAAGTTAGGCTAAATGGCTGAGATAGGCTAAGGTGGTGTTGTGGGAAATGTGGAGTATAAGCTAAATGCCTGAGATAGGCTAACATGGATATTTTGGTAATTAGACGGTAGGCTAAATGGCTGAGATAGGCTAACAAGCCGTTGAGGTAAGTATGGAAGATAGGCTAAATGTCTGATATAGGCTAACTAGCTGTTGAGGAAAATATGGAAGACAGGCTAAATGGCTGAGATAGGCTAACAAGCCGTTGAGGGAAGTATGGAGGATAGGCTAGATGGCATAGATAGGCTAACAAGCTGTTGAGGTAAGTATGGAAGATGGGATAACGAGCCTTTGAGGAAAATATGGAAGATAGGCTAAATGGCTGAGATAGCCTAACGTGGTGTTGTGGGAAATGTGGAGTATAGGCTAAGTGCCTGAGATAGGCTAACATGGTTATTTTGGTAATTAGACAGTAGGCTAAATGGCTGAGATAGGCTAAGAAGCCGTTGAGGTAAGTATAGAAGATAGGCTAAATGTCTGATATAGGCTAACAAGCTGTTGAGGAGAATATGGAAGATAGGCTAAATGGCTGACATAGGCTAACAAGGCGTTGAGGGAAGTATGGAAGATAGGCTAAATGGCTGAGATACGCTAACAAGCTGTTGAGGTAAGTATGTAAGATAGGCTAATGTGGTGTTGTTGGAAATGTAGAGTATAGGCTGAACGGCTGAAATGGGCTAAGATGGTTATGTTGGTATATAGACGGTAGGCTAAATGGCTGATGTAGGCTAACAAGCTGTTGAGGCAAATATGGAAGATAGGTTGTATTGGTGACGTAGGCTTACAAGCTGTTGAGGCAAATATGGAAGATAGGCTATATTGCTGACGTAGGCTTACAAGCTGTTGAGGCAAATATGGAAGATAGGCTGTATTGCTGGCGTAGGCTAACAAGCTGATGAGGCAAATATGGAAGATAGGCTAAATATCTGAGATAGGCTAACAGGCTGTTGAGGAAAATATGGAAGATAGGATAACAGGCTGTTTAGGCTAATATGGAAGATGGGCTAAATGTCTGAGATAGGCTAATAGGCTGTTGAGGAAAATGTTGGAGATAGGGTAAATGTCTGAGATAGGCTAACAGGCTGTTTAGGCTAATATGGAAGATAGGCTAAATGTCTGAGATAGGCTAACAAGCTGTTTAGGCTAATATGGAAGATAGGCTAAATGTCTAAGAAAGGCTAACAGGCTGGTTAGGCTAATATGGAAGATAGGCTAAATGTCTCAGATAGGCTAACAGGCTGTTTAGGCTAATATGGAAGATAGGCTAAATGTCTGAGATAGGCTAACAAGCTGTTTAGGCTAATATGGAAGATAGGCTAAATGTCTAAGATAGGCTAACAGGCTGTTTAGGCTAATATTGCAGATAGGCTAAATGTCTGAGATAGGCTAACAGTTGGTGAGGAAAATATAGGAGATAGGCTAAATGTCTGAGATAGGCTAAGAGGCTGTTGAGGAAAATATGGCAGATACGCTAAATGGCTGAGATAGGCTAACGTTGTGTTGTTGGAAATATAAAGTTGAGGTAAATATGGAAGATAGGCTAACATGGTGTAGTTGGAAATCTGGAAGGTTGGTTAAATGGCTGAGATAGGCTAATAGGTGATGTTGGAAATCTAGAAAATAGGCTAAAAGACTGAGATAGTCTAATATGATAGTTTGGGAAATGAGGAAGATAGGTTAAAAGGCTACGCTACAGTAACATGGTGGTGTGGAAATGTACAAGTCAGCCTAAATGGCTGAGATAGGCCAACATTGTGGTATTGGAAATGTAGAACGTAAGTTAAATAGCTGAGATAGGCTAACTTGGTGTTGTTGGAAATGTAAAAGATACGCTAACGTGGTGTTGGAAATGTAGAAACTGGGCTAAATGACTGATAGGCTAACGTGGTGTTGTTGGAAATGTAGAAGATGGGTTAAATGGCTGAGATAGGCTAACAAGCTGTTGAGGAAAATATGGCAGATAGGCTAAGTGGCTGAGTCAGGCTAACGTGGTGTTGAGGAAAATATGCAAGATAGGCTAATGTGGTAATGTGGGAAATGTAGAGTATAGGCTAAATGGCTGAGATAGGCAAATATGGATGATAGGCTATATAGCTGACGTAGGCTGAAAAGTTGTTGAAGCAAATATGGATGATAGGCTATATAGCTGACGTAGGCTGAAAAGTTGTTGAAGCAAATATGGAAGATAGGCTAAATGCCTGAGATATGCCAACAAGCTGTTGCGGAAAATTTGGAAGAAAGGCTAAATGTCTGAGATAGGCTAACAGACTGTTTAGGCTAATATGGAAGATGGGCTAAATGTCTGAGATAGGCTAACAGGCTGTTGAGGAAAATATGGAAGATAGGCTAACAAGCTGTTAAGGCTAAAATGGAAGATAGGCTAAATGTCTAAGATAGGCTAACAGGCTGTTTAGGCTAATATGGAAGATGGGCTAAATGTCTGAGATAGGCTAACAGGCACTTGAGGAAAATGTGGGAGATAGGCTAAGTGTCTGAGATAGGCTAACAGGCTGTTGAGGAAAATATGGAAGATAGGCTAACAAGCTGTTAAGGCTAAAATGGAAGATAGGCTAAATGTCTAAGATAGGCTAACAGGCTGTTTAGGCTAATATGGAAGATAGGCTAAATGTCTGAGATAGGCTAACAGGCTGTTTAGGCTAATATGGAAGATAGGCTAAATGTCTAAGATAGGCTATCAGGATGTTTAGGCTAATATGGAAGATGGGCTAAGTGTCTGAGATAGGCTAACAGGCTGTTGAGGAAAATGTGAGAGATAGGCTAAATGTCTGAGATAGGCTAACAGGCTGTTTAGGCTAATATGGAAGATAGGCTAAATGTCTGAGATAGGCTAACAAGCTGTTTAGGCTAATATGGAAGATAGGCTAAATGTCTGAGATAGGCTAACAGGCTGTTTGGGCTAATATGGAAGATAGGCTAAATGTCTGAGATAGACTAACAGGCTGTTGAGGAAAATGTGGGAGATAGGCTAAATGTCTGAGATAGGCTAACAGGCTGTTTAGGCTAATATGGAAGATGCGCTAAATGTCTGAGATAGGCTAACAGGCTGTTGAGGAAAATGTGGGAGATAGGCTAAATGTCTGAGATAGGCTAACAAGCTGTTTAGGCTAATATGGAAGATAGGCTAAATGTCTAAGATCGGCTAACAGGCTGTTTAGGCTAATATGGAAGATGGGCTAAATGTCTAAGATAGGCTAACAGGCTGTTGAGGAGAATGTGGGAGATAGGCTAAATGTCTGAGATAGGCTAACAGGCCTTTTTAGGCTTGTATGGAAGATAGGCTAAATGTCTGAGATAGGCTAACAGGCTGTTAAGGAAAATGTGGGAGCTGGGCTGACAGGCTGTTTAGGCTAACATGGAAGATGGGCTAAATGTCTGAGATAGGCTAACAGGCTGTTTAGGCTAATATGGAAGATGGGCTAAATGTCTGAGATAGGCTAACAGGCTGTTGAGGAAAATGTGGGAGATAGGCTAAATGTCTGAGATAGGCTAACAGGCTGTTTAGGCTAATATTGCAGATAGGCTAAATGTCTGAGATAGGCTAACAGGCTGGTGAGGAAAATATTGGAGATAGGCTAAATGTCTGAGATAGGCTAACAGGCCTTTTTAGGCTTGTATGGAAGATAGGCTAAAAGTCTGAGATAGGCTAACAGGCTGTTGAGGAAAATGTGGGAGATAGGCTAAATGTCTGAGATAGGCTAACAGGCTGTTTAGGCTAATATGGAAGATGGGCTAAATGTCTGAGATAGGCTAACAGGCTGTTGAGGAAAATGTGGGAGATAGGCTAAATGTCTGAGATAGGCTAACAGGCCTTTTTAGGCTTGTATGGAAGATAGGCTAAATGTCTGAGATAGGCTAACAGGCTGTTGAGGAAAATGTGGGAGCTGGGCTAACAGGCTGTTTAGGCTAATATGGAAGATGGGCTAAATGTCTGAGATAGGCTAACAGGCTGTTGAGGAAAATGTGGGAGATAGGCTAACAGGCTGTTTAGGCTAATATTGCAGATAGGCTAAATGTCTGAGATAGGCTAACAGGCTGGTGAGGAAAATATAGGAGATAGGCTAAATGTCAGAGATATTCTAAGAGGCTGTTAGGTAAATATTGCAGATAGGCTAAATGTCTGAGATAGGCTAAGAGGCTGTTGAGGAAAATATGGCAGATACGCTAAATGGCTGAGATAGGCTAACGTTGTGTTGTTGGAAATTTAAAGTTGAGGTTAATATGGAAGATAGGCTAACATGGTGTAGTTGGAAATCTGGAAGGTTGGTTAAATGGCTGAGATAGGCTAATAGGTGATGTTGGAAATGTAGAAAATAGGCTAAAAGACTGAGATAGGCTAATATGATAGTTTGGGAAATGAGGAAGATAGGTTAAAAGGCTACGCTACAGTAACATGGTGGTGTGGAAATGTATAAGTCAGCCTAAATGGCTGAGATAGGCCAACATTGTGGTATTGGAAATGTAGAACGTAAGTCAAATAGCTGAGATAGGCTAACATGGTGTTGTTGGAAATGTAAAAGATACGCTAACGTGGTGCTGTTGGAAATGTAGAAACTGGGCTAAATGACTGATAGGCTAACGTGGTGGTGTTGGAAATGTAGAAGATAGGTTAAATGGCTGAGATAGGCTAACAAGCTGTTGAGGAAAATATGGCAGATAGGCTAAGTGGCTGAGTCAGGCTAACGTGGTGTTGTTGGAAATGTAGAAACTGGGCTAAATGACTGATAGGCTAATGTGGTAATGTTGGAAATGTAGAGTATAGGCTAAATGGCTGAGATAGGCAAATATGGAAGATAGGCTATATAACTGACGTAGGCTGAGAAGTTGTTGAAGCAAATATGTAAGATAGGCTAAATGCCTGAGATATGCCAACAAGCTGTTGCGGAAAATTTGGAAGACAGGCTAAATGTCTGAGATAGGCTAACAGGCTGTTTACGCTAATATGGAAGATAGGCTAACAGGCTGTTGAGGAAAATATGGAAGATAGGCTAAATGTCTGAGATAGGCTAACAAGCTGTTTAGGCTAAAATGGAAGATAGGCTAACAGGCTGTTTAGGCTAATATGGAAGATGGGCTAAATGTCTAAGATAGGCTAACAGGCTGTTTAGGCTAATATGGAAGATGGGCTAAACGTCTGAGATAGGCTAACAGGCTGTTGAGGAAAATGTGGGAGATAGGCTAAATGTCTGAGATAGGCTAACAAGCTGTTTAGGCTAATATGGAAGATAGGCTAAATGTCTGAGATAGGCTAACAGGCTCTTTTGGCTAATATGGAAGATAGGCTAACTGTCTTAGATAGGCTAACAGGCTGTTGAGGAAAATATGGAAGATAGGCTAAATGTCTGAGATAGGCTAACAAGCTGTTTAGGCTAAAATGGAAGATAGGCTAACAGGCTGTTTAGGCTAATATGGAAGATGGGCTAAATGTCTGAGATAGGCTAACAGGCTGGTGAGGAAAATATGGAAGATAGGCTAAATGTCTGAGATAGGCTAACAAGCTGTTTAGGCTAAAATGGAAGATAGGCTAACAGGCTGTTTAGGCTAATATGGAAGATGGGCTAAATGTCTGAGATAGGCTAACAGGCACTTGAGGAAAATGTGGGAGATAGGCTAAATGTCTGAGATAATCTAGCAGACTGTTTAGGCTAATATGGAAGATCGGCTAAATGTCTGAGATAGGCTAACAGGCTGTTTAGGCTAATATGGAAGATAGGCTAAATGTCTAAGATAGGCTAACAGGCTGTTTAGGCTAATATGGAAGATGGGCTAAATGTCTGAGATAGGCTAACAGGCTGTTGAGGAAAATGTGGGAGATAGGCTAAATCTCTGAGATAGGCTAACAGGCTGTTTAGGCTAATATGGAAGATAGGCTAAATGTCTGAGATAGGCTAACAGGCTGTTGAGGAAAATGTGGGAGATAGGCTAAATGTCTGAGATAGGCTAACAGGCTGTTTAGGCTAATATGGAAGATGCGCTAAATGTCTGAGATAGGCTAACAGGCTGTTGAGGAAAATGTGGGAGATAGGCTAAATGTCTGAGATAGGCTAACAGGCTGTTTAGGCTAATATGGAAGATGGGCTAAATGTCTGAGATAGGCTAACAGGCTGTTGAGGAAAACGTGAGAGATAGGCTACATGTCTGAGATAGGCTAACAGGCTGTTTAGGCTAATATGGAAGATGGGCTAAATGTCTGAGATAGGCTAACAGGCTGTTGAGGAAAATGTGAGAGATGGGCTAAATGTCTGAGATAGGCTAACAAGCTGTTTAGGCTAATATGGAAGATAGGCTAAATGTCTGAGATAGGCTAACAGGCTTTTTGGGCTAATATGGAAGATAGGCTAAATCTCTGAGATAGGCTAACAGGCTGTTGAGGAAGATATGGAAGATAGGCTAAATGCCTGAGATAGGCTAACAGGCGGTTTAGGCTAATATGGAGGATAGGCTAAATGTCTGAGATAGGCTAACAGGCTGTTGAGGAAAATATGGAAGATAGGCTAAATGTCTGAGATAGGCTAACAGGCTTCTGAGGAAGATATGGAAGATGGGCTAAATGTCTGAGATAGGCTAACAGGCTGTTTAGGCTAATATGGAAGATAGACTAAATGTCTGAGATAGGCTAACAGGCTGTTTAGGCTAATATGGAAGATAGGCTAAATGTCTGAGATAGGCTAACAGGCTGTTGAGGAAGATATGGAAGATAGGCTAACAGGCTGTTTAGGCTAATATGGAAGATAGGCTAAATGTCTGAGATAGGCTAACAAGCTGTTTAGGCTAAAATGGAAGATAGGCTAACAGGCTGTTTAGGCTAATATGGAAGATGGGCTAAATGTCTGAGATAGGCTAACAGGCTGGTGAGGAAAATATGGAAGATAGGCTAAATGTCTGAGATAGGCTAACAAGCTGTTTAGGCTAAAATGGAAGATAGGCTAACAGGCTGTTTAGGCTAATATGGAAGATGGGCTAAATGTCTGAGATAGGCTAACAGGCACTTGAGGAAAATGTGGGAGATAGGCTAAATGTCTGAGATAATCTAGCAGACTGTTTAGGCTAATATGGAAGATCGGCTAAATGTCTGAGATAGGCTAACAGGCTGTTTAGGCTAATATGGAAGATAGGCTAAATGTCTAAGATAGGCTAACAGGCTGTTTAGGCTAATATGGAAGATGGGCTAAATGTCTGAGATAGGCTAACAGGCTGTTGAGGAAAATGTGGGAGATAGGCTAAATCTCTGAGATAGGCTAACAGGCTGTTTAGGCTAATATGGAAGATAGGCTAAATGTCTGAGATAGGCTAACAGGCTGTTGAGGAAAATGTGGGAGATAGGCTAAATGTCTGAGATAGGCTAACAGGCTGTTTAGGCTAATATGGAAGATGCGCTAAATGTCTGAGATAGGCTAACAGGCTGTTGAGGAAAATGTGGGAGATAGGCTAAATGTCTGAGATAGGCTAACAGGCTGTTTAGGCTAATATGGAAGATGGGCTAAATGTCTGAGATAGGCTAACAGGCTGTTGAGGAAAACGTGAGAGATAGGCTACATGTCTGAGATAGGCTAACAGGCTGTTTAGGCTAATATGGAAGATGGGCTAAATGTCTGAGATAGGCTAACAGGCTGTTGAGGAAAATGTGAGAGATGGGCTAAATGTCTGAGATAGGCTAACAAGCTGTTTAGGCTAATATGGAAGATAGGCTAAATGTCTGAGATAGGCTAACAGGCTTTTTGGGCTAATATGGAAGATAGGCTAAATCTCTGAGATAGGCTAACAGGCTGTTGAGGAAGATATGGAAGATAGGCTAAATGCCTGAGATAGGCTAACAGGCGGTTTAGGCTAATATGGAGGATAGGCTAAATGTCTGAGATAGGCTAACAGGCTGTTGAGGAAAATATGGAAGATAGGCTAAATGTCTGAGATAGGCTAACAGGCTTCTGAGGAAGATATGGAAGATGGGCTAAATGTCTGAGATAGGCTAACAGGCTGTTTAGGCTAATATGGAAGATAGACTAAATGTCTGAGATAGGCTAACAGGCTGTTTAGGCTAATATGGAAGATAGGCTAAATGTCTGAGCTAGGCTAACAGGCTGTTGAGGAAGATATGGAAGATAGGCTAACAGGCTGTTTAGGCTAATATGGAAGATAGGCTAAATGTCTGAGATAGGCTAGTAAGCCGTTGAGGTAAGTATGGAAGATAGGCTAAATGTCTGATATAGGCTAACAAGCTGTTGAGGAAAATATGGAAGTTAGGCTAAATGGCTGAGATAGGCTAAGGTGGTGTTGTGGGAAATGTGGAGTATAAGCTAAATGCCTGAGATAGGCTAACATGGATATTTTGGTAATTAGACGGTAGGCTAAATGGCTGAGATAGGCTAACAAGCCGTTGAGGTAAGTATGGAAGATAGGCTAAATGTCTGATATAGGCTAACTAGCTGTTGAGGAAAATATGGAAGACAGGCTAAATGGCTGAGATAGGCTAACAAGCCGTTGAGGGAAGTATGGAGGATAGGCTAGATGGCATAGATAGGCTAACAAGCTGTTGAGGTAAGTATGGAAGATGGGATAACGAGCCTTTGAGGAAAATATGGAAGATAGGCTAAATGGCTGAGATAGCCTAACGTGGTGTTGTGGGAAATGTGGAGTATAGGCTAAGTGCCTGAGATAGGCTAACATGGTTATTTTGGTAATTAGACAGTAGGCTAAATGGCTGAGATAGGGTAAGAAGCCGTTGAGGTAAGTATAGAAGATAGGCTAAATGTCTGATATAGGCTAACAAGCTGTTGAGGAGAATATGGAAGATAGGCTAAATGGCTGACATAGGCTAACAAGGCGTTGAGGGAAGTATGGAAGATAGGCTAAATGGCTGAGATACGCTAACAAGCTGTTGAGGTAAGTATGTAAGATAGGCTAATGTGGTGTTGTTGGAAATGTAGAGTATAGGCTGAACGGCTGAAATGGGCTAAGATGGTTATGTTGGTATATAGACGGTAGGCTAAATGGCTGATGTAGGCTAACAAGCTGTTGAGGCAAATATGGAAGATAGGCTGTATTGGTGACGTAGGCTTACAAGCTGTTGAGGCAAATATGGAAGATAGGCTATATTGCTGACGTAGGCTTACAAGCTGTTGAGGCAAATATGGAAGATAGGCTGTATTGCTGGCGTAGGCTAACAAGCTGATGAGGCAAATATGGAAGATAGGCTAAATATCTGAGATAGGCTAACAGGCTGTTGAGGAAAATATGGAAGATAGGATAACAGGCTGTTTAGGCTAATATGGAAGATGGGCTAAATGTCTGAGATAGGCTAATAGGCTGTTGAGGAAAATGTTGGAGATAGGGTAAATGTCTGAGATAGGCTAACAGGCTGTTTAGGCTAATATGGAAGATAGGCTAAATTATCTGAGATAGGCTAACAAGCTGTTTAGGCTAATATGGAAGATAGGCTAAATGTCTAAGAAAGGCTAACAGGCTGTTTAGGCTAATATGGAAGATAGGCTAAATGTCTGAGATAGGCTAACAAGCTGTTTAGGCTAATATGGAAGATAGGCTAAATGTCTAAGATAGGCTAACAGGCTGTTTAGGCTAATATTGCAGATAGGCTAAATGTCTGAGATAGGCTAACAGTTGGTGAGGAAAATATAGGAGATAGGCTAAATGTCTGAGATAGGCTAACAGGCTGTTGAGGAAAATATTGCAGATAGGCTAGATGTCTGAGATAGGCTAACGTTGTGTTGTTGGAAATATAAAGTTGAGGTAAATATGGAAGATAGGCTAACATGGTGTAGTTGGAAATCTGGAAGGTTGGTTAAATGGCTGAGATAGGCTAATAGGTGATGTTGGAAATCTAGAAAATAGGCTAAAAGACTGAGATAGTCTAATATGATAGTTTGGGAAATGAGGAAGATAGGTTAAAAGGCTACGCTACAGTAACATGGTGGTGTGGAAATGTATAAGTCAGCCTAAATGGCTGAGATAGGCCAACATTGTGGTATTGGAAATGTAGAACGTAAGTTAAATAGCTGAGATAGGCTAACATGGTGTTGTTGGAAATGTAAAAGATACGCTAACGTGGTGTTGGAAATGTAGAAACTGGGCTAAATGACTGATAGGCTAACGTGGTGTTGTTGGAAATGTAGAAGATGGGTTAAATGGCTGAGATAGGCTAACAAGCTGTTGAGGAAAATATGGCAGATAGGCTAAGTGGCTGAGTCAGGCTAACGTGGTGTTGAGGAAAATATGCAAGATAGGCTAATGTGGTAATGTGGGAAATGTAGAGTATAGGCTAAATGGCTGAGATAGGCAAATATGGATGATAGGCTATATAGCTGACGTAGGCTGAAAAGTTGTTGAAGCAAATATGGAAGATAGGCTAAATGCCTGAGATATGCCAACAAGCTGTTGCGGAAAATTTGGAAGAAAGGCTAAATGTCTGAGATAGGCTAACAGGCTGTTTAGGCTAATATGGAAGATAGGCTAAATGTCTGAGATAGGCTAACAGACTGTTTAGGCTAATATGGAAGATGGGCTAAATGTCTGAGATAGGCTAACAGGCTGTTGAGGAAAATATGGAAGATAGGCTAACAAGCTGTTAAGGCTAAAATGGCAGATAGGCTAAATGTCTAAGATAGGCTAACAGGCTGTTTAGGCTAATATGGAAGATGGGCTAAATGTCTGAGATAGGCTAACAGGCACTTGAGGAAAATGTGGGAGATAGGCTAAATGTCTGAGATAGGCTAACAGGCTGTTGAGGAAAATATGGAAGATAGGCTAACAAGCTGTTAAGGCTAAAATGGAAGATAGGCTAAATGTCTAAGATAGGCTAACAGGCTGTTTAGGCTAATATGGAAGATAGGCTAAATGTCTGAGATAGGCTAACAGGCTGTTTAGGCTAATATGGAAGATAGGCTAAATGTCTAAGATAGGCTATCAGGATGTTTAGGCTAATATGGAAGATGGGCTAAGTGTCTGAGATAGGCTAACAGGCTGTTGAGGAAAATGTGGGAGATAGGCTAAATGTCTGAGATAGGCTAACAGGCTGTTTAGGCTAATATGGAAGATGGGCTAAATGTCTGAGATAGGCTAACAGGCTTTTGAGGAAAATGTGAGAGATAGGCTAAATGTCTGAGATAGGCTAACAGGCTGTTTAGGCTAATATGGAAGATAGGCTAAATGTCTGAGATAGGCTAACAAGCTGTTTAGGCTAATATGGAAGATAGGCTAAATGTCTGAGATAGGCTAACAGGCTGTTTGGGCTAATATGGAAGATAGGCTAAATGTCTGAGATAGGCTAACAGGCTGTTGAGGAAGATATGGAAGATAGGTTAAATGCCTGAGATAGGCTAACAGGCTGTTTAGGCTAATATGGAAGATGGGCTAAATGTCTGAGATAGGCTAGTAAGCCGTTGAGGTAAGTATGGAAGATAGGCTAAATGTCTGATATAGGCTAACAAGCTGTTGAGGAAAATATGGAGGTTAGGCTAAATGGCTGAGATAGGCTAACGTGGTGTTGTGGGAAATGTGGAGTATAAGCTAAATGCCTGAGATAGGCTAACATGGATATTTTGGTAATTAGACGGTAGGCTAAATGGCTGAGATAGGCTAACAAGCCGTTGAGGTAAGTATGGAAGATAGGCTAAATGTCTGATATAGGCTAACTAGCTGTTGAGGAAAATATGGAAGATAGGCTAAATGGCTGAGATAGGCTAACAAGCCGTTGAGGGAAGTATGGAGGATAGGCTAGATGGCTGAGATAGGCTAACAAGCTGTTGAGGTAAGTATGGAAGATGGGATAACGAGTCTTTGAGGAAAATATGGAAGATAGGCTAAATGGCTGAGATAGCCTAACGTGGTGTTGTGGGAAATGTGGAGTATAGGCTAAGTGCCTGAGATAGGCTAACATGGTTATTTTGGTAATTAGACAGTAGGCTAAATGGCTGAGATAGGCTAAGAAGCCGTTGAGGTAAGTATAGAAGATAGGCTAAATGTGTGATATAGGCTAACAAGCTGTTGAGGAAAATATGGAAGATAGGCTAACAAGGCGTTGAGGGAAGTATGGAAGATAGGCTAAATGGCTGAGATAGGCTAACAAGCTGTTGAGGTAAGTATGGAAGATAGGCTAATGTGGTGTTGTTGGAAATGTAGAGTATAGGCTGAACGGCTGAAATGGGCTAAGATGGTTATGTTGGTATATAGACGGTAGGCTAAATGGCTGATGTAGGCTAACAAGCTGTTGAGGCAAATATGGAAGATAGGCTGAATTGCTGACGTAGGCTAACAAGCTGTTGAGGCAAATATGGAAGATAGGGTAACATGGTGTTGTTGGAAATGTAGACAGTAGGTTAAATGGCTGAAATAGGCTAACGTGGTGGTGTTGGAAATGCAGAAGATAGGCTAAATGACTGAGATAGGCTAATGTGCAGTTGTTGGAAATGTGCAAGATAGGCTAAATGGCTGAGATAGGCTAACAAGCTGTTGAGGCAAGAATGGAAGATAGGCTAAATGTCTGAGATAGGCTAACAGGCTGTTGAGGAAAATATGGAAGATAGGATAACAGGCTGTTTAGGCTAATATGGAAGATGGGCTAAATGTCTGAGATAGGCTAACAGGCTGTTGAGGAAAATGTTGGAGATAGGGTAAATGTCTGAGATAGGCTAACAGGCTGTTTAGGAAAATATGGAAGATAGGATAACAAGCTGTTAAGGTTAAAATGGAAGATATGCTAAATGTCTAAGATAGGCTAACAGGCTGTTTAGGCTAATATGGAAGATAGGCTAAATGTCTGAGATAGGCTAACAGGCTGTTTAGGCTAATATGGAAGATAGGCTAAATGTCTGAGATAGGCTAACAGGCTGTTTAGGCTAATATGGAAGATAGGCTAAATGTCTAAGATAGGCTAACAGGATGTTTAGGCTAATATGGAAGATGGGCTAAGTGTCTGAGATAGGCTAACAGGCTGTTGAGGAAAATGTGGGAGATAGGCTAAATGTCTGAGATAGGCTAACAGGCTGTTTAGGCTAATATGGAAGATAGGCTAAATGTCTGAGATAGGCTAACAGGCTGTTGAGGAAAATGTGGGAGTAAGGCTAAATGTGTGAGATAGGCTAACAGGCTGTTTAGGCTAATATGGAAGATGGGCTAAATGTCTGAGGTAGGCTAACAAGCTGTTGAGGAAAATGTGGGAGATAGGCTAAATGTCTGAGGTAGGCTAACAGGCTGTTGAGGAAAATGTGGGAGATAGGCTAAATGTCTGAGATAGGCTAACAGGCTGTTTAGGCTAAGATGGAAGATGGGCTAAATGTCTGAGATAGGCTAACAGGCTGTTTAGGCTAATATGGAAGATAGGCTAAATGTCTGAGATAGGCTAACAAGCTGTTTAGGCTAATATGGAAGATAGGCTAAATGTCTGAGATAGGCTAACAGGCTGTTTGGGCTAATATGGAAGATAGGCTAAATGTCTGAGATAGGCTAACAGGCTGTTGAGGAAGATATGGAAGATAGGCTAAATGCCTGAGATAGGCTAACAGGCTGTTTAGGCTAATATGGAAGATGGGCTAAATGTCTGAGATAGGCTAGTAAGCCGTTGAGGTAAGTATGGAAGATAGGCTAAATGTCTGATATAGGCTAACAAGCTGTTGAGGAAAATATGGAGGTTAGGCTAAATGGCTGAGATAGGCTAACGTGGTGTTGTGGGAAATGTGGAGTATAAGCTAAATGCCTGAGATAGGCTAACATGGATATTTTGGTAATTAGATGGTAGGCTAAATGGCTGAGATAGGCTAACAAGCCGTTGAGGTAAGTATGGAAGATAAGCTAAATGTCTGATATAGGCTAACTAGCTGTTGAGGAAAATATGGAAGATAGGCTAAATGGCTGAGATAGGCTAACAAGCCGTTGAGGGAAGTATGGAGGATAGGCTAGATGGCTGAGATAGGCTAACAAGCTGTTGAGGTAAGTATGGAAGATGGGATAACGAGTCTTTGAGGAAAATATGGAAGATAGGCTAAATGGCTGAGATAGCCTAACGTGGTGTTGTGGGAAATGTGGAGTATAGGCTAAGTGCCTGAGATAGGCTAACATGGTTATTTTGGTAATTAGACAGTAGGCTAAATGGCTGAGATAGGCTAAGAAGCCGTTGAGGTAAGTATAGAAGATAGGCTAAATGTCTGATATAGGCTAACACGCTGTTGAGGAAAATATGGAAGATAGGCTAACAAGGCATTGAGGGAAGTATGGAAGATAGGCTAAATGGCTGAGATAGGCTAACAAGCTGTTGAGGTAAGTATGGAAGATAGGCTAATGTGGTGTTGTTGGAAATGTAGAGTATAGGCTGAACGGCTGAAATGGGCTAAGATGGTTATGTTGGTATATAGACGGTAGGCTAAATGGCTGATGTAGGCTAACAAGCTGTTGAGGCAAATATGGAAGATAGGCTGTATTGCTGACGTAGGCTAACAAGCTGTTGAGGCAAATATGGAAGATAGGGTAACATGGTGTTGTTGGAAATGTAGACAGTAGGTTAAATGGCTGAAATAGGCTAACGTGGTGGTGTATGAAATGCAGAAGATAGGCTAAATGACTGAGATAGGCTAATGTGCAGTTGTTGGAAATGTGCAAGATAGGCTAAATGGCTGAGATAGGCTAACAAGCTGTTGAGGCAAGAATGGAAGATAGGCTAAATGTCTGAGATAGGCTAACAGGCTGTTGAGGAAAATATGGAAGATAGGATAACAGGCTGTTTAGGCTAATATGGAAGATGGGCTAAATGTCTGAGATAGGCTAACAGGCTGTTGAGGAAAATGTTGGAGATAGGGTAAATGTCTGAGATAGGCTAACAGGCTGTTTAGGAAAATATGGAAGATAGGATAACAAGCTGTTAAGGTTAAAATGGAAGATATGCTAAATGTCTAAGATAGGCTAACAGGCTGTTTAGGCTAATATGGAAGATAGGCTAAATGTCTGAGATAGGCTAACAGGCTGTTTAGGCTAATATGGAAGATAGGCTAAATGTCTGAGATAGGCTAACAGGCTGTTTAGGCTAATATGGAAGATAGGCTAAATGTCTAAGATAGGCTAACAGGATGTTTAGGCTAATATGGAAGATGGGCTAAGTGTCTGAGATAGGCTAACAGGCTGTTGAGGAAAATGTGGGAGATAGGCTAAATGTCTGAGATAGGCTAACAGGCTGTTTAGGCTAATATGGAAGATAGGCTAAATGTCTGAGATAGGCTAACAGGCTGTTGAGGAAAATGTGGGAGTAAGGCTAAATGTGTGAGATAGGCTAACAGGCTGTTTAGGCTAATATGGAAGATGGGCTAAATGTCTGAGGTAGGCTAACAAGCTGTTGAGGAAAATGTGGGAGATAGGCTAAATGTCTGAGATAGGCTAACAGGCTGTTTAGGCTAAGATGGAAGATGGGCTAAATGTCTGAGATAGGCTAACAGGCTGTTTAGGCTAATATGGAAGATAGGCTAAATGTCTGAGATAGGCTAACAAGCTGTTTAGGCTAATATGGAAGATAGGCTAAATGTCTGAGATAGGCTAACAGGCTGTTTGGGCTAATATGGAAGATAGGCTAAATGTCTGAGATAGGCTAACAGGCTGTTGAGGAAGATATGGAAGATAGGCTAAATGCCTGAGATAGGCTAACAGGCTGTTTAGGCTAATATGGAAGATGGGCTAAATGTCTGAGATAGGCTAGTAAGCCGTTGAGGTAAGTATGGAAGATAGGCTAAATGTCTGATATAGGCTAACAAGCTGTTGAGGAAAATATGGAGGTTAGGCTAAATGGCTGAGATAGGCTAACGTGGTGTTGTGGGAAATGTGGAGTATAAGCTAAATGCCTGAGATAGGCTAACATGGATATTTTGGTAATTAGACGGTAGGCTAAATGGCTGAGATAGGCTAACAAGCCGTTGAGGTAAGTATGGAAGATAGGCTAAATGTCTGATATAGGCTAACTAGCTGTTGAGGAAAATATGGAAGATAGGCTAAATGGCTGAGATAGGCTAACAAGCCGTTGAGGGAAGTATGGAGGATAGGCTAGATGGCTGAGATAGGCTAACAAGCTGTTGAGGTAAGTATGGAAGATGGGATAACGAGTCTTTGAGGAAAATATGGAAGATAGGCTAAATGGCTGAGATAGCCTAACGTGGTGTTGTGGGAAATGTGGAGTATAGGCTAAGTGCCTGAGATAGGCTAACATGGTTATTTTGGTAATTAGACAGTAGGCTAAATGGCTGAGATAGGCTAAGAAGCCGTTGAGGTAAGTATAGAAGATAGGCTAAATGTCTGATATAGGCTAACACGCTGTTGAGGAAAATATGGAAGATAGGCTAACAAGGCATTGAGGGAAGTATGGAAGATAGGCTAAATGGCTGAGATAGGCTAACAAGCTGTTGAGGTAAGTATGGAAGATAGGCTAATGTGGTGTTGTTGGAAATGTAGAGTATAGGCTGAACGGCTGAAATGGGCTAAGATGGTTATGTTGGTATATAGACGGTAGGCTAAATGGCTGATGTAGGCTAACAAGCTGTTGAGGCAAATATGGAAGATAGGCTGTATTGCTGACGTAGGCTAACAAGCTGTTGAGGCAAATATGGAAGATAGGGTAACATGGTGTTGTTGGAAATGTAGACAGTAGGTTAAATGGCTGAAATAGGCTAACGTGGTGGTGTATGAAATGCAGAAGATAGGCTAAATGACTGAGATAGGCTAATGTGCAGTTGTTGGAAATGTGCAAGATAGGCTAAATGGCTGAGATAGGCTAACAAGCTGTTGAGGCAAGAATGGAAGATAGGCTAAATGTCTGAGATAGGCTAACAGGCTGTTGAGGAAAATATGGAAGATAGGATAACAGGCTGTTTAGGCTAATATGGAAGATGGGCTAAATGTCTGAGATAGGCTAACAGGCTGTTGAGGAAAATGTTGGAGATAGGGTAAATGTCTGAGATAGGCTAACAGGCTGTTTAGGAAAATATGGAAGATAGGATAACAAGCTGTTAAGGTTAAAATGGAAGATAGGCTAAATGTCTAAGATAGGCTAACAGGCTGTTTAGGCTAATATGGAAGATAGGCTAAATGTCTGAGATAGGCTAACAAGATGTTTAGGCTAATATGGAAGATAGGCTAAATGTCTAAGATAGGCTAACAGGCTGTTTAGGCTAATATGGAAGATTGGCTAAATGTCTAAGATAGGCTAACAGGCTGTTGAGGAAAATGTGGGAGATAGGCTAAATGTCTGAGATAGGCTAAGATGGTTATGTTGGTATATAGACGGTAGGCTAAATGGCGGATGTAGGCTAACAAGCTGTTGAGGTAAGTATGGAAGATAGGCTATATTGCTGACGTAGGCTTACAAGCTGTTGAGGCAAATATGGAAGATAGGCTATATTGCTGACGTAGGCTAACAAGCTGTTGAGGCAAATATGGAAGATAGGCTGTATTGCTGACGTAGGCTAACAAGCTGTTGAGGCAAATATGGAAGATAGGGTAACATGGTTTTTTGGAAATGTAGACAGTAGGTTAAATGGCTGAAATAGGCTAACGTGGTGTTGTTGGAAATGCAGAAGATAGGCTAAATGACTGAGATAGGCTAATGTGCAGTTGTTGGAAATGTGCAAGATAGGCTAAATGGCTGAGATAGGCTAACAAGCTGTTGAGGTAAGTATGGAAGATAGGCTAAATGACTGAGATGGGCAAACAATCTGTTGAGGCAAATATGGAAGATAGGCTAAATGACTGAGATAGGCTAATGTGGTGTTGTTGAAATGTAGAAAATAGGCTAACATGATGTTGTTGGAAATGTAGAAGGTAGGCTAAATGGCTGAGATAGGCTAACAATCTGTTGAGGCAAATATGGAAGATAGGCTAATGTGGTATTGTTGAAATGTAGAAAATAGGCTAACATGATGATGTTGGATATGTAGAAGGTAGGCTAAATGGCTGAGATTGGCTAACGTGGTGTTGTTGGAAATGCAGAAGATAGACTAAATGGCTTAGATAGGCTAACAAGCTGTTGGGGCAAATATGGAAAATATGTTAATGTGGTGGTGTTGGAAATGTAGAATATAGGCTAAATAGCTGAGATAGGCTAACATGGTTGTGTTGGTATGTAAACGGTAGGCTAAATGGCTGATGTAGGCTAACAAGCTGTTGAGTTAAATATGGAAGATGGGTTAAATACCTGAGATAGGCTAACATGGTTGTTTTAGTATGTAGGAGGTTGGCTAAATGGCTGAGATAGGCTAAAGCTTCTATGGGAAAGGTGGAAGATAGGCTAAATGACAAAGAGGCGTACGTGATTTTGGAAATGTAGAGGATATGCTAATGTGGTGGTGTTGGAAATGTAGAAGATAGGCTAAGTGGCTGAGATGGTGTGTTGGTATGTAGAATGTAGGGTAAATGCCTGAGATAGGCTAACGTGGTGTTGTTGGAAATGTAGAAGATAGGCTAAGTGGCTGAGATAGGCTGAGATGGTGTGTTGGTATGTAGAATGTAGGGTAAATGTTTGAGATAGGCTAACATGGTGGTGTTGGAAATGTAGAAGATAGGCTAAGTGGCTGAGATAGGCTGAGATGGTGTGTTGGTATGTAGAATGTAGGGTAAATGCCTGAGATAGGCTAACGTGGTGTTGTTGGAAATGTAGAAGATAGGCTAAGTGGCTGAGATAGGCTGAGATGGTGTGTTGGTATGTAGAATGTAGGGTAAATGCCTGAGATAGGCTAACATGGTGGTGTTGGAAATGTAGAAAATAGGTTAAATGGCTGAGATAGGCTTAAAGCTGCTGTGGAAAATGTAGAAGATAGGCTAAATGGCTGATGTAGGCTAACAAGCTGTTGAGGCAAATATGGAAGATAGGGTAACATGTGAGAGTGGAAAATGTGAAATATAGGATAAAGTGGTGTTGTTGGTAATGTAGAAGATAGGCTAACATGGTTGTGTTGGTATGTAGAAGGTAGGCAAAATGGCTGAGATAGGCTAACATGCTAGTGTATGAAATGTGGAAGATAGGTTAAAAGGCTACACTAGGCTAATGTGGTAGGAAATGTAGAAGACAGGTTAAATGGCTGATCTGATTTGTGGGTTTAAGGGCGTTCAACTTCTAGGTCATCAGTGCCCTTCTAAAATTCATGGCAATAGCCAGATATAAACTTGAATCAAAAATAAAATTACTAGTACCAAAGAAAAAATACACAAACATAAAAACTCTGGCAAGAGACAGATATAAAACAAGGTAATAAATATGTCAAAAGGCATAAACAGATATCTAAAATTTTAAATCCTCAAACTGAAATTACAATCCGCTAAAACCTCAAAAACTATCAACTGCTCTTTTGCCGTCGGCTAAGACCTCTGCAAGTCTGGCAGGCAGCTGCAGAGAATCTCTAAGGTGCACTAGAGAGCAACACTAGCAGCACGTGATGGACAGGCAAAAGATTGTCACACAGTGGACATAGAGAGGCAGGGTCCCTTTTAAATAGGTAACCATGCGAAAAATTTCAGTGCCCTATTCTTAATCGAGCCAAACTAACCTCCTCATGGTGAGATGTGCGACAGGAAGTTACTCAGTTCATCAGAAGTTCTTTCAATTCTCTAAGCTTATTACCATGGAGATCTGACCACTCATCGTGCCAGGACGACAACACAGCTCTCCGCACTTCAAGCCTAAAGTCTTCTAAAGTAGCACATGAGATGGTAATATTGATGTTTTTTCTCTAGTTGCCATCCTTGCTGCGAAATCTGCCATTTCATTCCCAATGGTATAGGGTTATTGAGAAGTTGCTCCGCAGCTCTTGTGTAACCAAGGGTCCAGGAATTCCTGGCTGCCATGAACATATGGCTATAACCTTCTGCAAAATAAAAAATCTGGTAGATTCACATATGTAATTTATGAAAGGTAAAGTAGATAAACAGGATACCAACATTATCTTGATAGGTAGGCACAGGCATGGTGTGGAGCAACTTGTTAAAAACCCTATAAATACATAAGGAAATAAATGTGGGAACACAATTTTAAGTTTGTTTCAATAGAACAAGAGTTTAGAACAATAATTTAATTTTAAATGTTACAGAATGTTACAGTTTATAAAATCACTGGTAATTCACGATGTGTTATTGAATTTGTGAGTGATAAATCCAATTTTCAACAGGCAATATCTTTAAACATCTATATCCAGAACATGTTAGTTTTTTTGAATATCAAGAGTCCATAAACCATCATATGCAAACATTCAGTGGTATGAGACTTGCAAAATAGACAAATTATACTGTCCTATATGCATTTCACAAACACATTCCTTGTATATCACAAAGTGCACTTTGGAGAGACATCTGTGCATAGGGAAATGCACTCCAACATCAATTATTATTAGAAACATCACAACTTGGTCTGCATGTCTTACAAAACTAATAGAAATTTTGTTTTTCTAATTTTATTTGAATTAGGGTTGCAGTGAGCATACAGAATTTCATATCCAGTGATAGGAATATCAGTTTATGACAACTGTTGAGGGAAGTTTTGAGAGATTTCTTTCCCAAGGCTTCAAATGAAGCGTTAAAGAATATGGCACACAGCAATTTAGTGTATCATATTGAGGTAGATTAGAAAGAATTGCTTGTTTATCTTTTTGATAATTTAAGTTTGCAAATAAACATTTTTCTGTAGCACCATGCAAAGAAACACTTTCTTATAATCATTTAGCCTGATTACAACTTAATATGTTCTATGCTGGATTTCATCACAGACTGGAAACACTAGTAAGCAAGAAGAGTAAATATAATGCTTGTATGGATTTGCTTTAACCATTTTAAACAGCAAACACTGTGGCAAGCAAAAACAAGAAAAACAAAGGTGAATTGAATACTCTGCTTTGTCAATATTCCTACTCAACTCTGGTGGATAAAACAGGTTTAAATTAAGATTAGTTCATGGGCCTAAAAAGAGTTAAAAAGTAACAAATAAATTGAGTAATAGGCATGTTATTTCTAGTTTACACCAAGATTATTAGAAATGTATAGTGCAGGACACATAATAGCATTTGGGGTAAAATATAGTAACAAGTGAGTTAGTGTGTTGGGTTTAAGGGCCCGTTGACAACTTGGTCATTAGGGCCCTGAGTCCAAAAGTAAAATTATGGACGGTAAAGTGTTAAAATATCACCCATAAAAACAACTAAAACTCTAAAGTTAAAATAGTTAAAAGCAGCTAAACAACTATTAAAACATTCCATTTAAAATGCTAAAAACTGGAACTTAAAATTGCTACAAAGTAAAAACAAAAAAAAATGCAAAAAAAAAAAAAAAAAAAGCTAAAAAACCCAAAAATAAGGCAATCTAAAAGGCTAAAATCTATGAAATAAAATAACCTTAAATTTGCGTCATAAAATCAATTGTGGAACAAAACCGCAGCACTGTATTTACAGATACTGGGTTGTTGCCTAAAACTGAACACAGTTTAAGGACCAGGCCAACGGACTGGCGCTCACGAGCATATCGCGGACAATCAAGGAGGACATGTGCGATGGAGATTGGAATATTACACTTCGTACAGACAGGCTCCAGATCACCACGCAAAAGGTGTCCATGCATGGCTCGGGTATGGCCTATCCTCAGGCGGGTTAAAACCACTTCTTCCCGCCTGGAACCCCTGCAGCTGGTATGCCAGGGTTGTACCGTGTCCTTGATTGTCCGTAACTGAGTGCCAGTAGAGCAAGTAGATGGCAATGGAAATATTTCTGCACATCTATATAGGGAAGCGTACAGGTGGAATACTCCGGAAGGCAACATGCAGACTTTGCAGCCGCATCTGCCGCCTCGTTGCCCGGAATACCCACATGGCCTGGGCTCCACATAAAAACAAACTGGTATCCGCGAGACAGTAGCTGAGAGATCAACATCTGGATTTTAACAAATATGGTAACAATTTGTTTAGAATTTTATTGGGAATGTATTCAATATAATTAGAAAATTAATTTTTGTTGTGATATATTTGCAAATTTTATAAGTTGAATTTCAAAAATTGAAACTTGCTATTATGTAAAATACCCCACATAATATGCAAAATTTTAAAAGTGAAAACATTCATACTTTCTATTTCTTGAATGTGGTTCTTTACAAAAAAAGATTCAATTTGTGCAACATTAAAATTCTTTTCTTAGTGGAAAAAAAGTTAAATTCAAATTTAAAAATTAATTGTGTATTAAATAGTTAAAAAGTTAAGTTGAAAATCATACATGATATCAAGAAAGGCTCTTTAGATCTCTTCATTCTTTTTCAAAGAACACATGAAAATCTGAGAGAAACTAAACAAAAATTCCATATTGAGGAAAAACCTTTTATTCTGATGGAATAAAAAGTTAGATGGTGTGAGAAATGTATTGAAAAGGAGGATTATTATGTTGAGAAATGACATCTTGTTTATATTTGCAATTTAGATATTTCATGAAAATTAGTTTGCTGTTGCTTTTTGAATCTCCATTAATAATGAATACAATGGTCTTTGAAACACATCCAGATAAAAAGTAAGTTAAGTGAAACTAAAAGTGTCTATAGATCCACTCGCAATACTTCTACAAATAATTTGAAAAGTGTCATGTTTATATCACTTTGTATAATGTTAAGTGGATTAAAATCTTTATCAAACTATACAATTGATAATACACTTGCTTTTTATGTAGTGATAGTTTTAACAATACTATAATGATTTTCAATAAGCTAAAACAGAAGCAAGTTAATTTATTATGTTTTGTTAATGATGCTGTCAATTGCCAGGATCATATCCATAACACTGGTGTGTTGGAATTTGGTTTGAGTTCTTTCACATATCAGTAAGTCTACTGACAGAGGCTGTTGCTTTTAAGCACACATAAAAACCATTGGTCTAGGCAGGGTTTCAGTCCACAAAGTTGAGCTCAGTAGGCCTGCACCTAACCAACTGAGCCAACCAGACTAACCAGAACCAAGTAGTGCTTTGTGAAGTATTGGTTTGGTTTGTCTATTCTAATAAAGTGACTAGTGATTCGGCAACACTGTGTGTATGCACTTGGTAAAAAATGAGTGCTGTTATTAAAATATTACATCATGTAATATTGAGCACAGTTATTTCTGCAGCCTCCACCAAATATTTAGTGCATGTGAACATCAAAATTTAAATTCCATTTTAGCCAACTCCTATTAAATAAATCTAAAAACATTATACACTGTCATTTATGCATTAAAATAAACAAGTATTTATATGCTGACAATGCTGTTGGCATATTAACTGAATGTGCATTTGTGCCCTACTATAGGCTGTCAATCCAGCGGATTGATTTGAAAGCATTTTTTATTGGTAAATAAAGAATGTTTCTTGTAGATCTTTTCTCATCATGAAAAAGTGACTCTGAAGTTCCACTAGAGCTTTCTGTATCCATCTAGCATCTATCTGTGAGTTTTGTTGCTGATTGTCATTGTTGTGTTCACATAATTTATTACTGTACCTGATATTCCCTGATAGTTTAAAAACCTGCAAGTTTGCTCAGCAATGATTTGTTAACTTTTAAAAAAGTAGTTGTCTTAATGTAGCTACACTGCAACCTTAAACCATGTACAATTATTTATTTTCTGAAGCATCTTTACATCAATAGTTAACATCGAACAAAAATACAAATGCTACAAATTTTCTGCTGGGCTTGGCCCTTGACACCGGGGTCAGCTGGACAAAATGTGTGTGTTTGATTCAGTAACAGTGTCCCAGTAAACAGCATGATCATTGCTCTGGGCCTCGTGCTACCTATCAGGAGTCATGTGAACTTCTGTGGTGGACATTTCTTGTTCCGGGTCAGAACGTTCCTCTATTACCGTATCCAGTTCTAGTGAGGGATAACCTTGACTCATGGCTCGTTCGCTCCGCAAACTGACAGCTCTTGCTGTTCTCCCACCAACAACTGAAAACAACATCAATACATTTATTGCTTAGGTGTATAACAATTATGAAAAATAGAATCTCATAAGAACAATCCCAGAAATAATGCACATGCACACCATTTCCATGGGGACACATGGTTTTCTATTCCATTATTAGTGTGAGAAGTATATATACTAGTTAAAATTTGTTCCTTAAAAACTTACTTGTCTACAAGCTTCAAAATGAACCATACAAATCAGCCAAGTATAGTTATTGTTCTAGATTATACATCTTGTAAGAAAATTGTTAAGAGAGAAGTTTAAATTGCTTTTAGAAGCATGTGGTAACTCTACAATAGACCATGTGTGTGTGGTAGTAGTGGTACTGGTGGTGGTGGTGGTGGCAGCGGTGGTGGTACTGGTGGTGGCAGCGGTGGTGGTACTGGTGGTGGTGGTTGTAATAGTAATGGAGGGGGAACACCTTGACCTACTGCAACCCCGACATGGATATTTTGCAGGCTACCGCTCCCAGGAGGAAGGGATGAGGTGAAGTGGGACTACAGGCTGGTCAGAGAGTGGAGTCAGTGATACACGGAAGTCTCTAACAGTTACACATATTGACATCTGGCACACAACTGAAGTGTTTCCTCTAGACAAGCAGAGGGTGAAGAGGTGACCCTTGCGGCCTGAGCAGCAACTTCCAGGGAAGAGGCTCCAGTGTGCAAGCATCTGTGGCATCTGTCTGCATTTGTTGGAATGTACTGCGCTACAAACCAAGCCTGAAAGATGACAAGGGAGGGGAATGGAATCTATGGAGAAGAGAGCAATGCACCCCAACATTCACTTAAGTGACATAGGGAAGCCACAAAAAAATCCATGTCAGAGTGCACAATCAAAGGGATCGAAACCACGGACAACAGACGTTACCATCTGCACCATCTCGGTACAGATCTAAGGATCTAAATATTACAGATGAGAAGTGAGTGAATGAGTGAGTGGGGTTTAAGGGCCAATTGACAAGGTCATTTGGGCCCAAGCAGAAGACAAGTTTGCCCTGCATGACAGAGACCTTTGACAAAGCTTAGTTAATAAAACTTTCAAAGTGATTCATAGCATGCTCATAGCAATATTCTATTTATATTTGTCAGCATAAGTTGTAAACCTGGCAAGTGCTTATCAATGGCCTGCTGTATAGGTTCATAATGTGCATATTGTCAAACATATTTCAGAGGTAATGCTACCTATTACTTTGTCTGCAATTTTGTTGATATATTTACAAGATTGTATGCTGTAGAGTAGACTTCAGCAATGCTGAGATTTCTCCTGCTTGCTAAACATATTAAGCTGGGATTATAATGCACTTAACATAACATGATGCACCTGAAGTTAAGAAATTATGCTTAACCTAAGATTTATTCCGGACACTCCCAACTTAATGGTGCATAATTGCTTACAATTGCAGTTTTAGTGCTTGGCAAACATGGATGATAAAGTCTGCTTGGCTCAGCAACTTTAATTGGAAAGCTATTATCAGTTTTACTGCTTTGAGTTTGATTTGCATTCTAGATGTTTTCAAGACAAGAAGAGAACAACTGTAGAATATAGAAAACAATTTCATAGAGTACTCCATTACTTTATTTCTTTATTCTATGATTTATTTGGATTAGTCATGTGGCACTGATACTAAATATAATAAAAAGGAAAATATTGATAAACTTTTAAGTTGTATTAGATTAAGTCACCCTCAGTTCAAACATAAAGAAGCAGTTTAATGCCATGTGTTAAGACTTTTATGTTATATTATGCCACTTCAAACACACAAAATTAATCACTTGGCTTTGATTGTAAAAGAAATAAGAGTTGAGTACAGTGGCACGTGGTCACAATCTATGATATGGAAGCGATAATGTTGAGAAGAGTAGACATGGACAACAAAATAACTATTTTTTGTTCCATTTATATGCTGCCTTTAACACGAAAAGTAATATTTTTACCTTTGGAACAATTCCTCATTAGCAATGATGTTTGCTTACTTACATTGATGTTAAATCATTGTTTGTATTACTTTTGGTTATTGCATTAAATTCCCACTCTCATTCATAGCTGCACACTTTGGGAAGCATAGGGAATAATCCTGGCTAAAGAAACATTCCCACCCTCCAGCCAGGAATCAAACTTGGGACAAAAATAACTTGGTTCCACTTTTACTACCTGTAAGCCATTTTATGCCATAAATGTCTTCATTAAAATTTGCATAGAGGTTTTGATTTTTATTTTCAAATTCTCTAATGCTGGACTTTCCCTAGCTTTTTTAAAAATTTTTTTCTTCTTTGCATATGTAAATGAAAAGAAACCTCAATTCAAAATTTCACACACAACACTCTTCCCTCACTGACACATGTTTCACTACTCACCACTGTATTCATGCTATCGCACAAGTAGTTTGCAGTTTCAAACTTTCTTCCAGTAAGTACTATTTCTAATTTCCAAAACATAGGTATGCAGTTCTATCATTAGAAATGAAACTTATGACACAAACATTTTATTAGAAACATCTGCCACATCATGTAATAGTAAGCTGCTATTATTATTTATAAAGAAAACATATGCTGACTGAAGTTTCTTTCCTAACAAACAGTAACCTGGATTGCCCACAGGGAAGTAATAAGCAAGAAATACCTTGCAACTGCAGAATAAGATAATTGAACATCTACACTGTCATAGGCTTGCTAAAATGACCAACATTATACAGTTGAACCTGCTTTACATGTAACCCAGTACTAAGTAATTCATATTTAAATGTAAATTTGTGTAGATCCTGTCAAAATGTAATGTGTTGTTGTTAGCTAATGCTGGGTTTCTGACAATTAAGTTATTAATCCTCTTGCTCTCCAACATTTTTCACTGATGGATGAGACTTAGCAGTAATAGTAACCGCTTTTTAGAGAGCGCCATATTTTTATGTTTTAGCGGTTACATCGCTCTCTCACAACCCCCAGAATGTCTGGAGGACCACACTTGTCGTTGGTTTACGGGTCTCACCGACTTGACCGGGAGAATTATCAAAATAAATTCACTGACCATATCCTCTGATTACCAATCAGAAGACGTATTACATGCCATGGCAGGTCAGCATGTTAGGGGTTAAGAGTTTATAGAGAAATGGAGAGGTTGGAAAAATAAAGACTCCCTAGCCCTCAGGAACCCTAATAGCATTGGGGTCGGAAGAGAACAAGAGATGACCAAGGTAAGGTCAGATAGAAAAGCTACAGTGAGGAGCAAAACACCAGTTAGTGGAAGTAATGTTCTACTCAGCTTGGGTACCTTGTGGTCGCCATTCACATATCCCCTAGACGGAGACCCCTGAGTTATGTTGGCATAAATAAATAATAGTTTACATTGTTTTCCCATTAGATGATTTTTCCTGCACGTTCTCCCTGGTAGGGGCCCGGGTTCAATCCCAGGGACCCGCATGTGGTATTCATGGTGGACAAAGTGGCATCTGGGCGGGTTTTCTCCGGTCTCCCCCACCACTCATTCCACCAATTGCTCTATTATCACCCTTCCATTCATAGATTTTACTGCATTTCATATCATCCTCTTCCTCACTGTCACACCTGGTGCTGCTTCCTGATCTTCACTGTCTGGTCTGTAGGTTCCTGTGCTCCCCGACAGATGTCTAACCCTAGGTACAGTTTTGTAAGTCCTACATAAAGGGACGGGAATCAGGAAAAGAATACTCTGGTAATTTACTTGCACTAAAATTAAATGTAATGTAATGTAGAAAAGTGTTAATAGAACCTTATTTATATGTAATGCATTTATACATAATTCGCTGTTATACATATTAAATTTCAGTGAGTTTTACATAATTATAATGGGAATATGCATATGGTATCTTAAAAGAACCTTAACTTTTTTGAAAAAGATGCAAACTGAGTGGGCAGCGTTCGGTTGCGGAAACAAAAGACAAAGGCATTTGTTGGTAGAGCCGGTGGCTTTTGGCACAACAATGTCATAGTAACAAATGAGAAGTAAAGATAGAAATGTTTGATGTCTGGTGTTTACTGTTGAACAGTGGTTTTATCTTGCGGTTCTCAATTGCCTTTAATCACCTTGGAGAACAGAAAAAGGAAATGTACAATAGGTCAGAAAGTAAAATTTATGTATATGAGAGGTGGAACTTAATCTACACAAAACCAAAACTGAAATTGCTTCAAACTTATGAATTGCTTATATTATGCTAGTACAGTCATCAGAAAAAAATGAGTGTATAAGTATGCACTCAATGGAAGAAAAGTGAAACAAAAACCAAATTAACTGATTTCTTTAAAGCAGGACCAAATTCAAAATGTTTTCTTTGTACATATCTTTGTTGTTTGTAAAATTTTACATATGTATGGAACTGTATTACTATTTTTTTTTAAAAAAAAGCAGTATGCATTATCAAAATCTCATTTGTAAAAAATCCTGAGTTACATGTAATCTTCCTCCTCCCCCTTGATATATGTAAAAACCAGGTTCAGCTGTATCTCACAAAGGAGTAATTTTATATAACAGGATATGCAGTTCCTCAAGGTATTGACAATCAAAATGTTCACATGGAAAGTAAAAGCTCTGTTGCTGAAATAATAATTTTATAGTGGAAGGGAAATTCACACTCAAATTGTAAGGTAATTTGTAAAGATCATGTAAATTCTTAAGTAATCTGCTGTGCTTATTTGTCAATTGTAAATAATTTAAGATATGCTGTATTGATTACTATTTCAATCTGATTATTATGCTGTTATGTTGTACTTTGACAAAGACAATATTTTTACATAGTAATCAAACGGTGAATAAATATATTGGCAGTGTATCTAAATAACAATCATGAACAAACAATCCATGCCATCTTGCAAAAGTGTCACCTGTATATAAATTCCTGCATGCTGTTTGAAAATTTTATCGCTAAATTTTCCACAAGGGTGACTTTAATGAAAATATAGAAATGAAAGTATTGCAATAAAAACAGAAGGAATACTTCCCTTGCCTTCATGGATTACATGCTCCTAGTTAATAAATTTTTCTAGTAGAATAATAACAGGAATAGCTATAAGTATACCATGTGTCAGCCTAGTTCAGTCCTGCTGTAAACAGCAAGGCGGAGCTGACTCAACTCGCCATGTGTTAGACGTACAGGCACGCACAAAAGTTTTGCAACACTAGCAGTATCTAGCAGCGCTAACTTCTAGACAATAAATAGAGTTGGGTTACACATTAATTTATTAAATCTATGGGTTGGAATATTAATAGAATCATGCAGTAACATAATGGTTACCTTTAATCGGATTCCTTCCGCTCTGTCCACTATAACTGATTTCCGCCTCGCTTTTGAAACTTCAATCCAATATCTATCAGCAAACGGTGGAGAGTACTTCGTGAAAAATTTGGCAAGTTCGTGTCAGAATTTACCGCATGCAAAATGTTGTTTAGAGTTGGCGATTCATTTCTGAAAAAATAACCATGAACTTTACTGTGTATAGTACTTTTCGTAAAATCGTTGTATTTCTCCACGTGCTGTTTGCATTTACGTGATTTTTCCGGTGTTCTTAGAGTTCCGGATGCTTGCTGTTCCATTCTAACACTGTGTACACTACTTGCGGAAACACCAAGGAGATCACCAGTTTCTTTCTCAATGTTTTTATAGACAATTCCGGGTTTCTTTCTTTAAGTAATGCGAAACAATGCGCGATCATTCGCCTCTCACCACTTTTTAAAGGTTTGCCTCGGTTATGTTTCATTTCAGCTGAAGCACCAGTCTGCTCCATGATGAAAAGCTTACTGATTTTAAATTGCACATACATAAGTGTCCTTGGCCTTGTGAGGTCCGCGAGATGTACAGGAAATACAGTGTTAAGTATCAGAAGCAACCCCACACTATAAACAAAAACATCTTAATCAGTGTTCAACTCGATACAGACCTCGTTGCGAGAGAGATAGTAGTGTCCTTTAGTAATTGTTAAGTAAAATGCAGCTTAATTTAAAATAATACGTTAATAGTGTGTATAATTTCACCTGTCTTCTGTCTAATCTGTATATAGTATACTATTATGTATATATTCCCTTCAGAAGTCACAAGCCGAGAACACATCTAAGCAGAAAGATCAAATGTGGGCCTATTTACGTTTATAAGAATCGAAACATTTGCACACTTTTCTGTGTCTGAAATGAGCTTGCGCAGAGTAGTGATCGGAAAACTACTTACTTACAATACTGTACTTAAAGGAGGGGTTTATCGTACGTATGCAGATAAAAGAAAACACCCATTATCTTCTCCAAACCAATCAACAGCTTAACCGTTTTCTGTCCCAATATCTCTGTCTCTGTTCCCGCCCAGATGTTTACAACAGGATGGAACTAGGTTGAGACATATTATAGATAAGCTATAATTAGTTTTAACATTTAATATGTTTTATACTGCATATACTTACCTAACCTATGTATAGGACTGAAGCGTACAAGAGACAGTGCACCATGTTCTGTATCGTACATTCTGAAAAGACAAAATTAAACATTTGTACATTGTATATTAAAAAATAAGAATTGAAACATCTTTGCTTTGTTGAAGTGAGACCAAACTCAAGTACCTACAGAGACTCTCATAAATAATCGGACAATGCAGAGTATTAACTTTAGAAATTGAAAATCAACATTTGAAGTGGTATTTTATTGAAATTAATGATCTACAGTTATATGGTTCGTTCTCATATGAAAATAAATTTATTTCATATAAAAAGTTATATAACACATACTTTTTTAAGCATTAAAAAGAAATATGGCATTTTGTTGCCCTCAGAAGTAATCGGACATAAACTGAATGTAACACAAAATATGGCTCAGTACTTTGTAACTTTCCCTCTTCTTTTTAGTACTTCTCGCAACCTGTTTGGCATACTGTGCACCAGGTTTTTGAGGTAAGTTGTGGAAAGTGTGCTCCATTCCTTTTGCAATCCCTCCTTCAAGTGGTGTTTGGAGGTGATGGGGGTCTTCCCCATGGCCTTCTCCAGTTTATCCCATACTGACTATGGGATTAAGATCTGGGGACTTGTTGTTGTAGTGTTTAACGCCCGCTTTTACTACTACGGCACCGCAGGCGGTGACACTGATGATACATGGAATGAAGATGGAGCACCGGTGGAATGAGATGGCGGGGGAAACCGGAGCACCCGGAGAAAACCCGCCCTGACGCCGCTTCGTCCACCACGAATACCACATGCGGGTCCCTGGGATCGAACCCAGGCTGCCTAGGATCTGGGGACTGAGGGGGTGGGTGCAGTACATGGGGACAGTTGTAAAGCAACCACAGCTGCACAATGTGAGACGTATGCTTCGGATCATTATCCTGGTAAAATGAGAAGCTGTCCAAAATACCCATCATTTCGGCACTTTTTTAAAATTTTGCTGCTATAGTCTAAGATAGACTTCCTTGTTCACGGTTGTGTCTATGAATGCCAGCTTTCCCACTCCCATAGAGGAAATACAGCCCTATACCATTACACTCCCTCCGTTGTGTTTGACTGTGCCTTGCAAGTTGCGTTCTTCCAGCTCCATGTTTGGTTTCGTCCACACAATCACCCTGCCATTAGAACCAGAAAGATTGTATTTACTTTTGTCACAAAAAAAAAACTTGGTCCCACCAATCGGTTGTCTTGTTAATAAAGTCTTTGGCAAATTGTAATTGTTTCCTTTTATTCTTGCTGGAAATATATGGCTTTTTTCTGGCTATGTGACCATTAAAACCTTGTTTTCACATCACTCATCTGATTGTTTCAGGACTGTCAGTCCCAGTTCTTCCTGAATCTCAGCACAAATCACCGGAGCACTTACACGCGGATTCCGTTTTACCTTCTGCATAATATAAGATTCTTCCCTATCGGTAAGAATTTTTGGTCGCCCTGGCTTAACTCGAGATTCAATTCTGTCTTCATATTTATACCGGCGAATTATGTCACTAACTGTACTTTTACTAAGATTCACAATCTGTGCTATTTCCAGGTATGTTTTGTTCTTTTCATAGTGATAGATCATTGTCTCTGTTCAGGTACTCTGCTTACCTCTGGGCCCCATACTGTGCTCTTGCCTTCTTCTTGATGCACAGACTTGATGTACTTCTATAGTGTTGTTTTGTCTACTGACAGACTTCACCTACTCGTTTGTATAGCATTTCATTGGCGCTATCCAATTCTTTTTGTGTCGTAAACTCATGATGTAAATAAGGTTGAATGGAGAAGCTCTTAGTTTAGCCACATTTTCAACCTCTAAAATAGATATTCATAGCAAATGATTTTTGTTTAACACAAAGTACCTTGGGCTTGACAGACATAATCAATCCTGCTTTATAGAGTACTCCATAGTGAAAATGTAAAGTCTGTCCAATTATTTATGGGAGTCAGTGTACATATGTCTTATTTAAACAATAATAGCATAATCCAGAAACAATAGGACTTAAATGAAAGCTCCTTTTCAAGTTTGATTGATAATCAAGTCATTCTGCACATGCCAACCTATTAATGTACCTAATTAACTGCACTACTGCATTTTAATTTAGCATATAGAAACAAAAGCATACTGTGAGTAATAATTTGCATCTGAAATACAGCCAACAGTATAAATGTACAGGCAAAGCAGTATTTTAGCTGTAGCTAGTGGGATTCAGTGTTATATTTAATATTAATGACAATGTCAATCGCCAGGATCATATCAGGCATACCAATGTGCTAGAATTTTGTCCTGCAGGAGTTCTTTTACATCACAGTAAATCTATTGACATGGGGCTGTCACTTTTAAGCATCACTTAAAAACCATCACTGTGGCCTGGGTTTTAACCAATGACCTTGGGATCAGTAAAGTCAGTGCCTGATCAACTGAGCCACCCAGATCAACTAGGCTTTCAGTTTGATGCTGCTAATTATAATGATTCAAAAATACTACGCAACTTTTATGAAAGAAAAACCAGGATTATTTAAATATTTTGAAAGCAACAATTGAAAATCTTTGACATAGAAATTATTCTCATAACAGCTTTATTTTTGTGAAATTAATTATAGAGCACCAAAACCTTTTATTCTCCATGTTTTCAGTTTCCAGTTTAAATACACAAATAGTCTGTAGTTATACTCAGCATTACTAGGCCCACTATTTATATTTTGAGCCTTGGCAACACTGATCATTACAGGTGCCATTTGGCATTTCCACTGGCGTGTTTTGACATTTTTTACCATAATCTGCTTCAGATATTTTGTCAATAGAGAAACATCTATGTTCTGTGCAGTGACTTGAAAATTGTCTCTCAGTGAAAATAATGAAATTAGCTTGTGAAAATGTTCATGCAATGATTTATAATAATTTTTGATGTGGATTATCAAGACAAGAGTGCATCTATCCATTTACTTTGATAGTTGACAATGAATCTCCATCCTTAGCCACTGCGAAACACTGGTATAACAAGTTTAATTATGGCTGCCGTTCGCTCAGTGGTATTAGCTCCACCAGCATATATAAAATATTGCATGATCATTTACACATGAAAAAAGGTTTGCTCTTGTTGTATCCCACACAATTTCAAAATGGTGCTTGTGTAGATTGATGCATACAAATGCTCAAGAAATACAATGGTGGTGCTTCAAAAGTATACGATTGTAGCAGGTGATGAATCATGGATCTCAAAACAAATGGTCACCATTTTTCTTCCAGAAAAACTGGACATGTGGCAACAACACCTTAGAAGAATCTAAAACGGTCAATTCTGAATGGTATGCAACCATTTGTTTTTGCTGGAAGTCTTCCATGAAATAAGGAAAATAAACAAGCACTGTTGGATTGTTCTTCATCAAGACAATGCGAGCACTGACACGTCATCTAACGACCAATTATTTGGACACTTAAAAAAATAAAATAGATGCTTCATCTGCCATACAGTCCATATTTGGCACCCAATGACTTCCTTTTGTTACTGAACGTCAGAATAAAATGGGTGGACAACAATTTTTGTTGGCAGAAGAAGCTATTGATGTGTTCAAAAACCATATTTTGAAGGTGGCTCAAGGTGATTGGAAAAATTCTATGACAAATAGTTCAAATGCACGTAGAAGTGTTTTGATCATAAAGGAAAATATTTCAAAAAGTAACAAAGTAATTTTCAATGACAAATTACTGTTTTTTTTATTACTAGGCTCAAAATATAAATAGTGGCTCTCATACAAGGAAATGGAAAAGAAAATGTAAATAGATTGCATGCAGGACCACTAAATCAATAGGCAAGGTAGTTTAATTTACACCTTGTGTGCAATGTGAATTGCTGTTGCAATTGGCTAGAAGGTATTCATTTGAGAAACATTTGCCATTGGTTATCACCCACACCACTCAACATTGGCTAAGAACATTTGGAGAATGACTGGGAGAAATGGTAGTAGGAGGAAGAGTTATAAAATGGATTCATAAGATTTACTAAGCAACTTGTTAATGAAGCTAAATAATTATTTTTAAAATATGGGATGAAGATAAATGGTACTGTAACTGAGTTGGTAGGCACTTGTCTCTCTACCAGGGGTCCTGGGTTCCTGACATACTTTTCTTTACATAAGGTTGCTTGGTATATCCAAAGTTTGGGGTGTGAATGTGAGTATGCTTTTGTGTGTGCTTCTAGATTATTTAAATGGTTAGGTAAATCATAACTGAAGGAGTAGAGGGTATACAAATATAATGAAAATGAGGTTATAATGAAATAGTGAAGGTTAGTGAAATGTGTAATGAAAGTAGATTAATAAGAGTTGCAATAGTGAAGCTGATGAGAAAAGCTGATAAAGAGGGAAAGTGAATAAAGATGGGAGATCAAATAAGTGATAAAGTAGAAATTAAAGAGGAGAATAGGAGCAGGATAATGTTAGTGAGAAGGTGGGGAGCAAAGATTCACAAACTCATATTTGAGAAAAGGGAAGAGTTACCATACACAATATAACCAGGGTGTTTGGCTGTATGGGACCCTTGGATAAATTCAAAGTATGTTAAATAGAGGAAAGTTGCAACATGTTTAAATGTTTATGTAACTAATGCAGTCAATAAATTCAATTAATTTACTAGTGTGAATCAAGTGCTCTTAAGGTATATTGACTATCAGAGAGGATAAGTAGGTGCTCAACATTTGTAGCTCTTTTGTAAATGTGCACATGCTAGGATTGCTTGTATCTCTGCCAGAAACAGTGCTACATCTACTAAGACTCAGGCCAAGTTCTGTCCTTGGAAAGATACTGAAAATTCTTCCTTCTGAGTGTATTCTATCTCTAGAACCAGCTGAAAACTGTACATCACAGTACTCCTCAACAGCCCTCCCTTCTGGATGTGGCACACGGCTTGCCCATACCTTGCTTATACTGTGATGCGAACACTTGTCACAAAGTTAAACAGAGGGTAACAATGACAAAGAAACCCATGAGATTGGGAAAGTGCTTATGTAGAGTATGACAGATGTATAGTGCAGAAATGTTGATATTGCCACAAAGTGAGGAAAATGAGAAACATTTCAAATGAGGATATGGAAAGAATGTAGAATACTAAGTATAGACAAAATAAGTAATAAAATACTTCTAGAATAAATGGGTGAAGGAAGAACAATGAAACTGATCAAGAGGACAAAAAGAAATTTCCTTGGACATTGATTACAAAGAAATTACTAGCTTCATAATAGTTTCACTGAAAAGAGTGGTAAATGCAGGGGGAAAAAAACTCTGGTGCAGAAGAAAGCAGAAGAGAAGAATGGAAGAGCCCAGAAGAAACGTTCTTTAGGAAGATAATTATGATTAATTGTCCTTGAAATATATTAATTCTTGTTCAGTTTCTGTTACTGCTTTATATTTATTCTCATAGCTTATCATTCTAAAAAAAAATTACACTGATTTTAATTTTCTTAGCATTCACACATGCAGCATATTGTGTAATAACTCAAGTCCTTTATGCAAGCTGGCTACAGAACTCTAATGCAACAGTGTAGCAACAAAGAATACAAAAATCCAAATTTTTAACTCCACTCATGTAGTTTGTAAATCAAATATACACTACATTTGTATTTGGTTTTAAAACATGTGCCTGTTGCTTTTGTGCTCCTTATCTGGAAATAATACCTTGTACAACATATACATTTTTACAAATTTTAAAAAGTCTCGAAGGAGGATTGCTTCCCCTGCCATTGGGTAATAACCATTAGCAAACTAAAGGTAACCCTCATAAACAGAGTGAGAGGTAGTGTAGGCACCTTGTGGTTCCTTTGTATTTTTAAACCGTAAACCTTGTAAATCCACATTTCAAAGCAATACAGTCTTTGGCAGAGAATTGGCAGAGTTTTCATGTTTTGAAAAATACTATAAAATATGTAGTTTTATCCTATTCAATGCTGCTGTTTAAATAGATTTCAAAGAGAAACATTTACTAACAGAACCATAATAAAACTGTTTTGCATACTGAAACTATTGTGAAAGTCATGCATGCAGTAAGACAAAACACGACACTTTATAACATGAGAATTTATTTCATTTGCATTTGTACCCTCTTCATGTTTACCTCCATACTTTGCTGGAAAAGTGGAATTTAATAAATTTTCATTGGTAGCAGTCTTTTCTTTCACTAAAATTAAATGAATTATACATACTATGATAATATATTAACTTTTATAATACAAACTGTCACACTTTAACATTGTATTGATCAAAACGGCCTGAAAAAAATAGAGCTTTATGGCACTGCAGAATGGTTTTACTTTTGGAGCTCCTCTAATACAAAGTGTTTACATCAGTGCAAATGCTCTACATTCAATAAAAGTACCTAATGTGTTTTCGAAAACTAACCCCTGTGCAACAGCCCTAAGTGAGCATGGCCTACCACCTGGCAGCTGCATCCCCCACCTGCCCACTACAGGCATCATGGGTGGGGTGCAATAATGGAGAGTGGGATGTACTCACTGCCCCAAGCCCTCCCAGCTGGCTATGCGGTCTTCTATGTCAAACTACGTTACGCTGAGAGCTACTTTTACTGTATTTGTGTGCACTTCAGGTTTGTTGATATTGGAGGAGGTAGGGAAGGGGACAGTAACATGTTTGTATGGCGACGCAACTGTACCGACCTTAACCAACGTGTGCTACGTCACAAAACCTTCCTGCAAACATAACCGAAATGCTGACCACATGCAACTGAGACCGAAGCCTACTCATTGCCATCCGATGTTATTTACCCTTTGGTCTGGTCTTATGACTCAGCTGGAAGAACCTGCCTGCTATTTCAGCTAGGGTTCAGACTGGTCTCGAGAAACATTTCTTTGATATAGAAGGTTCATGCATATGTACAGAATCTGGGGCACGAATGAGGTTGCTTGTGTGTTCCATTGTTTAATAACCACTAAGCTTATATTAAGAACGACGCTGAACAGATGCCTGAACACATACTCCATTCTGTATGGCATACACATTATCATGATATGTACCACATGGTACTAGCATGTGTATGCAGGGAAGTCAGCTGAGATGTGGTGGTGGTGGTAGTGGTGGTGGTGGTGGCAGTGGTGATGATAATGATTTGCCATGTGATAATTATTGCTTACCTTTATCGCAGCAGGTTTCTCTGCAAAATTTAAACAACATATTTTTTTAATGTTCCATTTATATTCCGCCTTTAACATTGAAGACCATATCGGCTGCTTTTAACCTCTTGGGACAGTTTGTCAACAGCAATGGTGTTCACTCGCTTAATGGTGGTTTAGATCTTTGGGTTTCTATTATTGTGGATTAATTTATTACATTAAATTCTCACACACATTCACACTACCAGACTCTACAGAGAATGGGAATAATCCTAGTTAGAGAAAAATTCCCACCCTTCCAGCCAGGAATCGAACCTGGGATTCCTTGTACAGCAGGCAGGTACTATACCGACTGAACTATGGGGCCAGTCTAAATGCGAGTTGCTATTTAAAACAGAGTATTTATTTTTACAATACATTTGGCAACACTATAATACCTATATCATATTTTACTTGTGTAACAGTCTTTATAAGTGCAACTCATGATAACCAGTGAATGTTTTCTCATTCAAGGAGCATATTTTGTTAGGAGAAAAATATACTTTAGTTTTTCTGGGATTGGTGAAAAAGATCTCCAACCATTCTCAACACATTTATCTGAAACGCTGTAATACTTCGAAAATGAAAGCATTGAAAGCTCATAGTTGCTAAGATCTACGCACTATTTAAATAGTGCAGTAATAATAAAATTGACTCTCTGTAATCTATACATGCAACCATAGTCTGCGAAAGAAAGCTCTGGAATAAAATTATATGTGAAAAGAGTGTCTACATGCGTTTCTAGCCATTAGCATGCACTTGATGGTTTTTCAAAATTAAATGTTACTGTCAAAACGCCCATAAATCCATGATTTAAGCAATCATTCACAATGAAAGACACTATTAATAAATAATACATTTAAGCCCTTATGGCAATTATGTAAACCCATTTTTTCTGTTTCTGTTGTAATTTTTCTTATCGCAAAACTGCCTTCGCTTTGAATGATATTGACGTCTGAAGCCTGAAGTTTGCAAGCTTCTGTGAACCACTTGTGTTAATGTTTTTTGCTGGCCATTGTGAATGGGTGAATTAGATAATATGAATGACACTCATAAGAAACTTCTCAAACCAAATCTCACTCAATGAGCATGAAATAATAGCTTTCTTTCTATCTACTAAAAACACTAATTCATTAAAATTTGTAGTTTTTGGTTGAATTAATAATGCTGTATATTTGCCCACTCAGTTCCATGAATAAATTTACGCCCCAGACTGCTTATGTTCATTGCGAATTACTCATTAGCGCTTCCAGTGCTCAGCTCGGCGATAATAAAAGGCATTAAATCGATTGAGTTGTGAACGTTATGACTTGAGTGATATTAAGACACAAATTAACGTGCAATAATCCAGTCTTAAACATGATCAACTCTTAATCTCTTATTTATGCTTCCTAAGTAGTTCGTGTACCAAACTCTTACGAATTATTCAAAGAATTATAAATTAAGAAAAGATCGTGGGCAAGTTAAGTAAGGTTAATGAAATACAGTTAATTATATTGATAAAATAAAACTTTACAAACAGAATACATAACCGCAGATAGGTAGGTAATATACACAGCAATTTGTGTCATTTTTAAATACCAATGCATCCACAGAAAGATAAACAAAATAGTATTAAATATTTGCTGGCTCCAATTGGTAATTGGTAACATTAGCTGTATAAAATGGTTTACGAAGATAGCAATGGAAAACACTTACCCAAAAACGAACAGAACTACAGGAGTTAGTGCTTCGTTATTGGCAGCAGTTATGGCTGTCTGATCATGTAACTTCATCCTGCAGCGACACAAAATTTAATGGCGACTGGCACGAGGAACTGGTAAACACAAACATCCAATCAGAGGCTTGCCATGCCTTGCAGTATTGTATGGTAACTTTTATACACGCTGTGAAATTACGCTGTAAACTCTGTGATATAAACATCATTTGCACCCACAAAATTTATTTGCGCAATAGGAAAGAAAATGAAGTGGTCAGCTAAATTTTGTGTCTGCCATAATAACCTAATGGCTACAAACAACGAAAATGAGACTTTCTACATTTTCGGCACATAAAGCAAAATGTGATGATACGGATTTAAAGATAGTTCTTCTAAAATAAACATGCGTTTATTTCTGGATAAACACGTTTTGTTTTCAAGAAAAAGAATTGTACACTTAATTCTAAAAATGTTCAGTTCCTAAAGCATATGAATATTGAGGTTAACACAATAAAAGGTGAAACATTTCTCACCTCTTGCTGCTAGACCACAAATGTCATTGAGAACATGCATTTTCAGAAAATTTTCTAGAAGCTATTTTAATTATAGTAGCGTGATAAAGCATAAATGCGACTACTTTGATTATACAGGCATAGTCACCGACAGTGGTTCAAGGAAGCAAACGCAAAGCTGTCGACCTGCTCTAGGAAACGGCCTTACTTGGGAAAGTCTTCTGTACATTTTTCAGTGGTGGCCTGAATGAGGCACTGCACTCGAAATGTATGGATGGCCTAATTATCCTGAAAGTGCATATTTCTGTATACTGTTACATGGGTACGTATTTATATTCTGTAATGTTTTAATTTACTTTATGATGTAAATAACTTTCTTTGCTATTTAAGTATGTCAATTCAGTCTTTTACACTGTAAAATCAAAGTTTTAAAGATATACCTATTTGAAACAATTTAAGTGGATATCTCCAATGAGATGAATATTTATTTTAACGATGTTAAGTAGTCGAACACTGTGAAGGTTAAGCTTAGTAAAATATTAAAGAAGTTGACTCATAACTATACGTTTTACTGGATTCTACTCGTATTTTCTTATGATTGGCTGAGATTTCTAAAACGTTATATTTTTATGCAACATTAATTCTACAAAGGCCAGCTAAGCCTGTTAAAATATTTTTAACGACGTAGATGTATAACATATCCTATATTACTTTAATCCAGACATGGGCAAAATCGGCTCAAAGGGGCCACTTCACTGAAATGAGTTCTTGTCTCACTCCACCAGCCACCTCTCCCCTTCACTGCCGTTCAGCTTTGCCTTTGCTCATTTCAGGGGCAAGTGTGGCTTCGTCGGGACGTCTGTTTCATGAAAAGTGGCTGAGAGAATTTTTTGTAAGTTACAAAAATAGGAAAGTTTGCTGCTTAATATGTGAACTTCAATTTGCAAATATAAAACGTTACAACATTAAGCGCTGTCAGAAGTATAAAGCAAACTTTGGTGATCTTACGGGTATTTATTTACAATTTCAAAAGCTACTCTTATTTGTTAACATATAAAAGGGACGAAGTGAGTCCACCTTTTAGGGGTTTAGTTTCTTATTAGTTTATCTAATATAAGCTATTGTATTTCATGTTTCAAAGCATGAACGTAATAGTCTGAAAAAAATTATGCCGATCAAATAGTTTCAAAATATTTTTAAGGCTAAATAACAATGGAACTTTACTGCTTTATTTATTGCAAAAGAGAAACAATTTAGTATGTTAAACATAAGGCAGCGTGAGAATATTACGTGCATAAGATAAAGGAAGCTTATAGGCTTGAACATTATATAATTTGCCTAATCATAGTAGGTGAAGGTAATAATTATTGTGCAAATTATTTTAACAAACAAAATAGTTAATAACAGCGTAGAAATTATTACTACCGCGCAGGTGGAATGAAGTCACCACAGCGCTTGTTGTATCAAAACAATCTTCGTCACTCGGCAAGAGAATGTGAGGTGAGTAAGGCAAGTTCACTCGCTACCTCTACTCTCGTGCCCTGCCTGCTTTAATCGTGTCGTGCGTTTAATGACATAGTTGTCTCCGAAAACTACACTTCTAAATTGTCTGTCCACCACTGCGATTGAAGCATTAATGTAAGTTACCTCAGACTATCTGTTTACCCAGGCATTGAGAAGGATAAGACGATCTCTTGTTTTATTTTCATCGAACCACAAATGTTGACACTGGTTGTGTAGCACAAAGCACCGAAGAGGACTGGGAAGCATCTAAAATCAGCAGCAAACATCATGGCGGGTCGGTGAAGTCACTGGGCAGGGAAAACACTGTTCTAGCAGTTCACGTGACTCAGCGAAATGTTACTGCGCAACCCGACTTCGCGTATACTCCTGGCTCTACCTATAGTGACTTCATAATGCAATTATGCCTGTTTCGTGAAATTCACTAATCAATATATTTTTTGTTTAGAATCTGGTTATATTTGCTGATCCAGTATTACTTCAGATAGCCATGTCAGATGATTTCATTTCACACCGCAACGGCTTTAACTCTTCAGCCGCATGTTAATGGCGTAAAACTGTGTTTGAGCTATTAGTTCATTAAAAGAAGGAAGTGGTCGATTAGAACGCCACGCTCTCTTTTATCTGCTTCTGAATGGGCCCAAACGACCTAGCTATCGACGGGCTCTAAAATTCCACTCACTCACCTCACATCACCTCACCTCAGTCACCCTACTCACTCCTCACCTCAGTCATCTCACTCACTCACCACCTCAGTCACCCTACTCACTCCTCACCTCAGTCATCTCACTCACCACCTCAGTCACCCTACTCACTCCTCACCTCAGTCACCCTACTCACTCCTCACTCAGTCATCTCACTCACTCACCTCACATCACCTCACCTCAGTCACCCTACTCACTCCTCACCTCGTCATCTCACTCACTCACCACCTCAGTCACCCTACTCACTCCTCACCTCAGTCATCTCACTCACCACCTCAGTCACCCTACTCACTCCTCACCTCAGTCACCCTTCTCACTCCTCACTCAGTCATCTCACTCACCATGTCACCTAACTCACCGAATCACCCACTCCCTCACCACCTCAGTCGCCTCAATCACCACCTCACTCACTCACCACCTGTCACCTCACTCAGTCATCTCAGTCACCCTACTCACTCCTCACCTCAGTCATCTCACTCACTGCTACCTCAGTCATCTCACTCACTCATCACCTCAGTCATCTCACTCATTGCTACCTCAGTCACCCTACTCACTCCTCACCTCAGTCATCTCACTCACTGCTACCTCAGTCACCCTACTCACTCCTCACTCAGTCATCTCACTCACCATGTCACCTAACTCACCGAATCACCCACTCCCTCACCACCCCAGTCGCCTCAATCACCACCTCACTCACTCACCACCTGTCACCTCACTCAGTCATCTCACTCACTGCTACCTCAGTCACCCTACTCACTCCTCACCTCAGTCATCTCACTCACTGCTACCTCAGTCATCTCACTCACTCCTCACCTCAGTCATCTCACTCACTGCTACCTCAGTCACCTCACCTCAGTCACCCTACTCACTCCTCACCTCAGTCATCTCACTCACTGCTACCTCAGTCACCTCACTCACTGTCACCTAGTCACCTCACTCAGTTACTGTCACCTCACTCACTCAGTCACCTCACTGTCACCTCAGACACCTCACTCACTGTCACTTCAGTCACCTCACTCAGTCACCCACCTGTCACCGCCTCGCTCACTTACCACCTCAGTCACTTCACTCAATCACCTAAGTCACCTCACTCACCCACTCACCGACTCACTCACTGTCACCGTCTCGCTCACTTACCACCTCAGTCACCTCACTCAGTCGCCTAAGTCACCTCACTCACCCACTCACCGACTCACTCACTGTCACCGCCTCACTTACCACCTCAGTCACCTAAGTCACCTCACTCACCCACTCACCGACTCACTCACTGTCACCGCCTCACTCACCACCTCAGTCACCTCACTCACCCACTCACCGACTCACTCACTGTCACCGCCTCACTCACCACCTCAGTTACCTCAATCAGTCACCTAAGTCACCTCACTCACCCACTCACCGCCTCGCTCACTTACCACCTAAATCACCTCACTCAGTCATCTCAGTCACTTTACTCACTCATTCACTCTCCCTGGATTATTGTAGATAGTGCTTAAATGTTATCTAGAGTATTCTAAAACAAACTGTTGCATTCTCCTAATACTGCACTGCGCGCTGCAGTTCAGTACATGCAGAGGAGCGCGTAGCGTAGCTATCTGAAATATGCATGCGTGTATTCGATGAAATACAAAGAAAGCTAGAGCTAAAAGCTATGAAGCTGCTGCATAGAGATGCTTTAAACTCAGGCGAAATTATTTCCAGCTCCGAATATCGCAGAAAGTAAATTATTGCTGCAATAAAATGGCCGAATGAAAAAATAAATAAGAACAGTAAGTTTTACCTCAGTATTCGGATCTTTCCAGAATATCCAGCTGAACGGAAAGCCTGAAAAAGGAGAAGAGGAGAAGAGAAGTAAACAGAAAAAAGAAGTGTACAGCGACTTGGCAGTAATTCCTTTAGAAACAAGGGGAAAAACTTTAAATCCTCTCTTGATTCTCTCTTTTGTGTCGTGTTGCTTCATAAGAAGTTTATGTTTCGCTCACATAGTCGCTGATCTAGATCAGGGGTGTGTAAATTAAAATAGTGTTGGTGCTATTTTTATTTAATCAAGAAAGAAGAGGTAGCTATTGAAATAGTCTAAATATTTTACTGAAATGTATGCTATGTTAAACAACTTATTTACAACTTTGCATAAGTGAACTTGGTTTGAGATAATTCATTGTTAGAGCTATAGGCACTAGGCACTCAACGTGTGCTATGCCTCCCCGAATAAAATCAATGGCATTTCATACATGTGTTGAAGTTTTCACAGGCAAGCTTTCACTGCATTTCTATGAGCATAAACATTACTATACTCGTAGAAATGTGCCTGAAAACTATACAGTGCTAGAACTCCTCTTGTTGACTTGGGACTCCGGGATCAAAACCGATTTGGCAGGACCTACTGACTGAAAAAGTGAAAGAATAGGGAAGGGAAGGAAGGGCATTTCAAATCCTAACAACTTGGTATGGTGATTCTGCATGAAATGAATACGCTGAAAGAATGAACCTGCACCATGTGAGTATGCTATTAAAATGATTTGTTTTGGGACATAGAGCAAAAGTGTTATTGTTTAGAAAAACCTGATACTGCTTTTCAACTACAACAGGCTCAATATATGATAATATAGGCTTGATAAAACTCTTATTTTAATTTTTAAGTGTTTATCCATTAGCTGACTTCCTGATATGGATTCAAATGAAAGAAACTGAAAAGTTTGCTGTAGTATTAGCCACATGTTGGGAGCAAATTTGAAGCGGTAAATATGTGTTGTACGTCACACGTTGATGAGACAATTTTGAAGTTACAATATGCTCCTTTTAGGTGAAGCTGTTAGAAGCAATAATGCCTCATGCCGGCTTACAATATCTCAAATTCCTTTGGTTCAGCTTCCTGCAGCCGGTCGAGCACTGAGATTTCTTACCCAGGGTATGCGTGGATTTTGTTTAGAAAGGATGCTACTAATTATAGTAATAACGTACTTTAGTGTTTTCAATATTTCCAATGAAACATTGCCAACAAAGGTAGATAAAACAATTCATCAGTCAAAACTGTTCGCGTATTTATATGCTTCACTGTGATATAACTTTATAACTTTGTAACCGCTGGTTTCGATGTATTCCACGTAAATTAGATGCTCCAAAAATTACGAGGTGTTCGCTTTGACAGACAGTGAAGAGTATGTGCTCTATGAACACTTTCCTCTGTAAAAGCGTTATAACAGCCCCACACAGTCCGCAAGGCTAGCCTTTTCACCTTCGTTTTCTCTATTCATTCTTTAAGTATTATTCTGATTATCATTTTTTTAAATAATATTTTAAGTGATTGATTTTCTGAACCTATAATTTCGTTGTTAGTAAAACACATTCTGCCTATTATTGAGAGTATTCACTTCTACTTTGTTGGTACCTGTGAATAGTAAATAGAGAAAGTATTCCTCTCAACCCAAAAATACAATGTCCAAATGTTACCGCGCGCATGAAAAGTATAATTCAAAAATAGAACATCGGATGAACACCAAACTTGGTATGTACTTTAGTGCCTTCTGACGCAAACGTTCCTTTCCGTCGAAGACGTCGCCTTTGAGACCTATAAGATCTCGTGTTTGGTGTCCAAACTAGCTCTAGCAAGAGGTCCTAATCTACAGGTATGCGTGAGTTGTGGTAGGAATGGAACCAAACGAAGAATTAACCAACATTTAACTTTATTTGCGAATTTCCAGATTTGTAGAGAACTGCCGACGATATTTAAATAGAATGTAACTTTGTAACTTCAACTACAACGTTATAACACTTTAACTTTGTCACCCCTTAGCAACCGCCGAATTATGTATACGCGCCAGCTTACGTACAACTCAGAAATTGCACGTGTACTCTCGGCTCGATTCAAGACGAGTGTGTGTTACGTTGCATTTGTTTCGATGGCTGGCATTCACGCCAGCCTCGCGGTATCACCATGTTAGAATATAGGTTATGGATTCTTGAATAACTTCACTGAAGAATTAACCATTTCTTAAATCACTTAAAATTACACACTATAAATGAAAATAATCATTTTAGTTTAATAGTTCAACTATAACAAGTAGAACTTACGAAAACCAGGTGAAAAACTGTTCAATTGCTCAAAAGAAACCGTTAAAAAGTGCAGCGAAAAACATCTGTTATAATTCTCGTACTACAACAAGAAAACTACTGAAAAATTAATTTTGATTAATTTACAATATTTACAAATAAACACAATCACTGAAACAGCATATACGGCCAATAATTCACAATCAATTAAACAAAACTAACACGTGTTGCCCCATAACATTCCACACTGGTAGCCACGTTTGTTAGCATGCCAGGTTCTCGGCTATCAGCTGATCGGCCCGGGCCATAGCCTGAGATTCACGCCAGCCTCGCATTTGTTTTGCGTGAGCAACACGAAGGAAGCGATTTCCATTGGCTAACTTTAGAGCACATCATGGTAAGATAGGAATCAGCTCGCGGAATCACTATGGCTTCGTACAAACAACAATTGTAACCTTATCACTCATTTAAATCTGCCTAGGCTTCCATTCTAGAGACTTTAATCTATTCAGCTTTATTACGTCTTCCCTTTAACTATCGATTAGAATCTTCTTTTGTTTCTTTCTGTTATCAACTACATATATTCACATTATAATTTCGGTTTCACTTCCTAGGATGCGACACAAGGATTTAAAGAAAATCTTTTTGTCCCAAATTAACCTTTATATGGAGATCTAGCTGTCTCATAATGGTCCTAATAGTTTTGATATTCGCAGAACAAAAGTGTAAATCTCGGGTTTTTCCTCTTCGTTCTAAATAAATCTTGTGTAATTCTAGTGAACTAGTAAGGCATAAGGGACAGGGAAAAATAAAAAAACTTAAATGTGATTAAACCAAACAACTTACATCAAAATAGGTTTTGTGGTATTAATCATTTCCAAGATATTTGTTATTTTTTTGAATTTTCAAATACGTTATACTTTTTAATCACTAAGTTGTAATTAATTTCTTTCAAAGAATGAAGCTTTAAAGCTAGCATATAGCGACCCACTTTTTAAAGATTTTACTATTTTTCAGTTTGTGTCCGCTTGTACCTTCAATTAAATCTGTGGTAAACGTATTTCTGCAAACATTTATCTCGATTAACATGAAGTAGATAGAATAAGAGTTTGAAGGGTGGTTTATAGAAGAGAGGGTAGGAAAAGACACGTAAATGTAACACATCAGTGGTACTTTCTCACCGAAATATTTTGAATAAGATTCTAATAATGGTAATTTTTAAATCCTTGAAAGGTTGAAACCCATTGGAAATTAGTAACTTCAAAATGCATTTCTACTTTAACGCTTTCGACATCAAGTATGAAGAGAAAAAAATAAAACAAAACAAAATGAGTGTCACATGTTGCATATCCTCGAACCTTTACTTTGTTTTTGTCATACGGTCCTTGTGTGGTCTAGGAACATGCTACTCTGACAGAGAATGGCAAACTAAATATCTTGGATTATTTAGTTATTTCAAATAAATATTGCTCTGTATCAAAATAATCCAACAATGTTATCTGCAAGAGAGGAGAGTATATCCTGTGATTTATTTGTATGTTTACGTTTGGTTTTTCTACAATTCATTAGGCAAAAGCTTCATGGATTAGAACTAAATGTTTGCAATGATATCGCAGGCCGTTATTTTGACACCCCTGCACTAAATAGTTAATGTGTCTTGAAATAAAACAGCCTTTGTTTAAGCGAACCGTAGAGTTTCCATTTAACAGACGTGGTTATATCTTTCAGGCGAATTATGTGTGACGCTAAATTTAGCATTTGAAGGCGTGCACTTTTTAATGTGTTTACGAGTGTTTAAAGTTGATTCATGCTGGGTTTGTATCGCATCTAAAATCGAAACTTAACAAGAAAGAACGTTAGTTGAGTTGGGTATTGCGGCTCTCATGTAACTAATAATCGATTGTAGCATCCAATCTTCTGCAACGCTAGAGGATAATGGCTGCTCGTTCAAATCGAGTAATGTGAAACTGATAGCTTTACAGATGGTCGGTTTCTATTAATAACTGTAGCTCTTGTATTTTCCCCTCTATGCTTTCGGTTTATACGTTCTTAAAATAAAGGTTTAGTTTTCCATTCTTACTTGTTCGTTCTGTTCGAGAACTTAGAAGTAATTCGCCAGAACAAAAATAAGGTTATTGTTATCTAACATTGCACACTGTTAACATTTTTCTCGAACCACTTTACGAGAGAAGGCACGAGAATATTAACCTCGACTGAGGTTTAATTAGAACTTTTGAGGAATAAAATGTAACAAAGTATGGAAATAATAAAACATTATTAAAATGCATAGTTAAATTGTAAGATGAAATTTGCCGCGGAACAAAAATATGCGATTCATATGTAGCTTAGTGCGCTGATTACGATAGTGGATACTGTATTTTGCTATCACAAACTTTCTCTGAGGACGCAATTTTATCTGCGCAAAACTGCATGATTTTTGCTGCCGCATTTGCATTCTACTTATTTTATTGCCATTGCATAAAGAAGGGGTTATGGAAGATTAGTGCAGGTAGAGTAGAGTTGCAGTTTCATCAGTCAGTGCCTAGTGAGATCATTGAGTAACTATTTCTGTAGTGTGTGTGAATATCCTAAAGTGAATAATATTGTTAATGTATATTTGAGTAGTTTTCCTGTTCAGCAATGTCTAGGAAATGTATTCATTCACCGAACCGTTTCTGTTTTGTGTGTGCTGAGTTTACAACAAGGTATCAAAAGAATCCCATTTTCCACTTGTCAAAAAGGCGTACGGGTGTGTATTTTGAATCAAAGGTGGGTGATGTTAACGGTTGGGCACCACAAAACTGTTGCTTGTATTGCTCCTGCTATTTAGGAGGCTAGTTTCATGGAACTCGCTCACGTATGCCATTTTGCTTAACAAAAATAACAGGCACCTCAGGGAAATCAACAGTTCTTTTTATCCAAATTTTGAATCTGCAATGCACCCAGTTCCACGTTCTGATTCTCTCCCAGTTCTAAAGCCACCAATGGAATGGGCACTGGAAGATGAAGCAGACAAGACATCGACAACCCAACATATAACCAAGATCACAGAGATCATGATTACATGCCATCCACATCACGGCTACTACCACAGCCATTATCACAGTCAGAATTGAACGATCTTATATCCAAATCTTTCAAAAAGAGAAGCAGCGTTACCTGGGTCTGTCTTCAAGAAAAAACGCTTGCTACAACCAAACGTCAATATCATTCTGTAACGACAGCTTGTTCTATCCACATTTTTCTCAATGACAGCGGTTTTGGTATTGTAATGACAGCGATGAGTTGCTTAAAGAGTTTGGGTTGGTTCATAATCCAGAAGAATCGCGCCTGTTTATAGATTCCTCAAAAAGCAGTCCTCTTACATAACGGAAACAAGAAACCTTTCATACCAGTGGTCCACTCAGTTCAGTTAAAGGAAACCTACAGTAACATGAGGCTGCTTCTGAGGTATACTAGCCATTTGAATCACAAATGGAAAATTGTAGGTGATCTCAAAGTTCTGGGACTACTAGAAATGCAAACTGGTTGTATAAAACTTTGCTAGTTTTTGTGTCAGCACTGGGACAATAAGGGAAGGAAAAACTATTATGTAGTCATACAGTGGCCTTTGAGAAAAAGCTTTAATCCTGGTGAAAGAAATGCGTCATATGAACCGCATGTTAATAAAGATAGTGTGCTGTTACCACCGCTGCATCTGAAAATGGGGTTTATGAAGAACTTTGTTTTGGACAAAGATGGTTGGAGTTTTCAGTATTTAATATCTAAATTTCCTAACATTACTAACGCAAAAATTCATTGGACCTCAGATTCGTGAGATGATCACAGATATTATGTTGGAAACGTTGCTAAGTGAAAAAGAGCTTGGCTGCAACAGTTCGTGGGAAATGTTAGGTCTAAGAACACATACTGCACTGTTACACCCCTGTTATGGGGTGCAACAAGTTTTTGAAATGGCATTCTCTTCATTCCCATTTGGATTGTTTCCGTCTAATCTTGAAGATGTGAGTGACGAACATGATAAAGAGATTTCATCAAGATTTAGCTGTATGGAAAGACAATATAAGGGAAGATAACCTACTGGTGGATTATTATTGGACGGTCCTACAAGAAATTTTACCAGCCATCCACAAACAGAAAGCTTTTAGGAAAAGTTTTCAAATTGTGAGTACATTGTATGCTTTGTTCAGCTTACTGCTTTTTTGGAGGAATGTTTCATAATTTTTTTCCCTAGGGCGTCTTCCCCTTATTCAGAGGTTACCCTCATCGCCCGGCCGCTGCGTCCTCCAGCCGCAGCCAAGGCCACGGAGGAGTGCAGGTTGGGGGTGGCGGGGGTCAGCACGCCGACTCTCCCGACCGTAAGGCGACTACTTTGACCTTTTTAGGGACGCTACCTTTCTATCAGGATAGCTCCTCAATTGGCCCCCCAGGGACCTAACGAGGCTGAGTGCACCCCGTACCAGACCTCCCAGCGGGGGAAAAATCCCATGCCGGTACCGGGGATCGAACCCGGGTCCTCCGCGCCACAGGCAGGCGCGCTACTACAGCGCTACGGAGGCGGTCATGTTTCATAATACAAAGATAATTTTATTATATGATCTGTATTTTATTCAGCAACAGGCTCCTTATCTATTGTAATATACTCATTTTAAAATGTCTTTAAATTTGCCAATTTGTTTTTTTATAGACTGAACATATATTGCTACTTATATGAAATATAGGCATATCTTTTCCAAAAAAATTGGTACGTGAAGGAGCTTTTCTGATTTCATTTTCGTAATCAGCATATATAAACACCTTACTTTCACCTCGCGACAAAACAAAGTTTAAATTTGTTGCACTGTGTAATCTCTAGGTAAATCTAAAATCAATCACTGCAGATCAATCGCTTCCTCGAAATGTTTTTGAAACAGTAGCTAGGGAATCGGTATTCTCTTCATGAGCATAGACAGCCACGGTTGGCTAAAGTTCGTTTCCTTTCATTGACCCAAATTGGAGTAGTTACTAAATTTAATTTCTAACAACACTCGTATGCTCTCTTAAAATATATAACAATATTTAATTTTTAATAAATCTGATGTGAACACTCACACGACTTTCTCTGCTCATTAAAAATGCACAAATATCCACTATATAAATATATTTTAGTTTTCACACATATGATTGTTCTGCTCACGTTATGTTATTCCTGATATATCTCGTCCCTAAGAATAATTTAGAATAAAGCCACAAGTGCTTAACTACAAAAAGCAAACCTAAACAGCATTCAAATGCTAAAGTTTGTATAGGCTTTTCCAAGGGGAAAAAGAAAGAAAGAAGAAGAAAAGGAATACAGAAAGAAATACCCTTAAACTAGCGAGCATAGAGACGTAATACACAACATGGAATATTTTTAAAACGACTGTTGCATCATTAAATGAAGCTGCGATAGAATACTTGTAACTTACAAGAACCCACACTGCAGGTTAGTTATGAATTCACCACTTATTGGCGAATATGGATCTATCCTGTTTTTGGGTGATGTTACTACAAACCCGAAGCTTGAAGCTGTCGTCAGACTACTGCTATTGCACTCTGAAATTCAAGTAAATGCTCCAAATTAATCCGTGTAGTATTTCTATAAGCCAGAAGTGCAACCGGAGATTCTAGGAATAGGCCTACTTAAGTATTGTGACGTTGGGATCGGTGTACAACAATGGGCGGACGAAGCCAAGCTATTTCACACCCATGCCGAGCCGTGAGCGGGTAGAGACGTTTAAAGCCGAGCTGCCTCGCGCGACTGCGTGTGCACGTGACCGTAAATAGGCGGCAGAAACAAAAGAAATCGAGAACGTTTGCGAGACTTCTAGCTGAGTCATGGTGGTGAGTGTGTGTGTGTGTGTGGAAAGTTTCTCGAAAGGTCGTGTGACGTCATCCCTAATATAAAAGGACATGGGAAAGAGGCAGAGTCTGAGTGAGTTTAGGAGTAGAGCTAAGGGCATAAGTCGGTTGACAGCGTGTGTGAAACTACTGCGCATGTGTGCGTCGTCCCGGAAGATACGTTGGTCATACGAGTGAAGAAAGACTCTGAAAGGACAGTGCAAGGTTATGAGAAGGACAGTTGCGAATTGTGACAGTAGGAAGGACTGGACTGTATTAACTACGAGAAGAAAACTATATAGTAACACTTGTATTATTGGCATTTTGTTACAATATTTTACTCTCCCTATTTATATGTGGCTTCTTGGCGAGATTGATTTGGAACACTGGTAATTACTAAATAATGCTTCGATCCTATGTTAGCATCACAGCATGAGTGGCTTGTAACTGGACATATCAGCCGAGAAGCTTGTGGATATTTCCCATGCCGTATCACGGGCCATTGCTCATCTTCATGATAGTACTCAAGCGGTTGGTCATCATATTCCCGTAAAATCCACTAGTAGACCAAAACTTTAACCTGGTCGGTCACTGCGTTTAACGCCGTTAACAGAATACCTCCTGGAAAGCATTTGTGCTAAACACCAAATGCGTCGTCTGCGGCAATGCCAGCGGCAGGAGTAGCAACGTTAATGCCTTAATTAACTCATCCGCCAGGTCAAGCATATTCTGAACGAGAATCGCTGCAGTAACTACCAAGGCTTTATACACTGGTACTTCGTTGTGAAGGAGACGAGATAGATACATCAAACATCCTATGTACAATCACTTAGGTCTAAAATTCTGACCAGCAACAGTGCTCTTGACAGCTGAGAGATTTTAGCCATTTTAAATGTACATTCACAGTGAAATCGTCATTTTGTCATAACTTTAACTTCCTGGGAGAAGTTCAATAGAGTTTACATGTTTCTAGCTTACAGCGCAGTTACGAGGATGTCTTCAAGAGAGAGATTACATACGTAATGCATTTCTTGCCAATCAAAAGTACTCCTAAGGATGATGTTCTATTTGTGTTAAATCACTTTCCTAGGAAAATCACAGCTTTTCCTTCCCTCCGCCTGTCATTTTTGCAGTATTTTCCGAAAACCTGGGGACGTATTGAAGTCTATACAATAATACATATACCAAATAAGCCTTCTGGCTCATCACTGAGCTATCGGCCTTAAAAGTTATTTGCCAGTTAGCTCTTCATTATATTTATATTCATTCCATTTAACCTCATAATTTTGGATTTCGACAAGGCCATTCGAATGTTCAACTATTAACCCTAGCTAAACACAACTCCAGGGTACGAGCCCTCCCCTCAAACAACGCATTGTAGCAGCAGCAGTAAAGAAAAGGGCTAACGCTCCAAAATGCATTTGCAGATTTCATATGGTATTCACAGAAAATTAAAAATGTACATTTTATTAATATGCAAATATCGTAAACATGTGCTGTTTTAATTAAGACTTAGACCTATTTTTGATAATATAGAAATAACGAGTACATTTCCATATTAAGGGTAGTTTGGGGGGAGGAAGTTTCCTGAAAATCTCCCAGTGGCAACTTCAGAATGTGCAGGACGTAAACACTAAATTTTGTGCTTATCTGCCTTTTCATTTTTAAATAATACTTCTCTCTCTCACTCATCCACACACACACACACACACACACACACACACACACACACACACACACACACACACACACACACACACACACACACACACACACACACACACACACACTTGCTAAACTTTTCGCTAAACATTTCGGTGAAATCTTGATACACTACTAAAATGGAGGTGCGTAAACCAGGAAGTAATCGAACCTAGGATATAGGGCGACGGCGAGACCGTTACTAGGTAAGAGCACTCCAACCGTAACATTAGTTTGCCAAAAAACAGATTGGGTATAGTACCGGATTTTAGTTAACAAGACCAGAGGGCAATATGTATCATCATAACATGCTAAATATCCATATTCATACATAGCGAAGCCCTATCTTCGCTCTTATGTGTAAATGACGTCACCTTGTCCCTTCACTCCACATCCGAAAACAAAGCATTTTAAGACATGCGTTTATATGAACTTTTTTTGTTCTTTCAGTGTAAGAAACTTATCCAGAAACATTGTAAAAGCATATTTGAATCACTCTGCATATGTTCGCATATGTACAAATCACATGCACACACATCCACAAGAAGATGCATTATATACTAGTACAGCCGGCTCCAAAAGTTTTCCGATGGATGAGAGGGTGTAGGGGCAAGAGACGAAGAATTTTCGTATGATTACTTGTGCCTGGTCCAAGACGGCTTTCGTGTGGTTGGGGGGGGGGGGGGGGGCGAACAAGAAGCTAAATGCTTCTTTTATTCTATCCAAACGACAGAAATCAGCACATTCTTTTCTGCACCTTATTGTTTTTGTAGTACCGTTAATGGCGCTTAAGAAACGTGTTTAAACAATTATTTAAACAAAGATAGTGTATATGATGTATTTCTCGTTAATAATAATGATATTAATAATAATTATTTTAATAACCATTTTAACAAGAAATATGCAATGGACTATTTTGCGTGTGTAAGTTTTGGATGTAAAGTTGTAAGAAATTTAACACAGATCCATCTTGAGTACAGAATATAAAGCTTCCAAACACTGGCACATTCAGCTCTGACAGTTATATTTAATTAGACTTTGAAATACATATACAAGAATATGCATGTCGTTCTTAGGATTTTCTGCAATTAAAAAAATAAGAAACATGTGATAAGCATAACAATGTCTATTAACCCTAAAGTGAACAGAAGACGTTAACTTCCTAATTATTTGGGTATATTTTATCTGCCCATGGACACATATGAAATTTCTACACATATGGATTCTAGGGTTTGAAAATGTGGAAACAAAAATGCTATACATAATAGCAAGGAATGTAGGAAGTAGCTGTCGTGAAAATTCACGCATCAGTTTGTATCATTTGCAGTGCAGTAAAATTGTTAGTGATTTAAGTGAACTATTTATGCATAGATTATCTATTATATGCGTACCATGTTTTTCGTTTTAAGCCTTACAAGTATTTTAATGGGTATTAACAATTCACAATCACACATTTTCAGGACAAATTTTCATGGAGCTAGGAGAAATTATTTTATTATTTTTAGTGCGTCTTAGAAACGTGGCCTATTAAAATTGTTTAAACTTTTTAAAATGTAATTTCATTATAGAGTGCTATGATGCCTCTAATCCCGAATATTTAGTTTCCATCCTCGCTGCAAGTTCGTTCTGGATTTATAATGTTAAGTTCTTTTTTTTTTTTTTTTTTTTTTCCCACAGATTACTTTCTTATGACCAAGTGTAAGGGAACTGTTGGAATATTTTCTTTAGACTTACAAACGTATTACATTCCTCATTACTTTCCGATGAGTCTGGGTGGCTTATTGCCTTACCGACGCGGCTAGGGACGCGTGGGTCGGAAAACATTTGGAGCCGGCAACACATGTACAATACGGCAAAATAAACTTAAAAGCCCTACACTGTTATGCATTTATTTGCAAACACGGATATCCACTCTACGATGTCTATGAAAATCGGCTGGCTGCTGCCAATGTTGCGTGTTTCGAAATACCGTAATGTTGATTTTAATGGCTGGCAGAACGTTATTGCCATAAAAGTTCATTAAAATAGGAGAAACTCTCCTAAAACTTGATGCTAGGCTAACCGCTGTTCTTTATTTTTATTTCATTTAATTTTTTCCATTTAATGTTCCTAAATGTTTGTACTGTTATTAAACGAGCATTTTTAAACCCTAAAGGCTCATTTATATCTCTATTTTGAACCGAGTACCTATAAGCTGCTTTATAATTACCAATACATCGCTAAACAAACATTTGCGTGTAATTTGCTGCCCCGAGAAAAATTCAAAATGATACAATACACACGCCTAAAGGAATTAAAACGAACACTTGTTTACTTTTAATTTATGGCACGAAATACACTAAAACAAAGTAAATCAGTTTATCAGAGAAAAAGTAATTGCAATTTACATACAAGGGTATAATGCTTTTTAGGACTAGCTTTCCTTGCTTCTGAGCAATGAAACAAATATACCACAGGTTCGTAAGAAGTAACATTGACAAGAATTGTTAAAATGTTTCTTGAAACTAATGTTTTATACTTCATGCAAAAGCCATTACAGAACACAAGAACGTTAAATTAAGGACAACGGCATGTGTGGATGACTAATGATTTTTATTAAAATGTCATACGACATTTGCATGGCTAAGATGTAGGTATACCTTGAATATTCTGGGGAGAGCTTTTGAATATATTTTGTTATACTTTGTGCAATTGGTAATCATAAATAGATACAAATTGAGCATACAAAAGATCTAGAGGTCATTGAAACGCACACTTTAGGTGATGTAAGTTGTTTAACATTAGCCGCTTTTGAAATACTCGCCTTCCTAGGTTAAAGAATTCTGCGACATTTATATTAAAAAAATACACAAATCTTATTTGCGCGGATGAGTTTATGTGTGAACGAACGGTTAATTATCATTGTCCATAACGTTTTGCGGGTGTTTCCGGTAACGATTGACTCTTGACTGGGACACGGTGGTGAGAGAGAGACCTAAGTACACATTGTTCCTCCGCTCACGTTCTGCGCAGTTGGGGTTGTGGGTGAACCAGGTGAACAAGCCACCCCTGGGTATTTGTGTCAATGCGATTATTGTCTTACATAATAACTACAGCACACGTGTCCAATCTCTTGGGATAGTGAAGATCGGGTCCACATTTTGAACAGCAACTGATGATCGGAGACAGCAGATACCAGATTCTGATGACATGTCATGGATTAATTGTTGCATCACAAGCATTGCTAACGTGTGTATAAATCCTAACCACGAGTACTAGATTATGAAAATGCATATTTATTAGGTAATTGTTTTGTTATTCAATGTAGTTATCTATTTCAAGGCATTTTAATAGTATTGTTTTGTTATTTTCTTTCCCGTACCGTATTTAATATTTTTTTGCAGTTACATGAATACATAAAGATTTTCATATTATTGAACTTTTACATAATGATAACTATTCAAACATCAGAAATAGCATTATTCAAGTGAAAAATAATAACTTCTTTGCTCGCATTCTTGGAAAAAGATCACACTTCTATCAGTCTGAAAAGAGTTGCTTGTTGGTAGAATAAAAAAATCAAGGGAGAAGGTATAATTATTACTATAATGAGTTCATACCCCAAGCTAAACATTTAACATTAGTTTTACTTTTTTGTGTTATTAAATACGTACAGTCAGATTGCTTTTGTCTTTGCCCTGGTGTCATAGTGGTCATTATCAATGAATTTTGTATATCTGAAAACTCAAGAGTTAGCGCTACAGTTTTATAATACCTGCTTTGAAAACAAATTATGAAAAAAGTGAAAGTTAAGTGAGGAAAGGAAGTGGAAGTAACAAAGTTAAGAAGAAAGTGAATCAGTGGGGTGTAGGAAATTATTAACAAATGATACTGAAACGAGAAAAATGAGGGGGAAAATAAATTTTAGTATGGTATGGGTAAACTAAATAGTAATGATCTTAGGGAAAAGGAAAATATGAGAATTTGGTGAAGATAAGTAAATCAAAAGACGAAAGTTAAAAAGACAGCTTTGAACAAGGTTAATTAACTGTAGTCAAAGAACAAACACCACACGCCAAATATATTATACAGAGAATCGCAGGGCCCAAGTTCATGGGGAGCCCCATGAGGTATATGCTTAGGTATTCAATAAATTCATTCCATACATTAATTAAAGCTCAGTTTTCAAGTAATGTTTGTCATTAAAAAAATAAATAGGTCATTTTCCAAACATATTTGGATTATCAAAATCTGGTCCTTATGATCCAGCCTCAGTTAAGAATGTTAGGGGAATTTCCTTGGAATCTTCAGATAATATGAGTGGACTGTGATTGGCATTACTCAGTTGTATTGCATTGTATTTAAAATATAAAAATTGAATCTGTAAGAGCCTACGTTTGAATGTGCCAATGGTAGGTAACTGATACATAGTCTCTGACTGTCACACTCTGATCTTACAGATTTTTACAGCTTTCAGTTTTGATATTTTATTCCCCTTGTAGTGGCCTGGGTCTTGCCTTTCCCGCCACATAATATAAAATGATCTTACAGTTCGATTTCGAACCAATGCGGCTGTAACGGTTCATAAATTTTCTGTAAGAATGGTCCGCGATTAAAATAATCTTCATAAATAATATCTAATGTTCGGTTATTAATACACTGTAACACAATGGGTGGTGATATTTTGCGTATTCACTTTGACTTACAGTTCGTTTGCTGGAGAGGATATTCCAGGAGTGTTGGAACTCTCATACCCATGTGCAGTTTCTTCTCCGAACTCAGACTCACAATCACTATTCCTATCCAGTGAGTCAGTATGTATATCTGTTAAATCCCCGACGTGTTTTTACATGCCATCACATAACATGCATGCAAACGGCTCATCCTCCATTCCAATCACATACTCATTATCCGGTGTGTTACTTCGACGTGCCTTTCCGCGAAGCAGGTTAACAACATTCACAGGATCAATTCCAATAGCAAGACCGCCGAAATCGCTCCAGACGAGGCATCCGTTTGAAGCACACATTTTTTAGAGAAGTCCGGTACTGCCAATACTGGAGGTGACATTAAACATTCTTTTAATCTAATAAACGCCTTTTCCTGCTCTGTATCCCAATGGAACTTTACTCCTTTCCTACGTAACCTATTTAATGGTTCGGCCAAATCTGCATAATCGGGAATAAACTTCGAAAAGTAATTAACCATTCCCAAAAATCTTGTTATATGCTTAACCGTCCGCGGTCGCGGATATTCGCGAATCTTAACTACTCTGTCAGGATCTACTCGTACTCCCTGTGATGAAATAATATGCCCCAAAAATCTCAATTCTGAGGTAGCGAACTTCACTTTTTGCGGATTAACTGTTAACCCCGCGTTACGTAATCTCGTAAACACCTCTCTTACATGGTGAAGATGTTCCTCAAAGGTATTTGAGTAAATGCAAAGATCATCTAGATAATGATAAAGATAATTAAACTTAATATCTCCAAAGATCTTATCTAGTAACTGTGTTAAGACCTGAGCTCCCACCGCCAAACCAAAGAGTAGTGAAGTAAATTCGAACAAATTATAATCGGTGGTGAAGGCTGTATACCGCAGAGAATCCTTATGTAAAGGGATCTGGCAATACGCACTGTTTAAATCCAAAGTTGTAAAATACCTTTCTCCCGCAAACCAATGAAATGAGCAATGAATATGGGGTAACGGGGTTGAATCCGCAGTTTTTGGTTCAACTGCCTATAATCCACTACTAACCCCACCTCATTATTTGGCTTTGGTACTACGAACACTGGACTTGAATAATTTGACTGGGAATGTACTATCACTCCTGTTTCTAACATTCCGTTCACTTTCTTTCTTAATGAATTTAGCCGATTTGGAGGTAGCCGATAAGGCGGTAATCGTACCGGTGTTTGATCCTGTAACTGAATTTGATATTGCATAAGGCTCGTTCGTCCCAGACGTTTCGTTAACACATCAGTAATCTCATGTAAAAATGGTTTACATTTCCGCTACTGTTGCGATGATAAATGTCCCAAATCAATTTCCATTTTTGGCCATTCTTATTCCACATTAGAAATAACTGTACCCCTTGAACTCTCTTTTAACCAAGTTTGCAGTGGAATATAAGTACTCGGTTAAAAACCAAAATAAGCTTTTGCTCTCGCTAGATCCACTACCATTTGTGTATGTCTAACAAAATCCGCTCCTAGAATCAGTGGTACAAATAATTCCTCTATCACATAAACTTTATAGTTCCAACGAAACTCTCCAATTTGCAATGGAATTACTAAGGATCCAATAATCTTCAACGGACTACTATCTATCGTAATAAATTGCGTTTCCTCAACTATTAGATCTCTACGTTTATCCTTAACATACTGTGGATTAACCAATGTTATCACACTGCCCGTGCCAATCAACGCAAATGAGGGAATCCTATTTACCTCTACCTTTATAAAAGGCAATTCTTTACGCACTAGATCCTGTACTGCATTTATTCCCTGACCCAGCCTTTCCCTTAATTGCCAGGAATTTCTCCCAAAAGACGAGTTTTGAAATATCTGCTCTCCCTTACGACGTTTAGTATAACAATCTTTTACCATATGACCTGGCTTATTACAGTAATAACACACAAACACTTGTTTACTCTCTTGTTTCGTTAGCTCGGCATTCGGTGGTAGTTGCCCCATTTGACTGTGAGGACCGCCCCCTTCTGTCGACGTCATGCGAGATATCGCCATTTGAGCGAACAATTGCAACAGTAATAATCAGAGCTAATTAGACCGTGATGAATTAACGTTTTTATAGATCTCGCTGTTGCTATTTGGGCCTGTATGCTACCTGATGTCTATGCATCCTCTATGTTTGCATAGAGCTTTCATGTAATGTATCTTTGGAATACACAGTCTCATGTTTTGTATTCGCTGCCTCTCACATTCACTGCATTAATGGGAATTACTAATTAACAGTTTCAATGCTAAAAAGCACTTAGCCTCCTTACAGTCACTTATAGTTATAATTCATACTCATTGCTATGCTTTGTTGAAGACAGTGAATGTCCTTAATTAAGTTAATTAGTGCTTTTGGAATTTTTTAGGCGTTACTGAATATAATAGTTTACTCACCAACGGGGAATGCACTGATTATTTTAATACCAAACCAACATTTCTGGTTAGTGTCAAACTCAAAGTTATTCAAACTCAAACAGTAGTTTCAAACACTTGCTTTGGACAGGTTTAACACACTTCCGAAGAATGCCCTTTCTGGCCCAAATAAGCTTAAGCCTATAATTGTAATAATAACTTAGAGACTACAAGTTTTACCTGTATTAACATCTGCTGCAAGTTCTTGAAATGAAAGACAGACTACAGTTTCTGGAATAGTCTGTAGGTCTATCTATAGTTACATACATAATTATATTGTTTCAGAATCCTTTTTATATGTTTTAATAATGTTATTTTATATTGTTTCAACCACGTGGTCAAATCGCTACGGATCTGTTAGGAGATATATCCTGAATCGGTGAGTGGCAGACAGTTGGCCTGCTAGGTGCTACGTCTGTACCATATCATCTTACTTCGTCAAGTGTCCAGAGGCCTTAGTACTAGGCAACTGTATTGGCAGCTTCTACAGATGTTTGGCAGCTGCGTCTCTTCAACTACTCTCGCACATTATCCTGAACTCAGCGATGTTTTCGAAGACAGGACTTTTCATGTCTTCTACGCAGTCGTACGGTAAAATATATCATAGAAGGCTGTTGGTTTTATTTTCCGCAATTGTTTTTTCTAGGTTAGCCAAGGGTTGAGGTAAAACGCTAAACACATGGCCGCTTCCTTTTCTGTTTACAGGAGTTTGTGATGTCGATGCTGGACCCGCTTCAGCATTTAGTACTTGAAATTCTGTTTGAGTTGGTTAAAGCAGCTGTGAAACAAAATGTAAACCGGTACAAGGTAACATGATACAGTGAAATTCACAAGTGGTAATTTTGGGGTATGGGCAAGAACGCTCAGTTGTTGCTTGAGCAAAGCACAGGCCATCTTGACTTGGACCGTTCATAGCAGTAGATTCTAGGGCTCAAGATATAGCGTGAAGTAGTACATGTGCCGGGCACATGGCATTAGGGTGCCGTCCAGTCTACCTCTTCATTATCGTGGATAGATGGCAGCGATTCACTATTACATCTATTTAATTGTTACTATTGTTTTGGCTCTTGCAACTAAATAGTTAAGTTGCCTTTTTCAAAATGTGAGTTGTTAGAACTTTACTTTTTCGTAGATTCAGTTCTCATACGATATTTATAGAACATTTTGTGAATGTGACACATCATATTAATTCTTCTTGTCTTTCCCTTGAAGAACATGTTAAAAGTTTAATAGTCCATTGCCTTTCCTCATGCTTCTTAAGGATTGGAGGTAATCATTTACCCACAGAAATAATAGTAGGAAAAATGTTATGATTTCTAATCCAGTATCTAGTTCTCCAATTTTTGTACAAAGGGCGTCAAAAAATCTCACTGCAGCTCGCATATAGGTCACATTAACTGTCATTGTAAGAAGCCTTGAGCATTTCATTGGTTATTTTAGCCACTGTGTAAGGATGTGCTACTCCTTTTGCTAAATAACATTAACCAATAACCAAAAGAAAGAATATAAAATGGCGTAGAAACGAAATACATACTTAGCTTTCGAGTGTATTCGCTAAAAGACAAAGAGGTAAAGTGAATACACCTCTTATCATAATTTGTAGCCATGCTTTACCAGATAGTGCAGGGACATGTCTTTGAAGGGTAAAAATCTAGGGGGAAAACTTGATGAGCGGCCAGGTTAGCGAAATGTATAATGTGCGAGACGATTTTCTGAAGATCAAATTAAAGCTTGAATGGTATTCAGTAAATACATAGCAAGGCAGAACATTATAAGAAAAAATAAATAGAACGGTATTCCCACAGATCAATCCTTGTTACTGCATAGAAGCAGAAATAAACGAATAAATAAACAAATAAAACAAAGTATCGTGTTTTTCTTCTAACTTGAACTATAATTGGTTAATTTACCTTATTAGCCTACTGCTGATCATAGGAATACAACAGGGGTATAACATTTATTGCCATAATATGTATTATCATACTCCTGTAAACTATATATATATATATATATATATATATATATATATATATATATATATATATATATATATATATATATATATATATATATATATATATATATAATTTCTAAACATTAGTTCATTATAAAAAAATTTAAACTTAGAGATCCTTATTCCCACAAATGTATATCATAAATCACTATATACAAATGTAAATAATATATTATATTCCTCTAATTCTTCTTAATATTGCTGTTTCCATTTGGTTTCAATTAGCGGTTTTGAGCATCTATATAATAGTGTGTGTGTGTGTGTGTGTGTGTGTGTGTGTGTGTGTGTGTGTGTGTGTGTGTGTGTGTGTGTGTAATTTTAAATATGTATCACTGGATCGTTTTCAGAAATGGCAAAGGCATCTACCTCACCTCTTTCCCCCCTTTCTGTTGTATTACCGCTCTGCGATATTTAAGGTGAATAATGCGCATCAAAAGACCCAGGAAACGGTAGAAAATCCGACGAAGATTTTTTTTGGCGCTGCTTGTACATGGCACACTCTCCAATGTAGTAAGTTCCCGCGGGATACTAACGTACAAGTTGCGAAAGTCCTCAATCATTTTGTTGTCTCCAGAGTTCACCACCGACCTTTCTCTGGAGGAAGAGTAGCAGTTCGCACAACTTCGGATAGACCGAACACTTCGACTGACATTTGACCTACCCACTTCTCAAATTTTGGAAATGTCAGCGAAGAAAGAGTATCCATTATTAATAGTAGTGGAAGCATTTGTATTTCGAGCTAGGACTTTCAGAACTAATATATAAAAAGAAAAGAAAAGAAAAAAAAAAAAGAAAAAAAAAAAAGAAAGAAAGAAAACATGAAACGCGAGAGACTTTTCTCAGCGGTACAGGTAATGCTTGTGGTTTGACTTCAATTCCATCACGAATTGAGTTATGTATAAGAAGCGATAGTTCATTGATGGTTCAAACTTGTTATAAGGCATAAACCGATAAATAACCTGTAAATAATTCTAAAGTAAGAACAAATTAGAAACTAAAAACTTCAATTATTTTAGTAATGTTGTAAGTTATTTTTTCAACCACTTACAACATTACTAAGATAAGTGAAGTTTTTAGTTTCTAATTTGTTCTTACTTTAGAATCTTGTTGCTTCACTGTTAATAGCTTCAATTTCCTTAACTTGTAAATAAGTTTAAGTTCTGGATTATGATTTTACATTGTTGCTTTTTCTTAAAAATAACAATTAACTGAAATTAATTTAATTATTTTATTAGTAATATCATTAACTCTCAAGTATCGTGGACACTAAGTTAATCTTGAGAACCACTATCCCATTGTTGTAAATAATCAAAATTTGTCAGCAACTTTTGATAATGTAAGGACAATAAAAAGTCCAAATTTTCGATATCTTGTGTGCTAGAATTTTTTACCGGTACCAATACGTTATTGTTTCGAAGTGGTTCTCAGTTTAATACAATGATGCCCAATCTTATATGAAAGAGGAGAGCGCGGATTTGCTTCCGCCTACTATTCAAAATTAAATTATTTTGATGTTTAACGACGCTGTCAACTGCCAGGTTATCATCAGCGTCGCTGGTGTGTCCGAATTTCATCCCGCAGGAGTTCTTTTACATGCCAGTAAATCTACTGCCATGGAGTCGTCGGTTTTAAGCACCGTCGGTCTCTGCCGGATTTGAATCTGCGACCTTGGGATCAGTAGCCGAGTTTGGATTGTATTACTTTTTCATTATGTTTAGTTTCTGATTTGAGCACCCTTACAAGCTAAATTTTCAACCGGCTCTATTTTATTACTACTTTTTTTAATTTTGTCATAGTAACAGAAGATTTTCCCTTAGATTATATGGCAACATCTTCGGAATACGCGTTCATTGATTTATTGGTTTGGGTGTTAACTGTTGATGATTAATCATTTCCCTTCTTGACACGTTTATGCAGAAGTCTAACGAAGTAAGATGCACGATGTAAAACAGCTCTGGATAGATCGTGCATTCTGATGGTACATTTGTCTTCATGCCCCCACCCTCTTCGGAAACATTAACTAAGACCCACATAGCTTGTTTTCTACTTACTTGGGTCAGTGATGAATGAGTGCAGTATGAGTGTTCCTAAAGTAAGAACTTTGGATTTGTGCTAAGATACATTACACACCGAAATTCATGTTCATCGGTTTGGTTATTCTTGAGTGGAAAGGTAACATAAGTATTCAACCCATTTTACACCTTAAAATAAAGAATTTACTCCACAAGGTAAATTATCGGAAAACATTTCGGTTACAGTTTTATTATAACAACGGATAGACATTGAATGCAATGTTATTTTATGCTTCATATTGATCCCTATTACAGACGTATTTTTAGACGTGGCGAATGGAGGAAAGTTGCGCAGTGGCTTATAGTCGAGTTCACTTATGTATTTATAATATCACTGCGGTGTCAAGTTAGTACCTCTCCGACTTCTCTGCAGTCAACATCGCGGGAATGTGTATTTAAGTACAGTGCTCGCTTGCATTATCACCAGTAACTTGTTTATGAAACCGAGATGTTACCCCCACCATCAGTTTGTATAACGTCACTTGCGCAGATCCTAGCAAGGTCATTCGCCACGTCTTAAAATACCTCTGCACTTGTAGATAGATTGGTTGCCTTTCATTTGAATAAACTTTCAGAACCAGGGTTGCCAATTCGTACCATAAATATCTATGCGGTATATGATAATTTGAACGTTTGTAAGATGCACGTTACCGGCAAAGCATACAATAATTGTCCCTGTTGTTTTTGTAACAATAGTGAAACGAAACGAACCTGACAACATAACCAAACCTGAAGTGTTCCCTTGTCTCTCAGGGCTGTCCATGGGGGAAAGTCATTGTGCAAGTTGCGCCATCAGGAAAAGGTGGGTGGTATAAACAAATATTGAACTAAGAATAATGTAATATAAACACATTTATTGCACTTTTTAACTGCGTACTGTAAATGTTAATTATTTTACTGCTTATTTCCTTGTAGGTGCAAGGGGAATATGGCAATACAGTAGGCTTTGAGCAAATAGTCAAATCTTTTAAAGCTTTGAGATTCTGTTCTCTTTGCACGTTTAGGATATAAAAACATGAATAACGATCTTCTATTTGACGAAAGTTTAAGTATACCAAAACTCACACAAGTAACAAGGAATATCTCCGAAGTGGTTCACTCTTAAAAAAACACTTATTTGGACATAAATTGTATGTTTTAGCAAGATCTACATTTTTTGTGCAGTAAGATTTTGTCTATCTCTTACGGTTTACCAGTTATGCAAAAGTCATCCAGAGTAAACAGAACTACATGGGCTATCACCAGAAAATTTAAATTACACATTTCATTTGTCAAAAAAATATCTTAAACATATGGCATTTTAATCAAAATCGTTCGAGTCATTTTCAAGGAAAGACAAATTTCCGAAAAATATTCCACATAAAGGGTAGTTTAGGATGGAGGAATTTTCTTCAAAAGCTTCGTGCCGCATCCTTGATAGATATTAAACTTAAATATCAACCTTGGTTTCTAACCGACTTTTCGTTTTCGAGTTATGCTGTCCACAGACTGACAGACACAGACACGCGAGCACACACAGACCTTTTTCTAAAAATGCTTTCTTTTGGGTTCAGTGGGCCTAAAAACATACATTTCCGGTGAAATCTTCACATAGAATTTTTGCTGAAATACTATACTTCCTCTACTTACTATACGTAGCAGAGAAAGTAAAAATCTAATGTGTTCACTCACGTGAATTTCTCTACTCTTGTACTAACCATTCTTACAATCTTTTATTCCTCTACGTTCTTTGTGTTAGTTGAGATCAATATTTGCAGAAATTATCTTATTGCTTGTTTCCTTGTAGGGTGAAGGGTAACATGGGAATACAATAGTCTTTGAGTGATAGTCAAATCTTTTAAAGCTTTCAAATTCTGTTCTCTTTGCACCGTTAACATATAGAACATGAATAGCGATGTTCCATTTGACAGAAGTATAAGTTCTCCAAATCTTACACAAATAACAAGAAATATCTAAAATGGTTTACTCTAGACATAATTTTTTAGCAAGATCGACTTTTTCGTATAGTAAAATTTGGTCTATCTCTTACGGTTTACCAGTTATGCAAAAGTCATCCAGAGTAAACAGGACTACATAGGCTATAGCCAGAAAATTTAAAATATACGTCTCACTTGTCACTTGGCATTTTAATCAAAATCGTTAGAGCAATTTTCGAGGAAATCAAAATTTTCGAAAAATGTTCCATATAAAGGGTAGTTTAGAATGGAGCAATTTTCTTCAAAATCTTCATGCCATATCCTTGATGCATATTAAACTTAAATACCAACTTTGGTTTTTAACCGACTTTTCGTTTTCGAGTTATGCTGTCCATAGACTGACAGACAGACACACAGACATACACACACGGACCTTTTTCTAAAAATACTTTTTTAGATTCAGGCGGCCTCAAAACATATATTTCTGGTGAAATCTCGGCATCGAATTTTTGGGTGGAATACAATACTTCCTCTACTTTACTAAACGTAGCAGAAAAACTAAAAAAGAGGAACTCTCCAAGTTATGTTGTTTACTTGTTTACACCTTACAAATGCTCAATGTGTGCACCCTTGCTTGCACGGCAAATATCGATGCAGTAATCCATCTCCTCCCACACACGCTCCAGCATATATCACAATTGACCATAACCAAGGCATCTGTAATCCGGTACGAAGTTTCTGAAGATTAGCGGGTAGTGGAAGCACATAGACAATGTCCTTCACAAATCCCCTCAGGAAAAAGACACACAGAGTTAAATCCGGTGATCGTGGGGGCCATGTCCAGTGCGTCCGATCCAATAGTCACTATGGATAACTACTGCCACCTAGCGATAAATCATGACTACTCAGCATCGGATGTCGCTATAAAAAATTGTATTGTATGTGGATATCAAATTATACTTTTTGAAATGAATAAAAGGAACAATAAATATACACAAGTTGGTACGTAAATGTTCAGAACGTATAGCGTTGCTACACTTATAATACTCTATTAGTCTTTTTAGACAGATACAATAGGATCCATTGAAAAACAAGGTAACACAGTACCCCACTTGCCAAAGATTTTATTTCTAACTTTCTGCTACAAATATTACGACCTTTTAATGATTTTAACTTTTCAATTACTTCTTTAAGCTTTTATTGTGTACTGGTATCACAATAATTACAATTACTTTTCTGAAGTGTTTTAGCGGCATAAAAAGGAACTAAATAGTTGATATTGAGCTCTCAGTAAAAATGGGGAAAGGTGGTTGTATTTTGGGGGGGGGGGGCGGGGGTGGGTACCTCTAGATTCCACCCCTCTAAAACATTCAAGGATCATCGCAAATCCTCCAAAACCTCATTCCCTTGTTTCTTTCATTGCCAGTGTGCCTAGAACTACTAAAACCTGTGAACAGTTTGATGCAGTGAATGCTGTCCAGGAAACTGTTATTCAGTTGAGAAAACTTAGAATAGCTGAAATTCTCTGCGAAACAAAGAACATGTCTGAATCTAATAACTTCTAAACACATCTCCAATCTTGATGGGAATAATTACAAGTATTTCAAAGAAGTAGCGGAATTTGCAATGACAGTAGGTAATTTCGTTGTCCCTTAGCAACAATTCTTGTGAATCAATTTTTTTCTAAAGTGGGTTTAATCAGAGGTAAAATTTGAAATTTACTGGCACTAGATACAGAAAATGAGCTCATTCTGTTATACAGTTTATGAAAGAATACGTCTATAATAGGTGTGAAATCTTCTAAGTCACCAGAAAATGTTAACGTTATGATAACAATAAATCTGTATGCTGCTGCATCAGTTTAGAGTGAACATTAACAGATCGAAAAAACACGTGACCTAATGCTAGTCGTAGTCATGGGCAAGTACGTACAATAAACGTACACATTAATAACAGCATTATAAAATTTACTTGGATGTACGATAACCTTGAGTGTAAATCTATAATTCTGAGCGTCTGGCTGGTACGATGTATTTAAGAGTCGGAAACTCTGCTATTATCTGAACTGTCAACATACATTGTGTGGTGGGAATGGTTTTATTGCTCGTCCTACCACATTCACTGTTTTTCTTATCTGACCACCACTGCTACACTTGCAAGAATTTGCTTTGGACATGGATCGCAGTGATAAATTATGTGCGCAGGGAATCAAAATGCCCTTTGCTATAAACCTATACCGGTGCAAAGTTCAGAGGTTGCATTAAGGGGAAAGAGTGCTTTCAACTGTCGAGGGGAAAAAAGTGAACATCTCACTCACCCAGCACGACGCCTGGCGCGCTCCCTGGCGAGTTTGGCGCGACGTCTGAGGCAGCAGATAACCAGTAGCGCCAACAGCGGGAATCCCAAGATACACGACACTATGGGGATTACCACAGACTCCGGCGATACTGCAAAAGAAATGAGGATCATGCGTTAGAAGGTCTCAGCTGTGTTCTCTGCACTCACAGGAAGATAATCTGAAGGGACTTCGTTCCTGTACTGGTTTTTTCTTAACGTGATTTAAAAATCAGCAGCAGCAACAAAAATTCTCGGTGCGTTTTCAACTACAGGTACAGGAACAGTTATGAAAATATGTGCAAAACTCATAAGACTTCTTCTAACCATTATTATTTATTACTGGAACTGTTTTATAAATTATTCACTCCAAGACAGTTTTCTTTCTGTTTTCTCTTAAACTATGACATTCTAAATTGTTTCAAAGCATATGTATAACATATTTACTACAGAGCAAACACCACGAATGAAATTACAATAAAACCTATATACAGAGTGCCCCAAAATTAGACCGGTAAACTTCGGGAGTTGATAACAAGAAATAAACACAGAACACACAAACAAACACAAATATCTCATTGTTTACAGTTAATCACAGCTTTACAATTCAAAATTAGACCGACGAATTTTTAAACCAGAGAAGTGGCAGGTGTCTGCGAGAATACTGCAGAATAGGGCACGCCGATGCATTTTTTTTGTGTTAATCGCAATGGGTTTATTTTCCTTCATTCCATTTCCTTATCATCTTTCAGGTGTACTTTCAGGCATGTAGCTTCGACAGTACCGGGCAGATGGCGTGGATGACTGCGCATAGTAACTGCTGTTCTCGGCGCTAGGATGCGTTTGGCCGCCTTGTCCTTCGTCGCGGGTGGGGGGGTGGGGTGGGGGTGGGGACGCTCAGTGCGATACCGAGCCTGCGATGTAATGGCTGCTTGGCGGCCTGGCGCCGGGATGAAGAGATCTCAGCACTTGTTAGGGACTTCCGAGCGTCTCTGTGGCCTGTCTAGCTGCGACTCTGTGTGGCACCTTCGGTTCCCTCACTTACCCGTCCTTGCCTCCTAGGGTGTAGTAGCCACAATAGACCTGTGTAGGTTGCAGTGAGCGAGGTGTCACCCTTTGTGTCTTTACCCTTTTACCAGGCCTAGTCCTGGGTGCACTCAGTCTCGTTAGGTCCCTGAGGGACCAGTTGGGGAGGTACTTGATTAAGAAGTAGCGGCTTTTGGTTGAGAAAACAGCATAATTGGCCGGGAGGGACCGGACGCCGAACACGTCTCACCCTCTAGTACTGCACCCCCACTCATGACGCCTTAGGGGACAGAGGTGGATGACGCAGTGGCTGGGAGGTGAGCCTTGGCCCGATAAGGGCTGTTACGCTGGCATTTAGTTTTCTCTACTCGCAATGAGATTAATATTATTTGCAATAGTACGATTTTCTCTATTTGTTAGGCTGCCAATTATACAAAAGTCATTCAGAATGAAGAAGACTGAAGAGGCCATTCCCAGAAAATTAAGATGTGTCTATATATTATTCTCATGTATTATATATTATTCTCATGAAAACATCTTAAACATGTGGTATTTTAATGCAAATCTTTAGGAAGTTTTTATAAAATCGACATTTCCGAAAACCTTGTCCATGTATAGCGTAGTTTAGGGTGGGTGGATTTTCGTGAAAATGTTTCTTCACATCCTTGAAAGATGAAGTGATATATAATCCACTTTTCGTTTTTGAGTTATCCTGTTCATAGTCTCTTACACACACCCACACCCACCCACACACACACCCACCCACCCACCCACCCACCCACCCACACACACACACACACACACACACACACACACACACACACACACCAGATACTTGTAACTCAGGCCTGTTTTGGATTCAGGAATCTTAAAATGTGTATTTCCGGTGAAATCATGTATCGCATTTTTGAGTGGATAGCACAACTTCCTCCATTTACATACAAAGCAATAAGATGCTTTATTCACCTGTGGCAGTGATAATTTAGAATGCACATTTTTGTTCTTCGGGTATTTGCCTGTGAAGCTTACAAAATTTAGATGTTATCCCACTTAACGTCATAACCAAGCTCTCTTTGATGTTCATGAGGTTATTAAACGTCACCTTTATATAGGTGAAATTAGCTTTTTAGTTGTTAAACATGCCAGAAATCCTAGTGAGGAAGCTAAAGTTAGTATGACAGAGGCAGTATGAAACACTAAACTATAAGCCTTTTCGTTGATAGGACGAGTTCATGAAAATGTTATTTGCCTTCCCTAATTAGGGATAATTTTACAAGAGTATCTGAATACATAGTTGACAGCAGAAAACTTATAATGGCAGCGTTAAATTCAATTAAAACTTCAATCAACTATACTAGTGGAAGAAACTTTTAGCCTATAAATTTTCTCGTAAACTCTTTCAGTTTAGAGCTATACTTAAAATACATTACTTTCCTAAGTAATACAAGGAGTGCTGATAGTTTATCGTAATTCAATTAGGGTTAAAGAATAATTATATAATGACAACAGGCCCAAGTTTGAAAGCTCAATTTCAATTAAATTACCGTAGAAAATTTATAAACCAAAGAGGGATTCGTTAGGATAATTACATGCGAGAACGATGTCATTTTTGGTACCTTTAGTATAATCACAGAAGTGGCATAACGCTGATTCAAAACAGTGAGATGATTGAATCCAAAGAGATTATGGAAATTATGAAATTAATTTAAAATTAAAAAACCATTAGTTATACGCTTTTGAGCACCATGATTTAAAACTAATGATCGAGTTCAATTCTCATTGGTGAATTAGGCGTAAGAGTGGGACGGCGCCGTGGCCTAGTGGTTAGACCGTTCGCCTATCACCAAGGTTTGATCCCAGAAACCTGCATGTGGTATTCGTGGTGGATGAAGCGGCGTCTGGGCAGGTTTTCTCCGGGTTTTCCAGTTTCCTCCGAGACTGATTCCATCAACTGCTCCATCATCACATTTCCCTTCACCCATTTCGGCTGCATTTATATCCTCTTCCAATCATACTTGGTCCTTGACTGACCACCCGCTTCCAGGTCTTCACTCTGTACGGTCCATAGGTTCCTGTGCTCCCCGACAGGCATTGATCCTAGGCATTGGCTTGTAAGCTCTAGAGGGTGTTAGTCCTGCATTCGGGGACGGTAATCAGATGAATTGTATGGTCTCGTTCGTATATAATTATCATACGATGCTTTTAACATCTTTCATTTGGATAACCGGTATTTGTGTATACAATGTTTCACAGTCCGAACATTTGATGTGCTATTTTTAGCCAGTTCAAATCTCGATAAAGCTATGCTAGAAGATCTGTTTCTGGGTCTAATATAACTTCAGTTACTTCTCGCAACCCAGTTGCCATTTCCGGCGGTTTTGACAGGCTTCCTTATCCAAGATTCTTTCTGACATTACTTCCTTTCCACGTTATTCTTGGCCGTTATCGTTTTCTTGTTTGAAATGGAATCTATTCTAGCATCACTACTTGCTCTATCACATGCATTGTAGGTAGAGAAGGTATTGCACTCCATCCACAGACAATACCAAGATTTCACTGGAAATACACGTTTTAAGATCCTCTGAATCCAAAAAGCATTTTTAGAAAAAAGTCCATATGTGCGTGTCCTTAAACACCGTAACTCAAAAATCAAAAGTTGATTAAAACTTAAAACTAGTACCTATGTAAATTCGCATATTTCAAGGATCGAACACAAAGATTTGCAAGAAAATCCCGCGTCCCAAAATACTATTTTCATGGATAATATGGTGAGGCCGGCCGCGGCACACAACAAAGGATGGTGGGGTCAAGCTACCTCACACTATATACCAGTGTGGCGCGTATCAAAGGCGCTCAAGGTCAGACTGCCTCACGCGACTTTTCGTGAACATGTGACAATGAGTGCGGCACGTCAAAGGGTTTTCGAGATTATTCGAGAGGCGTCCAGCGTATTTGTAGAGGTCCTAGAAAAGGTGAAGTTCGAGAAAGGTCCGTGTTATGTCATCACTGTATAAGAAGGCGAGAATAAAGAAATGCCACATTTTTACTTTCTCTACTATGTATAGTGAGTAGGGGAAGTATTGTTGTCGACCCAAAAGTTCCATGTAGGGATTTCACCGGAAATATATGTTTTGAGGCCCTTTGCATAAAAAATAACATTTTTATAAAAAGCCCGTTTGGGTGTTTGTGTGTGTATCTGTGAACAGTCAGGTATAAACCGAAGTTCGTATTTAAGTATAACATACTTCAAGGACGTGACACGAATATTTTGAGCAAAATTCCTCCACCTTAAACTACCTTTTACGTGGAAAATTTTGATTTTGTCAAAAATGATTAACAATTTTGATTAATATGCCATATGTTTAAGATATTTTTATGGCAAATAAAATGTATATTTTGAATTTTATAGCTATAGCTTATCTAGTCCTGTTTACTCTTGATGACTTCTGCATAACTGGTAAACCGTAAGAGATAGACTAAATCTTATTATAAAAAAGATCTCGTTTAAAACGCACAAGTTATATCCAAATGCATTTATTTGTGGACCTTTTCGGCGATATTCCTTGTTATTTGTGTGAGTTTTGCAATACTTAAGCTTTTCTCAAATGGAAGATCGTTTTTCACTGTTTTATCTCTTGTCATGCAAAGAGAGCGGAATTTCACAGCGACCTCCTTTAAAAGATTTGACTATCGCTCAAAGTCTACTGTATTTCTCCTGTACCTACAAGGAAATTAGCAATAAGGAAATTTCTGCAAATGTTTATTTAGACTAGTATGAAGAATATACAGGAATAAGAGTTTGTTAGAATAGTTAGTATAGAACAAGAATTTAGTAAAATATAAGGGTATCATGATTGTCAAGTTATAACCAATGACACATCGGTCTGAAAGGGAAGTATTAATTTTTTTTCTTGTCACTTAGTAAATCGTTACCTCTTTCTTGATGCGTCTCCAATGGCACCACTATTCATGATGCTTGCTGTTTACTGTAAACTTTACACGTTTTTGTGATTCTTAGGGCAAAGTTAGTTTTTCTTATAACACAGAATCGTTTAACTCAATAAATGCTGCTTATTTGAAGCAAATTTGCAACCTTTTTCATAACAGACAAGAATTTGGAGATAAAGCTGAAGAAAATTAAAACGTGGTTTAACTAGGTCAGGTGTATCCAACCCTCCCCTTCCCCCACGTTTCTGTGTTCTCATTACAGAGCCACGCCTCTAGCGCCGTGTCGCAACTCTTCAACAGTTCATTGGTCAGTACTTATGCTTCGCGCCCTTTAAGGTCCCCGCAGGAAGATAAAAAATTGAAAGGTGATCCCAAACAGTGCATATTACTAAATCGTTTTGTGTACAAGATTAGAGAAAGTATGTGAGCGCAACACATCCGATTTTTATTTCGCTTACCTCCAAATCAAGTTATTACAGTAGCATTTTTTTCTAATTGTAAGCTTAAAGGAGTGTATAACAAAGCATGCATTATTTTACATGCAAGTATCCGAGATAGTTATAAACAATAATAAAAAATCTGATGCGTTGCATCCACATGACTTTCTCTACTCTTGAACTAACCATTCTTACAAACTCTTATTCCTATATCTTCCTTCTTGATAGTTGAGATACACATTTGTACAAATTATTTTATTGTTATTTCCTTGTAGGTGCAAGGGGAATGTTAGAATATAGTAGGCTTTGTGCGATAGTCAAATGTTTGAGATTCTGTTGTCTTTGCACACTTAACATAAAAAAAAAAAAAAAAAAATGAGCGATGATCCATTTCACGAAAGTTCTAAGTTTTCCGAAACTCACACACATAACAAGGAATATCTCCGAAATGGTTCACCCTACAAGAAAATTTATTGAGACATAAATTGTGTATTTTAGCAAGATCTACATTTTTATACAGTATAATTTGGTCTATCTCTAACGGTTTACCAGTTAAATGCAAAAGTCGTCCATTGTAAATACGACTACAGGGGCTATAACCAGAAAATTCAAGATATACATTTCATTTGTCATCAAAATATCTCAAACATATGACACTTTAATCAAAATCGTTTGAACCATTTTCAAGAAAATCAAAATTTTCGAAAAATTTTCCATGTAAAGGGTAGTTTAGGGTGGGGCTATTTTCTTCAAAATCTTCGTGTCGCATCCTTGAAAAACATTAAACTTAAGTACCAACTTTGGTTTTTAACCGACTTTTCGTTTTTGAGTTATGCTGTCCACAGACTGACAGACTGACAAACACATAGACACACACACGGACCTTTTTCTAAAAATGCTTTTTTTGGATTCAGGGGGCCTCAAAACATGTATTTCCGGTGAAATCTCGACATAGAATTTTTGGGTGGAATACAATACTTCCCCTACTTACCAGTAGAGAAAGTAAGAATGAGTCATATTTGGGGATCTTACTCATATTGTTGGTGAAATCTCTCATCGGAATTTTGTGTGTGTAAGTACGTGATAGAGAAAGTGACATAAAATGGAAAGAGGAAAAGAAAGTAAAGGGAGAGAAAAGAACAGTGATTACAATATTTCTTACAGACTTAAGTGTGGATTTTCAGAGTCAAGTTTTCCTCGTGGGCAATATTTCCATGTGAGATAACCGGGCAGGTCACAGAGTACTCTGAATTTGGTTGTCCCTGTAGCGATTGCCAGAGATAGGGCGGCGAGTAAGACACTCAAAAGTCCGGAAAGGATTTGGAGAGGGAGAGTGAATTTCAAATAAAGAGAATCCGAGTGGTGCAAAGGATAGGGAAATGGAGAGCAAAGCGAACTTCATATCGAGCTTCATGAGGTGGGAAAGCCAGCAGTGCGAGGTCAGGTGGCTAAGACGGTCAACAAATCCAAATAAACAAGAACAGAGCGAACAAGAGAAGCACAAGTAAGAAGGAAAAAGGGATCTGATGTGAAACACTGATACAGACTAACCTTATATAGCATTAGTGCAAAATGTGACTCGTATCCACTTTATATTGGACTAAAATTGCTTGTCCAGATAGGATTTCGGAATAGAGTTACGTGCAAGCTGGGAAACCAACATTCATCTGTTTACATCACACGACGATTTTGTTTGTGGTAAACTTATGTGACACCGAGCAAGATGGCTCAGCAATAATCTGTGAGGTTCGCATTCGGGTGGTGGTGGGCTCAATTTCCGTGACCGACCTTCTTGGATAGAGTTGCACTAACAAAACTACGTTTCGATAGTTTTGTTACAATATATAAATGACCTACAAATGGTAGGATTACCGGTAGAATTGGTAGCATAGATAAGAACATAATGCAAAATACCACGAGTTAAATAATTTAGGGAGACATTCAAACATAATGATCATCAAAAACTGTGACTATTAGTTTGGTCATTGTGATAAAAATAAAAGTTGCACTTTTCAGTTCCAAATAACATTATTCGTGATTACTATCAGTGTCTTTGATCTGAACTGTAGTATACAGAGAAAGTTCCAGATACTAGATGCAATATTAACCGGGTCGGTGCTGAGATCTCCACTAGGAAACTTCGACCTCGCCGCCACTGAAGATGTCTGCCGTAGTCGCAGACGAAACGTTTGGGAAGAAGAAGGAACCCAATAGACCACGGCCCACAAGCCCGGTTAATATTGCATCTAGTACTGATACCGGCCGTGAAAGCCTTAGAACTTTGAAAAAGTTCCAGATGTTTGTGAAGACACTGATGTTCCTTAGGTTAAGCGTCTCTTTATATGTACCCTCTCTCAGTTTCGAGAAGGGTCAAAGTTCAACGCTTCCGGTTTATAGGTGCAGCTACTAAAACATGATTTAAAAAAATAAAGAACGTAAACAATGCTATCGATATGAGGTTACCCCGGATATGTATGCAACGCATCTAACGTACAGGTAACGCGGGTAGTTTCTTAACTGACCAATTCTACCAGAGAAACTATCGTAGCCTAAACATAGTTATGATAGCCTACGGTAATTTTACAACTCTATTCCTCATCCATAGGTCTTTTCGGGGGTTTCCCCAGGTCGCTTCGCTAGGTCAATTACATCTTCTGAATTTCCTGTTCCTCTATTTCATCATCTGTTTGGTTGTTTCAGGGTTCTCAGTGTTGGCGGGAGTTTCGGCGTGCATGGCATGTGCTTGCTCTCTCTCTCTGGATAGGGGTAGATCTGCAAGCCCCTAAGGGATCTAGAGCCCAAAGGGGTGAGAGCTTGAGTGCAAGCCGTCAATGAGGATTTCAAATCTGTAGTTACTTGGTACCCTGCCCTCTGTTGTGTCTCTGTTTAGGTCCGACCACCCTTTACATTCTCTCACCTCATCCCTCCCTTCCGGGAGGCCACCTTCAGGGGCATAGGCACTTAAGATCTACATATCTAGGTCCCCACTCTCCACTCCGAACCTTGTCCTATCTATCTAAACTTATGTGACAAAAAAAGAAGTATAACTCATTCTCAGATGCTCAACCTTGGGAAACTTATACTCCATCCAGCCTTAGATCCGCACCTTGTATCCCTCCGCGATAACCTGAGGTTCGTATCACCTGCAACTAACACAAACACCACGTGGACCCATGACTCGTGTTTATGTCGCAACAGAATGATATTTACTCGGGAGTTTTAGGAATAGCGCTACTATCGCGTTACATTCAAGTATTTTTACTAGGTTTTCATACATCTTGAAAACTTACAATCACTAATATTTAAGATACTATATTTTATGGTGTGCTTTGGTTTCGGTGTATCGCGAGTTAGTTATTAACGATTTGTGTTTACATGAAGTGCGGATCTAAGAGTGGAGCGATTATAAACATATATAATAAAAATATTTCATAAAAGGTTAATGCTATGAACAAAGTCATTCAGTAACTTCGTATTCATTCCTCCACAAACTATTCCTACAAAGGCTCGTCCTATGTACTTCTCATTAATCAGATAAACTTTCAATACACATTTATAAACTTGGAGGTAATACGTTCAATTTGGCAAGGTAGTATCTGAAACATACGACATTTTTATAAAAATCTTTAAAGCACAAATAAGATCAGTTTTATTTTTTTCTACTATGTATCGTAGGTAGGGGAGTATTCTATTCCACTAAAAATACGATACTGAGATTTCATTGGAAATTTACATTTTGACGTCTAAAGATCATAAAGAAACATTTCAATAAGTGGTGAGTAGTGTAATTCAAGAATGAAAAGTTGAATAACTGCCAGACACTAAAAGTATGAAAATAATTTCTTCCCTCCAGACTATCGTTTACTTTGAACAATTTTGGCTGTTTTATTTTTTTATTGTGATATTATTTGATTATTATATGATTATATTTTAGGTGTTAATGGATCAACAAATGTAATTTAATGTAAAATATAATTGGATTTTCTATGAATAACCAAAGAGGTTTTCTTCATACTCATTTCATTTTGCGGTATATCTTTAAAATTATGAGGGGAACATAAAGTACTAGTGAAAAAATCTGATGCGTTACACTCACATGACTTTCTCTTCTCCTGTACTAACCATTCTTAAAAAACTCGTATTACTATAACTTCCTTGAGTTAGTTGGGATAAACATTTTTACAAATTATCTTATTGCTTATTTCCTTGTAGGTGCAAGGGGAATATTAGAATACAGTAGGCTTTGTGCGATAGCCAAATCTTTTAAAGCTTTGAGATTCCGTTCTCTTTGCATACTTCACATATAAAACAAATGAACAACGATGTTCCATTTCACGAAAGTTTTAAGTTTTCAGAAACACACACATAACAAGGAATATCTCCGAAATGGTTCACCCCACAAGAAAATTTATTGAGACATAAATTGTGTATTTTAGCAAGATCTCCATTTTTGTATAATATGATTTGGTCTATCTCTAACGGTTTACCAGTTATGCAAAAGTCGTCCAAAGTAAATACGACTACAAGGGCTATAGCCAGAAAATTCAAGATATACATTTCATTTGTCATCAAAATATCTCAAACAGATGGCATTTTAATCAAAATCGTTAGAGCCATTTTCAAGAAAATCAAAATTTTCGAAAACTTTTCCATGTATAGGGTAGTTTAGGGTGGGGCTATTGTCTTCAAAATCTTCGTGTCGCATCCTTAAATGACATTAAACTTAAATACCAACTTTGGTTTTTAACTGACTTTTCGTTTTTGAGTTATGCTGTCCACAGTCTGACACACACATGAACGTTTTTCTAAAAATGCTTTTTTTTTGGATTCAGAGGTCCTCAAAACATATTTCCGGTGAAATCTCGACACCGAATTTTTGGGTGGAATACAATACTTCCTCTGCTTACCAGTAGAGAAAGTAAAACATGAATGTTATTAAAATACAGGATTTATAGTAAATCTTTGTTTTTCGTACAGCAACCATTTTCCTTTAGTTCCATATTTTCTCTTTTCCAAGTGTGCCTGATAGTTTATTCTTTATTTTTGTTAATTATTTCATTTGTATAGCCCATTTAACTACCGTGGTAAGATAGGGGGCTTCGACTTGGAAAACAACTAATTTTGTTAATACCCGCTAAACTTTATATGTTTTTAAAATGATTTTATAATTAACATTAAACACACTCACATTTGCTCTCATATTTATACTTTCAGACTCTGCGGAGAATAGGGAATTATTCTGGTTAAAGAAAAATTATCATCCCTGCCGCGAATCGAACCCGTGGCTTCGTCCACAGAGGCAGTCTCTTCTTTATTCTTTCCATTGTTGTTTAAGACATAAACATTCAACATGGTATAATGCAAATCAGTATGTATTGCTTGACTGGAAATTATTCCGAATAAAAATATACCATGAGTGACGTGTGTAGAAGAAACAGGTTTTGTATGAATAGAATACTATAACTATAACGGTATATGAGAACTTGTCATGGCTTGTGAAAGTCGTGTGAATGTTCACATCAGATTCTTGCACGTAAGATGCTGCTTGGCATGGAGGAATTCAATGAAAATCTTCCCCTTGCATTCTTAACTAGTAAATACCTGACATAATTACGAAGTTTGGTATTTATCCGATGTTCGTTTATGAGCTATGCCTCTCTCTCTCTCGCTCTCTGCCTCTTTCTTTTCCTCTCTCTGTCATACGCACACACACAAATGCAGATGAGTGCATCTTTTCCATACAAACAGTTTTTGGTACTAGAGAAAATTTATGAATGCTTTCCTTTGTATCTTGAAAGATACTTGACTAAAATACCAATTTCCGATTTTTCCTCTCCCCCTCCCTCTCTCTCTCTCTCTCTCTCTCTCTCTCTCACACACACACACACATACACACATGCGCGCACACATACTAAAGCGCGCACTCACGCAATCCCGAGCGCTCACTCCCTGTTACTTTTATCTGAGGGGAGAACTGAAAGACAATTTGTATTTGTAAATATGTATAGAAATGCAAATGGTGATTCAAGAGACAACCTAATTGTGTGTCCGACAGACGATAACTTTGGATCAGAGATTATCAATAAACTCAGCTGCATGTTTTAAATATAGACTTGTGTAAACCACATTGCAACACGACTTGGGAGTTAGAAATATTCTGCTTCCCTAAAGCGCTCAATCATTTTCTCCATGGCTGTACCAGGTAAAATAACAAATATCTCAGCCTGAAAAATCGTGGTATATTCGATCTAGCTAAAAGATAGCTTGGTACCTCTGGTACAGAATGCAGCCTATGTCCCAAATTGGATCTTAGTGCTATCCATATATCGGATTGGTCCTTCGTTTTATTCATATTTAACCTGTCCTTCCCATTCACGGAGTTTAGAGCAAGGGACAATGACAGTTTCATCATAGTAAACCCTGATCTGAAAATTTCAGTCCTCACACTGACTATTCTAAAACATTGTTTTTGTCAGGTTAGTTTGAACTGATCCTAGGTGCCTGTATAGGGAACTTGAGTTTGATGCTTTAACCTATAGAATGCCCCAAAGGCCTTTGCATCGACCCAAATGAGTAAAGCGGCGAGTGTTAATAGCATTTTCATGGGTACAGTGGAGGAAATTCTCTATAACCTCGTAATTTCATTGCAACTTGCCAAGTTCAGTTTTACACTGCTTTAATTTAACTCTTGGCCACACATGCAATTTAGCGGAAGAGAAAATGGGTCTAACCATCCGTATATCCAATACTTCACTTTGGGTTTTAACGTCCGTGTCTTTCCAAATAGGATTCTAGAGGTACCGGGCGTGAGTGTGTAAACCCATAAGCCAACACGAAAAGCCGGATAAACAACAAACTTGAGTCGAGCATCACTAAAAGACGTCAGGCGAAGATTTTTCAGGGAAGTCTCCCTAACTCAAAAAGCCCTTTACTTGGAAATATTTTCGCAGTTATCTAGATATTTTCTCTAATGTGACATTATAATTATTACTAAATTACCGCTTGTTTCACTCATTTTCAAAAGTCTAGTTTTTTTTTAAGAATCCATGAAGTACTCCTCATTCTTATAGAAAACCTATGAACTTGATAAGCTTTAACAAAGAACAAATATGCAATTCACAGTATACAACATATAAAAATATCCAACAACTTTTACTTAGCATTACCTGTGTCCAAAACATTTATTGTTACGTCCTTTAAACCTTTCAGGTTGAATTTTGAGGCAAGCATCTTTGAAAGCACTTTTTATTCACACATGGGAGCATAAGTAACAACTAACTCATGATATAAATAGTTCTTTTTGTTCCCATGTATATGTGACCGAGTCCATATTTTATAATCGAATATCATTTTTGAGAAATATTTTATCATTAACTTAAAGTGTTAAGAAGGATCAAGTTTTTGTATGAATAACACAAAATATCAGATATAGCCGCAAAATGACAATATAAGAGAGTAGTCGTACGAGTATCACATTAAGCGTTATATTTTTTGTAAGACAGTAACTTGCATATAATTCGCCGCCTGTTGCCAGCTTTGTCGACATGGTGTGCTCTCTCGATGTTGCCAGTGTTGAGATGAAGTCTAAATAATACCTTGTTCTCCGTGACGTCTCAAATTTCATGTTCTTCCGACAACCCGTATAGGAATATTGTTATGGCGGCCAACGCCTCAAAGGCGCTCAAGGTCAAGACATACCATACCATACCACTACATTGCGTGGGCTTCGGCGGCTGGTGTCCATCGCATCTGAGTCTTCCGGGAAAGGCGACGTCTCCTATAATGAATGTCGACGTTTACCCTCCTAAGTTGGGCTTCTTCAGGTTTCACTCCGTGACGGCAGTTATAAAGAAGGCGCGGCCTTCCCTGGAAGACTCAGATATGATACCACACCACTGCTTGCATATACGCGACCCAGCGACAATGGAGCGGTTAGAACAAATACGACTATGAGTGCGGCAGTACAAGGTTTTCGGACTGTTCGAGAAACTTTACACTACCGGCTTATTTACGAGAAGTTCGGGAAAAGGTGTATTTTCCAGAGAATTCACCGGTAAGTTGCCAAGACCGTAAGAACGTGTGAGCGAGCCAGGGCTAGAGCAGTTCTTCAGATTTTAGTATTGTGCTGAGTTTTAGCAGTTAGCTTATTAGTGTGTGTTGTATACAGTGAGTTTTGGGACAGTTTTGGACATTTAATCGTCGCGTCGGAAGCAGTTTATTAGACAGACAGAGAGAGAGAGAGCAGAACTGAAAGACAGTATGTGTCAAGGTTGCGATCGCGCAGAGCAGCTGTGAGTTGAGATCACGAGGAATTGTAAACTGTGTTAACGATAAAATAAAGAACCGTATATTAATGATTCAATTTTCGAAGATAAATAAGGTAACAGTAAAGGTAAATTAACTTGTGATTTGTCACAATGGTGTCAGGAGTGGGATTTGATGACATTATTTAGTCTGGATTGATTTTCTAGATAGTCTATCTTGCTTTCCAGCCATTGACACCCTGCCTCCAATTTATTTTTTCGCATTTCAGACCTCTCCAGGGATTCCACCATGGCGTTAAGAATTCCTAAGAGTTCTTTGTGACAAAATTATTATCCACAAAGTCACATTTCACTTCACCCTACATTTTGTGCAAGAAAGCTTCAATATTTGCCTTGTTTGCACAGCGCTTTTTGAGGTTTACGTACGCTCTCAGAGCGGAACGAAAGACACGCCTGTACTTGACTGCTACTCGGAAAAGTTTCCGGGGAAATAATTAGAGCACTCAAGACAATTTATAAAGAAGTTAATTTTGTTGTCGAGCAAGATCAGCACAATGCATCAGAATGTGACATAGCGAAGAGGGGAGTTAAACAAGGTTCTGTATTATCTCCTTTACTTTTTAATTTGTTTATTGATGGTATTGTTGTTGTTTTTGTTTTTAACATTATAATGGAGGAAGAGGTGGATGCACCGACAAAATCAAAGACCAAATATAGAAATTCGTTTGCATACTGATGACACTGTAGTTATTTCTAAAAGGATAACAAATTTGCAATCAGCTGTAAATGCATTGAGTCGGTTTAGTATGAATGGGGCATGTCAGTAAATATTCTTCAAATTAAAGCACTTGCCTTTAAAACAGGATGTGTGTACAGTCGGCAGAAAAAGTGGACATATTGGGAGGAAGAAATACAAAATGTTAAACATTTCGGTCACTTGGGAAAGTTGACATGGTTAGAAAATGGAGCGTGAAAACGGATGTTTATAAAGCACATAGGGATTGAACAGCTTTCTAAAGCACTGAAGATGTTGACCGGGTGCCAGATATGTCAATAAAACATTACAAACCGTGCATGAGGTAATGGTTAAGTCATCTTTATTATTAGAAACTGAAGTACGGGAATGGGAGAGGGTAAATAATGCAAATAAAGTACAATGCACTTTTTGGAAGCGTATTCGGGGTTTGGGGAGAGGAACTTCAAATCCCGGAGTTCTTCGTGAGGTAGCATGCTGGGAAATTGCAGTATTTGCTAAAATAAATACAGTTAGATACTGGCTGCAAATAATCAAAAGTGAGCAAATAATTCTAAAGACTAGTTCACAACAACATGGCAACGACGACAATAGTATGGACATTTTGGTCTTAGTATAAACCGGAACAATATGTTGAATGCTTTAAATGCATGCAAAATAAAATGTTTCTCCGTAACTCTCATATAATACACGTAAGTTTTGAAATTAGGATATTGGTATTTACAAGAAAACTTATTTAACTCGCAAAGTTATGGGCATATTCCAAATTTTATAGGATTTTTAACACTATAGAATGAACAGATGGTAAATGCCAGCACTTTATGTTTGCCTACTCTTAAAATATTCCTCAGTTTAGCAGCACTGTAGTTTTTCGTAGCTCTGATTTAAATAATTAATCAAATAGTCTGAGTTGAAGTTATTACATTTCTATTGCCTCACTAAAACATGAATATAGCGGAAATTGGATGCTTCTGTAGAGTGAAATAGTTTTCTGATTGGGAAAAACCAATTGTAAACAGCGGCAAACTAGATTACAACGGAGGCCGGAGTAATTTGATTTCCTGTCACGTTTATTGAGGGGTACGTGTAATAATTATTTTGCGTTTCTAAATGCCTCTACACCGACCGCACCATAGGTGAAGAGCAAAGACAGTTATTGATTTTTGTGGAACACCCCCCCCCCCCTCCACGTGACCAACACAAAATCACGGATCGGATTCTCAGATTCCTCAAGTTCCAAATATCCACTTCCACAGCGTGAAAAGTAGTCTCGATTCTGCGCGAAACGAGTTACATTACAGAAAATAAATTTCGTGATATTGAACAGGTTTTTATTGCAGTGATCGTATGCACCTTTCACTGTTGATATAGAAACGTTTTTTTTTCATCCACTGTTATAAATCAAGGTATCAACTTGGATAGTGAGAAAATTCTTAACTGTGTCTAATCAGTGGACCTCTGTCAGTAATGAGCTCAATCGAAAAAAAAGGAGAATCACCCAGTTTTTTTTTCCTTCTCTATCATGTATCTAGAAGGTTAGGAAAGAATTTAATTCCGCCCAATTCGATACCAAGATTTTACTTGAAATAAGTTAAAAAATTCGGAGCTCCGGATTAAAAAAAGGTTATCTATTGAACTAGTGTATAATCAGACTGATTCGACACGAATATATGCTTTTTATTTTTACGTGTGTCTCAATGAAAAGATTATACAGGCGTTACAGGCAATTCTACTTGTATCAGAAATTAGATATGTATGACGTAATATGGTCGTTAAGCAGACGTTTGTTTCAACTTATGGAAGAAATTGTGGGTTATAATAAAGCTTGAAAATGTGAATTGTATTCCGCTTAACATTTTGAACGAAGCCAAGAGTGCTGGGAGTTTGTTAATTTAAGAAAAATCAAAATATGTTTACGAAGAAGAAAGTGTAAATATTTGTGGATGGTGAAACGAGAGACATAATAAAGATAAATTTAATGAGGTGATTCTTGTGGTTGAATGCTGCTGCACTTGCGAGAGTGACGATTTCAGGGTTTCTTACAGACACAATGGAGAAAATTATGTTGAAAATTATGTGATGACGTCGTCGTCGTTTTGTTGCCATGGTAATTACGTCATTCATTTTCTGGCACTGGTCCCAGAAAGAGGACGATTTATGACGTCATAATAAGCCGTTTTAATGCTAGGATTACACACACGTGTTTCCTATCCACTTTTCCCAAATCAAGTTATGCAATATGGACTTGCATAATGAGAAAGCTCTTAACTATGCCATTAATTAGTTGACTTCTGTCAGCAATGGGCTCAATACAGAAATAAAGAAATCACCCAGTTTTTTTTCCCCTTGTGTGTTATGTACCTAGAAGGCAGGGGAAGTATTTCATTCCACCCAAAAATTCGACAAGATTTTATTTGAAATATATATATTTTGAGACTTCTGAATTAAGAAAGAATCATTTTTAGGAAGGGTCCTCCAAGCGTGAGCCATTTTTGATATACCCGTTATTGTTGATTCGAATTATGCTTTGTCATTGTTTTTAGTGATATAGGTATTCAGTTGTTTCTCGCGAAGAGTTATTATGCAAAGAAAATGATATTGGAATGCCAGTATACAGAGACGCGCGTTTAAGCATTTTACTATCGCTATCTCCCTTTTTACCTACAAGATGTTTAACAAAACTGATTACGCAAATATTCATGAAAATTAAAGTGAAATGCATAGAGGAATATGCTTCTGCAAGAATAGTTTGCAGAATCTATATAAAAATAAACGGTAGAGCGGAGAGAAAATAAGATGAATGTTACAGATCAGATGGTCTTTCCCCTCGTGGGCTTGCACATAGAACAGATCGCTAAATTCTGTAATTCCCTCGTCGCTACAAAGAAAGTTGTAATAAAACTATTTCTCAACAATTATCTCAACCATGGGCGTCGCGAAGCTGGGGGGGGGGGGAGGGGAGCGTGGCCCCCCTTGGAAATGAATGAACTTAATGTGCAGTTAATTACTGACTATTATATTAATGTTTTAATTTTTATATAAATAACAATTTTTATTCAGTGCAAATTAATACGGCTATCCACAGCAAATACTACAACTTTTGACAACACAATAATGAATTAATATTTTTTATTTCAAAGTTCTAACATATGCTTCTTCCTAAAGAAAAAGTTTGTCGACGCCCATGACCTAATTAACTCGAAACAAATGAATAAGCCTTTGTAACAATTTTTTGAAAAGTAATTAGAGAAGGTCATGTGAATGTTACACATCCAATTTACAATGCTAATAGATGTAGCACGGAAGCATACAACTGGAAGAATTTTAGTGAGTTTTACTGAGAATTGTATTTTCGTGCATAAATACATATAGTTCTTTATTTACATAGCATTCAATAAGATTAAAATTAACCTGTGTATTTATAGAGTATTTGAAGTATACATTTTATTTATTACTATGGTTCAGGTAGAACAGGAAGAAAAAATAGCCAAAAATTAATTTTGTAATAAATGAAGTCCTTTAAAGCAGCTTTGTATCATTATTTGTAAAAGTATATGCTACATTCGAATAATCCTCTCTACTCACTCTTCTACAAAGGATTATTACAAAGGGTTATCCTGTATAATTATTATTATTAATGGATATAAACTTTCATTACATATTCATACATCTTATTATAGTTATAAGAATAATACAGTAGGCTAACTAGAGGATCGCTATGCAATGGCGTTGAAATTCCATGTTCTTTGAATGGCCAAGAGAAAGACAAATGGCGACGACCAATTGAAAAGCATTCAAACCAATAACAAAGAATATCTCGTAGTAGTAAATGTCACAAACTATTATTTTACGTAAATGATGTGCTTTAACGAGATCTCCATTTGTAAGACATTGATCTGCATTAACTAAGACTTTTTCTGTTTCTTACGGTTTATCGTAATGCTAAAGCTATTGAGAATGAATGGGACTTCACAGGGTATCCTAAAACATTCGAAACATAGTAAATTTTATTAATCACGTAAACCTCTTAAATATATGGTATTTTAATCAAACTTGCTAGAATGATTTCGAGTAGAACAAAAATATCGAAAACATTTCCATGTAAAGGTCAGTTAGGGTTAGGAACATTATTGAGAATCATCCTGTCTTATCTTTAAAGTTACTTAAATACAAAGTTTGGCATTTTTTGACTTTGGATTTGAATTATGCCGTTTATAGTCAGACAAGTACATTTACGCCTTGGTCTAAAAAAGTAATTTCTTATTCGGGGTTCCTCAACATGGTACTTATGATGAAATGTTGACATCGAATTTTGGAATGGAATGCAATATTCCTCTATCTACAAGGTACAGTCAAGTGCGCGGTAACAGACCAGTGCTGCGGATATCACACATTTTATTTATTTATTTTTAAATTTAATATTGGTAGAAACCCCTTGTTATCTCTGTTCTACACAAATCCTAGGTGAGAAGTCTCTTAGTGGTTTGTATCCAAGTCCGAAATACACGCATTAGTTTCTGAACAAAGGCTAGTCCTAGGTAAGCGGCGAAAGGTAGGAGTACGGAAAGTTTCACGAGTACTGAAGGCATCTTTCACCAGACGGTCCATACCAGCCGCTGTATAAGTCCGACTCGTATTGGTTTGATGCCAGTGCTGCGGATATCACACATTTTATTTATTTATTTTTAAATTTAATATTGGTAGAAACCCCTTGTTATCTCTGTTCTACACAAATCCTAGGTGAGAAGTCTCTTAGTGGTTTGTATCCAAGTCCGAAATACACGCATTAGTTTCTGAACAAAGGCTAGTCCTAGGTAAGCGGCGAAAGGTAGGAGTACGGAAAGTTTCACGAGTACTGAAGGCATCTTTCACCAGACGGTCCATACCAGCCGCTGTATAAGTCCGACTCGTATTGGTTTGATGCCAATAAATTGTCTTCCACTCAAAGATTAACCAATGGATGTAGATGTGTTTTGCTTCCAGGAGCGAAAGAAGAGTGGGAAATTAGACAGACTATAGGTGGAGTGCTGGAACCAGGGAAGGGGACTGAGGGAGCTTGGTACTTCTTTACGAGCATAAACCACCACGGAGTATATCGACACGAATCTATGCACTGGGCTAAGTGGGAGAGTATGTAAAACGACAACCGGACAATTTCAGACTTGCAGGTCCAGAAGTTTATGAAAAAGACGTTTCTTTAATCCTTCCCAAAATCACCAGTTGGAAATATTTATCACACTCGCCCTTGACATTAACTGAGCGATTTGGAACGTATGTGACTCGCATTTGGGAGGTCCCGGGTTCGATTTCCGACAACAGCCGTTCCTATCTTGGAATTTTCGTGGTTGTCTCTGGTCGGTAGGTGAATGGTGGAATGGTTTCTCATTTACCGCAATTTTCTTTCCCTTATTCTCCTTTCAATTCTGTCCTTCTCATCTCTGTATACGTCTAAGCTTTATGGCTGTAGGCTGTGTCGAAATCCTGGTGTAAATGCTTTCCAAAAGGAAAGAGTATTGTCCTTGAGTACTAGAGGGCTACTTAATTGGACGGGTCATCCATCACCCTCTCTGGTTGCTCTAGCAGTGGAACGGATCTTCGAGCCAGGAACTGATAGGGACTTCCGCACTTCTGTGACCTGTGGCCTCCTGTCGTTGCTTCACTTCATCTCTTTCTCTTGGAGGATGATAGCAATAGATTTCCCTTAAGTTGCAGTGCACGAGGTGCCCCCCTCTGTTGCATACTCTATAACTTTGATATGGGCATGCAGATATCTCTTATTGAAGTTCTTTGCGATTGCATTAAAGACCCAATTGGTTATTGTTGAAATTTAGCTTCGATAGCATCAATCTAATGTGACGAAATGGGTTTTAGTGTCACTCTTCTTCACTTCGCAATATCATAATAATGGTAACATAATATGATAATAGAAATGAAATTTAGTGCATCAGAACTGACGCCGTGGAACCATGAAAGCCAATACACAGATTCAATTTCCCCAACCATTTATCACGGACCAAATGTTAAGTGATTGTAATATCACATCGCGCGGGATTTCACACACAGTTTCTTCCACAACACTTCCGCCGCTTGGCATACAAATTGCACGTGGTAACGACACTGCGTATGATTTATGTTCAACTCGATGTGGATACCTGTGGAATTATTTATGGCTAAGATTTATAATTTTATAAAGAAATAACAGAGAAATAGCAAGCAGTCCAGGAACATCTGCAACAGCTTCTGATGTGACATGGGACGTCGGGAATAGTCCTCGGTCAACCACTGAATGTCAAATTAAAAAAAAATAATAAGATAATTGTAAGTTAGAATAGTCCTCATCCAACCTATGTATGTTATAAATAAAAGAAAATAAGTAAAAGAAAGACAAAATTAATAACAATTAAGTTACATGTAAATTAAATCATAATAGAAATAAAAGAAAAAAAAAAGTGGCAAAAATGAGTCCTCCCTTTAAAATAAAAATAGTCCTAATTAGCTGAAGAGGGCGAAATAAGTGCTGAAGCAGCCTTGGGTGAAATAAACCCAGAATCCCCTTAGAAAAAAAAATAGGTAAATGCAGTAAATAATTTCCATAGGTTGAAATCAATACATAAGTTAATAAGCCTAAGTTACAGGGAAAGTAATAGTTTCTCAGAGAATAAGCTAACAGCGATGTAATTTAGGGGTTCAATCAATCAATCAATCAGTCAGTCAGTCAGTCAGTCAGTCAGTCAGTCAGTCAGTCAGTCAGTCAGTCAGTCAGTCAGTCAGTCAGTCAGTCAGTCAGTCAGTCAGTCAGTCAGTCAGTCAGTCAGTCAGTCAGTCAGTCAGTCAGTCAGTCAGTCAGTCAGTCAGTCAGTCAGTCAGTCAGTCAGTCAGTCAGTCAGTCAGTCAGTCAGTCAGTCAGTCAGTCAGTCAGTCAGTCAGTCAGTCAGTCAGTCAGTCAGTCAGTCAGTCAGTCAGTCAGTCAGTCAGTCAGTCAGTCAGTCAGTCAGTCAGTCAGTCAGTCAGTCAGTCAGTCAGTCAGTCAGTCAGTCAGTCAGTCAGTCAGTCAGTCAGTCAGTCAGTCAGTCAGTCAGTCAGTCAGTCAGTCAGTCAGTCAGTCAGTCAGTCAGTCAGTCAGTCAGTCAGTCAGTCAGTCAGTCAGTCAGTCAGTCAGTCAGTCAATCAATCAATCAATCAATCAATCAATCAATCAAAATCAATCAGTTGGTCGGTCAGCCAACCAAATCAATCTACGGCATCTCCTTGTAGCACAGGGCATTCACAAAGTTCTTCCCTATTTGTAGCCAACTTCTATACTTCTCCCCATGTTTTCTCTTCTTTAGTAACATCAAGAAATGTTCTCTTCCATATATTTTTAGGTCTTCCTTTCGTTCTTCTACCTTGAGGATTTCAATCCAGAGCCATTCTTTCTACTGCTTTGTCTTATTTTCTTAGTGTATGTCCTATTCAATTCCACTTTCGTCTTTTGATTTCTATTATAATTTCTTTTTGGTTTGTTATCTTTCAGAATTCTAGATTTGAAATTATATCTGGCCACGTGATTCTTAAAATTCTCCGCAGACATCTACTAACAAACGTTTGTAATTTATTTTGTATAATTTTGTTTGTTTTCCATGTTTCATAACCATACAGTAATATTGATTTCACATTAGTGTTGATTCTGAACATTTGATTTCCGACTGGATATAACAGGACAAACGCACTGTTTGCTTTCTTTATTTGGTTTGCAACATCTTCAAGAGCTCCATCATACTTATCAATTATGCTACCCAATTATTTAAATTCTTGAACAGTTTGTATTGTATTGTTATTGTTTAATATAATTTTGTTTGTGTTTTTACTAGTTAATCTCATTTCTTTAGTTTTATTTACATTTATTTTCATATGAGCCCCTTTTATTACTTCTGATAGGGTTTTTGGTTTCCTGACAATGGTCTGATGGCTGAGGGAGAATGCCATAGGTTGTATACGTACACTAATTAAAATTTACGTATAGTATTCATACCGTATAATGCATAACAGAAATTATTACAGGCAAATTTAGTGATAAATGAAAATGAAAAAAGTTGCCGAGTTACACGGAGTGCCGAATTATCGAGAATCGGAATTCTGCTGTACCTTTGTTTTGCTTATAAATCCATATCTACATCAACATGTAGAAATTCCCAATACAAACTCTATAGTCTAAAGAAGGGATTGAGTAGATTTTAGGAATAGGAATCCATGTCCGGAAGCCTGCTATTTTCATGTTACAGGAGCAACAAATTCAAGTCACGTGTTTAAATCTCCCACTTCTATTGGGTGACCGCAAAAGTAGTTGAATTAGTAGTGACAAACAAGGCACGCCTCTGGATGTGAAAGTTTGCCGGTCGCCCTGGTCGCTAGGAAGTTTGACTTTTGCGCTTCGTTGCCTAGGCCAGGGGACTGCCCTTTCGAATTCCACCACGAGGCATGGGTATTTGTCCAAGTAAATGTGTGTGTGTGTGTGTGTGTGTGTGTGTGTGTGTGTGTGTGTGTGTGTGTGTGTGTTCGCACGAAGTTCTACTACGTATACCTAGTACATAAGTAGCAAAAGTATTCGATCCAAAAATTTGATGTCGAAATTTCACTGGAAATATGTTTTCAGGCCCCTTGAATCCAGACAAAAGCATATTTAGAAAAAGATCTCTCTCTCTCTTTCTTTCTCTCTCTCTCTCTCTGTAGGTGTGTGTGTGTCTCTGTGTGTGTCCGTATCTATGTGTGTGTGTGTGTGTGTGTGTGTGTGTGTGTGTGTCTAAATAGCATAAATAGCATAACTCATGAACGAAAAATCGGTTAAAGGCCAAAATTGGTATTTAAGTTTAATATCTTTCAAGGATGCAACACAAAGATTTTGAACAAAATTCCTCTACCATAAACTGATTTTTAAGTGGAAAATTTTTCGAAAATTTTGATGTTCTCAAAAAATGACTAACGATTTTGATTAAAAGGTCATAGGTTAAAGGTATTTTTATGGGAAATGAAATTTATATTTTGAATTTTCTGGCTATAGCTCATGTAGCCCTGTTTACTCTTGACGACTTTTGCATAAGTGGTAAAACGTAAGAGATAGACCAAATCTTACTATACAAAAAATGTAGATCTCGTTAAAATACATCATTTATGCTCGAATAAATTGTTTGAGGAGATAACCATTTCGAAAATATTCCTTGATTTTTGTGCGAGTTTTCCAACACATATTTTCCTCAAATGGAAAGTCGTTGTTCACTTCCTTGTCTCCTCGCCGTGCAAGATAACGGCATTTCAAAACCTTCATATAGCGAACAGATTTAAAAGATTTAACAATTTGCTTAAAGCCTACTATATTCCCATATTCCTCTTGCACGTACAAGAAAATTAGCAATTACACAATTTCTGAAAATGTTTATCTAGATTAATGTGAAGAAGATAGAGGAGGAGTTTGTAAGGCCAGTTAGTACAAGAGAACTAACTATTCATATGAATGCAACACATTTGATATTTATGGAGGGTCTTTAACTGCTTTAGTTCTGAGATCTCATTCTATATTGGGCGTGAAAGATCGCTTACTTTTGCTCAGAAGCGCCTTTATCAGGCTTGAGGCTGTTTGACATGCCATAAATCAACGTCATGGGACCACCGACTGTACTTCCCTTCCGAAGAAAGCCATGCTATGGTCGAAAAAAATCCATTGTCCTCCACCCAGTTTGAATCCGCGTCCTTGGGAACAACCCGCCTCTGTAGTGTGGTGGTAGCGTGTCTGCCTCACATTCAAAAGGTGCCGAGCTCGAATCTGGCTTAGATTGGGCTATCTGGAGGTAGATAGCATCATTTTAGCATCATTTCACTAATTTCTTCATTCATCGTCCGATATGGCATTACTTTGGAGGACATTAATATATATAAAGAAAAATGACACAAAAAGCACCTAATTACACCTGCGCTTGCTAATTTGAGGGCACCCAGTCTGTTAGTGGGGATGTTTAGCATGTGTAGCCAACGATTAAGTTGCAGGTCCATCTACAGTTCAGAAATTCAATCAAAAGTTTTGATTTGGATTAGTTATAATTCTGAAAATGTTATAACTTATGGTATGGTCATATACAGAGTGTCAGGGTATAACTGCAGATATTTGTATTGGTAATTGTAATAAAAAATATTACATCAATGTTTGCTTTACTTGCAGACTAATAATTTCAGTTAATAACAGTAGTATGTTTTGAGGTTGGCTAGTCGCTCCAAGTACGTGTGGCATACACAGGCCATGCATGTTCATTTCCCCTAAGAGCTCTGGTGGGGTTGTTAGGGGCAAAGCAGAGTGGGCAGTCCTCATGATAACGCATGTTGTGGTCACTCGCACGAAATTAATTACAAATGGAGGAATCAGTCCCTGATCTTGCACACCTAAATGTGTGTTATCTGCAGCACACACTTTCATAGGGAAAGAAATGAGAAAGGAAGATTAAATACGCCAAATTGTGGACGTAATGCTTATCTTTGCATTTCCAATACATTCAATGCTTATTTTAAGTGTAACTGAGGGCAAACAACCCCATACTTCTGGGATATAAAGCCAGGTATTGAAGTGTGAAGTGTGCAAGCAAACGGGTACAAGCATTGCTCATTTCGTGACGCAGTTACAACCCTGCAAAACATATCAGGTAGTAACTTATGTAACGTGTTTGCAGGAAAATTGTTTGATGGAGAGGGAGAGAGGGAGAGAGAGAGGAGAGAGAGAGAAACTAACACACTGAAGTAGATAGATATTAAGGTGGCAGTTATCAAATTATCTGCACTTAGCCTTAGCACCCTGTGTGTTCAGTGCCGCGCTAGTTGGAATTGAAAGCAATAGCTGTCCTTTCCCAGCCGCAATATGCTATGCGTTACCTACTTCCATTGACATTTATCCCTCTGAAGGAATAAAGAATGTATATCGACTAGCTGTGGCACTAGATGCTTTTGACGTCAAGTGCATAGAGAAAATTGAAAATACATAAATAAAACGAAGTTGTAGCCTTCTCAATAGAAAACTACAATATCAACCTAAAGGAAAACGAAATCTGGATTAATCAAAGAGGAAATGGACACAACAATAGGAAGCAAATGAAATTTTCAAATAATTTACGTTAGTTGTAAAAGAAAGAAAATTTGTATGTGTGCAACCTCGAAAATGACTCAACCGATTCTTATAATACTTTCACCATGTCATTTCTTTTCTGACAGACGTGATGGCTATTAGACACCGTTCAACTTCGTGTTGTAATGAGACGTCGGTGGACCGCGGCGGCGCACATCAAAGGAAACTCGGAGCCCGGCTGCCCCATGCCACTCGTGGTATGTGCATCAAAGACACTCAAGGTCAGGCTGCCTAACGCCACTGTTTGTGAACACGTGACTACAATCAGAGTGGCAAGACAAAGGAATTTTCGAAATTATTCGCTAAGTGTCCAGTGACCGGCGTATTTGTAGAAGTTCCAGAAAAGGTGAAGTTCGAGAAAGATCCGTGTTAAGCCATAGTGGATATATAAGTAGACGGGGCGACGAGAGTCAGTTTTTACTGTGCCAGTGGGTGCGGGACAAGATAGCTGCGAGTGTACCGTCGCGTCGAAAGGAAGGTAGTGAAGCAGATAATGAATGTTGAGTGGTGGTATCTCAGAGTTAGTTTTTGTGAGACAAAGAGAGAAGTGAAAGATAAAAAATTGTGTGTTAAGGTTACGAGAAGATAACAGCTGTGTTTCAATATCACGAAGGACTGTAGACTGTATTAACAAGGAGAAGATAACTATGTACTTGCTCATTGAGTTAGAAGAAAATAAGGTTAAAAATAACTGTACTTACAGGTCGTAGGCACATAGGCCACAGAAACGCGCGAAAGCCCCTGATGGTTACTAGCTCGAGCACTCGTCCCGCTAATACATTGTCACTGAGCGCCATGAACGACCCATCCAACGAGGCAGTCCTTGAGTACATACTCGGAATATTCTTTCCTTGGAGCAAGAATCCGCGCCATCTGTCGGACACTGTCTCGCACCACGAAACATCGAAGTACACTTGAAGCATGTGAAGGAAACGAATGAGAGAAAGAAATCTGGATAGAGGAGAACTGGACTGGACTAGAAGCGCACAGTGCGCACAAATGGGCAATTGTATGTCAGACCTTTGGGAGGAAGATATACATGGGAGTCCTCTTCGGGTGTGCCGGAACCCGCGTATGCCAGCCCTTAATGTAAGATGGAGGTTCTTCATATCGGTGGAAGGATTTGCCATGCAGCCGCCAGGCCGAAAAGCAGATCATGCCACTAGAGTCACCCCTACGTCGAGAACAGCAGTTACAGTGCGCAAAGTCCCCACACAGCAGCACCAAACTCGTCCATCGTTGACACTTCCGACCCTAAAAAGCCCAGATTGAAATGAAGGTGAAATGAAATGGAGAGACAGGAAGTGGCGAAAAGGAAAGTAACAAATCCAACATTCGCCTAATGACCAAGGAAAACCGAGATAAAACCTTTGATCAGAATGGGAGTTTGTTGGGAATCGAACCCGGGACCTTGCGAATACGAGCTTCACACTCACTGCGGAGCCAACTTGCTTGGTAAACATAACATAGATCACAAAATGCCAAAGTACATGCCAACCTTTAGTTTGTGCTCACATATTGCAACAGAAGTTGAAATTTGCCTCTGATGAAATGAAGATTAGAATTTAAACATGAATAGGGTTCCGTCTCACGCGAAAGGAAACCGTGACGACAGTGCTTATTCTAGAGGTATCAAACGGCACGTAGACTGTAACACGCAATCTCACGTGCCCTAGGTTGCTGAATTTTATTTGCTGAAATAAAAGACCGAGCTCGTGGCAAGCAAAGCAGTTCTCCTGTTGGACGACCTTAATCATCCAGTAATAAGAATTACATATAAAATAACGTCTTTTGTGATGAAACTTACTCTTACTGTGAATGAATTTTTTAGGAAACCACCGCAAAACTATTCAGAGTATAAGTATTTTCTTAAACCTAATCGTAATTTTATAATGATTTCAACAAATTTGAAACATGTAGACAAGTATCCTTAAAGTTTGCGTTTAAACTGCTAGTTCGGTGTTTGCAGTTGTTCGTGAGAGGGACAGAGAGGTTCAGAAACCAAACTTAAAAAACTGTTTTACCACAGTCAATGATATAAAAAATGTAATAACTGTAAACACTGCTTTATGCAGATTAGTATTTTCTGATGATTTTTACTTCCTCTTCCACGTATCTAGTGTAGATACGGTGATACATTCAATTCATAAATTCAGAAGATACACCAAGTGATCGCGGCGTAACCTATTGCGATACAGACTTAATATAGTTCAATTTGGAGAATCTGTTCGCAAATATATGTAGAGCTTTACTCACTCTTATACCATTATTCTTGCAAATACTTATTTCCGTATATACTGCATTTGAATCGACATAAGAATTTTCAGAAATTATCTTATTGCTAATTTTCTTGTAGGTGCAAGGGGAATACCTATAGTAGGCTTTAAGCGATAGTGAAATGTTTTAAGAGCTGATTGCTATGCGAGGTCTTTGAAATTCCGTTCTCTTTGCAAGGCAATGAGATTAAAAAACAAATAACACTTCTGTTTGAGAAAAGAAGAAGTATTGGCAGATTCAAACAAATAATAAAGATTATCTCGGAAATGGTTCACTCAAAGGAAAAAATATGTATTTGGCATAAACTGTGTGTTGTAACGAGACTCATAGTTATTACTTAGTAAGCTTTTTTCTGTCTCTTACTGTTTACCATTTATGCAAGCATTATCCAGAATGAAGAGGTCTTCTAAAGACATTCCCAAAAAATTCAAGGTATGACTTACAAACTGTTACGGTCGCCTGTTTGTTTCCGTCACTGGATACCCATCCCTGTCCGTCCGACTGAAAGAGTGGAGTGGGGATAGATGCTCATTATGTAAGCGTCTCCTAAAAGACAAAGTTGGACGTCGCTGATGTAAACGACGTCTCAGAGTAAGGACGGGCTGCCTGAGCCGTTAATGATGCCGATCGCATCGATAAACATGATAACTAGGAGGCGTAAATTGTTCATTGCGAAGAATGTGAGTCCGTAATACAGGCGATATCATTATATCTAGTTTGAGGAAAGAGATAAATGAAGCTCGTTTACATTGAAGACCATTAGTATTCCAGTTAAGTAGAGCGAGACTATTAAGAGAGCGAGATCACCATTGTGCTAAAACTTGTCATATAGCAGGTAAGTCAGCCGCGCCTTATTTTTTTGGAAGGTAGGCCACTCATTTAACGGCATGTGCGCCTTAGTCCAGTTTTGCGCTTACTAAAATGTATTGGTTGACGTTCTTAAAGAGAGGAATGCGCAAAATTGAGAGCAACAGTTCTTCAAGGGTCAGAACGTACTCCTCGCTAAAGTACACCTCAAAAACATACGACTCGTTTACTGAGAGCGAATTCGGTTTTCCAGCCGATTTTACGAACTTTTTATTAGAGTATACATAACAACGTAATTCAGTAAGCGCCTCGGAAAAAATGGACCTATCATATAAGTACGCTAACAACGTCAGCTAAAAAGAAAATGGTGGATTCTTGTACTTAGAGCAGGGATTGGCTGCCAAAAATTAGGAAAAATTTAGACACGCCTCATCCATCATGGACCCGCAGTCAAAACGGACATATTATTAAATAACAGTTTATTTGCATTTTTGCGTGAACAACGCCTCGTGCATCTCAATTAATATGAATAACAGCTTTTGCCATTTAAGTAACAATACTAAAACGCCCAGTAATTGATTAAAACTGTCTTAAAAGGATAAATCAAGCACGCAAACTTGCGAAGTGGCAATGGCATAGCGCCAGGCATACAAGTCCTACTATTGGACGGGGTACGTGAGTTATTAACTGAAGGATAAAACAACCCAATACCAGTAAGATTATTATAGCTTTCAACCCTATACAACCAAATGATGTCATATAAAACCAATATTTTTAACTATAAGAACGAAGCAGCACTTGGTGGAAATTAGCACAATTTTGATCCTGAAAGAATTGAAAAATATAAAATAACAAAATAATATTTACTATACAGTGCTAATATTACACGTAATACTTCATAATAACGAATATACACGTTTCAATTAAAAAGGTTATACATTCAGTTGTCGCTAGACACTCTTGCCTTCTGACATCTTTTGGTTTTCACAATATTCGCCAAATTTGGAGACAATGAAACACAACTCTGGATCCTTAATGCACACTTCAAGTTATGATCGCTGATGTTGGCTCTGAGGGTTTTTAACGCGTTTCACAGCTGAAAATAAGGATTTACATACATAATTCGAACCAAACATTGCAATCATTGATGCCGCACGCCCGTGTAATCGAGGGAATCTCCTGTAGAAATCTAACAAACTTCCTCTGTTTCTATAACTGTCAGCTAAGTCAATGTCACATTTCAAGGTGATAAGCTCCAGTTGAACGTCTTTGGGAGTATCATCAATATTCATGCTAAATGGTGTAGCGAATAAATCAAAATCCATTTTTGAGCCCGTGAGATCGTGAAACCTTTCATCAAACGCAAGGGAAAGCATGAGTAGATTTTCAACATAACACCCACTTCTAGGGTATCACAATCACGGAACACACTTTTTAACCTGGGAAAATGCCAAGGATCACCATTTGACAGTTGACGTTCCCATAATGAGAGCATATTTTTAAAAGCTTTAATGCTATAGAACATATCTATGATTGGTTTGTTTTTCCTTTGAAGTCAAACATTCAAAGTATTCAAATGTTCACTTATATCGGCCATAAATGCAAGATCACATTTCCACTTAACATTCGTGAGCTCTTCATGAACAAACGTAGATCATCCAATAATTCAAAGAATCTGCTTAAAACTTTGCTTCGACTGAGCCACCTAACTGCTGTATGATACGATATATCACCATACTCATGCTCCAAACCCTCTAAGGAGCTTTTAAATTGTCTGTGTTTTAGACCATGGGACCTCAGTTTGTTTACAGTCTTCACAACCAGACTCATTACATTGTTTACATCCAGTGTTTTGGCACATAAATTTTCCTGATGCACTATGCAATGAACTGCTGTTATTTCTTTGGTTAGTTTATTTTTCAGGAGGGTCACAAATCCGTTATGCCAACCAACAATAGCTGGGCCACCATCAGTGGCTACCGATATGAGTGTATCCCATGGAATCCCTGCACTCTCCACAACTTCTACTACACAATTCAGAATGTCGTTGTTGTGCCTTTTATTGGCACCAGATGTAATAATTCTTCCACAACTTCCAAATTTTCATTTAGTCCACGAATAAAAATACATAATTGAGCCACACTTGATAAGTCAGTGCTCTCATCAATGGTAATAAAGTATGCAACAAATTCTCTTGCTCTTTCAGTAAGTTGTGCGTAAATGTTGTTCGCCAGATCTTGAATTCTGCGTGAAATAGTATGAGGTGACAGACTGACACTCTCGAACTGGTGAACACTGACAGGGGTGAATTTACTTGCAGCTATAAGCATACATCGTTTAATAAGTGGACCATCAGAAAAACTGGCAATTTCTAGTGCTACTTCGTAACTCTCATAGACTGAGGTTTCTGCCATTCCGCCATCCCCCTCTTCCTGTTCCTCTTCCTGCGATGTGATCTTTTCTTTGAGCTTTCGTATCTCTGCAGCGCGTTCTTCTTTTTATAGAGCCGAATAATCATTAGCATGCAATGTATTAAAATGTCGCTGAAGATTAAATCGTTTCAGCACTTGCAATTTTTTCTGGCAAATTAAACAAATAGCACCACCGCTACATTCCATGAAGAAGTATTCAGCTTCCCATTCGGGATTGAAATAATGTGGCGGCGTGGGTGCCCTTCTCTTTTAATGAGTGCCCTTCCATATCAAACTGTCATTGGTCCGTCACTGCTAAGGAAGACAAACTGAACGCCACCACTGCGAAGCACGAACTGAGGCAACAGTAGCCCAGCACATGCACCGCGGCAAGCGAGTTGTCTGTGATTGATCTAGAATATGCTCGTCACAAGGAAAGCTTCAAATGAGTCGTATTTTGAGTCGTCTTGAAAATTTGCACCGTGATATCAGGATAACAAATTTCGAGGTCTGAGTAGAAAAATATCAAAATAGCGAAAAATCTATACAAAAGTTTCAACATCGAAATTTCGATATCGAAACGTTGACATCAAAATTTCGATATCGAAACGTTGACATCGACACTTCGATATCGAAACGTTGACGTCGACACCTCGATATCGAAACGTTGACGTCGACACCTCGATATCGAAACGTTGACGTCGACACCCCGATATCGAGAAGTTGACGTCGACACCCCGATATCGAGAAGTTGACGTCGACACCCAGATATCGAGAAGTTGACGTCGACACCCTGATATCGAAAAATTGACGTCGACACCTCGATACCGAAAAATTGACGTCGACGCCTCGATATCGAAACTTTGATTGACGTCGACGCCTCGATATCGAAAAATTGACGTCGACGCCTCGATATCGAAAAATTGACGTCGACGCCTCGATATCGAAAAATTGACGTCGACGCCTCGATACCGAAAAATTGACATCGACCCCTCAATACCGAAAAATTGACATCGACACCTCGATATCGAAAAATTGACATCGACATCTCCACATCGAAAAATTGACATCGACACCTCCACATCGAAAAATTGACATCGACACCGATATCGAAAAATTGACATTGACACCTCGATATCGAAAAATTGCCATCGACACCTCGATATCGAAAAATTGCCATCGACACCTCGATATCGAAAAATTGCCATCGACACCTCGATATCGAAAAATTGCCATCGACACCTCGATATCGAAAAGTTGACATCGAAACCTCGATATCGAAAAGCTGACATCGAAATATCGATATCGAAAAGTTGACATAGAAACTTCGATATCGAATAATTGACATCGAAATTTCGATATCGAAAAGTTGACGTCGAAATTTCGATATCGAAAGCTGACGTCGAAATTTCGATATCGAAACGTTGACATCAATATTTCGATATCGAAACGTTGATATCGAAACGTTGACATCGACACCTCGATATCGAAACGTTGACATCGACACCTCGATATCGAAACGTTGACGTCGACACCCCGATATCGAAAACTTGACGTCGACACCCCGATATCGAAAACTTGACGTCGACTCGGTATCGAAAAATTGTCATCGACACCTCGATATCGAAAAATTGACGTCGACACCTCGATATCGAAAAATAGACGTCGACGCCTCGATATCGAAAAATTGACGTCGACGCCTCGATATCGAAAAATTGACGTCGACGCCTCGATATCGAAAAATTGACGTCGACGCCTCGATATCGAAAAAGCGACGACGACGCCTCGATACCGAAAAACTGACATCGACGCCTCGATATGGAAAAACAAAAATCGACGCCTCGATATCGAAAAATTGACATCGACACCTCGATATCGAAAAACTGACATCGACACCTCGATATCGAAAAACTGACATCGACACCTCGATATCGAAAATTGACATCGACACCTCGATATCGAAAAATTGACATTGACACCTCGATATCGAAAAATTGCCATCGACACCTCGATATCGAAAAATTGCCATGGACACCTCGATATCGAAAAATTCCCATCGACACCTCGATATCGAAAAGTTGCCATCGAAACCTCGATATGGAAAAGCTGACATCGAAAATTCGATATCGAAAAGTTGACATCGTAACTTCGATATTGAATAAGTGACATCGAAATTTCGATATCGAAACGTTGACGTTGAAATTTCGATACCGAAACGTTGACGTCGAAATTTCGATATCGAAACGTTGACATCGACACCTCGATATCGAAACGTTGACATCGACACCTCGATATCGAAACGTTGACGTCGACACCCCGATATCGAAAAGTTGACGTCGACGCCTCGATATCGAAAAGTTGACGTCGACGCCTCGATATCGAAAAATTGACGTCGACGCCTCAATATCGAAAAATTGACGTCGACGCCTCGATATCGAAAAAGCGACGACGCCTCGATATCGAAAAACTGACATTGACACCTCGATATCGAAAATTGACATCGACACCTCGATATCGAAAAATTGACATCGACACCTCGATATCGAAAAATTGCCATCGACACCTCGATATCGAAAAATTGCCATCGACACCTCGATATCGAAAAATTCCCATCGACACCTCGATATCGAAAAATTGCCATCGACACCTCGATATCGAAAAGTTGACATCGAAACCTCGATATCGAAAGGCTGACATCGAAAATTCGATATCGAAAAGTTAACATCGAAAGTTCGATATCGAATAATTGACATCGAAATTTCGATATCGAAAAGTTGACGTCGAAATTTCGATATCGAAACGTTGACGTCTAAATTTCGATATCGAAATGTTCACATCGATATTTCGATATCGAAACGTTGACATCGAAATTTCGATATCGAAACGTTTACATCGACACCTCGATATCGAAACGTTGACATCGACACCTCGATATCGAAACGTTGACGTCGATACCCCGATATCGAAACGTTGACGTCGATACCCCGATATCGAAAAGTTGACGTCGACACCCCGATATCGAAAACTTGACGTCGACTCCTCGGTATCGAAAAATTGTCATCGACACCTCGATATCGAAAAATTGACGTCGACACCTCGATATCGAAAAATTGACGTCGACGCCTCGATATCGAAAAACTGACATCGACGCCTCGATATCGAAAAACGGAAATCGACACCTCGATATCGAAAAATTGACATCTACACCTCGATATCGAAAACTGACGACACCTCCATATCGAAAATTGACATCGACACCTCGATATCGAAAAATTGACATCGACACTTCGATATCGAAAAATTGCCATCGACACCTCGATATCGAAAAGTTGACATCGAAATCTCGATATCGAAAAGTTGACATCGCAATTTTGATATCGAAAAGTTGACATAGCAATTTCGATATCGAAAAGTTGACATCGAAATTTCGATATCGATAAATTGACATCGAAATTTCTATATAGAAAAATTGACATCGAAATTTCGATACGAAAAGTTGACATCGAAATTTCGATATCGAAAGGTTGACATCGAAATTTCGATATCGAAAAGTTGACATCGAAATTTCGATATCGAAAAGTTGACAGCAATTTTGATATCGAACAATTGATATCGAAATTTCGATATTGAAAATTGATTTCGAAATTTCGATATTGAAAATTGATTTCGAAATTTCGATATTGAAAAATTGATTTCGAAATTTCGATATTGAAAAATTGATAGGTATTGCAATTTCTATATCAGTCATCTAAAATTTGTTTATATACCGAAATATGGATACCGAATAATAGATAACGGAATACAGCGTTCAACGAAAAATCAAAATCAACATCGGTATCAAAAAATGAAAATGGATCTTATGACCTAAAGTTTGTTTATATACCGAAATATCGATACCGAATAATAGATAACGGAATGCAGGTATTGAAAGCCTTAAACGAAAAATCAAAAATCGGTATCAAAAAATGAAAATAGATCTTATGACCTATATCAATACCAAAATACGTATAGAAATCAAAATTAAAAAACCTAAATCAATGAAACAAAATCAAAAAGTCAAAATCACAGTCAACACAGTGTCAACATCAACATATCATCGAAATGTCAACATCAAATTCAAAATCGTCAATATCAAAAAGTGAATAACAAAAATCAGAATCAAAATCCGTATCAATATTAAAATCAATATATGAATGACGAAATCATAATCATAATCAAAATCAATATAGAATAATAACCATATTTTTATGGTTTTTCATTGCATGTTTGAAATTCGTTCGAGACCCCGAATAGAGATCTAACCAATAAAATTGTGAATGTTGAGATTACAACGGAATACTGCTCTAACTAAAAGAACTCACAGCCTTGTGGATGCACAGTGCAAAACTTCCCTTGCAATTCTTGGTTATTTGATTTTAAAAATTTGGTGACAGTGGAAAAGTGATCTATGTGTGAGAACATGGCAGACGTAGTAAACAGTGTTCTCAGTCATAGTGCTGAAGAATAGTTGAATAAAGGACGTAAGAGAAAGATTAACATTACAGAATGGAGTGACAATAAACTTAAAGCTTTGAGAAATGCTGGGAATCCATATAAGACTAGGAAAGGACATTTTGTTCCCGGAAAATGTGCATCACAAGAGGTGAGTGGAATAGTGATCTAACCATTTTTGCATATTTTTATTATTATACTGTGAATGGTCATATCATGGTCCACTGGCTTCATGTAGCATAGGCTTAACACTGTATTGTGTTTTATACATAACAACGTTTCTATAGCTAGGGTTATTGTTTATTTATTTCAGATTAATGTTTGCTCCTGCCTCAACCAGTGTAAAGAGATTTCTTTAGATACGAAAAGACAGATGTTTCAAAACTTCCACAAGTTGTCCTATGATGAGCAGTCTGCATTTTTAGTAGGATGTATGACATTGGGGGAAGTGAAACGCAGGGAAGTTGCAGAAGACGTATCAAGGAGACATGCAACCTTTAAATATGTAGTATGCATCAATGGTAAAACATATTATGTATGCAAGAAAATATTATTGAACATATTCCAAATCTCTTTACGTCAGATAGAGACACTTCAGAAGAAAATGAAAATAATCTGGATATTTCTGATAAGAGAGGGACACATTTCAATCGTCCCCATGTAGTTACCAATGATGTTAAGCAATTTGTCAGAGATCACATTAAATCTTTGCCTGCACAGAAAAGTCATTATTCAAGATCTCTGTTACAGAAGTAGTATTTGAGTCAAGAGCTTTGTGTGGATAACCTACACAATCTTTTTATGGAAAGCAATCCTGGTGCTCACGTAGTACATGTAGAGACATATTCAGGAGTGATTTTAAGTTACGGTTCGGAGCACCACGCTCGGACTCTTGTTCAGTTTTTGATGAACTATATATTAAACTGGTGACTGCTGATAATGAAGAACAGCGGAAAAATATTACAACACAAAGTACACTACATCATATGAAGGCAGATGTTGCATACCGTACTTTACATGATGACATTGGCACTGCAGAGAAAAACCCTGACTATGTTGTGTTGTGCAAGTACTTTTTTGTCCTACACTTCATCACTCGTCTATGTTTTATCAGAGACAGTTGAGTACTTATAATCAGGGTATCTACAATATGGGAACTGATAGAGCTTTTTTCTTCATCTAGAATGAGTCGGTAGTAAGAAGAGGCTCTGCAGAAGTTACTTCATGTATTCTAAAATACACCAAACTGCATTTTGAGCCACTCAAACAAGGCGAGAGAAAAAGATTGATAGTTTGGTCTGATGGTTGTGTTGGTCAGAACAACAACTGGAGGTGTCTACCTCATAAGGAAAAAATAATTTACAACCATTAATCAGAAGTTCCTGGTAAGCGGGCATAGCTTCCTTCCTTGCGATAGGGACTTCGCACTTATAGACAGAAAGAAGAAGAAATCTACAGTGTATCATCCTAAACAGTGGGTGGAAGTTGTAGTTAATGCTGGTGCTGGATTTTCCGCATACTATATGTACACACCAAATTTTGTTGATCTATCAGTGATAAAAGGTATGCTTAAAAGGAACCCAAAATTTAAGATTACTTCATGTCACTGGATTCAGTTTTCTAAGGAGGAACCCAACAGAATCAGGACCCGTATCAGTCATAACATTCTACAACCTTGGACAGCGTATCAGATCTTGCGGTCTAACAAAAGCGGCAAACAGCTACAACCACTGCCTAGATTTCTACCTCAACTTTACACAGAAGATTTACCTGTCAAAAAGCAAAGAAAGTTGACTTACTAGATATGTGTAAGTTCATTCCAGTTCAGTATCGCGAATTTTATGAAAACCTCAAAGAAGCAGAGTGAAAAAGATGTTAATAAACCTTTGTTGTGTTTGATAAATGCCATAGGGAAAAGTCCTGGCTTCACTTTAAAAATGTATGTCATAGTAAATACGTTGGTATTCTGTTATGTAACACAAAATATAATATATAGGTTATATCATTATTCCATTCTCTTAGGTTAGATCATTTTTCCACTGAAACTTCCTTTTACTTGTTTCTATTTATGGACATAATGTTAATTCTCTTAAAATTTGCTTCAAATATGTTTGCAACAATGAAAAAGGTCGAAACTATGTATGTTTAATGTAGCACAGTAGTCTCAAATGTCAATCAGTTTTTTTTCACTTTACACAAAATCAACTTTTTGTAGGTTAGATCTCTATTCGGGGTAACTATTCAAGTGAATAACAATAACAAAAACAAAAATCAGAATCAAAATCCGTATCAATATTAAAATCAATATATGAATGACGAAATCATAATCAAAATCAATATAGAATAATAACCATATTTTTATGGTTTTTCATTGCATGTTTGAAATTCGTTGGAGACAAATTACATCAACCATCTGACACTTGAAAATTTGTAGTCATAAGCTGATGACAATACAATATCATGACCTTGACCTAGTTTACTAACCAGAATCGTCAGAATAAGGAAAAGTGACTCCGCTAAATTTATTTCTATTTCAGTCAGAAAATTCTATGTACTGTATGTTGAAGGCGGAGTAGGGAAGGATGAAGCGAGTAGAGAAAACCATGTCAATGTTACGTTGTATAGTAAAACGGATAGCCTGTCCCTTCTTTCTTCCACTAGCTTACCATTCTAAAGGCTGGCATTGTAACGCCCGCTTTACTACATACGGCACAGCAGGCGGTGACACTGATGATGCATGGAGTACAGGTGGAATGAGATTCGGGGGAAACCGGAGACCCGGAGGAAACCCAACCCTGCGCCGCTCCGTTATCATGGCTTTGCCAGGATCAGAAGAAAGCGACGCGAAATTGATATTGATTTTCCCAACTTGAGAGATCTGTATTCAAGATGTTCTCGGGCTTCGAACCAGGTGTACTGATGGATAGCCATCGACGTTTCGGGAGTGTGAATCTTTGCCATCAGCTGTAGACCTTGCTCGAAGCCCGAGAACATCTTGAATATGCTCGTCACCAGGAAACCTTCAAATGAGTCGTATTTTGAGTTCTCTTGAAACTTTGCACCGTGATATCAGGATAGCAAATTTCAAGGTCTGAATAGAAAAATATCAAAATATCGAAACATCTATACAAAAATGCCATCTTCGAAATTTCGATATCGAAAAATTGATAGGTATGGGAATTTCTATATCAGTCAATATCAAAAATTTGTTTATATGCCGAAATATCGATACCGAATAATAGATAACGGAATACAGGTATTGAAAACCTTAAACGAAAAATATCAACAACGGTATCAAAAATGGAAATAGATTTCATGATCTATATCAAAATCAAAATACGAATACAAATCAAAATCGAAAAACCTAAATCAATGAAACAAAATCAAAAAGTCAAAATCACAGTCATCAGCGAAATGTCAACATCAAAATCAAAATCGTCAATTTCAAAAAGTGAATAACAACAAAAATCAGAAACAAAATCCATATCAATATTAAACTCAATATATGAATGTTGAAATCATAATGAAAATCAATATAGAATAATAACCTTATTTTTATGGTTTTTCATTGCATGTTTAAGATTACTTCGGCCTATATGTACGTAACAGAATCTTTCGACACAAATTTCACCAACTTCGCCATTTGACACTTGAAAATTTGTAGTCATAAGCTGATGACAATGCCATATCATGACCTTGACCTAATGTTACTAACCAGTGTCGTCAGAATAAGGAAAAGCGACTCCGCTAAATTTATCAATGTAACGCAAATTTCACCAATTTGAGTCGATTGACTTGAAAATCTGCAATCGGCCAGTGCCGATGATGTATTTTGAGCCGTCTGGTTGACTTGAAAATTTGCACCGTGACAATATCAGGATAACAAATTTCGAGGTCATCTGATTAGAACAATATCAAAATATTGAAAGTTTTATGGTCTTACCGGAAACATGACCATGACAAAAGCTGACGGAAACAAGATACACTCTGCTGAAATGAGATTCTTAACAACAGTAAAAGGACGAACTTTTAGAAAAAATTTCAAACGGAAAGATAAGGAAAGAACTAGAAATAAATCCTTTGGCAGATAAAATTATCAATTGCAGGAATGAATGGAGAGACCCTTGAGAAGGAATCCCGAGGAAAGTGTTAAACCATAGACCTACTGGAAAAAGACATCCAGGCAGACGATGAAACTATGGTCAGAACTTGATTAAAAAGTCAATTTTTTCACTATATTTGTAGCAGTTAACTTAACATTTTCACCTCAACATTTTAGAAAGTTTTGAAGCCGGAATAGGCAACATTGCCTCATCCTTGGAGTAAAGGTGAAGACGAAATAATTAAAATACTAAGATCTATACAGTACTAGCTGAAATTCTCGGCGTTGCGCGTGTTTTAACGAATTCATCTCTACAACTGTTAGACCTAGGTTGAGTACCACAAAGAACCAAAAATAAACAAAAACACAAGGAAAACAGTGTGCAAAAGCACAGTTGAACAACCACAGACACTACAGTAGGAAAAACAAATTGAAATAAATAAATTGGATTGTCTTTCTTAAAAGGAACATGAGTACAGGTAACCGTGTGAATGTAATATGTGGCATTTCTATTTCAGTCAGGAAATTCTATGTACTGTATGTTGAAGACGGAGTAAGGAAGGATGAAGCGAGTAGAGAAAACAATGTCAATGTTACGTTGTAAAGTAAAACGGATAGCCTGCCCCTTCTTTCTTCCACTAGCTGACCATTCTAAGGGTAGGCATTGTAACGTCCGCTTTACTACATACGGCACCGCAGGCGGTGACACTGATGATGCATGGAGTACAGGTGGAATGAGATTCGGGGGAAACCGGAGAACCCGGAGGAAACCCAACCCTGCGCCGCTCGTTATCATGGCTTTGCCAGGATCAGAGAAAAGCGACTGGGCTAAACATCAATTTTCACCAGCTTGAGAGATCTGTATTCAAGATGTTCTCGGGCTTCGAGCCAGGTATACTGATGGAGAGCTATCGACGTTTCGGGAGTGTGCATCTCTCCCATCAGCTGTAGACCTTGCTCGAAGCCCGAGAACATCTTGAATATGCTCGTCACCTGGAAAGCTTCAAATGAGACGTATTTTGAGTGGTCTTGAAAATTTGCACTATCATATCAGGATAACAAATTTCGAGGTCTGAGTAGAAAAATATCAAAATATCGATATCGAAAATTGATATCGAAATTCCGATATCGAAAAACTTATATAGAAACTTCGATATCGAAAAACTTATATAGAAACTATTCCTACAGCGAAAAGCCTAATGCGCACAACATGAATCTGACATACCGTGTCCGGTAAAGGGAACAGAAAAGTAAAAGTTTAGCAACTTTTCTTTCCCGTTCCTGGGGCCCGAGAAAGCTTCCCGTTGGTTGTGTACTCTCCCATTTAAATACAAGTATTTCAAGTTTCACATTCTGGTTATCGTTATCGCTATCGGTGGTTGTGAACCAACCTTTACGACTATCTAAGTAACAAAGTGTATAAAGCAGTAACTGAGTTCTCATTTGTTACAATGTGTGCTGGCTGCAAGGGTATTCCTAATTTAGAAGTCATTTCCAAAATTTTATCAATAGAAAATTAAACTTTTTCACACTTTGGTGAATTCTAATGTGAAACGGTGCAGAGTGTACATGATTTCTGAACCTGTTCTGTGCTGTATTAGATTATTGTAAGTACTTTTATCGGAACATTAATAACACTTTAGAAATCTCCTAGAGCAAAAAGTGCCACACCACACCCACTAAACACCACTCGTATAGTCTGTTATGCATGACACTAGTCGACTAGTTAAGATTAAAACGAAGTATATTACACGAGGGGAAAATGCAATAAAATTTTATGTGATTTAAATCTGGACTAATTTACGAAGTTTAAAGTTACATAATTTAGGTTTTAATTCTTCCTGTCAGTGGAAAGTGCAGCGTGTTTTAGGGAAAGGCAGCTAAAAGCAACATGCTCTCAGGGTATATACGCTACTCTGGGTAGTTAACTGCATTAGCTAACTCTTTCTACACCTGTGACTTTTTATGCTGAAGTAATCAAATTAGCGTCAACTCAATTTCACGAGTAACTTCCACATTTCCAGCTTTTCCGAAGTACACAAGCAAGAAGTAGCAATAAGAGAGGGATCAGGTTAAACGATAAACCAACCACACGCAACTTTTTCCTCTCCTTTATAGGTTCCAAGACCTTTATGGAAACAGTTGTGGTTTACAGAGACCCATACGACAAAAAGAACCTCTTGTGTGTTATACTCACATCAACTGCTCTAGACATTCTTCCACAAATTCTTTTCAGAAACATTACTTTCTCTATTACGTGTAGTAAGTAGGGGAACTATTGTATTCCACCCAAAATTGGAAGTCGAGATTTCTTTCACCGGAAATATATGAGTAGAGCGAGGATAAATATCCCATCGCCTACAATGTTCGCGCGCTCGTACTATACACGCTCCGTGGTGACTGGCAGAAGGCGTAGTACAGGAGTTCAGAACATGTAAACAAACGGGCAGGGCTGTGTAAGAAGCCCTAGTCCATTTACATCAGTTCATATCGTCATCTATTCGTTCCTCAAAAGCATTGTAGTGAACAATAATACATTTTTAAATTGTTCAAAAGTAAAACTTGTCATCTAAACAATGTTTATACAGCGAGAAACTTCTCTCAACGTCACATGATGCAACGGGAGCAAACGTAAGATATTTTGCATTGTGTTCGTCATACGTAGATGACATTTTGTCTAGCTGTTGTAAACCAATTTTTATATGAACCATTGTAGCGTAGCCAGGATCATTACATGATTTTACATGATCTATTTTGCACATGTCTTAAAAAAACTCCGATTGAAGTGACAAATGGTCGTGTTCTTTATTCTTTGATGCTGCAACAAGCGCTTTATGTTTTTGGTATTACAATGTTGCTTCAACAATTTCCGTTTCTCCTTGGAATCTCTAATTTGTGAATAACATAACTTACAGTGTATCGTATCGCCATTCAATACGAAACTATTTCTTCCAAATTCTTCCAATAACTTATTTAACTTACCATCACCTAAAGCTGAAGACATTATTCACCTCGTATGTAAACACGGATCGCACAGAAAATAACACTCCCTATCTGTACGGTACAGCTGTCATGCTGAACCAGAGCACGCTGTTCACCCCTCAGTCCGAGGTAGCAGCGATGACGTCAAGCAAGCAATTCGCCGTGCAGTCAACCTGATTTCTTCTTCAGTGGGTATATGTCCTCGTTGTATATATGAGGTACCACGAATCCAAAAGAACATTTTTAGAAAAAGGTCCTGTGTGTGTGTGTGTGTGTGTGTGTGTGTGTGTGTGTGTGTGTGTGTGTGTGTGTGTGTGTGTGTGTGTGTGTGTGTGTGTGAACAGTAAAACTCAAAAACGAAAAGTCAATTAAAAACCAAAGTTGATATTTAAGTTTAATATATTTCAAGGACACGACACTAGGACTTCGAATTTGATTAAAATGCCATATGTTTAAGATATTTTATGGCAAATTAGACATATATTTTCAATAGCCCATTTAGTCCTGTTTACTCTTGATGACTTTTGCATAACTGGTAAACCGCAAGAGATAGAGCAAATCTAACTGTACAAAAATATAGATCGCGTTGAAATACAAAGTTATGTCCAAACGCATTTGTTTTTGTGGAGTGAACCATTTTGGGGGTATTCCTTGTTATTTGTGCGAGTTTTGCAATACTTAGTTTTCTCAAATGGAAAGTCGTTATTAACTTTTTATCTCTTGGTCGTGTAAAGAAAACGGAATTTCTAAAGCTTCATTTAGAGACCAGCTTTAAGAGATTTGACTATCGTTCAAAGCCTACTTAATTCCCGTATTCCCCTTCTACCTACAAGAAAATTAGCAATAAGATAATTTCTGCAAATGTTTATCTCAACTAAAATGAACAAGATAGAGGAATAAGAGTTTGTAAGAATAGTTGGTACAAGTGTAGGGAAAGTCATTGAGTGCAACACGTCAGATTTTTTTCTATCTACTTCATATCAACCGTAACTAAACAATTGCAAAAATGGTTTCATTACCCATTCCTTGCAGATCAAGAGAGATACACGAGACTGAACGATAGTCAAGTATTTAAAGAGGGCTGGCTCTGAAACTCAAACCTTTGTATCACCTCGAGAAACAGATGAACGATGACTTAATGCTTAAAATAGATATGAAATAACCGGAAACTCAAGTCAATAACTCTGAATATCTCTGAAATGATTGTCACAAAACATTATTTGACACAAATTGTGTGTTTTAACATTCAGATTCTTTGTGAAGTAATATTTTGTCCATCTCTTTATGATTTACCAATTATACATTTTCAATGAAGAGGACTTTAAAGGCTACTCGCAGACAATTAGAGAGATAGTTTTAATTATGCGGGTATCTTCAATACTCGGTATTTTAATCCAAATTGTTTCTGGAAAATCCTCATGTCGCATTCTTGGAAGATCCTGAACATAAATGCCAAGTTGGGTCTTTGTCTTATATTTCCTTTTAGAGCTATGCTATTCTCCTCCTCCTCCTCCTCCTCCTCCTCCTTCTCTCTCTCTCTCTGACGAGTAAAAGGAAAGTGAGATTTAATAGCTATAGCTTGCCATATACATTCCAATATACGTTTTGCCAAGTCAAGCAATTGTCAATTACAAGTTATCAAAGAAGATTCCAGTTCAAGCGGTTTGAAAACAGCACATCTCGAAATTGCATTTAGTTTTGGCTATCGGAAACTATTATATTTCTTTCCATTAACCTCTTAGTCAGGCCTTTCCCAGATTGTTCATTCGTGAGTGGATGTTGAAGTTTATTTTTCTGTGGAAAACTCTGAGGCGGCAGCATTCAGTCAACTTATAAAACTTCCAGTTCCATTTACATTGCTACATAAGCAGATCGTCCTAACTTGTTGCATGGATCATCCCTATTCAAATGTCGAAGCAATATGCCAATTAATCCCATAGATGAGTGAAACTGCATAAGTTGAAGTACTCTTTGCCTCATTCATAGCTTTTTCCGTGTTTGCTTCAGACTATGATGATTAATTACTTTTTCTTTTATGATTTCCAACCATCTGTACAAAGAGAGAAAATAGGTCATCAAACAATGGGATAAACCAATATTTTGTATTATATTCTCTCAAGCTTCCACGGCCAGCATTAAAAACATCTTGGCTATCCGGTTTTTGCCGCGTCAAATTGGATAAAACCGACGTTTCGGCCATCTTGTCGTGGTCGTGGCAGTTTGCCTGTGAAGACGACCACGACAAGATATCCGAATGGTCGGTTTTATCCAATCTGATGCGGCAAAAACCGGATAGCCAAGATATTTTGTATTATACCTACTATGCGTTTTATGTGCAATTTAGCTTCGTATTTTGCCATTGTATCGTATTTATATCAAAAAGAAGTTATGCCCTCAAATTTGGGGGCCGGTTGAAATATTAAATAACGTTTAGATATGATGTACAGGCATAGCATTAAAGGACATTATTAATATTAAACGATACCATAGTACCATGACAGGAAAACAGTGATTTGTTGAATAAGAAACATGGAAAATCTTCATTTCAAGTTGGTCAGCAGGGGATTGGAACTCTATTGACGCAGGTGCATTTACTAATGTAAATTAAAACGGAGTACAACAGTTGCACTCGCGGTCAGTTTATACCCGATTACCCTAGATAGGGTATTCACGAGTTGCGCTTGCAGTCAGGTTTTGCACTTCAGAATTTCATTCCCATTTTGTAGACTTAGGACTCTGTCATTTCAACGGGTATGGTTAGAAATGTTCAAGTATCGAACCAATAAATTGGCACTCGTCAGAGTAAAAACTTATATTGCACTAATAGATTGCAACTCAATTGTCACTATGATTTATCTGTTGTCTAAGTTACAACTTACCTCGTAATTGTGATTCACATAATTAGTAAACGAAATTACTGACGCTGTTTCATTCAAATAGAGCCTTGTCCTACACGTTTTAACAGTGTATTTCCAAGCCACTCCACGCTGTGTCTGTCTTTTCTGAACTTAAACCCGTTCACTACAATAAAATCATTTCCTTTCTCACTTAACATTTGCTCAATTTGATCCATGTAGTATGACGATCGCGCGAGGAGTGGTGACAGAGGTTGACACATATTTTCAATAACGAGAACAAGCGAGAAGCGCCAAGCGTATCATATACATAAGTTGGTAACTATTTAGTAATGCAACCTTCGAGTCGTATTGACGTACCAGAAGTGTCAAGAGTATCATGTACATAAGTTGGCAACTGTTTAGTGACGCAAGCTCCGCATACAGTTCAAGTGAGAAATGAGTACTGTGTAGTTTATGCCTTATTTCTTCCTTGACTAACAAACACCGATGTGTTCCTCTTCAATGGGTTCGGAGCGCAACTCGTGTAACTACCCGAGTCTGCTATAAGGGGTTTGGAGCGCAACTGATGAATTTCGAGCGCAACTGCTGTGGATCCAATTAAAATACGTGTACACGGGATATAAGCAGAAAAACCACAAAGGGGAGTGCAGTCTACACAGCATGGACAAAGTACAAAGTGCTGTCTCTCTGGTTCCGTTTGTGCGTCTGTTGAAGGTTATATCTGCTGTAATTTGGCCACGACATTTTATAAAAAGGAAATAATGCAACTAAACGTTTCTTGGAAAGCGCTTCATTTATTTATTTCCAAATGGCACTAGCGGTTTTGGTGAGAAAGAGAGAATTGGATTTAGGGGTTTCTTTTAATTCTTACGGAGTCATACGTAGAATTATTAGGAAACACCCAGAATATAAGTGTGTGTGTGTGTGTGTGTGTGTGTGTGTGTGTGTGTGTGTGTGTGTGTGTGTGTGTGTGTGTGTGGTGAACGTTACTTAAAATGTTGAATATTCAGTGTTTATTGTGCCCCCACCCCGAACATATTTTTCCAGACATGTCACATTCCTATCTGGACCCAGTTAATAAATAATCTTCGTTCCAAAGAAGTCAGTCGTCATGATAGTTTCTTTTGTTGAAATAGGAAAACGTTAGCATTATAGCTATTAAACTCATGAGACAAGTAAACCAATAATTGTTTACGATACGTAAACATACACCGTTTGTGTATGTGACTGCCTGAGTTCTGACATCACTCGCTTGTTGCCCACCACTCCAGCCACTTCTAATCTCTTCTCTCTTGCGCATATGGAGTGTCAGGACGATTTGGACAAATTGTACATTAAGGGAGAACGGCTCATGAGAGAATCCACATAAATTTAAGTTAGGAACCAAGGCGCACAGATAAGCTTTTGAACACAGCTGTTTATTGAACCAAGTATTACACTTACGTATTAATAGCTGATTTAATTGAATACACAAATAATCCGTCTTTTATTCATAGTCTCATGAGAATGTAACTAGCACATAACCACCGGTCTACTTGGGCCCAGGTTCAGCTAATGGCCTGTAACAGAATAACAACCCGTGCAGAACGATATCCGTTAGGTACCGCTTTTCCGCTAGATGATTCGTTTTGGCCATTTCGAGTACGTTCCTTTTCAGAACATTCGCATTGCATGCGGTACCTATATAAAAAGCTGCAGGGCTAATGAACCCAGTAAGGGAGAGTTTTCAGTAGACAGTTGACAGTGGAGTTGAGTAGAATACAGTTGAGTGCTGTGGACAGTGCGAGTGCAGTTCAGTTCAGTTCAGTTGTAAGTTGTGAATAAGCCGTTTAGTTGTGTTGTTTTGGAAATGCGTAACAGTGTCTCAAGTATAACATTTACATTACGCTAAGCGAATAAGAGCTAAATGAAGTATGTTTAGCACCTCTCATTTGCTACGATATAACACTTGTTAGATTGACCGTCTTTGCATTAACAGCAGTTCATACTCAATGAGAAAAATAAAGCTGACTTTACTATGCTATAATTATTGTAAACATTTGTGGTTCTAATTTTGTGCTACCTATCATTAAAACAGACTCAAAATGTTAATCAGTTAGAGCACATCTATATTTGCATTTGACATATTTCACAGATTGATGTGAACAGTCTGCGAGTATCATATTTTCTCGTTTGGAAGACCCTACACGTGGATCAACATCGGTTATAAAAATAATCATATTTAACTTCCTTGTATTTGTTCAATAGCTTATTACACTGTGTATCGATTAGAAGTCTGACAGCTTAATTTTATTCAGTCCTTCGAAATTCGTGAACAAATTAAGTTAAAAAAGATGCACTATTTATTTTTTATATTTTTTGGGGTTTATAGGCGGGCCAAACAAAAGCAGCTCGCGGGCCAGGTCATAGATTTCATTCGGTGCAAAGTCAGGTTGTAAATGTTCAGCTAAAGGGTGAATTTAAATTTAATCGTAAATGCTTCAATAGGTTACTCACCTGTGGGATATACTAGGATAGTGGGTCGCTTGTTGTGTGGGGATGATGGGACTGTGTGACCCTTGGTCGCCATTACCTGCAACAAACAAACGTTTCAATCACTCGACTGCTGGAGCACATCCAACAAACAGCACCAATAACTGTCAGTTGCTGTACATCGAACGTCAATCACAAATGACCCCACTCCTTGTGAACTTATTAATCAAATACAAAAGAAATGTGCTCTGGTAAATGCATTAGACACCATGTTTGGTTCTGAGCTTGACAAACCTTGATACTGGTAAATAATATGGCTTTTCTTATGACTGTTATAGAATGTAAGGACATTATAGCAATCGACCGTTAAGGCTCGAACTCGTGAATGGTAGGTCTGCGGTCTCATTTTCCTCAGGACCTTGCCTTTGACTAAGGTTTTTCCAAGTTGTCCTCAGTCCTCACGACTGACAAATGCTAGGGAGAAATACTTGTGGTGGTTTAGCCTGTCTCTAGGACCATAACAGTGGAAGGTCACTCCCGCCAGCTAGGGGCGGACGTAGGATATGTTTTCGGGAGAGGATCTAATAAGGCGCTACAATTAGAAAATCTGGAAATGACAACGTGTGCGTAAATGTATGTGTGTATGTGTATCAGATAATTGTCTTACAGAGTTATAAATTACATTTAAGGAAGAATCCGATGGGACTTTTTACAAATTTTATCCAGTACTTCTTGAGTTTTAATTTCCATATTTTAATTTCCAATTTTTCTGCTCCTGAAATAGGTCTTCAGATACCGTAATGTTGAGAAAAAACATTCTGGTGTTGCCGTAGTTTCGGGTAAAGTGCACAAAACCTTCAGTGCCTTGTGTATGAAGGGGAAAGTAATTTTATTATACGCATTCAAAGATGATAAGCCTTTCCGTTGTTAATACCGAAGCAATCTAGGAGTTTCCTGAAACTGGAGAGCAATTTGTGTTATCGTAATGCCGTGGATGTTCATACGATTTGGAATGAGATTATGGGAAGCATAATTTATCGTTAACCGCTCTAAATATCTCTGCTTTGAATTACAACGGCGCACATTATTATAATATATTTAGATATTTCATTAGATATTCATTTATTGTTTTAATGAAAATAAATAACATAGAAAATGCTCAGATTCTTTGAATATGTTTGTGAATTAATGTGAATATATATATATATATATATATATTTTTTTTTTTGCTACGTCCTTAATTGTTTCCAAATTTCCGGTGGGATACAACCTCCTATGCCTCCTCCCCTCTTGTATCCGCCCCTCGCCACCACCTATGTTAGTGGCAGGAGATAGAAGATATGTCCTGGTGCTTATAGAAGAGTAAGAGGTTATTGTCGTGAATATTTATTATTAGTGTTGCATTGGTTACCTTTGAATTTATTAATTTTGAAAAGAGATTTTGTATTAATTTGATTTTAATTTTACATCGGGTAGAAACATATTTATACTTGCCTCTTCAGTCCAGTACTGATTGGATAGAAGGAGCCGCACCTCCTCCCAACTTCCCCATAACAACTGAAACAGAGGCGCGCATCTGCGTCCCTTTTCAATATTTATCTTTCTTTTGGATGAGACAAGATAAACCAAACACCCTATACCTAAACTTGGACCTGGTATGTTTACTTTCCAACCTTGCTTTTCCAATTATGATTTAATATGTAGTAACAGTGGCCACCACCTAAGTGACGTTAAACACCACTAAAATTGTTTTCTTTTGGTGGGAGGAAAAGCCTTTGTCCACTTTTACTTAATTTAGTTGACTATTTACAAAAATATTTGATGAATTTTTATGATCCCTTTTTCTTTTTATTTAATTCTTTTATTGCTATAGAATATTAAGCGATTAATTGTTAGACCATTAGGATAAAATAAAGTAATAAATGAATACTAAATCGGGTTGGGACCAGCGTAGAAGTTATTTTAGGTTCCATGGAGTTCAAACTAAGGGTAAACTGCCCGTGTTACTATAGGCTACAAATTTATAGCAACTACTTAGTTTAAGTGATTGCATTTCCAATATATATGATATATATGATTATTAATACAAGAAAATGTAGAGGCATTTTCGCCCGCAATTGCTGGTTTCAGAATTAAACATGCGACACGGAGTGTTAATTCTAAGGCATACCTAACTTACATGACTGATGGACCTATCAGACAATATTTATTGTATTTTATCTTACCACTTACTTACACAAATAGTGTAAATATTGTGTTCTCTACCAAAAACTTATACAGATTTCATAGGAAATATGGATTTTGAGGTCCCTTAAGACGTGCCCCAAAATAGCACTCTTGGAAAACGTACGCGCTTGCGCTGGTATAGCTTGTCTACCGTGAACGGGATAACACTGCAAACAGTGTTCGGATAAATAGCTGTAGGGGTATCTGTGTCGTCTGCTATTGATTAGCACCTGTACCTAATTAGGGGCTTCAATCCTAAAAAGGCGTTTACTCTGGCTAGACTAGGCGAGGAAGCTCTCAGGCGGACCATGGAGTATGAAATTCTTCATTATTTCAGTGACGACACTTTCGTACTCTCCTTCATGAAGTTAATTCTGTCACTTTTGATTAGTTTGCTAATGACAACTAATACGATCCTTTTGTTGCCGCAACACATGACACAAGACATTGACATACATAGCTACAATATATTAGGATAACGAAAATTCATTCGCATCTTTAGTGAGTTCATGCAATACAGCAGTAACACAACGAAAGCTTGCAAACGAGAGCTGCGCGAGACTTTGGTACTACTCCGGTAAAGTTGGGTTGCCTCACTGGATTAAAGACATGTCACTTCTACTCCCCACATTGTATCTGCCGTTCCCACTGTGTACTCCCACTCTACTCATGGACTGCAATATGTACACCTCGAGACGTTGTTAGATACTGGAGCTCGTAATAGGGATGCAATCATTCTGTAACAGGCGTAACGGTACGTTTACGAAAATAATCTTTTACGCAACCTGCAGACTGGCAAGCTTTCGTTGCGCCAGCTCTAACAGTATTTTTATGTTCTCTATTAGTAAGCAGGGAAGTATTATATTCCACCCAAAAATTCGATGTCGAGATTGCACCGGAAGTATATGTCTTGAGGCCCCCTGAATAAAAAAAGGCAGTGGACGAAATTACAGCGAAGTGGACGAAATTTAGGCTGTAACATTCTTGCATCACATTACTCTGTGGCACAAATTTAAAAAACTGGCGTTACTGGTTCAGAATTTCAAATATTCAGCCATACTATCCTTAACAGAATGATTCGCAGCTATGACTGACACAAAATTTGATGGAGGGTGGCAGGGAGAGCTGATTCAACACAAAATCCAGTCAGAGACTTGCCACGCCTTGCGATGTTGTATATTAAAACCCGTTGTGTAATCATGCTGTAAAGTCGGTGATATAAATATCATTTGCACCCGCAAAATTTATTTCCACAGCAGGAGAGAGAATAGTAGTGGTTAGCTATCAGCCGCCATTAAATTTTGTGTCTGCCACAGAAATCTATAAATAAAATTTCAGAAGAAAAATGGAAGAGAGGAGTGGAAATGAAAGGAAATTAAAGAAAAGGAAAGGAAATACAGATTTCACCTAAGTAGCTAAGGAAAACTACCAAAAAGCATTGATCAGCTCGATCAGATCTCGGAATTCAAACTAACCCAAGGCGCCCCAAACTTTACCGCTTGAACTGTGTCATTTTGTATAATACTCCCCATTACTTAAGAACAACGGATATCCACTTTGGTTAGAATTATGAGATGACATTAGCATATAGGCCCAGGTTTCCCTTCTAAACTAATAGATTGCTTAATATGCTGCATGGAATTATTTTTCTCCCCTTAACTCAAAAGAGGGCACATTAAGTAAAGACAAGAAGGAAGATGGATGACTGAAGTAGATAACTGTGTAATGAGGAAAAACATAATAGCAATTTAACAAGCAATTAACAGAAAGTGCCTTGTGTCTTTCAAAGAAAAGATGAGCGATTGAAAAACTAAAAGTACCGCGATGAGACAAGCGCAGACGAATCGATAGGTAATGGATAAGTGAGTAGGAATGGAGGGGAAAGGGTTAGTTACTGCAAGACTAAGGGCAAACTCTCCGTAAAATTGCTTTCCTGATGCCTTTAATATTGGGGAACCAGACCTACCACTTACTACTACTACATAAGCGCTACCTAGTGGTGAAAACTATTTTCTGAACACAACCCTTGTCGCTTTTATGTTCCTTAACACATACACTGTTTTTAATTTTTCTAATGTAGGGAAAGTGTGATACTTGACTAAGTATTCGACATATAGACTTTACTGCGCGTGTCTAAACATCTGTCAATTGAAAAACGGAAAGTCAAACTAATATCACATGCTTGTATTTAACTCAGGCATCTTAAAGACGGCTCTTCAGAGATTTCACCTTCACCTCAACTTTATTAAATTGGGATAGTATTTGTTAAAATATTGGCTAAAGGTTTATTCATTTAGATGATGATAATATGACTCGTACGTCATTTTATATCAGGCATCAGAGAACGGTTGGCATTTTGTAGGACTACTTATATGAATGGGGTTTTATTGTTACAGATGTTAGCATGTTTTGTAAGTCTCTGAGACTCTCCAAGATTGGATATATTTTTAACGGTAGCTTTAATAGTGTTTCAACTTGTATATATCTCTTAAAGAATGTCCAGGTAAACTTGGCCTTTTGGTGATATGTCAATTGACTGAAATGTTTTAGAAGGTCTCAATTTACGCCAATGTTATTGGCAATTCTAGATAATTAAAGGTATATTTAACCCATTTAAGCCTTAAGATTAAAATTGAAGTAAACGAAATAAATAATATTAATAAATAATTATATTACAAATGCAAGCAAAAATTATCTCATACCGCAATAGATAGACCTACAAGGTTTCGGCCACTGTATTGATTTCCATAATGGGTTTATTCCGCTTCTAATGATTATAAAATTTAAATAAAAATAAAAATCAGCATCTTTGTTTCCTCCCGACCGTTTGTGGACAGCGAAACGTTTCAAATCCTTTAACTTCAATAAGGAAATCAGCTGCAACATTGATTTGGAGGCTCTTTCAGTTAGTTATTAACTAAAATTTCAGCTCCACTTGGACAATGATTTACTTTTAAAATGAAAATGTATAGGATGCTCTTCATTTAAACCACCCTTAAATTTATCCGATTTAAACTTTGACAATTTATAATAATCTCTACATCTAAACTAACCTTAATTCCGTAGCGATTGCAACCAATTTTGAAATACACTGAACAATTTTATTCAAGCTTCTATATGTAAAATCTCAATCCAGGGGCAGGTAAGTTGTTTCATGCGCAAGTGTAGAAGATGGACAAATATAATCTAACAGATACGCTGCGGTAACGTACCCACCTGAAACTGTAATATGAAAAACCGTAATATTTCTTTAAGTTCAATGATTGCATTTTCACTAGTATCCCTGCAAACTATGCGGTGTAATTGCCACGTCTAATGCTATCAATATTTACAGTTAAGGAGGAATCTGTTTTGCCTGAATTGGTATTAACGCAGTAATGATTTATATTTACTAGGGGCTAACTATGTTTATAGATATTTTCGACTATGTTTGAACATCGAGAATTCAGTAACCGACAGAATTAACCAATGTCCATGCTACGTGCTATATCCTCCACAAGATGCATTGCTGTAAATTTGTAATTCCCTTAGTGGCGACGAGTTCACGCATGTACTTTACTACTACAAACACATTACATCAAGAATTACAGTATTTTGGATAATTGTATTATCCAATAAACTATCTGTTGTCAGTTTGCAAGCTAAACAATCAACCCTTGTATTTCACCATGTAATTTATTAATTTGAAGATACAGTAGCACCCTTGGAATTTCCACATTCTGATGACAACAGTGATTATGATAATCATTTTTATAGATCTCGAAGCTGTTTTGAGAAATTTGAAGAATAATAAATCTCCTGGTGAAGATTCACTGAATACAAAACTGTTCAAATATTCATTCTCCACTCTTAAACTTAGATTTTTGAAGTTTCTTAATTATGTGTGAAAGGTAAGTGATATTGCGGAAAACTAGACTAAATCTATGGTTATTGCTATATTTCAAAAAGGAGATCTAAAATTGTATAATTATAGAGGTATCACTTTATTAAATTCAGGGTATAAAATCTGCGCAAACATCAAGAATAAACTGTATAAACATTATGAAAATCTAATTGGAGAAGAAAAAAATGGCTTTAGAAGAGGGAGATGTTGCTGTGATGGCTATTTCTCAATGAAGATCTTAATAGAAAAAACGTAGAGAATTCAATTTAGAAACCTACATTGCCTTTATCATTTCAAAAAAGCATTTGATAGAGTGAATGGGAATAAGTTACTTCAAATTTTAATTAAAGTTAAAGCTCCACAGAAAATTATACATAATATCTATAAGAAAAACGTAATAGCTGTCAAAATAAATAATCAATTAGCTTAATTGCAAGAATTACAACCGGTGTAAGACAAGGATGTGGCCTCTCACCCCTTCTACTTATAATATATGCGAACAAAATTATTCAAGAATGCAGAAAAACATGTCATGGATTCATGCAAATAAATATACATATACAAATAGACGCACTCCTCTTTGCAGACTATTTGGCCTTATAGCACCTACAGAGCCCGATCTTCAATACTAGGTTCATAATTTATACCAAGTTTGTGAATTGTATGATAAGGAAATTAATATTCACAAATCTAAAGTAATGGAATTTTGTGAAAAATAAGTCCCTAGTGAAATCTGCATTTCAAACAAACTATTTGAAAGAGGAGATGAATTTTCATATCTAGGATATAAAAAGTCCCCTGTGAATAACGTAGATATACTAGATAAAATCCTTAGGCGCATACACCAAACCATGGGGATAATAAATAGCATAGCGAAACCCTCAAAAGTACAGCGACATACAAGACTACGGCTGTACAAAACTTCAGCAAGACCTCGGTAACGAGACATGGACATTGAGACGAAAAGAAGAAAACAGGATATCAACAAATGAAATCAGATTCATGCTATCAACATCTGGCTACACACGATGGCACCATAAACGCAATGAAGATGTGCTAAAGGAGTTGCAAGTTGTTCCTGTTAATCAATATTTCCAACAGTATCAGAACAACTGGAAAAGCATGTATAGCACTCTAGAAGGATCTCGAAAGCTCTGCTTAGTTACCACCTTAGAGGAAAACGTTGTCTGGGTCGCCCTAGGAAACGATGGTTGGGAAATCCAGCGTTGAACAGGTCCTTGGTCTAAAACTTGAATGGAAGAAGTGGAAGAAGAAGAAGAAGAAGAAGAAGAAGAAGAAGAAGAAGAATGTAACAATATGATAATTCGAGAAATCCCACTTCTGATATCAGTATAGCAAATGACAAGTTCCAGTTACTTTTTGGCCACATTGTCTTCTAAAACTGAAGCACAAAAAGTCTGTTGTCTGTTGTATATTGTCTGTTCTATCGTTAACACAGTCTGCAGTTCTTCGTGACTCTGCTACTCACAGCTGTTCTGTCCTCTCGTAATCTTGACCCACACTTTTTTGTCTTTCAGTTTTCTCCCTGTCTCGATGATGACACTTGCTGAAACTGCTTCATACAGCAACTCCGACGCGACGACTCATGTCTACAAGCAATCAACGACGATTGTACAGACACACCTGCTACCAGAGTAGCATTAATTTTTATCGAAATCCACCTTTCCTCAAACCTCTCATAAATAAGCCGGCAGTTGGAAATCTCGCGAACGATCTGGTAGCTTTTTGCTCTGACCACTGCATTGTCGTCGGGTCAAGTATTTACACGTAGTGGTGTGAGATAGTTTAACCTTTTATCTCTTTTTGAGGTGCACGGTCGTCAAGTGGTGCGAGGTAGCCAACCTTGGCTCCCTTTGATGTTCGGCGGCCATCATAATAATCCTGCAGTTCGTCATTGATCTCTTACGATGATTTTCAATTTTTAGGAGGTATTTATTGAACGTTCACCGGTGTTTAGCTACGAGGAGAAGTTAAGGTTACCTCTCAACAGAGAATCCTTCAAACTTAATGCTCCTATATGAAAAATTCTACTGTGGACAGCAAGCTGTTTTGATTGCAGGCAATATGTATGGTCCAGTCTAGGTTCAGATAAACATCCCTTGCCTGGCTAAAACACCAGTGACTAGACAGTATAGAAATGGACTAATAGGTACGGGGGATTGATGACATTGGGGAGAATTTTCTTGTGCTTCACATTCAAATGTGATTTGGGTAATAGCTGAAAATTTTGTCATCTAGGGCCAACTACACATATTTTTGTTGGGTCATACAATTAATATTGTTGAAGACGGGTAAGAGTGTTTTAAATGCCGTTTCTTGAAGACAGATTTCCTTCTGTGCAGTATTATTTAAGACAAGTTTAAGCCTTAATCAGATGAAAATGTTGAGACAAGCGTTGAGGATTGTGAAAAATCAATATGGACAGTGAACACATACTGAACTTAAAGCTGAGCTATCTACCTTGTAATGAGTGCTGATGTGTTAAAGCTATTAACTTTTCTTAACCCTTTCATGCCTGAATTATTTTGCTACTTATGCCGTTCTTCCTCTAATTCGAAACCGGTTTAGATTAGGTGGTCTGGGACACCTTCAGCCTCCTGGCTTGAATAGCCATGATCGTTAAGGCAACACATAGTGCACTGGCCATGCACTCAAAGCCTGAAGTCGTGAGTTCGAGTCTTGGCAACCGCAGTCAAATGTGCCTGTGGTAAAGGACGGGGAGGGCCAACGTAAAATAATCGGTGTGATGGCACGCGTGTATGATGGCGGGGTATCATTTGACTGTGGTTGCATGGCTTTTGCTTCTTTTCTTATATAAAAATAACAATATACATTGTAAAAAAGATAATTTTTTACAATTCAAATCGCCTCAAATATGTACTCAAAGCCTGAGGTCGTGAGTTCGAGTCTCGGCAACCGCAGTCAAGTGTGCCTGTGGTAAAGGAGGGGGAGTGCCCACGTAAAATAATCGGTGTGATGGCACGCGTGGATGAATGATGACGGGGTATCATTTGACTGCGGTTGCATGGATTTTGCTTCTTATATATAAAAAAAAACTACATTATAAATTGTAAAAAAGATAATTTTTTTACAATTAAAATCGTCTCAAATATGTATTTTTAATTGGTGACAGACAGTATAACAACAATATAGCAGAAAAAAGTTAAAACTAGTGCAAATAGGAAAAAAAGTCTATGTATCCTATAATACACACCAGGCATGAAAGGGTTAAAAAGCTGGACAACAATGACCATAAGCAATAAGGTTTGCAGATATTTTTTTTAACGCTGCTAACCAGCCACCGTTAGAGAGAAGCTTTATTTGAGACATAAGACAAAGAGGTGTAATATACTGCCTTATATTTATTTTTATGGGTACATTTTGGAATGGAGTAGTAAGAATTAAACACGTCTCCTAACTTTCTAAACAAATGAGGTAGGCTTTAAAAGATGGTATTATAAATATTCGAAGGGCTGGCGGATCGGTTGCTCAGCTCAGCTGATAAGCGGGAAGAGATAGAGAGAGGGGGCGGGGGAGATGGAGAACGGGATATGAAACACACAAAGAAACATTAGAAGCTTGTCAGCCTTTGTGTCTGGCAGTTTGTAGCTTCTGTATCTTGCAGGAACAGCTGTCTTAATAGGGCTCATGCAAAACGTTGTATGTACTAATGTTTCATTTGTCGTTTTAAAAATAAAAAATTTCCAAGTGTGAAGCTTAGAACACGATAATTTGGTATAATAATCATTGTAACAGCAGTGTTGAATGAAGATGGCAGTGCTGGTGGTGGCGGTGACAGAGATGGCAGCAGTGGTAGTACCAGCGCAGCCTCAAAATAGTGGCAATGCAGTTCCAGAAACACCTTTCTGAATATTACGCGTTGCCACTGTCTTCCCTAAATATTAAATTTTATAATTTAAGCAGAAACTTTTATAGAACTCGTTAATTTGGTTGGAGATCTGTGTTAAAGAATGGATGCTTCGACAGTAATTTTTGATAATTATTTTATGGCCGCTCAGCCGAGTAAATACCTTCAGGAGTTTTTGATCATGACTTCTAGGTCTTCTTCAGAGTGAATAGTTATTAGATATATGGAAATGCACGTTATTTCCGCTTTATAATATACGACACGCAAACAAAGTTCGGAGTACCTACATTTGAAGTTAACTTCTTTCGGAATGTAAAGTTTTACGGGTAGATATATTTTCATATTTAGGATATTGTTGCATATTTCATGATTATGGCATGTTCGTGCATATAACAAAGGTTTTATAGTATTGGCTCATATTTTATAAATTAGTAACATAAATACTTTTCAATTTGTATATAATATACAGTTCTCCATACAAGCGAGGCAACCCATATTGAGCCTCAACTTCACGTGATACGAGTTAGATGTTTGCAGGATTCCCCGCAGAAAGTGCGCGCTATCAGTACCAGTAGGCAAAGTTCCGTTTTGTAGTTAAGTTAGCGTTTGTCCCGTGTGAATGTGTAATGCCGAAATTCAATAAACGTACTAAAATTGAGCAGTGGGACAATTTGAACACTGGGCCAGGACTGTGGACCGTTGCGTTGTATTATAGACAGAAAATTAATTTTTGTCAAGTGTGTAATAAAAAAAATTCGTGCGAGAAAAAGTTTCAATTAAGTCAACATTAAACTACGGTTCAAGATCTTGCAGCTAAGAAAAAAAAAAAAAAAAAAAAAAAAAAAAAAAAAAAAAAAAAAAACAACGTTATTGACACGACAAACCCCCTCTTTATTTGTAAAACGAATTTTTCAGTGATTTATGCCATACGCTAATTGCAGCAAAGATACCGTGGAATTCACTTAGCAATATCACATTCTAGAATTTTGTAGATAAACGTTGTAATCATACCATTCCAAATGAATCAACCTTTAGGAAAAACTATTTTGAAAACTGCTACCGCACAACCACTAAAGAAATCCAAGACAATTTGAAAGATTGTCTTATATGGGATGTAGTAGACAAAACTGACTCCTGGGGTGGTCATGTGGCACATTTTCTTGTATCTAAACTCAGTGAAGACGAGCCGGGAAAGCCATCTTTGATCGCTTCTAGGGTTTTAGAGAAAACTAATAATTTCACCATTGCTCGCATACATTTCAGGTTTTATTCAGATGCTGCAGCCGACTTCATCTCTAAAAATATGTTATCCCCATATAATCTAGGTTACATGTATTGTGCATGGGGTACAAAAGGTAGCAGAAGTCATACGTGAACAGTTTCCTGAAGGAAATGCCTTAACTTCTACTGCGAAGAAGGTCAAGCTCCTGGCCGAGTGGATGATTATAGGGAAAAAACTCCCGGAACATCCTGTACCCCCGGAACCAATCCATACCCGCTGGGGTAATGGATGAACGCTCTCTTTTATGATGAAATTTCAATGCCGTTAAAGAAGTTGTTTGCGGTATAACTCCAAATGATGCTTTTGTAATTCAACGTTCAGAGGTAACTTTAAAATATGAAATATTGCAGGAGGACTTGGCTATCATAAAGACGCATTTCAAAATTATACCTCATGCAATACAAAAACTAGAAACGCGTGCCTTGTTCCTTCATGCGTCTTCAGTGTAGGGTTACCAGATTACTTTTAAGAAATGTAGGACACAATGGTACGAAAAGGTAGGTCAAAAATGTAGGACGTTGTCGGTCAATGTATAATTAATGTAAATTTATAATTACATTAAATATATAATTTATATATACCCATAGGCATATACGTTTATATTTTCTTAAAATCTTGAAACATACAGTGTTAAATGTGATCATTAACAGTCAGCTATACTTCTCCCAAGAAGTAATCTTGTGCAAAACATCTCGACTGTTTGAAACATAGATAATCAAGAAATTCCACACAACTGAATTTTTAAAATTGTACTTCACTAAAATAATATCTCTAACTGAATCAATAGATAATCTGTTTCCTTCATTTGTCCACTGTGCTCTTATTAGTGAAAATACTCTTTCAACATTAGCACTGTGTTACTTTGCCTCCACAAAATACCAATTTTTGCGTCGGAGTGCAAATGCTGCGCTGCCAACCTCTCGTTCAATGTTACTATGCATGACTATACTCCGACCGTAGCCGGTGTAGTTCTGTTGCCATAGCGAGTGGCAGTAGCGGTCAGTAACCAATTATTAATTTACATTTTTGCAGTTGCCAGTTCACTTTCTAACGAATACGGTCTGTTTATCAAAATGTAGGACATCAGAAACTTTTAAAAAATTCCCCCGGACATCGGACAAATGGCTAAAATGTAGGGTCAGGGCATTTCCAGACCTCTGGTAACCCTACTTCAGTGGGCCCCTCTAAAATATGTAGAAATATTGAGTGCAAAACTGTGCAATGTATTGAAAGAAACTCCGATTTTAATATTTTATACTCTGTTAACAAGTATCTCCAGGGCGACAGTGTGGAAATTCCAGGGAAAATTCCTCTAGAGCTTGTTAGCGCTTATGAATATTGTCAAATCACGTTTGTGGAGTGAGTGAATGAGTGAATGAATGAGTGATTGAGTGAGTGGACTTTAAGGGCCCGTCGACGGTTAGGACATTTGGACCCGAAGTCAATGTTTAAAATCCAAAACACTGACAAACTTAAGTGGTTAAAAGATGAAAGCTAAAACAAAATGAAAATGAGAAACAGTTAAAAGCTTAAAAAGTGAATGTGAAAACAGTCGAAATGTTAAAAAGTAAAGAGTTAAAAGATTAAAACATACTAGAAGCGTAGTAGGTTAAAACTCAAAATGTGAAAGGTAAAACAATTAAAAAAGTAAAAAGTGAAAGTGAAAGTGAAACACCAAAGTTAAAACGCTAAAACGGTAAAAGGTAAATTAAACAGCATGCACTAAAAGTCCACAATGCTCTCAAACATAAAATGTAAGTTAAATTTGCTTCGCAAACCCTATTTGGAAGACAAACCGCAGCATCTTATCTATAGGTACGGGTCATCACCGAGAATTGAGCGCAGTGTAATGCCCAGGCCAAGGTATTGGCGCTCACGAGCGAATCGCGGATAATCAAGCAGGACATACGACACATCGTCTCTGGATGTTGAAAGACCCTTCTCTGCATACTAACTCACATTACCTATCTGATGAACGTCATAAATTTACTCCTGAACAGTTGGAAAAAATTATGATCGTATACTGAAAATCAAACTATAGCCTCCAGGATGACATAATGAGGGAGAAGATTCAAGGTGAGTAGATATATAAAATCATTTACCTACATATGCTAACATGCACTATATATAGCGCGAATAAGCATATTTTAAAGATTTTTACAGCATAAATGCATGCATATTTTAGACATTTTTAGTACACATAAATCCGATATATAGTTATTATGGCCGAACGCTTGGAAGACTCCGAAGTTATTTCAGCTACCATCTATGAAGCACACAAGGGCAATTTTATCAATTCCAAGATACTTTCTGGATTTACTTCTAGAATTCTATCGGAAATGAAATCGATTTGGATTGGCTTGGAGAAGCATAACGGATCTACAATTATTATGTTCACCAACTTTTATTTATTTTGTCCATTTTGTCCAAGCATTTTTTGAGACGCTTAATATTCTTAATATTTCTAATTTACAATTATGGTCCACTTTACCACAAAGAAACACATCTGATATACGGGTACTAAAGCAATTTGCAGAACAAATGAAAATATAGATGCCGCTATACGTTTTCGACCCAAAGTCCACTCTTTCTGTGCTTATGTAGAGAAATTTTGATATGGACCTCGACCCATCCTCGTTTCTTGACTTGAATGCTACATTGGCATCGTTCTGAATCTATTTTTGTTAACAAATAAGCTGTCTAGTTTCCCACCATATTTAAACACACAGTTACTAAATTAAACATTTGTTGTTTAATTTAAAGCTCATTGTCTTCATCACAACTCGATTAAAAAGGCAGAATATGTTTTTTCCTTTGACGAAAGGTAAACTAATAGAATTGGACATTTTTAATTTGGAAGAGCTTAAGGTAATTTTAAGACCAACATTTTCTTTAATCTACATCTACATTTTGATTTTCAGATTCTGATTCTGCATTTCAACCTCTCTCGCCAAACCAAAAATTCTGTCTGAAAAATATTATAAAATATCTTGAAGTCACACAATATTTTTAAGAGTCAATGAGATGCATTATTATGCGATAATAATTCGAAATATTGCAGTTTTATCTTTAGATATGCCGTTTTTTGGGGGCCAAAACTTAATTTCCTTTAAACAGGTAACACAGAGCTTTCACATACAAACTACGTCGTAAGCACAATGCTTTGACACTCGGAGTGTGTGTGTGTGTGTGGGGGGGGGGGGAGGAGTCTCCCGAGAAAGCACTTCACTTCTCTCCTATTATACATGAAATCTTAACGCGTAGGATATGCTGGGAATGTCGTCTCCCTTCAACTAAACAGTTGAATGTGGAAAACGCATTCAGTTTGGCACATTTAGTTTCAGCCACTGTAGAATATCTGACTTCATTTGTGTTATTCAGTTCCTTTAGTATGTGGGAATTGGTTTCCGTCGTTGAGGCAACCTCATAAATAAAATCACACACTGTTAAATCTGGTAAACGAGAGCTTAACACCAGCGCTAATTATTCTATCTTCAAACGCCTCCTTGATTTTATTCATGGATCCCACTACTGTATCAGCAGTTCCAGAATCCTGTTTATTCTTCCTCTATCTGCGGACAAATTGGTAGCAAAATGTCTCATTTCGAATTTATGTCATTCTGTAAAAAATTGTACCAATAATACATATTTTGCTATGTACTCAAAGAACTCCAAGTTTTTACATTAAAGAAGGTTTTCCCACACACACAATGTTTCGAAAGGGAGAGAGATATAGGTTTAAGGACACTAGACTACATAATCATCAGCGCCCTTGTAAAATGGATCGTTGCAAAAGCCACGATGAATTTCAATATAAAGTGTAAATATTAGTAAAAAAGAAATATACATACATATGGCAAACAAAGAGGCAAAAGCCAGAATAAAATAGTTATAAAATGGTCGAAAAAGTAAGAAATAAAGATATCTAACATTAAAGTGTTAGGTTTACATTTACCACTGCTAAAAGCTTCAAAACTCTTTCAACGGCTTGTTTATTGTCCGCCAGGACCTCTGCAGGTCTTACAGACAATTGCAGAGTCTCGAAGGTGCACAGCTCGTGACAGACTGACAAAAGGTTGTTGCATAGCGGACAAAGAGGAGCAGGATCCCATTTAAAATTGCAGTAGCCAATACGTAACCGAGTCAAAATCACCTCGCGACGACATATGCGTGAGGAGGTTACCCAGTTTATCGTGGTCCCTTTCACTTCTCTAAGCATATTTACCGTGGAGAGCCGACCACTCTTCGTGCCAGCACGACAGCACCGTTCTTCGCTCTTCAAGCCTAAAGTCTTCCTAAGTGATACGTGAGATGGTAATACTGGGTTCTGTGGTTACCGCCTTTGCTGCTAAATCCGGCATTTCATCCCCCGGCAAACCTACGTGACCAGGAATACATGCATACACCACATTAACGCCAGAAGCGTGTAAAACATGGAAGGTATCCTGGATAAGTTGCACAATAGGACGGTAGTTGTACAGCTCACGAAGGCTCTGAAGTGCACTAAGGGAATCACTCAAAATCAAGCAGTCACTTAATTTATGACGGCGCACATATAAAACGGCTCGGATATTGTATACAACTCTGCAGTATAAATGGAAGAGCTATTATGAAAACCGAATCTATGTGATTTGCTTCCATAAACATAAGCACATCCAACATCACTGGTGCTCTTTGATCCATCGGTGTCAATCAGGCATCGGTCAGCGTAGCTTGGCAGAAGATTTAAGAAACAAGTGCGGATACTAGAGATAGACATCGTGGGCTTTCGGTATACGATCAGACCACTATATATAGTGAACATAGTATATAGGCATAAACTTGACAACAAAATAAAGCTAGCAGCAAGATTAAATATGAGCTTTAAGTCATTATAGTTTCCCAAAGTTGTTGTAACTTACATATACAAATAAGGATTTAAACAGGTTTTGAATAATAGTTTTTTGTTTCTGCACGACATCAGAATCTGGCGGAAAAATTGTTTCTATTAAGAGACAAGTTGTCCTCGCTGCAAGTTCGTTCTGGATTTATAATGTTAATGTTGTTTTCTTTACACTGAGGTTACTTTCGTACGACCAAGCCTAAGAGAAATGTTGATAATTTATTTCGACTTACAAACACATTACGCTCATCACCCCTGCAGACAGGCATGAGCTGACAAGTTGATCTTTGAGGCCATCTGACATAACCTACCGATAAGTCATCTCGCCTTCCCAGCGCGGCTAAGAACACGTGACTCGGAAAACATTTGGAGCCCGCTGTTCTATAGTATCAGCTGTTTCGTAAATATCGGTCGTTATTGATTTGAATTTTGCTTTTACCTTAATGCCTGTAGCTATATGTGCAACGAAACTATTTATGCATATGTTTTTAAATTAATAGGAAATGGACTGAGAAGTAAACTCTTCTAATTCCACAATCGTTTTAATAATCTTTATAAAACTACAGTTAAATTCACCTTCCAATTACATTTCAATAAAAATACTTTGAAGAAGCTATATCATATAATGTGAATAGAGAATGCTATTTGGATGCAACATGTCAACATTTTTATCGGAAATGCAAGCTCAGATTAAGCAGTAGTAAAGTTAAAAAAGTAAAGCAGGCATACAATTGATGTTTATTCATTATACTTATAATCTTAGCAGCCACTATTTATTAAGGAAGTTCTGAAAAATATTGTTCTGTGCATATTTGTATTGTCTTCTGTATGTCCTGGGAAATTCTGTAGGTATACAAGAGAAAATTGTGTGAGCATGACATATTAAAGATGCTTCATATCTCTTATGGCTTACTTTACTTTTAAGCAAACAGTGATAGCGAAGTCCATTGATTCAAATATGGAAATTGGGTTAAATGCCCATGTCTGTTTCCAGTTCATCTGTCTGGACCTGTGTTCCCACGCTATATAGGCTGCCATTGGCAAGCAAATTACACTCTAAGCATTGCGTTCAAACAACGTATGGAATATCAAATGACAGCAAATTAACGCATTAAAACTGCATGAGGGTTGTACTTCTCTATTGGAAATTTACATGAGTATCGCAAGAGCTCCGCCAGTAAACCTGATTATTACGTATATCTTGTTTGGGAGATGGTGCTGCTATTGCTTTGTGGAGTAGTGACTTCAGAAATGAAGGAATGCTATTATAGTCCTCTGTTAATGGAGATACTGCCATTATTTGATGCATGGTTGGTAATAGCTATGCTGCACTATTTTTGAACATGAAGTCTTACACCCTAATTGTGTCTCACTTTTCTATATTTTTGAAACAAGATGAATGAAGATGTATGCAAAGTTAAAGTCAGGCAGAAACAGTACTGTTTGTTTCACCAGCTGAACACGTTTCCCTTCCATTACTTCATCTCACAACCACAGAGTGACAGGGATCTTTGGAGAAAATATTTCCAGCCGCTTCTACTTTTATATTCTTCCCTTTCTCACTTTCAACATCTACGAGGGACTCCTTTGCAATTTCCCGTAGTGCTGAAAATTAACAATATTGATTCTTCAGGGATTGGTCTTTTTTTGTTGGTCTCTTGTTCTGATGAGATTGCGTGCCAGCTGGATTTGTGGCCTCTTAGGATTTATAGATAAGGAACCAAGATCCGACATAAGCCCAGGACTTTGCACCTAAGTTATTTAACTGAAATATTCACATAGAATCATGCACAAGAGTTTACGAACATAAACATTTACAAGTGCATTGCGTGCGTAGAGGAATAATTTTTACATTTTTTCTCCAGACTTTATCATTTGCTGTACCTACAACCACGGTAATCTTCAATTTACCAGTGTCGTACCATTTTAAATACTGGCGCTAGACTTTAATCTATTGTTTGTTTGGCAACTCACCCAGGTCATCCTTAATTTAAATCTGTATTGCGTCCAGATCTCATGCGAAATACCACCATATCCCACCCATGTGCAAAAGCCCTCTGACTGCTTGCGCTAAAGCGGTCTTCGGATGGTCGCGATCTTCCCTGGCAGCTCCAGGGTGCACGCTTCGACCTGGAACTTTCGGTCTGTGCTAAGGTAGCAACCCCTCCTTCGGTGTTTCGCCACTTTTTTGCCGAACTCCTGGATCGTTATCCAAATTACATTCCGGTATTTACCGATGGATCCCAGGTGGGGATTGCTACAGGATGCAATTTCGTGTGTAACGGTGAGGCTCAACAGTTCCGGACTATAGTTCCGTTTTCACTGCCGAGCTGTTTGCCATCTTTTATTTTTTACTTTTTATCTCCGGTTCAGCTCCTGGACATTTTATTATCTGTTGCAACTCCATGAGCGTTCTTCAGGCGCTGCAACAGTTCGTTGGCAACTCGGCATCGACTCTCAAAGTACAGACACTCGCTTCAGAATTATTATCTTGAGGATACCAGTTCGTTTTTACATGGATCCCAAGCCATGTGAGTATTACCGGCAATGAGGAGGCAGATGCGGCTGGCAATGAGGAGGCAGATGCGGCTGCCAAATCTGCATGCCGTTTGCCGGAGTTATCCACACAGACAATGTCTCCTAGAGATGTACAGCGGTACCTCCGTCATCATCTTTTTTCTGTTTGGCAGCAATCTTGGGAGGCATTGACTGGCACTCAACTGCGGACGGTCAAAGACACCGTATACCCCTGGCTGACATCTTGCAGGGACTCTCGGAGGTCGGAAGTTCTCTTAACACGTTTAAGAATTGGTCACACCCGCGCTACTCATGGATGTCTGTTACGTGGCCACTCGGCCCCAATGTGTCCGACGTGTGACATTCAACTCTGGTCCCATGGTCTGGGGTTGCGCTGCGTTCTGTTTTGGGCGAACACCTAGTTGCTGTGGATAATGCACTGCCGTTCGTCGAAGACAGAGTTCGCGCAGCATGTTTAACTTGCGTTTTAGCTTTTGGATATTTTAGTCTTCGATGATGATGTGTTTTAGCATTATCCTGATTTTATCATTTTGACATTTTTCATTTTAACTGTTTCAATTTTCACGTTTTATGCTTCACATTTTTAACGTTTTACACGTTTTAACTTTCACGTTTTTTTGCCTTCCGTTTTATATTTTAACTTTTAAACTTGAGAACTTTTGTCATTTTTACGTTCTGACTTGGGGCCGTAATGACCAAGTTGTAGACGGGCCCTTAAACAACACTCACTCTGTTGCTCTGTACTATTGAATATTTTTGCGAAAAATGCTTTTAAAACCACCATATGAAGCATAAATTAAACAGGTATATTGTTAGCCTCGGGCTTGCTGCGACGTTAATTTTAATGTGCAGTTTTTTGCTGCTTGTGAAATGTATATACCAACATGCACATTTATATCCACAGCGAACGTTTAATTACGCAAATATGAATTGCAATTCTGGTGCATTTTTAATGCTTTAATTTGCTCTCATTTTATATTCTGTGTGTTAATTTACCACGTATCCAACATAAAGAGAAACATTAGTTTTGAAGAACAAACGTATTTTTGCTGGCTACATTCTCAGAAGCAATGCTTGGAATTTATTTAAACGCATACAGTTACGTTTCGATACATACAATAGAAATTCTGTTGTTTAATGTATTGGCACTTATTCAAATGGATTTATTTAATGCAGTGCTGATGCTTTAAAAATAGTACGCCTTTTGAAGAATTAAAGGTTTATCAGAGTGACAACCTTACGAGAACCTATTTTAAATCTGCTGACATATGGGTGCCTTAATTAATGTGGCAATCTTTCTGCTGATATTTTCTTTCTGCGCGAGAGAACTAAAGGTACATTAAAATTATGTTACACTGTATGTCTTATTGGTTTAAAGTTCACGAGGTATGTATTAACCTAGATAGCACAAAAGTTGTTAAATTTATCTCGTCGAAAATCACACACTCCGATAGAAATTGGAATTAACGACATTGTTATTGAAACAAATAGACAAAATTGTGGGCCTTCAAGTGAGTAAATATTTATATTGGAAAACTCACATTAAATATGTTACCCGAACTCAGCTCTAGCTGCTATGTTATCCGAGCACTGGTAATTGTTAGTATACTACGCATATTTTAACTCTTATCATGGAATGCGGAATTTTATTTTGGGACAATTCAGTAGAGAGTAAAGGAATATTCTTCATGCAGAAGAAGGTTATACGAATTATTTCCAATACCCACAGCAGACGCTCATGCAAAGATCTTTTTAGCTCACTGAAGATACTAACCTTACCCTATATGTATATATTCTCGAACTTAAAATTCTTTACATTCAATCGAGTCACATTCATAACAAACAATGACATTCATGAGATAAATACTAGAAAAAAACGCAAAATTCATCATCCCAGTGCAAAACGTTCTTGCTTCCAGAAAGGCGTACACTATGAAACCATAAAAATATTTAATGCTCTTCCTAATGATCTTAATGGAAAAGTTAACAAGTTCAGTGCTTTTATAATTGCTACTTAAGAGTATCTGTGTTCAAAATAATTTTATTCTATACAAGATTATCTGAATAACAAATTATTATTTTGTTAACGCTCACGTAGCTTTGTAAGTAGTTTCTTGCTACTTGAGTGACAAATAATTGTCAATTACATGTGATGCCTGCTCGAAAGCTTCTTAAATTGATCAGCTGACAAAAGATTCTATGGATTGCTAATCGCATAAAATAATGGGACGAGGTAGCAAAAGCCTAGTGGAAGTTTTAAGAAAATTAAATTTGTGTTTGTAAATACACATTAGGTTAGTTTAAAACTGCAGAGAAGATTTTATTCTGTTTCTAAATTATCCCTGCTTTTTTTTTTTTGGTTTTTGTTTTTTGTTTTCTGATATTGCCTGTATATAACTTTTTTATACGATACTGTACACTTCCATTGACATGTTTAATGTTCACGGGCCTCTATGGCTACTTGTGAACTCGCTAAACGCAATCCAATTCAATCCAATCCAATCTACTCTACTCTGGTCTAATTTATTCTACTAAAAACACTACTCTTAAGCAAGAGTACGTCGTAAATACATTATTGCTCACTTAAACACCGCCTCAGAAATTTTTGTAATTTTTATTCCACAGTATACTTGTATATTATAAATAGTGAAAGAATTAGAAACCTTCTACTATAAAGCTTCTTTCTAAAACAAAATCCGTCAACAAAACAAAGAATTTTTTTCGTGGTCATCGATTTCATACAGGTGATCGGGGGAAATTTTTAAGGCACGTTTGATATATTTGCTTGACAAATAGACATATCTTGGATTTTCCGAGAATCTTGTGAAGTCTTCTTAATTCCCAATGAAGTTTATTCCATTTGGAAAGAATAAGAGATAGAAAAAGTGTCTTTGTAACATTCATATAATTTGTCTACTCATTCCTCAGCAATCTATTCTTAATAAAAATTATCGTTCTTCCTACTTCCTGTTTGATCAAGATAAACATTTACAGAAACGCTTTTATTATTCTTTCCTTGTACGTATAAAGGAAATAAGGCCAGCGGTAATCAAATCTTCGCTATATTTGCTACTTTTAAATTGCGTTCTCTCTTTATAAAGACAAATAGCCACTTTGCAGATGTAAATTATATAAATATTTGGCGATTAAAGCCAACAGTAAGGAATATCTCGGAAATTGGTAGCGCCATGACACTTCTATTTCACATACATTTTGTGATTTAATGATATCTAAATGTTTTGTGCTATCGTAAGCTTTTGTTTATGTCTTACCATTTACAAGTTACAAAAATCATCCAGAATCTAGAGGATTTTACAGGAGATTACCAGAAAACTCAAGGAATACATTTTATTTGTAATACATATATTAAATATGTATTAACTTAATCAAAATCGTTAGTAATTTTTAAAATCTTCTCTATGTAAACGTCAGTTTGTAGTGGAAGGGTTGTCTTGAAAGTCTTCATGCCCTTGGAAGATAGTGAACTTAAATACCAAGTTTGCTATTTAACTGACTTTTCTAGATACACAAATGTTCTAAAAAATGCTTTTCTTTATGTTCAAGGAGCTTAAAAAATATATTTTCTGGGGGTGGAATTTTTATTTGGAATACTCTACTTACTTTAATCAGAAGCGAAAGTGAAAAGTTAGTACGGAAAAATGTAGGGCTCATGAAACAGTTTATGTTAAATAGTCTTTTGTAAATATTTTGTGAAATATTTGGAAAAGTATATAAGCCTATAATTCTCAAAACCTGAACAATAGTATAGCATATCACATGGGATTCTTTCACTTTTCACATGGGATGATATATAACAAAATGTACCTGCTATATAAACATCTACTTTCTATTTTTCATATTGTGAATGCAATTAATACTCGTTACTTTATTTTATTTCATTTCTAGCCTAAACTTGAACACGAATAATGTAGTATGAACAGAAGAATGACTTTCTTAATGACATTTTAATAAATTTCTGCAAGCTAGACAACAAAAATATCAAAATATCTCAGTTATTTGGTGTTCTGAATAGATAAAACTAAGGTTTGCATATATTAGTGTTTTGAAAACTTGATATATGCAGAAGTTCTATAAGTTTAATATTTAAAACGTTATGAAATTTTATTTGGAACACCAGGTGAGTCAGCAGCCTCTTATTTGTTGGAAGGCAGGCAACCCATCAAACGGCATGTGCACTTAGTCCAGTTTTGCGTTTAATAAAACATATTGCTTGATGTTCTTAGAGAGAAAAATTCGCAAAATTTAGAGGAAGAGCGGTTTAAGGGACAGAACGTACTCCTCGCTAAAGTACATCTCGAAAACATGAGACTCGTTTACTAAGAGAGAATTCCGGGTTTCAAGCCGATTTTACAAACTTTTTCTTATAGTATACATTCAGTAAACTCCTCTGATAAAATGGACCTATCACATACACTAACAACATCACCTAAAAAGAAAATGGCGAATTCTTGTACCTAGAGCCTGGGTTGGTTGCAAGAAATTAGGGTACGCGGCTCATCCACCATGGACCCGTACAGCTAAAACGCACGTTATTAAATAACGGTTTATTTCAATTTTGGCGTAAACTGTGTCTCGTACATCTCAAATAACATGCATAATAGCTTTTGCTATTTAAGTAATAATATTAAAACGCCCAGCAAAGGGTTAAAGCTGTCTTAAAAGGCTAAATTGGTCACTAAAAGTCGCGAGGTGGCAATGGCATAGCTTCTGGCATGCAGGTTCTACGGTAGAACTTGAAATGTGCTTTCATTCAAGCGTCCACATCATTGAATAGAGTTATAATTGTGTCGTGTGCGCTAACCTTAGGGACACGGGTTTGCGACTCGACATTCCACCATGCTTTTTTTCTATTTTTTCTTTTTTTTTTTTCTGCTCATCAAAACTTGGAAACCGAATTCATAAAAATCTAATTTTGAAGTCCCTAACAGTTTAGGACATTGTAATTTAAATCGTTTTTGGTTGTCGGCATTTTGTAACAACATAGGTATAATGTCTTCAGCCCAATTGGACTGCATGCAGTGTGTTATTATGAACGCCGACTCCCTCCATCCTCCACACGATATTTTGTGATAGCCCTTCATGATGTATTCGACAGACGAGTATATTGATATACTTTTGATCCGCGGAGAAATAAGAGCCAAGCACAAGCAGCTCAGCACCTATACCAGGAAAGATATCCTCATACATAACAATACCATAAAATGGAACTAAAGCAATTACGTATTAAAATAATAGCAGCTTTAAACACAATAATTATTATTAGTGAATATTACATGGTAAAAAGATGCTACATGCAGGGTATTCGAACCACCTCTATACTGCAGACAGATTACCTAAGTAATCTGTGTTCGTTCCAACTGAGCTACTTAGAACTTCAGAAATAAATATTTTGTTTAACATGTATACTTGGATAGAACCTAGCATAGGGACTGATGTTTTCATGTTAGAGTATAGAATGTGGATTGCATAAAACTGGAAGATCAGGGGAGCTGACTCGCCTGGTATAAGCCAGGATATTTTAAAATTATTTTCTTGTTATCTGGGCAACTGTATAGTTTTGATTACACTAAAACGATATGAATACTGATAGATAAACGGCCAGATTTTGTAAAAAATTAGTTATGGCCAAAAAACACTTTGAACCCTTAGATTCAATTACATACTTAGAGCTTCAACATGCGACTATTTAAATGCCCAAGAGCATACGACCCGGACGGTGCCATGGTACAGTGGTTAACCACTCGCCTCTCACCACAGCGACCAGTGTTCGATCCCAGGGGACCGTATGTGGGATTTGCAGTGAACAAAACGGCGTATGGTGGATTTTCTCCGCGTTCCACATTATTTGTTTTTATTAACACCCCAGAAAACCAAATGCATATTGCAGAGAGAGAGAGAGAGAGAGAGAGAGAGAGAGAGAGAGAGAGAGATGAAGGTGAGGAGTTAGAAAGAGAGAGAGTCTAAAAGTGTTAATGATAGTGGCATGAGAGAGGAGGGGAGAGAAGGGGCTTGGAAATATATTTAGTGGCAGATAAAGGGATGGGAAAGTGAGTGCCATAGATAGGTGATAGATAAATAGACAGATATATAGGTAGACAGATAAGATAGATTTGTGTGTGTGTGAGAGAGAAAGGGAGATATGCACAGGTAACGCCCTAATGTGAGTGGAGTTCTCGGTTTTACTGTATTGAAAATATTAACGTATAAATCCTGTTTAGTTTTCTTTCCTATTACGACCGTCCGGCTGATTTCTGTGAGCTGCTCAGTGAGAGAGTGTCTCCTAGAAGCGTTAAGAGCGCCGTGCATATTTAGCTATATTGCCTTGTTAACCGTTGAAGACTATATATACAGGTGTTGTACATTAATATGCAGACTCGGCGACTTCTTGACATTAAGCTAAAACATAAGTTCCTCTACCATTTCTCTTTATCATGTTTGGTTGAATAAATAAAAAATAAAATAGGTCGAATGTTGATTGCCAATATGCTCCCGTTTCTGTATGCATATCTTTTCTTGCTAAAATGCTCATTTAGTCACAAAATTATATTAAATAAATACGCCTGGCAACATTGGCGTGTGTGCAGAGCGGAAAGTCAGGAATGTTGACAGTAAGAACTGCCTATCTGAATACTGCCCGGAAAGCTTGAAAGAAAACGATCCCTCCTCTCACGACTTGCAGTAGTTGATAAACACAGGGACACGTAGTTAAGGCAGTTTTCCAGGCTGGCCTAATTTGGACGTCTGCATAGCAGTGGAAATCACATTAAGGAACAAAATATTTGCCTGTTCAGTCCTACTCTGTCTCCAGACTGTGCAGATAATGTATTCAATAGTATTAAATTATAGCCTTTACGTTTCACGGCGGACGACTTTGTTAGTGAACTTTTTTATTTGTCATATTTGAATCATATGTCTAATTGAGGCTGCGCCGTGGCCGATCGGTTAGACCGTTTGACTCTCTCAAAGCGACCCGAGTTCGATCCCAGGCGTCCGTATGAGGGATGTATGGTGGACACAACGGTGCACAGGCGTGTTTTCTCCGAGTCTTCCGGATTCTTCCACCATCATTCCACAATTTGTTCCATCATCACCTTTTCTATCATGATTTCATATTGTCCACTTCCTTGCTCTCACACCAGGCTTCGGGCTGATACCCATCCCGGTTCCTCTGTATGATCACCTCCGGTTCCGAAGGGCCCATATACTGGCCTGGGGGCTCGGGGCGCTGACCACGTCCCACTCTCCACCACTGGATATCGCTCTGACGCATTCTATGTGTAGAGGTGTGGAATCTAGCGGTCGGGGAATGCTCTATGTTCCACAAACGGAATATCAGGAACTATGTATGTCTATGTAAAATACCTAATTTCCCTGGATTAAACGCTAAAATTATTATTGTTCTTACTACAGCCCACTGAATTTGTTGTAGCATCAACTGTGGAAATAAATATTAATTAAAGTGTATGAATGTTATTCTAAGTTGTTTTCTGAATTAGTATTAGTATCAAACAATATTAAATAATCTGTTATTTCGCGAATATTCTAAACAAATACCACTCGAGGTGTTCACATTTGGGATAATTTTTCTCGCGCGATATTGCTGCAGAAAATAAATATCAAATTAAGTATTGAGAAGGAAAAGAATGACAATAAGGAAGGGCTTGAGAATCTGGATGGGACTATAAATGCAGGAGAAGAAAAACAAAATCATACAACTTATATCTAATGCTAAAACCAGAAGAGGCTTATGATGAATATAAAATGAAAACAAAAGTAACTAAAACCATTACAAGGAAAGTCCAGAAATATACCTGGGATAAATTTATAAGCATAAAAGAATATAATACGCATGGGAGAAAAGAAATAGGTTAGGTATAAAGTGGTTAAGCGCTTAAACTAAACAGAAAACGACAACGTTGGCATGAATGTAATCATTATGAAACGTTTGAAAACAATTGGAAGGAAATGGGAATATCACGAGGAAAATAATCAAGGAAAGTAATGATATTAAAGATATAAAATAATTATAAGTATTAAAATCTACTGGAAACAGAAAATCTCCAAAATATATATATTCTAGAAGGGTGATCGGGGGAATCCCTAAAACTAAAGAGCAATCACTTGATGAACACGAGTTACAAGCTTTATACAAAAATGATAAAATATTACAAAATAAAATATGTTGCTTGTTAACGGCGCTGTCGGTTGTTAGGATCATATCAGGCCGTCTGTGTGCCGGAATTCCATCCCACAGTTATTTTACATGCCAGTGAATCTACTGTCACTTTTAAACATATTTACAAACCATCATCTGGGACGGATTTGAACTCGTGACCTTGGGATCTGTAGGCCAAAGTCTAACCAATTGAGCCACTCAGACTAACAGATTAGGAATCATAACAAAAGTAATTAATGACTTGAAGCTTTCCCGGCGTCGATTATTGATGATAGTTTCTCGGGCTAACAGCCAGGCCCGAGAAACTGTCATCAATAACAAAAGTAATAATAAAAGAAAATCAGAGTGGGTTTAGGAAAGGAAGAGCAAGTATTGAGAATGTTTTGCATTGAAACAATTTACAGAAAAAAAGAAGGGAAAGCAATTTAGAAATATTATATACATATTGGGTACATAGATTTGATCGAGCTAGCAGAGAAAACTTATAGGAATTACTAGTAATTAAGTATATTCTTATTGAAGCAATAAAGGAATTGGTCGAAGATACAAAATTAAACATTGGATTTAAAGAAATAAGAGCAATTAAAACACTTATATATCACTGGATGGCTCAGCTGGTTAGGCACTGGCCTACCGATCCGAAGGCCACGGGTTCAAATCCGATGGCTTTTAAGTGTGCTTAAAACGACAGCTCCATGTCAGTAGACTTATTGGCATGTAAAATAACTCTTGTGGGACGAAATTCCGGCATTCACGCTGATGTGATCCTGGCAACTGAAGTATCGTTAAACAACAAAATAGTATGTATATATATAACTTGGGTATAGACGTTTTAAATGAACGAATAGTTTTAGTAAACCCAGGAATAAGAGTTAATAAAACACGTCTAAATAATGTTTTGTTTCTAGACGAATCGATCATAATTCAGAAAAAATGAAAATGATTTACGGACATCCTTGCACTTAAACAAATTGTGTAAATTATATAATTTTAGGATATCAGTAACAAAAACAAGATTTACAGTATTTAAAGGAAAAAAGAACAACCAGTGAGTTGTGAAGTTGTTTTGGAGATCAACGTCTGAAACAACTACCAACTATTTAGGACGCGATATCAGTTTTAATGTAGAAAGGGAATTGATTATAAAACTAATAAATTCAAGATTGTTTGCAGAACTATACATTGAACCTTTCTTTAAACACAAAGTACGGAAGGAAGGAGAAATAAAAGTCTAAAGAGTTATGGTAAACTCCAGCACATTGTACGGATGTGAAACTTGGGTTCCAAAGAGAAAACAAAAGGTTGGAAATCAGACGGCGGATATGAAGTTCCTTGAACAAGTAAAGGATTGCACCTAGCTTCAGAAGATTAAATATGGAGGAGTAAGTAAGGAATTAATAATAGAACTTCCTTTTCTTTACCTTTTCAGGCGTTTCCACTTTAAGCGGTTGCCTTTAATTCCACTTTTCCATTTCTGGTGGTCATTCCAAGACCCATTTTCTAATCCTCTAGCTTCCATGGCCTCGGCAACTCCTCTCCATGTGAGTCGAGGTCGTCCTCGTCTTCTCCTTTCTGGAGGTGAACAATTCAGAACCACTTAGGCTATCGTATCTTAGCCATTCTCTGAACATGTCCAAACCACTGAAGTTTTCGACATTGCAGACGATCGATAACATCCTCCAGTGTGTTCCACCTCACATTTCACATTTCTGACCCTCTGCAGACGGAATATACCCATCAATTTCCACAGATCTAAGGTGGTACGTTAGTCTTTCTGTCAGAGTCCAGCTTGGTCCTCCATAAGTCAGGATACTCTCCACAATCACATCAAGTATAGTTTTCTTTGTTTCCATTCTGACGTTCTTATTCCAATGCAACCATTAAGCTATCTTATAGCATTTCGTGCCTGTATGACACTACTTTCTACATTCTTTAATACATGTACCAGATTGGTGGAGGACCGATCCCAAATATTTAAATTGCTCCACTGACTTTACTCTATCATTAGAAAATTTCAAATTCCAACCACCCCCACCAGTTACTAAGCATTCTGTCTGTGCTATGATTTAGCAGGTCTTGTGATAAATTTTACAGTCTGTTAGCTTTTTCATCATACATTTAATATCATCTCGATCTTGCGCAATAATTTCCTGATCATCAGCAAAGGGAAATGAGTGGATAAATCTTTCACCATAATTCCTACATTTCGATAAGAGTTATTCCAGTGTTTTAGAGCTGTCTCCAAATATATCTTGAATAGTGTTGGAGGCATCCTTGTCTCAGTCCTTTAGTCCTTAATATAATAAGCAAAATGGATTTGTTAATAGGCAACATGGATTGATTACTTAAATCTAATGAGTGAGGAGCGATACCCACCTATTTGCAAACAACTACCAAGCGAGAGCACTACGAGATGTTGACGTCCTAGGAAGTGTTAGGCTGATATTCTGTGAAGTCGTGACGGACAGTTGCCTATCCTTGTAAAAATGACAAAGATGTTGACATTCAATTTAATTTTAGGTAATAACCACTGGTTTAAACTTTTTTCAACCTCCTTGTTTCTCAAAGGCTAAGCTTCTACGTTCCGAAAACTTTACTAGGCCAATGAGGGTACCATCATTGTTCAGATGTCGAATAGCCCGAGGAACCGCTTCAGAGAGCTGGGAAAACGATGTTCACGCATGGGCTCTTTCAACCCGGGATATGTCCAAATCCGTTAGGTTCATGTCTGGACTGCATGGCGTGCGAGCCAGCATTTCCCACCCGTAATTTTGCAACTAAACAGTTACAATGGAGCAAAATGGTTTGTTCCTTCTTGAGCTAGTCCACGTTTTGTAGCAGTTTTGTTTTCCTTTTAACTAAAGTTGTTCTTGTACACGCAATCATTTTATATGAGGACACTCCGGGAAGTAACATCAGTTTGGCTTTAATATATTCATAAAATATTTTATTAAAGGAAAATATCGCTTAAAATTGAAGTTTATTTTATTTCTACACAAAACTAATCAACCCACTGTACCTTTCGGGCCAGGGTCTACCGCCTGGGAATTACATCCACCACAGGCGTCATGAGTGGGCTGCAGTACTGGAGGGTGGGAGGTGGTCAGCGTGTCGGTACTTCCCGACCGGTATATTCCGTCCAAGGGTCGTTACTCCTCAGTTGGCCACTGAGACACCTAACGAAACTGGCTGCATTCCTTACCAGGTCTCCCAGCAAGAGACAGGGAACCAAACCCGGGTCTGCCACTCAGTAAACAGCAGTGCTAACACCACTCTAAGGAGACGACTTCAAAATGGTGATAAATAGGAAAAAATACAGTAAACAAGTTTTCACTTATATAGTTCTTTTTTCTGGATAACGGGTCCAGCTTTTGCAATTGCTAATTATCTTTAGTAAAGAGAAAATTTCATCTGACAATTCTACTAGCACGATGCGTGAGAAACATTATCCCAGATATGAAAACCTCGAAGTGTATTTATTTAGAGATTCCGTGAAATAATAATTCATTTACTTAACACTGTTTAATACTAACAGTGATTTAAAAGCAAACAACTTACAACTACATTCATATATTTTAATTAAGACCTATTTTCACAGCTGACACTACAAGTGATGCAGTAGGCTTTGAGAACAATAACAATAATTTTAGAGTTTAATCCAGGGAAATGAGGAAGTAGACAATGATTCCATACACACGATCTACTCTTTTCGTATTATTTCACCTCATTTCTTGAATTGAAATATCAATATCCTCAAATCGTCAGTTTTGAATGGGCCAGTAATTGTTTTTACTGCACATGGATACTTCGGGTGTTCATAAACGTAAACAAATATTTTTGTTGGCGGAACCGCAGGAGGAGGTGATATAACCAAAGTGATAATATCATGACCAAGAGGTGATAATCCAGCATGATACCTTGACATATTTATCTCTACGTTTATTTCTTGGAGTATAATTATATAGTATACTCCAGACATGGGAAAAATCGACTCGAAAATGCCACTCCACCGACCATCCCTCCCCTTCACTGCTGTTCAGCTTCCGATACGCCTCATTCAGTGGCAACTATGGTTTTGTCATGTTTCATGAAGAGTGGCAAAGAGACGATTTTGTAACTTACAAAAACAGAAAAGTTTTCTGTTTAATATGCTTATTTCAATTTGGTCCATATATATCCTTTGTAGTTAATAGGAAATTTGAAGGGGAACGAACAACAAAAACATTAAAACTATCATATAAGCTATTTCAAGTTTCAACGTTTGAACATAATATTGGAGTTTAAAAATCAAACAACTTATTATGTTTTTAAAATAGCTTTAAAATATTTTTACGGGTGAAAGGTAATGGAACTTTACCGCTTTATTTATTCTGAAAGGGAAACGACTTAGTATGTTAATCATAAGGTAGCGTAAAACTATTATGTGCATAAAATAAAGGAAGGTTATAAACTTGAAGGTTATGTGATTTACTCAACACAGCAGGTGGTTGCAATAATTATTGTCCGCAAAATGTAATGTAAACAAAATAATTCATATCAGCCTAGAAATTATTGCCACTGCGCAAATGGGACACTGCGCTTTTTGTATCAAAACAACCTTCGTCACTCGGCAAGAGAATGTGGGATAGGTAAGGCAAGTTCAATCGCTACGTCTTCTTTTGTGCCCATGCCTGTATACATGTCAACTCATATCTAAAGGGCTATAATGCATCGTGTTAGAAAGTTTAAGGCATTTTTGTACGTTTAATTATAATACTCCTTACACGCGTCTTTAATATCTGAATTTTACAACATGTGATTTCTGAAGTGGTCTCTAGGATTATGTTTTAAAACTACATTTAATTCAGAAGTTGAGAACGCAAAGTTGGTTCAGCAAACCAAACAGAAATAAGTTAAGAAAACAAAGCACGAGCGCTGTTACTGTGCGGCTGCCGCTTTAAGTTTCCTCGTACACACGGAGAAACGTTTACCATGAAAATAGGAACTCGGTCAGCTTATTGTGCTATAAACATTTTGAAGTGCCCCACCCTCTTTACGTACTCTATAGAAAAGCCAGCTCCGAACGTTAAGACAAAAGCCCGCGAGAGTCGGAGCTGAGTATTGAAACGGAAGAAATGCATGTGAGCCTGCAATCGATTCCGAAATAAGCGCCTGCGAGAGTTGTATAGGCAGTACGCAGCGCAGCAGTGTCGAGCACGTTGCCGGCGGGGCACGGCGCGCGCTCTTTGGTTGAAACAACTGTTCGTTCGCAGATGCGCTCTCAGTTATTACAAATGACAGTCGGCATACGAGAATTATTTCTTTTTTCTATTCTTTTACTGATTTATATGCTATTTTTCTCTTCTACACCATGCACCTAGTAGGTATTGCATACCACACAAAAATTCCAAACCGAGATTTCACCGAAAACTTGTTTTGAGGCCTTTTGAACCTAAAAGTACTCGTTGATAGAGATCCGTGCGCGAGAATGTGTTTATATAAAACAAATGAATTTAGTTTTTATTTTTGGATGTTGTTTCACTGCTATGGTTCTAAGCGGCCCATTCTATATTGGGCGTGATGATCAGTTAATTTTACTCAGAGGCTTGAGGTTGTTTTACGTAGTAAACCTGTGACAGGGCCCACCGGCTTTATCTCCCTTCTGAAGGAAGCCATACTAACGATGTTTATCCCGAAAAATCTGTTACTTTCCACCTGTTTTGAACCCGCGAACTCGGGAAGCAGAGGCTAGCATTACCTCTGGACTACGGACGACTGTGTGTGTATGTGTGTATGTGTGTGTATGTGTGCGCGCGTGATAAATAGCAACATTTGTGTCTTAGTTCCAACATCTTCCAAAGGTGATACACGAAGATTTTCAAGAAAGTATCCTCACGGCAAACTATCCGTTATATGTATATTTTTGTGTATGTTTTGTTTCTTGAAGTGTATCTAACAATTTAATTAAAATACCATATATTTAAGGTAGGTATTTACATGACATGCACGGGGTGCACTCAGTCTCGTTAGGTCCCGGGGGGACCAACTGAGGAGCTACATGATGGAGAAGTAGTGGCCCCAGGTCGCAAAGGCCGCATAACTGGCCGGAAGGGCTCGGGGCGCTGACCACGTCCCACTCTTCAGTACTGCACCCAACCAATGAAGCCCGTAGTGGGCAGAGGTGGGGACGCAGCGGCTGGGTGGCAAGTCAAGACACTTCCTGGGCTGCAGCGTTAGGGGTTTAGTTTTTCTTTTTATTTACATGACATAAAATGTAAATCTTGAATTTTCTGATAGTACCTGCAAAATCCTCTTCATTTGAAAGGAAGTTTCCATATGTAAACCTAAGGGTCTGATGCAACATTTATTAAACAAAAATGCAGACCTCTTTAAGACAATTGATTTCGCATTTTATATCTAAACATTTGAATGTTTTAATCATACCAGAATGTAATGTATTATAAACAGACATGGGGGAAACTCAGTGTTAATGATCTCTGCGTAAGCATAATTGAACTATGGAACTTTTACGTCACAAGGGAGGAAGCTCGTATGCGAGGGTGTGCAGTCTCTTCCAATGACAAAGTGGAACTGTGGCGTGAAGTGTACGGTGTTGACAGCGTATTAGTTACACCAAAGTGTACATCATGCATTTGCCCTTCCTAGCTCTTTTGTTTATATGCCAATCACAACATCCCCACCAGTTGCTGCATTCTACAGTCGATGCGTAGTCAACGTAACGTCCGTGTGAGATTTTCTCCCATATCTAGTAATAAATGAAGCTTTCAAAGGTCATAATGTTCTGTATCACTTACCATGTGGGCAAATTCCACCTCAAAAATTCGATTTCAATATTTCGCCATATATAGGTATGGTGACCTTCAAAATAAAACCACTTTTACAAAGGGTAAAGCATCTATGCGTGAGTGAGAGGAGAGAGAGAGAGAGAGAGAGAGAGAGAGAGAGAGAGAGAGAGAGAGAAGGACAGAGAGAACAGCATAAGTAAAAAATATTAATCAAATGCATATCTGGAGTTTTCTGTAAACTGTAAAGCTCTTTTAAATATGTATGGACTGAGTATAATTTTCTGTTGTTGGTGAACAATAGGTCGCAGACAAAAAGTTACTGTACAAAAATGTAGATCTCGTTAACACATACAAATTATAATAAATTTCCTTGGACATAAACATTTTTATGGGTCTGAATTTTCAATACTTTATCCTATCTTTTTTGAAACGCTAACTCTCGATTCTTCTTTTTTCCTCCCTGGAGTTGTGACGCAAAACGAGCATGGCATTTCAAAGCCAGTAAACAGAGATCTGACATTAAAACATTTGACTGTCACTTCAGCCTCTTTGTTCTCTTTGTACGTACAACAAAATGTGTAATAAAGCAATTTCTGCAAACTTTATCTCAATTAATATGAAGTAGATCTAAAAATAAGATCTAAGGAGAATTTGCAGAAAGAAATAAAATAAACCATAGCCAGTACATTTCATGTAAACATAACAAATCATTTTAAAGGTGTGTGTGTGTGTGTGTGTGTGTGTGTGTGTGTGTGTGTGTGTGCGCGCGCGCGTATGTGTGTGGTTGTAGGCATTCTCTGTAGTTAAGGACTTAAGAATGCGGAAACTGATTGTTAATATTAATAAATAGAAGCTTCAGAAGGTCAAATAGCGTAAAGAATTTGGAAAAAGAATCGAAAAATGCATTTCCTCAGCTGGAAATTGAAACACAGGTCTCTTGGTGCCGATGCTCTCATCACTTGAGCTACCATAGAGAGGTACGTGCACGCAAATTAAACCTTCTCATCCGAATTAAGTAATTCGTTACACTATCAAGCCAACCTCAAATATCATGCCGCAAAGACAACTTGAAATGTGACTTCCAGTGTGACGAAACGTAATAAAGTCCAGCCCAGTTGCCTTTCTATCACTTTATTTTCTGATAAACCTTTTGCACAAATACACAGTTCTCTTTTACTGACGTTATCACAGTCTACAGTTTTCCGTCACATTACAACTCGTAACTATTTTCTTCTCGTAACCTTGATTCAACCCCGTCTTTCTACACTTTCTCTGTCTCTCATACTCTAACTGAAGATAGAATCACTAAACACCCATTAAAAATTCACTTCGACGCGACGTATCCTTCACGACGACAGTACCACTCACACAGCTGTCTCGCGCTCAGTGACACTCTGACCGAGTCATGTCTATAAGCGTAGTCCCTTTACACGTTGTCTCGCCGCCTTATACAGCGGGGATGACTTCACGCGGTCCTTTCTGGAACTCTACAGACACGCAGCCGCCGGATGCCTCTCGAAAGTTTCAGCAATTCTTTGCTAAGCGCCTCGCTCATTGTTAGTCCTGTATACGCATACTCTCGCGCAAGGTAGCCTAACCTTGAGTGGCTTTGTTTGGTCACCGGCCTGGTATGCGGTGTGAAGTGGCTCAGCCCGACCGTCCATTGTTGTGAGCCAGGCCCGGCGTCACAATATCATCACATTTTCATACACTATGACTGAAGTGAAGATGAACCTTCCAAAAATCCGTACTTGAAACCGGACAGACTTGTGTTCCAGAAAAAGGAGATGGAGATTTTATTAGAGGAAGAAAATCAGTTAACGTAATTAACAAGCGAAATAGCCATTACTATTAGTTGTAAAAACATGTGTTGCACTCACTTGACTTTCTCTATTCTTGTACTAACTGTTCTTACAAACTCTTTCTACTCTATCATTGTTGGTGGAGATAAACATTTGTAGAAATTATCTTATTGGTAATTTTCTTGTAGGTGCAAGGCGAATATGGGAATACAGAAAACTTTGACGATAGCTAGTCAAATCTTTTAAAGCTGGTCGCTATATAAAGACTTTGAATGTCATTTTTGATCGTCCAAGAGATAAAAAAAGCTAATAACGACCTTTCTTTTGAGATAAGTACGAGTACTGCAAACTCACAGAAATAAAGAATATCTCCGAAATGGTTAACTCCATACAAAAATGCATTTACACATAACTGGTTTGTTTTAACGAGATCTACATTTTTGTATAGTAAGATTTGGTCTAGCTCTCACGGTCTAGCAATTATGCAAATGTCATCAGGAGTAAACAGGACTACAAGGGCTATAGCGAGAACATTTAAAATATACATTTCATTTGTCATAAAAATTATCCCAAACATGTTATTTTAATAAAAATCATTATTGGCATTTTTGAGAAAATCAAAGTTTTGGAAAAGTTTCCACGTAAAGAGTAGTTAGAATGGAGGAATTTTCTTCAAAATCTTCGTGTCACATCGTTGAAGGTTATTACATTTAAATACCAATTTTGGTTTTCAACCGATTTTCCGTTTTTGAGTTATAGTATTCACAGGCACACACACAATCTATTTTTTTGATTCAGGGGTGTCTCAGAACTATATTTCTGGTGTAAATCTTGACAACAAATTTTTGGAAGAAATACAATACTTCCTGTACTTACTATACATAGTAACAAGTGTAGATAAAACACGAAATCCATATTTAGTTTTATACTGCCACTCCAGCCGGAGAGTAAATATCTGAAATACCCTGCAGTTTAGTTGCACTATTCATCTCCTAATGTGGAATGAAATGCTCGTCAACTATGTATCCTCATATCTATGTTAAACACCAATTAATGAATCCGTGGTATTTATTTCATGGCGTATATTGCACATTGCGTAGTCGTTTATCCATCCGCGAGAAACCGGAATGGATGTGTTTGTTTTGTTTGCCCTGTGGCCTCGGAATATCGGCAAACCAATATGGTTACGGTTTCAGTGTCAATAGAACTGCAACACAAGCAAATTCCACGTTAAGGTACGATATTACAACAATGCCTATTCACATGGGATTTTGTGCAAGTGTTTGATATAAGGGTACTAATATAATGTAATAAAGACGACAAAATTCAATCAGGTTAATGTTCTATCACTTTATTTTCTAAATTTTATCACAAACACACAGTTTTCTTCTCATCGTTAATACATTCTCGTCGTTAGCAGTCTTTCAGGTAGTCAAAAAGAATTTTTACCTCTCATAAACTTGCTCAGTCATTTTAGTGTCTTTCTTCACTTCCTCTCGCCCATGCACTAATTACGTCGATGTAGTCACTCGCGACGCTCGTTGAATCTTCTTACAAAGCACAGTTGTCTTTTACTCACTGACAGACTCGAGTCTATAACTCTCCAAAATCACTCCTTTGGTCTCCTTATATTTTGGGGATGACCACACGGACCTTCCTCGATTTCTACGCACATACACGCAGACCGGAAATTACTCAGCCAGAAGTCTTGTGAAAGTTCTCGACACCCCTTTTTGTTTCTACCGCATAGATTGTTAAGTCACGTATACGCACCAGTCCCGCGAGGCAGTCCGGCCTTGAACATCTTTGTCCGTTCGCAGGGAGAGGCAGCCTGGCCCCGTCCGACCCCGTTGTGCTCCGAGCCCAACGTCGCAATGAAACAAAATGGCTACGATTATCCTTTAAGATGGAAACAAAATTACATAAAAAGACTAACTTGAGTTTTCTTTAAGTGCGAGTTCTTTATAACTTACCGTTCTTGATTATATATGTGGAATTAGTTTTCTCGCATTTCAGTGCAACCCACCGAGTGACCCACTTAATTTTTTGTAGCCCATAGGCGACACCTAATGATTTTATTACAGTCATGGTTTTAGGCAGAGGTAAAGGTAGATTATGTACGGAGAGGATTCACAATAAGCCCAAGCTGGCTATTGTGTGGACCTCTGGTAGGAAGGGATGGAATTAGTGCGTGAGGGTATCTGGGCAAGCAGCGAACCAACGTGAGGGTCTCTAACGCGTGTTGGAGAATCTTCATCTTAATATCAAGGAACGTAGGGGAGAGTTTTCGATCTCTTCAGCCGCAGTACGTGTGGTGCGCACCCTTAGCTGATATTCTGACGTTACTAGAAGTACTTCGAGCCGAAGGTCTGAGCCCTGCCATCAGTTGGTCTCGCCGGGCAATGATTTCCGATACCCGTGGCCGACTGGGTGCGTCTGGGCGCAGGTCTAGTGGGGTCGAGAGACACTAAGCTCTTAGAGCGCTAATCTGGTGAGCTAAATCGCTGTAGAACCCACCGAGGATTTCGGTAGTCTTCCCCTTTGGGGTTGATGCGCATAAATAGCACATTCAGTTAGTCCCTGTGAAAGAGGGGAGATTAGGCTCAAGGCCTTGTTGCCCTAATGGAGAAACTAACGGAGAGGAGAGCTAAATAGTTGGTGTCTCTCCTTGGTACTATGTGGGAGGGGGGGGGGGCATCTACTCCGGGTAAACCTTCGCTCTAATCTATCGATATCAAGGAAAGAGTACATCTGGGTATCGGTTTTGTTTCCTTCGGCCTTCTTTTACCTAAAACAAAAATGTAACGAAACCATTTCTACAAATATTTATCTCGATTAACTTGAAAAATAAAGAAAAACAAGCTTTCATTAAACAATTTCGTATCCATACGTAATATTTCAACTATCTGTTAACGAACGGCTAAGTACGATATTATAATTTACGTAATTACCTACGATCATTCAAAATTATATGATATATATTCAGCTATTTTGAAATTGAGAAAAGAGTTAGTGAAGGAGGAAAAGTGATTGGCATGTTAAATTGAATGCTATGGAGTAAAAACTTGTAAATAAAACCAGAACATTGATATTCAAATCATTAGTACAAAGTATCATGTTATAATTATGGTGCAGACACCTAGACATTAAGTAGACACCAAACAAATAAATTGTTGACAACAGAGATGAACTTGTGGCAGAGGGCAACTAGAAAATCGAGAAAGAAGAAACTTGGGAACCAGAAAATCAGAGAAATAGTGAATGATAGACGTAATATTTTATAAATAATAGAAAAACGACGATTGAAATGGTTTAGGCTTCTGAAGAGGATGAAGAGTAATGAATAACAAAAATTATGTTGGATTGGAATGTCGATGGCAGGAGAAGGAGAGGATGCCTAGAGAAGAGTGGCTGAATGCAGTAAGAAGAAACATCAACAAAGACCCCGAAGAAGATGCGAAGAATAGAAATCTGTGGCGAAGCAAAATCCATTTGAAGGAAAACTACAGTACTGTAGAAGAATCCTTAATATGTGTGTATGTGTGCGTGCGCGCGCGCGTTATCTTGCGGTGTGTGTGCGCGAGTGTGCGTGTGTATGTGCGTGTGTGCGCGTGTGTGTGTTATGATTTTTACTTTCTCTAATGGTAAATAGGGGAAGTATTGTATTCCACCCAAAAATTCGATGTCGGGATTTCACGGGAAATATATGTTTTGCGGCCCCCTGAATCCAAAAAAAGCATTTTTAGAAAAAGGTCCGTGTGTGTGTGTGTGTGTGTGTGTGTGTCAGTCTGTGTCAGTCTGTGGACAGCATAACTCAAAAACGAAAAGTCGGTTAAAAACCAAAGTTGGTATTTAAGTTTAATGTCTTTCAAGGATGCGACACGAAGATTTTGAAGAAAATAGCCCCACCCTAAACTACCCTTAACATGAAAAATTTTTCGAAAATTTTGATTTTCTTGAAAATGGCTCAAACGATTTTAATTAAAATGTCATATGTTTGAGATATTTTTATGAAAAATGAAATGTACATCTTGAATTTTCTGGATATAGCCCCTGTAGTCGTATTTACTCTGGACAACTTTTGCATAACTGGTAAACTGTTAGACATAGACCAAATCATACTATACAAAAATGTAGATCTTGCTAAAATACACAATTTATGTCCGAATAAATTTTCTTGTAGGGTGAACCATTTCGGAGATATTCCTTGTTATGTGTGTCAGTTTCGGAAAACTTAGAACTTTCGTGAAATGGAACATCATTGTTCATTGTTTTATATGTTAAGTGTGCAAATACAACAGAATCCCAAAGCTTTAAAACATTAGACTATCGCACAAAGCCTACTGTGTTCTAATATTCCCCTTGTACCTACAAGGAAATAAACAATAAGATAATGTGTACAAATGTTTATCTTAACTAACACGAAGAAGATATAGGAATAGGAGGTTGTAAGAATGGTTAGTACAAGAGTAGAGAAAGTCATGTGAGTGCAACACATCAGATTTTTAAGTAACATTCTTAGTCTCATATTTCCAAAGTTTTCATTGGTTCTATTATAAGCCACATACCATTCTTATTTCGCAACATCCTACATTAAGAGCAAGCTCTAAAGTTAAAAACAATGTGTAAGAGTCACACGACTTTCTCTTCACATCATTCTGTTTAGCTTATACACATTACATGTGTTTATGAAAGCTCATTTATTTACTTCCTGTTAATTACGAGCACAAACATAAGGAATTGTCTGAGTAACGCAATGCAACACTGCATTTATAAACGACAGCTGTATGCTTAAAAATCTGGTCGATGTATGTTAGTGACGAGCTCATAAGAAACAAAGGACGACCACTTCACGTTTGAAGAGTGCGGCTTAAAATGTGGGAAAATTTAAACGAACAACGGGGGATATTTTAGAAGTGGTTAATGCCTGAAAAGATTGTGATGCTACCAGAACAGCTCTGCGTACGTTGTGCTAAATGGAGAAATTTATATTTCTTCCCCTTTTACTTGCTTTTTCTTCGTCTCTCCCTCATTCATTTTCCTCATCCATTTACGTTTTTTTCTATCCTACCAATCTGGTATTCCTTCCTCTCTTTTCTCGTTAGATCCCTGCTTTTTTGCCCTCTCCACATTCAACTTTCTCTCATACTCTCTTCGCTTACATTATCACTCGCCCTCCTTCCTCTCTCTCTCCTCTTCCTCCACAACTTAATAGATATTTCGAAAACAAATATCGTTTATGTATTTAACCTACTCCTTATGAATTTCCCAAATTGACAACATTTAACAAAACAAGGAAAAGATTAAGAACAGAACAAAGACGAAACAAATGTGACAGAATAAGAACTACGGAACAAATACAACATAGATGTAAACAATAATTTAATGTAAGGACAAGACACAAATATTACAACTGAGTTGTAATGAATGTGAATATATTGTAAAGAATGTGGCTTAACGTTTAGAAATATAGATGGTGTCTTAATAATTTTAGTAGCCTTCAAGTGCAAATTTAGGTACTGTGAAGATTATTTTGGATGGTACACGTAAACCTTTTTAATTTGAAGTTAAGTATGTTATCTAAAATTTTACAGATCTACCTCTTTCGGTAGAAAATATAAGAAACAGATGAGCTACTTCTTTCGTTTCCAGTGTCATAGAACTATAGTTACTATATTTCGTGCTAACCCGTTTTTAATAACAAAGAGAATCAAAGAACATCTCACTGCCCCTCGCGTTTGTGTCACATTATTTATCCTTTTACGAAGCCATGGCCATTTCATTGGTTGCTTTAGGTCACGGTGCAAGGGTGGTAAATGGTTACAAATTTGAAAAATGGCGTGGAGAAGAAATATATGTTTACGCTCTGGATCGTAAGAGAAAGGGCTAGAGTGAGCGTATTCCATTTTTTATACAAACCTCGCATAATGATTGGTAGTCATACCTTATTGGCCAGTACAGAACACGTTTTTGAAGGGGTTAAAATCTAAGGGGAAAACTTGAGCATCCAGGTTAGTGGTCAAGCTCACGCTTCAAAAAACTCCAGAAAACGATAAAAAATCCGCTGCACGTTTTCCTTGGGGCTCTTTGCACAAATATTACTAATGAAAAAGAATTCTATAACTTCTTAAATATTCATTCTATCAAAATTTTATAAATAAGACATCTTTCATCATGATTTTAAGTGCTGGTTATGTAGTGTTTTATAAAAAAAAAAGGAATAATGGCGAGATATTGCTATATTTCATTTCGTTTTGCATTCGGTTAGAATGTCTTCTTGAGAAAATAATTACGTTATCATATTGTCTGTGTCCTAAATATGACGTAACTGCTGATATGAATTTTCCTTACAATTGATTTCGCCATATACACATACACACATACATATGTTTAAAACTGCCCATTATAAAAAACTATAGACTCTAAAAAAATCACATTAACAATAAAAACGGGAAAATTTGAATTGTCAAACAAGAAATTTCATTAAGGTGTCTCAAGACGTGTAACTATATTATTTTGAGGCTAATAAGTCCCTCTAGGGCACTCACGAATGCAAAGGTGAAAATGAATTCTGAAAATACATTATTCAAAGTTTTATACAATATTTAATTTTGTATATTATGAGCAATACATTTCACATGAGCGCTTCCCCAAGCGTTTGGCATGAAAGTGGATCTTCCACGGATAGACAAGGCGTTTTATGCGGAACAAGTGTGAACTTCAACAGCTGTGCGATCTTTTAAGGTCCCGAATCGATCCGATATCTATCTGCTAAGTTTGATGACGTCACAATGAAAGTGGATGCCCATGTCGCACTGACCTACATTTCAGCAAATATATCGCCTCGGGATAGCACCTCCCAGGAACATAAACACGTTGGTGGGGTAAAGGGTAAAGATGACGTCACAGGGTGGTACAATATGGCAGCGACCTTCCTATTTGTCACCTGGAAAGACTTCGCGAGATGTTCCTCGTCATTTGGTATACGGGATCCCTGGGGAATATTTATTTTGCACCTTCCTCTTTCCAATGTACAGTCGGTGGAAATAGAAATTTTGCATCAGTGTCAATGTTTACACGAGATGAGAACATGGGCCAAGCTGACAACTACTTCATGTAACTCAGCTTTGATTATCTGACCTTAAAGGTAAAGTTGGAAGCTGTATGCTGGCATAGAAATATGTTATTTTAGTTTGTAGAATGGCAACTTGGGTTTGGATCTCACACTCAATTAATGAGCCACAGAAAAGCCAACACAGCTGCGGATATGTTCTCTAATATACACACTAAGACCCTGTTAATGAGTGGGAGTGCTGGCAATGATTTCTTTTCTTTTCTTACAGAGCAGAAGAAGTTTAGGAAGATATGAACGTACGAGGGGTGATCAGAAATTAAGGTTGCAAAGCCTGCAGTGAAACATTTACATTTTATTTCATTCAACCAATACAGCCAACTGATAGGGCATACATTAGGTTATTTTTCGATAGTGTCCATACCAGATTAGTCACATGTCGCTTCCGAGGATGAGTTTGAATATTCCGTCCTGGTAAAACTCCTATCCTTGCGTGTTTCACCTCCTTGTCTGAAGCGAATCGTTAGCACCCTAGGTGTTTCTTCAAGTGAAGAAAAAGGTGAAATTTGCTTAGAGGGGGATCCAGGTGGTTGAGATGTCTCAACAAAACTGCTTCAATAGCATGGTGATATTTTGTCTGCCAGCCACAAACTTTTGACACAATTTTGCAATGCGCTGATGAGACACCACAATCTCTTCATGAATCTCTACCAGCTGCTGGTGAATTTCAGCCATAATTACATGCTTTTCCCACAGAAATCGAGTAACTGAGCGAATTATTTCGCGAGACCAGTTTTCCAAACGAGTTGTTATTAGTGCTGTAGATGGCAGGTGGCTGAACTCTGCACAGTTGCCAACAGCATGTATTATAGTTACCGCATACAGCTAATTTCCTATAACGGACGAAATTGCAGGAATACCGGCCTTGTAACCTTAGTTTCTGATCACCCGTCGTACTTTGCCACGTGAGTGGAAAGTTAACACTGTGAATATTAGAACATTAGTTCTTGCACCCAATGGATTTCACTTCGACTTTCACTAATAACTCTTAAGTAATCTAGAGTAAATGTGGTTTTTATATTCATACTCTATTATTTCTTATTAGTTGTCTTTCATAGTCTTTCCAAATGGCTCTACACCCTGAAGCAGTCGACCACTGTGGACTCACTAGTTGTCTGAAGTAATCTGTCCATTTTGTTCATGTCTTTCTCACTTTCTTCTTCCAATGATGGTGAGCCTTTCTTTCGTAAGTTATGCAACAACTTTGTCAACAACTTTCGTGTGTAAAGTGTACCTAGTCTACCCTGTGCAGTGATCATGTAACAGACTGACCTCCTCCCATTTCCTATAATCCAAAATCCGCAACCTTTCTTTCTCTGTATGAAAGTTCGTTCCCTGATGATGATGACGATGGATATTTAAGGGGATTCAACTACTTTATCATCAGTTTCCTTATAAAATGCATCATGGAAAACGCCAGAGGTAAATTTTGATATAAAATAAAAATGTTAGTGAACGAATACATATACTCGTAATGAACCAAACTAATGAAGCAAACGTGGTAATTAAAACAAGGTCTATAAAAGTTCCTAAAGGTAATCGTTTCAAACGCAAAAACTAAGACTTTAATAAACTTACTTCTATATGTTTTAAGCACTTAATTATGAAACCTGGGGCTTTATGTGCAGCCGCCGTATGAACAACTCTATAACGGTAACTACACCATTAAAGGACATTTCCCCGATTCATGGGTATTTCTGAAAAATCAGTCTCAACATCGGGGAGAGAAAATTAGATTAATCATTGGCTTTTACATGCAATTTTGCATTTCTAACGATGTTTTTATCTTTAGCAATGTAATTAACCACCAACTTTTCTCACATGATCACACATTTTGTTTTAGTATTAGAGAATAAATAATGAGCAAAGACCTGCTACCACGTAACTTTGTGCTGACGTTATTGAATTAATTATGCTCAAAGACCCACAGAAAATCGCATTTAAAGCCCTGCTATTGCCGAACTGAAAGAGACGCTCTCGGGAGCCCATGACGTCATCGTTTTCATTCCCCTTACTGCAGCATCCCCGCATCCGAAAACGCGTTACTGCGTTCGTTCATTTATTAACCTTGGACTACATTCCTCTGGAGTGATGATGATGCACTTGGCAGATTTAGAGGTAGAAGAAAATAAAGTTTACCAACGGTTCCTGTTCCCTTAAACTGGATTCTAAACGTGTAACGCTGCAACGTTGTGAGCATTTCGAACATCAACAATGAAATCATTTATGGATTTAAAATATGTTTCTACAAACTTCAATGCTGCATAAGAAAACACAAATGTGATTTTCCCGTTCATATCCACCATTTTCAATTTCTTTGGACCCTATAAATCATTAATTCTTCTTTAAATGATATCTTGATTCTTATTGCATATATTTGTTTCTCTTGTCAGTTTTAATATTCTTAATATATAATGGTTTTTTGGTCATTGTAGTGTAACAACGTATATACGGGACTCGGATGTGTAGGCATTTGTAATAATCAAAATAGGCATGAAAAGTGGCAATTAAAACGTAAAAATAAGTATGGTAGATTAAAAAAAAATTATAAAAGTTTGAAAGTTACAATAATACTAGGTGTAATAACCAATTATTTATCTAAGTACTATACAAATACCACTAGATACTGCAATATTCTAGCGTCATCAACAGAATGATTTACACAAATCTAATGAAACTATAACTGTTTGCTAGATGTGGCAACGGCTGTTCGAAGTAAGCCTTCTTTGCTTATCACTATTGCTTAAGGGATGAGCATATTTGTATTTTATTGTTAACAAAATACTTACAATGCTGATAAAATACTTTCGCGATTAACGGTATTTTCACAAACCTTATACAAAAAAGTTATATTAATTTAAAAAATATTGGCACAATTCTGAAGTATATTTTCCAATTGTTGATTGACATAAGTCATGCCTACTTTCATATTAAAGAAACATTCCCTTTCCAAAGAGAACTTCTAAGCATTTAGCAGTATTAAACATTGTAGTATTAAGCATTCGTTTAGAAAGTCCTGAACGCAATGGAAACATTGAAAATACATTGAACAAGATTAAGTTAATTTAAAAAGGCAAAAATTGGTATTTATAGTTCAAATAGGCAGATATACTTTCAAGACAGAATAGAGGATATTTTTTCATCACTTTCAAACACCGCAAAAGATTATTATATCTACATAACGTTTGATTTATTATCACTGAGTGAAAGACGTTTTGTCTAACATAGGAGCTCCAGTAATAAAAGTATCGACTGCAATGACCTTGGCCTAAATTTACATTTACATTTTACCTATTTCTATATCTGTTTGCAATGGCATGAAGCGACAATTATGCCGCATATAATTATGGAAAACTAAAGAAGGGCAATAGTAACTTAAAAGATCAAATATTTATAAAAGAGTAAAATGAACAAAATAAGTGTCATTAATTGGTTTTGGATTCAGCATTCTTGGTTCCTACACATGTGCAAATTTATGAATGGATCAATGGAATATTCCATTGTCTCTTGTTTATAAATGAATACATATAAAACGACGAGGAAGGGGGAAGGTACTTATGGAGCATTAACTGAGTTTCTAATGAATCTGATGCAGCTAATACACTACACTGTGGTGTTTCTGGAATCGTCTATACGAGTAAGTGGCCGTTTTCAGTCTTTACATTTACTTACTAGGGTGAAAAATGTGCGAATCCAGCAGAAATGAACCAGAGCTTCAAATATGAGATACCTCAGCGTTTTAAAATATTTAGTTTTCCTTCACTTCGTTAATTTGTAGCGTTTGTAGCTGCGCTGTCACTCTTGGGCATTCTCTCCGTGTTAGGATAGCCCATACTGGGAATCGTATGATTAGGTTAGTGAAACTTCATTTGTCATATAACAACAGAGACGTGAGCGAAATATACAAACGGTGTTTTCGTGCGGTGTTAAATTGTAAAATACATAATCTTTAAAGAAGAGTATTATATTTATACACCAAGTGAAGTTTACAGAACCTTCACTGAAAAAACAATGTAAAATGTCCCTGTCACTGTCAGAACCTGATACCGTGACATCTGAAAATGACGAGGAACATGATAGTCTGTCTATAGTCCCGTAACATCAACGTCAGTCACATCAGGTAAAATAATAAAATGTACTCACTCGCAGTCAACCCAGAATACATTACATATAAAAATAAGCAAATTATCACAACTACTTAAAAATAACATTAATGTGAAATGGGTGAGTGGATGTTCATTTTATATCATTTTGTCATGGAGCTTATTATACTTCATTTGTTTGTTCACATTAAAATCAAAAATAAATTTGCTGGAAGCATTTTAATAAAAGCTGAACCAGCTAAATTATCCATACTTCCAAGAAAATTGTGTCCTAATTATGAGAAAAATACCAAAGATGTTTAACTGAATGGAGAATAAAAAAGTTATGCTTATTTTGGAAACGTTGGTATTGGCTTATAGTATTACATAAAAGCGAACATCAAATTCCACCACTTCCTCTTGGTAATTAACATTAACTTATTCATTTAATTATTTAACTGTAATTATATTAAACTTGTTACAGTCTGAAGAAGCTGACATTTCCAAACATCCCTAAATTGCAGCGTTAACCTATTTTATGTCGCTATTGCTACATGATATAATTAAACTACTGCCATAGCTTAGCAAACTTTAACTTGGTATCCAAAGAACCAAATCTTTTATGCTTGGTCTGATGTAAAATGCTATGGATTTTTGACTAAACTATCACACATTGGAGTAGACGTATATTTAAAATTACCCCTTAAACATCTTTGCGTGTAAGATCTTTACTAACAAAACTCAGGCCATGGAAATATTTTTCTTTGCATAAAAACGGCTGTCACATTATAGAAATAAATTCTGGATTTTGCTTCCTGATGTGTATACTGTGTTCCTTTTTACTTTCTCTACTGGTAAGTAGGGGAAGTATTGTATTCCACCCAAAAATTCGATGTCGAGATTTCATCGGAAATATATGTTTTGAGGCCCCCTGAATCCAAAAAAAGCATTTTTAGAAAAAGGTACGTGTATGTGTCTGTGTGTCAGTCTGTCAGTCTGTGGACAGCATAACTCAAAAACGAAAAGTTGGTTAAAAACCAAAGTTGGTATTTAAGTTTAATGTCTTTCAAGGATGCGACACGAAGATTTTGAAGAAAATACCCCATCCTAAACTACACTAAATACACAATTTATGTCTAAATACATTTTCTTGTAGGATGAACCATTTCGGAGATATTCCTTGTTATATGTGCGAGTTTCGGAAACTTAGATCTTTCGTGAAATGGATCATCGTTGTTCATTTTTTATAGGTTAAGTGTGCAAAGACAATAGAATCTCAAAACTTTAAAACACTTGACTATCGCGCAAAGCCTACTGTATTCTAACATTCCCCTTGCACCTACAAGGAAATAAGCAATAAGATAATTTGTACAAATGTTTATCTTAACTAACACGAAGAAGATACAGGAATAAGAGTTTGTAAGAATGATTAGTGCAAGGGTAGAGAAAGTCATGTGAGTGCAACACATCAGATTTTTTTACCTTCTCTACCTATATTTATACTAGATAATGCTCTGCTTTATACAAAAATTCGATATCGAGATTTCAGCGAAATGTAGGTCTTCAAGCACGACGAACTCATAAAAAGCATTTTTAGAATAAGATACCAGCAAGCAGTCGGGCATATGTTAATCTGTCCTAGATTAGGTCACGACGGTGTGAGATCAGACTCTTTCAGGTACCGTGGACCCCTTTGCGCCTGTGGTACTTCTGACGTTACTAGAAGTACTACGAGCCGAAAGTCTGAGTCCTGCCGTCAGGAAGATGTTCGGATTGGGTTAGTCTCGGCGGGGCACTATGAGAGATTCGATACGGCTGGGTAGTAACGTCCAGAGGGGTTGTGCGATACCTTGATGGCCTGTGGTACCAATCTGGAAGAGCTAGTAGCTGGCATGCTACTCGTAGATCGCAGTCGGCCCTATCACGGTTTTTCGGTATTCTTCTCCTTCTGGGGTTGACACATATAAATAGCGCATCCACTTCGTCCCTGCGAAAGAGGGGGACCCTTTTTACGGGCATATTGGGAAAACCCACGGAGAGGAGAGTTACTTGCTTGATCCCTTTCCCAGGTCGAAAACTCCAGCTTCAGCTTCGGATAGACCTTTTCTCCTATCTGTCCTCATGAAGGATAATTCAGACATGAAAAGTCAGTACCAAGTTTTTACATAAAAAATAAATGCTTAAGGATACAAGGCGAAGCTTTTTATAGAATTTTCACTTGCTTAAACAGTCCTTTAAATGGAAATATTTATTTTATTTTCATTTTCTCAATTATCTAACATTTTAGATTAAAGTGTCCAATTTTGATATATTGGTATGTAAAATTAAGTAAATATTATATTGCATTTTCTACAAACACCCCGTGAAATTCTGTTTATTACTAATCCAATTTTGTCTAATTGCGAAATCATGAAATACAGACAAAAAGAGAGTGTGAGAGGACTATAAAACTCATTTAATGCACCTTGTGTCCAAAAAACTTTATGGTAGCGTTAGTTGTTTTTGAAAATGTTCTTCCATATTTATATTTTCTCGAATACAAATAGGTAAAAGCTTATTATTTTTCTTTCTTTTCGTTTTCATGAGCTTGTTGTGACGAATTATGATATAAACCTTTGAATATTGCTCCTAAGTTGCGTACAGCTAAACAGCTTAAATTGTTCTTGGACGAAAATAAGTTAACGTTTACACAAATAGTATATTGGATAGAATTGCGATGTTCATTATATATATAATTATTTTTGGACTTCAATTTCATAAAAACTCCAGAAAAGAAATTGTGTTATTGATTTACCTAATATACAAAGAAAGCTCTCTCTCTCTCTCTCTCTCTCTCTCTCTCTCTCTCTCTCTCTCTCTAACACACATTTCACCGACTCGGGCGACCGAGTTCATTACGGCATGGACTCCCAAACTGTACGTTTCATGACCCTCCTCCCTCGCTAACGTTTTCTCAGGCTCTTCTCGGGGAATTACCCTAATCGTACTTAGCCTGGAAAGTTTTCTTTTTAAAGGTTTGAATTTTGCCATTGATGTTCAGTAAATTGTAAGAAAGAACTTTAGATACCCTTTAAACATCCGCATATAGAAAGAACGAGAGAGAGAAAGAGGGAGAGAGAAAAAGGGAAAGAGAAATATCACTTCAGTATTCAATACAAACCACATTTCGACAGCCAGGCAAGGAAGGACCTGCATCAGTTTTTAAAAATACATCACAAACATCTGCCGCCTGTCATTCTAACCAATGCGTGACAGCATTATTTTGAAATGCTTACATTTTTACCATTTTCACATCCAAAATATTTTTGCTGTCCATCATGCACGCGCGGAGTCAGATCTTATATCGAAATGGGCAACATTAAGAAATCTCCCCTTTTCGTAATTATATGCAATATACTGTTCTGAACATAAACTAACTCAACCACATTATACGAGTAAAAATCCAATAAATATTTTTCTTAATCGCTTCATCTGTATAGTCCTTTTAACTTGTATGTTGGCAGGAACATATAGTGTTACCAGTTCGTTGACTGTAGCTATTTAACTTGCACTTTACTAATTTTCATTAGGAAACACACTCACATTCACTGCCACATTCATATCTTTAGACCTTTCGTAGAGTAGAGAACAATAATTCCGATTAAAGTCAAAGTATCCAGCCTTATCAGGAATAAAAACAGATTCAACCACCACCCCCACCCTCACCCTCACCACCTTAGTGATGGTGATGATGATAATGATAATGATGATGATTATCATCATCATAATCATCACCATCATCATAATAATCATCATAATCATCATAATAATAATCATCATAATAATAATCATCATAATAATAATCATCATAATAATAATCATCATAATAATAATCATCATAATAATAATAATCATCATAATAATAATAATCATCATAATAATAATAATCATCATAATAATCATAATAATCATAATCATAATCATAATCATAATCATAATCATAATCATAATCATAATCATAATCATAATCATAATCATAATCATAATCATAATCATCATCATCATCATCATCATCATCATCATCATCATCATCATCATCATCATCATCATCATCATCATCATCATCATCATCATCATCATCATCATCATCATCATCATCATCATCATCATCATCATCATCATCATCATCATCATCATCATCATCATCATCATCATAATAATAATAATAATAATAATAATAATAATAATAATAATAATAATAATAATAATAATAATAATAATAATAATAATAATAGGTCATTTGGGTCCTGATAAATCAATGACTCGTCATTTTAAGTTAGAAGTAAATGTAATAAGAATAGATAAAACCTAAAAATAACTACTCTAAAGTAAAATACAAACTACAAAAGAATAGATTTAACATATAAAGCAATACTCAATGCCCTTTGGGCCATTCCATAAATACGAGTATATAGAATGCATTTCGTGCCAGCTATTTTTTTTTCACTCTAAATTATATATTGTTCAATTTCTTTCCATTCAATGGTAAATTGTTATTAAATTGTAAGAGCGAGTACGTTCCAGTAGAGCGTTCCTATGAGTATTCTTCTTCAAAAACTACAAACATTATTAAACCTAACATTCCATAAATTATTATTCAATTGAATTTTTGTGCAAACAGTGTTGGTTTTGGCGGGAGGAGTTGTACTATTTATCTCTCAAGATGATTGATGTAGTAATTCTAACAAGTTTATTTTGTATTTTAAATAAAATTTTACATTCACCACAAACTATTATCCCGTAAGGTAAATTAAATGGAAGTGACTTTTTATTTGAGGCATGTAGGTACGACGTATAAACCAAGCTTTACTGGAAGAAGAGGAAGAAGAACAAGAAGATCTCACAAGCTGAGTCATTGCGCCTCCAGTTATCTCATATGACAGTAAATTCAACATGAAAGGTACATTTTGGTTAATTTAAAAATTCGTTCATATGGAGGATCGTGGCGGAATTTCCTCGGGGTGGTAGAGTCACTTAGACTCTCGCGCTAGGGGCAAATGTGCCTTCATTAGGCTTGAAGAATAGCAGTCATCCATATTGGAACTCTCTGAACTAGGCTGGGATATTTTAGAAATTAAGGCGACGTTTCCCTTAGGTATAACTGAATCCTTTAAAACATCCATAAGCTGAACAAGACAATTTTAATATAAATGCACAATTATAATTATACAAGGACATTAAATATAAATATTTTGCGAATTTATTTTGGTTTATTAATTTCCAAAATTGATGCAAAACTTGTGTTCCGACTATGGTATTTTAATACATTCCTGGCACTGCTTAAACTCATGCACATTGTGAAATATTTAATGCTATTCATTGGAATATACTCTCTTAACGGCTTCTAGACAGGTGTTTGCGATTATAATATTCAGTCCTGTATTAGCTTCGTTATTCAGCTCTTGGGTCTTCAATTTCTCTCATGTCCAGCATATGCAGCTAACTTTTCCTGCAAGCTCAGGCTTCATTTCCATATTTTAATGAAGTTTACTCTACCTTAAGTTTGGGAGTGTAAGTAATAGTATTTCCTGCGAAAACCAGCAGGAGAACCTAAACTTGGTACAGATATCTCCATAAGCCTATTTAAAATCGAAAGTTATTTAAACCGCTATTTCTTCAGTAAGCTAATAGAAGTAAATTTTTGTTTTAAAATCTACTTTATTGTTATTATTCCTCACAGAGAGCGGGGCTATAGCTATGCATATTTCCGTCCGAATCTAACTTTCCCATGTTTTGTTTAGCTTACTCGTTGCTCTTTCTAAGCATTAAATGACATTTTTAGAGGTATAAGTGAAGATATTTTACATTGGTAATCGAGGACTCTGTAATGAACATTACATCAATATTTCATTTTCGGACTTATAATTTAACCTATTAAGAGTAGTGTGTTTTCAGGTTGATTAGAAACTCAAAGTGTAGGTGTGCTACAGAAGGCGTGAAGCAGAGTGGGCAGGAATCACACTAAAGCATGCTTATTGGAACTCCGGTCGAATGCTCTCTGCAAGACAATTACTCATACTACCTAAGCCATTAAGTCATTCAATGAGGTATTAATTTTGTAACGCAGTTACGTCCATGCAAACATATCAGGTAGTAAACTATGCGACTGATTTGTGGGAAAACTGTTAGAAGAAGACAAAAAACAACTAACACCAAAGTGGATGTATATTAAGGCACCATTTATCAAAACATCGGCACTTATATTCCTAACGTCTGTATATGCCAGACTTTTACTAAATTTGCTGACGTGATAACTCTTGAGGGCTGATTTTGTGAGCTGACAATTCTACGGGACATTAAATAACATTATGTATTTGTTAATTAAGAGAAGACAACTAACAAACTTTGAAAAAGCAGCTGAAGGCAGGAACGTTCATGTGTAAGAAGCTCAATTTAACTGGATTGAACAGTAAATGTGTTGATATTTTTGCTTGCACACGCAGGCTGTATGCAGGCTTAAGTTGGAAAGATAACACTAGGCTAAAAAATGCAATACCATAATCGGGGTTTGAACCATAGAACCACTTTCTGTGCCGCTGCTCTAACCAACTGAGTTACCACGACTGCATGCTGGCATGACATTAAATTCTCCTACTGACTTTCACAAGTCACCCAGGAACAATTGATTATTACTAATTGATAATACTGTTAACTACGAAGTTCGTACTTAATGAGGTTAGAAGTCGCTATGGTGTATGCCAGCGGTGACCAACGATTGCGAAAGAGGGTAGGTGGGATTTACCCCCTTCCATTATACGCGGACTTTGCCGGTCTTTAACCTCCAGCCGTGCATTGTCTTGCAGTGGCGCGAAGATTACATGTACGTTGTGCTTGATTTACAAAAGCACTATCAAATCTTACGCGATAAACATGTTCATTAACGACTTCTTTGCCGCTCCTTACGTTTAAGAGGTCAGCCAATACTTGGCGACAAAGTCGAAGTGCATAACCTTAGAAGATCCACCAAGTGATCGTCGCGTACTGTGTTACGATGCCGACTTTTAGTGCAGCTCAATTTGGAGAAACTGTCCGCAAATATATGCAGAGCTATACTCATTCTTGTACACACTATTCTTGCAAATGCTTATTTCTCTATACACTACGCTCTAATCCACATAAGCATTTTCAGAAATTACCTTTACTGCTAATTTTATTGTAGGTTCAGGGGCCTATGGGAATACGGTGGGCTTTAAGAGATATCGCCATGTTTTAAGATCTGGTTGCTATGCGACGCCTTTGAAATTTCGCTCTCTTTGCAAGGCCACGAAATAAAAAAAGCACATAACATATTCCTATTTGAGAAAAGTATAAGCATTGGCAAATTCGTACAAATGAATATCTCGGAAATGGTTCATTCAAAAGAAAAACGAAGTATTTGATATAAATTGTGTTTTAACGAGATACACATTTTTATTCAGTAAGCTTTTGTCTACCACTTACTGTTTAGCATTTATGCAAAAATCATTCAGGATGAAGAGGTCTTCTGAGGACAGTCCCAGAAAATTCAAGGTGTGACTTAGAAACTGCCATGGAATCGCCTGTTTGTGTCCATCACTGAATATTGACTGTCTCTCCGACTGAAGGAGTGGAATGGGGTGTAGCTGCTTATTACGTAGGTGTCTCCAAAGAGAGAAGGTGTATGTGGTGTATGTTGTCTCAAGATGTGAATGATGTAATTTACTCAAAAAAAAAAAAAAAAAAAAAAAAAAAAAAAAAAAAAGTGATGAGTTGGAGAATTTGATGTCGTGCTCCATGTTACTACGTTCTCAGCTGTTTAGAACAACGAGGGCGAAGGCCGACCTTCAGTGGTTCAAATCCCGACTGTGGCATACCTTCATTTTATTTTGAAGCTAAAATTAATGCACCTTTAGTCAACCATTTGTTTAGGTGCATAGAGTATGGAAATCGTCAAACATTTCCACAAAATATATGATTCGCGTATTTTCCTCAAATAGATAAAGACAAGGATAACCGTACTATCCCTTGGGACAAGGACCTTCTACCAAGGTAGGGCTAGTTCACAGGCTGGAATATGTGTATTAATGAAAACTATGTTCCCCCCACAAAATTGTCTAAGCTAAAACATTGAAGCACAGCTAGGCTGAAAAGAACACCGTGTTTACCTTGTTATTTTTTATTTTCGCTGCCTCTGCTGGTCCGTACTGTTTTTCTCGAACCACCTTCCCCCTGTACTGTCAGATATTTTGGGTGATATTTTCTACCTGATGTCTATAGCATCTGGTACGAGCCGACCGATATCCTTGTGTCGGGTTCGGTCTGCTTTTTTCTTGTTACGTAGCGTAAAAAACTCGCTTCTCGCATGTGCCCACAGATGTTCCTTTTGCTGTTTCAAGTCCTCTTTTTCAGGAATCCAATTTAACTTCGTATTTTACATTCTCCGATTCCATCCGTTCCCTTATTTCATAAACATAACTAAGAGGACCCTTTTAAAGAAACGTAAACACAACCCTTACGAGGTATCTACAGACGAATAAAAAAGTTGAAACAAAACGAGGGCAAACAATTTAAGTACATGGAACGCTGAATATTGAAATATACTCTTGCTTAATAAAACTGTCAAGCTGTAAGCTTCTGGCTGCATTATAAAAGAGAAATGCAATGAAAATTCTTCTGCCGTTTACTGGTGATTCCATGATGTTTAGTGGTTTTATGAAAAGTACATCCAGTCTTCATGGTTTGAAAATAACGGTCATAGTTTGCAAATCAGAAGGTCCGGTTTGAATCTTATTTGGGTTAAATTGCACAGTTAAAGGATTTTGCACTAGTTTTCCCATTTGTTCATCGCACCGACACCAGGTAACCTTCAGCACTGTTAACCCAGTACTCATGTAAGTTTCACGCCACTCATTTTATTCAACATCTTTGCATACTCACGTCCTTGAACAACATGACGAATGACTCCAAAACAAATAAACAGACACACTTATTGATTATTCTGTTATATACTGGTTACAATGCTATCACACTAATCCCTACAGTCTGAACTCAAGTTCACGCTATAGGGAATGAAGGACAGGCCTTTTTAATTAAGACCATTTCGTGTCACAGTGGTCTGTAAATATTGTGAGGCCGGCTCACGGCAGCGGCAACACAACAAAGAACGGTCGGGGCCGAGCCACCACTCCACTGGTGCGGCGCGTATCAAAGACGCTCAAGATCAGGCTGCCTCACGCGACTGCTTATATATACGTGATTAAGAACAATCACAAAGGCTTTTCCAGATTGCTTGAGAAGTGTCCGGTAGCCGGCGTGTTTGTGAACGTTCGAGAAAGGACCGTGTTACGTCATCCTCACTACATAAGGAGACGAGGTAACGATTGAGTTACAGATAGAAGTCAGTATTTAGTGTGTGTATGTCAACTTTGTGTGCTTTTCACCGACGCGTGGTGAAAGAAGATAGTGAAGCAGTTATGAGTGTTGAGTTATTGTATCGCCAGAGTTAGTGTTTAAGAGACAGAAAGTGAAGAAAGCCAGTGTAAGGACTTACTGAAGTACGAGAAGTAAACAGTTTTGACTTGTAATATCACTAAAGACTAGATTTTGTTAAGGTCAGTAAAAGAGAACTGTGGACTAGTGCAAAAGCTTTAGAAGAAAACAAAGTAAGAGAAAGTAATTGGAACTTTTTCATTTTTGTCACAATATGACTGACAGTAAATGCTGTGGGAGATTGGAAAAGAGGAGAGAGAGAGAGAGAGAGAGAGAGAGAGAGAGAGAGAGAGAAAGAGAGAGAGAGATAGAGAATAAGAGTTTGTGGCGACAATCCGTTGTTTTATGATTTCGATTGCTGATATCATGGCTCCATTACACTAAGTAACCAACCTTCTTTCTGGTCTATGTGCCATAATGTGAATGCTGAAACCATTGAAGTACTCGTATAACAGTGAAAGAAGGCGCATATCTGTCATCTAAATTGCCTGCAATCCCCCATTCTCGGCCACTGAGGGTGGAAGCATTTTACTGTTTCGTTGGCGTAACGTCCTGATAAATTTTACTTTTAAGATACGTTATCCTTGGCGCTGAACCACAATGGGAATGGGTTTTGGCTACATTTGGACAGTTAAATTTAATTTCCATTTCTGTTCTATGAATTTACCTCATAGCCTGGAACATCTCCATTGCAGTTGTTATTAAGTGCTCAATTAAAGTAATTCGTGATTTTTACGGTAGATGTGCGACCTATGACAGCAAGTTTGGTAATTCTGAAAGAGGATTTGATGCTGGAAGTGATACCATAAAGCAAGTACCTTTACCACATTGTAATCTGTGAATCAAATTAGAAGGTATCTGAAAATACATCTTGGTTTTTCTCATAATTAGTTTTGCTTAATATGTTCATTGATAACCGCTCTAACTTCTTCACTGTAACTGTTCTAAACAACATCGCTCAGAATCGAAGGGGTAAATGCAAGCACCATAAGCGATGGAGAGGATTCGGTGAATTTAAGGGAGAGAGGAAATTAAATTGATGGTCAAGGTCTTTAAACAGGATCGCTATATGCTGACCCAGAAACTCATGTTCTTTCCATGATATTGCAAAGACGGCATTTAAAATCTACAGCACTACTGAAAATTGAAGCCAATAATAAGAATTGCTTGGAAATAACGTCACAAAAATTATTAGAAATAAAATGAATGTTATAAAGATATCCACATTTTTTCTGAAATACATTCCGTTCTATCTCTTGTGGTTTGCCAGTATATAAAATTTTAAAAATTCCTTCCAGATGAGGACATCACAAAGTATTTCTAGAAAATTCAGGGTATACATTTTATTTGTTATATAAATACCTTAAATATATAGTGTTTCAATCAAATTTGACAGCTATTTTTGAGAAAATCGTTATCATTAAAAATCGTTCGTGGGGTGGGGGAATTTTCTTGAAAATCATCGAGTCCCATTCTTAACTTAAATAGAAAGTTTGGTATTTATACGACTTTTCGTTTTTTGGGTTATGCTGTTTATTGGCACACTAATGCAGACCTTTTAAAACTGCCCCTCGGATTCAAATTAGATCCTCTTACCTGTTATACTTAGGTGACAGATAAAGTAGTCAATTTCCTGTAAATTATAAAGCCGCGAAGTACTAAATTACACATCTCAAAAAAGGACAAATGCAACAGAGACGAGACAGGCAGACAACATGCAATTGTTATATTTTAAAACTTGGAGTTAACATTTTATATTTGAATTAAAAATGTTTTAACTTTGTTCTATATCCATTTCGTGAACCTCTGTTGCTTCGAATTCAGTAGAAAACGTTTTCTAAGCAACAGAAAATGAGTTCAAAAGACTATACACGTTTTTATAATACGCAAGATAGTAAAGAAAGTGGAGAGTAAATAAATATTACAATAAAGCACCACTGCAATGAAAAAGTAATAAAAAACATTCAAGTCATCAACTTAATGTGAAGAACAATTTAAAAAATCTGGTGTGTTACACTCACATCTCTACTCTTGTACAAGCTATCCTTGTAATTCCTCTATCTACTTCACGTTAATCGAGATAAACATTTGTAAAAATTATCTTATTGCTAATATTCTCACAGGTGCAAGGGGAATACAGTAGGATTTAATGTTAGTCAAATGTTTTAAGGGCTGGTTTCCACATGAATAATTTTAAAAATTTCTTTCTCTTTGCGTCACCAAGAGATAAAAAATGAACAACGACCTCTCATTTCAGAACGTCTGTAAGTGTTGCAAAATTCTGAAAAATAACAAGGAATATCTCTGAAATGGTTCACTTCACAAAAAAGATAATTTGACGTAAACTCTGAGTTTTGACAAGATCTACATTTTTGTACAGTAAGATTTGATCTCCCACGGTTTAGTAGTTATGCAAAAGTCATCAAGGGTAAACAGAACTACGTGGACTATAGCCCGAAAAATTGAAAATATACATTTCATTTGCCACAAAAATATCATAAACATATGTAAGTTCAATCAAAATCGTTAGTCGTTTTTTTTTTAGAAAATGAAAATATTCGAAACATTTTCCATGTAAAGAGTAGCTTAGGATACAGGAATTTCCTTGAAAATGTTCATGTTGCATCCTTGAGAGATATGAAACTTAAATATAAACTTTGGTTTCTAACCGATTTTTCGTTTTTGAAGTACACTGTTCACTGAAGATACGCACATGCACGCACACACGCACGCGCGCGCCAACACACACCTTTTCCTAATTTTTTTTTTTTTTTTTTTTTTTTTTTTTTTTTTTTTTTTTTTTTTTTTAAATTCAGGAGGCGTTAAAAATACTTCCGGCGAAATCTCGACATCGAATTTTTGGTTCGAATACAATACTACTGCTCATTATAGGGAGTAGAGAAGGTAAATTAATCCTAAAACTGGTTGACTATAATGTCCGGAAATTTAAAGCTTTTTCTTCATCATTCTCTCGAGTTACATGCACGGTATCTGTAATTATGATATCTTCTTGCAGATTTACCAAAATATTTGAATCGGATAACAGGGTTCAATATGCAGGTGGTCATTTCTGTAATAACACTTTTTAGCAGGAGAATTAATTAGAATGCTATCAACACAAGAACGTGTGACTGTTGTTAGTGTGAGATTGCGCTGTTTATGAGGGATATAAAAATCGTGTACAACTTTGTAGATAATTAGACAGATAACGAGATGGGTAAATTAATTATTTGGTTTAACTAACCAACACCGTGTCGCAGCGTCCGTTCCGGGCCAAGGCCTATCGCCCGGCCGTTGCCCACAACAGGCTTCATGAGTGGGGTGCAGCATTGGAGGTTGGGCCGTGGTCAACCAGTATATGCGGTCTTTGCAACTAGGAGCCGCTACTCGAGTAACTCTTCAATTGGTCCCTCAGAGACCTAACGAGGCTGAGTACGGACCGGGTCTCCCAGTAGGAGAAAATACCCATGCTGGTACCTGGAATGGTAGACCATTGGTAGACAGCAGTGCTAAGTAGACGACCTACTTAATTTGCCAAGGAATTTAAAAAGCTAACTATGCAACGTCCGCTAAGTCAGCTAGTAAAATTGTAAAACCAAATTAGTTTGAAAATTGCAAATATTGAGGATTTAAAAATAGAGAGTAAGTTTTTACATCTATTTTGCAATTACTTTCCCCTTAGGTTTTTCACAGAATCCGCTTTTTCAAACTTGTATTTATTGAGGTCTATATTCAATTGTAGTCGCTTTCAGTACAAAGTGTTGTATCTTTTACATTGGTGTTTATCTATTGATTTAATAAAAGATCACACGTATTTCCGTTCGTATGCAGCTTTTCTCATTTTCATTGAACCACTTTGACAAATGTCCATTTAGCCATATGGCCAGTGTTTCAATGTAACCAAGCAAATAAAACAAAACTACCTCCAAAATGCAACCGCACTTAAGCCAAATTACCGGTTGTGCTTCGGTGTACTTACTCCCAAAATACTACACAGAGATTGCATTTCTCTGATTTGTTTTTGCCATTAGTTTGATGAACCGGGACGATCAACACACAATGGCAAACTAGTTTTAATTACATTCTAATGGCTGTTTATTAAACAAACAACGAATAAATTAATGTCGTTTCCAAGAGAGGTATTGTGTAAAGTAACATAATGCATACATGTTATGGTCTGTTGTCCGCACTCTATTAAAATGCTAATCACCTGATTAAACCAAACTTCATCGCTTGTAACAGGCTTTTGTGGCTAATTCGCCTAAGGATACATACTCCAGCGTTCTATTAGCAATAATAAACAAGATGTCCATTCCATCATTTCAGTACATATGTGGAAAATGCATAATAACAATACACCCAATGCAACAGTTTCTCGTTGTAGTTTCTTGTTACAGTGATGATGAGAAATGGCTCTGGAGCGAGTGATATATAAAAGGAGATAGAAATAACTTGGTATCCCCAAGGTTGTAATTTTTTCAGAGAAAAACACATGAATGCTTTTATTTTCATCAAAGGCTAACCAGAGTAGCCAAAGAAAGTATGCATATATTAGAGAGGCAGAATTTGTGTCTGCCTGATAGAGTATAAAAGGTGGGAGATTCCGAGAAACTTTCTTCCACTTCTGAACTTCAGTTCAGTAATGTCGGTCTATGTGGGAAGCGTGTGAACTTAAATGAAGATTCACCTTACATATTGAGTTAATAGTGAATGATATGTAACTCAGGGAATTGCAAAGTGGTCCAGACAAGTATAATATATTACTGGCAAGTAGCTTCATTATTGTTGTTTAATTAAATTAAGCTAATTTAGACAAGCAGTAACATGTGGTTTATTCAGCTCTCATAGCCTGAATAAGCATAACTACTCAATTCAGAGCAGCAACAAAAACAATATTAAAAGCGAGAAGAATAGAGGCAGCAAACTTCGAGCCAGCATCCCAGAATTCAACAGTATAGCGCCACAGTCGACATCACCCATCGTCACAATGTCATGACTAGTATGATATACTTCTGTCTATCAACATTATTTATTATACATTTTTGGTACTTTAAATGTTAAAAATTAACACTAAACACAAAATCTGCCTGATGAAGGTCGTCAAATTAGATGGCATATTAAGCCGCCATCACCAAACAAATTGTTAGAGATTTGATTACGTAAAATGTCATCACTTTCATAATAAAATGGGAAAGTATGCTGCTTTTATTTATTTTACGTAATTTCACTGTATATATAAATAAACTATTAGACGAAACTGGGAGGAAAATAAATAGTTATTGTACGTTTAAACCAGAGATAGATCTCGCTGAGTACATTGACAAAGTCTGTGAACAATATTTTTACCTTTCGTTGATTTGTGAAACAAAAATTGAAACCAGAGACATTGGACAACATTCGGTGCTTTCCTTTGCAAGTGGTGAGAAAATCTCCTTGACGGTAGTCAGACTAGCCAAAGCACAGTTTGTTCACTAGCTCATGGTCCCTGGCGGGAATGCTGCTAGCCAGTACGCCAGTAAACAATTCCAGGTACACAGCGATATCTGAAGCTAAAGTCATACTTCCAGTCGCGCTTACGATAGCAGTGCCAGCCTTGGAATGTGTGCTCCCGCTAGATTAAAGCACAGAACTTGCTCAAAATAGCGGAACATAAATGTTATTTTCAGTTCATTTAGTATATTTAGCTTATAAAATGTAAACGATGTTATCAACTACTCCCGTCTTTCTGCAAGGATAAATCACCTACTATATTTCTTTAAGCATTCAGTTTGCTTTGGCCCAAGATAGTTCTATGTGATTTAGATTGGGGGGGGGGCGGCAAGCCAACGACAGCATGACCCAATAAAAGCAAAACTGAGTCCATTTTAAGAACAATTTAGGTTTGTTTGTTTCAATCATCCTATAAGGATCTGTTTTATGCATAGAACTGTTACTGTGAACCTCTTTGTTTTGCAACCACAATATCACAGCAAATTGCACAGTACTCCTGGGCAGGTTGTTGCCTTTTTGTTGCAATAAATTGTGGGTTTTTAAAATTTAATTTACACAAAACCATTGGGTCTACTGAAATACGCCAAAGGAAAAAAATTGTCGTTTATTCCATTTTCTATGAATATAGCCATAAATCAAGAACCTTCAATCAATAATAATTCAGTCAGGTGGTGATAAATTCTTTGATAAAAATATTTTGTTTCTAGAAAACTATAAACTTTTCAACATTTTGGTATCAGACTTTCTTGTTATTCACAACATGAGAAATTCGCTGTTAAAGTCTGGCGGATCATGTCACTTCCATCTTGTATATAGCTTCCATATAACAGGAGTTCCAAAAAGGAAACCTGCAACATCATTTAGGGACACTATGTACAAATGACCAATCTGTCACCTAAAGTGAAATATATTTGCTTTTATTCTCTCAGTCACTCCTGAAATATTGTAAATAAACTTTTGTAACACCATGTAAGACGAGCGATATAACCTAGCGGACAAATACTTCAATATTCCTGTTCCAACTTTGCTGATACAAAAAAGATGTTTTGTTTTTACTTTCCCCATCATCCCTGAAACACAGTAAAGAAACGTTTTTGACGGCCATGTATCCTTGTTTCTATGGAAATATCCTCATGCTAAAACTATTTTCCCCCAAAGGCTTTGTACTTTTTTCAGCTACTTGTTTGACATGTTTGTGGTACGAGGAATGTCAGGACAAACATTCGATAAAGAGCTTAAAGACTTGAAAGTGTGCGGAAGTGAGATAAAAGGGGACACTATGTTGGTATAAGGTTTGCTGCAGCAGCCTCTGATATTTGTGGCGAGGTGTTTCCGTAACGGAAGACTATCACTTCTGATAAATAACTAATGGCGGTTCTCGCAGTTTATGCCTGGCTGTGCTTTGGGATTTAGAGGGCTTTGGAATCTCATAAATATGTTGCTATGCTATCGCTTGCGTAATATGTATCATATATATGGCTACTGAGGTTGCAGAAATTAGTAACGGTGAAACAGGCAGCTAACGAAGGGGTAATAAAACATATGCATTTGTTTATTATTTCATTCTGTAGTTTACTTGGCACAAGAGATCTTTTTGACAGAGTGCGCAGAATGGTAATTTTATTTTGGGGTACTTCAAAACAGTTAGGTAAGTTATTTTAAACCATTCTTACTTTTTTCTTTTTTTTAATCAACGTTTGTGCATCTAGGCTGGAAAACGTTCTACGGTAAATTATTCCATTTAAGTACTAGTTTTCATTTGGATATTGAATATCTATTGACCATAATTATTTCAACGAAACAGGAATTGGTGATTTAGAATCTATAATGTTGGCATATATATTCCTATAGGTCTATTTTTATATTGCTACTATTATTATTATTTTTATTATTTATTATTTAGTAATCATTATTATTATTATATTATTATATTATTATTATATTATTATTATTATTATTATTATTATTATTATTATTATTATTATTATTATTATTATTATTATTATTATTATTATTATTATTATTATTATTATTATTATTATTATTATTATTATTATTATTATCATCATCATCATTATTATTATTTACAAAGTATAACAGGAGGCGAGTAGCGAAAGTCAAGTGAATGTATCACATAGACTTATAAGAATGCGAAGTAAATGACACAAGAACACAATAACCATTTTCTCCTTAATTTATCTTCATCCAGCATTTTTCTCCGTTGTCATTTATCTCCATTAGCACTTTCCTTAGGATGTTTCCTCTTCTGCTAGCAGTGCCACTATTATCTCTAAATCTTATGCTTCTTTCTATTACCACTGCTGCCTCTATTTGCAAAATAAATAAGTCTTCACCAAATTCCCCACACTGATGCTGAAAAAGTTTTAAATAGGAGCATTCCTGTTGTGTATCTCAACCTAATTCACGACTGTCTTCTATTACTGCAATTAGCTACTCCATGTAGGGATAATTTTTATCTTTCTCTCCTATGCTTCTCAACATATTCAAGTTGCTTTCAAACTACTGAAAAGAATACATTTTTTTAATTTGAGACAAAGTATGGATTGGTAACTTGTTTTATAACTTTATTCTACAATTCTCAAGCATAGATTGAATGCTCACCAAACTGTTGGGCATGCTTCTGTAGTTTCTGGTAAAATTGACTCTAAAATTAAGGTAACGTAAAGCGTCTGATTCCTTAAAACAATGCATCCATAATTGCAAATATACTTATTTTATTATTTCAGTCCACTCTATAGCATATCTTTTAGTATCATTCACTTAGAATTAAATGCATGCTTATTTAAGATCTAATGAGTTTGAGAAAATATATCGTTTATATATTATAATGGCAATTGCTGACTAAAATGCATAGCTCTGATTTTTCATGAATAGATTTTGAAGCACTCTTCATTCTTATTGAATGTAATAAAACTTTAAGGGAAGTAAAAAGAATAATCAAAGGAACACGGAGATTAACATTTATACCAAATAATTTTGTAGCATTTACAACGTCTAAATGTTCGAATTTGTTTCTTTAAATGCTTTCACATTTTAATCAGCAGACCTTGAATTTTTATCGCTCTTTCGTTTCGCATGAGCAGGCTTAGGAATTCCAAAGCAGTTGGCTTCAAGTTGGCTACACTGAAACCATTGACATTGCATCGAACGCACGCAACATCGACCATAAGTCTCTGATGGCAGGTAAACCGCGATCTCGTGATTGGTCTGCACAGACTACTAGGGTTTGTTTTCTCCGACGTCGAATTAAGAATTTATGCAAACTTTTGTGACTGACTATTCGCTAACAGTTGAGTGTGATTTAAGTCATAAAATGTTTTAGCAACTTTGTGGTATAATTTTACTGATACCGTTTACTGCGAATATTTATTGTAACAAATTACAATGTGATACATCCCATTGTCACCAATGTGACAAATGACAAAGTCCAATAACTTTTTATTGTCACTTTATTTCCCTTCTAACTGAATCACAAAATACGGTTCTCTTTTTATCGCTAACAAGATCTACGTTTTTTGTGATCTTACAACTCACAGCTGTTCTGTCTGATCGCAACCTTGAGACATTCTTCACAGTTTTTCAGTTCCAGTGTCTCACAAACTACTGATGTCTATAACTGTCCCTGACAATACATACATTCTCTCAACACTGACTGTACACATAATTTAATTAACTGTTAACAGCTGTTTCATTTAACACTTAACGACTACATCATAAAAACTGACTGCTCTCGCCGTCTCGACTCGTTTATAAAGGTAATAACGACGTAACTCGATTTTCTCGAATTCACCCTTTTCTCGAAACTTTCGTAAATAAGCCGGCTATCGAAAGTCTCTCAAACAATCTGAAAAGGCTTTCTCCTGCCGCGCTCCCTTGTTGACTTTGTCTAATCGCCGTGGAGTGGTGTGAAATAATTTGCACCGAGCTTTTTTGAGGCGCGCGGCCGCCCAGTGGTGTGAGGTAGCTTGGCCTTAAGAGTATTTTACGGCTGCCGGCTAGCGTCGCATAATAAATGTGAAGAAGTAGGTAGAAAATGAACTTTTGGATAAATAACTTGTAGAATAGATAAGAAAACAAATGCTCAGGGTAGAAAAAGTTGTATCAATGCGTATATAGTATTCATGTTTGCCCTGTAGTACCACTGCGTTATTATGAATGCGCTATTATAATGTTTTAATTAAATACAACCCTGGCGATTCCCATCTGCGCGTTTCTGATCATGGTGCCCATGCAATATATGCTCATTTCCTCTTTAAAGAACGACTCTGAATTGAAAGAAACGTGAAGGGCACAGATGAACTTGTTTAAGTCGATGACTGTTCCAGCTTTGTTAAGCAAAGCAGAAACATGACTGTAAAAAGAAGAAAAGGGAACCAAAGAGTCAAAAACGCGGAAATGAAATTTCCTCGAATTGAAGAAGGATGTTAAAGAAAGGGCAGAAAAGTAAATTAATGGAAAAGAATAAAACGGATATGGGCTTATTCAGTTAATAAAAAGTTTAAGCTGAGAGAAATTGGAGAAAATCACAAGACAAGAGGATTACAAAGAAAAAGTAATTGGTGCACTCGCTATCAGCTCTTTCATAGAACACTTCAAACTTCAAAGTCTTCAATTTTAATAATATTCTATTTAGGACACACATAAAAGCTGGTGTCTTGCTCTTCGTTTTTCATTTATAGATAATTTATTTTACCATTTGATTAAAATAAGACCTAGTTTTGCGACAGGCATTCTTAAGATGCAAGCCATGGCGACAGGTTTATAATGTCTCTGGTTCAGTATTGTTACAACACCACTGGAATATAAAATAGTTGGCTATCATAGGATTAAGGGACTTCCATCAACCTGACTTTTAGAGCCCTAATTCATCCGGCTTTTATATGTTGGGTTGTATCGAAGAACATATTTTGATGACTTATGCAACAATATTAAAATAATTGAATATTACCTTCAGAAGAAACTTAAAAAAGACCTTCACAAAGGGCTAGAGAGACAGTACAGAATACTTTATTATCTTTAAGAGTAAGTTAGGCGCATTCGCAATATTCTGTGACAACTAAAGTTTCTAGTTTTGCCTCTTTCTTATCCTAGGTATCACATTTATATCGGTTTAAAAAAACGAGTGTAAAAAGTCAACAGGACTGTCAGACGTAACAGTTTGATTTCCAGTATAGTATGACACGCCTGTTTTACTTTTAAAATAAATGGTAATTATTTTTTTAATTAATTTTGAAATAAATTAAGGTTAATAGTAGGTATATATTGAAGGCCGCATCATGGCCAAGCGATTAGACCGCTTCAATCTAACCAAAGTGACCCGGGTTTGATCCCAGGCGTCCACATGAGGAATGTGTGGTGGACACACCGACACAGGGGTGGGTTTTCTCCGGGTTCTCCGGTTTCCCCCACCATTATTCCACCAATTACTCCATCATCACCTTTCCTCTCATTTTTCGCCATCGTTTCATATCATCCACTTCCTCGCTCTCACATTGGGCTTCAGGCTATCACCCACCCTGGTTCCTCTGTATGATCAACTTCGGTTACGAAGACCGCATACTGACCGGAAGGGCTCGTGGCGCTGACCACGTCCCTCTCTCCACCACTGGACCCCGCTCATTACGCCTGTAGTGGGCAGAGGTGTGGGATCCAGCGGCCGGGCAGTAGGCCAAGGCTACACTCAAAGCCGTTGTGCCACAGGACAGGACAGTGTATATTGAAGACGGAATAGAAGGCAAAAGAGCTGCCATAGGCGTTATTCATAAATTAGGAATGCGGCACTAAATGCAACACCAAATCACTAATAGAAACAGAAAGATTAAGATTTTGTACCATCCATGTCTTACCTTAAAGGCTAATAATAATCATAATAATAGTAGTAGTGATAACAACAAGAATAATAATAACAATAATATAATATAATAAATATGGTAATTTAAGTAATAAGACATTACATGTATTGGACTGGCTATTGAAATTGGACCTGGCCAATGTCCAGGTGCGCCATCTGTTTTGTTATCTACACATATAAAAATGAATGTTTGTATGTTTGACCTCTATGCACTTCTAAACCGGTCACACCACTGAAGATGTTCGGAGCAGCTTCGAACGAAACGTCTGGAAGGAGATTTTTCCACTAGACCACAGCCCACAAGCCCGGATAATCATTTTGTATTTTACAGCCTGAAAGCTTGCGCAATTTGAACAAAGCATACAGTTTTGTCTATGATTGAAATAGAAATTAAACATCTTACATTCACACGGCTTTCTCTACTCGGTTCTCCGCCTGTAGTATTTGTGATTGTTTAACAGCGCCTTTGCCTAGTGTCTTAGCTGTGCTTTCGTTTATTTTGTTTATTTTTTGTTCTTTATAGTATCCTAAGAGTTTAGCCCTTTATTTAAGCCTATTAAGTAATATTTTTTTAAATGTCTCTAAAGACACACGAGGATACTGGGCAAGTGCAGCCTAAGTCTACAAGTTGTAGAAGCGTTAAACTACGGGCCCGCTTCGGTACCGTGATGGTTAGCGTGTCTGCCTCACGTTCAAGAGGTCGCGAGTTCGAATTTCGCTTAGGGTAAGTTATCCGGGTAAGGTTTTTTTCCGAGGTTTTCCCTACCCTGAGAAGACGAATGTCGGGTAACTTAAAGCTCCATGGACCTCGGGCCCATTTGAGCATCATTTCACCCATTTCATTTCATTCATTCGTCCGATATGACACAATGTTGGAGGACGTTAATTCAAAAAAAAAAAAAAGTTAAACTACGGGCAATACCGAGTATTTCAGCTAGTAGGTTATTAAATGTAGGGAGACCCTTCCTATACTTAAACCAACATATATCTATTTATTGTGGCTACCATCCCCCAGGAGGAAGGCTGGACTGAACGATCCACAGAAGGTTACAGGCTTAAGACAGAGAGGTCACAAAGACGCGCACAAGTCCCTAACAATTCCCGTTACCTAGAAGTAACGGAGTTACCTAGAGAGGGCGGGCGATGGTAATTCTCGACCAGCAGCCCTCTGGTGTCCAAGGAGAGGGTTCTTTACTTTCAGAAAATATCCACTGCATCTGTCGGAACCACCATACACCACGAAGTACACCTGAATGAATGAAAATGATGGAAAGGAAACAGTGGTAGGTGAGAAACCACCCTAGCACTCGCCTACCGACAAGTGAATACCCAAGGTCAAGGTGGGCTGCCGGCGTGAATCGAACACGGGAGCTCCCAAGTACCAGCCTTAGTCGTCACTGCGGAGTTATATTTCTTGGCAGCTATTGTGTTAGAATCTACGTTATGCCTTGCTTGGGATTTAACATAGAGGCATTCTTTGAATATATTCCTACCATTTGTTTATACAAGAACTGCTTTTCTTGCTTTTCTGGCATTTCCACTTTTCAGCGGTTACCCTTTATTTCCATTCTCCATCTATGCTTTTCATTCCAGCTCCTTCAGGCAATTCCCGCCCATCCATCATCCGCGATATTCTAGACTTCCAGGACGTTCTAGGTCATCCGCGCTTCCTTCTGCCCCCGGAGACCTAACAGGATGTTTGGTCATCGCTCTTCATCCATTCTTCTTAGGTAGCCATGCCACTGAAACTTTCGGTTCTCAAACCCGGCCTGATTGCGGCAGAGCGCGGAATCATGTGTTCCAGAGATGTCCAAAGTTTGCGAAAGACGGGAGGTTGTATTTACCTCCTTCCACTTTACGGACTGTGCCACTTAACACTCAAGTGTGTTGCAGCGGTAGTTTGGTTATACGTACGTTGCGTTTGATTTACGAAAGTACTTTTCAAATCTTATGCGATAAACATCTGTTCAATAGTGACTTGTAAGGTACTGACGTTTAAGAGGTCTATCAATATTTGGCGACAAGGTCGAGGTGTATAGCCTTAGAAGATACACCAAGTGACCATCGCGTAACCTTGCGATACAGACTTTTAATACAGCTCAATTTGGACAAACTCTGTTCGCAAATACACGTAGAGCTATACTCATTCTTATACACACTATTTTTGCAAATGCTTATTTCTCTGTCTACCCATTTTAATCAACATAAACATTCTCAGAAATTTATTATTATTATTATTATTATTATTATTATTATTATTATTATTATTATTATTATTATTATTATTATTATTATTATTATTATTATTATTATTATTATTATTATTATTATTATTATTATTATTATTATTATTATTATTATTATTATTATTATTATTATTATTATTATTATTATTATTATTATTATTATTATTATTATTATTATTATTATTATTATTATTATTACTAAATTTCTTGTAGATATAAGGGGAATATGAGAATAGAGCAATATGGGAATAGTAGGCTTTAAGCGATAGTGAAATGCTTTATGAACTGGTTGTTATACGCTGCCTTTGAAATTCCATTCTCCTTACAAGGCCAGAGCTATACTTTTCTCTATTTGAGAAAAGTGTAAGTATTGGCAAATTCAAACAAAAAATAAAGAATACTTCTGAAATGGTTCACTCAAAAGAAAATATTTGACATGAATTGTGTGTTTTAATGAGATCCACATTTTTTATGTAATAAGTTTTTGCCCGTCTCTTACTGCTTACAATTTAGGGGTCTTTGAGGACATTCCCAGAAAATTCAAGGCATGACTCAGAAATTTCCATGGAATGGCCTGTTTATGTCTGTCACTGGATACTGACTGTCTAGTTGTGAGTGTACACGCTATAGGCACTAAGCTGATTCGCCCTTCGAGTGAAAGAGGGGATGGGGAATAGCAGCTAATTAGTAAGCGTCTCCAAAGAGACAAGATTGGACATCAACATGCACAGTGGAAAAAAAAAAAAAAAAAAAAAAAAGAAAAAAAAAAAAAAAAAAAAAAAACCTTCTGTCGGTTCCTGGTTCAATGGTTCTCTCGTTGTTTAGCCACCATCCATATTTCTGAGCCATAAACGAATGCTTTTTTTTTATAGGTGTGTAAATAGGATGTGGGGTAACTTCTCAGATTATATGTGTAGTAACTTATATCAAAATGTTACATGCTCTACATGCGGCACAGTCATCTTTGTTTTTGTAACCCAAATAAACTTAGTTAGCCCTACCCAGGCCTGAAGCGAAGTTACTGTTACCCAATGAAAATGTAAATCAAATGTTCAGACCGCAATGCTACTATTACTTTTATAGTCCACGTGTTGGTTGTGAGACAATTATCTGTTCACAGTTCACAGGATAGCGGACATGTTGGGTCCGGCAGTGAAGTGCCTGTTTCACATAATTTGCAGGAATAAATTCAGTGGAGTGCCAAGTATCCGCCCTCCCCAGGCTGGAGTGTTTATGTGAATTGTGGGGGTCACAAGGGATCCAATAAAAGCGAAGAACTGGCCCCGAGCCAACCAGAACGTTTTCTCAAACAGTGAATGATACTTCATTTATTCTTTCCAGTTCTTTACGAGAGGACGGACATGAAAATCCACTTCTTGTTCCTTCTTTGGGCTACAAGCAAAAGACTCGACGCATTTGAGAGTCATCGATTTTATTTCTGTCCTCTCTTGCTATTCAAATCCCGTCTCATAACGCTGATGAAGTGTCATACCAAGAATTTCCAGGGGAGCAAAAATGCAGTGGCGAGCTTATGCAATGAAATAATAGGTGTACTGAAGAAGAGCGATCATTGCCCTGTTCACAAAGATTGATTGTGCTAAAAAAGCAAACATTTCAGGTAATACACCTTGGCATTTATTTTTAATTTCCTTATCACATACCTAGTAGGTAGAATGCGTTCTACATAAAATTTTGATTTTGAGATTTAATCGGAATATATGTTCTGAGACCCCATAAATTGAAGAAGAAAAGAAAGGAAAAAAAATAATTCTAGAAAAAGTCCATGTCTATTGTTTATGAAAGAGAGGGTTCGATAAACAGAGAGAAAGAGAGGAGATATAAGAAGGATGATAGGGAGAAAATAGCATACTTTAAAAACAAAATATCAGATCAATACCAAACATGATATTTAATATTTTTACTTTCTCTATTGGTAAGTAGGGGAAGTATTGTATTCCACCCAAAAATTCGATGTCGAGATTTTACCGGAAATATATGTTTTGAGACCCCCTGAATCCAAAAAAGCATTTTTAGAAAAACGTCCATGTGTGTGTCTGTGTGTCTGTGGACAGCATAACTCAAAAGTGAAAAGTCGGTTAAAAACCAAAGTTGGTATTTAAGTTTAAGGTCTTTTAAGGATGCGACACGAAGATTTTAAGAAAATCGTCCCACCCTAAACTACCCTTTACATGGACAATTTTTCGAAAATTTTGATGACAAATGAAATGTATATCTTGAATTTTCTGGCTATAGCCGCTGTAGTCGTATTTACTCTGGACGACTTTTGCATAAACTGGTAAACCGTTAGAGATAGGCCAAATCATACTATACAAAAAATGTAGATCTTGCTAAAATACACAATTTATGTCCAAATAAATTTTCTTGTAGAGTGAACCATTTCGGAGGTGTTCCTTGTTGTGTGTGTGAGTTTCGGAAAACTTTGAACTTTCGTGAAATGGAACATCGTTATTCATTTTTTTATATGTTAAGTGTGCAAAGAGAATGGAATCTCTAAGCTTTAAAAGATTTCACTATCGCACAAAGCCTACTGTAGTCTAACGTTCCCTTTGCACCCACAAGAAAATAAGTAATAAGATAATTTTTACGAATGTTTATCCTAAGAAGAGGATACAGGAATAAGAGTTTGTTAAGAATGCTTAATACAAGAGTAGAGAAAGTCGTGTGGGTGCAAAAGATCAGATTTTTCAAATAGGCATCAAAGATTATGAAGAAAATACTCTGTCTTGAACTGCCCTTTAAATGAAAAAATACCCTATTTTCGACGGATCAAAACTCGCGCTAACGATTTTGATATAAATTCCAGATATTTAAGATGTTTACATAACAAATAAACTCTATATCTTGAATTGTCTGGGAATATTCATTCGGAAGAACTGTTGTACCATTTTTGCAACACGTAAACCATCAGAGATGGATACAAACATTTCAGATGTACATATATCCATGTTTTAAAGTGATGGCGATGTTATGGAAAAAGTATAAAATTTCATGAGAGCACTTAGTGGTTTTACAAAGTATTATCCATTTACGTAGTTTACTGTATCCTCTTTGTATCTACGATGAAGTGTTTAATGAAACTGTTTCTGTAATGCTTTATCTGCAATAAAATGAAGCAAACGGAAAGAAAAATAGTTTTTACACAAATAGGTTTTAGAAACCATATCAGATCTTTAATATAAATTTGAACTTTTTAACTTAATATTTTCAATCACTCAATATGTTTATCACAATTGTGCAGAAACTTATTAAAATTAATATTCTATGGTACCTTGGTTTTACAAACTCACTTATGATTTCGTCACTCCCAAGTTTTCGCCTTGCATTTTTAAAAAACGTTAGAGAGGTGAGCCAACAGTGAATTCCCTTTTGACCTCAGCTCTGAGATCTCGCTCGAGTTGGGTATGTGCAAGGTCGTCTCTATGTTACAGGCCTGGATGCACGATTCGTGACGTCACAACGCGAGGCCCACGTTGCAAGCAACTTATATAGAATAATCACATGTTTTAGGGCATTTTTCCACTGGACGAAGCATGCACTCAATTATAATTTCGCATTTCCATATTAAAGATTATTGGGTGTTAGTGCAAAGCATTCTTTCAGTAGTTGTTAATGTCAGTGTATGTATGCTTCTTACCATCTCAATGCGAATATGTCTCGAATTTGCTCCTTCTTTGCTATAGATAATACCAAACTCTCTGTTTAATAATGCAGTAGTTTTTCAAAATATGTTGGCCATTATTTTTACTATTTTCCTAGTCCAAACAACATTCGGCAATTTGCAATCTCTTGCGTTACATTCAGAAACAAGATTAATAATGCCACATATCTCGACAACTAAGTACAGAATTTAGTTCTCTGGTTTTATACTTTAAGGAATTCTTGTTCATTCTTGTTCCTAAGAAACTAAGCACTGATATATGCTGAAGATGCATGCTGTTATATCCTACATGAACTGTGATGGCCACTCCAGCTCTCCCATAAAGAAATTTCACCCAGCAACAAATGCATTACTTTTTCATGATCACTGAGCATTTTCACCTTCTCTGATACATATTTTAAATACAATGATTTCAAATTACTGTTGAAAATGAGGCTTTGAGCAAGCAGTTCGAGTTAATCAGGATGGGGTAAAGAAAGTAAATTGGAAGCACGTATCCGTGTATAAGCTGCTGATTGAGCAAAATGAATTGAGCACGCCCATAACAGGGTGTCGGTTGGCTTTTGATTAAACAATATTAAGTATTGTTTTAGAATTTAGTTTTGAAATATTTTGTAGAATCTTTAATCATTTCTTTCCAATATTTATTTTAAATGTTGGCAGCCTGAATCAGTTTATGCGGTGTTTGTTCACTTACAGACCATTTAACCAATATAATTTCTTTACCAAGGACCATTAGGTATTACAAGCTTACCCCGTTGAACCTGAATAATAAAATTGGAATTAAGTTTCAATGCTGCTCTAAGTTTTGGAATTTCTTCAGCATCAATTTTCAAAAATATCACATCGTTTTCTTTTGTGATAACAATCTATCCCTCTAATTTCAGGTCACTAGTCTATTTTGACAGCTCTAAAGATCAACGTTGCCATCTTCCAGACATTTACGAAATACTGCTGCATCCCTTTCCAACATTTCCCCTATTCTTTCTTCTGGAGTCCTACGTTCAGAAGTCAGATATGGCAGTAAATAGAAAACAGTGCGGGGCATGCATCTTCAGTAAGTTTGAGAGTTATTCTGGGTACCTGCTACAAGAACAGTTTCATCATTTCGCATGGCAGTAAATTCCTTCACTATGTGCTGTTCAGAAAAAATGTTTAATACATACTATAACAGCAACACCTGGTTCATAATTATCCCTGTGAATATCACGCCACACTGCTGTCTCCTGTGTGGATCCATTGGAAACGAAAACACACCTTTCAACACTTACTGTATAGTTTGACGTACAACCCTTTCTAGATATTTTGTGTTGAAAGCTACACTGTTTTGTAATGTAATTTTTCGCTCACTTAATTGTTTGGTAATTATTCACTGACGCATAGTAAAACACAAGCAACTTCTTAGCATTCCAACTACACACTGATGTGCTGGATTTAATTATGCAGGTAGTGAACAAGCGATAATGTGAGCCCCCGATGATGACGTTATTAATGGAATCAGCCTCCTGGTCTATAAACATAGAGACGGTCTTGGTTTGTGTCACGCTTCCGGTGTCCCTGTTGGCCACCAGGGACGTGGCGTTTCATTCGAGCTTTCTTAGGTAGTACCTTCTTTGGGAAAAGCCAGTAGTGTCAGGTTCCTGAATTGGCTCCTTGGTTGGGTAAGATTTCTTTCTTAGCGATTTATGCCGTTACGATAGTGTGGAGGAATTAAATTGATTTATTTTAAGATTACCAGAGCCAAAGAGGGCACAGTTGGGGCGTTACACCCGTATTGTATTACATTAGCTTTAGGATTTGTACTATTTTACTGTTTTGGGGATCAATTATAGCTATGTCTAGGACTTACGTTGTTTCAGTTTTGTCAGGGTTGAATATATACGGGTGACTTTAATATTTAGGTGTTCTGTGTTACGGATTGGTTTTAAGGTTCCGGTCGAATTGGGCACCGGAACATGTCATTATAAACGTGCCGTGCAAAAAGGCCCGCTTAAAATAACTTCTGTTTATTTAAATTAGTCTATTTAATAGACATGTTAGTGTTACTTTCAACATAAATTTGGTTGCCGTATATGTGAATATCTCTGGATTTTGCTTGAATAAGCTACTAAAGGTTATCCCACTGTAATAATTATAACGAGGGTATCCTGTCGCCTTGTGTTAGGTTTGTCGACTTCCATTTCCTCTCATGATCCAACCTTAAACCTATATTGGCTTTTCCATTTTGATGGGACTCGCAATTCAGACACCACAATCGAAAGGTAGTGGTTCAAAGGTCTAAAAATTGGTAAATAACTGTCTCTTAAATTGCACTCTTGACAGAGATGTACCGGTATATACAATCCCAGTGAAATCTCTATATCAAACTTTCCGCTCAAATGCAAAACTTATCCTACCAAGGTTAAGTGGTTTCCCCCTTTGCAATTAGAAGGTTCATATTTAAACTATGTTTAATAAATGCGTCAAGTGATCTGAACCATGCTAAAGTTTTCGTCTTCCTATATTGGTTTTCTTTATCTAATGTTGGTGTTATCTGCTTACCATCTGTGTTCTACATCATCCCCGGACGAGGCAATCTCTTATTGTTGCTGTTATTTAAGAGCGACACACGCATTAGTCTATGAACAAGGTTCAGGCCTAGGTGAGCGGCGAAACGGAAGGTGCACGGAAACATTTTACCTAAGAGGCTGAAACGCATGCTGTGCAACGACGGTCTACACCAGCCCTTGGATGGGTCTGACTCGTATCGGTTTGATGTTAAAGGTCAGGCAATCAAACAGGAACCTAAAAAAATGTGTCGATTTCAGGTTCGAAACGAAGGAAAAGAGGTAGGGAGGTAGGACGAACATTAAGTTGGGTGTTAAAACCAGGTAAGGTATGGTAACTGGGCTTGACAGAGGTGGTTTAGTATTTTCTTACCAACATAAAGCAGGGTGCATTGTACGATTATTGGTACGATGTCATGACCTTTATTGTAAAAACCTATAATTAAGTTAGAGAAATCGGATTAAAATAAGGAAAATCTAAACCTAGTTTTAAAAACATCCTTTTATATTGTTACAGTTAATAATGATGAAGATTATGGTGCACTAATAATTCCGGTGATGAAATGGGGGGCCTAAAGTCTAACGGAAGCTTGCACTTGAGAGTCCCAGCGGCTTTATCCCTAGCTTGGAATTGAAATCCCGCCGGAAATTTAATGTAGAAGCCGGTAGTGTTCATATTATAACCTCATAAGTCGATATGCAGCGCAGGATCTCGAGAGATCTTCAAGTGCTGCTGTGTGCCTGCGGGTCTATATGCTACTTTCTTTTAATATTTTTTTCATGTCACGAGTCTCGGATTATACACACATTGCCAAACTTCAATCAACGTCACTCTTTGTGCACGCATCCCCTGTTTCCCATGGCAGCTGCGGAAGCTAGCTGTGAAGCATCAGCGGATTATTCCGTAATCCACACTGAATACATAATATGGCGGAGCGCTGGAAACTGGTGTCAGATGTGGGATACTCTGCGGCATGCGCAACAGATGCGGCGAATGTATAAAATATGGCACAGTGTATTGCAGAAGGAGTCTGAATATTCATTGACCAATGTCCATCGCCGAGGGAGAGAAAACATGCAGTTATATTTTTAATACGGTATCTAAACCAGTAGCTTTGTTTTGTAATCCAGCGGTTTTCAGTAAATAGACAAATGCCTTTGAACAGCGAGAATTTGTATTCAACACCTATACAGATGCAGTGAAACATTATTCCTTAATAAAAAGGATGCATATTCATCTGTATACCATTATCCTGATTTAAGTTGGATTGTTTAGGGAAATGTCTGTTACTTTTACGCACATATTTAAATGTTTTAGTTACATGTGCGAATCATGAAAAATGAAACAAACAGTTTTTTTTTTTTTGCTTTCTTGGACACAAATACGTTTTTATTACAATTTGCCATAAGGTTTACAATTACTCTGCTACTTTCTCTAAGTCGACAAACATTAGACTACACCAAATTCGGGGTTTCATTGGAAATGCATGTTTTTTACATCACTTTTATAGGATTAACTACAAAAACATACTCTCGCGATTGTACCTCTCTCTCTATCTCTCTAGGCAGCAATACTTAAAGGCGGAAATTCGGATAAATAAAAACTTTCACACTCACCTCATGTACCTGTTGATGGTACAAGACAAGTATTTTAGGAAATTTAAGGCAGACTACGGGCGGATAACTCCAGCAGACGACAACCAGACTTAGCAGTCGCATCCACCTCGTTGCCGGGAATACTCACATGACCTGGGTACATGTGAAAACAAACTAGTATCCGCGAGAGAGTAACTGGGAGATAGTGTCTCAATTTTAACAAGTTACGCTGAGGTGCTGAGAAATGACAGGGCCTGAATAGCGCTCAGAGTCGGAGCAGATGATAAAACTTCCAACACCCGAATTGGAAAACGAGTGTGGAGTTCTTTGTGCCGAAAGTTACTGAATTTCGTCCTTTGATAATAACAACGAAAACGCTTGGCCAGATAATCAGATCCAACTGAAAATCAAGCACGAAAAAATAACAAGTAATTAATGTTCTTCCACACAATAGCAGAGTGGGGCAGAGTAAGACCGAACAATTCAATACCATGACCGGGACCCGAACCACAGATCCACCGGCCACCATCCGGTCGCTCCAACCACAAGCCACCAAGGCCAACATGCCGACACCAAACTCTCCAACCCTCTCGCATCCCCACCGGCAAACCACACAAGGAGATTGGAGCGGCCGGACGGTGGCCGGTGGATCCGAGGTTCGGGTCCCGGTCATGGCATTGCCCAGCAACAAAAGTAATTACACGAATAGAAATAGGGTGCTTTATGCTATAAATCGGACGTTTTGGGTACCATAAAGCGCCGTGTTTCACAAAACATGAAGATATATAACAAGTTTCATTTTCCCCATATAAAAGTGAGCATCTCGCATGTGTGTAGGTGTAGAATTCATAAACGCAGGACGGGGTAAATTTCCACCAGCCAGCATCATGTGTGTGTTTGGGGGTGGTATGAGGGAGTGAGTTGATTGCACGCGCGGGCGCGCATATGTATTGTGTTGCCTATAGACTGCCTTTCGCTAAAGTAGGTACAGTAGATTCCAAAGTGATCTTCCACAGTTCCCTGTGCCTGTTTATGCATTCAGGAACATTCCAAGTGATGAATGAGAATTGTCACATGTTGGAAGTGTCTACATCTTAGCCACTATCCTGGTTGTTTTGCTTCTGAACAATTTCCCTTTTCATGACTAGGGAACACGACAGGGTACTTTATCACAGTCAATACCTCCTTACGTCAATAAATACCGTGCATGTGCAAGTTTAGGAGTATTTAGATGCCGAAACAATATAGAGCTTCAAGAATTTACATGTGCTGCGTACGAGCTGTCGAAAAATTGACTTATCTTTGTGAGAGACAAATTTTTTTAAGTATTTCTTCCTCAGGTCTAAAATGGTCTCACACTTTGTGGGTCTGGTTTGTAGGAAAAAACACCTAGGTACAAAGAGTGCCAAAGAAAATCTCAGTGCACCTCGCAGTGTCTATGCCACATTATTTATCGTTGTACGAAGTCATGCACATTTAATTGCTGTGTGTGTGTGAATGTGCCATCCTTTGGCAAATAGTTACGTCACTAACCACAACAAAGTTTACAAAATGGCGTAGAAACGAAGTATATGTTTACGTTCTGGATCGTTGGCTAAAAGAGAAAGAGGTAGAGCAAGTGAATTCCGTTTGTCATACTGACCTTTTGTCATGATTGGTAGCCATACCTTGTCGACTAGTACAGGACACGTCTTTGAAGGTTTTAAAATCCAAGGGTGTCCAGGTTAGTGGTTAATCTCATGCCTCAAAAGACCTCAGAAAACGACACAAAATCCGCTGAAGATTTTCTTTGGCTTTCTTTGTACCTATACCTCTTAGAGGTAACTTTTTATCTCAATTAATCAAAGCGCTCATCATCTTTACTCCCCCAGTCACCAGTTTGCCAAATTTCAACCTGCAGATTCCAACTACGACTGTCATTTCTAAACGCATTAGACAGTTACTATAATGAAGGAATCAAACTGTGTATTCAGTTAAATGAAAGGCAGTTTGAGCAATTTCTCGAAGTAAAACGTTTTCACTTCCTGTATGTATTCAAGAAACAGGAATCCGAAAATAAATTCGTTATAACACTAATGAACAATATGCGTCCGTCTCCTGAAATAATGTAAAATAAGTTTTTTATATTCTGTATACCTATCTATGTAAAAAGTGATGGAAATAAATTATGGATATGGAGTTTTGAGGACATCAATTTCAAAGCAAAAGGTAACAACAGTCATAATTAATGTTAAATGGTCTTTTATTACAATTGTTATGCTTTTTATGGCATATAGATATGTATGTTTATTTATTACGGTATAATTAGCAACGCAACGGCTTTTTCACGTATAAAATGAAATCTCAAAACCACAATACACATTTTCGGATACAACCACGTAATTAAGTTTCACATATTATCAAAATCGGTAAATAGTGTTAAAAATATGGGGTGTTGTAAGTTACAAAGTAAACTACAATATCCATTGGGTCTCATTTTCATATAAATTATGTTTTTACTTGCATAAAAAGTAATGAATTATTTTACCCATATAATATAAACTTCAGAACAGAAACGTCTATGACTTCGTCGCGTCTTTCAAAATCTGATTCCATTATATCGCACTGCTCTATCACACCATATTGCAAACCATGAGGTATATCAACGATGGTCAGAATTGCTAGGAAATTGACTTTTCTCTGATTGTGGTGTCAAAAAAGAAATTAAATGTGTAAATATTTTTCTTCAGTTACGGAGGAAAAAGTAAAACCCGGTGCAACAGCCCACGAAGGGCCAAGGCTTGCCACCCAGCCGCTGCATCCCCTACCTCTGCCCACTACAGGCGTCATTGACGGGGTGCAGTACTGGAGAGTGGTACGTGGTCAGCGTTCCGAGCCCTCCCAGCCATTTATACGACCTTCTCGACCTGGGGTCGCTACATCTACATCAAGTAACTCCTTAATTAGCCCCCTGGGACCTAACGAAGCTGAGTGCACCCCGTGCCAGACCTTCCAGAGGGAGAAAAATCCCCATGCTGGTACCGGGGATCAAACCTGGGCTCTCCGCGCCAGAGCAGGCGCGCTACCAACTGCAATACGGAGGCGGTCTCAGTTACGGAGGTATTTTTTGAAGAAAAAAAAAAAGTTACTTCTACTTTTTCTGTAATGCTGGTGAGTAAATCCGATGATTCTTCGCATTCAGCAGAATAAAATACAATCTACTTGTACCGAAAATACACAAAAATACAAATTTTGATACATTTATGTCAAGTCCAAAAAGACCTACATTCTAATACAAATTGAGTCTAATGTCTTTCCTTTTATTAAGGGCTACTTTGCGCGTGGCACTCAGGGCCTTTTGGCTTTTAGTTAGCTTCTATTCTTTTCCTTTTTTTTTTTTTTCCCCTTCTTCTCTAATAGTCATTTTCTCAGTACTCTGCTTTCTCTTGGCTTTTCTTCTCCTTTCCTTTGCTTTTTTATCTTTCTTTGGTTATTTTTCTTAATTTTCCTCGTAAACTCTATAATATCTTGAATTCTTTTTCTTCCTTTAACTGTTAATATTCTTATAGCAGCAATTTCCTTGCTTTTTTGTCCCACTTTGGATCACAAACATCCTTTTTACACTTCTCTAATTCTTTGTATTCTGCCAATAATATATTTTATGCTCCTCTCCTTATATGCCATGTTCCCCTCTAAACCCTCTAAAGAACATTGCCCCTGTTCTCACCCATGCTAAACTCTCCTCCACTATCTTAGTCGTCCTATCTAAATTTAGTAATATTCACTAACGTTACAATGATACAATTTATTTGGTCAAAAGTTTGTCTAACTATGCCATTTAAATAAAAATGGAAGCATGAACTGCTGAAATTCATATTGTGATTTCCTTTAATTTTGAAACTGTCACTGCCATTAGTTCAACTTTCGCTGAGACTTCGCTTGACTCACGCTATCACTTCAGGAATGTGAGTTGCTTCAAATTCACCTATCATTTCATTTTCTTGCGCGTCGTAGCACGTGGCGAAATACGCACGACGCCATCTCTTTTTGCGGACGGTTCAATCGCTGCGGAGTCTAATACGAGACATCTTGAATCCATTTCAGCAACAGCACTCACTGCAAGTCACCACAGTCGTCACAAGAACGGCGCTTTTCGTCACAACAAAAACACACTCGCTAATTCGCTCTCTGACTAACTTACTCACTCACTACTTAATTTCCAAGAGCACTCGCTCTTGGTTGTTGAAAATTTCCACACAGTTCCAGCACGTTCGAGATTTCTAAACTTCTAGAATACTCTATCTGGAGATAACGCTTCCGATGAGCACGCCGCTTATCTGTTTCGACTAGCTAGAGCTGACCTTCCGATTACCATTCTTTCGTAAAATAATTGCCTTTTCCATATTTTTTAACACTTAACATGTTATTAGGCAATGTCCATTTTAAAATTGCAGCAGTTCGCATAGGTACTGCCCTAAGCAACAATATCATAATGTTATGATCATAAATATTTATGCATATGTATGTGGAATGAAAAAAGAAAACTAATGTAAAAGCAGTATAAAATTACTAGAAAAACCCCTAATTACCGTCAGGATTCTGGGAAATACTGAGAGAGGGAAGCATTACTTTGATACAGAGCCTCCAGCGTTTGGTGAGAAAACATTACTGCACGTTCTGCTACAGCAATATGTAGAAGGAAGAGGATATTTAAACAATGTATTATTTTCCCTATGGCACACGTAAAGTAAGTACAGGAAGTATTGTGCAGATAAGTATAGATAACTTGAACTTTCTAGTAATAGTCTGTGAAGTCCTCTTCATTTTGAAATATCTTTGTATAAGCGTTAAAATATAAGAGTCAAAACGTTACTACTCAGAAAATCGTCTAGTTGCAAACGTTATGTCAAATACGTTTTCTGTAGCCTTTCACTGTTTCCAAGAATCTTTAGTTATTGGTTTGAATTTTCAAATATTTTATACTTTTCTCAACTAAAATCGCTATTTTTGGCTTCTTCTTTTCTTGTTCATGCAAAGAGAAGAAAATTCAAAAGCCATCTCAAGTGACCGGCTCTGAAAATACTTAAATATCAGTTGAGCTGCAGCCTTCTTTGTGTTCGTAGATCGGCAGGACACGCCCTGCGGCGGCACCGGACCGAGTGAGAGTCGGCGCGCCCACCGCCAGAGTTAACGTAAACGACCGGCAAGTCATGGGTACGAGACTTAACTACTTTACTAATTTACATTAAGCTTACCTGTATTACAGCATATATTGAAATTGATGACCCAAAACACGAACACATTCCCTGTATGACCGGAAAAAATAATTGTGGCTTACGGACACTCACCATATTATCCACGCTGCAGAAGTTAGGGTTTGGTGGTTTGGTGCGCAGTGAGTGCACGTAGAACTACCGATCCCATATTTTACGACATAAAGCTGATTCACATGTTTATGCATATTGTATTTTAAATATCTTTTTCTGCGACTAACAAGGAATGAAAGATTGTGTGGCTGGTTTCAGCAGGACTCAGCTATAGCGCACACTGTTGCGAATTCTAAGCATGAATTGGTAAGTGTGTGTGGTAACAGAATTATTAGTAGAGGATTGTGGCCACCTCGTTTCCCTGACCTATTTTCATGCGATTTTTATTTATGGGGGACATTAAACAATATAACGTAACAAAATTCGCACATGTTACAAGAGTCAGTTTTGGTGACTCAGTTGGTTGGATGCTGACCTACTGATGCCAAGGTCGTGGGTTCAAACCCGACAGTTCCATATCAGTAGATTTACTGGCATGTAAAGTGAACTCTTGCGAGACGAAATTCCGGCACACCGGTGACGCTGATGTGATCCTGGCAATTGACCGCATTGTTAAAACAACAAAATATTTTTTATACGTGTTACAAGGATTGAAGGTCAAAATCATGAGACAAAATTCGGCAATCAGTCAAACTGAATTTTTGCGACTAAACAATTATTGTTTTCGGAGATATATGAAATGTGTTCGCGTTGATTGACATCAATTTCTACATTTGTTATGATGCAGGTAAGAATAATGTAAGTTATTCCGCACCCATGACTTGCGGCGGCGCCGTGGCCGATCGGCTATCACCTAGGCGGCCCGGGTTCGATCCCAGGGACCCGCATGTGGTATTCGTGGTGGACGAAGCGGCGTCAGGGCGGGTTTTCTCCGGGTGCTCCGGTTTCCCCCGCCATCTCATTCCACCGGTGCTCCATCTTCATTCCATGTATCATCAGTGTCACCGCCTGCGGTGCCGTAGAAGTAAAAGCGGGCGTTAAACACTACAACAACAACCCATGACTTGCCGGTCGTTACGTATAACTTTGGCGGAGGGCGCGCCGGTCCCCACAAGGCCAGGTACGAGCGTGGGGCGGTCCGGCCGATCTACAAACGCACTGTACCTGCGATGAAATGTGTGAACGTGCAATGAAGGTTAGCCTGTATTAACAAGAAGTAGATAGAAGAATGACCTTTTGTAACAATAGTTTGTAGAACGATGAATAGAAAAATTCATGTGACTGCAATACATCAGATTGTTTTTCTAGAATAAGTAAAGAAGTGACATACTCATATGCCATGCTACGTACAAGTTCCCCTCTATTACGAAGACGTTTCCAATACTTTATAAAAGTAAGGAATGCCTGGTTTGGCTTTAAGAAATAGGAATGTACGGCAACATTAAGGTTCCTGTGCCATACTATGACATTCTATGTTCTTCACGTAGGAAAGCCAGGAAGCCTGGGAGGTTTTGCCATAAATTCTCTTCAAGAACTCAGTTCCCTTCGCCATTTTAATTACCTTCACTTCAGGACAGACAGGGTCCTGACCGCAACCATTAAGTAGCAAAAGCCGTTAGTTATTAAACCCTTCACTACCTGATATTTACCCCACCTTCTTCGTAATACAAAGATGGGAGGAATAATGTGTGCTCAGCAGCTCTTGGATCAGTCGGTAATTAATGGCAAAGTTTCCCTTACTCCTAGATAATAATTTTGCAGTCACTAATATGAAGATATATTGGGATCATACTTCCATACACATACATACCTTAATAATAATTAATACATTAATTATAACCGAATGCACCTTTGCGTATGGAAACTCCTAGTGTAGCATCCCGAGTAAGCCAAGGCAACTGCATGGCCATCATGAAAACTTAACTGCTGTAAACTTACATTTTAACAGGGTTAGCACTATATTTTGCTGCCTCAAGTACATTACTTTTAAACATCACTCATGAATTACCACTTAACCCCTTAGTGGAAATACACAGTATGTGTCCAACTTATAAGTAAATGGTCTATAACTTATGAAGGAGACACAATCTGTCAAAATAATGATATTACTTAAGATACATTTTGCGAGCTTAAACTGTTATTCGTAAGGAATGTATTGTTTTCTGCCAACGGTTAGGAGGAATACGAATAGTAGAGATGCGGAGAGGGTTTGACACTAAAGCCAGGATTATTGTACCTATGTCCGCAAGGGTGCACCCCAAGGAAGAGGGATGAGGCGAGAGGAGACAGAGGGCGGCCAGATCCAGACTAACGGTATAGGCATTGACATTTACAAGTGTTATACTTGGCAAGTAGACTGTAAACCTGAGGAATCTTCTCAGTTGAAATGAATATAGATCGGGTGTTATGCTAGACGTAATTCTCCCTATTCCAACAAACGCCGCTGATAGTACAGAGGAATCTCGATAACTCGACCCAATGTGGACTGAGAGGCTGTCGAGTTACCGAAATGTCGAGTTACCGAAATGTCGAGTTACCGAAGTGTCGAGTTACCGAAATGTCGAGTTACCGAAATGTCGAGTTTTACGGAATAAGGGGTCTGTTATTCACAACTCATAACATTAATACTGCAAATTACTTAAATACATATTCTAGCACAATATAGGAAACAAAGGTATAATATATTTCAAAATGTATCACGTATTAATATATTTCCCTTTGTTCGGTCTCTTTAACACATTCAATTTAACTTCCATTGTCATGTTAACTTGTCTTCTAGCACAAACAACACAACACAACATTAATAGTAAGCCTAAAATCCTGGAAGCTGCACGGTAACCAGAAAATTTAGCTTGCCACGTACAGGGGTACTTTTAGACTTGGCGAATGACAACGTGCAAGTTGATGTGGGTAATGTCTCTATTTCCTTCCTTGAAATAAGCAAGATACTACTGATAATGCGAGACTGTACGCGAGTTTATGTACTACACGGAAGTTGGAAAGATAACCTGATATCCCTTTGGTGTTATAAATGCAAAAGTGAACTGGATCATAAAGCACTGTGCAAGTCGTCATGTCTAAAAATACCTTTGTGGTAGGCAAAGCAATAAACCTTCAAACTATGTTTGTGCTATGTATCCACATTATTAATGGAAAACTTTTGGTTTCGTGACAATGTTCTGCCAGCTACATGATAGGTCAATACGTGGCCAGCCCTTTTTGTTACTCTGGGGGAGAATGTGGTCGGTTGTATACGTACACTAATTAAAATTGACGTATCCTATTCACACCGCGTAGTAGGTAATAAATTATTACAGTCAGGTTTAACGCTAAAAAGTAAGAAAATAATAAAAATAAAAAGGGCCGTCCAGTTATACGGAATGTTGGCTTTTCGAGAGTCGAGTTATCGGGATTTTACTGCATCAGAATGTACATGTAGGAATTTGACGAGCAAACGGCGCCGAAACAAGCAATACACTTTACGAAACCACGGACTCGCACTTGAACAAATATACTCTGTTTTGGAACAACCTTTATACATTTACTACTTTTAGGTAATAAACTCCATTAAGCTATTCATTTTAAATACACCAAAACTTACTTATATAAAGGCTATTAGTAGGGTTTATCATCCAAAATCTTAACTATATTTTTATGTAAAATTAAAATAACAGTTCTTCAAAAAGTCTGATTATACTTCAGCACACGCATCAGCATTTGATAACATGTAAAATAAATTAATATCAGATGCATATGGTACCGGTATAAGCATGATCCGATTGTCGTTTGTTTCACTTTGTCCTAGCATCCCTCAAAGGATTATAAAGAAGTGAGTTTGCGAGTAGTACAAAGCGAAAGTAGAAACTTTGGGTAATGTGAATGATGAGGTTGAGAGAGGAACATTTTCGCACTTGTAGGCTCAAATTCAGTGTAACTGTTATATCTACATTTATTACACGCAATAAAGTAAATCAAGGTTTTTTAGACGCATTCTATGCGAAGAAACAAATTTAAAATTCAAATCTATCCTGCACTTCATTTGCCATAAAAATATCTCAAACACATGGCATTTTAATTAAAAACGTTAAAGCTATTTTTGAGAAAATCAAAATTTTCCATGGAAAAGGTAATTTAGGGTAGAGGTGTTTTCTAGGAACCTTTGTGTTGCATCTTTGAAGGATATTAAACTTAAATACCAACTTTGGTCTTTAACCAACTTTTCGTTCACAGACAGACACACAGGCATGAACCTTTTTCCATAAATGGTTTGTTTTCTTTTGCTTTCTTTTTTTTATGCAGGGAGCCGGGGAAATCTTGACATTGAAATTTTGGGTTGAGTAGAATACTTTAACAACTTAGTAGAGAAAGTAAAAATGTTTCCAATCTAGGAACCTCCAAATGTGTTTCTGTTCAAATATTGCATTTTTGAGTGAATTATGCTTTCTCTGCCTACTATAAGTAAGTATTAGAATTAGAGGAAGTAAGATAGCACATTTTGTTTGTTTTTTTCCCTCCATTTTTAGGTATTTTTAAGAATACAGATACGAAAATATAATTATATCTACTTTTGTAGCATACAGATCGAAAACAAGAGTACGTCATGCGGCTTTACTCCTGTTGCTACACGAAGATTTAATCTATTTTGGGGATTTATATAGGAATCAAATTTGATTATGGACGCTTGTTAATTAACACACCTCGGATACATTTAATATGGAGCATAGCATTTGGTGATTTCTATTTTCATTTTGAGCACACTACAGGTGGGAAAATTGTTGCTTTTGAGTAGTAGGTACTTCCGACAGTTTCATTTCCAAAATGACAATCATGTGCGTGCTCTGGTCCACTGTTATCCGCGAATTTGCAACAAACTTTCTAATACTTTTTATAATTACTGTTTATTTAATTCAATCATTATCATCGTATAAGTGTCCATGGTGTTCATAATTATGTCTTTCGCATGTGTAACGCAAGAGTTTAGTAGCACAACTAAATCCTATCTTTGGTGGATGTTGTGTTCATAATTATGTCTTTCGCATGTGTAACGCAAGAGTTTAGTAGCACAACTAAATCCCATCTTTGGTGGATGTTATCCTTTACTGGAACTTGGAAGCGGGGACGGTTCCAAACTTTCGTGTCTTATACTAATAACTGGTGTTTGTAATGAGTATGCTCTCTATGAACGAGTGAGATGTGTTTAATGACCTATCGACAACTAGGTCATTACGACCCGACTCTCTATAATGAGAGCGTTATTGGGCCTGATTATAAAAATACACCAGTCCTGGCAACAGAGCGAAATTGGAAGAAATTAAAACTGTATAACATGATCTGCGAATGTTTTCTACGACTTAACCCACGGAACCGTTACAAATAATATGCACATGTTTTTTCTTACCCGTCAAATAGGTACCTAAGCAGCTTAAATCATGGCATTCCACTCTGTCAGTACCAAATTTTACAAATACGAAATTAAATTAAAAAGAACAAAACTGAAATGTGCAAATGCGACACATTCATTCAGTTTGGGACTATGTTTATAGTTCAATTATCATTGTTTTCATATTTGCGTTTGGACTAACAAAACAGAATCGTCTAGTTGGTAACGATTAAATACACGGTCAATATACGGATATTTAAGCCAATGGCTACCTAATTACATCGCCCACGCCGTGGCAGAGTGATTAGACCGTTAGCCTGTCACACAAGTGACCCGGGTTCGATCCTAGGGAACTGCATACGGTATTCGTGGTGGACGAAGCGGCATCTGGGTGGATTTTCTCTGGGTTCTGCGGTTTACCACGCCACCCATTCCACCAACTTCACCACCAACTCCATCGTGCCCTTTCCATTCATCCATTTAGCCTGCATTTCATGTCGTCCTCTTTTTCACTTTCACACCTGGTGCTTGGCTGACACCAGCTTCCAAGTCTTCTCTCTGTCAGGTCCATAGGTTCCTGTGTTCACCGACAGAATCTGATCCTGGGCAAGGGTTGTAAGTCCTAGGGGGTGTAAGTCCTCTTTTTGGGAAGGGTAATCAAATAAAGAAGCTAAATATGCCTAGATTCCAGCTTCCGTTTCACTTTTCCTACTGCATACATACACTTCAGTGGAAGCATTGTTTGCACACGAAGTTCCATCGAGATTTTGTCGGAAGTGCGTGTTTTGAAACATCGTTAACATTCCAAGAGCCATTTTAAAAAGAAGTCCATGTAGTGAGAGGGGAGGAGGGAGAGGTAGAGTTAGAGAAAGGGAGAGGGAGAGAGGAGGGGTGAGGGAGAGAAGGGAGAAAGAGGCAGAGAGGGGAAGGAACAGTTAGGTAGGGGAGGGAGGTAGAGGGAGGGTAGGTAGAGGGAGGGAGGTAGAGGGAAGGAGTTAGAGGAAGGGAGGTAGAAGTAGGTAGAGTGAGAGAGGCAGAGGGAGGCAGAGGGAGGTAGAGGAAGGGAGCCACAGGGAGGTACAGAGGGACGCAGAAGGAGGTGAGGCGAGGGAGGCAGAAGAAGGTAGGCAAAGGTAGGTAGAAGGAAGGAGGCAGAGGGAGGCAGAAGAAGGGAGAGAAAAGGACGGAGAATGAGGGCAGATGGAGAGAGGGGAGAGAGGGAATAAAAAGGGGAGGGGGTGTCAAGGGGTAAGGATGAAAATGGAAGGTGGGTGTAAAGGAGGAGAATGGAAAGGAGGATTGAAAAAGGGGGAGGGAATGGAAATAGGGGGAAGGGATGGATAGAGAGAGGGAATGAAAAGAGGGAGATGGAATGAGGGGATGGGGATGTAAAGAGGGGGAGGGGATGGTAAGAGGGAGAGGTGAAGGGAAAGAGAGGGGTGGGAGAGTTAGCCAAAAGCACACACGAAAAGTCCGACAAATATCAAACTTGGTATTTAAGTTCAGCATTATCCAAGGATGTGATCATGAAGTACAAGAAAACCTCCCACATCTGAGCAGCGCATATATTAAAGTTTTCGTTTTTTATATTTTTAAAAATGACTATTTTGATTCAACCACAATATGCTTAAGATACTTATCTGAAATAAAATGCATTTCTTGAATTTTATGGGACTAGGCTGTAAAGTCCTTTTAATTTTGAATGGATTTTGTATATTGGGTAAATTGTAAGAAAGAAGTAAAATATTTCTATACAAAATTTAAGCTCCATAAGCCATACAATTTATGCCACATAATATTTTATGTGGTGTTAATTATTTCCGAAATATTCTTCGTTATTAGTTTGAATTTTCAAGTACTCTTACATTTCTCAAGTAGCTAGTCACTATTTTTTCTCGTAGCCATACAAACTTCATGAAATTTACAAATCACCAGTGACCCGCTTTTTAAAAATATTATTATTGCTTTAGCTTAAACGTAGCACGAAATGTGTAAAGGAGTACTGAAAGTTTATCTCGATTATCAAGAAGTACTTAAAGAGAAAAATAAACATTTGGAGGAATAGTATGCACAGGATTGAACGGAGAAAATCTTGCTAACATCGTATATATGATGTATATGACAGATCTTTTCATTCATATTTTTGCATGGTGCACCCAGCCATTCGTTTTCAAATATCAGATAGAACATATGGATATTAACTCCGGTGTCGACTGAGTGATCTCTAGATGAGAGCAGACGTTCAGAGGGATGCTCTGAACCGTATTTTATTCATGAGATTATGTCACGATTACATCAAAGAACTTGGCTGAAGGGAAATTTGCTTTATGCTTTCCCAACCACAGTGAAGGGAAAAAGGATCGCTAAGTGCTTCACCTCTGGGATGAAAATCATCTCCGAACAGGGGCAAAAATAATTGGATGTAGAGAAATATTTTCCCTTAGACTTAAAATATGGTTTTAACTTACTAGTGAAGCAGAAAATATTGTGAAAAACATGTTGATTTTAATTGAAATTGTATATCCACATCTACTTTGCAAAAGAAGGCCTTAAAGTTCTAAAATGTTATAAATGTGTTAAATGAAAACAAATTTAGCATTGCAATATCTGGCCGACGTCCTGGGCTGCCGAGGAGCTCAGAAGATCACGTTACCATAAGATCAGGACACTCATCGCCGAAGAACTGCGAAATAAGAACTTCAAGGTATAGTTTGGCCGCTTTTTGCGTTTCCAGCTCGGCTTCTTTGATTCTAGCTTTTCGGTAGCTTGACACAAAACTGGAAAACCGACTTTCGGCGGTTGCTTGACACAAAAATGAAGCGGTCGCTTTGTAAGGAACTGGAAAGTCGACTTTCGGCCGAACTATATATGAAGGGGTCCTCATTCTATCTAAAACAGAACCGCACGTTGGCTCGACATTATAGCACACCAAGAAGACAGCAAAAAAAGGTTTTATTATCGATCCAACCATAAGGTTCGAACACCTATGGAAGTGATCTCGAAAAATAATCTACGCACCTACTATACCCTTTTATAAAAATAAATGCCAGCTGGATGTCGTCAAAATTATTGGTCTCATGGTAAGTGTTCGAGGCACAATTCCAACCCTTTCTGTGAACTTTTAGAAACAAACTTCCAACTAACAACATAGGGAAAATTGTTAACGCCACTATACATGGCTCTGTGAACATTCTTAGATCCCACTTATTTGGACCTTAAAATTGCAAACACGATTTTTTGTTATTATGATCGGTATTTAAAAGTTTGAGTTGCATGAAACCAAATACTATCACCATATCCTATCTGTAAATTGTTAAATCGAAACTCAGGCTTTTGTCTAAGGTATTAATATTGATATTATTGTGCTTTTATACCTACAAAATTACCAGAACTGGTCGGCCCATCTTAAACGAGTACCATCTCACAGAATTCCAAGAGCTATGCTTTACTATCGCTTTCAAGTCAAAAGATTGCTGGTACTTCCAAAAAAGCGTTGAATGGAAAACTCCTCCTTGAGGCTGTAACACGCCAACTGGCCTAATACCTGTGTGGAACAAAAAGAAAGGAGGGAGGGAAGGGAAGGAAGGAAGGCGGGAGGGAGAGAAGGGGGAAGGAGGGAGAGAAGGAAGCAAGGAGGGAGGGAAGGAGAAAGGAAGGAGAAAGGAAGGAGGGAGGAAGGCGGGAGGGAAGGACAGAAGGAGGGAAGGGAGGAGGGATGGAGAGAGGGAAGGAGGGAGGGAGGAAAGAGGCGGAAGGATGGAAGGGCGGAAGGACGGAAAGACGGAGGGACGGAAGGACGGAGGGAAGAAAGCACGGACGGAAGGACTAACGGAAGGAAGGGCTAACGGAAGGAAGGGCTAACGGAAGGAAGGACTAACGGAAGGAAGGACTAACGGAAGGAAGGACTAACGGAAGGAAGGACTAACGGAAGGAAGGGCGGAAGGACGAACGGAAGGACGAACGGAAGGACGGACGGACGGACGGACGGAAGGACGAACGGAAGGAAGGACTAACGGAAGGAAGGACGGACGGACGGACGAACGGAAGGAAGGACGAACGGAAGGAAGGACGAACGGAAGGAAGGACGGAAGGAAGGACGGACGGACGGAAGGAAGGACGAACGGGAGGAAGAACGGACGGAAGGAAGGACGAACGGAAGGAAGGACGAACGGAAGGACGGACGGACGGACGGAAGGACGAACGGAAGGAAGGACTAATGGAAGGAAGGACGGACGGACGGACGAACGGAAGGAAGGACGAACGGAAGGAAGGACGAACGGAAGGAAGGACGGAAGGAAGGACGGACGGACGGAAGGAAGGACGAACGGGAGGAAGAACGGACGGAAGGAAGGACGAACGGAAGGAAGGACGAACGGAAGGAAGGACGAACGGAAGGAAGGACGGAAGGAAGGAAGGAAGGAAGGGCGGAAGGGAGGAAGGAAGGGCGGAAGGAGGGAAAGAAGAAAAGAAAGACAGTAAGAAAGTAAGTTCGAGCCCTGCGCGTTGCATGAAATTCTGTACAACGGATTCAACTATCCAAATTAGAACAGCTGTTGGCTGGTCCCGTGACTCTCTCGGTAGAGCCCCTGCCTGCTGTGCAAGCGGTCCCGGGTTTGATTCCCAGCTGGGAGGACGAGATTTTTTTTCCACTGGTATTATTCCTCATCCTCCCTAGAGTGTGTAAGGAGTGTGAATTTAATCTATTGCAAAAGACCAAAGTAGTAGAAACCCAAAGTTCAAAGTCAGCACTAAGCGAGTGAATAGCATTGTTGTTGAGAATTGTTCCAAGAGGCTAAAAGCCGCCGATATGAACTTTGATGTTAAAGGCATAATGGAGTATTAAAAAACAAAAACCAGTTGTTATAAAAATATCACTGAAAATCACGATATTGCTCCTTTTGGCTATGGAATTTCCCTTCTCCGTCGATTTTCTTAGTTTTTGCTTTTATCCTTTGCTGCTCTTTATTTTAGAAACAAAATTAATTAACAAGGATGCGTAAAGCGCGTCATCTTAATGTATTTTATTAGTTGACAAAAGAATGCTAGAAATCGATAATGGTCCATTGTGTAGAAATGATGTGCTTTAAGGAAACACATCCTTGATGGAGGACCAAAAGAAAATGATAGTAACAGAGGTTCGTAAATGGCAAGAAACAATATGCGTGGAATTATGAAACGTCGGCCGCAGCTGCAGGCCTAAAAAATGCTCCATGTCAAGCTACCTCACACTACTGCTTATAAATAAGCGACCCGGCGAAAAGGAACGGTCAGAACATAGCGTTTCCAGATTGTTCTAGAAACTTTCGATTGCCGACTTATAACGAAAAGGTGAACTTTCAGAAAAAGCCATGACAAGTTATTCTCTACTATATAAGCGAATTCAGCGGTAAGAGAGAGAGAGAGAAGTTCTTAGGAGTTGTTAAGTGTTGAACAGGACAAATGTTGGCAGTTTTAAAGTGTGTGTACAGTCAGTGTTCAGAAAAAGTTTAGTATTATCAGAGATAGCTTATTGCATTTATTCGTCGCGTCGGAGTTGTTCATTTAATTAAGAGTTTTACCGTGATTGTCGAGCCCAGCTGTTTATGAGACAGCAAAAGACAGTGAGGTACGTGCCAAGGTTACGAGAGGACAGAACAGCCGTGAGTTGCATGTTCACGATGAATTGTAGACTGTGTTAACGATGAAAAAGAGGACCGTCTTTTTGTGATTCAGTTTTAAGGGAAGTAAAGTAACAGAAATTTTCATTTGTCATTGTGGTGTGCGTAGCGAGATTAATCAGATTGTTAAATGTCACAATACGAAAATGAGATAGTTTTCACTCGCTGCGTACGTTCATTAGACAACTAGGATCTATCCCGTTAAAAGGCAATATAGTAGCAGAAAATATAAATTTTAGGTATGGTTGAGGAGATTAAGAAGTGACTGAGGTATCGTAATGATCATGGTGATGCAGAATATAAGGTTTCCCTGTATATGTTAATTTGGCCAGTAGAACAGACAAAGCTATTAGCTTTCTTATTCCCTTTAAATACTTAAAAAGAAAGACCCACAATTTACAATGATTTAGAGTAAATGGAAAGCTTAATTCCTATATACCGCAGAAAAAAGGCAGTTTATCAAACTCGTTAGTTGAAAGCCACGTATATATGCTATACTAAGAATAGACAAATTGTGGCCCCATAAATCAAGAACTTAGTGTGCCACAGGGAGTTCGCTCGCAAGGTAATGCATCTAAAAGGAAATAATTTTACCGAAATTACTTGTGGGTAGAAGGTTGTAATATTGATACATTGGTTCCCTGCACTACATCTAAGAAGGAAGGAGTAGCGCTGAAGTGAAAAAGTTGTCGTTATTGCACCACTGAGCTTTCCAAGGAAAGTATTTTAAACTTCATTATGGGATGAAAATACGGATTAAACGTAAACGATTACATTTAAAATACCGCAAAATGAATTGGTTTTGTGGATCTAAATTACAACCATCAGTGACAAACTACTCCTCTATAACAGCATGGACATATAGAATTTAATTATGGGGTACGCAAGCAGATATTATGACGTTTTCGGTCTAAACCTCTCCGAATCATTGTTTACTTCCCCTGGCACACGAGTTTGAAGCACAGCTACCATAATTTACATATTTGAACAGTCAAACAGGAAATCACAGCATACATGTTCCCCCAGGGACCTATTATGGTAAGTGCGGGTTTGGTGTTCCCGGAGTCCCCAGTCACATTCTCGAGTGGGTTCCTAAAAGGGGTGAGAGGACCAATCAACTTTGGTCTAAATTTGTATTTGACCTCCTACATTACACCTCCCTGAACATAGTCTGATAGATACCGTTCACGCCGGTTCTTAGTGGATGGGTGACACAAAAGGTTCCTGAGTAACCGCGTAATTCCCAGGCCCTAGTTATCATTTAGTACCCGTGTTCGTATCCGCTGATAAAGTTCAGTCCCGCTGAGGGGCTGTTGTATGAACTGAAGCACTCCTGAAGGCACTCCTATACAGTGGGTGTGAACATACCATCGGAGACATTTGCAATGGTGGAGGAATAAAACCTGTATTTGGACATTCTAAACCAAACCATAAAACAGGAGTTTATTCGAAAGGAAGCAGCAGAGTCGAGTGGTCCTCGCTACTTAGTAACTACCAGAACTGAGGAAGGAAGAAAATTTACGCCGGTGAATCCATTTATTATACAAAAGGATCTTATAAAATAGCTGGCCCAGTGAAAGTATGCACTAGATCTCGTAACGGCACGCTCCTGGTTGAAGGTAATTCAGCAACCCAGGCAGCACCCATACTTAGAGCGAATATGTTAGCCAGCTATTCGATACATGTAGAACTACATAGGACTTTGAACTCCTCCCGCGGAATGATAAACACCCGGGCATTGAATGGTAGGTCCAATGAGGAGATTCAGGCGAACCTGGAAGATCAAAGTGTGACAGCAGTATACCGGACTCAGAGGAAAGAGTGAGGTGAATATCTGCCCACTCGTACCCTGTTTCTTACCTTTGATCGGATAGATCTCCCACAAAGTATTAAGGTAGGATATTAAGCCATTGAAGTTCGGCCATACATCCCAAATCCTCTGGGATGCTACAAATGCCAGCGCTTTGGTCACATAATTGACTTCTGTAACGGTAATGCTACCTGCGTCAACTGTGGAGGCATCACGCAAGACGATGACTGTACGTCTCCTTCCAGCTCTGAACTACAGGGGAGAACATCCAGCAAATTTCCGAGAACGCCCCCGTTATATGGACGAAAGGGGCATCCAGGAGATATGGATTAGGAAGGTGTGCTCAGAAGTCCGGAAACTCTTACGCTTGCACCAGTAAGTATAGCTCGGTTGCAGCTAAACGGTACCGCGTCGGAAAATCGCAACAAAACTAGCGTTTCAAGTGGAGCTGCGAGTTTAGACAAAATTCACGCAGCTAAGTCACATCCAAAGCGTTTGAAATTGCGTAAGTCCGTCTCAACATCTACAAGAACAGGTCAGGAAGGTCACCAAAAAAAAAAAAAAAAAAAAAAAAAAAAAAAAAAAAAAAAAAAAAAAGCCGACCTCGACATATAGACCAGTAGTATACGATGCTTCACCGATAAAATTTAAGACCCAATGCAACAACTCCTTCCTAAAAGAAGATATGGCTTCTCCTAAGACAAACGGAAAGAAAAGCCCAAAGACATCTTCTCTCCTGAGGAATATTCTGAGCGGCTACAAACCGGCGACTGTCATTTTTGCCGGTCTTCGTTTCGAATCTGTTCGAAACCCTCGAATCCAAATTCACTATGGGGAAACGGACGTCCTTGGTAGAGGATATGGGGCTAGAAGATCCTGCCCACACTACGAGAACCCAAGTGAAAAATAACAGGAACAGAACAGTGATAAAGCTTCAGGAAAAGGTGCTAACTCTACACATAAGAGAGAGGCTAATTGAATCGACCACCGTCTAATTCAAGGCAATGGAGAGTTACTTTAGAGTACTTATGCCATACAAATATCAGGCCATCCTACATTGGAACATACATGGTATTAAAAGCAACTACCAAAGCAAGAGCTTTTACTCAAGAAGAATGAGCCTTTGGTCGCATGTTTGCAAGAGACTAAGTTGTGTCCACAAGACGCTTTCCAACTAAGGTGATACACCCCAATACGGTGTGATGCTACACCAGAACAGGAGTTCCGGCACATGGCGCAACTATGATACTTGTTAGAGATTATATATATGAAATCTGTACCCTTGCGGTCTGAAGTACGGTCAGTCGCCATGAGGATTCTGCTGCCAAACATACAGTTATATTTGCTTCTCGCACTTTGACTTAGAATATCTTTAATCTTCGCAAAACTTAAAGGCATATGGAGGTGGGGCGTACTGCGGACTCCAGCGAATCCTACGCTTGCCCCTCCTACCAGCGCTGCCGAATGTGGTGCAAGCATCTCATACACTCTTATGTACAGAAACTCTGCTGGTACACGCACTACGCTTGGCAACAGCACTCTGCTTGAGCATTGGCCAGCGTTCGCATGCCTTTAACTTTTGCGAGGGGTATAGTTTCTCAGTTATCAAAACAGTTTCTGTTGGTGGGAAACTTCAATGCGCATCACCCACTTAAATTAGTGGATTAGAATATCGGCACACTGGATGAAAAGAGGAATTTTACATGTTGCAGGCACCAACTATGGATAAAATGCACCTCAGTCCTCATTATTAACATCATGATGTTAGAGAACTGTTGAGTTCATCACCTCCAGCGTGGTAAGGTGGTTGCGTATTAAATCTTGTTGTGTACTTGTCTTCTAAAACACGACCGGCTGTTTCCGGTGCAATTACGAGATTGAAGCAAGAAAGGTGACCAGGCCAACGTTCTAATTTGACATAGGGTCACACTTTCAAACAAAAGATTTCATGTGATGCAGGCAGAATGACCCACCTCTTAGTATTATGCACATATGTAAGTCTATCGTCCGCACTACTAGTGTCATGGCGTGGCATAGGACAAACAAAGCACTCTATGGAGTTCATATTTCCAACATGCTCACCTAGTTGGATACCAAAGGTCAGTGCAGGAGATTTCAAGCTTTCGAAACATAATTCTGTTTATGTTTTATAGAAAATTGGAGTGTAATGGGACATCAGCAGCAAAAATAACCAACCCAACATTCTATTTTGACCTCCAGAGACTGTCGAGTGTTAGGATATTTTGGAGATAACAGCAAACATACTCCTAAACTCAGGAATGGACATTAATAGCTAAAAAGTGTCCATTGTACGAGAAAAATTTGGGCGAATAGATTGTTGCTTATTAATGGCGCTTATGCGATAATTGAAAGTCAGAACAATACGCATAATTAGTAAATTAATAATCACATAACTTTGAGGACAATGTTTTAAGGAATTGTACACGCGTAACAACCATGTGATATCTTTCGTCACATTTAATGCGAGTAACACATTGGTGAAGTCTGGATATTATTTCGCGTCTCTCTGTTGACGATATGGCTTTCCGATGAAAGACAACGATATTACACAATGCTTATTACAGCAGGTGGTTTGTGACAATCTTAATAGAAAAATATATAGTATTGAAGTGGTGTATAATCTGTCTCATTTGGACATGAGTAATTTTTACGAGTGTCACACTGAAAAGATTATACACGTGTTACATACAACGTTTTATGCAATTAAAATACGTAAAAATAACTAATAAATTTTCCAAATGAAAAATGTGTCAGAGATTAGAGATATATAACGTAAAATGGTTGCTAAGCAGATATTTCAGTTATCTCAACATTTGAATGGAAGGATGTGATAAAACTGTTTGAAAATTTGGATTGTGTTCTGCTTGAAATTTTTAACGAAGCCAAGAGTGCTGAGAGTTTATTAACTCCATAAAAATATGTTTACGAAAAAGAATATGAAAAGTTTTGTGGATGGAGAAACTAAAAATGTATTAGTTTGCAAGAGTGAAGATTTCGGGTTTCTTGATAGGCACATTGGAGACAATTATGTTGTGGCGGTGATGACGTCATTGCTGCCTTATTGCCATGCTAATTAATCATTAATTTTCTGGTACTGGCGCCAGTAAGAGGGCAATTTCGTACGATTTATGCCGTCATAGTTTTAGCATTTTTAATGGCTCGATTCTCTGAGTTCTGTTACAGTTGGTATTCTTATTTCCACCAATAATAAAAGCAGAACTTTTATGCAGTTTTCTGCTCTACTAAAAATAATCATCCATGCTGCAGAGAAGGCATTGTCAATGGGCCCTTTCAGTTGCGGAATAAAGAGTAAATGCACAGCATGCGTTTAATTAGCAATTACTTCCACTAAAGTGGCTCGTGTGTGCCTGTGTAAATGCACCTGTTTGGAAAATCCTGAATACATCCTTTTTTTTCTATTCGTATTTTCAAAACACCATAGAGTATGATTAATTAAAACAGGTTCGGAAAGCGTGTAATAGAACCAACTTTGAAGAGGTGAGAAAATACTGGAAATTATTTTGGAGGACGCAAATTCAATGAAAAATTATAGAAATTATTATATAATAAATTGGGTGAAAGAAAACTACTTAGCGGTGGGAAATATGTCTTTTCGGGCGTCAAAATCACTAGCATGACTTCCTTCGGAAGGAAAGTAAATCCGGTGGTCTCAAGTCACAGATTTACGGCATGTATAAAATGTCAACCTTGATAAAAAGGCATATGAGCAAAATTAAGCGATGTTTCACAACTGATGTACAATAGAATGCTAAGAACTATAGCAGTTATAGAGCGTGCGTAAATAAAAACTCAATTTTGAAAGGGAACTGAGGCTGTGGAGGTCTCTCGCCGCTCAACTAGTCATTAGGTCGTATCTCAGGAAGTGCTTAATATTTAAATAAAAACCAATATGTTTGGTTTTACTGCAGAATGATGTATTTTCTGCAATTTCTTCCTCACACAATCACAGAATGCTGTATTATAAAATACCGTGCTTTTAAACACCTCCTTTACAATTTAGCTAAACTAACAGCTGCAATAATACAATGTTAGGGCAATAAAGCTGTCTCTTTCTATCTCTGTATAATTAATGTCCTATATAGATATTGTTATTCCACAAGTTGTAATTCTAAAATGTTCGCCTACTGAGGAAAAATTCTTTAGCTGTTATTTTTGTAACTAAGCGTCACTGTTGATGAATCGTATTAGTAATTCAAAATCTTTGCTTTTATAAAACATCTATCTCTGATTGCAATATATTCGGTGAAACTAACTTAATTAAACTCACAAAATCTCGTGAGACATCGAGAGTGGGATACAATTTGTATCCATCGTGACTGAGTTGTATCTAATTTTTTCATCCAACTACATGAAAATAGCCAATCAGCGTCAGTAAGGTCATTGTGTGTGTACGGCTTTGGGTTTGTGTGTTGTGTTCGTGGTTTTTACAGAACTTGCAGCATTATTTAGAAATAAAAAATAGACTCAGAAGGCCATAGTGACGCTCATCGAAGTGCTTTAGTATATTTCATAAATAATATGAAATCCAGTATGTTTAAATTTTACATTATAAAATGAGCTCAAATCTTCTGTTCATCCATACTAAGATGAAACCATTACAGTTGTTCCTGACCCCTTTCGTGCTGTATAGATTGTCTCATATTTGTGCCCTAGTGTGTAATTTTGCCTTCGACAAAATTGAGAAATAAATCTTCGTCAATTCGTAGAAAATTGCGATAGTTTTCCGGATCCTCTAGCCTCAATTCATTTTGTAGTAGACCCAACATACCTTGGTCCGTGCCCTGTTCCCTTCTTTCTAACCATGACAGTGTCCACTAACATCTTTTACTTCTAATACATATTTTCTTCCTACTCACTAAATTAATATTTACTTCCGCCATGTTCATTTCTCACGCTTGCTACGTGAACTGTCATTTATAATGGACCAAAATGCATCAGTGTGATAGACACTATTTCTTTTGTGTGCAATTCCATTGGATATAAAATGTTTGGTCAATAAAACTGGACCGTGGGACATCGGCTTTACGTACATGTATTTACTTTGATGTTACTCAAAGTTACGCTCTATTCCCGGCTATATCCTCGCTACTCGACTCACGCGATATAAAATGTTATTTCACTACATCTGTTACTGTTTTCATCGGAATAGTACAATGACAATAGGTAAATTATACTAAATTTCTGCACGATAACCTGGTCAGGTTATGTGCGGCTTTAACTGACTTGCTCTAGTAAGGAGATACAATTTTAGGAAACAAACCAAAGATTCAACACTGTTATAATTGCTCAATTACAACGTACAAGTTAACTAAATCCTGATCTTTAGCTTTCCGCTAAAGTACCCTCATAGTGAAAATTAATTGCAGAATTTTCAGTTTAATGATCACAAAATATTCCGAAAAATGCAAGTATTTTATACATATATAGACGATCCATTAACTTGAATTTCTAGCTACAAATGTTCTTTTGTGCTTCTAACAGCTTCTGAGATATAAGAATGAATCACTTAGATTCTGATACAAGTTTAGACCATTCTTACACATTCCATGCTTCCACAAGTAAAACACATTCACCAGCTAAATATTTCTACAACGCCTGTAACAAACGAATACTTTGCCATTCCTTCACAGAAAATAATACTCACACGTGTCCTTTGTACCTTAAACATAGAATGGCCTGGAAACACTAATAAATCGGATATATATGTTTCCTAGCTTGTTGCGGATCTTGAAGCGGAACATCCATAAACATCAAATTGCTGCCTGTTTCCTAGATCTTCTTTCCTCAGCCAGAATTCGAACCCACATCACCTCACAAATGAGAATATATAAGACACATGCTTGCCTGAAACTTGTACTTTACCATCACTACGACAGCAGACCTCGGAATTCCACTTGACGATCCACGACTCTTCCTGCATTGACAGTCCAGTGAATTTGCAATCAAATTACAATTATTTCGGAAGTCACGCTCTGCTAGACACTGCTCCATTTCAGACAATTAACTTTGCTTGGTGACAAGATTCTGTCACAACGCAATCTCATTAAACTTGCACAGCCATGCATACTTGCTGTTCTGCATGCGGCCATGACCTAGGGCACTCCACCTTGGCTTTCTCTAGCCAACTACCCCTGTGCGTTAGTCTAATCATCATTTCTCTTTCTGCTTCCCTATCAGCTCTGACATTATCAGGGTATACCGTTTTTCAATGGTACCAACTTGCTTATTACTGGCAGTCATCCTTGAGCATTCGGAAAAAGATTTTTTCTTCAACTTATTATTTTTTTTTCTTGTTACAAGCTATTGTGTGAAATAGCCTTTAACTTATGGTTTGTATCTAGGGCTATCCTGTCTTATGATACCTCACAGAGTATTGGCTGGTGTGTTGAAATGTGGATTTATATATTGATCATTCAAGAAATACTAGTTGTGACGCAATCGCAAATTAGCGTGTCGCCTTGTTAAGTTTCAGACACAAAATTTAATTACAACACATAAAAAGGGGACACCTTATGCAATGCGACCCATCAGGCATTTATTGCACCTACCCCCCTTAAGGAGCAAGGGATGAAGTGGAAGAAACACAGGCCGCAAGTGGTGTGCGGAAGTCCCTAACAGTTACAAGCTCGAAGATTCTTCCCATTACCGGAGTTGCCCAGAGAGGTCGGTAAACGACCCGTCAATCAAGCAGCCCTCCAACGTCCATGAGGATACTCTTTCTGCTGAACAAGTATCTGACAATCTACCCGGCACTGCCACGTGCCACCGTACCTAGTAGCGCACCTGAAAGGTATGGAAACGGAATGAAAGCGAAATAATGAATAGATATTGATTGAGGAGAAACCACTCCAATATTTGTCTACCGAACAGTGTTCGTAAACCCACAAAATCCCAAGGTAAGAATGGGCGCTTTACGGAAGTTGAACCAAGGACTTACCGAATGCAAGCCGCACGCGTTGTCTGATCACCATAAGAAGGCATGTTAGAGGAATGTGCTAGGTAAACATTTTGTACCGTCGCCATCATGTTTATGCACAGTAAGTACCTAATATCTAATTACAGCAGTTACATACAACTATTAGATCTAACAGCATGGGTAATTCACATACATACATTGCTCAGTAAACAAATCGACTACATGAGCAGATTAACAGTTCAAACCCTCTCTGATACGTCAGACCCCTCTCGCCTTCTTCGGGTGATCATTAAAGACACAATTTTTAGTACTGCATCGTGTGTAGGGGTGTCAATTATGCCGTGAGTGTGTTCGCCCAGACCGAGAGGCAAGCCAACAGCACGGAGCGAAACAGTCCCATGCACACGGTAAGTAGACCACTAGCTTTTCTTTTTTGTAACGCATACATATGTCGTTCTCTACTTCCCTTAAACATACACTCATAATTTTCTATGAATGAAATACAAGTGCAACGTATTACACTCACATAATTAACTCTACTAGCTTTTCTTTTTCGTAACGCATACATATGTCGTTCTCTACTCTCCTTACACATACATTCATATAATTTTCTATGAATGAAATAGAGATGCAACGAATTACATTCACAGGTTTTCTTTACTCAGTTTTCTTTTATGAAACAATCACAAATCTTTCTCTGTCCCTCTTCTATGAACAAGTCATACAATTTTCTATATGTTTGAAGTTAAAAGGCAACGCATTACATTCACAGGGTTATCTGTACTCACTTTTCTTTTACGAAATACAATCACATTTCTTTCTCTACTCCCTCTTCTACAAAGAATTCATACAATTTTCTATATGATTGAAATAGAAATGCAACATCTTTCCCTACTTTCTTTTCTTCCTGTAGCACTTGGGGTTGTTCAACAGTGTCTTCCCAGTGTTTTGTATTTTGTGTTATTTATATCATCCAAGAGTTTTAATTAATCCTTTGTTTAAGCGTATTAAGTTTTTTTTTTAATTTCTCCAAAGAAACAAGGCTATTGAGCAAGGGCAACCTAAGCCTAAAAGTTGAGGGATAAAATTCCGGGTATTTCAGCTAGTAATCTATAAAGTGTGGTGATAAAATTAAAAATAATTGCTTTAATTCATTTAAGTAGAAGAAAACAAATACATATTTAGAATAGGAGGCAATTACACGGTATAAGATACCTCAAGGATATCGCACAGGTTGTGGTTGAAAAGTTAACGTGTTCTACAAGATTGTGTGTTCGACTCTGGTTTCAATTCCTCGCCGGAGTAATCTGAAAGTAGGTTAGAGATGGATGAGCCAGGCGCATGAAAGCTGTCGAGCTGCTCATTTTGTTAATGACTGCAGCTGAAGCACCATTCTCATTAAGAGGATATGACAACGGTCTGCAGTTGAGTGTTTAATTAATGAGGTATGCAAGGGCGCTAAGTAACGTACCTACCGTAAAAGGTAGCTTACACTAATATCTCGTAAAAATTCTCGTCATTTTTCTTGCCACCGGGAATGAGAGTCTGGAGGAAGGTAAAGGGCTATTTAAATAATTTAGATCTAGCAACATCCACCGGACCAGAACAAGCTTGTTTCGCAGTTCGCAAGTGAGACGAGACCCAGGCTGAGGTTTATGATACGGAGATACGTACGAGACTTTAATAAACGACCTGCCATATTTGCTGTTAAACTGAGAGCACCTGCTTATTTAGTTTACTCCATTTCGTCTCTACTCTAATTAATTGTTTCGTAAGCACAGTATGTCACTGGCTATTTTTTTTCGTGATAAATGAAATATCTTATACAAGACTTTCCTAAACCGCCGTACATTTTGCTAGAACAGGCAACTCAAATACTGTTTCATCATTACATTACGCAGGACTACTTGCTTCTGTTTGTTATTTTATTTAAGGCACATTGTGGTTTCTGAGGTAAACAAGAAAACCATCTAGTTCTTTTCACTATTGAAATCTTCATGCTTTTCGGCATCCATTGATATATAATATATCTGTTGTTGTATATTTTACAGTTGTCAAAATACCATTGAAATAATACGCTGCTCCTACCACGTCTTTTTGTTTTTGTTTATTTTAGTTATGTTACATTTTCCCGTAAATTATAATTTTCTACATACAGATACAATTTTCACTAAAACTAGTGCATCTATTAAACTCAGATTTTCTAAGCTATTAAAACATCCTATGAGCTTTAAAATGAGTGGGGCAGTTTTGCCGTATTTTGCATACAAGTTAGAAACAATAATGTTATGTATTAAAAAAATTGACGTATCTTTAAAATTATATATCAACAGCTTTCACCGCAAAATTAAAGTTTTGAAAAACTAATCCAATTATTTTGTTAGAAATACTATTTTCTGGGTTCACCGTAACTTTAAACTCATTAAAACAAAGCTTTCTTCTAATGAGTACACCTAAAGTGAACATCAACATACCAAAATTATTTTTTTCTGTGTATTACATAATTTACATAGATGTCACATGTTTGGCTTTAAACCTAAAAGCTTGACGTTCACATATATTCTACCCCAGGTACTGTACAGGCTACATTAGTAGGAAAACATAATGAATTATAGACAATTATTACATAAAATAATAAAATAGTTACATTAGTTTCCGAGTACAGGTTTTTCTGTTTTGAAACAAACTCATCTCGCCTAGTTGCTAATACTAACGACAGACACGAGGCCACATCTAACCTCAAATGTAAAGTTAACAATCTTCTAAGGGTGAAGAAATAAATAAAAATAACCGGGGTTTTAAAGCAAATTAAACTGGATGATAAAAATGCATTTATAGTTTTAAGAGATAGATTTGAAACACGAGTCTCTAATCGCTGAGCCATAGGTGGGGAAAAGTGACAAAATGTGTCATTTCCGCTACATCAGTCGTTCTCAAACTTGAAGGATATTAAACTTCACGCGACGCATAAGTTAAATTAGTACATACTAACCGCTCATGAAAAAGTACATATAGTATGACTATAAGCATGTAAATTAAAAATACCCTCATCTTCTAATTCGGCAAGAGTTTTGTAGAACTGACGGATCGTGCTGCGATCCACCAAAACATCATCACGACCGACCAGCAGGTCGGGACCCATTTGTGTCAGTGGTGGAATTACGTCGCATAAGTTAAAAATATACTTCAAAGCCAAATGGGACCATAAGTACTTTTGTGTTCCTAATATTAATTGTTATAGGAAACTCTTCTTCCTCTGGCTTCATCTTAGTCGAAATAAACATTTGCAGAAATGATCTTATTGCCGACTTTCTTGTAGGTGCAAGAGGAATACAGTGGGCCATGAGCGATTGTCAACTCTTTTAAAGCTGGTCGCTATATAAAGACTTTGAAATTTCGTTCTGTTTGGACAGTCAAGAGATAAACAAGTGCATAACGACCTTCCATTTGAGAAAGGTTTAAGTATTGCGAAACACGCACAAATTGCAAGGAATATCTTCGAAATGTTCACTTCACAAAAAATGCATATGGCCATCTCTGTTTCAACGAGATCTACATTTTTTGTAGAATAAGATCTGGTCTATCTCTTATGGTTTACCAGTTATACAAAAGTCATCAGGAGTAAACAGAACTGCGTGATCGATAGCTAGAAAATTTAAAATATCCTACCATTCATTTGCCATAAGAATATCTTAAACATAAGGCATTTTAATCAAAAGCGTTAGAGCCATATTTGAGTAAATCAAAATTTTCGAAAAATAGTAGTACTGTTTGGCCAACCAGGACATAAAAATGCGCACTTGAGCCACAGAACTTGGCAAAAATTAGGGGACATTTTAAAACTTCAAGATAGTCAGTTTGGGACAATCTCTCGTCAGGAGGTATATTTGTTCTACATTTATGGCCTATGTGGCATTTCTTAATTAGGGTACCAGCACGTGAGAGTGGAGTGCTTTCAGTGTAACATATATTGCTTCATACTTAGAGTACAAATTAGTTATTCCATGTGGTGAAACACGTTTGTGACACGCAAAAATGTTATGACGCAAAGCTACGAATGAAAATCCCATCCCCCAATTCAATTTATTAATTGTTTTATTTTGAACGCTTCACATACATTATTAGGAAAGGAAAAACTTTGGGAAAGGGACGATTGCGTGTCATTTCAAGTAGATCTTTACATACGCTGCATCGCATTTACTATGCTCAATATTTTCTTTCTGTGATATGCATAATAAAATAAGGCGCGTCTTAAAGGATTACGAAGGCTTTCAAGCCATAAACTAGTTTAATAACGGACAACAGGGACTCTGTTTATGTTATAAAATGATCCTTAAGTAGTATTCCACAATTTCTAGAGCGCGAAAATCATAAACACATGGCACGAGCCATATAATGTGGTTTTACGAGCAGTCTTCTTTAGTGTGACGTAAAACAATAAAACGTTATGGTGCCAGTAACCCCTAGCTATGTAAGAAAAAACGTCGCAATTATTTGCAGCTTGGTCACCCCAATGGGCAGTAAATACGCTGAAGAAACAAAAGATAAGAGGAAAATAACTTATTGTAATATTCATCTAACTTTATTAGGCGAATATAACAATACCGTCTATGTTTACATACACTCTGTGAATTAATCTTACTTAAGCTTATTTTCTATCTGATTTTTGTTAACAGAGATAAACGTTTGGGCACTACATTTTGCTGTAGGGTAAGCAGAAGGCTGAAGTGATACTCAAGCCTTTAAAACTTATAAATTAGTTTTGAAATGCCAGACTCTTTGCATGGCATTACAGGATATGACAAATTGTAACTTAATGCTTAAAAGGGTATTCTAGAGTATTAAAATATTCAGAGTAAAGGAAAAAAAAAAAAAAGGAAAAAAAAAACCTCTCGTAAGTTTAATGGCACAAAAGTCTCTACGATTATTAAATATAAATTGTGTCCTAACAACTGCATTTTTCCTATACTAAACTTTAGTTTAATTCCTATAGTTCCCGAATTATTAGTATTCAAACGAACAAAAAGGATTTCGCAATCCATTCCCAGAAAATACTTCAAGGTATATATTTCATTCCAGACATCAAAACTGTGATATTTGAAGAAGAATCGTTACGCAGTTTTGAGATACATAAAAAATAGCGAAATTTCCTTTTTATACGTAAATGTTAGCGAGAATTTCGTGAACATCTTCGTGTCCCATCCTTGAAAGATAATTTATCTAAATGAATGGTATTCATATGTACTGTGCTCATACATGCATGCAACATTAAGGTATTTTATTAAGTGTATTTTATAGGAGTGTTGTTTTATTTAGGAAGGTCTTAGCAAATGTATATATGCTTATTTACGTGGGCCCTCCCCATCCTTTACTACAGTCACATTTGATTGCAGGCTCTGGGATTAAACTCACCACGTTCGGCTTTAAATGGGTGGCCAGTTCATTTCGTCTGGCCTTTAGCTATCATGCCTATTCGAATTACTTCCTTGAAAGTGCCTGTGAAAGGCATATCTAAATTGGTTCAAGAATTGGAAGAACAGTGGCATATGTAACAAAATAATTCATGCAATAGAGGGTTGAAAAAGAGGAAATGAGTAAAATGTTTTGCGGAAATTATACATATGAAGACAACTAGCTAACGCAAAGCATTTCCTTAGTGTGTTTAGGGTGTAGCTGTAGTAATTAATAAAAATATAAATTTATAGCAAATCTCCGTGTTGATTTATTCATTGATGCCTAATTGCCCTTGCATATTATTACTTCATATCAGAGGATCTACCCATGTGTGGAATTGTCATCTAAATTCCTGACGTTTTTATAACAACTGTGCGTTAGATTTGCAATTAGAGTCTACAGTGTCTACTTAGAGTTGACCAACGTCTCTCCTACCTATTTGTCATATTAGTATGCTGTATATATCTATAGATTTTGCTTAGAGTAGGTTGCCCAACAGTTCAGTTAAAGTCGGATGATTTAGAATCTGTTACCTGAAGCAAACAAATTGCAAAACAAGCACTTGCAAGTCCTGTTTTGTGTAATAGCGTTTTACGTCTGTTCTTACTGCATATCGTACTACAGGTAGTGGATACATGTGATGAACGAAATAAATGATGATTGGGAAATCAAATCTGAAGAACATTCTCCAACTCTATGTTTAGCTTTTTATACAGCTATCGCGAAATGAAGCGGTGACAAGTTACCTCGGCAAGGGCAGAGCGTGACGTCATTGTACAGGTACAAGAAGCACAAAACACACTGCCTATAGTGCATAGTGTCTCTCGAATGTGTTCACTAGTCCCACAGAGTAAAATGCCTGTAGCACGAAAATCGAAATATTCACTATTACTGAACTTGTACAAGAATTTGAGAGTGAATACATATTTTACTGTAAAATATGGTGACAATGGTTGAATCAAGTTATGCAAGAACTTCATCTATAACGTTCCTATGTCGGTTGTACCTTGCTTCCTCTGTGTTGTGATCACGTGATAGACTTACCCCCTCCAACTTGCTATAGTCCAAACCACGCAACTTTGTGTTTCCTGTATGAAGGTCCGAACTCTAAGGGAAACCTTTACGAACACTTCAATCAGGGAGAGTGATCCTGGTGGAATGTGAATAGCAGACATGGCGTTCACGAGTTCAAGCTAAAATGACCTCGGCTGCCCTTGACGGTACTAATGTCCTCAAAGCTTAATTATCTAGTATATTGTGACAAAGTGGCAAAATCCGTCCGCTTACTTTTCTATCACTATATTATCTTCTAAAATTTTATCAAAATTACAAGTTATCTTCTTGTCATTAACATAGTCTACAGTCTTTCGTGTCACCACAACTCACACTTCTACTTCTCGGAACCTTGACTCAGTCGTTTCAGTGTCTTTCTTCATTTTCTCTGTCTCTCATGTTCATATTAACTGCGACGTTACAATCACTTGACCTCCGTTAGAAAGTTCATGACAACCGACGTATCGTTCACAACCAAACACACGCACAGCTGTCTCGCAATTACTGACACACTGACCGACTCATGTAATTCTAACTCACTCACTGCTGTTTTCTGGCCTCATTATATAGTGGAGATGTCACATGGACCTTTCGCGAACTCCTTCAGTGACGCCTGCAGTGACGCAACTGGATTTTTCTCGAAGGCCAGAGAAAACCCCGTTTGTGTAACCGTTTCGATTTTTGGGCACAGACAGGCACGCGAGGCACTCTGATTTTGAGCGCCTTTGCCCACTCGCCGGCTAGGCATGTAGTGTGAAGTAGCTTGGCCCCGTCCGTCCTTTGTCGAGTGCCGAATGCGACGTCACAATAGCTTTCGAAACATTGAATGCATGCGTAGCGTACATTATTTTGTTAAATAAACGCACAAATAATAACGACTTTTAACATTTTGTAACATTATGTTTGACCTCAACTTAAGCTTATCATAAACACAAATAAATAACGTTCAGATCCCCTGTAATTTACACCTTAAATACCTCCTAAAATAAACACATACAACAAAATCACAGGATCTTCTGAATTTTCAACTACAATTTTATTTTGGTTTTTTTAACCTTCTTTAATTGCATACTTAAATGAGGCCTTTTCCGAGAGATATTTCCATTTCAATACACGTAGACAGTAATTGATTTAATTTATTAATTACACCCAAAGCTTCCTCCACTGTGTCAGTACGACTAAAAATTTTACATCGTCCATCAACTCATTTCAAATACTTTTAAATCAAGCACTGAGTTCGGCAAATAGATAAAAGGCAAACTTCGCTTCATGCATTTCCATTTCCATTTTGACAGCCAGTGTTGATGTTTCATACCGCCAATGCCTCCACATGTTAAGCGCAGACTAATATTAGATTGAAAACGGTAGGAGGGACTGAATGGTATCATATGCTGACATATAAGAGTAAAATTATGACAGGTAAAATTATGCAATACAAAATGTCTTAACTAGCTGACTCATTTAATTGAAATCACAGGTTGCATTGAAATGACAGGTAGAGTAATATTGTGTTTCACCCAAATATTATAGAACAAGGCTTCATTGGAAATGTGCGCTTTGAAATTTGCAAGACCAGAAGTGTAATTTTTTGGGAAAATAAGAGCATACATGTGAGGAAGAAAGGGAAAGAACAGCATACCTCAGTTCTATGTTATCCATCAATGATACATTTCATTTGTAACATTTGAAATGTTCGTTTTCTTGCCGTTACAGGTCGCTGCGCATTTTTAATACATTAGGAGAATTCTGAAATAAGAGTGGTCAGGTATATTTAATTTAAAAGAGATACACTAATACGAAATTCTGTTCTAAATCTTGATTTAATTATATGGCACTAAATTCATGTGCTCTGAAGCAGGTGAAGCCTTTTAACCGACATGCAATACGAGTTATTCTCAATAATATATGCAAATACTACTCTTAATGTTAAAATTTTCTCTGCCATTAAAAGGCTTCTAACATAATTAAGATAAGAATGAAATAAGAATTGAACGAGTGCATAAGTGTTTATAAACGATGTTCAAAATGACAAGTTGGACTTCGGAGCATAGATGCCAAATTCTTTAAGAAATACCTAGCATATCACTAATAGCATCTAATGCTACAAAAATCCTGGCCACCAACTCCTCTTCACGATTAACTGGTGTCTTGTAAACATGTCCCCAAAAGAAAGGAATCCAAAGGGGTTCGACATGGTGAACGTGCTGGCCATGATATTGGTGCTCCTCTATCGATCCAACGATCAGGATACGTTACACTTAGAAAATCCAATTACCGGAATAATGTGCAGGCGCCTCATCACTTTGGAACAACCTTTAATGGCATTTTCCTAAAGGACCATCCTCCAGAAATTCTGGTAAAATATATTGTATAAGAACTGTAGGTAAATGTGTCCCGTCAAACATAGAGGCTCTGTGAGTGTGTAATTTACAAATGTTCACTGCAGCCTGGCGTTGGCAATTGTAACTCTAAACGCTCTACGATTATCCTGTACCCAAAGTGTGACTTATGTGTGTTAAACATTCTCCCTTCTGGTCCGTTTGCAATATGGTTGTATGAAATCTCGGCTGCTCAATGCTTTTATGAAGGAACCACTGGACGAACTTCAGTCAGGGTGGAAAGTTGTCTATCTCCGGTGCTTGAACTTGGGTGAGATGATACGGACGCAGAATTCTAGTAACCCAAGGCTTGTATGCATGGCATGCGCTATTGCTCTTGTGCTGTGGAAGGAGAATTATGGACCCGGTCAAGAACCTCCTCTTCTATAGCCACTGTTTCCTTTCTTCTTTGAAGTCACAAGCGATGCTTTGGTTTTAGAAAAGTTCCCGCTTCTCGCAGTTGATGTGCGGCAGTAAAGTTCTGTGATAAGGCAAATGTCTCCTAGGGTAAAACTCAGCATAAAGATCTCGTGCCCTTTTCGCATTTCCCCAAGCAGTGCCATAAACGTAATGCATCTCTTTTAGTTCTCTTAAGAAAGGAGAAGATTTTTATAATATGCCGTAAAACTGAAAGGCCTTCCAGCAAACGGAAAATTTGACTATATGGTGATAGCTAAGACAGATAGCCGGAACCACAAAGTCACAAACTGCTATAAAATATGCGATGGAATCCTTTACCATTTAAGTAACAGAATACAAGCAATGTTCCAAAATGCACAGGAAACAAAACATAGGCGATTTTCCACTGCAGAAGGAGGAACAAGAATCTGTGTGACAGAATGTTATTTAACCGGACACGGCGATTGAAAAACGTTAATGTCCTCTAGTTCGATAACAAAACCTTTACGGACACACATTCACTGTAAGAAAATACTCAAATAGAACCCATTAATCACACTTTAAAATTATTCGGCGTTATTCTTACTCACCTTGTATAAAAAGAAAAAGAAGCCTTCCAATGGAATGGGCTTCAGAGGTTATTCTCAGAGAATTCAAGATATTATTTTGTCATGTAAACATATTTGTTACAACTGGCGTTTTACACAAAATTTTGAGAGTAATCACAGTGCTTTCGAAAAGTGTTGCATATAAAGGGTAATGACGTACGTCCGGTATTTTACCGGACGTTTCCTTTTTGAGTTATGCTGTACATACATGCGTGCGCACCCACACAAAAATACACACGCACACACAGACACACACCACGTGAACCTTTCCTAATTTTTTTTATTTCCTCTCTCTCTCTCTCTGTGTCTCCCCCCCCCCCCCCCCCCCCATTTTATTCAACAGATTCAGGAGGCTTCAAAACGTATATTTGCGCTGAAAGAATTTTTGGGTAAAATGCAACATTTCTTCCTACTATGTACTCGTACATTGTAGAGAAAGTAAAAATTGACAAGGGGTTTTCCAGAGTATTGGAGAAGTGTCCGGCGACGGCGTGTTTGTAGAAGTTCGAGAAAGGTCCATGTTGATATGGTCAGTAATACCCCAATTATGATGTATACTCAAAATAGAACATATTCTGACGTCGGGCTCGGCATTCAACAAAGGGACAGGTCCAAGCTATTTCGCACCACAAGCCGTGCCGGCGAGCGGGCAAAGACATTCAGGGCCGGGCTGGCTCACGCGACTGCTGTGTGTACGTGACTTAACAATCGAGGCGGAGAAACAAAGGGGATATCGAGAAAGTTCTCGAGACTATAAGTATGTCATTACCGGCGCGTGTGTGTGGAACTCCAGAAAGGTCCGCGTGACGACATCCTAGTATATAAGGAGGCCAGAGAGTGAGTTCTGAGAGCTACAGTTGCAGACACGAGTCAGTCAATGGGTCAGCGACTGCAAGACAGCTGTGCGCCTTAAGAAGATTCAACAAGCGTCGCGACTGATTATATCATCGTAATTAGTGCATGAGAGACAGAAGATGTGAAGAAAGACACTAAAAGGACTGAACAAGGTTATGGGAAGTAAAAATTGTTAGTTGTGATACCCCAAAAGACTGAAGACAGTATTGACGAGAATAAACCTGTGTACTTGCGGTAAAATTTTAGAAGATAATGAAGTGATTAAAAAGTAACCGGACTGATTTTTATCATTTTGTCACAATATGTAATACTGTTCTTGATTTTGTTCGACAAAAGAATACGTATTTTGTGCATGTTGCTTTTATCTACAGGTTGCCCGTTACCGCCAGCAGGAAAGTAAGTATAGATAAGTTCTCAAACAGAAGAAAACACGAAAGGTGCAGAATCAATGAAACTGCCGTTAGCTCAGTGACAGCCGATAAAGGAAACTCATTACCTTTAAATTGAGCAACTGCTCAACATGGCAAAAACGTAATCGAGCAGCTGTCGGTGAGTGGCCCACATAGTGGAACTTGCCACTTTTTTGTATTTTGTTAAATGCACAGTTTCTTCTCGCTATCTCTACTTCCTTCCCTACTGTATTTTCTTACCCTCTCGGCCTGCTTTTTCGTCTCTCTCTCTCTCTCTCTCTCTCTTTCTCTGTTCCAAGCACTATCCATTCATCCTACCTCTCTCTCCCTTTCCATTCTCGCTTACTCCCTTACCATCTCCTACCCCGCCCTCAGCCCTTTCTATCTCCTCTTTGTACAATATTAACTGTTGCCAAATGTAATAGTGTTTCTGTAATTTTCATATTATATTGCCATTTAACAATGAAATAAAGGTATTAACTATTTATATCATAAATGTATTTATTTTGGTATTATTGTGGTATCTGTTCTCTGTTCTTTTTTCTTTTTCAAAAATCAAAATCCATGCAAAGGTAGTCTAATTCACCCCGTCATCATCCTTCCAAACCATCTCACCGGTTGTTCTACGTGGACCCTCCCCGTCCTTTACTTTAGCCATATTTGATTGCAGTCGTTGGTATTAAACTAATGGCGCTCGACCTGTAATGGACAAATATCAGGGGATATATCAGGAATGGTTCACTTCATAAAATGTATTAGACAGATTGTGTTTTGACGATATCCATATTTTTGTGTAGTAAAATTTGGTTGACTCTTGTGGTTTACCAGATGCGCAAAAATAACTTAGACTGCAATGGACTTCTGAGAACATTTCCAGAAAATTTAAGATATACATTTAATTTATCATAAACATGTTTTAAACATTTTATTAGTATTTTGAACAAAATCGTTAGTCATTTTTGAGAAAATCAAAATTTTCGAAAAATGTTCGATATCAAAGGTTGTCTGCGACGAGGGAATTTTTTAAAATATTTATGTCGTATCCTTGTAGGATACTGAACGTTAATACCAAGTTTGGCATTTAACTTACTTTTTGTTTTCGAGTCACACACACACACACACACACACACACACACACACACACACACACACACACACACACACACACACACACACACACACACACACAAACGCACGCACAGCCACAGAAACACACATACAGACAACAAGCGCGCGTGTATACAGGGTGGAAGGGAAGTCATTACATTGCTTCTAATATGTGCTTCATAGAAGCATTACAAACAAAAAAGTCGAATGGCAATTTGTTCTTTAATCAGCCGATTTCGAAAAAATAAATGGTTTTTGCTCCAAAGCGGATGCGTAATTCCACAAGAACGTGCGAAGATAGTTTGTTACTTGTAAGATGCGGTAGTGTACTTATTTCTGACATAGCTTCGGTAGTAATTATGGGACATCACATAGGGTTTCGAAATAATTAATCACTTAGACGTGAAGGAATATCCCGAACGGTTTTTTCAAATGCGAGGTGTGTCGACAACGTTGCGTTGAGGTTGGTCAGGGAACTGACCTGGTTTCGGAATGTAAACAGGTCGACCACTTTCCCTTTCGTCTATGTTTTGGCAGGTAACGGTTGTGATTGTCCTACGTTCGTACAGTAAACATAGAAGGAGATGTTCACGAGAGACGTGGTAGCAGTAGCTCCTATTAAAACTATATGATAACAGTTATATGGTAAAATATTTCTTAAGAAAGTTTCATTTCTTTACGTGCGAATATCTCATATTTTAACTACAGCGTGCTATGGAACGCTAAATGTTTATCCATTTGTTCCTTACAAGCTTCAAACACACTAAAAATATGTACTAGCATGTGGCTTGAAATCACTTAAAGGAAACTATTTCTACACATTATTTACTTTGATTAACGTGAAACGGGTAAAATATTAGTTTATATGAATGCTTTGTAGAAGTCTGATGTGCTACATTCACATGACTTTCTCTACACCTGTACTAACGAGTCTTACAAACTCTTATTCCTCTATCTTCTTCATGTAAGTCGAGATAAAAATATTCTGAAACCATCTTTTGCTAATTTTCTTGTAGGTGCAAGGGGAATACGAAAATGCAGTAGGCTTTGAGCGATAGTCAAATCTTTTAAAGCTTTCAGATTCAATTCTATTTGCACGATCAAGAGATAAAAAAGTGAATAACAACTTTTCATTTGAGAAAAGTTATGCATTGTACACTGACACAAATAACAATGAATATTTCTGAAATTGCTCTCTGCACAAAAAAAAATGGATTTTGACATAACTTGTATGTTTTAACGACAGGTACATTTTTGTACAGTAAAATATAGTCTGTTAGGTTTACGGTTGCCATCAAAGGTACATAGGCTGTAGCCAGATAATTCAAAATATACGTTGCATTTACCATAACATATATTAAACATGTGGCATTTTAATCAAACTAAGCCATTTTTGAGAAAATCAATATTTTCGAAAAATTGTCCATGTAAAGGGTAATTCAGGGAGGAGGAATTTACTTTTAAGTCTTCGTGTCGCATGCGTGAAAGACATTAAACTAAAGTACTATCTTTGGTTTTTAACCATCTTTTCGTTTTAGTTATACTGTTCACACACACACGCACACACATACACATACACATACACATGGAATGTTTGGGTCGAATACCATACTTCCCTTACTTACTATATATAGAGGAAGTAAAATCTCTGTCCTAAGATAGTACATATCAGTTATTTTTTAATTAAGCTCATTCTGAATATGAAAGCATCTCATCCTTGAAAATGTTAGTTTTGTAGTATCTATGTAAACAAGGCTGAAACAGGATGGTCACGATAGAAGGCTGTTTCTGCAAGTTTCCTGCCGCCCCAAACTTCACACCAACGCAACACTGGAATTACATCAATTTGCGGACTATCTCCCGACAGGACAAGCCGACTTTATGTCTCCACAGACCAAATTTGGAGACGCCCAGTTATTGATCTTTCTCGATATTACAAGGCAGTTGGAGTGAGGTTTTCCCTAGCTTTTATTTCAGCTACTAAACCTTAATGTATTTCTGAGCCCGTTTTAGAAAGGTATACCGAAATATTTCATACAACTTTCATTTTAAGAAAAGTTTAAATATGTTATTTCACGGTCTACCAATCTCGTGTAATTTGAATGGATGCAGGCCTCGTCAAATGGAAAATTATAAACAACGGTCCAACTCTTCAGAACTAAGAGCGTATGTTTACATTAACGCTTTGGAATAAGAGTAACCATTAGCATTTGTTATTATAGAAGCAATGACTTCTTAAAACAACGACAAAATCGACAAAAGTATTTTATACGAACACTGTGAGCATAGGTTGTATGGAATATAAGCTGCTCTGCTGTCATCGATCTATGTGGTAACTAAGTTGAATAAGGAATACTAGGTTGCGACAAATCCCAATTTTTTTCTGAAAAAAAGATGTAAATGTAAGCAATTTCAACTTCTATTTTCTAAGAAAAACGTTTACAGTCGGTCAATACAGCATGCAAGGGATCCCGGGTTCGATTCCCGTCTGGACGTTGGGAAATTTGTTTCAGCCAGAGCCAAGATATTCCCATCCTCCCCAGAGTTTGGAAGTATGAATGAGAAGGCGGATGTGTGTGTGTGTGCGTGCGTGCATGTGTGCGTGTGTGAGAGAGAGAGATCCAATGTACAAAAAACCCAAAGACCCAATATACGAGTTAACTCCACTGCCTATAGGAACAATTAAACAAAACGTTTCCATACTGTAATCGACTACACATGCACATTATGCCGAGGTATCAATTGGCGCCGAGGGCGACCGGTAAGAGATAAGTAGCGCTCTCGCCCTGCAAAAATACCGGAAATCGTATCAAAAGAGAACCAGAAACTTCTGGAAGTTTCCCTTCTCTCCACCTGCTGAACATTTAGAAAGCCTCTGGAAAATTCCAGTGGTTACATAAGCGAGTGTTGCCGCGAGTGAGTTTGCGAATTGTTGAGTGCATTTCTCATGCGACATCAAGTGCAGTTCTACAAGCAGTTTGTGACGCAGTGAGCTGCTTCCACAAAGGATTAGAGATTTCTTTTGTTGGATTCCCCAATGAGTGACTCATCCGAAGAAGAGGCTGCAAAGAAAAGCTGAAGTGAAAGGGAAAGTTGAACTATAGTTGCGGGTTAAAGGAGGAGCTGGTCAACACAACATCCAATCAGTGCCTTGCCTTGCGGTGTTGTATAAGTTAAACACGATATGACCTCACGCTATAAAGCCAAAAAAATTATTTGGGCAACAGGAAAGAAAATAATACGATCATAAACTGGTCCGCTATTAACCGCCATTAAATTTTGTGTCTGCCATTGATAACAATGTGCTGAACAAAGTCATAGTGAAAGTTGAACTAGACCATTGGTGAAGTGAAAACAGTGCATTAAAAATTGGACAAAATTACAATATATAATTTATTCACTATTCTTGACATTTTATTTCATTGCATGTACGCTGTTCTACTGTAATTTTATTTCAAGGATTTCTATTTATCAGAATACATTTTAAAAGTTGTAAAATCTGCGTCTTGTAAGTCTTAGGGGGCATCAGTTACCCACACGGGGAGGATAATCAAAGAAGTAAAATCTGTGTATTGATGCCGATTGGATTTGTTTTAACCAACTATACCAATTTTTTCTTGTTTTTAATACTTCAGTTATTTATTATGGCTAGTTCCCAAGTGTTTACAAAAATGAACATGATCAGTTAGGAAATTGATACCAATTTAAACAAACAAAACAAGATGGAACCATTATTTCCCTCTCCATAGACATTTATTTTAAATTTAATTTACAGTATGCTATTTATTTTCAATAAAGGAAATTATGCCTTAAGCATTTATAATGCCAGGGTTCTTAAGTTGAACCACAGCATTTTTAGAAGAGTTTTCAAATCCTTTATTTTAAAGCTGTGGCAGGTTTCATGCTATTACACTTAAAGATGCTTTTGTACTGACTGATTCTTTCCAAATGATTGCAACATGGATTTTAATACTGCTGCACAATTTGTGTCTGAATAATTTACCAGGTCTGCAGAATCAGAACTCTCAACTTCCGTCAACTTTTGTTTCAACCTGTTGTACTTATTATGCTTCGTGCAATGCTTTCCCAAAATTACAATGTTTTAGAGTAACAAGATTATAGTCATGCATACGTGAGCTTCTTTTGTCCAAACATTGTCTGTATAATTTCTTAAGACAATCCTGACACTGTATTGCATTGAAATGAAAGTACCTTCACAAACCATTTTGCACAAAATATAAACTGCATCAAAATAACGGGTTTTCTTAAACTTCTCCTTTAGTTATTCTATGGAATTCCATTGTTCATTTGTTACTCTTATTTTAAATATGGCGCATTATCTTCCTTTGTCAGCTGCACGTAGTACAATGAATACAAAAGGTAGATCCAACCTATCCAAACACGAAACTTATTTATTTCGTGGTAGCCAAACCCTTTTGGAATAATCAATAATCCTGAATTGGGAATTCCAATAAATCTATAAAGCTGTCACGCCTTGTTGTTTGCTTCCGTATATTTACAAATCAATAAAGCAAAGAGTTGGTTTCAAGTTGAATTCCTCTATGACTTTTGCAAATTTCTTCTGCATCAGCAAGCAGTTTTACCTGGCAATAGCAATGGAAACTACAGCTTCGAATGAAATTATACCTCATTTTCTATTTGCAATCCTTTTTCAAACTAACAACCTTCAAAAGATCTGCGTGTTTCTAATTACGCGTAATTCAAGATCGAACAACCATAGGACATCAGTCTAACTTAATTTTGCGATACTCCTCTGTTCACCCTACAATTTTGTGTGTTGGGGTGGTCGTACTTTACGGCAACACAGTCCTAACAGACTGGATGGGATAGACAAACCGATAAACATCACAGAGAGATGAGTTAAACGAGGTGTCCCTTCCAAAGGCATTGGTTTTACATCGTCTTTAAACTGCTTGAAATATTAAAGCAAAAACAGTGTTCATGGCTTTTTTTTTTTCTCTATACCAACGTGCATAAATGTAAAACAAAAGTTACCATCTGTTTCCGTTTGTGTAAGGTTTTTAGACTAAATCTCTGGCGGGCATTAAGATCAGCACACTGGTGATGCAAAAACTAAGATTACGAAAATTGGAAAAGATTAAAAATGTGCTATATTTACTAAAGGCTACCTGACGGTACTAATTTTGCGGCCGCATACATTCACAATGCTACTCTTTGTAATGCTTATAGATTTGGGTAAACGCTAATAAAGAAAACCTCTCTTTTGTTGATTTTTCACATTCCAGTACCCTCGAGCGTCACTGGAGTTAATTACCTTTACTTGTATTCTTCTCTTAATTAAGCTAATTCAGAAAGAGGGCATAAAAGTAGATACATTTTCTCCTTTCGTATGCTTTATTTTTCTTTCTCTGTTTCATTTCTGTTTGTATTTTTAATTTTGTCTTAGTATTTTTCGCAACTCCTATATTTATTGCATAAAACATTTTGTACCAGCATGAAAAAAGCGAAAATCAAGTGCAAACTTCAATCTTGCAGGAAAACTGTAGATTAACGGTGTGGTGAAGCTTAAGAGATGAGTGTTATTAATGTGGATGCCACAAAAACCTTCATCCTACTTCCCATACTTAGGATCCCGCTCCGAACAATTACAGCTGGCCAACATCAATTATGCATGGATCGACCCTGAGATGTAACGCAACGAAAGCTTGCCAACAAGAGCTGCGTGAGACTTCAGTATTACTCGGATAAAGTCGGGTTACCTCGCTCGATTAAAGGCCATATGTCACACACATCCACTCCCCGCATTGTGCCTGCCGTTCCCACTGTTTACTCCTCCCCTCTACTCATTCACTGCAATGTGCACTCCTCGAGATGTTAGATACTGGAGCCCGTAACGAAGACATTGTCGCCCTGCAACAGGCGTAATGGTACAGTACGAAAATAGTCTTCTGCACATCCTACTGATTGACAAGCTTTCGTTGCGCCAGCTCCAGTGCCTGTCGTCTGGAATAGCCGCTCCCGGTGACGCATGTTCCCAAAAATCCCCAGGGTGAAACATGGATTTTGAGCGCTGTATACAATCCTTACTTTCAAATGCACACTCTAGATGGCACTGCGCAACTCGTATGCCAATCATACAAGGTTGGCAGCACAATTGTTATACCCTTCTGTCTTAAAAGTAACATATTTAGTCCAAAACTTGATATATTATATCAGTTTCTACGTATAAAGGCCTTTACATAATATTATATTGGATAATTTGTACAGTATGAGTCCAATGTACGATGTCAATAAAACAGTACATTGGCTAATTGTATCTTATTTAATACGAAATTTGAAAGCTGTGGTTAACATTCTGTGAATCTTAACAGAAGCGAAGCGAACTAAACCTTTCAAGAGTATGTCGTATTCGTAAAACTCGCAAGATCTGAAAGACGTGCTAGAGCGTATGAGCAGTAAGAAGGAAGCGAATTTGTCACAAGTCCGTCGGTAAGTATGATGTATGTATTAAATAAACGTGTAATGCCCACAATTAAATCATGACATAACCTGAATTACAATATATCCGTATTATTTATTCATTTTCAAAGTAGAACTGTGTTGAGGACGCATGGTATGGACTTGACTAGTATTACTTAACTGTAGTTCGAATTTAGTATGCTTATGCATGATAAAATTAATAATAAATTGTTTGGTAACTTTACGTGAACTTCTAGTGAACAACAAAAGTCCATTTAGAACCCTATTTAGGCTTTATAGTTGTTAGAAAACTAGAATTGAAAGAATTTTCTTTTCCATTTTAATATTAAATTCAATTTTGCATTCTCTGACTTTCAGAACTGTGTACATAGCAAAATGGACTACTGGAGTGCATTTTCTTGCTCAGCACCTCCAGAAGTACATCTTTAGGACTATGGTACAGATTTCCTTCATTTATCATTTCAAGTAACTTATATTTAATACATATGCCACTTTGCTGTCATAACCCATGTCAGACTCATTGATACATCTTTCCTAAATTATCTTTTCTTCAGTTTCGTCACTGTGAGCGATTACTACATACAATCTGAAAATTGTTAGTACAGCATTATGACATGGCCTAGGAATACTTGCTAAGATTAAACTTCTTTGCAAATTCTACAAAATACTGTCATTTTATCAAGGAAATCATTTCAATTTCCAAACTTCAGTAAAGAAAGATGTGAAACATCTGCTATTGGATACTTCATAAGTTGTTGCAGCGTTTCAGTCTGCACTATCTTACAATTGCTGTATGTCAGCTGATACATGATACCTTCACAGAGAAAACAATTTCTTTGAAGAACTATTGAGATGAGATTAAAAATTCTGAAATAAAGAAGCAAGTTTGTGGCAAGTAAGTGAAGTTACAATGTTGAATTTACAAACTTAGAGTAGTTTTGATCTGTGTTGCTGCATAATGAACTTACAGTACTTACTGAGAATGAAGAGAGAATTTACTAAAAATAACAGGATATTCTATAGTTAATGATGGAACACTGATGATACATAGGATGAAGATGGGGCACCGGTGGAATGAGATGGCGGGGGCAACCGGAGAACCCGGGGGAAACCCACCCCAGCGCCGCTTTGTCCACCAAAAATTTCACATGCGGTTGCCTGAGATCGAAGCCGGGCCGCAGGCTCACTGTAAACAACCTACTAGCATAATATGAACAGTAAAGAACACTATTTCTCCACATCTGCAGCTCATTACAAGAAGAAAAAAAAGTGGCGTTATACTACACCTTGACCTTACGTCTGCATATACTTGCAAGGCTTTTTTTTATTATTTCTTTTCGGCTCTTGCTTCTAGCGGCAGTTGTTTGCACATTTGATGACCGTGCTGTACCTCTGACGTCATTCATACTCTGCGTTCAGTTAACCTGTATCGTATGAGAGCGCACATCCCTCCGGCCTCTAATGAGTTTAATGTATCCAAAGTTTACTTATATACGTACATACCTTTTCTCGCGCTCTATTGTGCATTACAATATCGATCCATCTGTACGGTACATGGTGTAGGGACAACTCTTCCTCTGGAGCCACATTCAGAATGCTAGCTGTGAAGAAACAGATGAAGGATGCAAATCATCATCTGCTAACTTTTCACGTTGCATTTCCCTCTCAATGATTTCATCCGGAGTTTGCTATGCTACGACTTTCTTAGCGGAGCATTACTTAAAGGAATAACTGAATTTCTTAACCGCAGGAAACAAAATTATGAGGCTCAGAATTCAATGAGAGGATTAAGACAGCGTCTACAGCTGCAAGAGCAACAATTAAATGTGACAATACCGTTAAATTCAATACTCCACACCACCGAGTATCCATTAGAGCGCGGGAGTCCTTGTTTATTGAAGGGTTTTGTCTTTGTTGCTTCTCTTAATCTCCGTTTTGGGCGAGGGAGGGAGATACATTCCCAAATGGAGTAATATGAAAGAAGCGACACGAAAAACAGGAATCGATACCGGCGGAGGTGCGGAAAGGGAGGGTTGTAGACCCTGAGACGGCACTGAAAAATAGAACCAGTGGGAGGCATCATTAGAGTCTCTTGAAGGATATGCTTAATGGATACTTATTATGAGGGAGAAGGGTCTCTAGTGTTTGCTCATGACATCACAAGATCTACTGTCAAAAGGAAGACGCCTCCAGTCATATCTCGTGATTTAACGTAAACACATGGGATCGTTATCTGCCATCAGCGAGTTAACGTCTCGGCTTCAGTGATTGATCGTGCATAACAATGATGGACTGCTCTCTTTACAAGTACCAGTTTCAAAATGACTACTGAAACTTAATTGTTATCTGCTGGGTTACATTATTTGCTGAATGCCTGTCAAGTTTGAAGAGGTGACCTGAAGTATTTATCGCTGGACTAAACTAAACTGTAAGTTTGATGCCCTAAATAGTCTCATAACAAATTTCTATAGGAGCTTGATTCCTCAAATGTTCGAGACAGCAGCGCTATAATTCCAGTAAGTACCTGACACAAGGGAACATCTGAAATAACTATTTTATTATTTTTCTTATTAAACAATGTATTATATTAATAAATGTGAATTTCTACAATCACGTGTTTTAATTGCACTGGCGAGTGCCATTCTTATCGTATAATTATTTTCACGTCCCATATAAATGAGGTACGACTTTTTAAGCAAGTATTGGTAACACTGGATCAAAAAGAAGTAATAATTTAAACCAGTTACAGTTCTCATTATTTGGAACGTATGTACCACCTTTTGCAGAGATATTTCAGGCTTTCCGAGAACATAAAACGCACAAACTGGCAACGTTGCCAAGAGCTACCGTCGGTAGCTGGAGTCCAGATTGGGTGTCTTGTTTTCAAAATCAGAAATGGGTCAGGGCGCAAACAGGTTGCACTTTGTCTACGGTGTAAGGTTCCTGAGCGCAGACAAACGTGTCGCTTATCTACACTCGGTTAGATGAACGTCTAATAATTGTATGTGTATCTTCCAATGATACATGTAGTTTTCAGTCAGCGACTGCGAAACGCTTTTTGGGCGATGATACTTCCATACTGTTAGTATAGGTGAATAACTACCTAGTTCAATTTGTCATTTTGCCAACACATTATAATACATTTTCGTCGTGTTTGTTTGGATTAATGCTAGACGAACACCTAATCGTTCAGGGATGCCGATTATCACACCAACGTTTTTTGATCTGGAACGTTTGCTATATATCCAAACACAGTACGTGTGCTAAACGGCATTCGAAAATCCAATGTTGGCGACATATCTCAGCGCTTTGTTTGCAGCTACTGCGTCGTTGCCTAAAATGGAGCGCAGTGAAAGACCCAGGCCAAGGGACTGGCGCTTACGGGCGTATCGTGGGCAATCAATAAGCATATGTGCTACGGAGAGTGGAATGGAGCACGTAGCACAGACAGGCGTCGGGTCACCACGTAAAAGGTGTCCATGAGTGGCTCATGTGTGGCAAATCCTCATGCAGGTTAAAATCACCTCTTCCCGCCTGGAGTCCCCGCAAGAGGTCAGCTAAGGCAGTACGCTGTCTTTAATTGTCTGCAACTGAGTGCCAGACAACGCTTCCCAATACTGCTGCACATCCACATAAGACAGTGTGCGGGTGGAAAACTCCGGCAGAGTACAAGCAGAGTTAGCACGCGCATCCGCCGCCTCGTCGGGAATACCCGCATGGCCTGGGGTCCATGTAAAAACAACCAAGTGAATAGCAAGAGCACATGAAGTGGCAAGCGTATCGAACAGTTCCAACCAATAATAACGCATATATTGCAAATGGTTGGTACCACAAAAAGTTATTGAAAATAAATGGTGTTCTAAAGGGAACTACATTTTTTGTAGCACCCTTCTGTATGTATCAACCTTTGCTAGTTATACAAAATTATACATAATTCCATGTGAATGAAGAGGGCTTTAAAGGCTTTGCTTTTGCTACTTGCAACATCCTGAATTTAGATATTATTTGATAACTATTACCTTTTGGATTATGTTGTTCACACAGGCACACTCAAAACATATATACCCGATAAAACCTCGCATCAGACTTTTGGACGGAATGCGATGCCTCCTCTACCTACAAGGTATGTTGTAAAGAAATTATGTGGAGTAGTAGATTCCTAGAAAGTAAAATATTTTGGACACACCTTAAACCAGTGATGTCCAACCTTGTCTCTTTGGAGACGGTTATGTAATTAGCTGCTGCTTCCCCACCTCCGACCTTCAGCATTAACAGACATTATTTTTTGTTTGAATTTGCCAATTCTTATAATTTTCTCAAATAGAAAATATGTCATTAGCCTTTTTTATCTATTGGCCTAACAAAGAGAATGGAGTTTCAAAGGCAACGCATAGCAATCATCTCTTAAAACATTTCACTATTGCTTAAAGGCTGTTGTATTCCCATATTCCCCTTGCACCAACAAGAAAATTAGCAATAAAATAGTTTCTCAAAATACTTGTGTCGATTAAAATGTAGTAGATAGAGAAATAAACATTTTCAATAATAGTGAGTATAGCTCTACATATATTTGCGAACAGAGTTTCTCTAAATTGAGTTATATTAAAAGTCTGTACCCCAATAGTTACGCGACGATCACTTGGTGAATGTTCTAAGGCTATGTAGATCGACCTTGTCGCCAAATATTGATAAGAATTCTTAACCGTAAACAGTACTGGAAAAGTCACTAATAAGATTTGAAAGTACTTTCGTAAATCAAACGCAACGCACTTGTAACCAAACCGTCACTGCAGCACAGTGCTCTTCCGAGTGAGTGGCACAGTTCGCATTAAATAGAAGGCGGTAAATCCAACCTCCCCTCTTACGCAAACGTTCGATATCGCTACTTTAAACTATTACAACTTTGGAGTTATAAAATCTAGTTTCATAAAATATACTGCCTGTGATGGAAGCCAAATCACTGTTTTTCATTGTGTTCTTCAAAAAAGCCTGCAAGCTACGTCACAGCATTCGCTGACTGTGGGAGTTGTTTGGAGAAAATGAGACGAGTTCTGGAACGGTAACGAAGTGGGTCGGACAGTCCAATGAAGGCTGTGAACCAGTTAATTGTCTCATTCGATTAGGAACAATTGGATCACCCTCCTGAAGTCCTGACTCGATTTCAGTTCCTTGATGGCAAATATTTCGTTACAGACGATGACGTGAAAGAAGTGCAGACATGGTTACCAACACAGGGATACAATGAAGTCTTCCGTTACCACATACGCCTCAATAAAGGCGAGAACTGAGGTGCCTAAAATCATGTGAACATAAAACAATAACATATTTTTCAAGTTCCATTCCTTTGAATATGTGCCTCTCCATTTTAGTAAGGACTTGTGCATTTAAGAGATCAAATTCCCTGACGTTTTGTAATGATATCTGCAACGACTTTGTTATTGCAAGCTCTACCACCCTACGATTACTGAAGTACTTCTTTCATTTAGCTTTACTTGTAATATTAATGGAAATAACGATTACAAACTTCACGTTGCGTATTCCTTTCCTTCACAGATGATAACTAAGGGAAGGTTTGTAAGGAAATGAAAGAAAACCACTATATTGCCAAGGATTGTGATTGATGGAATTAATATAACATTTATGTGCATGTTTAGTTGTTTAATAACGTAACTATATTAATAACAAGTATTGTAGAAAATGCAGCTACATTAATAAATATGTTGAATGGATAAAGTAATCTAATTCATATTAAGTATTGAGGGTAATGGACAGTGTATTTTAAATATTTACAGTTTTGTCCAAAGGAACTGCCAAAACACATTGTAATCAATAACTTTAATGTAGGACTTTTACGAAATACATAGACACAAAACCGGACATGAAGCATTGCCTTAGAACGCCTTTCTGGAATACAGTTTGGAAACCATAATGCACACATGCACCCGAATGCACACATTCAATATATTACAAATGATGCCTCTCTAACAACTGCATTTAAGGATAAGTGGTAGCATAAGAATGTTACCCGAGTGTCATTGCACTGTTGACCTGAAGGAGCAGCAGCTACCGGTATTGCACATGCTGAACACCTAAGGTGTAAGAAAAACGCGCTCCCACCAGGGGCGTAGCGTCAATGGATGTGAGAGATGTATTGCATACCCTGCAATTTTCCTCAAACTCATTGAAGAATTGGTGTTCTTTATAATTTGTGATATACAATCGTTTTACTGTCCTTAAAACTCAAGTTGTCCCAAACATTATAATTTGAATTAGCACCACTCTGCAGTAGTACGTTTTAAAACAGAATTTTGGTCAAAGACATCAGTCGTCAGCTGCAGGTCATCGGTGTTGCACGCTTGAGCCAAGGTACTTATCGAGGTAGGCTACATCTTGTGTTAAGAATCGAGCTAACATAATTGCATTTATAGTCGAGAACAGGGAGTAATTTGTAATTTGTTTTGCTTCTTGTGTGTGTGCTCTTTAATTGTGATCATTTGAGCATGACTTAGACACTTGTCTACTTACTATTAAAACAAATGTGTGTTAAGATTTGCGCGGATTCTTATACAAAGGTGTATATCCGAGAGGTCACGAAATTAATCACAGCTGGAGCAGTAAATACTCTTCGTTTCCGTAACATTGTTACAACGAAAACAAAGAAACTTGTGTAACGAAGAAGCCCAACGAAAGAAGCTTCCAAACATTAACATTTCTCTAAAAATCAATATGCAATTAAACCAGATTTACCAAAGGTCCACTCAGTTTTACGACAACATTAAATGTGAAAGCATTTCAACACCAAAGTTTGTGAAAGTGAACCCTGGTGTACATCCGTAAAACTATAAACATCTTTATCTTATTTTTTTCAAATAAAAAGTGCGTCTGGAATTCCACCGGTTAGGAATATTTAAATAAAACTAGCTGTACAACCACATAATTCTAAAGATTGACCTTGAGCTTTATTGCTTATGATTGCAAACACCAATCGAATTGGAAATTGTAATCTTTTAAATTTAAATGGTATGTCGGTCGGGATCATGGGAATTCGAGGAATGAGGACATCTCGCCTTTGAAAGGCCCAGTTAATATCGTTGCTTCCACTAAGTTGTTCTTAACTGCGAGCCTCTTGCCGTTACAGGGCTTTAGTTGATTAACATTACGCAACATAATAGCCACAACTATTTTCAATTTTAAGTGTGTAGTGGCATTCTTGGCAGATCAAGAGAGTTCAAAAACTCCGATGGGTAATTAACTTCATCTGCTTCCATAACTGTCTATCAATTTATATATAATTTCCTCACATTAAATGCTGAATTGTATACAGTTATTAAGTTGATAGACATCTTTATTCTTCGCGGCAAGGGCAGCTCGTTCATTGATCTAGTCGTGATTCCAATAATTAATTTGAATTTTAAGAAATACTTTTTCGGTAAGTTCTTCTTCTGATGTTACTAAATTGCAAAAATGACATTCGTCTGGTCTCATTTATTGGCAGCTGTCCGTTTCCAATGTATAGTAACTGTTGTGAGAACACCTCGACTGATTTATCGTTTTGAAGCTGGACACGCATATTCGTAGCCAACTGTAATGTACGTGTCGCCACAATGTTGAATATTTTATGCAAGCATTTATTTCGTCCGCTGGTGTCGATCGAGAAATCACAGGCAGTGTTTGTCTAAAATCTCCTACGAGCAATATCAATGCATTTCCGAATGGTTGAATGTTTCCATGCAAATCTTATAACGATCTATCCATAGCTTCAAGGGATTTTTTATGTACCAATGGCATCTTGAGAGCTGAATGAGCAGTCCTTCCACCTGGTAACGTTGCGTTGAGGTTGGTCAGGGAATTGACCTGGTTTGTGGATGTAAACAACTTTCGTTTTCGGCAATGTTTTGGGAGCTAACGCTTGTGATTGGCCTACACTGTCACAGTAAACACGGAAGGACAAGGCAAGGTATGAGTTTGTTTTTCAAAACACACCGTTACGCTGTGTGTGCCAGGTTGTTTCAATAAAACTGAAATATCTCCATAGGAAATGATCGAAGAAAAAAACGTAAGATACGAAATGGGTTCCAAATATCGATATCTACCACTGGTTTAAATTAATGTAATGACTTCGCTTCCACCGGGTATATATTAACAAATAATTTGTGTTTAGCATTAAATTCACAGCAGCATCAATGCCTGAAACAAGCAATACATATTTTAAACACATAACAGCATTACAAGCCTAGGCAGAGAGACGCTTTAAATTGCTAGAAAAGAACACTACAAATGCCAGATATACAACTATGTAAATCCTTTGTCAACGACGTTAGTTAAGCAGGTGCAAGAACAGAAGAACAAAATCATAACTGTCAAATCCTTCAAAATAAAGTGACAATTATAACAGTGCACTAAGTCCACAACGAGCACTGCTGCATAGAAATATAATCCAGCACGTAGTAAAAACGTAAAATTCTTGTAAACAAAAATAATAAAGAAAAGGGTGCGGCCTTCGCTCCGAAACTAATCCCTAAAAAACTACAGTGACTGAAGAGGGGTAGTAAATCCTTGGAACAGACGTAGGATGAAATAAACCCTTAAATCCCCTTTTCTTTCCATTCCAGGAAGGAGTTTCTGTTCAGGCGTGACGCAGCATGACATTTGAGGACAGAGGGGGTTCGCCGTGAGGATTATGCGACATTTTCTGCTTCTTTTTTTTTTTTTTAAGATAAAAAGGAACACCTTGTATACAATGCTTTGGATGTAGCTCGATTTGCAGAGTAAAATGACTTCTGCGTTACCAAAGATAAAATATAGCAGTACCAAATTTACCTGGTATTTGAATAAATGTATACGACATTCAAACGTTTCTACTAAATATCTATATAACTATAGGAGTGCACACTCAGACATCCATGCTCGAGTGCCATTTATGAAAATTGCCTCTTACTTTATATTAACGTTCGATTGCCTCTAGTAATTTGAAGGCCACAAATAGTTGTTAACATTGCGATTTGTTGGGCAACTATTCAAACAAGAGTCTGTACTTTTACGGTTTTATATGTAAATATATGACATTTTCTGCATTTTTGTTTGTCCTTAAGATTTTTTTTTTTTTTTTGCTTTACTGATCTGCCGCTGGTGTACATAATTGTTTATTGCATTGCCAGGTATTATTGACAAAGGCCTCTTCAAACTTGAAAAATAAATGCATTTTTGTGTTACTGCACGGAAGTTGGAGAGATACTAACCTGGCACCTCTATGGTCTTGTACATACAAACGTGAATTCGACCATAAACCAGCTACCGAACATTCGCCATGCCTAAGAGATACCTCTGAAAGTTTAGTTTCATTTCGGAAACCACAATCTATGAAAAAAATAGTTGATTTTGTATTTCCTAAGCATTTACTAGCTTTTGTTATATTTAAACCTAATATTTGGTATGCTATGGTGTATATACAAATTATATTCCAAACAAATTTTAAGTTTAGACCATATTTTATACTTAAATCCTGTATTATGCCTAATTTTAAATAAAATTAAGGGAAAGGTCAAATCCATTATATCACTAAAGACAGAAATAAAATACTTAACTTCGCGACCAAAAATCAATGATGCTATATAATAAAACTTGACTTAGTAAGAAAGCAAAACAGTGACCACTACAAACGTGTATAGAGGTCTTAAATTATCTGTCATTTACAGTTGCATCCACACTAATGCTATGGCAAGAACGCACTTGCAGGTTTCGTTGGTGCTCAAGTGTTCATTTGTCTCTGAAATGAGTTGCAACACCGATCTATAATGTTAGTGGATCATTATGGACCCTTTAAACTATAGGTCAGATCTCGGACCTGTAAAAAGTTAGCCATTATTGCCTTCATCATGTGGTTTCCTCTTAAAATATGCCATCCTCAGGTACAAGTAAATAAAAATATTGATGTATGAATTACTGTCGATTGACGTGTGTAGACAATTATACGAGTAGTTCTATTCCGGAAACTGTTGCATTTCTATGCTGTTCTTCATTATCGACTCCTTGAATATAATGTCTTGGTCAGATGATCTGATTTAATTTCTATCAAGACCGAAGATTTTTAGATAGAGCTCTAGTCCTTGTTAGGAATATGATAACATAGAATTTCAAGTGGATGACTGCATGAAGTATGGTCTTATCAGCTGATATCCTTTGCTTTCACGAAACAGCTTTTCGGATGAGAGAGGGGAACATATTCAGCCCTGAAATGTACAGAGTATAGAATAATAATACGCGTGAGTCCTAGCATTGCACAAATGAGGGTGCAATACATAAATATGCCTCAAGGTAATTCTTTAGACACTGTGAAGCAAGGTTTCTGGGACATAATTTCCCTAATGTTATCCGTGCTATGGACTGTAGTCACGCGAAAATTCAGTCTGGCGGAAATGTTCAGAAACAGGAAAGGTTACTTTTCTACTAAAAGCCAGGCAGTTTGTGATGTAAATATGAGGAACTGCGTCTATGACTATGCTATTAATGCTGACAATATTTTGTCCCTTTCAGAGAAAAAACGTACATCTAGTTCTTGTTCTCCATTTTGGCTTTGTCAACAAAATCAGAAGTGACTGGCCCCGTAGCTCAGCCGGGGGAGAACCTGCCTGCTGTACGAGGGGTCCCGGGTTCGATTCCCAGCTGAGGAGTGGACATTTTTCTATAGCCAGGATTATTTCCTGTTCTCCCCAGAGTGTGGAAGTATGAACGCGTGTGTATGTGATCTACCGTACTGCAAACTCAAAGACGGGACAAAACAATAATAACAAAACAAAGTAAAACGGGTTTTAGCAGCACGACCATTGAAGCTGAATGGAACAATTAAAATAAATCAGAAGTACAATCCTGGACCTGTGGCGTAGTTGTTTATTGCAGTGACATGATACATCTGTGATGTATCATGTGAAGATGTGAAGGAACATTGAAAGAATTGTAAGACAAAAATTGTAAATACTTGGATCAGATCGTGTGGTTCAGGAGTACTGGAACGAAAATCAGTATTGAAATCACCACCTCTAATAGTGTTAGAGGTGGTGATCACGGTAAACGTGTGGAGTTTCTATAGCTTTTGAACAACTGACTATCATGTTCTTTTGCTCTATTCCCAACGAAATGTGTAATGAAGCTATTTCTGCATAGATTTATCTCAATTAACATGAAGTAGATAGAAAAATAAGCTTTCGGAAGAAGTTTGTCGAAGCTATATAAAAATAAATGATACATTTGTAAAGTCGTGTGAATGTAACACATCAGAGTTTTTATTAACAATTTTTGAGGAAGAAATAACGTGAGTATAAGTCTTGTCATTAACAAACACCTTTGTCTCCCATCGCTTGCAATATCCCGATATAGTTCTGCATTACTTTCTACTTGGAGATTAATAGTTCATTCTCAAAGTGTGCGCAATCCCTATATATAAGGAAAAAAGTTTTCATGCAATCCATTCAAGTCTTCCTTTCATGCGCATACGTTCTCGGCGGGATATTCCATTCGGCCCCAGTTCTGTTGTTCTCTTGCCGAATCTCGGTAGCTGAAATTCTATAATTTCACGCCCGATGTAATCCTGCAGCGTGCGAGGATTTGTTTCAGTTACAAAAAGCTACAACATGTCTGTGCTCGCTCTCTCTTCAACTACGCAGTGGTTGCCGGAGAACGAACAGGGCAACTGAAGGCTTGAAGAGGTCGCTAGGAAATGACCCCACAGCAACATCAGAATTGCAGCTTTAAGGGCACACGCGGTGGTTACATTTACATTAACTATGTATACGTTTAAAGCTATGACGTATGCATTGCTTCAAGCTTGATATACATATTTTCATAAATAAGTAACAGTGCTATCCTAATCAAGTATATTTCTAAAATAACAAGTCTCTTGTTATAACTTTCTCAATTAATTGGGACTTCGTTGATAGGTTTTTATATCATTTTCATTTTTCTCTATATTTTGGTAGTAATATTTAATTAAACACAATGTTATGAAAATGTTTTGCTCAGCATTCTTAAATGCATCTAATTTATTTTTCCTCTAACGTAAACGAACGGTAATGACTTCTGCACTTATGGTTTATCATTTAAAAAATGTATCTAATGTGTTAATCAACTATATTAACTATAAAATCCTGTATTGCTAAAGATTCGAAATTACACCGAACCTATTTTCATACTAACTTTCATAAACTATGGCAATTGCAAAACCCAATGCTGTATATTACAAAATTCCACACGTTATAACATTCCGAAATACATCGAAATCACTTCCACACTAACTTAACTGTATAAAACCTTTATTATTTAACATTCCGAAGTGTATTCATCCCATTTCACATAAATGGTTGGTAGAACAACTGACAAGCCAAGTATATTCTTTAATATTCCGAAATGCGTCGAAGCTATTTTGATACTAATTTACGCACGCTATAGTAATTGCAAGATCCTTTATTATTTAATATTCTAAAAGTACCGAATCTATTTTCACGCTAACTTTGCCAAATTATGTTAAACGTTATTTAATATTTCAAAAGTTACTTATCTATCTTCAAACTAATCAGCATAAATAAACTAGCGTTAAATGTTTAAACATATGCCACCTTATAACAGAAATATATGAGGTATAGGAGGTTCTATTTCAAAATGTACCTACCCAGGTTTCACAGCTATGTAGGATGTAAATAAACCGGAATTAAGTATTTGAGGTGTATGCAAAACAAAACATTGAAAACTGTTTATAGCATATGAGTCTGAAAATCATAACCCTTCCTGTATATTCAAATCAAAATGTTTTTACTGGTTTTCTTCTTTAAAGTAGCCTATATAATTTGCTTTGTTTTGTTTGATTGTTGCACATTAAAGGTGGATTTACACATGATGTATTCAGTTATAAGTTACATATAATAGTCTTATCTCAGCCCAATGAAACAATGCAGTAACTAGTGACCCCAAACATGGGGCTGGTTAGAGAGAAGTGGGCTACTGTATTGCCCGGGTATAATCCGATAAATTTCTTCGTCCGGAGCTATGTAACACATAACTACTGAATGTTCACATTTTGAGAGCACATATTCAAACTTGACTTGACCAAACACTCCAAGAGTTTTCAACGTAGTACGCCTAAATATGGACCCAGAATTGTGGGATTCATCGAAACAGGAGGAAGCCGCTTCAAGAAATGTTTATAGTATCACTTGGTCATTAGCAATGAATTCATAAAACTGAAATAAATAATTTAAGTAGCATGTTAAATGAATGATGTTCTATGTTTATTCTTAGTAATTCGTTTCCACATTATTTATAGCCGGTATTAATCACAGAAGTCTTTCACACTAATTTATATGTGGTGTTCGCTTCGAAACTAATACTACACGATACCAATGTATAACATTATAACAAACTATTGTGAATCACACCAAAGCTTTGCCTAACTTCAGGTTAACTAACCTATAGTTACGTTGCATTCATATTCACTGTGATAAACTGGTAGTTAGCGACAAGGGTTAGCAAACAAGAGTTTAGCCGAAGATAGTAATGTAGAGTTTTCGGGCGAAAAAGATACCTAGTGATGAAATATCTAATTAGTGTCATCCCCTAATTATTACCATAGTATTCGTGGAACAATGCGGGCATTGTTTATATCATATATTTATTTCTCTGGAGGCATTTCAGTTAAAATAATGACTGAAGGTGCATTAAGACTAGCCATTTACAACAGTGCTGTACTTCTTTGTTTCACTGTAGTATTTGTTCTTTTCTTTGTTTCTCGGTTGCTTTCTTACACCCTCCCACTCTGTGAAACAATGTCACAGACGCTAGAAAGCTGGCGGAAAAGGGAGCTTAAGAAATAATGGTGGAAAAAAGTGAAAAATCCGATATCTTGATCTCAGGCTTTGGTTACATAGTTGAATGAATATCTTCTCTGGGTATTGGGTATAGCCTGCAATCAGAGAGAACCTCAGTAATAGACGGATAGTAACGACAGTATACTTAGTGTCACTATCGGAAATCGAACCATCGATCTATCGGTTTCAGTGCTGCAGCAAACGTGTCTGATTCGCTCCTTGTATGAGAAGTTCATGTCTGTCACCACAAGCCATACAAGAAGTTTGTCGTCACATAACACTGTGTATGATTATTACTGCTGAGATACTCTGAAAAACAGCAACAATAGGAATACATTTACTGACCAACATTTTTAATCTAAAGAGGTACTTTTTAGACATGGTGAATGGCTTGAAGTTGCTCAGTGGTTTATAGTCGAGTTCACTTTTGTATTTATAAGACCAATGTGACATGGTTTCATTTAAATGGTCATATTACCTCTCAGAAAAACACGTATTGGAGCTCAGAGAATCCTCATTTAATCCATAAAGTTCCATTGCATGATGCCAAAATCGGTGCATCCAGAAAGTAAGTTTACGTATTTTTTAAAAAACAAAGAAAAATGTAGGATGAAAAACTTTATTTACAACGGGTACAGCAATGTTTGGGCTATTTTGCGACATAGTCATCACAGGAATTGAGACACTTGTAATATCGTGGGATCAACTTTTGTGTGTGTGTGTGTCTGTGTCTGTGTGTGTGTGTGTGTGTGTGTGTGTGTGTGTGCGTGCGTGCGTGACAGCGTGTGAACAGCGTAACTCAAAAACGAAAAGACTGTTAAAAACTAAAGTTGTGACACGAAAACTTTTCGAAAATTTTCATTTTCTGAAAAATGGCTCTACGATTTTGATTAAAATGCCAGATGTTTAAGATATTTTTATGGCGAATGAAATGTCTGTTTTGAACTTTCTAGCTATAGCCTATGTACCGAACGGGATGACTCAGGCGGTAACTTCTGTGACCCGCGTTCGCGGGTTCGATCCCCGTGGTGGACCTTCCTGATCCATGGGTTTTTTCGAAGGTTTCCCCGGATTGCCAGGCGATCCATTTCGTTATTTTCATTTAAATATTTAAATTTCATTTCACCCTTCATCCCGTTAGATTTCTTTCAGAGTTGGAAGCATCGGCGAGCGTCGCGATATCAGCCCGGTAGAGGGAACAAATGTGCCAGATTGAAAGGCCAGCCACTAGATTCCGGGCCTCCCATGGGAAAATACAAGCCCGAGGGGGAGGGGAGCTAAGCCAGCCTCCTCCAGGGTGCTTCTAACTAGGAAAATGTAGTGGCCCTGCATCCTCCTCTGTCATGGCAACGTTCAGGCCACCCTCAACCATCCTCCCGCCAGGGTCACAGACACAAAAGATCGAGGTGCTAGGTCGCCCTCCACAAGTTTTTCATTGAGTCATAGCCATGTAGTCCTGCTTATTTTTGATGACTTTTGTATAACTGATAAATCGTAGGAGATAGACCAAATCTTACTTACAAAAAATGTAGATCTCGTTAAAACACACAAGTTATGTGCAACTGCATTTTTATGGAGTGAGCCATTTCGGGGATGTTCCCTGTTATTTGTGTGAGTTTTGCAATACTTAAACTTTTCTCTAGTGGAAGGTCGTTATTCACCTTTTATTTCTTGACCGTGCAAAGAGAATGCAATTTCAAAGCCTTCATATAGCGACCAGTTTTAAAAGATTTGACTATCGCTCAAAGCCTACTGCATTCTCATATTCCCCTTGCACTGACACATCATATTTTTTACTATGCGGTTCAGGTGACTCACCACTGTGAATAGTGACGAAGACTGAACTTCAGGTAGCTGAGGGGTGGGTGACGTGCCCATCTGAAGTAATACGGCACTCATTAGGGTATGAATACACTAAGGAGTGACGAGCGTATGTTTTTGTATCACGCAAGAAGGCATGAAGAGGGGAAATCTGAGCATTTGCTCCTGGATAATGAAATCGTGCACTATACCAGCAGACTTGCCTTTAATAATATCAACAGAAGGGGAACTACAACATCAGCAACACAAACAGAATAACCTCAACAACAGATGGGACTACTGCAAATTAAATCGCAGAGCCATGCCGAGGTTAACTTTCGTCCAGCTTTAAGCTTTAACAGACGAAAGCTTCTAACTCGCTGGGGACACATTTGCAATATATGCTCCACTTGCTTTGCCTCAACACTTTAATTAAAATGTGGAGAGGCATTTTTATGACAATATCCCGACATGTGTGGTGCTTTTCACTTTATATGCACTTCCAATGAAGGCTAGGTAATGCTGTCACTACCGTCCTTTTAATTCTGATCACAATTGCCCATATAGTAACAATAAAAGAGCCTTCGTTTCTACGCGTGGCCGTGTTACAAGAAGTTGCTTGCCCTGCACTGTTTCTAACCAGCTCTGTTCCCTCTGCCTGTACCGGCTAATCAGTGTTTCAGTGTTATGGCATGTAAGTACTATTATAATATAAACAACCCATATATTTTAGTACACATATTTATGTCTGATTCTTATATAACAACAAACTCTTGTGTATATTCTAGACGAGAATTTACAGACATACTCGCTTGCGTCCGTGCACTTGGTAGAGAAATTGTTCGTTATCCTGCGAACAGAATTATTGTTGGTGATAAATCGAAATTAAATGGCCGTGTTCTTATACAGGAAAAATTCAATCGCAGAAGAGTTACAAAGACACCCATAAAAGTATCTCAGAAAGCTTGCACACGAATAGTAAATTTCGAAATAGTCGGCCTGTAAAGTCACTAACTTTTGAAATTAAAATATATAGGCAACCTGTATTTCAGGAATTTAAACAATGCTATAATGCGAGTAGAGTTACTTTCTGGAATTGGGCGTTTGATCATATTAATCATAGATCCGCGTTATTTATTTTATCTAATTTTTATGGCTTTATGTACAGAGCCGTAAAAAATTAATGAGGATGTAGTTTTTCTTAAAACGTGTGAGACCCATATGGTGGAACAACGATCAATATTACTACAGTTATAATTTGTATGAGAAATATACACATTTGAATATGAGTATGCGACTTTGGTAGCAAACAGAAGGCTATCCGTTAGGCCTGGAATACGCCCAAGCTAATGGTCTGAACCTCGCTCGTATTATTCCGTTAATAAACTAGTAAGAGCCATTCCTAGTCTCCATCGCAATGCCATTATATGCGTAGAATCTTGGCTGAAAGTTTTAGAAACTACATTTAAAATTAATAATACACCTCTGAATAGTATATTGTTTGTGGATGACCAAGAGATTATGCCTGATAGAATAGATTTCAGAAAGCTATTTATAAATTAAACAATATAACTAAGGAGTACAATTTAAATACTTGAAGTTCAAAAACAGAAGTAATGGCGTTCACAGGAACAAATCACAAAAGACCAACTATAGTAATCAATAGTAAAATTATTAAACAGATGACCAACGTTAAGTATTTGGGATGCAGATTATCATATCAGAGACGAATGGATATAGAAGAAAAGCTACCTAAATATCAATGTACATGTGGAAAAATAAGATGTTTAGGAAATGGGGAACTCAAAGTTTTATAAAACAGTAGCAATTCCACAACTTCTGTATGGAACAGATGCACAAGTCCTCCTTAGAAGCTTCAGAAACGAAATTTCTGAGATCAGTGTTGGGTATAAATCGGACGAAACATATGACACTCCGATATCAGATGTAATGGAGCTGGGTACCGGATTTAGGTAGGCATGAGAGGGATATTTCTCAGGCGCGAGGTTAGATGACAAACACGACACAGACGTTTACTAATTTTATTCTTCACCACTTCATTGCCTCGAAGTGCCGACCTGAGCGAGTTTCTGTTGTTTCGTTCTAAGATTGCTATTTGCTTTACTTTACGCTAATCACTGTCGCCTTTCACACCTCTAGGTTTTTTGGCGCGAAGCTATACTTATTCAACGATACAAGGTTCACCCTCGTAGCAACATCGCAACACAGACAATCAGTCAGCCCCGTTCCCAAGTTTTCCTATTTATATCTCACCCCCGCACTTTCTCTCTAGTCCCGTTATGGAGGAGGGGTGTATTTTCCCCAGCTGTGTCCTTGGACTTTAGGCAAAACATGCCTGGGCGCGAGATGACAAAAGACGTTTTTGTCCTCTGGCCTTCAGAAATGTGCTCAGTTCAACATACTTCCAAGAGGCAGCTTCTTTATACAATACAAAATTATACTTACACCTAAAAGTCTTATATTTACATTCTAATTCTAAAATTACAAATATATACATAGAAGTTCCCGTCTCACAGATATAAACTTAATATATAAGTGAAAGAAATTTAAGACCGTCAAAAGAACTGGTCTTGACTGGTCTTGGAAAGAATGTATTCATCCTGTAGGCCAAAAAGAGCTTCCAACCGCATTTCAAGAGGGAGAAGAAATGTTGATCGACCTATATTATGCTGGATCCAGCAATTCTAAGGGGGCTAGAGCGGGTCATGTCAACAACCCTGCTGCTGTTGATGATTAAATCTTGAGTCCTTTTTTCTTCTCCTCAACATCCCCTCCTCCTCCTCCTCCTCCATCTGTTCACATGTCATTTTTTAGCAGAAATCGAAACGTAAACAACTATCTATGTTTGACACCTGAATAAATTGAAGTTCGAAGCCCTTTCAAGATGTGACATATGCACTATTTCAGCCCACTTTGAAGGTTTATCAACACACTTTAATCAGATGGTAAAGTTTAATGAACATACAGGCATCTCGCCTTGTTAGATCATCGGCACCAGCAACCAAAAGATTCGCGGTTGAGTCCAGTCTATGGATGAATTTTTCAAGCCTCTGTTTCACCTTTCTATAAAAATACAGTTGTGAAAAAATGTATTTTAAAAGTTTGCTGGTAGATAAATGTGTGCCATTAGAGGTTTATAAACCTAGGCCCAGAAGCTCTTTGTTTACATGCTGGAGTCTCTGAAAGGGAGAGGGGATAACTGTATGTAAATAAACCATAAACTTCGTGACAAGCAGTTTACGTCGCATTCATTAATGAAGAGTTGTTTACCAATGGTACTGTATCACTGTTAATGCACAGCAATTCTCCACTGTTCCTACAAGTGTTTACGGTATTATTCTGTGTAGTATTAATTCATTCTTTCATTATCCAGTTCTGTGGATTTCGTCAAGTGGGAATAAACAATGGTGGCCTTATATACAAATGCAGAGTATACCGAAATGCTTGTCGTGTATGATGCCTCTCATCCTGGAGAAGCCGGAAGGAATGCAAGAGAGGTTTGCCATTTTGTCAACAACGTTACCGTAACAGAAGACAATCAGGCCACCCAAGTAGAATAAAATAGAATCTGTAATGCACATCCTGGCATCTAATTCTACATCAGGGCGTATAATGCAAACTCTACAATTTACAACATTTAATTGTTATAATGCATCGTTATTTTATAGGACTTATGTACGAATCACTAAAAATAAATAAAAAACAATTAAAAGTAATGAAATAGATATAATAAAATACATTACTATACATCATATGCCTAAAAAACCACCAACGCTTAATATGTCGTGCGGGACGTCAAGGTTATAAGTTTTCAAGAAGAAACCCCTGTATGGAAACGCACTGTTTGGAGGCTGTAGGGCGTCGAAGTGTGAGATGGACGTGTGCTCACGATTCGTCAATAAATCTAAAATGAGTAGCACATCGATCTGTCTATATTATAAACAGGCTCGAACTGTGTACCTCCCACGTCATTGCAGATCCTACATAGGTGGTGAGCCTCACGCATACTTTCAATCGCTCCGTGGACAGGAACAATGAGGTCCTCCGCTGACATTACAGGAGTGCCATGCACCATGCTCTTAATAACGTGTGATCCAAAAGACTGTGAACCGGCTGCGCTGTGTTTTGTCTGTACGGGTCCTCTGCGCTCGTGGCCGACTGCCGCTGTCATAGAACAGCGCGGATAAAACCATACAACATTTTAAAAACTACTTTTAAAAGCTTTACTTACCAATATAATTACAGCAGAAGCTGAAACTGGTCACTGTCATTGTCCATACATTTTTGGCACCTCCTTAGGAAATTATCCATCACTCGCAGTACTTCACGCTGAGAAATGCTGGCAATTTTCTGGCGGATATTTTGTTTTAATTCTTCCAGGGTGTCTGGGCTTGTGTTGTACACTTTATGCTTTAAGTTACCCCAGAGATACAAATCGCAGGAGGTTAGGTCGAGGGACCGAGGGGACCACAAATTTCTACTATACCAAATTTTTCTCCCTTCAGTCTAATTAAAATTGGCCGTATTCCTGCCGTGACTAGGAGAGCCACAGTTGCAGCGATTTTAACAATTCCAGTATATTTTATCAAAATTTCTCTTTGGGTTTTCTTTAAAAAACGCTTATTTGCACATTCGAGTCACCTAAACACTATCACCATATACATGATGCAGGCAAACGTATTATTAGAAATGTTGTGATTGAAGTTAATGCTATTTTGACGTTCAATTGCATAATTCTAGTCAGTTTCATCAATATGTTTCCTAAGGTAATTAGAAAACAACAAACATCCAGAAACGTCTTCTATCAAATATTAACAAATGTGCATAATGTAATAATAGTAACAATAATAGCAACAACAATAGCAATAATGACGACAATAATAATAATAATAATAATAATAATAATAATAATAATAATAATAATAATAATAATAATAATAATAATAATAATAATAATAATAATAATAATAGTAATAATAATAATAGTAATAATAGTAATAGTAATAATAGTAATAATAATAATAGTAATAATAATAATAGTAATAATAATAATAGTAATAATAATAATAGTAATAATAATAATAATAATAATAATAATAATAATAATAATAATAATAATAATAATAATAATAATAATAATAATAATAATAATAATAATAATAATAATAATAATAATAATAATAATAATAATAATAATAATAATAATAATAATTGTGATGACGTTACCCATTTCCGAGATATTCTCTGTTATGAGCTTCAATGTTAAATATCTATACTTTTCTCAAGTGAAAGTCGCTATTTCTTTTTTCTCGTGGTCATGAAGAGCATGGGGTTTCTAAGGTATCAAACAGCGACACGACAAATTTTTAAAACATTTGACTATCGCTTTATTTCTGTATCCTTCCGATAACTAAACTGAGATTTATAATAAATGTTTAACTTGATTAGTAACTACCTATAATATAGAAAGGTAAGCTTTCCTAAGAACAATTTTAGAAGAGAGAATAGAGAAAACGTGACGCAATACATAAGACTTATTTTTGGTCTAATGTACGAGCTTCGGGGTATTTATGCAAAATATAAAACTACCGCAAAATGGTAGTTGCAGTTTGTTTTGATATGTTGTAAGCTGTTTGTTGCAATTCACCATCGCGCAGTTGGATACTTTGTTCATTCCCAGCTTCTTTGAGCCACGACTGCAGCTTTTTGTACACCGCCTGGGTATTGTCTTGAACAGGAAATTGGTATGGGCCTGTGATATTAAAGGAAGTAAATCTATCAAACAAGAAACTCTAGAAGCAAGTGAGACAAAGGATAGAAGATGCAGAAGAGCAGGATATTACTGCTGGTTGTAAAGACAAAGGGCCCTTGAGATTATACAGAAGTTTGAAATATGAATAGCGTAAAGAAAAATATATTTATGTGTGCAGTAAACGTGGAAGGACGTTTTTGTTTTGGTGAGATTAGATAAACTTGAAAGATATTAAAAGTGGAGTAAGAAAGGTGTATATCTAATTTGCGGAAAAAGGAACAGTCACATCGTAGAGTGTGGGGAAACCAAGTTAGGAAAAGAGATTTAGCTTAATAAATGGGACCATTTATCACTGGAAATAGTGGTTTAAGACAAGCAAAATATCACTAGGATAATTCATTATATGGAAAAGCTAATAGATACATTGGTTTAAGAAATACAAAAAGGAAGAATGGCGCAAGAAAGGCAGAGTAAAGCCAAAGGTTTGTTGGTGCTGCAAAACTCATGTTTATTTTCCTGGATTAATTTTAGGGGAGAAATAAATGAGTAAATACAATTTACGGGAATTGTAGATTAGCAATAACCGGAATTGATATTATGTTGGCATGGATGTTTAGCTATCTCGAACGTTCCGGAACTGTCCGGAAACTTCCAACGGCTATATAAGCGAGCGCTCTCGTGGATCGCGTTCGACCGCGTCGGGTCGCGTCGGATCGGGTCGGGCCGGGTCGAGGTGGGGCAGCAAGTGCGCTCCTGGTACGACGATAAGCACTGTACTTCGAGCTAGTGACGACTGTTGTGATATGCAGTGAATGTTATAATTGTAAGGCATTCGAGATTGTGATCGTCTCCCCAGGGAATGAACTGTCTGGAAGAACAGGAACCCCTTCAGCGTAATGCACACGGTGTTCTTTTTTTATTTTTTCTCAATTTTTCTATCTAACAGTTTTATGTGAACTAGTTCCATTTATCATCAGTGTCACTTCACTTTCCTACTGGTGTAAAGAAATATGTAGCACGACTTCGTTTCTCCTTCGCGCCGGTTGACTCACTGGGCAATCGAACATAAGACGTCTCTCCTTGCAGTAACAGCACTCACTGTACATCGCAACTGACGTCAGAACCTCACTAACAGAACCCACTTTATATTGCAGTGCATTTGCCAACTCATTCACCGACTAACTCCACCTGCGATAGTCCTCCTTTATACAGGGTGGAAAGTATTACTTCGGCCATACGTCAACCAGGAATTCTACATGAGCAACAAATATGTCCAATACAATTCTTGTTAATTTATTTTCGCCGGAAAGAAATGATTGTTTTCAAATATTTGGAGCCACCTAGCTTCTTCGCGAATGGATATAAATGATTTATTGTTTCACTAACTGTCGCACAAACATTATGTGAACAATGCTGTAATGCATTTCTACCTTAATTCGAAAGAATTTAGTCACAATTTATGTTGAAATGTCATGTAAAGTTTAATGTCCAAGAGAAATTTGGCAACGTCCCGTTAACATTAAATTGTGACTAAATTCATTCTAATTTAATAAAAAACATGACAGCATTGTTTACACAATATTTGCGTGACAGTTGCTGAAATAATAAACCTTTTATATCCATTCGACAAGAAGCTAGATGGCTCCAAATATTACAAATATAACAATTTTTTCCGTGAAACGATTCTTTAATGACAATAATTGCATTGGAAATATTTGTTTTACTCATGTAGAATCCCTGGTTAACGTATGACTGAAGCAGTAACTTCCACCCGGTATAGCCGTTCGAAGTTATCAGAGTTCGAGAACGTTCGAAAATGTTGTGGTTACCTGGCGATAGCGCTTGCGATGTTTACACTGCACGAGCGCGCTGCTTATCTGCTTACTGTGTATATAAAATCCCATCAATATTATACCAGATTTCCAAAGCCAACATAGGGCAAGTTGCTTAAGGGAAGTGAACAGAATAGACAAGGGTATGCCATTCTAATCTGAAAAACTAAATATTTAAATATAGTAGCGGAACTTCAGATAATGAAGTTTACAATATACCTTAATCACTTAAGTGTAATAATGGTAGGAATTGTTCGTGTATTTAATATAAAAGGACAGAGAAACTTACTACAATTAAAGTTCTCTAACTCTTAGTTACCTATTTTCTGTGAACAGATTTGGATACACTATAGAGATGTTTCGACTACTGATACCGAAATTTAGATTTCAAATCGAATGGGCTTGATAAAGACACGTTTTAATTTAATTGCCGGATGTGAGATTTGCGATAAGTGTTGAGTAATAACATATGTAGATAATAGAGTAGGAAGTGTTGTAAGGTGAGCAAGATATGAGTAAATAATAGTCGTTAAATTTGTAGGATAAACGCATTATTGGTTTGAAATTAACGAGTCATGACGTCATACTACATAGTTTAAATACACGTTTGAAATTCAGGTCTGCCAATCTTAAAAGTCGCGCGATATATTTAATAAAATATAAAGTAAACATCGTTTAATCCTAAAAAGGTAATTATATATTCGAAATTCAAAAAAGAACATGTTATAATAGAAAGGGACATTTCTAAATTGCGGGAAAAGGAAATAGCATTTTGGATACGAGGCTTTCTTGGATGACGTCATGACATTTAAAATTGGAGAGAACGTTTTTTTAGCGTGGGTAAGCGAGAAAGCGTTACTACTCACCCCAGACCAGTACGGCACGTTGAGGTGTGCAGACGTGAGTGCGATTCCTCTACATATAGAATCGGCATAACTCCCGAAAGTATATAAGAAGTAATACACAATATACAAAGGTTTTCTTGGGTAGTCTGTAACACCTGCGCGTACCCGAGATAAAGAAAGAGATCTCATCCTGAGCTAGCCCGGAACGAACCAAATCAAAGGGCAACACCACGTCACCAACGACATTTACGCATCAAATGGCGATCCAACGAGGACCCAACGACATTACGCCACAAATGGCGACCCAACGTGTGGCGTCGAGAGAATAGACCAACCCCAAGACGACCAAGCCAGCATAGAACCAGCAAACAAGAAGGTGACCCAACGTGTGGCGTCGAGAGAATAAACCAACCTCAAGACGACCAAGCCAGCATAGAACCAGCAAGCAAGAAGGTGCCCAGCGTGTCAACATCTGTGAAACGTGTAGTGAACAAGTTTAAGTGCAGTTAAAAAAAAATTTTGAAAATTGTGAAATATTGGTGAGTAGAAAAACACATGTAAATAGCTTAGAAATGGAAGACAGTGATAGCGATTTTCTAGGTTTTGAGAGTCCGGAAATTGAGAAAAGTGTAGTTAGGATGGAAGAATATAATCAAAATGTAATCGGTAGCAGAATATGCCAAGAAGTAGAAGATCAGAACGTTAGAGAAACACCTAGAGGTAGCTCAGAAATGTTTGGTAGTAATTCAGAAAGGCCAGCAATTATGTCAGAAATAGAGAATATGTTTCAAAAGATAATGGAAAAGATAGATGAAACTAGTGTAGAGTTAGGACAGAAATTAGAGAAGGGACAACAGGAATTGGGAATGCAATTGGAAAATCAGAAGAGAGCTTTAGAAACCTTTAGGGAAGAAGTTAGGGAGGAAATTAATAAAGTTAGTAGTGAAGTAAAAGAAAATAGAGAACAGGTTAAGGGAGAATTAGAGACAATAAGGCAAGAAGTAAAGAATTCTGAAAAGAAATTAGGTCAACAAGTTAGTGAAAAATTAGAGAAAGAAAGGGAAAGAGTAACATATAAATTAGACAAACAAAGGGAAGAGGTAGTACAAAGGTTAGATAAAGACAGGGAAGAAATTAGAGAAGAGCTACAGGGATGTAAAGTTAGAATGGAAAGATCTGATGTAGAAAGTGCAAGGCAGGCTAGAAATTTGGAGGATGTTACAGACCAAATAAAAGGGGTAGTAACAGAAATTACTCAGGTAAAAGAGGCCTTAGAAAATTTGAAATTAAATGAAAATGCATGTAATCACAACAATCTTAATAATGAAGTTGCAAGAAACGAGGCAATACCAGGTGTATCAGCTGACATTTCAATGCAAAATAGGGGTAACAGTAATTCCCATTCTGATCTCAGAAATAGTGCAGGGACAGGTGACAATTCAAATTTACATTGGCCTAACCATGTCTTAAATGAAATGACACCTCCAGTTTTTGAAAATGAAGATTCAGATGATCCTAAAGCCTTTTTAGAAGGGTTACAAGAGTACTTCACGGTGAAACGTATACCGGAGGAGTACAAGATGGTGATAGTAAGAAAATGCCTAAAGGGTAATGCTGCCAATTGGCTAGGCCTTTCTATGGGTAACAATAATGATTACGGGACCTTTAGGAACATCTTTTTAACCAGATATTGGGGAGCTAGTAGGCAGGCTAATATTAGAGTTGAATTAAGCAATGGAAAGTTTAATCCTAGATCGGAGGAATCGATGGTCAACTATTTTATGAGAATAGCGAGAAAATCGAAGATGTTGGATCCTCCCTTAGATGAAAAAGATCTAATAAATATAGTTACTCCACATTTTCCGGAAACGCTTCAACACTACCTAATCATAGCCCGACCCGGTAGCATTGCAGCTATGATCGAATTATTATCAGCCTTAGAAGTCAATAAGCCAAAACACGCATTTGGAAATAAATATGAAGAAAAAGAAACTGTAAATTCTTTCGGGCAAGGGGCACAGTATTATCAGAATAGAAGTGAGATTAGGGAAAGATATAAAGGACCAGTACCAAGGATGGAATCATTCCGGTGGGAAAATCAAGGTAGATATAAGTAGGAAGGGCATCACCAAAATAGAAATGGTAATCTAAGGGGAAGAAATATAAGGGTGAATTATATGAATACAAATAGATTTGATCGAGGTAGACGGGGACGTTATTTTGGACATAGTAGAAATTCAAATGATGGGTATTGGACAAACAGAGATAATGAGTTTAGACCGAGGTCACCAAGACAGGGAGAAAGGTATTCTAATGGACGAAATTCCCCCGAAAATGCAGAAATGGTTGAGGCCATTAACACGGTCAAAAACATGGTAGGAAGTAACTCCGATTTAATGCAGGAAAACAGAAGTAACAATTCGGGAAATAGTACAGGAGCAATACATAAAAATCAGGGAAACGCCAGACCCGGTCAAACGCGCCTTCAGTGAGAACTGGGTATCCTGGTAATGATTGTGATAAGTACTCGGAAATAAATAGTCCTGGAAGGCAAATGATGATACAAAAGAAAAGAGAATGGAAAAATAGAATCGACGAAAACGAAAAAGTAGGACATCCACCTAAAATCAAAATTGGAGTAAATGGAAAACAATACAATGCAATTATAGATACGGGATCAAATAGCACAGTATTCTCACAAAATTTTTATGATAATTTACAAAGTAGTGGTTTTAAAGTAATGTCTTTACCAGTTAATGGGATATACTGCTCGCTAGCTGTGGGAAAACGAAAAGAGAGAGTAAAATTTCAAGCAATGATAAATATTGAAATAAATGGGAGAATACTAGGAATTTTATTTCTGATTGTAGGAAGACTTGTGACAGATATTGTAATAGGTTGTGATTGTCTTTATGCCTGGGAAGCTGTGGTGAATTTTAAAAACATGATTGTAGAAATGAAAGTTGAAGATGAGACCATTATAGTGCCTTTTGTGGAAGATAGTAGTTCAGAAACTATTGTAAGAGAAAAAGAGGAAGAAGAAATCCAAGGGGATACATTCTTTGTAGAATATGTTAAAGTAGGAGCTATGGAATTAACTGAAGTAAATGTCAAAGAGTACAGTGTCGATAATAAAGAAAATGTAGAATGGGATAAAAATGATTTCATAGACAATTTGAGGTTTTCTGACGCAACTAGGTACTATGATAGGGAGAGTAGTGAAGACTTAGAAGAATTGTTGAGGGAAAAAGTAACTCAGGCTGATCAACTAAATGAACAACAGAGGGATAAACTGTTTGAAATATTAATCCGAAATAAAGAAGTATTCTCTGAGAAACCTGGTAAATGTAATATTTATACTCATTCGTTTGAGATGATACCCATCAAACCTTTTACACATAAAGCGAGAGCTATCCCTAGTACAATAAGAGAAGAGGTAGATGCAGTTATAAAGTCAATGTTAGAAGATGAGGTTATTGAGATTTCGAATTCAGAATTTGTGAATCCCCTATGTATTGTAAATAAGGCCAATGGAAAGATTAGGGTGACATTAGACGCGAGAAAACTAAATTATTGTTCCTCATACTTTCCATCAGGGAATCCAACAGAACGTGTCCTCCGAGATAAAGGAATTTATTTACGTGTACTTACACATCATAATCACAAGGATTGGGTGAAATATTGTCCATTGATAGAAAAGATTATCAATCACACCATTAATGTAACTACTGGGTTTGCCCCAATAAAATTAATGTTAGGAATTGAACCAGAACCAATATTGATCGGGGTACCAAAAATACTGAAAATTAATGACATTCAGTTAAGTGAAGAAGAAAGAGCGAAAATTGCTTTTGAACGAATCAAGAAAAAGGCAGAGAAGCGAAAATTAAAGAAAAAGAGTAGAAAACATAAATGGGAACCTAAGATAGGCGATTGGGTACTAGTTAAAGACCATAAGTTATCAAGTGCCTTGCGAGGTAGGAACAAAAGAATGGAATTGTTATATAAAGGTCCTGCAGAAATTATATCAAAATTTGGTTATCATACCTATGAATTAAAAGATGTTAAAAATGAAAAATGTCTGGGAAGATGGCATAAACAACTCCTTCGACCATACAAGAAACCGTGTGGTACCTTGGAACCTTGATTTCATGTAAAAAAAAAATTCGAAGTGTCATTTGTCTATTGGCGCCCAATCAGCTTTGAGATAAAATTTAAATGTTAGCTTACTTGAAAATCATATATTGGTTAGGTACTTACGTATTCATGACAAATGCAGAATGTGAATTGCTATATACTACAAAGAGCTTAAGAATATATTATTTAGAGCTCACAATAACAGCTTCAGAAAGATTGTTAAAATGTTCATCTCCGCATAGAGAGAAAACAGAATATTTACTTTGTAAACATTTGTTAAAATATTTAGATGTATAGATATTTATCACAGCAAGACAAAGAAAGAACTTGTCTGAAGAGTGTAATGGATTTATATAAATATATGTACATTTTAGTGCTTAAAGGATCTAGTAAAGATATGTGTTACAATAACAAAAGTGAAAATTCACAGTGCAAGTGCTAGTGAGAGCGAAGTGAGCAAACATGAACTAAAAGAAGGAAGTATAAAGAAAGACTCTTGAAATTTAACCTTTATATAAAAACTTCACAGAAGAAACCATAACATATTGTAATTAGTATTTAAGGATTAATGTTTAGTCAAGTGTACAATTGTTTGTCATGTTAAAAAGATTAATGAGAAAATATGTTAATAACCAATTTCAAAACAGTGTAATTGAAAATTGTATATAATGGGAGTGTTGCCGATTATTCAAAATACAGGAGTAATTTTTAATTTTTCTTTCGGGCAAGACATTTACATTATTTTATTATGAAATAATAAAATAACATAAATGGGGGCATTTGATACCGAAATTTAGATTTCAAATCGAATGGGCTTGATAAAGACACGTTTTAATTTAATTGCCGGATGTGAGATTTGCGATAAGTGTTGAGTAATAACATATGTAGATAATAGAGTAGGAAGTGTTGTAAGGTGAGCAAGATATGAGTAAATAATAGTCGTTAAATTTGTAGGATAAACGCATTATTGGTTTGAAATTAACGAGTCATGACGTCATACTACATAGTTTAAATACACGTTTGAAATTCAGGTCTGCCAATCTTAAAAGTCGCGCGATATATTTAATAAAATATAAAGTAAACATCGTTTAATCCTAAAAAGGTAATTATATATTCGAAATTCAAAAAAGAACATGTTATAATAGAAAGGGACATTTCTAAATTGCGGGAAAAGGAAATAGCATTTTGGATACGAGGCTTTCTTGGATGACGCCATGACATTTAAAATTGGAGAGAACGTTTTTTTAGCGTGGGTAAGCGAGAAAGCGTCACTACTCACCCCAGACCAGTACGGCACGTTGAGGTGTGCAGACGTGAGTGCGATTCCTCTACATATAGAATCGGCATAACTCCCGAAAGTATATAAGAAGTAATAAACAATATACAAAGGTTTTCTTGGGTAGTCTATAACACCTGCGCGTACCCGAGATAAAGAAAGAGATCTCATCCTGAGCTAGCCCGGAACGAACCAAATCAAAGGGCAACACCACGTCACCAACGACATTTACGCATCAAATGGCGATCCAACGAGGACCCAACGACATTCCGCCACACTACTCTTCTCTCATGACCTGGCCTGCTATGGTGAAATTAATCTAATAGTTACAGTACAGGGGACTTGTGCTATAGTTGTCTTATTGAGCGAACCAACAGAACAGCCTGACAACGATATTTCAGTTCCATTTTTTATTCCTTACTGACATGAAATGATGAAATGTCATTCCCTGGTGTATAGGTATCTTCCCACACCATCAGTGATGCGCTTTGCGTTGAGGTTCCTCATAATATATTCTGTCATCTTGCTGTTGTGGTTTCCCTCTACCGCATCATAAAAATGATATTTTCATATCATTTGGACTGAGAGGTATCAGAAACGTCAGGAAAGCTCATATATTCTCCCTTTGAAATATTCAGAGCGTTTGGAGTTACTTTCCCTTCACAATTCCAAAATGACTTTCTATTAAATGATTCGTATTCTCCCACATTTTCTTTCTGATTTGTGTGTGTGTGCGTGCGCGTGCGTGTGCGTGTGCGTGTGCGTGTGCGTGCGCGTGCGCGTGTGCGTGTGCGTGTGCGTGTGCGCGTGCGTGCGTGCGGGTGCGCGTGCGCGTGCGGGTGTGCGTGTGCGTGTGCGTGTGCGTGTGCGTGTGCGTGTGCGTGTGTGTGTGTGTGTACACATACCAGGTGGCCCACTGGAGCTGGCCCCGCCGTAAGTAGATAACCCTTCGTGCGTTAGAACATTTGCAGAACTCCACGGCGCAAGAGAGGCCAGTGGCGTGTTACACCTCTCAGCGAGACGTGCGGTGAGAGGCACTTGAGCTAGCCTATGTAGTCTGTGATAATAGCCAATAACAGTACAAACGACCGAAAAGGTCTCACTTTACTTACAGGAACTTCATTTTCCAGGAAATAAACTCACTGCTGTATATGGTGCTATCGTCTAACATTTGAACTGCAAGTTGTCAAGTGCAAGCATGAGGGCACGTAATGTTTCATTGGCACTTCTTCGCTTCTTATGAATGTTATTGTTGTATTTTGTTATTATTATTGCTGCTGTTATCACATTGTTATTGCATTTATTATTTTACTCCTGTTAGTTTATTACTGTTAATTATTATTAATTATTGTTTATTATTGTCTCTGTGATTACCATTAATAATAATTATGTTTGTTATTTTATTAGTGTGTTTGATATTTTCAGAACTAAGCTTTCTTCCGATTAAGGTTACTTTTTCAAAGAATTAACACATTTTCAAACAGGAAGCATACAAACACATGTAACGCCTTTTTAATTAACTTTGCTTCTGTGAAATATTTATGACGCAAGGGATGAAAGGAAGAATTTATTTTGTGAATAGGTGTGATTCTGAAACGAGCCCGCAGGATGAGTTGAGGAAACCTACGAACATCAAATCCTTTTAACCCTTGCACTATTTTTTATACTGTGGTGAATATTTATAGACATATTATAGATTATACATAAATATGTGGTATTGCTTTACCTTTTTCATGGTCATGATGGTCACCGGGCTGCGATGTTCAGTTGTTGCCTTACTTAGCATCAGTGTTGACAACATGGTGACTTTTATAAAACCACAACATTCAACATAACGGAAATAATAAAACGATGAAACTAATATAACAAAAATGTAATGAATAGATTAAAAGTTTTTCTAAACTTACTCATCTTTTGAGAAATTGAATTGTTTATTGCACAATTATTCGACTGACGGCCCGGAATTCCCATCGCGACGGACAAGATACCTCAGAGGTGACACCATTTATATGTTTTTTAAATTTTCGAGTTGTTGTTGTAGTGTTTAACGCCCGCTTTTACTATTACGGCACCGCAGGCGGTGACTCTGGTGATACATGGAATGAAGATGGAGCACCGGTGAAATGAGATGGCGGGGGAAACCGGAGCACCCGGAGAAAACCCGCCCTGACGCCGCTTCGTCCACCACGAATACCACATACGGATTCCTGGGATCGAACCCGGGCCGCCTAGGTGGTAGGCGAGCGCGCTGACCACTCGGCCACGGCGCCGCCTTAAATTTTCGAGATATATAGTTAACACTATTAGGATTAATTTGTGTTTTAATAAATATTACGGTCGGGACTATCATCTCTTTAGCAAATATGGCACAGAAATGCCATATGAAGGAAGTATGAGTTTAATGCATCTCATGAGGGAAGTCGTTAGCTACATATTTTGTTGCTCCTGGTTGGCTAATCCCGATAAGAAGAAATTAGTTAATTAATAATCATAACAACAAACATAATTACAAAAATACTTCGTGGGTGTCTGAAATTAGTTTCACTGATATGGTGTGAACTATCATTTAGAATGATACATGGGTTTTTAAACAGGGTAGGGTTCGGTTTCGTTAAAATAAACGAGAATAGTCAGTTTGGGAATTTTTACAGGACCTGTTTCTTATGGCGCTGTCTGGGATTGCATGCCAAAGTACGAACTAATAGTCGCTATTGTTTGTAAAACACTTATAATGCATTATGCTTTCAAGCAAACTTAAATATTGCAAAATAAACTACCATCACAACCATTGGTAAAAATATCTATAATCCCCCAAATTTTCCAAATTGTGTAATATCACCCTTTAGAAGCAGTTAATATGAGAGTTTACCATAGACCTTTAATGCAACAAATATACAATCCTTCCGCATAAAAGACTCCGAGAAATTTATCACGAAACTTATTCCCCAGTGGTGATATGCTCTAACCTCTACAGATATTTTGTTAATTTTCTTCACAAAACATTAAATTTATTCCTGACCCTTTTGAGCCTAATTTCAACCATTGCTTTCATTCATCGTCCTATATGACATACGGTTAACGAAAATTAAACTTGAGGGGAAAAAAATAACGATAATAACACCGCGGATAGTAATCTAAGTAAATTAAGTTTTGTTAATAAACAACAATTCAAAGCACAATCCGTTAATAGACAATATTCTGATGATATTAACAATTTAGAAGTGCTCCAGTGGAAAATATATTTCAACTGGATGAAAGCTCACATAGGAATAACTGGCAATGAGCTAGCAGACAGACTTGCAAAACAGTTGCGAAAGATGAACGCCTGAAAATAATTTACAACAGAGAGTCCCTAAATTGACAATCGAAATGGATCGGAGGGATGCCGTAGGAGATGGAATAACATAACTAAAGAACTAGTGAGCAAATCCTTTTTTCCGTCAGTCAGAACGAGACTTAATCTGCGGTTACCAAATACACCAGAATTCACAGCTATAGTAACAAACACATAACATATAACAAACACATATCTTCATCAATTCTGTATAATAGACGATCCATCAGGCACGTGTAGAAGAGCAGCGCAAACAATCGATAACTTAATCTGCGAATGTCGGGATGAAAAGCAGAAAAGGATAGAACTATCAAAGCCATAAATAATAACGGGAGTAATTGCTACAAAGCATTTTCGAGCACTCGAAAGGTTTATTGAATTCTTATCATTGTAAACATCCCTTGTATAAGACCATTAACGTAATCCAAGCCTGTATTGTAATTTAGAAATTCGTCACAAACAATAAAGTTGTAAAATCTATAAAAGAAGGATGTAATATTTTATATTGTATATATAAAAAATGTCCTGGATATGTGTACATTACCAGTGTTAATATATGGCTCCTCAGACATGGTCATTAACAAAAAAGGAACAGCCATGTTACAAATATCAAGGTGAAAATGGAGCGAAGGCTACTCTACATCACTAGAAGAAACCTACGAAGAATGAGGACATCCGCAGGATAACGGGCCTGAAAGACGCAGCAACATCAGCAATGTGTTCAAAAGTGGGGGCAAAGACAAAAGTGAAAGTCCTACGGAGTTAGCCAACCCGGGTATGCAGTAGGAAGCCATTCTGCCGTTGCAGGAGGCCCTAGCCTGAACTGGAAAGTCCACTGCTTAATTCTTAATGGGACATGCTGCTGATCAATAAACATACAAAAATACATAGATATACAGACACACAGACAGACCAACCGACCAACACACGGACAGGCACACACACTGCATACATAGATGCATATATGCATATTGCTATGGTTTTAAAGCAATGAATATGAAATCATATCAAAGATATATAATTTCAATGGGTTTAATATACTATTATCTTCCGAAGTATATCTTGTTTACTTCAAAGAAAGCTCTTCGATCTACAAGAACGCTTCTGCTATGTTTATCTTCAAGTTTCTTTTTCTTCTTGAAGTACAACTTCGGTGTTCTCATTCAATCATCGCAATCCTGTGCTTATCTATCAAGTGCACTTTATGTTGTTTTTGCAATGGTGGTACTGTTTGCCGTCATCCATTCTTTAAAATTTAAGATATTCCATAGAAAACTTCAGCTCTGTTTGAATACATTTACTGGAAAAGCAAAATGCTCCAATAACTTGTGGCGTTATCAACACTTGTGCACAACTTTCCGTTGAAGTTTGTGTAAAGGAAGTTTATAGACGCTCGTTAGGGAGGCGTCCTACACTGTAACAACATGGCAACTCCTGCATTTCCGGCTGCGCAACGAAAACTGAAGTAGATGTCCGCTGTCATGCTCAAATACACTAGCAGATGAACAAAACAAGCGATACTGCTTCCTTCTTCACTATGCAAGTGTTACGCTCCTTTTGCGTTTTGCTTACACCTACTACCTTTCCCTTTCCTTACTAGCGTATTCCGCAGGATCGTTACAGGGTACTACCAAGTAACACAACACACTACAGCATAGCATAACATTTATTATAGTGAAAGGTGTTAAATATTAACAAGCAATTAGTTAAAAACAATAATTTTAACAATGGACTCCGTTACGTAGTAACTTAAAAATATTAAAATGAAACCACCAACTTGATAATGAACGCTATTAAATATTAACATGAAAATTCTAAAATGAAAACAAGAACCTTTCCTATATTTGGAATCAGTTAATTACAGAGAAAATACTAGCTGGAAATCTTGCGTACAGTCTGTGACAATATCCACTAACTAAACTACCGAGTTGCTCTCCGGTTTACTGATAAGGGGCCTCGTACAGAGCAATCCCCCTTTGTTAACTGTCCCTCTGGAGTTTTCCCACTCCTACAAAGTATTATTAACAAAACTGATACTCATCCCGATGTCGGCACTAGAAGATATAGGATGTACGGAGAACTTCCAGCCTGGAGTAGCCACGCCCTGGTCGACAGTGTACAACGGTGTCCTCAGCTTTCACCGCCATTCATCGAAGCCTCCTTGCACATAGGCGACGTCTCTAACCAGACTTAACTGGCTCAACCACCTCAGAAGTCCATACCGCTCCTTTGCCAAAGGGAACCACATGCACCAAGTCGTATTCCATGTAACTGGGAGAATGAAGTTTATGCGCCTATCTTGCATTCCCCACGACCAGTGGGTGCCGACTTGCACTGGTGCCCGGGTTCTACTTCCCCTTGTTGATGGCGGACGAACTCCTGGTCACATCTCACGGTAGACTCCAAAAAAAACGCACACTAACTACGCAGTAGAAACCTCTAGACCACAGGCTTTTTTCTCTGGCGTCATCTCAAGCTGTTCCATCTCTTGCCGACCACCCTCTCTTTTTGGCTCTTCCAACTGCTGTTCGTGCCCCCCACTAATTAATCCGTTACACTCCCCCCCTTTAATCTATTGTGAAACAATAGCCTTGAAGAGGTGAACCCTTCATCCTACCCCGGAGAACATCTCAGTTTACAATTCCTATTCCTATTATTTCTTCAATTGAGACACATGCGCAAAGCTTGATTTTCCAGTCCCGCTCTCCGTCAATCGCACTGAGACTGGAGATGTGAATTCTTCTATAAGCCATGGGCCCTTATATCTCGGGGCGAGTTTAGCCGTGTACTTATTACTTGCCTTACTCTGGGGATGATTCTGTACGTACACTATATCGCCAACCTGAAAGTGAGGAGCCTGTCGTCCCGCATTATAGTACTTAGCCACTTTATCTCTAGCCTTCAATAAATTACGTCTGACCCGTTTCCAGGTCTCCCGAATCTCGGACTCGCTTACTTTAAAACCAGAGCTAGGATCAAACAGTATTTCAGATGGAAAGGAATGGATAAAGAGATAACCCAGAGAGTAGCTCAGTGTCGTAGGTGTAAACAGAGCAAGCCTGTAAAGAGTAAGCAAGTGGGGTATTTGGCCTCCAAGGTAGCTGAACGGCCAATGGAGAGATTGTTTGTCGATTACATCGGACCATTTCCGAGGAGCAAGATGGGAAATAAACATGCGCTGGTGATAGTTGATGCGTTTACAAAATATGTTTGGATACGAGCAGTTCGTGAAGCGAACACCCATAATGTGATTAAGGAATTGCAAGGCATAATTGCTGTCTTCGGAGTACCGGAGGAAGTCGTTTCGGATAATGCCACGTGTTTTAAGTCAAGGGCGTTTAAATCGTTTTGTTGGGGAAGTGGCATTCGTAACGTATTCATGGTACCCTACTATCCTAAGGCGTCACAAAGTGAAAGGGTTAATAGAAACCTGAAGAATGCGTTGATTGCCTATCACTCAGATGATCACACCAAGTGGGACCAGAACTTGTACTGGTTGCAATTTGCATTTAATGCGGCTAGGCACGAGAGTCATGGCGAGAGCCCGTTCAGGTTAATGTTTAAATTCCAGCCTAACTGTCCTCTATCTAATTTATGGGGGATTAAGGACATTTTGCCGGATAAAGTAAGCGAGTCCGAGATTCGGGAGACCTGGAAACGGGTCAGACGTAATTTATTGAAGGCTAGAGATAAAGTGGCTAAGTACTATAATGCGGGACGACAGGCTCCTCACTTTCAGGTTGGCGATATAGTGTACGTACAGAATCATCCCCAGAGTAAGGCAAGTAATAAGTACACGGCTAAACTCGCCCCGAGATATAAGGGCCCATGGCTTATAGAAGAATTCACATCTCCAGTCTCAGTGCGATTGACGGAGAGCGGGACTGGAAAATCAAGCTTTGCGCATGTGTCTCAATTGAAGAAATAATAGGAATAGGAATTGTAAACTGAGATGTTCTCCGGGGTAGGATGAAGGGTTCACCTCTTCAAGGCTATTGTTTCACAATAGATTAAAGGGGGGGAGTGTAACGGATTAATTAGTGGGGGGCACGAACAGCAGTTGGAAGAGCCAAAAAGAGAGGGTGGTCGGCAAGAGATGGAACAGCTTGAGATGACGCCAGAGAAAAAAGCCTGTGGTCTAGAGGTTTCTACTGCGTAGTTAGTGTGCGTTTTTTTTGGAGTCTACCGTGAGATGTGACCAGGAGTTCGTCCGCCATCAACAAGGGGAAGTAGAACCCGGGCACCAGTGCAAGTCGGCACCCACTGGTCGTGGGGAATGCAAGATAGGCGCATAAACTTCATTCTCCCAGTTACATGGAATACGACTTGGTGCATGTGGTTCCCTTTGGCAAAGGAGCGGTATGGACTTCTGAGGTGGTTGAGCCAGTTAAGTCTGGTTAGAGACGTCGCCTATGTGCAAGGAGGCTTCGATGAATGGCGGTGAAAGCTGAGGACACCGTTGTACACTGTCGACCAGGGCGTGGCTACTCCAGGCTGGAAGTTCTCCGTACATCCTATATCTTCTAGTGCCGACATCGGGATGAGTATCAGTTTTGTTAATAATACTTTGTAGGAGTGGGAAAACTCCAGAGGGACAGTTAACAAAGGGGGATTGCTCTGTACGAGGCCCCTTATCAGTAAACCGGAGAGCAACTCGGTAGTTTAGTTAGTGGATATTGTCACAGACTGTACGCAAGATTTCCAGCTAGTATTTTCTCTGTAATTAACTGATTCCAAATATAGGAAAGGTTCTTGTTTTCATTTTAGAATTTTCATGTTAATATTTAATAGCGTTCATTATCAAGTTGGTGGTTTCATTTTAATATTTTTAAGTTACTACGTAACGGAGTCCATTGTTAAAATTATTGTTTTTAACTAATTGCTTGTTAATATTTAACACCTTTCACTATAATAAATGTTATGCTATGCTGTAGTGTGTTGTGTTACTTGGTAGTACCCTGTAACGATCCTGCGGAATACGCTAGTAAGGAAAGGGAAAGGTAGTAGGTGTAAGCAAAACGCAAAAGGAGCGTAACACTGAACCACGCTCTGCGTGGAAGCGTGCTGGGCCCATAACCCAGAGGTCCGTGGATCGGAACCACGCTCTGCTACCAGTGTTACGCTCCTTTTGCGTTTTGCTTACACCTACTACCTTTCCCTTTCCTTACTAGCGTATTCCGCAGGATCGTTACAGGGTACTACCAAGTAACACAACACACTACAGCATAGCATAACATTTATTATAGTGAAAGGTGTTAAATATTAACAAGCAATTAGTTAAAAACAATAATTTTAACAATGGACTCCGTTACGTAGTAACTTAAAAATATTAAAATGAAACCACCAACTTGATAATGAACGCTATTAAATATTAACATGAAAATTCTAAAATGAAAACAAGAACCTTTCCTATATTTGGAATCAGTTAATTACAGAGAAAATACTAGCTGGAAATCTTGCGTACAGTCTGTGACAATATCCACTAACTAAACTACCGAGTTGCTCTCCGGTTTACTGATAAGGGGCCTCGTACAGAGCAATCCCCCTTTGTTAACTGTCCCTCTGGAGTTTTCCCACTCCTACAAAGTATTATTAACAAAACTGATACTCATCCCGATGTCGGCACTAGAAGATATAGGATGTACGGAGAACTTCCAGCCTGGAGTAGCCACGCCCTGGTCGACAGTGTACAACGGTGTCCTCAGCTTTCACCGCCATTCATCGAAGCCTCCTTGCACATAGGCGACGTCTCTAACCAGACTTAACTGGCTCAACCACCTCAGAAGTCCATACCGCTCCTTTGCCAAAGGGAACCACATGCACCAAGTCGTATTCCATGTAACTGGGAGAATGAAGTTTATGCGCCTATCTTGCATTCCCCACGACCAGTGGGTGCCGACTTGCACTGGTGCCCGGGTTCTACTTCCCCTTGTTGATGGCGGACGAACTCCTGGTCACATCTCACGGTAGACTCCAAAAAAAACGCACACTAACTACGCAGTAGAAACCTCTAGACCACAGGCTTTTTTCCCTGGCGTCATCTCAAGCTGTTCCATCTCTTGCCGACCACCCTCTCTTTTTGGCTCTTCCAACTGCTGTTCGTGCCCCCCACTAATTAATCCGTTACACAAGTTTTAAAAGCTAACAGAACCCTGAGCTCTGCTCGCGTTATTGCTTTAAATTGCATGCTTTCTCTCTCTCCCTCTCCCATACCTGTTCCTATCTCTTTCTCTGCCTCTCCTCCTTTCAATATACAGGGTGTTTCAAAAATACGGGGCATAATTTCAGGTATGTATTTCCCACATGTAGACAATCAAATTACTTCATTATAACATGTGTCCGGAAATGCTTCATTTCCGAGTTATGGCCTTCACAACATTGAAATTCACTGGAACGTTTTTCTTTCCGCAGGTTGTTGTCATTACAGAAGATGTTCAAAATGTCCACCTCCTGCTTGAATACAGACCTCACATCGATGTCTCATTGACCTGCGAACACGATCCCAAACTCCAGGAGTATTGCGTATGTCCTCACAACTTGCCACAATTCGATTCCGAAGGGATTCCAAATCCGGCACCGGAGACGAATAAACCAATGATTTTAAATTGCCCCACAAGTAGAAATCGAGAGGGTTCAGATCAGGTGAGCGTGGAGGCCAAGCAATTGGGCCACCTCTACCTATCCATCGATCAGGAAACCTTCGATCCAAGTACCGGCGAGCCGCAAGACTGAAGTGTGCAGGAGCGCCATCATGCAAGAAGTGAATGTGTTGATGATTGATCAGTGGAGTGTCTTCGAAAACGTCAGGTATGGTGTTTTCCAGGAAGTTTGTGTACGCCTACCCCGTAAGTCTGTTTACAAGAACATGGGGTCCAACTAATCGATCACCAATGATACCGGCCCACATGTTGAGGGAGAACCATACCTGGTGATGAGTTGCACGTGGGTTTTCATGCGACCATACATGCTGATTGTGGAAATTTGTTATGCCATCTCTTGTGAACTGTGCTTCATCTGTAAATAATACGATGGCAGGAAAGTTCGGATTTACACCACACTGCTGCAAGAACCACTGACAGAACCTAACTCGTGCAGGGTAATCTGCTGGTGACAGGGCCTGTACACGTTGCAAATGATAAGGATACAATTGATACTCGTTCAACAGTCTCCAGACAGTCGTATGAGGAACATTGACTTGCAACGCTAACCGTCGTGTGCTGATAGAAGGAGTCCTGTCCACAGCCTCCAGAATCTCCTCCTGCACTTCAGGAGTTGTAGATCTTGGTCATCCCCTTCCCAAACCAGGAGAGGTGAATGTTCCATACTCGCAAAGACGGGAATGGAGACGTACAAATGTCTTCCGATCTGGACATTGTCGCTGTGGGTACCTCTCCTGGTACAAACGACGAGCCAGCGCAGCATTGCCGTCCGCCTTACCGTACATGAAGTGTATCTCTGCCAGCTCTTGATTTGAATACATGTCGCAGTCTTAACGCGTAAAGAACACTGAATGTAACCTTCCTCAGAATGAACTATCAGAGCGCCCTCCTAATGTCTCCTTTGACGGCTGGAATCCCTTCGGAATCGAATTGTGGCAAGTTGTGAGGACATACGCAATACTCCTGGAGTTTGGGATCGTGTTCGCAGGTCAATGAGACATCGATGTGAGGTCTGTATTCAAGCAGGAGGTGGACATTTTGAACATCTTCTGTAATGACAACAACCTGCGGAAAGAAAAACGCTCCAGTGAATTTCAATGTTGTGAAGGCCATAACTCGGAAATGAAGCATTTCCGGACACATGTTATAATGAAGTAATTTGATTGTCTACATGTGGGAAATACATACCTGAAATTATGCCCCGTATTTTTGAAACACCCTGTATAAGTGAATCTAAATTAAAGGAAGGTATATTTGTCGGCCATTAAATTAGACTACTTCTTAAAGGCAATGTTTTTTAATCTAAGCGTAAACGTGTTGAATTGGCAGCATGGAACACATTTAAGAAGACAACGTACTTTGAGCAAGTACCATTTTTCCATCACTTGACAAAATTTACAATGCACAAAAGGCTATTAAATGAAAAGTGATTGAAAATTTTACTGCATATTCACAATAAAATGAGGCATATTTTGGTTTACGTTTCATGATTCTGACTGTTAAAATAGAGTTTAAAAAAATTCAGATAAATGAAAATACATTGAAAAAATACTTTCCAAAAGCATACAAAACTTGTGTACCTTTTCCTTTGGAACCTTTTGCAACACACAACTGAAAAAATTCGGGCACATTTTGAATATACTTAGCTACTCTGGGAAGCAGAATTTTTAAAATATATCAATTTGGAAAGTCTACAAGATTAATTAGTAATTGGGAAATAATGTGTAGATTTTTAAGCAACTTTACAACAGATTTTCAGTTTGTAAATATGTTTAATAAACACTGAGGTTAAAAATTCTGCTTCACCGACTACATATGTATGTTATAAAGAAGTGTGGAAAATTTCAAGCCTCTATGATTAGTAGTTCATGAGAAAAAGGTACATTTGTACACACAATTTACATATTGAAAAAAGTTGAAGTTTTGTGATGTTCTGCAAGCCTACCTTAATGGGACACTGGTACCAAAATGGCCAAAAATGCGATTTTTTTCAGAAACAATTTTTTTAAGAAATGTGGTCTTCAACATGTCCAGAATGTGGTCATTAAATATTATGTGTCAAATCCCCCTGGAAATTGGTGTATTTCAAATTTATTTAGACTCTTGCAATATTTCCAGTAAGTGTGTTCCAAAACTTCAAATAGCTTTTTCTCCATACAACAATTGTTGTGCTTTGTGGTAAACTTTTTGGCAGTAAATATTGATGGATAAAGTTGAAATTTTCAGGTTATGTAGAACATAGCTTGTTAAAGAAAACTGTGCATTGGTTTGTTGATCACACTCATACATAAAAGTATATGCTTTTTTTCTTTGTAATTATTAGTAATATATTTTTTTAATCTATCCTAAATAGAAAAAGGTTCATAGTTCTTATAAATGTTAATATTTTGGAAAACTAATGCACAGTTGTATTGCATAGGCATAGAAAAACTAGCATACCAAATTTCAGCCCTCTAATTTAATTCTAAACTGCAAAAAGTATAACTTTTATTACCATTCAATTCTTTCCAAAAAACATAATAAACAACTTTTTTAGTTTCAAAATATTTAATATATAGCAATGTAACTTATACCAATAGTATATCATGGCAGGTGTACCTTAATCTAGAAATTTCATTAAAATTGGTTAATTAGGAAGAAAGTCCATTTGGTACCAGAGTGTCGCCTTAATACATTCCAGGATCATAATCATCATTATCCTCAAATAGATCCTCCAGCTGCTTCTCTGCTTCCCTCCTTTTTATTCTAGCCTCTTTTGTTGTGGCTTGTGCTGCTCTTTGGGCATGGTAGAGCCGTTACTGACCGATACGCCGAAGAGCTTTTTCTGTGTTGATCCCTGTTTTCAATCCCATTTCATTCAGCACAAGCAGTCTACAGCACCACCATTGAATTTTATAATGGCATCATGGACACCTATTTTCATTACATCTGATGACACAAACATTGTCTTGGGTACACGCTCCCATGTACAATTGTGTTGTTAAAACCTTCGTTTTGATTTTGAGTGTGTCTATGCAAGCACTTACTCAGTAACTTTGAGTCACTCAGTTCCCTATAAATAGGCTTTATTGCCTCTATTACAGCATATGGTAGAGAGTTTGTATGCTTATAAGACTCACCTGACATTGCAGCCTTATGGTAACCACACCAAGTGTCAGGTCCTTTAGGACAGCAGGCATGAAGAGGTTTTTCATCTGTCGATGCTTTGTGGAATAAAGTGGCTCATACAGCATTTCTCATGGCATCAATGTCACGTGTATTTCTTCTTATTGCAAGGTCATAATATGTCTGCAGCTTGTCAATAACCTTTCGGTCAATCGGCCTGATCCACTAAGTCTTACCATCACATAATTTGGCTTTTTCCTTGTACTTTTTCAATTCCCTCAGTTTTCTTCCTATTCGTTTTTGTATATGGCCCACACATTCATGTTTCTCAATCACAAGATCGTCTCCATAAGGCTTACATTCACAAACTGTGTCGGTCTGGGTGGCTCAGTTGGTTAGACGCTGGCCTACTGATCCCAAGGTCGCGGGTTCAAATTCGGCCCAGACAGATGGTTTTTAAATGTGCTTAAAAACGACAGCTCTATGTCAGTAGATTTACTGGCATGTAAAAGAACTCCTGCGAGACAAAATTACGGCACACCGGCGACGCTGATGTGATCCTAGCAATTGACAGCGTCGTTAAACAACAAAATAATTTTTAATTTCACAAACTGCCCCATCCCCCAAGTATTTAACATACCTCAAACCACGAGTACCTACAGAACGACAGAATGTTTTCTTGGCTCCCTCTGCTTCCCTGCTGCCACTAGTACCTTCATGATTCTTCTTGCATTGGTGGTCTGCCTTTTTACTGTTACAGCCAGTGCAATGATTTGTTAGGACTTCAAAATCCAGCACTTTCCCATTGTCAATGGAAGTTGCAGCTACCACACCATTATGTGACGTATGTTCACGACGATGCCAGGTTCCGTCTACTACAACAGTGATGTTCATATTGCCTTCCTGTTGCTCCAATACTTGCTTTGCAGCCAGCATCATTGAGCCTTTTGAAATCTCATTCAAATGCCGCTCTAAAAATTCTGAATAATCGCTAAACCTTGAAGGAGGAGGTGGCAAGTTTAGCATATCACACAGAAGTTCTCCACTCTTTTGACCTTTCCCAATGCATCTTAAGCCATAAAAAATCTTACATTTACATCATAAAACCTGTGTCTTGTGGTATCTGATGTCCTGGTGGAATTACTTGCTTCACAGTTTGTGCATGACAGCGTTATTTGGGAGCACAAGCCTACTATTATTTATATTTCGTTCTACACATATACAAAGAGCACACACCCTTGCAATATTTACATTATGTGTTTGTGTTTATAAAGGAAGACAATAAGTGTACACTAATAGTAATATTACCACTATTTACAGATTTATTTGCACCAATGATACCTTCTTGAATTCCACTGTTTTCTAGAACGCTTCTTTGTTGAAGAACTTACCACTTCAGACATAACTTCAGTGTTCTCACTATTAGCACATGGTTCTTGTGAAACTTGAAGGTTATGGCTGTTAGTTTTCTCAATAAATGTTTGCTGGCTTCCACAAAACTTGCGTTTTTATATGATTTTGCACTCCTAGGTATATTGCTGCAATTACCTACCCAACAGAAGTAATCACTGATGTGAAAAAAGTGCAAATACTAGATTTGTTCACTTCTCACAACATACAGAAGCGCACTAAGGAATCAAGCGCAGGGCAGGCACAATATATTAGGATGGAAAACAAAATTTGCCACAGAAAATTCTCACACCAAAGACCATTTGGATGGAATGAGGGGGGCGTGGCAAAATGATTTTAAAGAACAACATGCTCAACTTAAAACCCTTATAAAATGTTAATAATTGTACAAACATAAATGATACATCATTTTGTTCAGGAAAGTTCAGAGAATTTTTCAGGGTAAAAATAAAAAAAATGTGATTTTTGAGCATTTCTCAGTACACAGTCCCCGTTGAATTGGCAAATTGAGTGAAGGTTTAATTTTTGGTTTTTATGCAATTTATTTAATTGGGGATATATTTATTAATTCGATTTAGTAAGGGTTTTGCGGATTGATTAGTAATATTTTTATTGGTAATTTCTGTTATAACAATATTTATATCTGGAACTCATTTAAATCTGTGGTAAAAGGCTTTCTGGGCAATAACAAGAAGAAAATTATGCAACTTCAGTCTCCGAACTATTAAGGAGCTACAGAAAAATGGGTTGCCGAATATCAGTTAAAATCCACTAGGAGCTGTATGTGTTGCGCAAGGTGAGCGTTTTCACCAGGACATTCCTGATCTGGAAAGAGTCACCAGGGTGGCTGGAATTCAGCCATGTTGGGAGACTATTGTTGGTTCCTTAAACAGGAGAGTACATGTCAATACCAGAAAAAACCAACACTGCAACACTTCTGAGATTATTCAGGTATATGGTTTTCATCATTATCTTGTGTTGATTTACTTCAATTATAATAGGTATAATTATTATTTTCAATGTTATTTGGCAATAAGATCTTTCAATTAAGGAAATATGAGTTATGATATCGCATTTCTGTAAGTTTTCATAAAAAAGATAATAGCTAAAGAACATTACATGGTGCAGGATTTTAAGGGACATTTTTGGAATCAGCAGATCAGTTTACATAAGAATTGGCCTATTTTGTTTCGGGTATGTGAAAAAAAAAATGTGTTCCTCATTAATTTATTATTATTATCGTCGTCGTCGCCATCGTCCCCGTTATCATCGTCATCGTCGTCATCATCGTCGTCATCGTCGTCGTCATCATCGTCGTCGTCGTCGTCATCGTCCCCGTCGTCGTCATCGTCGTCATCGTCCCCGTCGTCGTCATCGTCGTCGTCGTCGTCGTCATCGTCGTCATCGTCGTCATCATCACCATCACCATCACCATCACCATCACCATCACCATCACCATCACCATCACCATCACCATCACCATCACCATCACCATCACCATCACCATCACCATCACCATCACCATCACCATCACCATCACCATCACCATCACCATCACCATCATTATCATTATCATTATCATTATCATTATCATTATCATTATTATTATTATTATTATTATTATTATTATTATTATTATTATTATTATTATGTCACGAATCATGTATGGTACCAGAGGTAATTAATATATGAATATTATTTTAGCCTAAGGGAAATCACCAGCCAAGAGCCTCAATCTGCTAATTTACTTCCCTTATAGAGTAAGTGGTTTGTGTAGTTAGCCTTCTTGCACTACATTAATCAAGCCGAGTGAATATTACTGAAGATGAATATTAAATACATGCGACGCGATACGAGCATGCAGAAGTCTGACAGACATGCAAGTTTGATGTGATACATCTTTGCGGCCATTAAGCTTATAATGCAGACTACGCGATTACGTCATCGCTGATTTTTTGCGCACACTGGAATAATTATTTGCTACAAACTAAACAATAACTCCCTAATGCACACGGAGACCCATAAAATATGAACTTAAATTTAATCACTTTATACATAGTATGCATATGGTTGCAGAAATAAAAAACAAAATTATTAGAATGCTTAATTGTTGTCAGCCTCTTCTTCGTTTACGTCTGCAATTATGGCTGGTTCAAAATTTAGTAGTGGATGGCTCGATACATCCAATCATCACGCCTTGCGGTGTTGTACAGTTAAACCTGTGAAATTACGCTGCAAATTCGGTGTTATAAATATCATTTGCACCCACAAAATTTATTTGCACAACAGGAAAGAGAATGGTAATATTCATCTGTAGGCGCCATTAAATGCTGAGTCAACCATAGCATAGAGACGTAGAGCTTTAGAAGATGAGTTATTCATATCTTTTCCATTATTGCTAAAATGAGTCGTTTGGCGACAAAATTATATTGTGACGCTGGCCACCCGTCTGTCACAGACGCTCAAGGTCAAGTTCCTCACACCAATGGGCGCTCTTGCGCCTCAAAAGGAAACTCGATGTTGGCTACCTCACACCACTGCGTGGAGAGTAAACACGTAACAATGGAACGGGTCTGAACAAAGGTAAATTACTCCAGAGTGCTCAAGAAAACTATTCGCGGGCAGAGTTTAATTACGGAAAAGTGAATTTCGAGAAAAATCCGTGCTGCAACATTTTTGCCTATACAAGGAACGCGGCGGTGAGAGAGACAGTGAGAAAGTGAGTGAGAGAGAGCAGTTCTTCGGAGTCGTTAAGTGTTGAATGAAACAGCTGTCTGCAGTTCTCTCTGTTTCTCTCTCTCTCTCTCTCTCTCTCTCTCTCTCTCTCTCTCTCTCTCTCTCTCTCTGTGCGTGTGTGTACAATCTACGTTGATATAAATTTGTGTATGAGATAGTCAGAAATAGTATGAGGCATTTAATGGTCGCGTCGGAGTTGTTCGTTGTGTGTTGTAACTAAAGTCACTGAACTTCGTTATTTGTCGCAATATTAAATAATTAGATATCAGCGTGTCCATAGGAATAAATTTGTGCACATACGTTTGGCAAACGTGTAAAACGGAAGGTCAGAAATGCTGATACTACATGCTCGGAAAGCTTGAAATAATACCACCCTCCCCTGGTTACTTGCAGTAGCTGATAAATACATTGACAGAAAGCGAATCCAGTTTTCTATGACTGCTCAGGTTTGGACTTTCACCCGTCATAGGTGTGAACGTTTGCTTCAAAGCAGAAGTCTTATTACTAAACAAAACATTTGCATCATCAGTCCTATTCTGTTGCTAGACTGTGCAGATGATGTATTCAATAATGTTCAGTTATCTCCTTTAGCTTTCACGACAGATGAAGTTATTTGACTTTTTTATTCGTCAAATTTGAATTTATAACCATGCGAAATCTGTACTCCTAACACCCTGTGTATACCAGGTGGCCTACTTCATCCGGCATTGGGGTAAGTAGATATCCCTTCGTGAGTTAAAAAAGTTGCAGAACGCATCGGGATAAATCGAGTCATAGTGACAGCAGTGGCGTGAGTGAACTTTATTCTGCCTTTAAGAGAAGACGAGCGGGAGAAGAATTCCCCAGGCTTCAACTGACGTGTGTAGCGCGTGATAATAGACAAGAACAATCTTAGAATATTTTCCACTTCACCTACAGGACTTTAATTTCCAGGGAATAAACTCATTCCTTTATATGCTGCTATTGTCTAATATTACTGATTACAGATTGTAAATTACCGTAACAGAATCTATACAGACATGAGGGCACATAATGTTTCATTGGCATTTCTTCGTTTCTTATTGTTATTTTTAGTTATTGGTATTATTTTTCTTTTTCGCTGTTATTATTATATTATTTATGTTTATGTTATTAAGATTGATTGATAGAATCTAACTCATGGTCTATAATTTGTCTATAAATATATTTATATATAACAGCGCTGTTATAGGTATATATTGATGAGTGTTTAAAAACTAGTGTATGATACCCAGTTAAAACCAATTTTATTTTGCTCCCAGAACTGCTTGACTCAGTACGCTGGTTTTGCAGTCATCCCTACTCACAGAATAAAAATATCACTTTCAACTCTTATCTAATGAACAACTTTTGAATGATTATAAATATGTTATGGTCAATAACGAGCAAAATTCAGTCTTTCAAGTACGGGTTGTATACGTTTCTTTAGCAACAATTACATAATAAGCTGTTGAAACGAATACATTTATAATCGATTTAATTCTAGTTTCTTCCTAACAAAATGAAGCCTACAGCATTCTGTAATACGGACCTTTGTCCCTTTTTATTTGAGTTAACAATGTAAACATGTGTCAAGGATCAAACATTTGTGTAACTAGTATAACTAGTTAACAATGCACATAAACTAACAGTAGAGATATTCATAATCAATATGACAACACAAGCTAAAAAATTAACACTCGTCAAGGATATTAATACAAATTACTTAATTATCTGTTAAAAATAGTTTCGTTATTGGTCTAGTTAAGGGGAACCAGTGGAAAATTAAAAAGCTTATACTATACTTACTGTATGAGTTTCGTAATTATGTACCTATTTTTAGTATAGGCAATTTGTCTTAATCGCTCTTTTAGGATTTCTATGGAATTAGCTTCAAGTAATTTTATTCTTCTATTTCAGCTGAATAATTGCCTTTTTTTAACGAAACAAACGCGCTTGACCATGATGTCATTTTTGGGCTAACACGAAAAGAAAGTAAAGCTTAGCTCTTAATTTTAGAATTTATTTTTAATTTATAATACAAGAACTGCATACAATCTTATATGCAGCACCTGTCGTGTATCTCTTTTTGTAACATTCATAAAGATCAGAGGTTCCATTGTTGTTCCTGCCACATATTTATTGTGTCAATCTAAAGCGTGTTACAGAACTAACTATTAGAAACATAATTCATAGGCGGACTTCCCACATATACAGAGTGATTCACTGGTTAGACGTGCAAAACTATAACCTTTAAATCAATATGGGCTTCACCTGTTAAAACAAATCAGCAGTTCTTGTGAATCTAGGAACTGCCAATGCAACGTCCTTACGATGCAGTTGTCCTATTATCTCCTCTATGCCAACTTGATGTTCCTCTGGGAACTTCCTTAGTTAGGACAAGTTTGTTTCTGGAACAGAAACTTGCTTCATTAGAGATCTGTGATACTGAGCTTATGCTGCAAGTAATTTAACAAACTTTGAAATTATGTTGCTAATTACCTTGGATGAAACGTGTTGTATCCTAACCTCATTGATTTAGCAGTACTGCAAGTAAATTGATTATCTAGTAAGCTAATTTAGTCATCATCACTTCTCACAGAAGAGTTTCTATTATTCCATTAGCTGAGGTATCCATTCTTCGACGGCATGAATAAGACAAAGATGAAACTGATGCTAAACAAGATGTATGTACTTTCAGCAGAGAATTTTTAATCAGTGACAGGCAATGCATCTCAAATTATCACAATTTTTTTTATTATTTAGTGTTGACCGGTATTTAAAGCAGTTCCTTATATTAAAATATCTTTCCGCAGAAGTTTAAAAAAATTAAAAATCACTTCCTCTTTTATGAATGATATCTGAACCTTAGAATGATGCATTTCCATTTTTCAATTCACTCTAGATTTAAATAATCTAGAATATGAATTATGTTTATTGTTAAATCCACCTCCATAAACATTTAATCCAATCTGTTTGAAAGCTTCAATTTTTGAGAAATCAACAAAGAAAGTTTGATTTTCCGCTACTTAAAATACTGGGTACCCATATAAGAACTCTGGCACTTGAGATTAAATATTTTAATATGTAATTAAATAAAAATTGAATATTTTTTATTCATGCTTTAAAAGATAATGTCGTTTTTTACAATTTAGTGCATTTAAACGTGTACCATTCGTGATTTCATTAACTTCAACACTCCATAGTTATCTGATGGATATGCCATATTTCCTTTGTAAATTAGCTCGGAGCGTTACATTTAAGATACTCGTATGTTAATCTGTTGTGTCTTGCATTTTGCTTTGTGGTACACATTTAAGAAAACTATCCTAAAAACATAGGTTTTTTAGTAGGTGCCTCCATATAAACTACTCCTGAATTTCTATCTACTTAAAAAAAGACAGAAAATCCGTGAAAATGTTCTTAGAATTTGTCAAAATTCTTTACTTAATAACTTCACTTAACCTCTCTTCATTCAGAAACTGCAAATATTTTGAGTCACCTGAACCATATTGCAGTAATACTCATGTTATAAGTAACTTTCCTAGCGTTATTCAGTATAATAAAAGCAAATTTTCAATACAACGGTCATGTAAACTAAATACAGCAGAACATAATTTCATTTTCTCCGCAAATTAAAAGAGAGCCATATTGAATAAAATTACGTGATTTTGCGACATTTTCTGTTTTGTTCTTCGTGTATGAAATGTTGTTGTTAGCTAATGCTGGATTTCTGACAATGAAGTCATTAATCCTCTTGCTCTCCAATATAAGTGTGTGAAATGTATAACCGAGGACTGCAAGTTAGTGCCAAGATACTTCGGGATTTGGATTTAGCTAAATTCATAGCAGATCCAGACAGGAAGACTGACTGCTCCTTATGACTTGTACGGCCATGTTACTGTCATCCAGATGCGCTACAACTGACTGAACCCTCAGTTTGGTAACCACAGCGCCGTTTATCTGGGCAACATGGTATTACCAGGTGCTTGCCTGACGTTACAGGTGTGCTCTTCGCCCAATACGTACCTTGAAGCCGTTTTCCTCTGCTCTAGCACACAGTCGCGAACTTTCGTATAGTTTTGAATTTTTCCTTGCCATATCTGCCTCTTTATCACCTACTTCCTATTTCAGAGTGGTAGGCACTAAATCGTTAACTAGGCATTATTTACAGCATGGTAGTTCAGCGGAAGAGTATCGATACACAGTGTAACTCGAGTGCCAGCCATAGGACTGAACTTTCCTAGTCAGTTTCAACACTCCAGCTTTGGAATACACACAGCCATTATTAGTCAATTATAAACACCAATAATCAATGCCGATTGTCCTGCACCCCTCTCTATTCCCTGTCATTTCATTTCTTTTCCAAGTCGAAAAATGAAGCCAGATAGACCTTTGGCGATGGAATTCGCTTTGAGGAACATTTGCCCTGGTGTTAGATATATGATGGACCCTATTATAGCCCCTTGGGAATCGCATCGGCGCCAAGATTTGAGATCTTAAGATGTTAGTCCGAGTCTGCCGTATTCCCTGTATCCTTTGTTTCACTGCTTCCTCTAGGGGATTTGCAGAGGGAAAATATATCATTTACACTGTGCTAGAATTCGCTTGCACTTCCGAGAAGGTGTAACCATCTTGCCATTTTACCTCAGCGACAGAGGTATAAATACAATATAAATCATAAGGGTATACCACGCCGGCGGAAGAGTAGTCCGAAGGTGTGAACAGAGTAGTCCCTTCCAACGGACAATTTCTTAAACATAATGCGAAATGTAGTTTAAAAATGCATTATACCCTAATATCGTCGGAAGAGATAGATTGTTATCATAGCTAATAAAAATTGTAAAAATAAATACCTCAGGAATGCAACTGCATGTTGAAATAAAGTTTTGTACAGAACACTTCAATTGCTGGTGATTCTTGAGCAAAAAATTAAATATGAACCTCTAATGTTTTAAAAAATCATTTAATACGTGAGTGTCTCTTTAAATAAGTCCATCGTCATTCGAGCTTAGATTTTGGATTATGCCGTTCACACATCGCGCAAACACTGCCTCTTTATAAAATTACCTTTCTGAATTCGTTAGCTTCGAAATATTTGTAAATCTTTATATATAACGTTTGGATATACATAATACATAACCTCCTCTACCTAATAGCTGGGTAATAGAGAAAGAAAGAAATATAATGAAGCTGAAATACTTTCCGCAATTCAGCACTCCATTGTCTTTTAATGCATGGTTATAAACTTTTCCACTTTTTGAGGAGCACTGGACATTTTATGACCATATGCCTCATAAACGGTGTCAGTTACATGAAGCAAAACAAATAAAACAAAATGAGGGAGATCGGCTGTCATATGGTGAAACTTAATTTGCTTTCGGAAATTGTTTACTTTAGTGATCGGAAATGCTTTCCATTATTTCGCTTCCGGATGATAGAACTGTGTATGTATGCTAGGAATATATTTGATATTTGGAAAGGGAAAACACTATATGTAGTTATAAAAATAAATAAATACACTGATAGAATTTTTACTGTTTACATACGCGTCATTTCACTCGCGCGGCAAATACTGTAATGTAGATTTCCTTATTTTATTCCTCTTTTTTAGTGATGGGGACAATATTTGAGTTTGTTATTTATGCAATCGTTTCATGCGCTTACAGAAATATTTTCTTACCATATAGAATTTATTGTATTTTCCATTATGTGAACATAAATAATTGCGTCATCCTTTTTGCGTTCCTTTACGACAGACGTTCTGATTATTGTGCATGTGCGTAATGTATAGGTATGTTAACTGCTATGTTTTTATATACAAGGCGTTAGGGATATACGTGCAGCTATTTGTATTGGCAACTCAGGATAGTGTGGTGAACAATATTACATAAATATTTATTTCATTTTCAGACTAATAATTTTACTTAATAGGAGTAGTATTTTTCAGGTTGGTCAATAGTTTCAGGTGCTCGTGGCACACACAAGGTATACGTGTTTACTTACCCCGGGAGCGTGGGGCAGACTATTGTGAGGGTAAAGCAGATCGAGCTTTTTGCAAGGTTAATGAGCCCAGATTACCTGGGCAGCAAGTCACGTATTGAAGGTGTGAACGCATGGAAGCAAACCGGTGGTCTATACTGACAGGCGTTGCTCATTTCGTGGCGCAGGTTCGATCCTGCAGAAAATATCAGATAGTAAATTATGGCATGTATTTGTAGACAAACTGTTAGACGAGGTGAAAAGATAACTAATACACTGAAGAGGATATATATATTAAGGTATCAGTTACCAAGTTATCTGCTTTAATACCCTCACACTCTGTATATGCCCCTGAAAAAACGTCTGGTGGAATGACGTAGCCTATCAGACTCGGGTATGTAACCCAACGAATATTGTAAAATTCGTTTAAACATGACCCAAGTTAAACAGAATTACCCTTCGGGGTTTTCATCATTTATCATTGTCTAAAGCAAATATTCAACAATGTTGAGCCCATGATTCATGAGAGAATCTGCTTTTCTGTCAGAACTTGCATCTGCAAAGCAAATAAACCTCTCTTCAATATTCCCGTCAAAATTTATGTAACGAAAGGTACAGTTTTTCTTCGCTATTAATGTCAGAAGCTTCATCTAATATTAAATGAAACAAAGTAGACATCAGAAATTTCTTTCTTAATCCCATGTGTCATGACGGCATCTTGAAATTAAGTCATTCTGAATATCAGATGAAATTGCACGAAAAACAGTGAGTTTTCCCAGTACTCTTTTAGAGAACGTGATATATCGCTAATTCATTTGAATATTCAATACAATTTCCTGTGTTTGAAGATCCTTCCTTCTCATTGTGATCATCAAAAGTAATTACCTGTTTTCCTAGAAAGCATACAGCCCGTACAAAATGAAAAAGTAAGTTCTGTTCTTTCACACTTCATCGTTATGCTGTTCAACTGATAGTGTATGCTGATTATTCAATGAAAATTGTATTCCTGGATTTACCCCAACGTTTTTAGTTGCTCTTCGCATATTAATGTGTGTACAAGAATGGTTGCGCTTTTGCCTGCTTTCTTTAAATCTTCGTAATTGCTGGAATTCTAAATCCACTTATCTTTCTAAAAAAAACACCAACATAACATTTGTTTTAAGTATTACCACACAGCCAGGATTCGCTTTCATAAACTTTGATGTTGAAAAGCATTATACATTTTTTAAGGTTCGTCGTAATACTGAGTGCGGGCTTGGGAGGATCTACTTAAATTACATATTCCCTTTTAGAGAAATGTTAATGTTTGAAAGCTTCTTACGTTGAGTTTGTCCATCACACAACCGTTTATTTGTATTTTAGTAGCTACAATGGCACAGCTCTGATTCATGTTGTGACATTCATGTATGTAAGTGCCTGCGTGCTACCTTTGTCCCAGAATCCGCACAAATCTTAACCTATATTTGCTTTAATATTGAGTAACCAAGTGTGCAAGTAATGCCCAAATATCCACAATTGAAAAGCACACACAAAAGAAACAAAACCAATTGGGAATTACTCTCTACTCACGAGTATAAATTCAATAATGTGAGCGCGATTCTGAACATGAGATGTATAATAACAAATTACATCAGTTAGTCAAGCGGAGATCAGTTTCCTGAAGCTGATGACAATTATCGTTGACCCAAGTTTTGTTTCGAATCATACTGATGCAGAGTGGCAGAAATTAGAATCATTAATGTTTAGAAACGCTTAATGTTCGCTGACATTACATCTTATGCCGTAAAATTATATAATGAACACCAATTTGGCAATCAGATTGAGGAAAATTGTACGGAATGTAAAACATCTCTCACATCCGGTGTCCGTGTCCGTGTCCGTGTCCGTGTCCGTGTCCGTGTCCGTGTCCGTGTCCGTGTCCGTGTCCGTGTCCGTGTCCGTGTCCGTGTCCGTGTCCGTGTCCGTGTCCGTGTCCGTGTCCGTGTCCGTGTCATTATAGGAATGGGTACAGCTGTATACCTATGCTTACAAGAAGTGTCGTAGTGGGTAGTTTTGTACAAGATGGATGAAACTCTATCAGCGATCTTTTCTCCATGTGGACAAAATTAACTCATTGTGTGCTTTCTTTTTATTTTCAATTCAAGGTTGCTTCATAATTTCATTTGTTTTGCTCGCAAAATCCATGTATAAGCCTGAAAATCCTGAACCTTCTGCACAGGTTATTATAGTTTCATAACCAGCCCTACGACTTAGAAGTCAACAACAACCAGGCTTAGTATTAGATATGTTTATGACTGACGTTGGATGGAAAGCAAAAAGGATACATTTCCAACATCTTATGCTGTTTTACTATCATAAGGGCAAAATCGCCTCACAATGCTGGCAGAAAGGTGTGCTGTCTAGGGGGAAGATGCAGTAACAAATTGGCCATGTCAAAAGTGATTTGGATGACTTCAAGCTGAGAATTTCTAGAGCAGAAAGTTAGGCAACTACCCTGTCGTAGCTGTGCCGCGGATGAGGTGTGTCCCCAAGCGTTCTTAGTGATTGAAATGTAACGAGAAACGAACGAACTTAGACAACCTTATACTACGTACTAAAAGGAAATAGAGAAAGTATTATATACGTACTCTACTCAATATTTCGTCGAAAATTTACGTTTTGGTGCCTCTTGAACCCAGCAGAGTAATTTAGGAAAATATTCTCTGTGCATATGTGTGCGTGTTTGTGTGCGCGCGCATATGAGTGTGTGTACAGGATAAATAAAAAGCGTAAAGACCAATAAATACGTTACTTGGTATGTAAGCTCAGTATCTTCCAAAAAAAAATTAAGAAAATCTTCTACCCCAAGTTACTCTTTAAATAGACCTGTCTGTTACTTCATATGTTCTCAAAAATGGTCAGCAAATTTGGCTGAAACACGATATACTTAATATATAATCGTATATTAAGAATAGTAACATGACAAGAAAAACTCTTCATTTTTTGGGCAGAGGCTTCAAGTGCTGTTCATTCAGAAGGAATATTTTACAACGAAAACAAAACGTAATAATCAAACAAAAGCTTACTATACAAAGCTTAAATTCAAATGATCACGAATTAAAATGATGTTAGTTATGATTATATGTAGAAAAACGTTCACGACAAACTGCATGCTGAGTTCCACTCTATTACAAAAACAATTGTGGTCTTTTAAAGTACTAACTGGGTAATAATGGACGTACAAACAACACCAAAGAAAATCTTCGACGGATTTTGTATCGTTTCCTTGGGTCTTTTGTGTTTTCATATATACATGTTGGCGAGGAAAGTTGATGCTTAAAAGTGCTAATAACTGAAACCAATAATGGAAACAGCAACACTAGGTAGATCTAGAGAAATATAATATATTACATATGTTTGTTTACACCGATTTATGATTGCGATATATTCTGAGAATAAAGATCTGTGACTAAATAAATTATTATTCTTTTGTGATAATTGACTAATCATATTTATAAACTAGAGATAAATACATTTATGACTATGGTTTACATGAATATGACAGAGACTATGGCAATAAAATTGTGTTATCTTCTCCAAAATGGTTCAAACGATTTTGGTTAAAATGTAATATGTTTAAGATACTTTTATGACAAATGAAACGCATATTTTGAATTTTCTGGCTATAGCCCATGTAGTCCTATTTACTCTGGATGACTTTTGCATAACTGGTAAACCGTAAAAGATAGACCAAATCTTACTAAACAAAAAACATAGATCTTGCTAAACACAATTTAAATCCAAATAAAGTTTCTTGTAGAGAGAACCATTTCGGAGATATTCCTTGTTATTTGTATGAGTTTTGGAGAACAAATGAAACATCGTTATTAAGTTTTTATATGTTAGCCGTGGAAAGAGAACAGAATTTGAAAGCTTTAAAATATCTGAGTATTGCTCAAAACCTATTGTATTCATATTGCCCTTGCACCTGCAAGGAAATAAGCAACAAGATAATTTCTGCAAATGTTTATCTCAACACGAAGAAGGTATAAGAGTGTGCGAATGGTTAGTACAAGAGTAGAGAAAGTCATGTGAGTGCAAAACATCCGATTTTTTCATAGAGGTTTCTATGCTATCCATTTTACTATACAACGTAACATTTACAGGTTTTTTCTACTCGCTTTTCTTTTACGTCGTGCATTCACATGTCCTTCTCTACTCACCCTTTAACATACAATTTTGTATGACTGAAATAGAAATGCCACATTATGTATATTCACACCCTTTTTTCTACTCACTTTTCTTCACGAAACACTATCACATTTCCTTGTCTGTTCGTCCTTCAACATACAATTCATACAATTTTCTATGATTGAACTAGAAGTGCAACACATTACACTCGCACGGTTTTCTCTATTCACTTTTCTTTTACAAAACACAACCATTTCTTTCTCGACGTGCCCTTTTGCTTCTCATTCTTCATACGGAACACGATCACATTTCTTTTTATATTCGCTGTTCAACATACAATTCATACAATTTTGTACAATTGACATAGAAATGCAACATTTTACATTCACAAAGCTTTCTCTACTTGCTTTTCTTCCTGTGGTATTTGGAGTTGTTAAACAGTGCTTGTACAGTGTTTTCCGGTGCTGTCATTCACTCATTTATTCATTTATTTACTTTTTATTTTATTTACTCTGTGTATTTTGGGTTCTTCATAGTATCTAACGTTGTAGGGATAAACTCGTCAAACTACGGGCAACCCCAAGTATTTCAGCTAGCATAAAAATAGTTTACAGTTCCAAAGAAACGTGCATGAATGCAACCCATCAGATGTTTAGTTTTCTAATACCACAAAGAAGTTGGAAAGGATTTCTAAAGCCATCATTTGTCACAATATCGCTGCAGTCAGATATACAGCAAATCCTACTGCAAGTTTAAACGTCTCTAAAGACGCTACGTCATATTATTTTCTCTTGGTTTTTCCTTTTAGTTTTCTTCTTATTTTTCCTATAGAATTGGAGGTTCTTTTCTACGGAGCTTCACATACGAAGTCTGCGTTTGATCTCTAAAGTTGTCAGAGGGGAAATTTCCTGTCTGAGGCAGCTCTGAATTAAAATGTACCCACCCTTAGCTGTCATTTTCATGGTGCTGTTTAGGTAATACAAGTCAAGTTCGCTGTCGGGGGGATTGTTTTCTCAATAAATTGCGAAAGCATGGACAATTTAGTAATGTTACTTTTTAGTTGACATATTGGTTTTAGAATCTGTGACATCGAACAGAGAAATGAGCTTAGCAATAAACTGGGAAAACTGAAAATCTTACACCTCTACCTTCTAATTTTAGCACTTGATTTCAAGGAAAATGCACATATGAACACAAAAGTATAAAATGCCAGCAATATTTATGCCTTTTGCGAAATATTCGATTTAAACAAATCCAAAAAAGTACTATTCACCGCAAGTATTGGCTGAAGATGGCCGCTCACCATGAATCGATACGTATTCTGCAGGGCCTTTGTTTCGTTTGCAATCGCTAATTCACTCGCTGGCTCACTCACATACCCACCTCAGCGCTTGCTTGGAACATTTCCGAACATTCGAAATGTAGAAACACCCAAAATATTCTAGTTCTCAGATGAATAGCGCTTATTGTGTTTATGATGAGCGGGCGCGCGCTTTATCTTAGTACAATCCCGACTGCCTGCCGCCGACCTATCGATAACATTGAGCCATAGTGGTTGCGACATAGTACAGATGCAGATTTACTGTTTTTCTTTTCTGTCTTCATTGCTGGCAATTTAGTAAACAAAGAAATGGAAGGCAAATTTACTGTTTTGGGAAATTAGTTAATACGTTTTAATAGCACTAATAAAATAATGAAAATCTACTGGAGTGGCAATCTGGGTAATTGTTTGGAGGAATTAGTTAATACAACGTTTTAATATTACTAATAAAATAAATAACATTTACTGGAATGACAATCTGTAAACGTTTCGGTATCGTGCATTCTAAGAAATAAAACCTGAAGCAATTAAAACATAGCTGATAAACCCAAGATCTATGTTCTTACAAAACAGTTATCCTTATATAACGGTGTACAAATTATGAAGATTATCCTCATTTTCCATACTAAAATATTTACAATACCCGCCAGCACAAAAAAAAAAAAAAAAATGTTTGCCTGGAGCTTCCAAAGGTAAAAGGGAGCGGCTAACATTATTTGTACCTTAAATATAAACTACGGATTGATGTAGCTTGTACAAGCGACTTTAATAAATTAAATAAAAAAGATAGAAAAGTTACTATAGAAAAAGTATAGATCTCTTTAAAAACAATGTATCTCAAATAGTGATTATGGCATCAGTCATTTAATATATTCGTAGACTTCAGTTTGAAGTTTGAATATGTTGTCATTTTTGAAGTGATCACCATTCATTGTTTCTGAAATGTCATGTAAAGAATTTGGAATTTCAAAGCCAACTTTTAAATATTTGATAAATTATTGCTTCAGTTTCCAATATTCTCTTTATTCTAGCGGGAAGTGTGTAATGAAACATTTTCTGCAAACTTTTATCTTGATTAATTTGAAGTAGATGGAAAAATAATAATTTCTAAGAAAACGTTGTGAAAGGGATAAAAAAAAATAAATGAAAGTGGCTAGAGAAGATCATGTAAGCGTAACACATCAGAGTTTCAAATATTTAACGTCTCTTTCAACAAGCCAAGTTTCAGTTGCGATGAATAAAGTAGATGAACTGAATAGCCAAAAGAGTAAATATTCCTAGAGCTGAGAATAAGGAAATTCACCGGTGAAGGTGAACCACTAATCATTAATTTATTGGCAAAATATACATGCATTCGCCCTTAAAGTACACTATAACACTGACATTTCTGTGTGTACTTCCCATATGCATGTTGTTCAGAAAGAGCTTATATTTATTATTGATTCAGGAAAGCAGGTCTTATTAGTTCGTTCCTGTATGTGAGGTAATTTGAAGTGCATGTGGCCAAATTCCTATGTTTCCAACACCAGCTTTGTATCGTCTGTTTGTTTACCTTTGCTGGCAAGCGAGGAGGAAATTCGCAAAATACACAGAGCACGGAGCTATTCATCAAAATGTTTTCCAACCATAGTAGGCAGCCGCCGAATGAATGGATCACCCGAAAGTGAGTTCAATTATGTAATGGTTTTAAAAAGTTAATGCGGTAATTGTCCCTATCTGCCTGTACATTGATGTAACAAAAGAATAATCAGTTCCCTACATTTTGATAATGTTGGCTATCCTGCGGAAGTGAGCCCAAATGCTGAATCACGACAGAAGGTGGAGCTTTGTGCAGGCTCTGTGCTTAGAGAATCACTTCATCGGTCAAATGCTGCTCTCCAACTTGTCTTACAAACTTAGTGAGAAAGACGCCCTTAAGTGGCTCCCCTTGAGTGTGCAGGTTACAGTTAACAAACCTCTAACTGCCGTACAGACTGGAGAGAAACATCTCTCGGTTTTAACGGAGAAGCCGACACGTGTAGGCATCTGCTTAGTCTTATAGAAGAATAAATTCCTCTGAGATCCATCATTTGATAAGAAGCTAGTTACTTTCTGTAGTAACTACTTTCTATAGTAAGCAGAGGAACTATAGTACTCCATTCAACAATTTCATACCAAGATTTTACCGGAAATACCCATTTTGAGACTCCCTAAATGCATAAGCTTTTTTCAAAAATTTGATCTATTGCACTCACGTGAGTTTCTCTATTCTTGTTCTAAATATTCTTACAAACCCTTATTCCTCTATCTTCTTCACGTTAATCGAGATAAACATTTGCAGGAATTATCTTCTTGCTTATTTTATTGCAGGTGCAAGGAGAATATGGGAATACAGTAGACTTTGAGCGATAGAAAAATCTTTTAAATCTTTGAAGTACCATTCTGTTTTTAAGAGATGAAGAAAATGGATAACGACCTTCCATTTGGGAAATTTAAGTATTGCACAACCTACTCAAACGACAAGGAATATCTCCGAAATGATTCACTTCACAAAAATACATTTGGAATGTTTTAACGAAATAAGTCATCAATAGTAAATAGGACTACATAGGCTATAGCCAGAAAATTCCAAATATACATTTAAATTGTCATTAAAATATCTTAAACATATGGAACTTTAATCAAAATCATTAGCCATTTTTGAGAAAATCGAAGTTTTCGAAAGTTTTTAATTGTAAAGAGTAGTTTAGAGTAGAATCTTCACGTTGCATCCTTAAAAGATGTTAAACTTAAGTACCAACTTTGTTTCTAACTTTTTGTTTCTGAGCTATGCTGCTCTCTTTGGATTCAGGGGGCCTCAAAACACTGAAATCTCGATATCAAATTTTTGGGTCGAATTCAATACTTCTCCAACTTGCTATGCGTAGTAAAGAAAGTAAAAAAGGTGTGTGCGTGTGTTTGTGTGTGTGTGTATGTATGTATGTATGTATGTGTGTGTGTGTGTGTGTGTGTGTGTGTGTGTGTGTGTGTGTGTGTGTGTGTGAATAGCATAACTCAAATCGACCACATATGTACAAAACTTGATATGAAGTCTGCAACACGTGCAGAAAGTATACTATTGTACTTAGTGAGGTTGTAGTATTCATATTCTGCTCGTTTTAAAAGTTTCTCACTGAAAAAAAAGGTTTTCTGAACTTGTTGCATAATAGTTGTTTATTTGTGGCAGAAGAGGGACTTTTTCACGAGTGAAAGTTTTCTATCAGCAGCTTAGGACGTATAAAACATCCCAAGTTCCACTAGCTGCGCAGATGATTTCATTAACAAACCATAATAGAATAGAAATATAATGTGAAATGTACGTTTAGGGCCCGTATTGAGTATAAACAATTGAATAGCATACACAACGTATCTTAAAGAGAACGTTCTGTTTAACACAGTGAATTTGAAACATGTGGACTTCTCGCACTTGAAACTGTTTAGTTAGACTGTTTTTGTTACGATTGTAAATAAATGACTGCATTAGTAGATGCTGTCTAAAACAGTTGCTTGTCGAACTGTTAATGAACCCAAAACATAGAACTGTAGCGGGCCAGGTTAAAACCAAATCAATGCAGCACTGTTCCAATTCAATGCTTCTGGCTCGGATTGAAATTTCCTCGGGATTACCACTCGTATTTTCACAAAGCTGTACAAAGCCTTTGATAAACGGAGTAACATATGTATGTAGCTTACAAATGAAACCCGCATTTATGTATAGCCTATACACATGAAAATAATTCATTTAATGTATAGGGTATACAATGAAGGAAGACACCTCATGCAGTGCAACCTACGGGAGATCTATTGTGGCTACTACCACACATAATTAATGTATAAAGTGAGGGAAGCGCAGGAGGCTACAGGGCGCAAGCAGATAGGACACAGAGACACGCGGAAGTCCCTAACAGTTCCTAGCTCTAAGACATGACCCACTTCTTGAGTTAGCCAGAGGTGCTGATGGACGACCTGTCCAATCAGGCAGTCCTCAAGTATCCTTCCTTAGAGTAAGCATCTGCACCATCTGTCCCGCCACAAAACTAGAAGCATACCTGAAACACGAGAATGAAAGGAAATAAGGAAAAGGAAACAGTGGCAGATGAAAAACCATCCCAGCATTTCTCTACCTACCGGGCAAAAACATGAAAAACCCAAGATTAGAGTGGGCAGTCGACGAAATCAAACCTATACCTTCCTAATGGAAGCCTGACTTGGATGTTACCGTGGAGCTAGCTCCTACGGTACCTGACTTTAAAATAACTGTTTCTAAATACAATGAGAAGCGTAAGTTGCCGAGAGTCGCTGAAATGTTAAGTGGAAGATTCCTTTGTGACATCCGGCATGTATGTAGTATAACCCGAGCGCCGTCTTTAGGCACTACGAGCTGCCGGTAATCGATCACAGTAAAACACCTCTGTAAGACTGTAAAACATTAAACAACAGACGCAAATTTTTGAAATACATGCCCTTTTTTCTTCATGGCTACCTCGTCGAAGTTCCTACATCAAACGTTGCCAAATCTTAATTCTTATTGGTATCGAACCACAATTTTTACTCTGTAAATTGCTAAATTCTAGAAATCTGTTCCCTTTCTAATTTTCAGACCTTTGTTGAGTGTTTCTGCAGGCACTGAAATTACTGAACGCATTGAATTCTCGGTAACTCAGCCTTGAGCTAATGGATTTCTTGTTGACATGATTTCGCCGAACGCCTAATTGTCTTAGTTACACTGACTTAACTAATTGCTTTTCCTTAACACCCTAGTTAATTACTTTTTGATTGATATAAGTTTAACTTGTGTTTCTTACATTACGATCGCTTTTAACATATAGAAATTATTTCTCTATCATTTCTTTATACTATAATTAACCTTGGAGATCAATAATTCCGGGTTTTTAGTATTGTTTAAGCCCGCTTTTACTACATGCGGCACCGCAGATGGTGACTCGGATGATACATAGAATGAAGATGAAGCACCGGTGGAATGAGATGGCGGGGGAAACCCGCCCCAGCGCCGATTTGTTCACCGCGAATCCACATGCGGTCGCCTGGGATCGAACCTGGTCGCTTCGGTGAGAAGTAAATGGTCTAACCACTCAATCACGGCGCGGCCATGATAATTCCGGTATCATACATGAGAAATGTTTTCTCTTTGTCGTTTCAACATCTGAATCACAACAGAACGGCTTTCTGCAAGTTCCTGGGTACATATGACTAAATGTGTGCGAGACATGATAATGCAGGGTCACCCTTCCGCACTGTCTCATAGCTTGGTGTTCATCGGTAGTTTCACTTTTAGGATGCATTGATTAATATTCTATGGGTATTTGTAGTAATTTTCTTCTCTTTGATGCCGAAAAATTATTACACTTGCTTTACCACCTATACTTCTATTTCTCTTATTCCGTGAGTGGAATTTTTTATCGTAGTCTGAGGATAACCACGAGAAAGTCCCTATCAGATTGTCTAATGTACAAGATTTAAATCCAAAACTACCCGTGTGCTAAATATTAAAGGAATATCTTTGCTCAGTATATTCTTTACATTATCCCCAGCCTTGCTTCACTCTTAGAAACTTGGTTTCTGTATCCCGCAGTCTTCAATTGTCTCCTTTTCTTATTATCTTAGTCTCATTCCCATATAATCGCCTTGGCATAGCTATTCTTCTTTAGAGCTTCGTTAAGACTACTCTCCAGTTATTCTGTTCTCTCTGCTGCTTGAGTAAGGTACAAAAAGTAATTTATTCACCCAAAATTTCGATATCGAGATTTTACAACAATACACTTTCTGAAACCTTCAGGGAAACAAAAAAGGAAAACAGCATTGTTAGAGAAATCGTCTGCGCGCGAGATTGTCTGCATGTAAAAAAGGAAAAGGAGAATAAATATAAAATGGCGTAAGTCAGTCAGCTTTTAAAGTTGCACATTGGAGATTCTCAAGGAGCCCCTTCTACCACGCAAGTCATTTCATGGTACAAACCCTGTTAATTTCATGTCTCATTTAGTTGAAATATAATATTTTTTGGATATTGATTTAAGGGGTTCAATTGGTGAAGTTTGCCTAAAAACATTACAATTTAGGCAATATATATTTTAAAAATTTTCTATGTAAAGGGTAGTTTAGGGTGGAGGAATTTTCTTCAAAATCATCGTGTCGCATACTTAAATGATGTTAAAACTAATTTGTATTTACTTGAAAATGGTTCAAACGATTTTGATTAAAATACCATTTGTTCAGGATATTTTTATGACAAATGAAATGTATATTTTGAATTTTCCGACTATAGCTCATGTAGTCCTGTTTACTCTGGATGACTTTTCCACAATTGGTAAACCGTAAGAGATGGACCAAAGCTTACTAAACAAATGTGTAGATCTTGGTAAAGCACGCAGTTTATGTCCGAATAAATTCTTTGTAGAGTGAACCATTTCGGAGATATTCCTTGTTATTTGTGCGAATTTTGGAAAACTTAAACTTTCGTCTAATGGAACATCGTTATTCATTTTTATATGTTAGCCGTGCAAAGAGAACGCAATTTGAAAGCTTTTAAAGATTTTACTATTGCTCAAAGCCTACTGTATTCCCATATTCCCTTTACACCTACAAGGAAATAAGCAATAAGATAATTTCTGCAGATTTTTATCTCAACTAACACGAAGAAGATAGAGGAATAAGAGATTGTAGGATTGGTTAGTACAAGAGTAGAGAATGTCATGTGAGTGCAACACAGATTATTTATCTCTTGGCCATAAAAACAGAACGGAATTTCTAAGCTATCACATAGCGGCCAGTTTTAAAATGTTTGACTACCTTTTAAAGCCTATTATATTTCCATATTCCCTTTGCATCTACAAGAAAATTATCCACAAAATAATTTCTTCAAATGTTTATGTCGATTAATATGAAGCAGATAAAGGATAAATAAAAATAAGATTGTTTTTAATTGCTTCATTTGTAGAGCCCCCTTTAACTTCTTAGGTCATATCGGGGGTTTTGACTTGAGAAACAACTGATTGTGTTATTACTTGCTGAACTGTAGCTCTTCTTAACGTTGACTTTTATCATTTTAATACAGGTATGGACATGAGAGGAGAGGTAGCGGTTGAACTTGCCTTACTACACCACATTCTCTTTCTGAGTGACGAATGTTGTTTTGATACAAGCGAGTGGTGACTTTGTTTCACCTGCGTGGTGCTGTTATTAACTTATTTCTACCTGCTATTATCTGTATTGTTTACAAAATTATTTTACAAAAATTAGTACAGCCACCTACTGTGGTTAGGCAAATTATAAAATCTTCAAATTCATAACTTTCCCCTATCTTATGCCCGTAATATTCCTACGCTGTCTTATGGTTAACATAGTAAATTGTTTCTCTTTCATAATAAATAAAGCAGTAAAATTCCATTCCTATTTAGCCTTAAAATATTTTAAAACTATTTGGTCAACATAATAAACTGGTTTTATACTCAAATTACGTTCAAACTTTGAACCATGAAATACAATAGCTTATATTGAATAAACTAATAAGAAACAAAAACCCTAAAAAGAGGAACTATATCGTCCCTTTTATATCTTTATGAATATGACTATTCAGAAAGTACCTTTTGAAATTGTAAGTAAATAACTGGATGGTCACCAAAGTGTGCTTGATGCTTCTGATCATAGTGGCGTTTGATATTGTAACGCTTTATATTTGAAAATTCAAATTCGCATATTAAACAGCAAACTTTCCTGTTTTTGTAACTTACAACAAATTATCTCCACCACTCTTCTTGAAACAAACGCCTCGAGGAAGCCATACTCGCCATTGAAAGGGACGTGTCGCAAGCAAAGGTAAAGATGAATAGCAGGTAAGGGGAGGGATGGCCGATGGAGTGAGGCAAGAACACGTGGAGTGGCCCTTTAGAGCCGATTTTGCCCATGCCTGTAGTAAACATTTAACAGATTCACATTCGCTCCCAATTTCATTTTTACAGACTCATGGGGTATAAGGTATTATACTAGTTAAAGAAAATGTCCAACCCCAGCTGGAAATCAAACCCGGAACCTGCAGGTTGAGAAGCTAGGATGCTGACCGCCTGACCACAGAGACAATTGGGACATCTTTTGTATGTTGGGAGAAAGCGTGGCAAGAGCAGGAAGCTGCAGGTCCTTGTGTAGATGGTTTTCAAGTGCTGATCACCAATGTAACAACATTCACATTGCTGCTTCCGATCCAGGAGTTATGTACACCCTTGGGGCTACATACCACAATAATTAATTTCGTGATTGACGTTTTAGTACAGTAAGGCAGGCCGTCATATATGCACGCGCTAGCAGTCTCTCCGGAGGTAAGGATCCGTAAACAGCCCGATTGTAAACATAATCGATAGAAGCTGGACCACTAACATAATAGCTAATGGTGGCTGCACATTATAACTAGGGCTCGGAACTTTATGCCCTAAAAAACACTGAAATATGCATGCATATATGCTCTTAAAAACTTGAAAATATGCCAAGAAATATGCACTATTAATTAAAACGATTGATGTCCCTTTGCAGTAGATAGCATGGGTTAGTATAAATAATAAATAAAGTTACCGTATTCGTTAGACATTGAAGCAGAAGTGGTCACGCTGCTAGTATTAACTGCTAATTTGCAGTTCACAGCCAACACTTTGCAAAAATGTTCAACTGTAAAACATCGTCTGTTGTCTCGCAAAACACTTTTGTAACGTGAAAAACTTCTCTCCACGTCATAAGATGTTATCGGGCATATTTAAATGATGTTAACTGCTTTACAGAGAGAGTCAAGTCTCTTGGTGTGACAGATGGTTGTCTTTCGAGGATGTCTCGAATATCGCACATCTGTTTATAACCAGAATTTTTTGAAATTACATAATCCACTTTTTGTCCTGTGCTACCAGGAACCGAACTTAAGTCACATATTGTTTTATCAAAGACAGTAAGTGATTCATGCAAAGGAGATCCTACAACTTCCAATACCGTTACGAATGTTGGTAAGAAAGAAAAATGGGCAGATATGAAACTAAGATCCTCTTTTAACCCAGTGTCTGACAGAGTATTTTGCAGTTTCCATTGATGAAGCATCTTTCGAGTCCAATGAATTAACAAACTCTTCGACTATTTCTATGTGCTCAGCGTAATATAAAACTGCATCGACCCATGTTCCCCATCGAGTTAACACTGGTGCAGGAGGAAGTCTGATATTAGGTACTGTTGATCTAAACAACTTAACTCTTTTAGCAGATTTAACAAAAATTTTCTTGGTACTGGACACAAATCTATCAGCGGGAAAAAATCACTTATTGTCTTAGAAATGCGATGAAGAGCGTGTGCCTAACAAGTTATATGAATTAAGTTAGGAAAAATACCTTTCAGAGTTTGTCCTGATTTTAGCATATAAGGACCTGCATCAGTAACAAAAATAAACGGGCGTATTTGATTCCCATGACCATAGTAATTTCAAAGTGTCCAGTCGGTCTGGGTGGCTCAGTTGGTTAGACGCTGGCCTACTGATCCCAAGGTCACGGGTTCAAACCCGGCCCAGGCCGATGGTTTTTAAGTGTGCTTAAAAGCGACAGCTCCATGTCAGTAGATTCACTGGCATGTAAAAGAACTCCTGCGGGACGAAATTCCGGCACACCGGCGACGCTGATGTGATTCTGGCAATTGACAGCGTCGTTAAAACAACAAAATAAATAATCAAAGTGTCCATCACAAACTGGGTCACGGTTACATTGTTAGTGGCCGACAATTCGCACACATTAAGAAGATAAGGTGTAGTCTTTTGTTCATTATTTAAAGCACCCACGATTATATTAGCAATAGAACGGCGCTCAGAATCAGGAGTTTCATCAACAACCACACAAACTGATCCACTAATTCATTTTTGTATATTTGACAATACGTTATTGTAACAATGTCCTACATAAGTCTTACGCAGTGTACTTTCTTCAGGCACATGTCGAGTGTACTTGGCAAGAAAGTTTTTAAATGTCGGATTATTAATTTTGAACAAGGGAATATCAGCAGCTAAAAATGCTTAACAGAAGTCATATAATTCAGTAACCCTACTTCCTAAACACTACTAACTGTTTTTGAACACATTCTTTGTCTGCTAGTTTTCTGATTAAATTCTCCTTACGTTTTGCTGTGTTTATGTGCCGACCTATTTAAAATCTTTTCTCACTCCCTACATTTTTCTCACACGCTCCACAAAACAGTGCCCTATTATCTGTAGATATTAAATCACCCGAAAACTCGTTCTGTAAATTAATTAATCTAGCACTCGGAGTTGGTTTTATTTTCGACATTTGAAGAGCTTTTTAAAATTGTATACGCCTAATTTAATTTGGTGGGAACCAGTTCACAACACTACGTTTGAAGACCACTACACAACTTCTGATGGGCAGGCAAAGGTTGCTATAATCGTGCTGCTCAAAACGTTGACCTGTACTTTATCTTTGCTACTATAAACCTCTCAGATAACGCACTGATTATTTTCTACGAACATACATATAATGAAAGGATGAAACAGGGGATTCACTGCATGACAACATGACTCAGCAATAGTTCTCGCCACCTCGCGAGTTGCATCATCATGTGCAATACTACCAATGTAAAAAAATATTATACACATGGAAAAAATAACAAAAAACCATAAAAATAATTAAAATATGCAATATAGGGGCTATAATATTGAAATATTTGTGAGTTGTGTCATCATTTGCAATATAGCCAATATGAAAGATATTATCGAGATGGAAAACAATAATAAAAAACCATAGAAATCATTAAAATATGCAATATAGGGGCTATAATATTGAAATAATATGCATGTATCAAAAATCGAGAAAATATGCGGTTATATGCACCATAAAATCATGTCCAAATAACTGAAAATTCCATAATTCGTACACATAATGTAAAAGCATACGTTTTTAACCACTATGAAAAAACATGCAAATGGATGAACTTCCTAGCCCTAATTATAACAGTGGTTCCCAAACTGGAGGACCACAGTTCTCTCTTCTGTTCCATTTATGTGCTGACTTTAACATCTAAGGTCACATTGGTGATGCTTAACCTATTTCTAACGCAGTTCCTGTATTTATTTCATACATGTATAGCATAATCCTCCTGCTTGTAGTATTTATTAAGTTATACATTTTATAATATATTTGGACATTACGTATACTTTCAATTAATTGTGACTAGAGCTTGGCATAGAGGTACAAATTGGAATGATTTTTTTTTTTTTGGGGGGGGGAGGAGGGTACACGGAGAAAAAAGATTGAATAATACCACTATTTTAAAGCAACAAAAGCTGTGTTTTAAACTGTTCGCGTCTCAACTACGAAACAACATTCTACAGAAATGTAGACTAGCATATATTTTTCTTGCATGATACATTGCCCTGTACTGTAATTTATTTTGCTCTGTGTTTGCTTAAACTTAGGCACTCCATCCAGAATTTCTCTGGTCGTTTTCCTCATTTTGTTGATGTTTAAAACTTTCTATTGTACTGCGGGCCAAATCTTATCTTACCCCTCACAAGTGGGCACAACGCCAGGGAAATCTGCGCTTTCGTTCCCGTCAGACGCCACATACTCGTCGTATCTTGTATCAGTATGCAGTAGTACCATCTTAAATCTCCTCCTCTTTGATGTTGAGTGTTTGCTTTTCCTATACCACGCTTATTCTTTACTGTTTTTGACAGCATTACGTCTTAATTTGACTAGCTGCCAAAACTCAGTTTGAATGCCACATCAGATCCGCATACCGTTCTTATATTGCGAAACACATTCTTAATATTCTTCTGCAACTTATAACTCCTCTAAGTGGTGGCTTGGATAGCTTAACGACTCAGTTACTTAGTTTGTCCTTAGGCTTCTTAAATATCTACCTGTAAAGTTTGTTTATGGGTATTATTTCTCATTTGTTTTGGGTTTCATTACGAATCCAATTTTGTGTTGTCATTTGTCTTATTCCACAGAAAGGCTCTGACCCTGTGAAGGGAGAGATGCTCCTTTCTTTGCTAGGACACCAACCTTTTCATTTCCTGCAATACCCGCATGACCGGGTACCCACCTTAGCTCTACATTGTTACGGGAGGGAAGACTTAATATGTTGTGATAACATTCCCACGCTAGTTTATACTTAAAGTGATGGGAACTGAGAGTTTTAAGTGCAATCTGGCTGTCGGAAGTTATAAGTATATTTTTCCCTACAAAACCTTTTTCCAGCAATGGTATGCACTTTGTTGTTGTAGTAGTGTTTAACGCCCGCTTTTACTACTACGGCACCGCAGGCGGTGACACTGATGATACATGGAATGAAGATGGAGCACCGGTGGAATGAGATGGCGGGGGAAACCGGAGCACCCGGAGAAAACCCACCCTAACGCCGCTTCGTCCACCACGAATACCACATGCGGGTCCCTGGGATCGAACCCGGGCCGCCTAGGTGGTAGGCGAGCGCGCTAACTGCTCGGCCACGGCGCCGCCGGTATGCACTTTGGAGTATAGCAACCTCCGCTTGAAAGACAGTAACGTATCTTCCTAGGGTTATAATTTTGCATTCACCCGTAGACTCGCGATAGATACTTGCGCAAGTTTTTTCCATTTATGTGTGAGCCATTATTACTAGATGGTTCTTATGCACTTAATGAGGTTCTTCTCCAAAGTATTTTCTATCAGAAATACTTACTTTGAAGGGTTGAAAGAATGAAATTTTTTTCTATCATAAAATCAGATTTTATTGATAGTGTGTGTTCATTTTTCTAAGAAGGGAGGGATGACCTGTTCTACAACGGCTCTCTCTCTCCCCACATGTTTGTATGGATGATTCCATAGGCTGCTAGTCTAGCTTCATCTATGATACATATATCCAGCGAAGAAAGACCTAGTAAGGTTAAGAATATGTGCTTCTAAAATCTCTGGATAGCATACCGTTTACCTATTGTAAGGGTAGTATTTTTAACTTCTTTAGTCATATCGGTGACTTTGACTTGAGAAACAACATAAGATGATGTCGCATACTGAACTATGGTGTTTCTGTTGATTTTCATCATTTTAACATTAAACTCATTTACATTTGCTCCCACATTCAAACTTTCAGACCCTGTGGTGTTATGGAATTATTCTAATTAAAGAAAAATTCTCAATCCGAGCTGGCAATCAAACCGGCGACCTCTCGGTTGAGAAACCAGAATGCAGACCACTCGACCGCAGTATTTGTAGTTCGCCTAAAGATTTGATATCAAGATTTCAATGAAACAAATGCTTTCAAATCTTTTAAACCCAAAAAAGGCATTTTATAAAAAAAGATCGCTGTGAATATGTGAGTGGGAATAACATAACTGAAATGACTTTCTCTACTCACTCCAGTAAAAATTATTATATCCACTTCATTTTAATAGAGATAGGCGTTTGCAGAAATGGTCTTGTACATATTTTTCTGTGGATAAAATGAGTACAAGAAATACAGTAGGCTTAAGCAATAGTCAAATCTTTTAACTGCTGACCGCTATGTGAGAGCTTTAACTTTTTTTTTTTTTTTTTTTTTTTTTTTTTTTTTGCATGGTCAGGAGCACAAAAGCGGATAACGATTTCCAGTTTGAGATATGTATGAATATTTTAAACATATTTTAAACCAATAGCTAGAAATAACTCGAAATACATTAACTCTACAAAAAATATTTACTAAAACAAGTTGTTTACCTTAATCGAATATACAATGTGTGTAGGAAGATTTTATCTATCTCTTACAATGTTCCAGTTACACAAAAGTTATTCAGAATGAAGAAGAATTTGAACATCATTCCCAGAAAATTTAAGACGTAAATCCTAAGGTATGAAATTATCTTTAACATCGGTACGGTATTTAAATCAAAATGGTTGAAGCTATTTTTGAGAAAATTAAATTTTGAAACTGTTTCTATGTAAAGGATAGTTTTGAGTGGTTTCCCAAGAACCACGTTATTTCGGGATTCTACTGTATTTGCTCAGTTACAATAATTAAAATATTTTTACATGAAGGTTATAATTTATAAATTTGAGTAACGTAGTCGATATATGTGTCACTTGTTTCATCAATAAGTTTTAAATTTTACATTTCTTCTTAAATGTGTTGCTAGAAAATATACTTATATGTTTAGATTGCTTAAGCATATCATGTTAGTGTAGGACGATGGTATTTCCTCATTAATGTTAGCCTTTACATCTCTTTTGATTAGTACCTCTGCATTCTACATTATCATTCTTAATATTTACATTCTTTGAAGCAGTGTACTCTGCATTACAGATATCGTAGATAAAACAAAATATAACATTTCACGTGCTAGCGAGCCTAAAATCACCTAATAATTCATTTTCATCATTACCATTATTCTTCTCATTCAGATTCTTTTTACTGTCTTTTTATTTCTCAATAACTTTAACTATTGTCTCTAAGCTCAATAATACGAAAGTTCATCCTCCACCAAGACAATGCTCCACCATACAAGGCTCGGATTGTCACCGAATTTCTACTGCAAAGTGGAATTGAGACACTTGTGATATCCTCCCTGATCACCTGACCCTGCTCCGAGAAATTTCTAGCTGTTTGACACCCTGAAAAACACTCTACGAGGGAGACAATTCTCTCTCAGAGCAAGTCTAGGATCTGCAGTATACCAATTTTTAAACATATACCCAAAGACTCTTACAGATGTTTTGAAAAATGCGTTGAGCATCGGCAAAACAAATAAAGGAGAATACGTGGCAAAATGATGTGCGTGTTATGGATGATTTTGTGTGAATAAAGAATATTGAGAATTTTTAAGCGTTACTTTTGGAGTGCACCTCGTGTATAACATTTTAAAGCGAAGTTCTTACTTGTGAATCATACCTCTCGCTATCTCTCCCTCTCCCACTCCCTCTCTCTCTTTCTCTCTCTCTTTCTTTCCTTCTTTCTTTCTTTGTTCCTCACTTCTGTTGCTCTTCTCCTATTCTTCCTTCTATTAACATTTTCCACGTAAATAATTTGTATTTTTCTATCACATGCTCTTATTCGAGTCCAGAGTTGGTGCGCCATTTGTAGCGGGTTTTATAAATATGTCTGCAGCTTTATAATTGATACCGCGTTGAGGCGCAACTTGTAATAATATCGTAGAGAGCCTGGCCGAAGATTTTTTTGCTGATTTCCTCGGTCACTAAACGAATGTTGGGTTGGATAATTTGATCTGCGGAATTTTCTAACACCCCTTTCATTACCCTCTTCTTCACTGCCATGCAAGATAATGGGCTGATCATCCACCCTGGGTTTGCTATGCTCCAAAGTTTCCTTGCTCCTCCACAGGCTACTGAATCAAGTTATTGGCTTGAAAGTTCTTGAGAGTGTACGTCCCCCTTAGAGGAGTGTAATACGTTGAAGAAATCAAGAGGCAATTTATCTCTATTGTTTTCCTTTTCCTTCCTTTCTTTCTATGACTATAGTTTGCGTCTTAAACATGCATATACGGTCAATGACCCATGCACTAACTTCAATCATTTGACAACAATAAGGATACCCATCTATCCCTGCAGTAATTGGCCGGCAAACGCCGCACTTTGCAGCTGTAAACGTCCCGCATATGCTGATGACAGTTGGGACATCTAATTACCTTTATTCAAAGGGACACTTCTAGTATGTACATGCAGGTGACGTCAGGCTACGAACGCCCACAGTTTAAAGAGCTGGGTAAACAGATGTCGGGGCATCAGAAGAGTAGCAAGCCATGAACAACGAGGAAGTCCTGCTTGTTTATGAAGCCTTCAGTCGTAGTTCTAGTGACATTACATTCACTTTTAACCTATTCACAATCGCTTAACTTTCATTTAGATGAATACGCTGATGTTATTTTGATCTGGAGAGAACATCGGAATGTAATCGAGGTTCCATCACAATGAAAATTAAACCTAGGCATAATGAAAACTCTAAACGTTCAGATACATTACATTGATATTGTGACGTTGATAATTTCGGCAAACATTTATTAAGGATAAACTTCTAAAAGTTATACATTCGGAACAAAAATTTATTAAAGTCCGGACAGGCCATTTATTCTTTACACACACGTGGAAGCATGTTCTAAAAGCAGACGTTGCAGAGTAAGATTATGAACCGGACATTCTTCCTGTCTATAGCCCATCCGCTGTGCTGACGAATGATTAGGCAAGCGCTGAGTAAACTGGCTTGAAGTATTTAAACTCCTAATTCTGACCGCTCGGGGGTCGATTTTGGGCTTGCTACCGGAACCTGCGACACTCAGATTAGTGAAGACAACTTTGGAGAATGGAGCTCGTAATGTCAACAACTTCCCTTCAGGTAACAACTGCAGCTGGCTCTCTCTAGTCTCTCTCTCTCCCTCTCTCTCTCTCTCTCTCTCTCTCTCTCTCTCTCTCTCTGTGTGTGTGTAAATTTTATAATTTAAGGCATTTTTTAGTCTAATGTACCTCTTTCTTACACTGGGGAAAATATACTTCTTAAAAGATATGCTTGTTAAACCCTAGAACTACATGTCAGTAAGCTTCACCACTCCAGCCCCTTAACGCCTAATGCCTCTGAGCTACTCCCTCCTGAACGTCCCTAACTACCACTATGTATTTGGGGATGATTCGTAACCGTTCACGAGTGAACGTTACAATGTTACTTTCTCTACCCATTCGACAAATATGTAGTTCGTTAATAAAGTTTGTATTCTTCTATTTCACATCACCCCATTGCAGACTCCCCTGTACTTGGAACAATTTTAGAAAATTATGATTTTTTCAAAAATGGCTTTAACGATTTTGAATAGAATGCCACATGTTTAAGGTATTTTCACGATAAATGAAATGTACCTATATCTTTAAATTTCTGGGAATCTCAGAAGTCCTCTTTATTTTGGACGACTTTTGTAACACTGGTAAACCGTAAGAGATAGACGAAAACTTGCTGCACTATCTCGTTAAAACACACAAGCTATGTCATATACATAAAGAAACATAATACAAAATACAACGAATTAAGACATTTACTGAGAAATTCAATGATCATAGGATCATGACTTTGGTCTCTGTGATCGAAATAAAACATATTTTTCGGCTCAAAATAGAATTACTCATGATCACTATCAGTGCCTTCGATCTGCACTGTAGTATACTTAGAAGAATATTCAAATGTTTGTAAAGGCACTAATGTTCCGTAGGTTACGCGGCCTTTTATACCCTCTCAGTTTCGAGAAGTCTCAATTCCGGTTTCCAGAGGAATCCATGACCAACAAATACGTAAACAACGTGATCGATATGAGGTAACACCCGACAGATATGCAACACACCTAACGTACAGGTAATACGGGTAGCTTCTTAACTAACCAATTCTACTAGTAAAACTACCGCAGTCTACACTCACAAATAATAGCCTATGGTAGCCTACGGTAGTTATGGCAGGATAGAAAAAAGAATAATGACTTCCTGTTTGAGAAAGGATAACTATTGGAAATTGCAAGTATATAGCAAGAAATATCTCAAAAATGGTTATCTCCCCCCCCCCTCCAAAAAAGTAAGAAAGAAAAGCGAAAGAACGATTACATGTCCTTTAACGAGATATTTTCGGTTAGTAAGATTTCTCAATCTTACACTTTACCAGTTATACAAAAATCATCCACAATGAAAAGGACCTCAGAGGCTATACCCAAAAAATTCAAGATATAAATTTTATTTGGTATAAAAGTATCTTAAATATACGGTATTTTATGTAAAATCGTTAGAACTATTTTTGAGAAAATCAAAATATTCGAAAACTTTCCTTGTAAATGGTACTCTGGGGTTGGGATATTTTCTCGAAAATCTTCGTGTCGCATCCTTGAAAGATCATCAACATCAATAACTTTCAACGATTATGCCTCCAATCGCTTCAGATTGGAAGTTTGATCCCTCCAGCGTTCCTTTGGTCGTCCAATATCCTTTTTCTCTCTTGGTATGTAGTTGTAGAGTCTTTGGGGTAGTGTGTGCATTCGCCATATGTGTTTGTACCAGTTGTTTCTGTAGGTGCTGAAGGTTTCCGTTATGGGCGTGAAACATGTTAAACTTAGATATCAAATTTGGTATTTAACCGACTTTTCATTTTTGAGTTTAATATTCACAGAGAGATACAGACAGACAAAATAACAGACATTTTAAAATGCTGTTTTAATTCAAAGAGTCTCAAAACGTATATTTGCAGTGAAATGTAGGTACTGAATTTTTTAGCGAAATGCAATACTTCCTCTACTTAGTAATAGATACGTAACAGAGAAAGTAAAACCTATGAATATAATATCCAGTTCGTACACAGAGATACTAGTAAAGTGGTAATCCTTTGGTAAGGACATTAGCAATGACTGATAAAACTACACTGTGTTCTTCTGTACTGTTAGACGACAAACTCGACATACTAAACATGGAATAGGATGAAAGGGCATCAAGTGACAATCGTTCCTGTAAGTAACCATTAATTAATAAGACAAGTATACGAACATTGACAGTTACTAACATGAAGCACTGTAAATAATAATTACAAATTGAAATTCGTATACAATTTACATAAAATACGTCCAATAACAGTTAAAGCTTATACCTGAAGGGCCCAGTTTCCCTGACTTTTAAGATGATTCTATTCACGCTCCCCCTCCCCTGTTTCTAAAATCACTAATTCTGTGGTCTCGACGGTTGATTTACTTCAGTTGGTGGGTACAGATTACCTTAGTTCCCTACTCTCCTTCCTATATCGGCTGCTTAAGGCACATGAATATAAATGGCCTTAATTGCGCACTGCTTTACTCTGCCATCTATTTTGTTGCTATTGAGTTAATACGGACCTTCAGTACAAGGCCGAACAGATCATCTTGGTTATCTAGTCGCTTTCCTGTGCTAACTACTTTATTTTCCTATTTATTTTGTCTATTAATGTTAAAATCAACCTAGGCGTAAGAGAGGTGTGTGTGTGCGTGTGCGTGTGTGTGTGTGTATGTGTGTGTGTGGCGTAGTGTTTAATCCCGCTTTTACTTCATACGGCACCGCAGACGATGACACTGATGATAGTATGAAGATGGAGCAAAAGTGGAATGAGATGGCGGGAGAATCCGCAGATACAAGTTAAACTTGCTTCACGAATGCAATTTCGGCGACAAACCGCAGTACCTTATCTACGGATACCGGGTCATCGCCGAGAACGGATCGCAGGGTCGAACCCAGGCCAAGGGATTGGCGCACACTAGAGCATAACGTGCGACATGGAGAGTTGTACGCGACATGATAGTCACACAGGAACCGTGTCGCCATGGAAGACATGACCATGTCGGCGCCTGTGACCTATTTAATCGGGTGAGAATAACCTCCGGCTGCCGAGGACCCCTGCATGAGCTCAGTTAGGGTTGCACTGTGTCCTTGATCGTCCACAATTGAGTGCCAGCTGCCTCTTCCCAAGTCTTCTGGCAGAACGAAAAGAAATGGCGCCGGAAGTACCGCTGCAGCTCGCTAAAAGGCAGAGTATGTGTCGAAAATTCCGGCAAACGGCAGAGAGCCTTAGCAGCCGTATCTGCCTCCTCATTGCCGGTAATACCCATATGACCTGAAGTCCAAGTAAAACGCAACTGGTGTCCGTGACTGAGTAACTGAGAGACGAATGTCTGCATTTTAACAATGATGGCTATATTGCCGATAAAGGCTTCAAGCGCGCTGAGAGAATCGGGGAATAATGTAATAGAACAACCAGGATCAAATCTGGAGATAAAAAGTAAGAAATAAAATATAGCAAATAGTTCCGCGGTAAAAATTGAGCAGGCGTAGGGAAGCCAATACTTGTGAACCTCGCCGTTATGAACAAAACTACAACCTGTAGCACCACCCACCAGAGTATAATTCCGTAACGGCCCAGAAGCTCGGTGAAAATTTGACGGTACAGCTTAGCGCGACCCGTAAGCTCCAGGTTGAACTCGGCACGCTGTAGTTCCCAAGGAGGATAGCGGCCAAGGGAATACCGTTCTACCTAACAGATGGCGTTTTAAACATTTCATGTAAGAAAAGGTTCCATGTGGTATGCTGGCACGTTCTGTTCTTATAGATTTCCAACGAAGAAGTGTAGCAAATGAGCTTTGAGTCTATGGACTCATCTCCATATGACATATTTTCTCCTTGTGGTTGTGAGAAATGCATCCTGAAAGTTTTGTGCTACCTTATTGTTACATTCTGTATAAGTCTTGCTTGGAAGGGTAAATATCAACTGAGTGATTATATTATCGCTACAAAGTTATAAATTGACTGTATCAGTACACGTATTTCCCTGAGCATAAACCAAAGTCAAAATCATCACTTCGGAATATACGCTGTGTCAATATCCTCTAACCTGTGCTGTCCCAAATAGAACTGTTTACCAACGCTCCGTCAACTGTGTAACAAAGATATTAACTAGCTATCTGTCGACACCAAACCACCAAGTTAGTAAATAGAAGCAAACCTCGCTTGGAAATTCAATTTCCTTTCCCTAACGACCGCAGGTTGCTTGTACTTACTCTGAGGAGTTGGGGTCGAGAAGGAAGCGTCTTTTGTTTCCAGTCTGGCGGAAGAGATGAGAAATGTTTAATCGGCTCATACAACGCAGTAAAAACATCATGCTACAGAGATATTTAAGTCAATGAGTAACGATCGCTTGGCGGGAAAAGGACTGCAGTATACGTTAAACTTCCTTCGCAAGTTAATGGGGCAGATTAATATCTTCCACACCTCGTACACTAACACAAGCAATAAAGAAGGAAAACAGGAAGGGAAGTCATCTTAGAATTGTACTTATACCGTTTTCTTGCACAGTTGCGGCCTTTGAGTAGTCAGTTCAGATGACGATTTGAGCCTTTGTTATGGGCGTCTCTTTGCGCAAAGCTGCAATAAGTCTAAGTGGTGAAGGATTCTTGTGGGAGCATATGGTCTCTTTTAATGTCAATTTTTTACTTGTAGAACGGTGTCTATTTATTTTGAAGAAAAAAAAATCGAATATCATTCGTAATAATGAAATAGCATTGTGAAGACTATAGATAATAACCATTAAATATCGTCTTCGAAGATAAGGGCGTAATAGAGGACGTTCCAGTGAAGAAATTCGACATGTAAATTGGCATAGCATATTATAATTAATTACGTTGGTAAAAAAAAAAAATTACATTCACAATTAAAATGGGGTAATATTAGCTTTACATAAAGCGCAGTAAGTGGAGCTAAAAATCGAGCGGGATGGCTCAGGGCGTAACTCCGAAGCAGTTACACAAAAACCATCAAGAGCAAACACAACCACATGGGCTACAGCTAGAAAAGTCTGTTTATATTTCACTTACCGTAAAAATATCTTAGAAGATGGTACTCTAATCAAAATTCTTAGAGCCATTTTTGAGAAAATCAGAATTTTCGACAAAATTTCCTCTAAAGGGTACCTTAGGGAGGAGGAATTTTCTTCAAAATCTTCGTGTTGCATCCTTGAAAGATATTAGTAAACTTAAAAACACACACCCACACACACACACACACACACACACACACACACACACACACACACACACACACACACACACACACACACACACACACGTGCGCACGCGCGGATCTTTCTAAAAATGCTTTTTTTATTTATTTTTTCATTCATGAGGCCTAAAAACAAATTTCCGGTGAAATCTTGACAGTGAACTTTTGGGTCGAATATATACTTGCCCTACTTATTATACTAGTAGAGAAAGCAAAAATGAGATTGTGTTCCTACAAACGTAAAAGAGAACCATGCAACATTTAAACCAAGATAATAATTATATACATAGGATTAAAACTCCTTGCGAATGTATGCTACCTCCAGTTGTATGTTTCTAGAGTTAGTGTTCAAACTTCTGAAACCCGCTACTTCATTACCTGTCCATGAAGATGTGGTTCATAAACTTGCTTGAGGGTTTTAAGGTAAAGTTATCTTTCTTAGGTTACGCGAACAAGGTGCTCTTTGTTTCCTGATCGCACAAAGTGATTTCACTCAGGCAGACGTAACAACGAAAGAGAATATTCATCACTGGCAGGTAAAGTAAATGAAAGAGTAATGGTGTTGAATTATTTCTGGAGGTTTTCCAGCTAAAGAGGTTACCGCCTGCCAACCATAGACAAATTTCCTCCTCTAAAGCGAGAGGAATGGAGATATTTTCACTTTAGGAAGTACCTTGTAAAACAGAATAAATTGAGCTTTATGTGGCACGCTCACAGAATCATTTCATACATCTATAAAGCACCTAATTAAGTTCCCTTCACATCCGTAGCATTACTCAGATAAATCTCTATGCTACTTCTCACATTCTCTTGGAAAAGCTCCTCATATATTAATTTTAACACCTGATTGTGCTGACGTTTCAAGCTCAAAGATGAAATGTTGCAGCAAAAGGGAATAGCAGTATAGATATATAACCCCTTTTCCTTCAATTTAGCACGCCTTTTACTATAGAAATAATTTTAAATGTCTACTATATAATAATGTGCCGCATGCAATCTATTAGGAGAAGATTATGAAAGTTAAGAAAGCATTTTAAAATAATAGGACGTCAACAAAAGTTTTAAAAGTTACTGTAAAAATGGCTAGGTACTAAATTTTTAAGCAGCTGCGATCCTAGACAGAACCTAGCAATGACTTCTAAACAGGGTAAAATAATCCAAATCAATAGTATTGCTTAGTTTAATATCCTTTGTGAAATTACTTCTAAAGATTTATTTTTATATTTTAAAGGGTTACTTCACGTTAATTATTTGTTGATAAAACAGCGTTTGTTTATTTAACATCATATAAGCTATATATTAACGGTCCTATTTAACACTCTATTTTAAAATTAAGTTTGAACGACTGAAAGTAGCATTTATTAAGGGGACACATCACCGAGCGTGGTAGTGCAAGCCAATCTCGCATTCGGATAGTGCCGGGTTTGATCCCCAGAGACCGCGCACTCTGACTTAGGTTTTTCCGTGGTTCCCCCTTTGCCACTTAGGTGAATGCTGGAGTGCTTAATTTCACTTTGCTACAGCCCTTCTCCATTTACTTACTTCATACCAGAAGGGAAATACTTTGACCTTTATAACCATTCAATGACACAGAGGGGCCTTACTCAAGTTAGTCCTAACGAACTGCCGTTTAATTCGTTTAGCTTCCCCACTACCTACATAGACGGGCAAGTAAACAGTTTTACTATTATGGAAACGTGAAGGCCTGGAATACAGGACAGAACCGTTGGGGAATGAACTTGCAATTACGTACACACAGAATACCTTCCTTGAGCATATTGCTATACATGAAAATAACAGGATACATATATGAAAACTAAAACGAAATCCGTAAAATAGATAAATATTCAAAGCTTTAGACAAACATAATTTACAAGAACATATAATAAATCGCAGTCCCTTTAACTGTCTCAGCATGCCCTATTTAATTGCTCAACCCACAGAATCAATCCACCAACGAGGACTCTAACACAGGCTACTCTGCCCTGAACCAATTATACCCCGTTCATGCCAATGTACCGGGTCGCCTTCCTCCAAAAGTGCTTGGATTCCTCCCCATAAATGCTCATTCACGGAAGCTCTTAGTCTACGGAATCCAGATTCATTCATCATGACCGTATGAAGAACGATTTCCTGTCGACAGTCTCCAGCTAGTTTACACACTGAAGCTTGACGGTAACTGCAGAAGTACAGAGCACTGACAACTGTCCGCTGTGCGAGACTTCCCGCTGGTAGCTGATTATTACTATGAACCTTCCCGCCGACGACATGTATAGCCAACCATGACCATGAGCTGCTGGTGGACTGAGGTTCAGCCTCAAGTATTTTGCCGAAGAGTTTAACCACAGGTAGGAATATATAATGATAAGGAATTTTAAGGGTAACGTGTTTTTAAATTTGGGATGATTGGGTTTTAGAAGGAAGCGTTTTGCCCCTTGACGGTTGTCCTACAGGATGCAGCAAGGTTTGAATCCTGGTGGAGTAAAACACTTTTACTAATAATCTGTAAGATTGTTTCTAATTTTGATTGGGAAGACATTTTGAGAGCCGAACAGCTCTTGAGTGAGACTATATTTGGAACTCAACTTTAGCTGCTGGTGGAATTTCTATCATTCTCTGACTTAACTGTTCCAACCTTTTCCTCCGGAATATTAACCTCAACTGGCAAGTGGCAACATTTAATACGTAGATCATTAAGTTCTCCAATGTTCTTAAATCTTGGCCAAGAACTAAAGTGTGCATTTTAGGATGTCATGAATTGGAAATTATATTTTGAACAATTTCCTATTTAGTAAAATTTACAAACAGTGCCCTCACAATATATTTAATATCAACAAATTCGGAGAAATCTTCCCTATTCCCTTGTTTACGAAAATAACTAAAATTAAGCAAAATGTTATAATTTAATGGTGACAAAAGAATATTTACTTCTTTCTGAAATTACAATATACTATGGTTATTTACAATAGTTTTTAGTAATATATCCAAAACCGGATTCTCAACATGAGCATGAAACGGATTGCAAAATCAAAGCATAAGCTTTAGCCAGATGTTGGCATTTAACTAACATAAGCGGAAATTCCAGAATTTGTACTGGTGTATGCCTCTGAATATCTGTAATAATGTCCAATATTTTCTGATGGGTGAGGTAATTTTACTTTAGTGAATCTAACCTCTACAATATGATCTACAAGTCCCACTTGACTACTTGAACTAATCTTTGCTGTTGGAGCTTGTACGGGCTTATTACTAACGTGCTCAGTGACCTTTAAACTTCGAAGTGCCTCGGCTAATTTTAACCAAGCACCTAGAATCTTATTAACTTGAGGCTTAAGTTGTTTTGTAGCTAATTTCTCTAGATGGATAGGTCTATATCGCCAATATTTCAGGTGTCCCTTATTCCGTCGTAACTGAGAATAAGTAATTCCTACCTTTCCATATTATTCTATCAGATCCTGATATGATTGTAATTCAACAGAAATTACACTGAAATCATCTTCAAAACACTCAACTCGATCTCTAGTTTCTTGCGATTTAGTAACTCAGGCTGAAACGAAACATCCATTGTACTTGAGACCTAATAACACATATATAAATGTATGCCGAGTGTTCTGAAATACCAATAGTATAATATATTCAAGAATATGTGTCTAAATTAGCACCAAAATATATCACTTCTCGTTCTCTCAACTACAAGCAGAATTAAACAAATAATAACGACGCTCTGCTACCACTTGTTTCTGCTACAACCTCCCCCCCCCTCTCTCTCTCTCTCTCTCTCTCTCTCTCTCTCTCTCTCTCTCTCTCTCTCTCTCTCTCTCCATTTCCCTGCTTCATACTATAAGGGAAATATTTTGACCCTTTAATAACACAGGGGAATCATACTCAAGTTAGTTTCAACTAAATGCTATGTAGCCCGTTTAATTCTTTTAACTTCTCCACTACCTACATAGATGAGCAAGTAAGCTGTAGTACTATTATGGAAACGTGAAGGCCTGGAATACAGGACAGGACCGTTGGGGAATGAATTTGCAATTATGTACACACAGAATACCTTCCTTGAACATATTGAAGATATGCTTATAGATGAAAATGACAGGATACATACACCCTAACACAAAAATAATTATTTCACAAGCTCTTTATTAGAGTATACATGGCAGTTGTTTCGGTAAACGCCTCTGATAAAATGGATCTATCATATGAGTACACTAACAACACCAAATAAAAAAATGGCGGGCACTTGTACTTAGAGCAGGGTTTGGCTGCGAAAGATTAGGCAAAAATTAAGCACACGCCTCATACACCATGGACACGTACAGTCAAAACGCACATAATATTAAATAATGGTTTATTTAAATGTTTGCGTAAACTACATCTCGTACATCTCAAATAACAAGCATAATAGTTTTTGCCATCTAAGTACTATCATTACAACGCCCATCAAAGGATTAAAATTGTCTCAAAAGGCTAAATAAAGCATGGAAACTCGCGAAGTGACAATGACAACGGCTAGCATACAAGTCCTACTATTGAACTCCAAACGTGATTTCCATCAAGTCTCGAAATAACTGAAGAGAATAATGACTGTAGCTTGTGCGCTACTCCTCAGGAACACGGGTTCGCGTCTCGGCATTCTGCATTTTTTATGTTCATCAAAACTTGGAAACCGAATTCACAATAATCTAATTACAAAGTTCCTCAGGGTTTAGGACATTATAACTGAAATCGTTTTTGGTTGTCTGAATTTCGTAGTAGAACAAGTATAATGACTTCTGCCCCATTGGACTGGCATAATGCAGTGTGTTGTTATGAATGCCGACTCCCTTCATTCTCCACACGAAAGCTGTTGCATTATATTTTGTGTCATTCCTTCACCACATGCTCGACAGGCGAGTACATTGATATGCTTTTGATCTATGGAGAAACAAGAGCCCATGCACAAGCAGTTCAGCATATATACCGGGAGAGATATGCTAATAGACAACAATACCACAAAATGGGAATAAAACAATTACAAATTAAAATAACAGCTTTTAACATAATTGTTCAGCCAATGTAGTATTCGCTCGTCCCAATGAACATTTGCAGAGGTGCAAACGTCAGCTGCTCAATTACAAGTATATTAAAAGGCAGTGCTCTAGCATCTATGGTAGTACCTAATAATTTCATCGAGCAACGAAAGACACCATGTTAATTACTTGAGTAGAACCTAGCATTGGGGCCGATGTTTTCATGTTAGAGTATAAAATGCGGATTTCATAAAACTGAAAATAAAGGCAGCTGACTCACCTGGTATATTTAGAATGAGACGTCAACTTTTCGAAAGTATCAATGCTAAAATCTGCAACAATACTTAAGTTTATATTATCAAATAAGAAACTTAAAGCAAATCCATCGAAAGCTTAAGTGACTTACATTATTCAGAGCTAGTGTCGTTAAGTTCGTATTTGAATCACTCCTCTTAAATAGAATTGTAAAATAACTGAGCAACATAATATTAATTTCTTTAGGTCCATACGAATATTTAAAAAAGAATCTGACAACATTCTTGCAAAATACATTTTTGCCTCAGCAGCTGAAAAGCAGCTGCACTTCATCAAAGCGGCCTAGGGTTTTTGGCTGTACAAAGCCTTTCGGAGAAAGATAAAAGTTCCATTAATGCCATGCCTCTTTTCCCTCTCCGATATTACCAAAATGGCCTCACAACCACTTCCAAAGGCCATTTTTCGAAAACTAATGACCAGTCTCTGATAGCGATATGGGCACAGTAATCCGATGGGAATACTTCATCAATCTGATGAACTGGAAACGTTTGCACACACTCGATGGTAAACTACAGGCTATATGATTCACTTATTGCGAGCTAGAACATTTTAGAATACAGATGTGAGGATCTCGAATGCATCTTTGATATTCACATAAAAGCTGATACTACCCATTTTGTTCCTTCTGAGCACAACTATCTTTTTTCTCAGCTCTCTACTCTCCTTATTCCTTCTGCCTATGGTGTCCGTTAGATATTTATGAATACTAAATATCGAATGGATTAGGGGTGAGCATCCCCGTTATAGAAGTGTAAACCTCTAGCAGACGTTCCTTGTCTTCTAGTAATGGGTATTTCATGAATCACTCGTTCAAATGAGCTTTTTACTGCTATAAACTGTAAATTAAGTACTCACTGAACTGACTTAATAATTCAAACACGTCAGATTTCTCTCGCTTGATTTAATTGGACGAAAAGCCTGACTATTCTATTGATGTTAGAGCACCATACTTACAATTAATACCATTTAACTCTGTAAACTGATGTACCTGAGAGTGTAAAACATACAGGATGGAAGGGAAGCCATTACATTCCTTCTAATATGCGCTTCACAAAAGCATTGCAAACAAGAAAGTCTAATGGCATTTTGTTCTTTGATCAGCCGATTTCGAAAAAATAAATACTTTTTGATCCCAATTGGATGCCTAATTCCACAAGAATGTACCAAGATAACAGTTTGTTACTTGTAAGATGCGTAGAGTAACTTATTTCTGATACTGCTTCGGTAGTAATTGTGGGACATCACACAGGGTTACGGAATAATTAATCACTTAAAGGACGTGAAGGAATACTCCAAGCTGCTCCCTCAGACATTAGGTAAGTCGACAACGTTGCGTTGAGGTTGGTCAGGGAATTCACCTAGTTTGTGAATGTAAACAGTTCGGGCACTTTCACTTTCGTTGGGAGCTAACACTTGTGATTGGCCTACATTCCACGGTAAACATGGAAGGACACGGCAGAGTATGAGTTTGTTTTTAAGACGTACCGTATTATGTACTGAGCTAGGGAAAGTGACCACCCACACAATCTGCAGTGTTGCCAGGTTGTTTTCGACAAAATTAAAATATATCAGTAGGAAATGGTCAGAGACAAAAACGTAAGATACTAAATTCACTGTTTGTTTATGTACTGAGCTAGGGAAAGTGACCACCTATACAATCTGCAGAGTTGCCAGGTTGTTTTCGACAAAATTAAAATATCTCCGTAGGAAATGGTCAGAGACAAAACCATAAGGTACAAAATGTGTTTCAAATACCGACATCTACCACTGGTTTAAAAAATGTAATGACTTCCCTTCCACCCGGTATATACTTTTTCTGTTAAATGGCTCTGTGGTAACAGGTGAGGTTTGCATTTAAAAGATTCAAGAGATTCTACCTTTGGTTCATGTTCAACCTGTCACTCTAGCCTTGGTTGTTTTTCTCCCGCAAATTTCTTTGGTTGGTTAGCCAATGCCGGGGCGGATTATACAATCCCACGAATTTTCCTGTACACCATTTCGTTATCATGTATCAAGGTTGAATGATAGGCTAGTGAACGGCGGGTGAGACGTGTGGCAGTGCAGTTTGTTTTATGGAAATATCTAGCCTGGTCTTCGGGACGCGCCCTCAAGAAGACCTTTCTGTGTGAAAAGGTAGTGTAATGGGGCGGGGGTCCCAAGGTTTGTAATATCTGGAGATGTTGGGGACCTCGCCTATGATCGAGCATTTGTGTGAGGGCTGGAAAGAAATAAGTGGCAACATATAAATCTTATGTGAACTACTTATTGATAATCATAATACTTTTACACCTCTTTAACGTAATCCCCTGCCACATGTGGCACCTGTTGCCAGATATGTAGAAGTCGCAGGATACTAGCAGCGATGCCCTTTTTGTTGATGTGTGCAATAGAGCGCCCTATAGCTCGAAGCTTGGCCTCTGATGCGTTAACGTATCCGCCGCTGTAGGTATTTCAACTTACGGATCAAATAAATTCACACGGGCTCACGTCCGGTGGATAGGATGGGTGCTTTAGAACCTCTTGCCTCCATGGTGCAAGCAGGTTCCGCGCAGCCACTGCGTTGTGACAACGGGTGTTGTCTAGCAAAACAATGGGTGGATCCTGCGCAGTGCTGGACGAAGATGATATTTAAGATAATGTTCACATGCAGCAAAGATTGAATCAATTCAATGACGCTATTTTCGGCTCCATGTCGACGTCCACCTTGTTCCTGATGCACACTATCACGTCCAGTACGAAAGGCTGCAACCCAACTTGTCACAATCCGATACGGCATAGTCTCATTCTCGTATGTTTCACGTAGCCCAGAACGGCATTTCCTGGCGTTTTCTCCACGGGCCACTTCGATCTTTACCATTTCGAACTTGGTAAACATCCCCTTTAGGGCGATGTGGTTTGATGACTTACATTCAATACACACCACTCCTATTGCTGCAGCCCCACACTAATACCACCACCCGAGCTGTATAGCTCCACCAACCCTTTACAGGTGTTGCCAACAGCAACTTGAACAAAAATCCCTGCACGGAGACAAAACAGTGTTGCCACTTATTTCTGTCCAGCCCACGTATCTTTCGCTTCATCCTTCTCCCCGGAGTTTTCCAGAAGCAATATGCGACTGTGCATGTCTGAATACAAACAACCCGTAACTTAATATAGCCTGTTCCAATTAAGTACTTTTAATTGATCTGCCCAGCGTAGTTTTATAAGAAACCGGTCACTATTTTCATGTCGAAATACACACACACACACACACACACACACACACACACACACACACACACACACACACACACACACACACACATCAACAGTTTTCCTGAGTCATCACTATGGTATATTACGTCCACGAAATGAACTGTTGTTTTTAAGTACAAGCACCTGGAAAAATGTTGGCCAAGGCAGATGAAGAGTAGAAGGGGTACACTCTCTACTTGCAACATGGCGTTCCGACCGCCATTGTGTCTTACAGGGACATAAGCAAACCAGAAGTTACTGGTGTAGATATATTGATTAACGTTCCCTCAGCACCAGATACGTCAAATAATCATAATTTTCAAATAGTTTTACAATTTTTGTTAGATTTAACAAATATGGTGAATTAAGGGGAGATTCACTGTTGCATACTTAGTTGCTAACCATTATTATTTAATCATATTCCAGAAATGCGTGGAATAAAATTGATAATGAAGATATGCTGCATTTTAAAGTACTTTTCCGGCTGAAAATCCTTCAAATGAAAGTTCCCATTACCTATCAAGATTTCAGTTAAGATGCCTCCACTGTCAAAGGAAAAACTTATCCACGGTTTCAGCTTCGTGGGGGAAACTACGGAGAGGAATCTGCAGAAGTTTAATGGCTTTCCGGGAGGAATATCTTGAAGACATGTACTGCCATTATAACTTGTCCACGAATCCAAAAGCAGAGAAAAATTATTTGTGGAGCAAAGGAAAAGGCCTCATTAAACCAGGATCTCAGCTCCTTTCCCCCCTTTTTCTTGCCTTCGCAATTAAATTTTCCGCCATGAACATCTGCTTTGAAACTTTAGGCCAAAAACTACCTGCATTCTCCTGCAACAGAACAATAAATTTAGGGAAAATATAAACATTCTCTAGTGTATGAATGGGTCATTACACTATACTGGTTTCGCCGAAAGAAGTGGTCGTGGTGTAAACAGAAGCACGTGTTCAAATAGAATTAAAGTGTACATTCATTGGCTGATGCCACGTATTAGAAGGTTCATCGGTTACAAAGTAGTTCGCTCAATAGTAACAAAAACTATTGGATCTTCTCTGTATTATATAACAATGGTATGTTTAACGCGTTACTGTACCATGTAGAACCGCAACAAAATGAATCTAAAGTAATTAATTGCACTTAATCAGAAAATGATTCTTCATCCTTATTTTCTTCTGTAGGGGCATGAGCGTTAATGATGGTTGCATTGAAGAATTTTCCTCCAAGTTTTAATGTACATGATCTACTATCTTCTGGAATGAATGTCTTACTAGATGTTTACATCTCTTATGAATTAGAAAGCCAGTTTGAAATTGAGATTGTTCATCACAGCTACTGTGACGTATTGTAAACCCTCCAGAATCAAATAAATGATTGCCTTTCCACCTTATTTTCTGAATTGCTACTATTTCTATTCTATACTTTTTAATTTCATCTTTTAGTTTGGTCAAAGATCTTGGACCTCTCAAACTTAATACATTCCAAGTAGCCAAAAAATCTTAGTCCTTTTGTCGTTTCCTTGGATGTAAATAGTTTATTCTTATAATAACTGTCGCACAAACATTGCGTGGACAATGCTGAAATGCATTCCTAACTTAATTGGAATGAATTTGGTGACGTTGCCAAATCTTTCTTAGAAATTAAACTTTGCACGACATTTTAACATTGAATTGTGACCAAATTCATTTGAATTAAGGTAGAAATACATTACAGAATAGTTCGCGATGTTTGCGCAATAGTTGGTGAAATAATAAACCATTTAGACACATTCATCAGGAAGCTAGATGACTCCAATATTTGACACTTTTTTTCGGCGAAACGGTTCTTTATTGACAATAATTGTATTGGACATATTCGTTACACTCATGGTGCAGAACCCTGGTTAACCTCTGGCCGAAGCAGTACGTTCCGCCCTTTAGTTTTGGAAACGGATGCTGTTAAATTTTATTTATCTATATCCCTCAATATATTGCTTGCGCTTTGCAAATTGTTTACTAGCTTTCCAGTATTGGCTGATCATAAGCAAACACTATTGCGTTTAAAGAAAACTTCCTAACATATAGGCAGTTGTATTTTAATTCCAACTGATATTATATAATAACTTTATTTAAACTCAAGGTAAACAAACGGGGTGGGAGATGACATCTTTCTGTTGCTCCCTATGATGTATTTCTTCCTTGCATCTATTTGCTGTTATGGTATACAGTTTTGAATTACTTTTACTGGCTGGCTCGGTTTTCCTCTTCTACACCGTAACTCTCGAGTGACTGAATCGAATGCCCTCTAAAGGTTTATAAATCCTATAAAAAAGGAAACGTTCAACTCTGCATTCCTTTCAATCACCTGTTGTAGGTAGGAATATAATATAGTATACGTTATCTTTGAATCTAAAGCCATTCTACTCTTAAAGAAGCAGTGCTTCTACATAATATGAATGTAATTTTTTATGCAACATTCGCATATAGTTTCCACCCAGTGTTCAGCAGCCTTATTACTTCGGAATTGTTACATTTCTTACGATCTCCTTTCTTATAAATGTTGTTACCAATAGAAAGATATTCCAACTTTTTTATCCCTAAAAGCATGATCACCTTTCCATCTTGTTTATAAAATTTAGAACAATCTTGTGTAACAAAGTGAAGAATATTTCAGTCCCTCCATATTAATTGCATCTACATTATGTCCAAAGTGGTGAAAGGGCCATTATATTCTAATTTATCTGACCAGAAATATTTATGACCAGTTTTACCATCGGTTATTTCTCAAGTCAAAAGTTGATAGAAGACCATGGAAGTGAAGGAGAGCGACACAAATGTAAAAATATTATGTGTTGCACTCGCATGACTTTCTCTACTCTTGTACTAACCATTCTTACAAACACTTATTCCTATATCTTCTTTCTTGTTAGCTGAGACAAACATTTGTACAAATTATCTTATTGCTTATTTCCTTGTTGGTGCAAAGGGAATGTTAGAATATAGCAGACTTTGTGCGATAGTCAAGTGTTTGAGATTCTGTTGTGTTTGCACACTTAACATAAAAAAATGAACAGCGATGATCCATTTCACGAAAGTTCTAAGTTTTCCGAAACTCACACACATAACAAGGAATATCTCCGAAATGGTTCACCCTACAAGAAAATTTATTGAGACATGGATTGTGTATTTTAGCAAGATCTACATTTTTTGTATAGTATAATTTGGTCTATCTCTAACGGTTTACCAGTTATGCAAAAGTCGTCCAGAGTAAATGACTACAGGGGCTATAGCCAGAAAATTCAAGATATACATTTCATTTGTCATCAAAATATGTCAAACATATGACATTTTAATCAAAATCGTTATAGCCATTTTCAATAAAATCAAAATTTTCGAAAAATGTTCCATGTAAAGGGTAGTTTAGCGTGGGGCTATTTTCTTAAAAATCTTCGTGTCGCATTCTTGAAAGACATTAAACTTAAATACCAACTTTGGTTTTTAACTCACTTTTCGTTTTTGAGTTATGCTGTCCACCACACAGACACACACACGGACCTTTTTCTAAAAATTTTGTTTTTGGATTCAGGGGGCCTCAAAACATATATTTCCGGTGAAATCTCAACATCGAATTTTTGGGTGGAATACAATACTTCCCCTACTTACCAATAGAGAAAGTAAAAATTGGGAAGGAGGAAAAATAGCTGCATACTAGTTGTGTATGGATCCACTATACAAGCTGAAATAAACGTCCAAGTTGCGGACACACGGCTAATCGTAAACATACTAGTTGCGCACACGACATTGGTTGATTGCAGTGTGCCTACAATGATGTTCAGTGATACAGGAAAGCAACTACATGTGATGGAGGGTTATACATTTCGTTTGCATCGAACTCTAACTGGTGAATTTCAACAATGGTCATGCTGTTTAAGCATGATTAATGTAATCTGAAGATTGATGTAATAGGTTCCACTCGTGAACAGAATATGCACCTCTTACAATAATGAACCTGACAATGTCCACTCTATGCTAAGGTAGAAAGTAAGCAACTCTTTGGAACGTAAGGCGGTTGAACAGTGTTCGAAAGTGAACGGTATGTTCTATTATTCACATCCGAACATATTTCAATCGTTGGAAGCCATACTACCACTTACGTAAAAATGAACAATGTGAATCGAAAAGAATCAGACCGTGGACAAGGAGAAATTTGTGCAACAGAAAATGATCCAATTTAGAGAAGGCGAAACAATAGACTACAGTGCATCTAATCCGTAGCATACAAATTGCTGCCATAATAAGAAGCCATATCAAATGCTACAACATTCAGTTACACATTTTAACTACCCCTACCATGTCGTAGTGGTCAGTGGTCAGTCTGGTTCCATAGGGAGGAATACGTACGATCCGAAACTCGGATGTCTGGTAACCAGAGTGGGTACGCAACTAGTATATCTTTTCATGTTTCATCCTCAACTATAAGCACTTTACACCGGAAAAAATTGCAAACTTTTAAGCATATACCTCTTTAAAAATGTATAGCCACAACATGAAATATTTCGAAAACGGCTTATGTTATGAAAACAAAATTACGAAGAATTGTGTATTTTAATGGGCTCTATATTTTTCCTGTAGTAAGTTATTGTCCATGTGTGTTTATTACACACCTAAAATTCAGTCAAATAAATGCAAATTCTCATATACTCACAGAAAGCTCAGAATACACATTTTATTTTTGTCAATATTTTAATTAGGTAACATTGTTAGAACCGTTTTGAGAAAATAAAAAATAATTAAATTGTTTCCATGCACATCGTAGTTTGGGATGGGGATATTTCCCGCAAATGTATCGTTCTGTTATGTCTCGCAATATCAAGCAAAGAGTATACAATTTCAAAGTCACCATACAGCGACACGGTTTTTGAAGTTTTGAATAATACTTGGGCTCCTATATTCTCTTTGACCCCATAACGAAATGCACAGTGAAACGTTTTACAAACGTTTATCTTGATTAACAAGAAATTGACAAACAAATAAGCTTTTGTAAGAGTAATTGATAAGAGGTATGAGCATAAAAGACAATGACTAGAGAAAGCTATGCGGGTTTTATACATATTTTATCGCAAAGAAATCCTAGTAGGTTATCACAGGCATTTAATGTGTAACTACTTCTGATAATGTCATGTCATTTACCTGTTTTGTTGATTTCTAAAGCTGGGAGAGGTTTTCTGGTCCTCTCTTATTACTACGAGGTACGTACAAACGAGGGGCCCCACAAACTGGGTAGGGCACCACATGATCATCCGGACCTTTGTGTTTCTACCGTGACCTCTGGAAGGGAGGACTAATGGGACAGACCTGAAGGTTCAGCAGATTCGGATGACGAAGTGTGCAAGAATGGATGAGATCCCAAACGTTTCTACTTCGAAGGCGTCCCCGCCAGCTCCGAGGGTCTCCCAAAGGGCATGTTCCCAAGAGAATCCGTAAACGGTTCATAACTGAGCAGTCTCGACCAACTACAGGAAGAAACTTCTACAAAGGACACCTCCACCATGCAGCCGCAACACACCGAACACCGTCGAATGATGTAAACGATGGAAATGAGGAACAAGAAAGTCGTGGTAGAGGAAAACTACCCCAGCATTCGTCTACCGGGGCAAGGAAACCACAAGTGGGTGAGTGAGGAGTGAGTGAGTGAGTGAGTAAGGAGTGAGTAAGGAGTGAGTGAGGAGTAAGTGAGTGAATGAGTAGGGTTGAGTACCCGTTGACAATTAGGTCATTAGGACCCAAAACTCATCTGTCAGGGTGCGGTCGCCGGGAATCGAACTCGGGACTGTCGCACGGGTTACTGTAGCCCCACATCACTTGCTCTCTGAGGTACTGACTCTTGTAAGCAGTGTCTATTATTATAAGTTAGTTTCGCAACACCCTATTTAAGGCAACGCTTTGGGAAAGGGTTAAGTTCGCCTAGAGGAGATTGATAGGTGATACATTTCCAGTATCTAGACAGAGGATGTTCACATTAGGATAGACTGATGAGGTAACTGTTTGGTTAGACAAGCCCTCTTTTATTCACTAATCAACTCCTCTGTAACACACATCCAGAAACCAATATCGCTTTGATGTAAGGGCTGCAACGAACCGTTGAGAACTGCTATCGACTCGGAAACCACAACTACAAGCAATGAAGCCAATACAAAGTGATATACGAGCAGCTCCCACATTAAATGCAGCTTTGATCAAAACAGTTTCCTGGATACAACGTTTTCATGAGCTCTGTTCCCATACAAATGCGCGTGTCGTCTGTTTTTACGTTTTTGTTTCTACAAACTATCTAGAAAATGAACCAAACTTTGCCCTCGTGGTGAATGGTACGTTCAGCACTTTTAATAAATTAGCTGTATAGAAACAATAAAAGCGCCAGGTGTGCGTTTCATTTGGCAACAAATGAGTATCATTGAGTATAATTTAATACCCTTCCATATAGACAAACATATACGTTGCTAAATATCTATTGCACCAAACTACAGTTGCACGACTGGAGAATAGTTCCTCAATTAGTAATATCCGAAGCTGACCTTAATTCATCGTACATGGCAATCTAAGCAATGGCTGTATGAATAGTCGTGGGTTGAAGGTATGTCGATCACAGATTAAAAATCTGATGTGTTCTACTCACATGACTCTCTACTCTACTAACTACTCTCATTGATGTGCGATTTTTATTTAGGTTTCTATATTTCAGTCTTGGCGAGGAGATGGTAAGAAATCTTAGCTTTTAGAAAGTAAACAATTCAGCAAGAAACAAACGAATCAATTCTATTTTTACTTTCTCTACTGGTAAGTAGGATAAGTATTGTATTCCACCCAAAAATTCGATGTCGGGATTTCACCAGAAATATGTTTTTAGACCCCCTGAATCCAAAAAAAGCATTTTTAGAAAAAGGTGTGTGTGTGTGTGTGTGTGTGTGTGTGTGTGTGTGTGTGTGTGTGTGTGTGTGTGTGTGTGTGTGTCTGTGTGTCAGTCTGTGGACAGCACAACTCAAAAAGGAAAGGTAGGTTAAAAACCAAAGTTGGTATTTAAGTTTAATGTCTTTTAAGGATGCGACACGAAGATTTTGAAGAAAATAGCCCCACCCTAAACCACCCTTTACATGGAACATTTTTTGAAAATTTTGATTTTCTTAAAAGTGGCTCTAACGGTTTTGATTAAAATTTCATATGTTTGAGATATTTCTATGACAAATGAAATGTATATTTTGAATTTTCTGGCTATAGCCTCTGTAGTCGTATTTACTCTGGAGGACTTTTGCATAACTGGTAAACCGTTAGAGATAGACCAAATCATACTATACAAAAAATTTAGATCTTGCTAAAATACACAATTTATGTCTCAATAAATTTTCTTGTATGTTGAACCATTTCGAAGATATTCCTTATTATGTGTGTGTTTCGGAAAACAACTTTCATGAAATGGAACATCGTTGTTCATTTTTTATGTTAAGTGTTCAAAGAGAACGGAATCCCAAAGCTTTAAAAGATTTGGCTATCGCACAAAGCCTACTGTATTCTAATATTCCCCTTGTACCTACAAGAAAATAAGCAATAAGATGTACAAATGTTTATCTTAACACGAAGAAGATATAGGAATAAGAGTTTGTAAGAATGGTTAGCACAAGAGTAGAGAAAGTCATACGAGTGCAACACATCAGGTTTTTCTTCTGGCTCTACTGCTTTAACGGAAGGAAGCAATCAATGAGAAATCCGAACCATTTGTTGCTGTGACAAAACCACTCACTTCCCATCTCGAAGAATAATAAAGTGAACAGCTTTGTTATTCAACACTTCATAAGTTAGAAATGTTGCATTCGAACTTTTTGTTACGTTGTACTGAATGTATGTAGCTGAATGAATCTCGTAAACTTCCTTAAACATACAATAGTTGAGGAAAACCTGATTGTGTTACATTCAGTGCATATTCAAAATTTTTTGGAGTGAGTCACTTCGGAGATATTTGTGTGAGTTTTGCAATACTTAAACTTTCCTCAAATGGAAGATGGTTATTCCCTTTTTATATGCTAGCCGTGCAAAGAGAACCGAACTTCAAAGCTTTAAAATATTTGACTACCGCTCAAAGTGTATTATATTCCCATATCCCCCTTGCAGCTACAAGGAAATAAGCAGTAAGATAATTTGTACAAATTTTTATATCTATTCACATGAAGAAGATAGAGGAATAAGAGTTTTTAACAGTTACTACAAGAGTAGAGAAAGTTATGGGAGTGCAACACGTCTGATTTTTTAAAGTTATTTATTTTGAATTCAAGGGCATTAAAAATATCGCTTTCCAATTATTGTTGTCGAAATTTTTATGGTATCCAACATTTATTCAGCTTCAGACACTTAAGGTAAGAAACCGAAAATGTGAAATTTCGGTGAAAATGAGCCTAGCTTACACGAAGAAGCATAAAAAGCAAGAAAAATGGAATGAAAGTCGAAATGTTGCAGTACTGCGAAAGCTCGTGTGATTCTGATAGAACCGATAAGGCGATTAGCTGTGGTTTCAATTCCACTAGCAACAGATTGCTCTCTGCTCCTCGTGTGCTGAAACGGCTTAAGCTTACTGAGCATTCTGTTGAAAATGCTTTCATTTCCTGAAGGTACAGCCAACTAGAGCGTGATGCTAAGCGTGTTACCTTCAATAGAACCAAGGTTCTCCATACACAAGTGTGTTCAATCATAATCCCTGTGTCTTGACCATATCAATACCTGCACGTGCTCCAAGTAAGATGTTACAACTTCTCATATACAGTTGTGAGATGATATAAGACGAAAAATCTACTTTTGTAGCAATTATGTGACTTTCATATGACTTCCAAAATTTGATGTCGAGAGTTCACAGCAAATGTTTTGAGGCCCCCTGAACTGAATCAAAAAGAGCATTTTTAGGAAGAGTTCCCCCCTCTCTCTGTCTGTCTGTGTGTGTGTGTGTGTGTGTGTGTGTGTGTGTGTGTGTGTGTGTGTGTGTGTGTGTGTGTGTGTGTGTGTGTGTGTGAGCAGGATAACTCGAAACCGAAAAGTCGGTTTAAAATCAAATTTAGTATTTCAATTTAATATCTTATAAGGATTCGACACGAAGATTTTTAAGAAAAGTCCTGCACCCTAAACTACCCTTTACATGGAAATTTTTTTCAAAATTTTGATTTTCTCCAAAATGGTTCTAACAATTTTGATTAAAATGGCACATGTTTAACATATTTTTATGACAAATGAAATTATTTTGAATGAGTGAGTGAGTAGTGGGGTTTACGGGCCCGTCGACAACTAGGTCATTAGGGCCCGAAGTCCAAAAATAAAAACAAAGAAATAAAACCTCACCCTTTTAAAGCTAAAAAGTGAAAGTTAAAATACCTAAAAATGAACATTATAATTACTAAAAAGAGAGCTAAGACAGCTAAAAACGGAAAATTAAAACCGATAAACACTTAAATTACTAAAGACATAAAACTGGCTACTGTTAAAAAGGGCTAAAAACACGAGTAAAACATCCTAAAAGTATATTTCCGCCAAGATAAAAGAAACCTTACACTTGCTTACCAAAATCGATATGCGCAACAAACCGCAGTACTGTATTTACAGCTACTGGATCGTTGCCTAACACGGTGCCCAGTGTAAGACCCAGGCCAAAGGACTGGCGCTCACGAGCATATCGCGGACAGTCAGTAAGGACATGTGCAACGGAGAGTGGGACATTGCACGTCGCACAGACAGGCTCCGGATCACCGCGCAAAAGGTGTGCATGCGTGGCTCGAGTGTGGCCTATCCTCAGGCGGGTTAAAATCACCTCCTCACGCCTGGAATCCCTGCAAGATGTTTGCCAGGGTTGTACCGTGTCCTTGATTGTCCGTAACTGAGTGCCAGCTAACGCTTCCCAAGATTGTTGCCAGAGAGTAAATAGATGGCGCCGAAAGTACTTCTGAACATCTATATAGGGTAACGTACGGGTGGAATATTCCGGAAGGCGGCATGCAGACTTCGCAGCCGCATCCACCGCCTCGTTGCCCGGAATACCCACATGACCTGGGATCCACGTAAAAACGAACTGGTATCCGCGAGATAACAACTGAGATAAAAGTGCCTGTATTTTAATAATTAATACCGAGTTGCCAACAAATTGTTGCAGCGCCTGAAGGGCGCTAAATTATTTTGAATTTTCTGGCTATGGCTCATGTATGCCTGTTTACTCTCGATGACCTTTTATGACTGGTAAATAGTAAGAGAAATCATGTCTTACTATACAAAAATGTAGATCTCGTTAAAAGACAATAAAATTTATGTCCGAATACATTTTTTGTGGAGTGAACCATTCCAAAGATATTTCTTGTTATTTGTGTGAGTTTTGCAATACTTAAATGTTTCTCAGATGGAAGGTCGTTACTTTCTTTATTTCTTGGCCATGCACAGAAAACGGAATTTCAAAGACTTTATATAGCGACCACCTTTAAAATATTTGACTATTGCTCACAGCCTACTGTATTCCCATATTCCCCTTGCAACTACAAAAAATTAGCAATAAAATAATTTCTATGAATATTTATATCGACGAACATGAACAATATAGAGGGATACGAGTTTGTAAGAATAGTACAAGAGTTAGGAAAGTCATGTGAGTGCAGTTCATCAGATTTTTTTTCTAAATGATCCTTTCAATGTGAATATTCGGCTGGTATGGTTACGAAGAGTTATTCGTCCAGTGACTTGCACCTGCCAGCTGTGCGAGGGATCCCGGGATTGACTCCCAGCTGGGTTAGGGAAATTTTTTTTCTGAAAGGTGAAAGCATTGTTTTTACAACGCATATACGTTTTAAAATTATCATTACAAGTACTAATGCCTTCAAAGAAACATGTAGCAAGTATACATGCATCAGCGTCTATTAGCACGAAGATTCTGCTGTTAATTTGTAATTTCGTTCAATAAAATTTTTCTCAGACTGATTTTAAACCTATTTTCTGTTGTGTTGTGTGTTCTGAGATTACCATCTTCGAATTACTTCATGTATTTCAGCATTAGATGGTTTACCGAAGCGAGAGACAGCCATTTTTGACATTTTAATAGCAGCGCTGTTGCGTCAAATTGCGTAAGCTGTTGCTCATCTGTAGCACAGTGCAGCTAGATTCTCTAAGTTGATCATAATATAAGGAAAGCAGAGGAGATGATAATGAAATCTGATAAATTTTTCGCGAATGAAGGCTGTCATTGGTTGAAATTTCAAATTGTTATGCACATGACTGGTCGATTTCAACCAAGCCACGTATGAGTGGAATAGTCACAAGCAATATTATAAGAAGTCTGACCAAACCGATATGTTCTCAAGTGGAGCCAGAGAATTTAGCTGGGAAGGCCAAACCGTATTTATCTGGACTATTTCATAAATAAAATATCAATTTAAATACTGTATCGCAAAGATTTGCCCAGAAAAAATTAAAATATATTCATTGCCATTAGTGTAGTTCGAGGTACTCAGTACTGCCAAATGAGAAAAACAAATCCAGATAATACACGTATTTCGATTTTCTCTTGTTAATTTATAATCTCAAATAAATCTCACCTTATTTTTAACATTAATCAATAACCTTTCTTTTGGGGAAATATTTCATTGTATAAAGAACAATAATTGTTAAAATTCAGTTGTTAAATTGACATGGAGTAATATTTCCTTTAAAAAGAATGGACATTGAGTTTGAAGATGTAGATGTGAATGTATAACCGTTTTGAATTGCGCTCCGTTTTGAGTTTCGATTGTTAATCGATGATAATGTGCAATCAGTTGTTTTTCAGCGATTTATGAGAATAAAGTTACGACACCGACTAAACAAAACAATGACTTAGTGATGAATAGTACAAAACAAAAGAATGGCCAGGTAGTAAATCGTGTAAATTAACGCCTCTATGGGCGAAATAATGCTGATATTTAATGAGTAACCGAGGAAGAAAAATTCTCTACAGCTACCTGTATAGTACGGCAAAACAAATGTTAACTTCGGTACTATCGACCACTTTACATGCAAAGCAAAATGAAATACCACCAAAAATACTTTTTCAAACCATTCTTAAACCGTCCATAGACTTACTGCTCTTCTGTAGTAAAACGTATCACATAATAAACACATGGTAGATATCTTGTGCCAACGAAAAAAAAAATAATAATAATAAAAAATAAAAATTCAAATTAAATTACGTCAATCTCTGCTTAAGCTATGAGCATCTAAAAGCTTTCTCCAGCTTGCAGAGCGTTTTAATGTACTGTAGCTGTATTATTTTGTGGTGTAATAGACATAAGTACTTATCTGCTATTCCGTTAGACTGGAGTTCAAATCTTGGGTAGATATTAATTAATGTTTTATGGTTTAGAAGGTTTTTTTGCTCATCCGGAGGCCAGCGCTTGTGTGCATTTTGGTTACTAAGAGGGCAATTAATATCTCATGACTTTAGCTACTCAGACCAACACACGTTTTACTCTTACATTATGTCATAGCATAATGGGAGTAATTGTATTATACTACAGGTTCTACCAAAAGTTTGACACCCATTGATATTTTGAAATCTTCTCTTGGAAGAAGGCAAAACATTGTACATTATTATAAATGTACATATAACATAGTGCTTCAAACACACATTGCAGATTATATTAATAGTTTATGTCTTCCTTTGGCTTTCAATACTTTCAAACACATTTGGCCATACTGTTCACATTATTCCTGTACTGTTTCACGGTAATGTTGTTTCCAAGATACGAAAAATACCTCTGGAAGTTCTCGGCGACTTTCGGCCTGATGGCAGTTTCTTTATACCTTCCGATCTCATGTGGACATAACTGCCATAGTTCTATCCTACCGGGCCGATACAACCCTTGTCCTACCACTTCGCTTCAAGTCTGAAAAGTTGTCACTTTTCCTATATTTTTATTGTATGTGCCAAACACAGTTATGTCCAATTCAATTGCAATGTCTCTGTATAGCTTGTTGCACCTATGCATACCAATCACTTGTCATTTAATATCCCTATTCAGGTTTTTTATCAATTTTTGTTTAACAATCTCTTCTCACAATGAAGAGCTTCAGCCTAACTGAATGAATGGCATCATAACAAGATCAACATAAAAGCATTCAGCAGTGCAAATTGTAGTATGCAGGATGCACTATAAAAACACAGGGCTTGGGATTCCCTGGCTCATTCATCAATCCACTGCCAAACAGTGCAAGTTTAAATTCTTTTTCTCCAATTTACTTTAATGCTATAAACATTATGTCAATTATTGATAAACAGTATATGATAACAATGTCGTGTTTATAAATATTAATTATATATGTGCCTTTTCCTTCAAACTAAAATAAAATTGACATCCCAATGTTCTGATGGTTACATGTCAAATATTAAAAAATGAGAGATTTTTTCGATTTTTCTAAAACTATAAAGGATCATAACTCTTTTAAAAATAATGACATTTACTTAATTATTTTTTTAAAATGTACCGGTTAATCAGAAAATTGTTTATGAAACATAAGGCCGCTGGACAAAACACGCAGTTTAAAGACGTGTCACTTTTGGTAGGTACTTTAATACTTTCCCGGAGTCAACTTAACATTTTGTTTTAATTCCGTATGGTCAACCAACATCCAATCAGAGACTTGTCATGCCTTGCGGTGTTGTAAAGCTAAACACGCTGTGAAGCTGGTGATCTAAATACCATTTGCGCCCACAAAATATTTGCGCAAGAGGAAAGAGAATCATCTGATCATGAAGTGATCAGCTATCAGCCGCCATTAAATTTGTATCTGCCATTGTTCACTCTGTGGTGTCTATGGAATGATTATATGGCATAAGGCCAGCGGGAAAAACAAAGAAGAAAAAAGAAAACCTTTTTCCCTTGAGCTCATAAACTAATGATTTTGATAGATACTCAAACTGTATTTAAGGCTATTAGTCGTAAAGTAATGTCATGACTGGCTTTAGGTTGCCTAAATTGCTCATAGGGTTGGAAGAACAAAATGATGGTCAACTCATGTGGACGCCGGGTCACAGTGGCATAGGTGAAAACAAAAGAGCTGATGAACTTGCCAAACAAGGAGCAGCTTCACAATTTATGGATCAGTGCCAGCTCTAGGAACATCACGGTGTTTAGTAAGAGATGCTATTAAGAACTGGTCCAAAGCAGAACATTATAAAACCCAGCTTAAAACTCCAGGAAACGAACATGGTTATTTATTAGAAAACCATGTAAGAAAAGAGCTGAAAGCTTACAACAATGTAACAGCTTCAACTGAGAACAATTACTACATTTCTCACAGAATATGCACCCGTGAAAGCTGTATTAATACAACTGGACTGTGTCAGGGATTCTTAGCAGATTGTGCAAGAAAGAAACTGGAACAGCCCAGCACATTTTATGCTACAATAAGGCTTAAGCTTCCAAGAGATACGTTACATTCGAGAACATGTTTTAGAACTAGAAGAATTTGAAACCATGTGTTGTGAGATTGTATTCCTTGGTAAAGAATGGAGCCATAATGAAATTACTTTAAAGCGATACGATAAGCCCAAGACTGAATTGCGTCCGGAGCGATGAGGGAAATCTGTATCGAGCAAGACAAGACAGGACAGGACAAAGGAATGAACATAATTGAAAAACTCTACCTCCAAAGCCGTAAATCGATCCCAAGAATTCGGAGTGAAGACACCCGATCATTGACCCTCGAACACAAGGGCAGTCACTTTTCCAGTTCTGTTTTGTCAATGTATTTAGGGAAATGATTAACATCATCTTATCTTACGGCGTTTTCTGTCTGCTTGTGCCTAATGACCAAATCTCTGTTATGAAAATAACACAACCCCACAATTTTTTAAAAATCTGAGGAACTGATTTGAAAGTACCTGATTTATAGTCAGTTGGCCATGTTGATTTCGCATCTGTCATCCGTTTTTCCCCATCACCTTCAGTTCTCTTGTTATGAAATAGCAGCTCATTAGTGAGGTCTTGATGGATTCCCTAATTTCATTACATCATGTATTTGGTTGGATGACCTGACAGAATTCTGAGAAAATTCGGAAATTTAAAGTTATTATTAATGTATCATACAAAAATCAAAATTACATGCGGAATTTACTAGTATGTTACCTCTAAACTCCGGATCTTAAAACAGTTGTGAAGCTTTTTCTATGGATTTTCTTTTATGCGAAGATAGATCTTCCTGCTGAAGAAATCAACATTAGTCGTCATCGTGAAGGGATCCCATTTGCCTTGATATCTTCATTCCATTTGTAGTACATCTTGGTGAAAACGTTCCCCTTGCTCATCGCTAACTGCACCCAATTCTCGGGAAAGAAGTCTAAGGGCGAATGTAGAAAATGCATTTTCAATGATATCCTACATTCAATGTTTCTGTAGTTATTTAAAAGATCAGAGATAAGTACTTTTTTGTAACCTTCTGTTACCTACAAACCTATTCACTACTTCTTTGAATGACAACCGCGAAGCAAGTTCAGCGGGATTCAGCTAAGTATCAAATTGTGAATTCGTAAGCAATTGTCTTATCTGTGGAACAATGAAAATTTCTCCTTTTAAGGAGAATATACTGGGAAACAATTCTGTCAGGTCTTTGAAACCTTCACCTTGATACCGAAATGCATAGATACTTTAAAAAGAGTAATTATTTAAAAAAGGGAAATCAAACATTTTTAATAATAATTGTAATAATGGTAAATAAATAATAATAAACATAGGGAGAAAAGGGAGCAGGCTTACAAAGAGAGTGTCTAAAAGTTTATTTTGTGAAGGCAAATAGTGTTGATTGGTAAATTAGTTCTACGAGAATATATATATTGGTCACAATATCTCCAGGGAAAAGAGTTTAAAATCGATTCTTCATTAAAAGCTATTTTATTCAAAAATCTGTGTCGTCTTTTCGAAACCACCCACGAAAATCCAGAGAGAGAATCTTCATTGTTCCTATCATCGGCAAAAGGGTAGTTTCAAAGAAGCTTCTAGACATTGTTAAGCTGCACAGAGCATTGTCGATTCAAATAGTTTCATCTACAACAGTGTATGATTTTGCTTCAAACTGGTGCATCAACGAGAAGCAGTAAAGATAGATTTCTGCTTCGATCTGTTTTGTCCATTCCCTTCACAAAGTTTTTATGAGCCCCAGTTTTATATATAAAGGCGGAAGATACACATTTAAGAGGTTCACCAATTTCTTGTGTTTTATATTCCGCTTCCCTGGTTCGAATTCTTCTCTCTTGGGCTATTCTTTTAGTGTTGTTCATAGCTCCACTATCCCTCAGGCACACGAAACAACAAAAGTTTGTGAATCCACTCTGTAATCCTACGAGAAGTCCAATAACTTTTGGATCACCACAAATATGCCAGTTTTATATTCTTTGTATCTAATGGCTTCTAGAATCAGTAACATATGTACGTTCGTGTGTTTCTTTCATACTAACTGCATGGTCCTCAGAAACAGATGAAATTTCATGCCATTGTGAAGTAATACAGCTTTCAAACTTATTTTGGAAGAATATATAAACAAACACCAATGGTCAATATTGTACATAATGTTAAGTTATGACATCAAACCAATCACATCACAACAGAGTGATCCGTCCTGCCTAAAATGCAGTAATAGATCTTGATTGCTATGTCGAAAAAAGTTCAATAAACACAGCTGTAGTCATCCGCTTCACATAAGGTCAGCGGTTCCAGTTAGATAAGCTTAGGCAAGTACGTATGCATTCAGATGCAGACGGGGCGAGATTGCCATGCAGCGAAAAACTTAAACCGCCATAACTTTTTTTCCTGACGTGATAAAAACATTCTGCTTTCAGCAATGTAACCAGTACATTGTTTGTAATAAAATCCACTACTTCCCTTTCCAGTTCCCAAAACCTTGTTGAGTTGTGTAACTTAGGTAACAACTGTGTCTCATTTTTAAGGTCTCGTAGATAAAGGAAGAAAGATTCTGGAGTAAAATTTAAAAATGTGCTGGTTAATATCACATACTGAACTTAGATGTCATTGCACTCAGTTATACGATTTAACAGAAACTAGGCAAAACTTTCAGGTCGTCTTGAACACACGTATCTAAAAACAAAAGATGCAGAAAGTGTATGTAAACCACACTGCTTTCATTTGAGCAAATTGGAAGTTTATCACAACGTAATATACTGTAAAGACATACAAAATTCCAATGAGTTGTGTACATTTTGTTTATAAACATTAATAATTTCTCTTTGTTCTTAATATTTTAGTACCTGGGCGACTTTTTTGCGGGAGCGGGAGATGATACTTATTTAGATAAACTTGAAAAGCAAAATGTTAACTAAATATAAATTTTCATCCTAATTGTTGGAGCCGTTTCCGTGGCGAGACCTTCAATATCCTGGCTTGTTTATTGAAATTGGCACATTAACAGAGAAATTATGGCCAAAATAAGGTTTTGACTAATTGTGACTGTTACGCGTAGATTAATATAACTTAGTCAACTTTCTTTAAGTTTTCTGAAAGCTCTTGACAAGACCTTTAATATCCTGGCTTATTTGTTGAAATTGGCCCATTAACAGAGAAATTATGGCCAAAATAAAGTTTAGAGTAATTGTGACTGTTACGCGTAAAATCGCGTTTTTTTCAAGAATGACACCTATGTAGATAAACTTAATAAGCAAAACCATGTCTCAATACAAAATTTTATCGAAATCGTTAGAGCCGTTTCCAAGTTGCGCAGAATATATATATACACACAAGAACAAGAATTGCTCGTTTAAATACACTTTAATTTAAATGTATCACACGTTAAACAGTTTGTTACATCCTATTGCTGTTACATCTTGGTTTTAACAGATCCCTATGAAGAAAGCCACAGATTAAAATAAGCTATGGTCCTAGCATAGCGATAACATAAAATTATTGGTAAGGCGTTTTTACAAACATATACGCTCTGGCAGAGGTAGAGAAAACGCTAGAGCTAGAGTGTGGATTCCACACTGAGCCATATGTTGAGGCTATTGTATATCAGACCCGGAGAGGAAGGGATGGAATGACAGTGCTCTACGAGCGTGTTGGAACCCGGGCGAGAAGCACGAGCCAGTCTGAGGTCCTTAACCTGTGTTGGAGATTCTTCTTAGCGACACCAGTATCCGCCAAACAGCCATCCGCCAGGCGACTACAGCGCTACCCATCTATTGAGAACAGCAGTTATAGCTCGCGAAGTTCCCACACAGCAGCGCCAAACTCGCTCATCGCCAACACTACCGACTTTGAAAGACTAGATTGAAATGAAGGTGAAATGAAATGCAGGGACGGGATTAGTTGTCCTTCCCAGCATTCGCCTGGTGTCCCGCGAGAAGCCCCGAAAAAACATGGGTCAGAAGGTTGGCCGCGGGAATTGAACCCACGCCTCACTGGTACCGCGGAGCCATTTCGCTCAGCTACCTCTGAGCCACCTTCTCAGTATTGGACGCATAATTTCTGCCCAAGTATGTGTTGAGCACTTGAAACAATCCGAATCTCTGTCTACAGCATTTTGGATGTGCATATACCTCGTGTTTCGATTACCGCCCGCAAGTGCTATGCTCTACTTTATTTCCTGAAATTACCGCCGCAAACAGCTCGAAAGCGTTTTAGAGCCGGGAGTAAAACGTGAAATCAGAAAAGGATGGCTGGAGGGAAGTGCTGAGAACTCCTCACTTATTCTCTCACCGCATTTCACGAGCAGTTTGGAAATTTGATCAAAGCAGCTCTTCTTTAAAAGCAAACACAAAAAGGAAAGAAAGAAGAAAAAAAATTTCACACGCCTTTCTCTACTCACTCTTCTACAAATTATTCCTATAAAACCTTATTATTCTCTCGCATATACCTACTGCTTGTTAATTCAAATAAACTTTCAATTGAAATTTACAGATTTCATTGGATAGAATAGGTAAAGCAATAATCACATATTTAAAGAACGTGTCGCTATGAGGTGGTTTTGAAATTACATGCTCTTTGCGCAACTATGAAGAAACCGAGAACAGTATAAGTATTGAAAATTAAAATAACATGAAATATCTGCAATATAGCTAACACCACAAAAAAATGTATTTGACATAAATCTTGTGCTTTAACAGATCTGCATTTGTGTTTGTTAAGATTTTGTCTATCTTTTTAAGCTAGGTCATTCAGTGTAGGCTTCATAGACTATTCCCAGAAAATTTAAGATATTGTACGTTTTATGTCCTTCAAGTACTTAAACAAGTGGTATTTTAATTAAAATCGTTAAAGCCATTGGGAAAATAAATAATAAGGAATCTTTGTGTCGTCCCATTGGAAAATGCTGAATTTAAGTATAAGTATGTAATCAACTTTCCGTTTCGTTACCCTCCCCCCCCCCCACACACACACACAACCACACACCTTTACACATATACACACTCACACATACTCTCATACATACTAAATAGAGATGTAGCTTTTTCTTAATTTGTTCAGGGAATCTCAAAGCGTCCATTTTAGGTCAACTCTCGATATCTAAATTTTCGCTACTTATATGTAATTAAATAGAGACAATAAAGATGTGATGACACCGAAAGCAGAAACGTATGACTCAGGAATAGAAAACTGGTCTAAAATTACATACTTCGAAAAAGCATTTAATTTATAGCAATATCTTATCAATAATATAATATGTAATACCCAGCGACTTCTACCCGTGACTGATTAAAATGTACCAATCCGCTGTGCTTTTTTATACAATACGATCGTAAATGTACACACAGTGTTAATTTAAGGTGCATTCGGAACATTTATTACTGGGCGCGGCGCAAAACAAAGGACTGTTGAGGCTGAGCTACTTCACACCACATACCAGGCCGGCGAGCAAACAAAGGCGCCTAAGGTCAGGCTGCCTCATGCGACTGTTGTGTATATGTGACTAACAATAAGCAAGCGACTACACAAAGGGCGTGTATTTGTGCATAAGCTGACAAGACAAAGTGATAGGAAAGTAACCGTACTGATGTTGCCATTTTGTTACAATATTATACAAGAGACAATTCTAAAAATCGTACTTTTTTAGCAAAACTCATTACACAAACTGTTTGTAAATTGCTTTCTACTTTAAACAAATGACATACATGAATATTTCTTTGGAATTTTATTTAAAACCTTGACATCTTCTCCCGATATTTATATGTCAACGTAGCGTCTAAAATGTTGTTTACAGGAGTATTTAAATGGGTATCCATTTGCATACTGTAAGCTCGTCTGCATGACTGGAAGTGTACCTTCAAAGGTTGTGTGACAGGGTGTTTTTAACTCTATGGGATATTCTAAGGTTTCGCTTACTTTTAACGGTAACGCTTGTATTGTTTTAATTTAAGGGGTTCCCAGGTAAATCCGGCATTTGCGGACATATGTCAATAATGGATGTTTTAAGCCACACCTCATCACAGAAATGCACTGTTGTGGCCTGCAGTCGAGTTACAAATACTTAAAATACACTAAACTCATTTAAATCTTAATAAGGCAGATTAAAATGTTAAGCGACGTGGCCCTCCCGCGTAGCAAGCAAGTACACAAACCATTACGCCACACAGCACCTTTAGAAATAGGAGTCCATATATACATTATAAGCATTTCAGCTGCTGCCCTGGATTTCTTATGGTTGTATTCCATTTCTAATGTTAATTAAATTTAAATAAAAATAAAAACCAACGTATTTATTTTCTCGCTATAGTCAAGTACGTATAGTTTTCATTGCAGTAGGCTATGCCCTTTAACTAACAAAGTTTCAAAGCTTCTTGTCTCTGTTCGGAAATATTCAGCTACGGGCGCGAATTGAAAGTCCTTTAAATTAATACCCTCAATTTTGCACTTTCAACCAAATTTAAAGTGTTTTGGCAAATTGTACTGTTCAACAGTACATACAGTAATTCGCCTAAAACTTAAAAATGTGTAAAACATACCTCTCCATTTTAAACTATTATTTTATAATAATTTGATCCAAATTTGGAATATTTCAGCAAAATTTCCTCAAACTTCTATACTGGTTTCAGTGAAAGAATTAGTCGTGACGTAAACAAAGCCTAAAAATGTATCCTTCCGTTTTCTCGCTCTGAATGGAGCAGTAACGGCACTGCTTCCGTAATCACGTGTTGCTAAGAGAGAAAACCACCTGGAGCCTGGAACTATCACCGCCTGTCTTCGACCTACCAATCCTTCACACGATAGTTTAAAACACGCTACTGGTTAGATAACAATCGCGTGTAGAACTCTGAACTAAAAATATAACAACAAAAATAAATTTAAAATCATTATAGAAAAGAAAGCTTTAACATACCTAATCTGAATCTGAAAGAAGTTGTATTTCATCTAGATCGGATCTCCCCTCTCCCTGTATCTTTGGTATACTAAGGGGCTGCTAATTAACCTAAAATTATAAATAAAACGAACGCTAACTTTATCTCCTGTGAATCAGAGATGTAAGCTTGTACAAAGAACGAATTATAAGCATATAGCGAAAGCACCCAATGTATGCTTAATGCAGATAAACTGTAAACTCTGCTATAAGGTTAACTATCTTTGATAGCTAAAGTGGAATATTTCTAGCATAGTTTGTGGAATACATTGAGAATTATAGCTTTTTCATCACTCGTTAGAGGCTTCGCTCTGCAATGTTTTATAAACTGCATTTGTTTGGCAATGATGGTTTACTAACACTCACCTTTCCGTTTCCAAAGTTGACCAAGGCAGTCTGCGCACGTTCTTCGCTCATTTTCTGATTAAGTGCAATTAATTACTTTAGATTCATTTTGTTGCAGTTCTACATGGTACAGTAACGCGTTAAACATACCATTGTTACGTACATAATACAGAGAAGATCCAGTATTTTTTGTTACTATTGAGTGAACTACTTTATAGCCAATGTACCTTGCAATACGCGGCATCAGCCAATGAACGTACACTTTAATTCTATTTGTACACGTGCTTCTGCTTACATCACGACCAATTCTTTCGGTGAAACCGAAGCTGCGTACTTGCATTAAGTTGTTGAGTAGGTAAGGAAAGACAAATGTCCACTGAATTCCAGCTTCAGGTGATATTTTACCAGCCTTCTCAGTAGGGAGGCATATGGAGGGGTCTGTGTGTGTGCATATATACCATTTTACATTTATTGTTCAACCAACCTATGGTATGTGTGTTAAGAGATCCCGAGGCTCTTTTTAGGAGAAAATGACAATTTCTGTTTTTTATTATATCATAACTAGACTTCGGACTTTTAGGTCGTTAAAATGTTACTTTCGGTGCCTAAAATAGGTTTTAAAATGTAAGAAATAGTCTCTAAAAATTATAAATAAGCTTTTATTTTTTAAAAAAATAACATTTTCTTTAAAAGCATGTTTGAAATTAGTTTTTTTTAAGAATTTAATCAATACAAAATGTTTATTCACTGATACACTACTACAAATACAAGAAAAACAAAATTTACTACTTATACGTACTTTAAATAATGAAATATGATTAAGTTTTTAATATAAATGCAGCACACTAGTCACCAAACTGTCCATTAATGTCCGTAATTAATTACTAATATTTTTTCCAACTTTTCAACTAGGAAACAATGCCGTTTGTCACTCACCACTATTTTGTGTGCAGAAAATGAACGCTCCAATCCTCCGAAGTAACAGGTGCGTATTTCAATTTCGACACTAGACGAACATGAATGTTATATTGTACATAAGTATTTTTTCCTGTTAGGATATCTGAAGCACTACGCAGATCCTGCACTCCTATATTTCTCCAGTTTATCTCGTACTTTATCTCCAACAGAAGCAGGAACAGTTTTTATCCTTTCTTGCACATCATTAAATATTTCCATTTGCTCATACTGCTGCTTCCGGCGATGCAATAACATGCAAACATGTTACATAAGGTCAAACGTGACTTTAAAAATTCTAGATCCCTCTCAACACCATAATCTACCATCACTTCCTTTGCACACACGATACATGCAGAGTCGTCTTGCATGCTTAAAACAATGTCTTTTACTTCACTGAAGTGATTGTTGTAGTATTCTGCAGTTTTGACCACGTCCACCAGCGAGTAAGTACAGGCTCGGGAGGCAGAGAGACATTGGGCAGTTTCTCACAGAAAATCTGAACCCTTGTTGGCGCCTCGATGAGATCTTTTTGTTTCGGGTCTTGATGAAATTCTGGGAAAGAACAGAGAAAATCATTCACACAACGACCAACATTCTAACGACAGACTCCCTCTCGTGTCCTTTCAACTCGGAAGTAGTATTCAACAAAAAATAAAATTTGTAACACAACGTCCTGGCATCTGGTTCCTATGTACCAAGATGTATATTGCAAACTTTATAACCTTTCATCGTATAACATATCATTATTTTATAGAATAAGTATACTAACCAGGAATAAATATATTATATATGGAATAATAATACTAACCAGGAATAATATCATTACAATGGTGTATAACCGTTACATAATAAATTCCACTAAGCCAATTAAGTTACTGGATTCCAGAAATGTAAATAACTTTTAAGTCGTTATTTAGCTACATAATTGTTCCTAAAGTTAACAAAAACTAATAACCTACACTGTTTGCTTATCCAGTATAATCTGCATCTGATGTCAAGCACAGATTTATTGTACTTATACTTTATTAAAACTAAATATGGAATTATATTAAAATCGTCTACCCCAATTATTTATGATTACTTCAATTATATAGTTCATTTAGTCCATTATATAGGTAATTAATGTAGTTTGAGCCGTTGGTAGAGCATTTGGATTGACTCCGTAGTCTTTGGTTTGTTTATCACTCGCGCCCGCGGGCGCGGGCGCGGGCTTGGCGCGGGCGCGGGCTGCGAGGTTGTCTGTCTCTTTCTGCCTTCACGACGAGAGCTCCTCTTACTGCCTTGGTGAGTTGCCACTTGATGCAATTAGTCTGCCGGTCATACGGCGTGTTCTTTTGGGGCTCCTAACGTGCTCGTGTAATTCAAGGGTATTAAACTTTGAGGTTATATAGTCTAGAGCCAAAAGGGGGAAAGCTCTATGATTAAAGATACTGCTAACAAGTGACTTTCAGGCCGTTATTCTTCGGCCCCCTTGTACTAATCCATTATTGTTATTTCACTATAAATAAAAGATTAAAAGTGCCTGTTTATTTTATTGAAGAAAAAGAGTAGGAAGGACCCCACTTTCTAGTTCTAGGTTTGCCGTTAACCTTCTCTATCCTTTCGCCCTTTAGCATCAATTAGACATTTCCTTTGTGAACAAAGTAGACGCCGAGACCAAGGGTGCAAGTTTAGTTATTTAAACAACGTGTATGTATATACAGAATAATGCTTTAACCTCTCGCTCCAAAACTAAATCAAAACTTAATTCTTCTTCGCAATATTTAAGTAATAACTTTATTTCCTTAATTCTGTATTTATTCCTTTCATTACATAATTCACTTTAGTCTTATTTCCTTTTTAACCACTTCACAAATTCCATTATTTATTAGTTTCACCAATACATGTAAATAGTATTTAATTAATCCTCTTTCACTTGTTTACTAATTACCGTTAATTCGCCATTCACTTCCTTTAACACCTATACTGAAGTAATTGTGATACTTTTACGCCCTTGTCATATTCCATGCACCACTTTCCTTTTATCATTACATTACACTTCACTAACTCTTAATTTCTTCTTCCCCTAGTTCAAACTAGTCCGCCTCCAGATGCCCAGGTTCCTCCATGTCCTGCATTTTACTTCTCTGGTTCCCTCTTTCACCCTATTCTACAGCGGCACCTTCTTTTCCACATCTCTCTGCCCTCTGCTCTCCATCTATAATCTCCATTTATAGTCAGTACAAGTTTCTTCTTCTCTCTTCCTCATACTATCTTCCTCCATTCATTTCATAAGTATCCTCCTAATAAAGTACTGTAATATCCACTTATGTTCCTGTGGTTTTAATTTTCAATTTCTTCATACTCTTCCTTTTCAATCCACTCTTCACCTGGTAGCAGCTCTCAGTGGCTAGAGTTACTGGATTGAGTAGCATTTTTCATGCAAATTCTGTGATCGGCGGTCACTTCTATCTCGACTGCAAAGAAGGCACTTAATGTCTTATTGAAACAGGTCTACGCCTCCGCAGTACATTAACCTGCTTACTAAGTCGGAAACCCATGCAGTCCGAGATTGCAATCCGCACCAGCCCTTTGAGACAAGGGTTCGCTGAACAAACAATGATTTCATTTAAACTGACAGGCGGTAAAGACAGAATATAAGGGAATCTGAAGACCCGTTGTATGCTAAAGAAGATACAGTAGCTGTACACAAGATTGGTGCACGTGACATGAGTTGCACATTGCACAGAATCGCTAACAGATTGCGATTCTTATTTCTAAATGAAGAGTCTCATTTCTCACCCTAATAAAATAACCTGCAAGATGAAGACGCTTAGAGAAACAGACCCAGACATTCCTATATCTCCAAAACCCATTGTGAAAACAGGACATGTATATGTATTATGCAAAATACTGCAATCAGGTTCTTGGTATACTAAACGTCTTTGACGACGAACAAAATGCTTCAATAAAACAAGCAAAACGTCTTGCATCGGAGAACTGTCAAGCTCTATCACTGTTCTAGACAGTGGGAGTATGGAAATAGCACAAGCGATCAGACTCGTGAAGGAAGTATCCAAGTCAACTGAGGATGGAATACTTACATACAGGTGCAGCAGGAACTAAAACCCATTCGCCATAAAAATGTAGGTTATTCTATCATTTATACCATTCGAGATGAACTGGAAGGTCCTAGAGGACACTAACATGTTAACTGACAAAGGGCACAGTAATACTCCATCTTGGTTTAAATTAGCTCTTATTCGACGTAGAGAGAAGCGCATCCCAATACAGATCAGATTTGGAGAAGAATAGATCTTCCTGTTTGCAAACTTCAAAATGTATATTTGTATTCATGGTAATAAAACATATGCGCAAATATGTCACAAGCAAGTACCCTTTCATTTATTGTGCACTTTGTTAATGTTAATGCATATTCTACGTTTATTTTCTGCTCATATTATTGGAAAATATATTTGTTTGTGTAATTTGTTATTAAATGTGCAATGTATTCTATGTCCACCATTTCACTAGATTAGTATGTAGCCCTTGACATTGATTGTATGTGCACATAACGTGCGTGACTATAAGTGAATCAATCCCTGTCCTTATGTTATGAGATATACATCAGGAAGGAAGGGAGGGAGAAAGGGAGGGAGGAAGGAAGGGAGGGAGGGAGGAAGGAAGGAAGGGAGGGAGGGAGGAAGGGAGGGAGGGAGGAAGGAAGGGAGGGAGGAAGGGAGAAAGGCACAAAGGCAAAGGGAGGGAGGAAGGAATGGAGGAAGAGAGAAAGGGACAAAGGCAGGAAGGGAGGGAGGAAGGAAGGGAGGAAGACAGAGAGGGGGAGGGGGAGGAAGGAAGGGAAGGAGAGAGAAGAAGGAAAGAGAGAAGGAAAGAAAGAAGGAAGGGTAGACAGGAGGGAGGAAGTAAGGGAGGGAAGAAGGGAGGAAGGGAGAAAGGAACAAAGGCAGGAAGGAAGGATGGAGGAGGAGAGGGAGCCGTATCATGTGGAAGATGTCCATAAATGTTTGTTTGGAAAACATAAACCTAAACTTTAAAATCTATGTTGCCTTATCCTTGTAAAGGATTGCACCTCTATCTAAAATTCCTCGGTGCTGGTAGAAATGTAGGTTAAGACTGTGAAGTTGCTTAAAAAGGGACAGTGGGTGGCTCCAACTACTTAACGAGACATTAAGTTCTTATTAACTGATAATAACGTTGTACCTAACCAGGATTCGCTAACATAAGTATTTCTGACGAAACTGCGCAATCTTAACCTAAATGCACTCAGATCGAATATAACCTCTTAGACGAAGATTCTATAATGAAGAACAGAATAGAAATACAACACTTTCCAGGATAAAACTATAATTCTATACACATATCAATCGACAATAATACATATAGAAATAGTTTTTATTTACTTGTGCGTATCTGAGGATGTCATATATGAAAAAATCTTGTGTTGCACTCACATGACTTTTTCCACTCATGTACTAACCATTCTTACAAACTGTTATTTTCTCATCTTCGTGTTAGTTGAGATTATCTTATTGCAGGAATTATCTTATTGTTTATCTTCTTGTAGGCAAAAGCAGAATAGGCTTTGAGCGATAGTCAATTGTTTTAAAGCTTTCAAATTCCGTTCTCTTTGCACGGTGAGCATATAAAAATGAATAACAATGCTCCATTAGACGGAGGTAGATTCTTCTAAACTTACACAAACAACTAGGAATATCTCCGAAATGTTCATTCTACAAAAAGAAATATTCAGACATAATGTGTGTTTTAGCAGATCTACATTTTTGTATAGCAAGGTTTGGTCTATCTCTTACGGTTTACCATTTATGCAAGTCATCCAGAGTAAACACGACAACATGCGCCATAGCCAGAAAATTCAAGATATGCATTTCATTTTTCGTAAAAATGTCTCAAACATATGACATTTTAATCAAAATCGTTAGAGCCATTTTCAAGAAAATCAAAATTGTCGAAAAATCTTCCATGTAAAGGGTGGTTTAGGGTGGAAGAATTTTCTTCAAAATCTTCGTGTTGCATCCTTGAAAGAAATTTAACTTAAATACCAAGTTTGGTTTTTAAACGACTTTTCGTTTGTGAGTTATGCTGTCCACAAATTGACAGACATACACGTGCCCTTTTTGGATTCAGGGGGCCTCAAAATATATACTTCCGGTGAAATCTCGACATCGAATTTTTGGGTGAAATCAAGTATACTTTTTATACTAAATAAATATTTATCTACCTCATCAATAGATTGAAACATATAAAAATAATCATACAACATCAACAAAGAGTCAATATCTGGCTGCTGCTTCAAAACCAAAGTGGTGCACAAAAATGTTTGATATTTTAGGAAACAGTTTAATTCTGTTGAATGTAAGTCCTCTACTTTACTATACGTAGTAGAGAAAGTAAAAATTAAGAGTAAACCATATGATGAAAGCAATCATGGCGGCCATCCCAAACTGTTTATAGTTCCGAGATTCAACCTATAGTTCAAGGGGTTTATTAACAATCGAATAGCGTTGTAGATCGATCTTGTACTTCATTTCAGAAGTAAATGAACACTAGCGCTAACGAAACCTATAAATGCACTCTTGACACCCAGGATTAGCTTCTGTACTGAACTGCCCCCTATTGGTGCAACGCAACATTCAATTGACAGTTGTAACCTATATGAAAACATGCTAAGCACCAGAGAAGCGCGAAGGTATTCATGCATTCCGCAGCCTTATTGGAGTTCTGAATGAAGCTGAACAGGGACATTATATTGTTTCGCAGTGTTTTGGCTCTCACCTTTATATTCGCTTACTCCCATGACCAAAATCAGCGAATACGGCAGAAATTAATCAGAGCTTCAGACAATAGATATTTGGCGTGTTATGGCTATACAATCACGCTTAGATGAAAGGCGTGGCCCTTGGGTCACACAACCTGTTTTGTTAAATATTTTGTTTCATTCAGTATTCTAGATTATGTATAAATGACTATACGAGTATGTGAGCTAAGGCTCTCAAGGCCGGCGCCTATCCAGTAGAATGATGTTCCCGGGTTTATTGGCCGTGGTCCAGTCGATGCGTAAACACCTGACGTTTCGCCCGCCATTCCGACGAGCATCATCAAAGCCAATAAACCCGGGAACATCATTTTAAAAGTTTGTATGTTTGGCTTTCACCCATTTCATTCATTCACCGTCCGATGTGGTTGGAGAACGTTAATTTTTAAAAAATCTATGTTTGTCCTCTATACGCTCCTAAACCGCTGAACCGATCACCTCGAAATTTTGCACTTGTATGTATTTTTTCATGGAGAAGGTTTTATGATATCCATTTTATTGTACAATATAACATTCATATGGTTTTCTCTACATACTCGCTTTTCATTTACGTATTAAATTCACATATCCTTCCCTGCTTGCCCTTCAACATCCAATTCATACAATTTTCTATGACTGAAATATAAAAGCTATATATTGCATTCACATGGTTTTCTCTATTCACTTTTCTTTACGATAAACGATCACATTTCTTTCTCTATACTCCTTCAACATACAACTCATACAATTTTCTATGATTGAAATAGAAATGCAGCACATTACATTCATATGATTTTCTCCATATTTTTGTTTTATGAAACTCAATCGCATTTCTTTCTCTACTACCCACAGAAAAACTCAAGTCAGAGTGCGCGGTCGCTGGGAATCGAACCCGGGATCTCCCGAATGCAAGTCGCACACCCTACCGCGGCGCCACTCGCTCTGTAACTAAACGTATAGTAAGCATAGTCTCATTTTTAGGCAGCTGACTTCTAAAGCAGAAATAATTTCAATATTGCGAAATGACACTAATGATAAAGTATGGATTATCGGTTTATCCTTCATTGCTTCTGCCAATAACTCATAACCTTATATTATATCACACATACGAAAAAGCAGTGTGTAGTATGTATAGCGGATATTATTCCTATATTATTATTAACATTTTATTTATATTGCAATGTTTTATTGGAACTTCTGACTACATAGAAGCACGTATAAGCTTAAACTTTTCTCAAATGAGAAGTCATTATTTGCTTTTTCCCCTCCTATTCATGCAAAGAGAAGGAATATCAAAGCTATCAGTGACAATGTGACTAGCTCTTGAAACCTTTATAATCGTTTAAGCCTACAGTATTTTCCTATTCTCATTGTATCTACCAGGTGAATATACCAGGTAAATCGCATGCCTCTATTTTTTTCATTTATGCAACCCACTAAGCAACAGGTGCGCCGAGAGTCCATTTTGACCACACACTCTACACTTCAGTTATGGATGTACACAGATTGTGGCTTAACATCTCAGCGAATAAGTGATTTAAGGGGAAAAAGTTATTCGCGATATAAATCCATTTCAAAAACATCGTACTCTTACACGAGGTTTCTACACAGTTTATAAACTTTTTTATAGTATACATTCTACACAAACCCTCCCAAAACTACTGGTGAAGGAGAACCTGTCGTAATAGTCACCATCAAAATGAGTTAAAACAAAATGGCGGATCTGTGTCAAAGGAAAGTGACAGGTTATGACCAATTCAAGACACGTCTACATTCATAATGGAGTTGTACAATCACATCAACAAATGTTAAATAGTTTAATAATTCAGTGTTAGAATAAATCACAACACTTACTAGTTTGTATAGCAAGCCTAATAGCTTGAGCTGTTTATTAATGAAGATAAAATACCAATAGAACCTTAAACTTACGCTAATGATCTGTAGCATGCTATTAAAGGTACGAAGCGATGGCTAGTTCCCGCATACCTCAACTAGCATTGGAGTTTGAAAGGCTATGCCTTGCAGGGTTGTGATGGTTGAGCGGAATTATTACGTTTCGATCGCAGCGATGTTTTAAGGACACGTGTTCGAGTCTACGCTAATGGGTCAAAGTCTCTCTCTCTCATCCGCGAGTACAGCTACCGGGAAACAAGCGAATGAGGAGGCATCTATTTTTCTTCAAGACTAATACAGAGTGATTTATGAAGAACTTCTTTCTTTAATTATTCTGTTCTAAATTCGCTCAGTGCCCCAATTTTAGCACCAAATTAAGCAGAAAGTTCTGGAGCTTTGATTGCCTGTTACTAGATGCGCAGATGTTCATGTTTTATTCGTAACTGTTAGTTTTATTGTCGGCAACTGTTTTTGAAATTTTGTTCCAATCGACGCGAAAATGGACTACACATTAAATGAACGACTCTACCTTGTAAAGTAATACTGAATTACGAATTCAATCACAGGTACTCAAAGGGCACACCAGAGAGAATTTGGTGTTCGGAATCCTCCCCAAAGAAACACTATACAGGGACTGGTAAACAAATTGGAATAAACTGAATCTCTGGTGAGTGAAAACGCGAACATCATTCATCTGAGCTTCCCACGGTTGTTGACGTAAGAGCATGACTGGAGCAGTCACCCAAAAACTCATTAAGACGTATGTCACAGGAGACAGGGTACAGCTATTAGACCAGCGAAAATCCACATGTTACTCATGAAGCATCTATGCGCCCAGTTAAAATAGGAGTTTACTGCGCAATGTACGCACAAAAGATAGTGGGACCAATTATGTTTTAGCAATGTGAACGCTGCAGAGTACCGACGGATTTTCATGGAATTTTCTAAGCAACTAGTCGATGTAGAGCTAAGTCAAGGGTATTTTCAGCAGGATGGCTCTATATGCCATGCACCGAATGAATCCGTGACACTAATTGCAAGTTTCTTTGGCAACCGGATAACTTCCAGGAACTGTGGTCACCGAGATCTCCAGATTTGACATCGCTGGACTTCTTTCTATGGGGTTGCTTAAAGACAGAGTTTATCCCACATGTCCCCAGACATTGCACGAACTGAAGCCAACATTACACAGGAGATTCAAGCTATTAACAACAGAGTCCTCCTACGAGTGGCCAGTAACATGAAATGACATGTTGAATTGTTCCTAATGCAGGATGGAGGACATTTTCAACATTTGCTATAGAGGAAATCTCTCAAAATCCCTCTGCATTTCAAGGAGGTGTAACAAGTTGTCGCCAGCATAACTCATTTTGAAACAATTAAAGAAATAAACGTGTCAGTTCTTCATAAGTCACCCTATATGATCCGCCCTACATTACCCATTTAGTGAAAACAAGTTAATTAATGTATACAACGAACTTGTTTCTTTGCTTGTTTCTTGATTTATCAACTTGTCTTTCTTTTTCTCTCTTGTTAAAAAGAGAATGCACGTCAGTACGTATTTTTAAGACGAAATTTGGCATCCATTATCCGAGTTTAACTCAAGTATGCATTCTAGAACTACACTCCCATGACTAACTAGCTAAAAATAAATCTGAAGGGGATTAGTTTCGTCTGGTAGTTAGAAAAGCTTCTTAAAACTGTAATTGGTACTTCAGCACTTTCATATAGGCTTTAAAATATGTGGAGCTGTGATTATGAAGAAACATCCCCTTCTTTATTATGGCATAAAGCAACAACAGCATGCACCATTAGTAATTAAAGTAACATATGTGTAATTTACCCTGATGGGGAGTCGTAAAGCCCTATATTAACAATGTTAAAATGGTGATATAAACTCCTGTTTTCTAAGGATCTATTGGGTGTAGAAACCATTTTTACAGTGTATATATTAGTCCTTCCTAAATATACTCGTCCTCATTCACTTACAAATCTAAAATAATCTCTAATTTTTCATTAAAAATTGAACTTTTTATTTATTAAAAATAATCAGTTTGAAGACATTGACTCTTTGAGGATCCATGCCACAGATATGCAAATTGTGTGATCAAAATTGTATGGAGATATTAGCAATGGTTTTTGAGAAAACGGGATTTTTATATTGAAAATGTAGTTTTGAGAAAACTTATGTTTAAATAAAATGAAAACTAAATTTTCATATAAACTCACGTGCATTACATATTTACTCTAAAATCTCCCATAAATATTACATCTGACAATGTCACTAAAAACTGAACTTAATATATTAACATTAATTAATATATTAGTATTTATTTCATCTTCATCAATATTAATGTACTTTTTTCTGTGTCCTGTAGTTTCCTTTTAGAAGCACCGGGTGGAGTTTCAACATTATCAGCAGGATTTTCAAGACTAAATTTTTTCTTTATTGTGCAGTTACATCTTGTTGAACCATAGTATATATGTTCTATAATGTCGATTACCCTTGTTGTTTCTCTTCTTGAACAACCCTTTAGACTTTCCATTGTGAGAACAACACAAAAAGGATGAGCACAATGTAAAAATATACAAATATCTAAGAAATTACCACTTATTAATCAAAGCTTCGCAGGTAATCACCCGTGTGAGGTTTATGAAGGTCGAGGTTTTGCTGCCCAGCCACCAAGCTATAGTTTATAAAGAGCAGAGTACAGTCGCTCATTCATATCCTGACGAAGGCCATGGAGTATAGAAGGGCCGAAAGCTCGAAATTCATAAATCTGACATGACTGATCACCCGCGAAGTCTCGATTAATAACGCTCGTCATGAAAGCTTCAAATCTTTCATCTAAATTACCACTTGTTTATTTAACTAAAAGCAATCTAACCACACAATCTGATGTCATATTGAGTTCCAGAGTAGCCACCATATGTATCAGAATCTCCCCATAAACATAAGCCACGGCATTCTAGACCAGTTTGTTCCAGAGTTACGCTTTATTTTATAAAACCTTTCAAGAATTAAAAAATAAAGGATTATAGTAATATTTATATAAATTAATTTAAAACATTAAATATTGATATATGTAATAAATCACATATCAAATTAATCAGAGTGGGTTATATTTTCATAATACGCAAAGAAGTAAAAAAAAGTAAAAATTTGTGATTTAAGGCCTTTATGACTCTCCTTAAAACATTACTCCTATAAGCTTGCGTTATCACATATTTAAGAGTAAATTTCAATGTAATGGTTAGCAAAGTTCGTTAGCAAAACAAATATGCGCCAAGCTTACAACCCTACTGAGTAATTCCAGCAAAAACTGGGATATTATAGTGTTAAAATATTTTTATTATTACATTTGTGTAGCACCCTTAATTTCTGTAATGATATCGGAGTTTTTGTCTTTAGAAGCAATTAATTCGATGTCTGTGGGTTTTTATTGAATTACATTAGGAAACGCATTCAATCCTACAGTCATCCTTCCTGATTACAAAGTTAGGGAAGTATTCTAATTAAAGAAATGTCTCCCCATTCGAACCGGGAATCGAACCCGAAATCTCTAGGTTAAGAAGCCAGAACGCTAGCCAGTCGACTACAGAGGCAGTTAAACATGTCGAATGTCTTGCATTCACATGTATTTCTCTACTCTTGTACAAACCATTCTTACAAACGCTTATCCTTCTATTTACTTCATGTTAATCGAGCGAAACGTATCTATAAATTGCTTTATTGCACATTTCCTTGCTCATACAACGGGATTAGGGGACTACAGAAGACTATAAACGTTAGTGAAATCTTTTAAGACCCAATCACTGTCAAATGGTTTTGAAATTCTGTTTTGTTTGCAGAATTTCCATTTTAGGAAAGTATAGTTAAGTATTTAAAATGCAAACCAATAACAAGGAATATTTCGGAAATGTTTAACTTGACAAAAAGTGTCGGTCTGTGTGGCTCAGTTGGTTAGACGCTGACCTACTGATCCCAAGATCGCGAGTTCAAATCCGGCCCAGACCGATGGTTTTTTTTAAAAAAAAAAAAAACCAGCTCCATCTCAGTAGATTTACTGGCACGTAAAAGAACTCCGCGGCGTGACAAAATTCCGGCACACCGGCGACACTGGTGTGATCCTGGCAATTGACAGCGTCGTTAAACAACAAATTTTTTCGCAAAAAGTAATAATTTGACTTAAATTGTGTACTTTAATGAGATTTGTATCACCTTAGCCGCCTGTAACCCTCTTGTACACTCACTTTCATTTATGCCGTCCCTGCATTTGAGAGGCATTCTACTGGCTTTTACAGGTAGCGTGAAGGAGGTGTGTATTTGCCGCCCATGCAGTGACGTCGTGTTTTACGTGCACAGTGTTAGATTACGAATATATATCACATTAGCATTTAGGAAACTAGGACTGAATTTTCTAACTTTTTCAGTTTTACCTGTGTTTAGTTGAAAATTGGCATATTTGACATGAAGTTTTGTTCTTAGTTTAAATCAGGGATGTCAAACAGCACTCCCAAACTGTGAAGTTGTGATGCGTGGACTCTTGCTACCGGTCTCACCTGTGTTGTATACGCAGCTAGAAGAGTAGGGGTGAGCTGGTGCCAAACAACAACAAACAGTGGCGGCTGGTACCATGCTTCATGTTTGTACAATTTACAAATGGAAATACACTGTTGAATTAGTCACTGATTCTTTTTTATTGTTGTTCATTGTCTTTTGGGTGCTTGGCAATGTTTCCTGCTCACAAGTTTGTCAATTTCAGGTTCCATCTCCGAAGAACATAGGCGTAACACTGACACCAAATGTCTGTCAGTAATATTAGTACGTCTGAGCGTTTTATTGTTATTCAATTTAGAAAACAACTGTTCACAAATGTATGTCGACGCAAACACTGCCATCAAACGACGCTCAGATTGACGAAGATTGGGAAATGTAGTTTCAGGTAACAGGGATGTCGAACAGCGCTACCAAGCTGTGAAATGAGCGAGTGCTTGCTTCAGTCGCAGTCTGAGTGGTGTGCCCTACCTGGTTTTTTGACAAATATACTGTGGCAGTTAGTATGGACAGAGAACGGTGTTTTCAACGTGAGTGGACTGATCAATACTTGTTTATTTTAAATGACGGCAAAGCACATTGTTTAATATGTAGAGCAGAAATTGGATATATAAGTCATTACAATATTAAAAGACATTTTAACTCTCAACATGCTGCAATTTATGGCCCGGACAAATTATCAGGTGTTTCTCGTGAAAAGGCTATAGAGGAATTTCAGTCAAGAGTGAATTTCGAAAATATTCCATCATCATCTTCAGGCATTAGTAGAAAAAGTTTGGTTCGTGTTAGCTACAAAATCAGCAAACACATTGCGTCTGCTTCAAAACCATTCACGGATGGAGAATTTGTTAAAAGCTGTCTTACTACTGCTGCAGAAGAAATATGTCCGGAACTTGTTAATGCGTTTCATTGTATAAGTCTGTCTCGTAATGCTGTTGCGGAACGTATATCAGAAATGGGAGATAACCTGGAGGAACAACTAATAGAAAGAATGAACACATTTACTTGTTATTCATTAGCTCTTGATGAGACTACGGACCGCAAAGACACGGCACAACTGGCTATATTCATTAGGGGCGTCGATTTAGATTACAATGTTTTTGAAGATCTTCTGGATGTTGTTTCGTTAAAAGATCGGACTCTAGGACAAGATATTTTTGATGGTGTAGTAAAAACTATTGCTAAATTTAAACTTCCATGGAACAAATTAATTTGCATAGCAACAGATGGCGCAGCTTGTATGACGGGACAAGAAACAGGACTTGTAGGAAGAGTACGAAGATTTCTGACTCAAGAAGAACTCGATGCAGACAAAGTTAAATTCATTAGTTGTCTTATTCATCGTGCAAATCTTTGTGCTCAGTCTGTTACTGTAAAGAATGTTATGACGGCCATTGTAAGAATAGTCAATATTATTTCCTCACATGCTTTACGTCATCGACAGTTCCAGCAATTTCGTGAAGATGTGAATTCTGATTTTTCAGACGTTTCGTAATACTGTCAAGTAAGGTGGCTTAGTCTTGGTAATATGTTGACTAGGTTCTTTAATCTTCGAAGTGAAATAAAAATATTCTTAGAAACTCACAATTTACAAACTCCAGAACTCTATAGTGAAGACTGGATTTGTGATTTGGCGTTCTTGGCGGATTTGACTTCCTATCTCAATTCCCTTAATTTGAAATTACAAGGTAAGACAGGTTCATAATCAACATGTTTGACGACTTGAAAGCATTTATGCAGAAGCTTGAATTGTGGATAACACAAGTTGATAATGGGGATGTGTATCACTTTCCTTGTTTGCAAAGTGTATTCAATGATGGCTCTAAGCATTTGATACCAAACTACAAAGCATTGTTAGAGGATCTACTCAAGGAATTCAAGAACAGATTTGGAGAAGTTAACAATATGGATCCCGAATGGAGACTCTTCAACAACCCTTTCAATGTCCATCCTCGTGATTTCTCACATGATTTGCAATTAGAATTAATTGACTTGCAAAACAACACACCATTGCGCAATTCAGGAAATTTAGGTGTCAAATTGTATATTTCATTACCTGAAACTAAATTCCCCAATCTTCGTCAATCTGCGCGTCGTTTGATGGCAGTGTTTGCGTCGACATACATTTGTGAACAGTTGTTTTCTAAATTGAATAACAATAAAACGCTCAGACGTACTAATATTACTGACAGACATTTAGTGTCAGTGTTACGCCTGTGTTCTTCGGAGATGGAACCTGAAATTGACAAACCTGTCAGCAGGAAACATTGCCAAGCATCCAAAAGACAATAAACAACAAACAATAAAAAAGGATGAGTGACTAATTCAACAGTGTATTTACATTTGTAAATTGTACAAACATGAAGCATGGTACCAGCCGCCACTGTTTGTTGTTGTTTGGCACCAGCTCACCCCTACTCTTCTAGCTGCGTATACAACACAGGTGAGACCGGTAGCAAGAGTCCACGCGTCACAAGTTCACAGTTTGGGAGTGCTGTTTGACATCCCTGGTTTAAATGTACACGCCTGAAGCTATTAACAGTGAAGCAAATTGACCTACAAATAACACGTACGTGTCATCATCAGGTGAACTGACCTTATGCAATTGCATCGAAACGATCGTTGTGTGAAATATTGGGTGTAACTCCATTTATTGAAGTGAAGTGTGAGTCTCTAATTACTTTGTGTTATTTTTGTGCTCTTAGTGTTAAAATTCCTTTTCTTTTCAGCGTAAACTATTTTTGGGGGCCAATGAATAAAGCAACTAGTTTAAAAAGAGATTTTAAAATAGTTACTATAATAATTAATGTGGCTGCAACAGACTTCTGCTTTAAACTACAACCTGCAGTAGTTCTAAAGTCCTTTCAAATATATATTATACAGAGGAAACTAACAATGTGAATATCCAGGCTTCTATAGCTTTGTAATTTACCTTTATATTATTATTATTATTATTATTATTATTATTATTATTATTATTATTATTATTATTATTATTATTATTATTATTATTATTATTATTATTATTATTATTGTTATTGTTATTATTATTATTATTATTATTATTATTATTATTATTATTATTATTATTATTATTATTATTATTATTATTATTATTATTATTATTATTATTATTATTATTATTATTATTATTATTATTATTATTATTATTATTATTATTATTATTATTATTATTATTATTATTATTATTATTATTATTATTATTATTATTATTATTATTATTATTATTATTATTATTATTATTATTATTATTATTATTATTATTATTATTATTATTATTATTATCATCATCATCTTCGTGTAAAGGAGGTGTTTTTGCTGACCTTTGTTGTTTTGCTCTCCAGTACTGGTAGCGGAAGAAGAAAAAAATTGAAATAAGCAGCAAGTTTCTCCATTGGTTGTTTATTTTTCCTGCAAGTAAGGGGTTGGTTATTAAAGAATGAAGGTTTAGCCTGTTGCTATGTGGTGCTGTGGAAAGCATAGCAGTGTAGAAATAAAGGATGCCGTGACTTCAATTGTGGAACAAAAGACTTAAGAATTTGAGTGAAGAAATGTGAAAACACCCGTGGTGTCATTAGCAGACTAAAGAATGCACTTGGCTGTTGCTCCGTCTTCAGCTTTTCTGGCGTAATCACCTCCTTGAGAGAAGGGAATCTGCGTAATAAGGGCACCGTCAGGAGCCAATGTCACTCTCCAGGCTTAAGTGGGGATGTTTTCAAACATTATTAGTATATCTGCTGGAAAACTGAAAGCTTCAGTAGTTTAACACATTTCTTCATATATACTCATTCTAATACTCAATTACTGTCTATTTACATAATTTTGAGGTAGAAGATGTACGAACTGCAGTTTCTTCTATTTGATTCGCTTCTACTATACCTTGTTCCACTCTTAGATGACAGTATGGAGTTAAATGGGATATATCTGTCTCTATCTAGCGCATACAAGTTGCCATTAGCCTCGTCCTTTTCTACCCTCGCACTGTTGCCAGGTTCCTAATAGCATGGTATAAATATTCAGTTGTTATAAATTTCAGGTTTGAATACATTATCCTACGCAGAATTTTCTTCTCTATTAGTTTATATCCTTTTTAGAGTCATTACACATTTCTATAGGCCCATATTTCTTCAAAAAAAAAACATTTTTTTTCAATAGAAGTCCGATATGTGCTGTTTCTATACTCATCACGCACTAATTAACAAACTAACTGCTAGAATGCGTCTATATTTTGTTCTTAGGTAGAGTAAACTATAGTGCTACTACCTGTCCACTTTGAATTCCCTATATTTACTCAGTGAAGAGTTACAACTTTTTAAATTAAATGTTTACGGAAATTTTTATACCTGTGCACTGCAAAATTTATGCAGTGTGAAACTTTTTTGTTATTGAGTTTACATCAGGGAACCAGCGAGAACAAATGTTGATGAGGGTTGGAGAAAGTTTTTAAAATAAACCAAAAAGCTGTAACTTCTTTCTTTCATCGAGTAGGGCAAACAAAAGGTATTCATCTATTCAGCGTATTCTCGCGCCAGACCTGACACAGAAGATAGTATAAGGAGCAGCACCAGCATTAGTTCGAAAGAAGTCGGTGTGTAACTGTGTGGAATCTATGAGCTGTTATTGCGTTATTTAATAGTTTCGTAAATATTTGTAGTTATGCAAGGGGAAGCTAGGAAGAGACGATATATTGGTAAATTAAGAAATAAGGTACGCCAAATAATTATGAAGGTGTTAGATTATTTTTCAAGTAAAATGCGTGTAAGTAAGGCAGTAAAAGAAACAGCTAAGACTATCGGGTATTCAGAAGCAGTAGTGTATAGGATTAAACAGGAAGTAATGAAAGGGCTTCTAAGAACACCATCGAAAAAAAAAAAAAAAAAAAAAAGCAAAAGGGTGGGGGAAAAATAAGTATATAGTGAATAGTGCAATGTGGAGTGCGGCGAATTGTTCATTCTTTACATTTGCAAATATTCCACCCACGCTGAATATAATTTTGTCACGGTTCAACAGTGATGAGACCCTGCCAAATGTCTCAAGGGCGACTCTTAGTCGGTTCTTACATGATTTGGGGTCCGAATATGAAAGAAAGGGTAACAAGTGCATATTAACAGAAATAGACGATATCGATATCATCAGATGGCAACATAAATATCTAAAAACGTAAAAAGGTTTAGGGACCAGGGGAAATCAATTGTTTATACAGACGAGTCATTTGTAGATTTAGGTCATACAGTAACAAAGGCATGGAGGGATACCAAAGTTAAAAGTGTCCGTCAAGCAGCAATTGAAGGACTAAGCAGAGGACTCGGCCACCTCGGGATCGCGCGCGGAGAAAGATTCGCAACTAGTACATGCTGCAACACTGCTCTCCATTTAACGTGTACTGTCATCTAAGGGTGGAACGCGCTTTAGTGATGGAAAGATACCACTACTTGATACCGATAATGATTTTTAAGCACCGATATTCGATACTCACTTTATAAAAAGCTGTAACGGCCATAGCTTGCTCACTGTATTATATACCTATATTTTTCTGGCATGAAACCAATTTTGAACAGTATGCTAATTCGCAGATCATTCCTGATTGACATTCCCCAATTGGAAGCAATTTATCTTGACTATTCCACTCATAAGTAACTTGGTTGAAATCAACCGATGTTCTGCATAACAACTTCAAATTTCTACCAATGAAAGTCTTCATTCGCGAAAAATGCATCAGACTTCATTATCACCTTCTCTGAATTTTAATTATCACTGCTCTGCTTTTCTTGTGTTATCAGATTAGATAATCTAGCTACACTATCCTACAGGTGGCGCACCTTACTACGAGTAATTTGACGCAATTAAGCCGCTATTCAAATGTCAAAAACGGTTAACTCTGGATTTGGTGAACCATCTAATGCTGAAATAGATGGAACACTTCGAAGAGCGAAATCTCAGAACACACAATGCAACAAGAAATACAGTTTGGGTTGTATCATAAATTAAGAGCAGATACTCTGACATTGCCAACATCTTGGAAGATAGAAGCATCAATACCAGAATCTTTTAGGCCGTGCCAATGGGCACTGATGTGTGTATGACTGTTTCATGTTTCTTTTAAGAGGGTAGTACTTACAACACAGGTTTACATAATATTTCATTGTTTATATCATCCTTTAATTCGTGAAATACAGTTAATAAATGCAGTTCGTGATAGTCAAATTCTCTGGATAAATTGACAATCACTCGTCGCATTACTTATGGTGATGCCACAGCTTAAATATCCCCTACTGTTAGTCAACGCTAGAAACGATTTTTCTAAAGGATTTTCTATCCATATAAAATACTAGCAACTCTTCTTTATTCTGTAACCTGAAAACATAAACTAATGAATACACTTTTACCATTATTCACAACTATCACATAACACATGCATCTACTTTCATTCAGTAATAAGTAATTAGCCATATAACGATCGTAAACACAGTAAATTTGTACATCAAGCCCCTCTTCCACCTACCCTCATACGTTAGAATATACATGTTTAATACAAAATCATATCAGACACAATTAAAAACATTGAAGAATAAAATCAAAGAAGTTCTGACACGTTTCCGCTGAATTCACAGATTTTAATGACCGAAGTAAACCAATTGTCAAACATAATATATTTGAAATAAATTATCACGTACAGGTGACATTAACATTCCGAAATAAGCATTTTCCATGGGTGAGAACAAGCACTAATAAAAAATCAGAAAATTCGTTTCTTCAGAAATGAATTTTGTTACACCATATTCATAAATATAAAAATATATAATATGTAATACATTACTAATCTAATTTAGTACAATACACTTGTTTACGAATCATTGTACCGATTTATATGCGGTAATTGCAGTGTATGAAAGAAACACACCTATTTTCACTTCAAGAAGTCTAAATCTAGAGAAGCTTCGTTCTGCATCACATAACGTGACCTTTTTTTTTTTTTTTTTTTTTTTAACGTCCTCCAACATTGTGTCATATCGGACGAATGAATGAAATGAAATGGGTGAAATGATGCTCAAATGAGCCTGAGGTCCATGGAGCTTTAAGTTACCCGACATTCGTCTTCTCAGGGTAGGGAAAACCTCGGTAAAAAACTTACCCTAAGCGAGATTCGAACTCGCGACCGTGAGGCAGACACTAGCCATCACGCTACCGAGGCGGGCAACATGACGTGACAGTTGCATGACGGAAGAATGGGATATCAGACGAATCGTAGTTTAGCATTCATTGCTGCAATCCAATAAAATTTCTTTTATGGCGTACGTCTCTACAGAGACAGAGTTTTCTCCAGGACATTTTAATTAGATAATACCATGTACATTCTGGGTCTGATTCATCCAGTTTTTGCACTAGTTCAAACGAACTACTAGTACAAACTACAGGATCTATATCTAATGCCTGCAGATGTGATATGGTTTTGGAGAAATCTTCAAAACACATTTTAATGAATAGAGAAGATTCCATTAATCGTTCTGAAATAGATTTTATCTCTACTAAATTCCTCTGAATTAAATATATTTATTAAGTCTATGACTTGCAGAGCAACAGTACGAAAGACGCCAATGACCTTTGCTACGCAACAACCGGTACTTTTGAAGTGTTGCCCCATTCAACGAGTGAGGCCATCTGCTCAACCCCATGCGTTCCCAACTTCAGTCACTCTCTCTGTGATCAGGACTGTGACAACCTGCCCGGAGAAATACGAACTGGTTTGAGAATTCAATGTCATTCTGGCTTTGAGCGATAGTCAAATATTTTAAAGCTTTCAAATTTCGTTCTCTTTGCACGGTTAACATATAAAAACATGAATAATGATGTCCCATTTGACAGACGTATAAGCTCTCCAAAACTCAAAAAAATTTAGACATAAATTGTGTATTTTAGCAAGATCTACATTTTTATATGGTAAGGTTTGGTCTATCTCTTACGGTTTACCAGTTATGAAAAAGTCATCCAGAGTAAATAGGACTACCTGAGCCATAGCCAGAAAATTCAAGATACACACTTCATTTGTCATAAGAATATCTCAAACATACAGCATTTTAATCAAAATCGTTAGACATTTTCAAGTAAATCAACATTTTCGAAAAAATGTCCATATAAATAGTAGATTAGGGTGGGGGAATTTTCTTCAAAATAGTGTCGCATCCTTGAAAGACATTAACCTTAAATACTAACTTTGGTTTTTAACCGACTTTTCGTTTTTGAGTTATGCTGTCCACAGGCTGTCACACAGACCGATACACACGGACCTTTTTTCTAAAAATGTTTTTTTTTTAATTCAGGGGGTCTCAAAACATATATTTCCGGTGAAATCTCGACATCGAATTTTTGGGTGGAATAGAATACTTTCTCTACTTAACGTACTAGAGAAAATAAAAAAGGAATAACATGTTCCTATTTGAGAATAACGAAAGTATTGGCAATGTTTTAACAGATTCATATCTTTTAGTTAGTAAGAGCTTGTCTGTGTCTTACTGTTTACCATTTATGCAAAAGTAATCCAGAATGAAGAGGTCTTCTGAGAAATTCCCAGAAAATTCGAGTTATGACTGAGAAACTTCAATGGAATCGCCTCTTTGTGTCCGTCACTGGATACTGACTGTCTGGTTGTGTTTCTACACGACACAAGCAAGGGCTGATTCACCCTTCGGCTGAAAGAGTGGAGTGGGGAATAGCCGCTAGTTACGTAAGCGTCTCCTAAGAGACAAGGTTGGACGTCACTGTTCTAAAGCGACAGACTATAAGACACTTTGTAATTATAATTTTTAAATGACTAAAATACTAAAAGCGATTAACTGTTACTGTAACATATGGAAATCACAAAAAAGACAATACTTGTGTAGAAGGCTTTGACATTTAGATAAGAATGTGATGAAGTTGAAAACTGATGCTGTGCCTCCACAGAAAGTGCATGTCAAAATATAAAAATGCGAGTATTTCTTATATTCATATATGCTCACTATTTTGCAATTGAAAGAAAGGAAAACTGGTTGTTGTTGTTGTTGTTGTTGTTGTTGTTGTTGTAGTGTTTAACGCCCGCTTTTACTACTACGGCACCGCAGGCGGTGACACTGATGATACATGGAATGAAGATGGAGCACCGGTGGAATGAGATGGCGGGGGAAACCGGAGCACCTGGAGAAAACCCGCCCTGACGCCGCTTCGTCCACCACAAATACCACATGCGGGTCCCTGGGATCGAACCCGGGCCGCCTAGGTGGTAGGAAAACTGGAGAAATATACTTAGCATATTTGTAGGTGATAATTAAGTATTTATTTATTTTATTATATACTGCAGATGCATGTAGTATATAGCAATAAAACCGTAATATACCTACTGTTAAGGTATATACTATGCAGTTAAGTTTCTGCATATCAAAAGCGTTTAATGCTTCGTATGTAAGAAAGTGTTTCCCCATTTGCTCTGCACGTTGTAACAAAGTTCATTGCCAGTATATGTCAAATAATTATAAATTTTATGCAGCGAAAAATCAGCAATAACTCAACAACAGAAGATTGTTTTTCTTGATGGTTGCAGAATGTGTAATATTTCTAAAACTACTAATGGGAGTCGAAAGTGTTAACAGATAACCCATGATCTAGAATGCTATTTAGGATAATCAAATGAATTTTAAGACATGTTCAGAAGTATTTTTGCAGTTAACTGACGAAATAAAAACACATTTTTATTAAAAACAAAGTTATGTTTTTAATATAATGCCTAGATTTTCATTGAAATATAAGGGGTTTAATTAAAAAAACTAATTAGTATGCATGATACACAATATCATTCTCATTAACATAAAGGCTATTTAGTTGCAAATGTGTGATAGAAATTTCAGCCCATTACACCAATAACTTTCAGAGATAATGGGGCATATGTGTAGAAAATTATTAGTTCTTTAGAAATAGCAGCTAAACAAAATGAGAAAGCCTAAAACCTGTATGCAGGTTTATATTGAATAATAATTTTGATCTATTTACGACTAACGTACCTTTATGAAATTTATACCAAAATGAGCGGACATTTTTAAATATTTATATGGAAGTAAAACCTTAATTTGGAAAAATAATCACAAAATTCACAATTTCAACCCCCGTTAAATTACTGGCCTGGTGTGGAGAGTCTTCAAATTCATAATGTCATCCCTATTTGAATATTGATACCAGATATTTCTCTGTTACGTAAAACTTCTAGAGTCTTGTACATTATTGAACAACCATAGGGCCAAAGAGGAGGTTACGCTTTATTTACTGTCATTTATTCTAAAATTACTCAACCATTCAGATATTTCTTTGGCCTCAATTGCAACCTACGTATCATTTCCAGGGAGTTCAAGGAAGTCACAAATACATCTGCACGTAGTTTACAACCATGACTTTCGGGGAAACTTCACAAGCTACGGTAAAAGGGATGGTTCACTACAGAAAAGCTTCTAGAGCATTATACATTACTTTATTAAAAAATACGGCTGTTGGTAAATGGAATTAATTAAATATTCATTGAAATATAAACAGCCCCATTCAACGCCGGAAAAGCCAACCAGTGCCTGGGTGATAATCTTCAAACTCTTTGAAACTGTGGGTTAATCAAGCTAGGAAGACGTGGCGACGCACAAAGTTCCCTAAACCTGTTGATCAGAATCTTCAAAAACTGATAACTTGCACCAGAATTCAACACTTCTACAAAGTTAAACAAGCTGTAGAATTCTTGCATTTGTGGGCCATGTTCCCGGAATCTAAGTTCGAAATAAGATTCTCAGTTCTTCGTACAATAATCTTGGACCAGCACAGACCATGGCTTTTCTCTTTTTTACTCATATTTTAAGCACACAGAAGAGAACCAAAATACATAAGTATTGTACAAAAAGACTTATGCAAAGGAAGTTCGTAACATACATTTTGGTACTTCTAACTTAAATTCAACACACTACATTTAATTTTAAATCAGCATATAAAAGTAAATAAAAGTACATGAAAATGAAAAGTCGAAGAACTATAGTGGCGAAATTTACCTCGGTTTATAAAGTAAAGCTTAGTTTCTAGAGATAGAATTGCGTAAAAGTTGAGGTTGCTGCTGTTTTTGTAGCGAATAGATAATTTAAAAGTGGAAATATTGAATTCTAGTATGTTATTTTCGAAATTAATAATAAAACAGTACGTCAGTTAAGTTAGCCTGAAATAAAAGTATCATCAGAAAGCATTTAGGCAAATTTACTCACCGAAAATTCTTCGATAAACCTGAAGGCACCATGGATGACATATTTGACAGAATGTGAAAGTAGCAACAAGTATAAAGTGTTTATTTTTTGAGAATATTGTCATAAGTGAACACCAACTTAACACCAATTGCCGAAGCACAGATTGTCCATAAGCGTGACGTTCAACACTCAGGTAACTGTGAACATAGCAGTAATTACGGAATGTTATCGATCATAGAGAAAACAAATGCGAAAGAAAGCGAAGAGCATCAACATGATGGCACGCCGGCAAACATCTGCCTGTCACAGCACGCTTCCCAGTACTACTGAGTCCGTCGGTTCCTCTCCTCGGCGCAAGTCATTCCGCCTCCTGCCCGCCTTCCCGGCGGAGTAAACAATCCTTCCCCCCAATCCCGTCTAGCATTTTAAATATCTTCATCTTTGTTATAGCTCTACTTGATAATATAACTTCGTTAATCTGCATAAATTCATCCATACTAACTCATACACAACATGTTTAAAAGCCGAGATAGGAAGAAATATCGGTATTGCGAAAGCATGCAAGGCATTTCATTATACTCGTTACACTTAACGACGGGATCACGATATGTCATCGATACCTCGATAGACGCGATACTCGGTTGCATCGAAGTTTCTATGAGATTTAGAGGGAACTCTTCGTACTTTTTCGATACTTCTGAATGTTTAATTTTCGCATCTCTATTCCAGACAACATTGCTAGTGGCTGGCTCCGTATCTCAGTGGTAGGAATTATTCTGTGTTCAGGATTATTCCTAATCCTCTCCAGAGTCTGGAAGTATGAGAGAGAGAGAGAGAGAATGTGTGTGTGTGTGTGTGTGTGTGTGTGTGTGTGTGTGTGTGTGTGTGTGTGTGTGTGTGTGTGTGTCCGCGCGCGCGCGTGCTTATCTGAATTTAACGTATAAAAACTCTAAAGTTCCAAAAACCCAGTGTTAAACGAGTAGCACCTTGCCGATGGTCAATATGTTCCATGGGAAAGGCTGCCGATATGACCTTTGTAGTTAAAGGCGAGATATAAAGGTGGCAATTAAAAACAAAAGCATTGAAGGAGAACGAGAAAAACAAAGCAAAAAACCGGTTCTACTAGCGCGTGCTACTGCAGTTAAGGAGGCGTGGACTCCTCTCTTCACACCCTGGAAGTGATGTTTGACATGCCTGACCTTGACAAAAACATCGACATATCTGTTCCAATTTATATATATAAATAAAAAGCTGTAATTCTAATTTATATCTAAACAAAAAACTGTAAAACAATTAGAGGAAAAACATTCATGACTTCAAACAGTTCTCCCTTTTATTGGCTTTATTGACAATCCATTAAACTTGTACGTGACTGAATGCACCGACGTTTTAAGAATCATTTATGTGAGATTTAACTGGGCACAAGTTATGTGGGGACAGAGAAACTATCAGAGAAATAACAAATATTACCTATATGTCAATAGAATATGCAGCAAAATGTACACCGGTGGACAAAAACTGAGTCATCTCCAGATTCAATGTTTTGATCGTAGGGTTTCGTTTATCTTCGTAAAAGGTGTTCACAACGCACACGAAAGAATTGTATAATGGTCTGCGACTGATAGCTCAATGGTTTACTTATGAGTACCGAAAACAAAAGACAGAATAATGTTACGATGGCCGAGAGGCTAAGAAGGCATAGCTTCCATTCATAAGTTCCTAGGTTCAAATCACGCGTCGCTTGTCATTTTTTGTTTGTTAATTTTATGACGATGTATAGAACTTAATATTGCATTAATAAAACTTAATACCAGTATAACATTAATATAACTTTTGAAGTTATGTGCATACAAAACATAATTATCCTACTGACACTCGTGTTAAATAAATAAAAGCATATGTAAGTAAACTATTATCTTCTAAAACAAAAACACAAAAAATAAACATAAATAATATCGTGTGTATGACCCTCAGCACAACTACCCTCAACCTTTGGGGTACAGACAAAATTAAATGCCTGCAGTAATGTGGGCGAGAAGCTAGAATGCCCCAAGCTTCTTGAATTTGTGTCCAGAGATCATATTTTGTCCTTCGCCCCAATTATAGGGAATTTGCAGCACAGCTACCTTTCCAGCTCAGCCCACTCATTCTCAATAGGGTTTAAATCCGGTGAAAAGGGGGCCCAGTCTACCACTGTGATATCCTGCCTCTCTGCGAACCACTTTAGAACCTTTCGAGATGTGCAGACAAAATGATTATGCTGTACGAATTCAATAATTCCATCAGAATATCGCAAACTCACAGAGGGAACCAAAATATTCTCAAGTATCACTGTGTACTACGCACTGTTCAGTCTATTGTCAAGCTGCCATAGCACACCTAAGCCGTCTCTTGATATCCAGCCCCAACACAATACAGATACGCGACCATGATGGAATTATGAAGCCACGTATTCTGTATCGTATCGAACCCCTTTGGACGCTACCTACGTGTGGAAGAAAATTTCTTTTCCTGTGTTGTTTTGATAGTGTGATGCCGGCCAAGGAGCACAACAAAGGACGGTCGGATCCAGGTATCTCACCACGTATCAGACACGGCACGTATCAAAGGTGCTCAATGTCAAGCTGCTTCGCGCGACTGTTTGTGAACACATGAGAACAATCAGAGCGGCAACACAATGGAGTTCTCGAGATTATTCGCGAAGTGTCCGGCGGCCGGCGTATTTGCAGTGATTCCATAAAAGATGAAGTTCGAGAAAGGTCCGTGTTAGGTCATCCTCACTATACAAGGAGGCGAAGTGACGAGAGCAGTCAGTTTTTAGTAGTAAAGTTAGTTACAACATGAGTCTTCGCAACAGGCTTTCTTAATTTGTATGTGTGTGTATCAGCTGCGTGCGTACGGTCGTCGTGAGAGAACTGGTGAGTCGTGAAGGAAGATAGCGAAGCAGTTAATGAGTGTTGAGTGATCGTATCGTCAGAGTTAGTTTTTGTGACACAGAGAGGGAACTGAAAAACAGGAAATTATGTGTTAAGGATACGAGAAAAAGCAGTTTAAGTTGTAATATCACGAAGGACTGAAGACTGTATTAATGTCAGTAAAGGAACTGTGTTGTGCACTCAGTTTTGGAAGATAATAGTGAGAAGACAGTAAATGAACTGGATTTTGTCGTTTTTTGTTACACTATTTGCTCATTATAGCTGCATTTATTGAACCTTAAACTACTTATATTTCGGAGTATGTTTCACAATGTGCTGTTATACCTCAGTCTTCTTTGCGCAAAGGCTGAAACAATATTATTTTTTAATACATTATACAGAACTGGCAGTCTGAGAATGAAATTCTTATTCTCATAACTTTAAATTTGACTTTGTTATTATTCTGCTTGCATTACGAAACTTTTAAGTTCAAGTTGTAGCAGACGTTGATAATTAACGAAGTTGCCCGAACCCGGAGCGAAGCAATACACCAACTAGACTGCCTCTTCCTCAACAAATACAGCCGAAGTTTAACCCCATCGCTCTTCAAGTAGCGGTTAGAAGTATGAGTAATTCCCTTGCATTGATCTTTCCCTACACAAGGTTTATGAGTGATAATATCACCTGAACAGCCGTTACTTTATTGCTAGTAGTAACCTTGACTACTCGGTAACATTTAGGAGTTCTCTGTAAGCCACGTCATGTTACTGACGATAAATATCTGTGATAGAAATAATTTGACATAATTTTTAGCATAACTATTGACTGCAAATTCTAATAAAAAAAATCTGAATGCTGCACTTACACGATTTTGTTCATTCTTGTACAAACTATTCTTACAATCGCTTATCCCTCTATCTACTTCATTTTAATCGAGATAAACATTTGCAAACATTATTTTATTGCTAATATTCTTGTAGGTGTGTACAAGAATATGGGAATAGATAGGCTATAAGCTTCCTCCCGAGCGTCAAAGCAGGTTGCAAATGAAAATAACACTACAAACCCAACAGCAATAATCAGTGGATACAGAAAAACGAGGACCTACCTTCACAAATTTAAGATTTTAGACCAGGAGAACCTTACGCAGCGAGTGACTATAACCCACTCCACTCCTCAGTCGGAAGGAGAGGCAGTGAGTATGCAGTGACGGACACAAACAGGCGATTCCATGGAAGTTTCTAAGTCATACCCTGAATTCTCTGAGAATGTTCTCAGAAGACATCTTTGTTCTGGATGATTTTTGCATAAATGGTGAACAGTAAGGGACAGACAAAAGCTTATAAATAAAAATGTTAAAACTCATAATTTATGCCAAATATTTCTTTTTTTTCTTTTGAGTGAACCATTTCCGAGATTCTTTATTTGTTTGAATTTGCCAATATTTATACTTTTTTCAAATAAGAATATTTTATTCGCTTTTTCATTTCTTGGCCTTGCAAAGAGAATGGAATTTCAATGGCATCGCATAGCAACCAGCTCTTAAAACATTTCGCTATCACTTAAGCCCTACTGTATTCCTATATTCCCCTTGCACCTACAAGAAAATTCGCAGTAAGGTAATTTCTGAAAATGCTTTTGTCGATTGAAATGCAGTACATGCAGAAATAAGCATTTGTAAGAATAGTGTGTATAAGAGTGAATATAGCTCCGTATATATTTGCGAACAGTTTCTCCAAATTGAACCATATTAAAAGTCTACATCGCAGTATGTTATGCGACGAACATTAGTGGATCTTCTAAGGCTATGTCAAATATTGATAGACTTCTTAAATGTAAGTAGTGCCAACGAAATCACTAATGAACAGATTTTTATCGCATAAGATTAAGATTTGAAAGTGCTTTCGTAAATCAAACGCAACGTACCTATAACCAACCCATCACTGCAATACAAGGCACGGCTGGGGGTTAAAGAGAGGCAAAGTCCACGTATGGTGGAAGGAGGTAAACCCACACTCACCTCTTTCGCAAACGTTGGACATCGCTGTTCTAGATCAATTTCCCAACAGGTAGCCCGCCGACCATTAGAGGTCCGCGGACGTTGTCTTAAGTATACACGAAATGTCGCTGAGAAGTTAAATTATTTTATATGTTACTTCACTTGCAGTAGCCATTATCCTGATCTAGTTCCCGCGTAAGTTCAACTTCAGCAGAGTACGTTTGCCTCCCATTTAACTTAAGGTGGACATTGTTCATATATGAAAATGAAAGTTGATGTTAACAGAGGTTTAATACAAGTACATTCGACATCTTATTTTTTAATTTTTATTTAAAAAATAAAAAGTGAAACTATTAATATGTCAAAGTATGTAGCTCCGAGTCAAATTTGTTAAAATAGTAATTTCTGTAAGGACCAAGGACTTAATGGAGTAAAAGCAAGTATCACAAGTCATGTTTTATTTGCATTAAAACAGAGAAAAACTATTAAATACAAATATATAATAAGAATAGTAATAATATATAACGCAGTGATATTCAACCTGCGAAGACTTCTTAGGGTGTTCGTAAATTTTAATTTAATTTAATACTTCTTCATGTAGCATTATAAGTAGTATGATTTATTTTAGATATGATTATGTATAATTTGAATTAAGGATAACCCTAAGGCAGACCAGATTTCAAATCCAACCCTCATCAGGATCATCATGCGTATGTTTTCCAAAATGTAACTTTTGGTCTAACATAACTCCTAAGTATTTGTTCTCTTCTAATATTATTTGCTAACTTTATTATAGGATCTATTTTCAAAATACCTTTAAACAACATAAAACACGATTTACAGCCCGAAGTTTTCAAATTTGACATTTTATACCAATTATTCAACACTTTCGTTAATTTGCTTGCTTTGGATTCAATTTCTGATCTACGTTGTCCTTCTATAAGAATATTTATTCATCCGCACAGGAAACTGTATTCAATATCTCACTGTTCTGCTCTGCCTCGAGTTTCTATTACAATGTCTCAAAAGGAAAGGGACCCCAGGACAGAGCCTTAGAGACATCCCCCAAATATATTCTTTTTAACTATACCATTTATGTCCCTTATAAAGATCTTTCTATTTATGCAATAATCATATAAAGTTTATAAATAGTCTGTGGATAATTTTTCTCCTTAAGCCTTCCAAAAAAGTGTGGCCGCCATAGATTATCAAACGCTCCGGAGATGTGTATAAATACTCCAATTATATAATTTTTTTCGCTACTTTAAATTGGAGTCTAAACTTCATTCGCTGCATCCTCCCTCGATACTCGTTTCCTAAAGTCAAATTGTTTGCTATTCACATTAATCATGTTTCTAAATAACTTAAATTCTTTTATATATTAACTATTCAAATAGCCCATTGTATTAAGTAAACAAATTGGTTAATAAGATTTAGGTTCCTTTGTATCTTTGTCTATTCCTTTCTTAAGTACAACCACTCGTGCTCCTTTCCAGATATCACGAAATTTACCTTGTCATAAGCAATCGTTATATAACTGCTGTAAAATGGGTATAATTTCATCTTTTAGGTTACACAGCTAGAAAAATAAACGCTTGCAAAAATATTTTGTACAAGAGTGATTAGCAAAATTAATAGGAGTGCAACGCAGTTCATGTTTTCCCCCTCCTGGCCATGCAAAGAGAACGGAATTTCAAAGTCAATACATAGCGACCCGCATATAGAATACCTATCATTTAAGCATTCGCATTCCCCTGTCCCTAATCTACCTCCATAGAAATATGCAATAAGGCAATTTCTGCAAATGTTTCAATTAACGTGAAGGATTGAAAAATAAGCGTTTGTAAGAATAGTTCATACATTAGTGACTAGAGAAACTCATGTCAGCACAACACATCAAATTTTAAAATTGTATACTTAATGCCATGTAAAGTACTTGTTCAAAACAAATGCCCTCGGTAATTTTCTGCTTCAAAAATGCAAAATACACGTGCACTATAAGCGAGTCTTTTTAGTTGAAAATTAAGTATTTTGGAGCTTGGAATTCAGAGCTTCAGGCACGTTTTCCTTACCCTACTCCGTAGCGCCAGGCCTCTCGCAGTTCGCTACGCTCCCCTATTTGATTATGCGTGTTGCATATTTCAGTGAGTCGAGCAAATGAATAGTTAGATGCTGTTGCCTTAAACCTATCCCATACAGAATCATGAATGATTAATGAGTTTCGTCATGATCCTTAAAATGCAAGTAAACAAATTAATTATTACTATTGTTGTTACTGTTATTATTATTATTATTATTATTATTATTATTATTATTATTATTATTATTATTATTATTATTATTATTATTATTATTATTATTATTATTATTATTATTATTATTATTATTATTATTATTATTATTATTATTATTATTATTATTATTATTATTATTATTACTACTACTATTACTATTATTATTATTATCATCATCATTTCTAATTCTTCACGTGGCATCCATGGAGGAAGCTGAACTTAAATAGCAGGTTTGGTATTTAACAGACTTTTTGTTTTCGATTTAAATGCACGAATAATCATCTAAGATACTGAAATTTTATTGCACTACAAATGATATGAACTCCTGTGTGAGTTTTCACAACTACAGCTATCCCCTATATTCCTTGCAGCGCCCACGTTTTTCGTTTCATTTTAAACCTTGCAAGCATTTTCATAGCTATTAAAAACTCCCAGTTAGGAATGTTTAACACAATATGTTTGGGGTTATAAATCTATATGGGGCCGAGGAAAAAAGTATTTTATGCTTTTAGTCCGTTTAAAAATGTGGTATATTACAACATTTTAATTTAAGTAATTATTTTCTACTTTTAAGTTTTCTGCATGTGAAATTTTGCAATCGATTTACACATTTATAACCCAATACAGATTGTCTTGAAAATTTGTGACAGTGAATTTTCATAGCTGTGAAAATACCTGTAAGATTTAAAACGAAAAACATGGGGCGCGTGCTAAATTAAAACAATACTTGATAGCAAATACTTGCTAATTTTCTAGTGATAGTAAAGGCTCTCTCACCTGTGGTTTTAAGACTAAGATTATGGTGATAAATCCATGAAGGAACAACTGTTGGACACAGAGAAATCGGCCATAACAATTGATGCAGTGGTCACCGTACTTTCTTGGTTTCTTTATCTCTTTAGAAACACTACCATATAAAGGGTAGTTAGAGGTGGGGAGATTTTGTAGATAGCAAGTTAATATTGCATTCTCACCCGGTTCTGAGCTATGTTTAAAGTATCAAGTCTCCAACTCATCGGGAAGTTAGTTTAAAATTGATTGCAAATTTGTATCGAAAAAAGGAAACAAAAAGGCGAGTTAATGAAAAATTGATGTGCTTGTAAACTCTTATTCCTCTATGTTCTTCATGTTAGTCAATAATAAACATTTGCAGAAATTATCTTATTGCTAATTTTATTGTAGTGCAAGGGGAATATGGGAATACAGTAGACTTTGAGCGACAGTCAAATTTTTAAAGCTGGTCGCTATATGAAGGCTTTCAAATTCCGTTCTCTTTGCACGGCCAAGAGTTAAAAGAGTAAATAACAACCTTCCATTTCAGAAAAGTTTAAGTATTCCAAAGCTCACACAAATAACAAGGAATAGCTCCGAAATGGTTCATTCCACAAAAAATGCATTTGCACATAACTTGTGTGTTTTAACGAGAACTACATTTTTGTATAGTGATATTTGGTCTACCAGATATGCAAAAGTCATCAGGAGTAAACAGGACTACATGGGCTACAAGCATAAATTTCAAAATATAGATTTCATTTGCCACAAAATATTTAAAATATATGGAATTTTAATAAAAATCGTAAGAGGCATTTTTGAGAAAAACAAAGTTTTCGAAAAAATTGTCCATGTAAAGGGTAGTTTAGGGTGGATGAATTTTCTTTAGTCTTCGAGACGAATCCTTGAAACTTAAATATCATCTTTGGTTTTTAGCCAACTTTTCGTTTTTGAGTTATGCTGTTCACACACACACACACACACACACACACACACACACACACACACACACACACACACACACACACACACACACACACACACACACACACAAACACACACACACACACACGGGCCCTTTATTTAAAAATGTTTTTTTTTATTCAGAGGGCCTCAAAACATATATTTCTGGTGAAATCTCGACATCGAAATTTTGGATGGAATACAATACTTCCCCTGCTTACTACACGTATAGAGAAAAAAAAAAGTAGTAATAAAAATAAATATGGGCATGTTGCTTGTTACTAGGTTAACTAGAGCGTGTGTATACGGCTTTCAAGCTGAAAAGTTTCTAGAAACGGAATGCGATTGTTCCCGATGGTGGTAGTGAACAAGCTACTGGCAAGAGAATTTTAGAAGGCCGCGTAACATGGAACAGGCTAAATTAGACATCTTACAGTCCATTTGCATGACAAAGACTGGCTTTTTGCCATGGTATTTCATTTCCAGTTTCTGCCGGCTTTCCGCATTAGTTATGCTCTTGGATTTACGCTTCAGTAGCCAAAGATTATTTCTACAAACCTAAGTATTCAGAATGATCCTTTGAAAGCTTTCCGAATTTCTAATGATCAGATTAAAGCTCCCGTTTCTTGCAGTTCTAAAGCAACCAGATATACCTATAGTAATCCATACGTGGTGGAAGGTTATAGATATTGCACTAAGAAACTGGCTCTATGTTCAGAAACAAATGAAAAAATGCAATACTATTTTAATAAGTGAATACTTTTTCAGGCAGAATATTTTTTCCCGTTTCGTCGCATTGCAATGCACACAGGGAATTAACGAAAATCTTACTGAGGTATATGCTTTTTATCTTCTCTAGTACATAAATTTAGTATTATTATATTCAACCCAAAAATTCGCTGTCGAGATTTCATCACAAATACACGCTCAGACGTCCCCCTGAACACAAAAAGAAAACATTTGTAAAACAAGGTCCGTGTGTGTGTCTTGTAAACGAAAAGTCGGCTAAATACCAAACTTGGTATTTAAGTTTAGCATTTTCCAAGGTTGTGAGACGTCGATTTCCAAGAAAATGCCCCAAATTAAGACTACCCTTTACATGAATCGTTTTTTCAAAATTTTGATTTTCTCAAAAATGACTCTAACGACTTTGATTAAAATACCACATGTTTAAGATATTTTAATAACAAATTAAATATACAATTTGAGTTTTCTAGGAATAGTCTCTGAGGTCCTCTTCATTCTGGATGACTTTAACATTATGGTAAATCGTAAGAGGTAAAATCTTACTACAGAAAAAATGTAGAGCTTGTTAAAACACCAATTTATATCAAATATATATTTTGTGGAGTGAACCACTTATCAAAAGCTAGAGGAGAAAACCTCGAATAAAAACCTACCAGACGTCAGGCTGGTAATCTGACTTTGGGAAAATTTAAGTTACTCATAAGCTTAATGACGATACTGATGCGATGGTCATCTATGCCGGAACAGGCTATTGAGCCTAATCCGTGAAGTAGAAGAAGAAGAAGAAGAAGAAGAAGAAGAAGAGGAGGAGGAAGAAGAAGAAGAAGAAGAAGAAGAAGAAGAAGAAGAAGAAGAAGAAGAAGGCATACAGTTAGAAGAAAAACGGTGATAGTTCAGTAAATGCAAGTATATTTCAGCAGAACACAACTGTGTAGATTTCCTAATTTCACGATGTGTATTGGAAGGGCATAGGTTTTACCAGCAGAATATAAAATATTCTGGAATGTAATATAGCTTCATTTTTGTGCATAAATTCTCAAATACATTAAAGTTTTTCAACATACTTCGCAAAAATTCTGATAGCCTTTTTCTACTCTGCTCAAGTTAGGTACTTGAGTTGTGATCGATATTAAGATATGAGTTACAAACTGCTGCTTCTCCAGTGCTCCTTCCTTAGCTTGCATAGTAAACTCCAGGCATCAAAATGCTCGCACAATCAATACTAACAGTGCAGTCTGCTGAACTCATACGGTATCAAAAAGAAAAAGAAGTGGAGCAGTCGCAAGATAGCAAAACAAAAGTCACAGCTATCACAGACAAAAGCAAATAACATTCAGAAGTAAGCTCTGCAAGTAAAGGTAACCTAAAAAACGGTATCCTCAAGATAATGAAGAAGAATAAAATAAAGTGTACTGTTGACAGATATGAAGACTAATAATCTAAAATATTAATCAAATTCATTAACGAAAAACAGTATAATCGAATGTGGGGTCGTTATCTAAGATAAAGAAGAGCAGTATAGGTCGTGAGGCAAGACAAGAGCAATTCTCCTACCTGCGCAGTGGCAACCCTTCACCTGAAAGACTGATGGTGGGGGAAGTTGCGCAATCATGTATGCGCAGAAGTCATAACGTTTCCGTCCACGAAGGAGTGAAGTTCGCTGGCATAGCTTTAGTGCATATTGTTAATGACATATTTAATTAGCATTATAACAAAGTGATTTGGTTATAGCTATGGCTATGTGCCAACAATTGTTTCAGTTGCACGCTGTTATAGTGATGTTTACTCTTTCGCGGCAAGGTCGCCCGCCTTTCTCCCTTCTCAGCCATTACAGAGAGGGAGGGAAGGAAAGCAACTTCCTCTATGAGCAAGATTTGTTCATATCTCACCTCAAGACATATACGTAGGTATGTTGTTGTTAGGCAGATTAGGAAGGAAAATACAGTTAAATGAGCTCCTGTTAAACAAGATCGTTAGAAAACATCAATGAAGAGCAGTAAGTGAAGTTTACTGTTAAATAAATAGATGAAAAGCGATAAAGTGAAGTGTGTTATTATACAAGCTGTTAGGAGTATAAATGCAGATATTTTAATTGGTAACTAAGGACAGTGTACTAAAAAATATTAAATTAAGATTTGTTTCATTTGCAGACTTATAATTTTATTTATTAAGAACAGTTTGTTTTCAGGTTGGTCAGTATCTCTAAGTAGGACTGGCACAGGAGGTGTAACGCAGAGTGAGCCGGTCTCGCGATAACGAATAGTGCACTGGAACTGATTTCCAATACTGCTGCAACACCTTTCACTATCTAGGCCAGTAGGTCATGCATTGAGGTGTAAAGCAAATTGTATATTCTATACGACAGTCGTTTTTCTGCGCAGTTACGATCATGCAAAAAACACCAGGTAATAAATTTGGTTATTGATTTGTGCTGCAACTGTTAGACGAAGAGAAAAAACAACTAACATACTAAAGTGGATACATATTAAGGTAGCAATGAGCGATGTTAGACAAGATGACGAAGTGAGGAATGCTGAATACAACGAAGAACCATAAAACAAGAGTGTTGTTAGAAGATATATGAAGAGCATTAAAATGAAATCTGATGTTCTTAGGCAAGGTCACAAAATTCAGAGTATTTAACAGCAGTGTTGTTGCGAAGTGTAGAGGATGCTGTTGTAACACAAGATAATGAATAGTCTATAGTGACGGGCGCTATTGTTAGAAAAGATCACAAAGTGAAATATACTGTTATTAGGCAGTAGGATAAAGAACCTAAGCTGTTATTAGATAAGATCATGAAGTGCGCTTTGGAGAAGATTATGAAGCAATATATTGTAGTGTACCTTTACCAGACAAGATAACGGAAAGCAGTACAGTAAAACCATTGTTAAACAAGACCAAAAACTGAAGAGTGCTGTTATTGGTCAATATAATTAAGACAAGTGCAGTGAAGTGATTCTATTAAACAATATAATAGAGAACAGTTCAGTAAAGTGTAATAAACAGTGGCATAAGCAGCAAAATAATTCATGCAATAGACACTAAGATAATGGACTGGAATACCGTGAAGTTTGCTCTGCTCGATAAGTTATTGATGACTAACTAAATGATGCTCCTATTCTTATTGGATATTGCGAGAGGAAATAATATATGAACATACTCAAATCTGAGGATTTCAAGGTCTTACGTATACTAGGTTACTAACGTATCCTCTAGTGACATACTTAAATAATTATACACGTGCCACAGAACATAATTTAAGGCGCGGTTGATTGCCTAAATTATAATTACCTTGCCCGCATCTAAGCTAACGATTAACACAGATGTAGAAGATTCACTAATTACAAAACCCTGGCGAAAATGTAATGTTTTGGCATGCTTCAAATATCCATCGGAAAAGAAACTATTCGAACCACTTTACAAAAATACCAGCACCCAAATCAGTGGATAAAAAAATTATATTTAACGCACATAATCAAAAAATATAATGTGGTGTTATGATGATTTTTAATATTCTTAATTCAATGAGGTTTATAATTTTTTTTCGAAATTGTACCAATTATTCCGCTTTTAGCGAATGGAGAAACACCTACGTCAAGTTGTAAAAATCTGATGTGTTGCACTCACATGACTTTCTCTACTCTTGTACTAACCATTCTTACAAACTCTTATTCCTATATCTTCTTCGTGTTAGTTAAAATAAACATTTGTACAAATTATCTTATTGCTTATTTCCTTGTAGGTGCAAGGGGAATATTGGAATACAGTAGGCTTTGTGCGATAGTCAAATCTTTTAGAGCTTTGAGATTCCGTTCTCTTTGTACACGTAACATATAAAAAAATGAACAACGATGACCCATTTCATGAAAGTTGCAAGTTTTCCGAAACTCACACACATAACAAGGTATATCTCCGAAATGGTTCACCCTACAAGAAAATTTATTGAGACATAAATTGTGTATTTTAGCAAGATCTACATTTTTTGTATAGTATAATTTGGTCTATCTCTAACGGTTTACCAGTTATGCAAAAGTCGTCCAGAGTAAATACGACTACAGGGGCTATAACCAGAAAATTCAAGATATACATTTCATTTGTCATAAAAATATCTCAAACATATGACATTTTAATCAAAATCGTTAGAGCCATTTTCAAGAAAATCAAAATTTTCGAAAAATTTTCCATGTAAAGGGTAGTTTAGGGTGTGGCTATTTTCTTCAAAATCTTCGTGTCACATCCTTGAACGACATTAAACTTAAATACCAACTTTGGTTTTTAACCGACTTTTCGTTTTTGAGCTATGCTGTCCACAGACTGACAGACATACAGACACACACACGGACCTTTTTCTAAAAATTTTTTTTTTTGGATTCAGGGGGCCTCAAAACATGTATTTCCGGTGAAATCTCGACTTCGAATTTTTGGGTGGAATACAATACTTCCCCTACTTACCAGTAGAGAAAGTAAAAATGCTTTTTTTGGATTCAGGGGGGCCTCAAAACATATATTTCCGGTGAAATCTCGACATCGAACTTTTGGGTGGAATACAATACTTCCCCTACTTACCAGTAGAGAAAGTAAAAAATTGAAATATCCAATTCATTCCAACAACTATAGCTGCATCATAGCGAGGGACTACAAAGTGTCCCAAAAAGACATTTACACTCCTTGCAGTTTAATAACTCGGAACAAAATTAACAAAACTGATTTGTTCAACACACAAAAAATGTTCAAAACATTACTGACGATGTTCCGACGTGGAATGTGTTAAAATGTGTCCCATTGCGAGCAATACATCGCCTGGAATGCTGTAGAATTAATGTTAGTAATGGGAAGGTAGAATCAGACTGAAAAATGAAGTGCCATAGTGGGGATTTGAACCACAGATCTACTGGTCTCCGTTCGGTTGCTCTAGCCAATGAGCTACCATGGCAATATGGCGGCACGACAGTAAGTTTTAACTCAATGACAACTTGAGGAAGGGGACTTAGCATCTCGACCGAAAGGCGATTTCTTTGCGCCTATGCCCCTGACAGGGCACCCCCCAGGAGAATGGATGAGGCGAATGGGTCCGAAGGGCGGCAGAAACGTTGTCACTACAGAGCCGAGGACGGGGTCCCTACATTTTCTCATTTAGAAGCACTCCGACGAAGACCGGATCAGCCCGGATCCTCTCCCACCCGTTCCGGTTTGTACCCCTAGGGAGGCGCGGGACTCGGAAGCCGACTCCTCTCTCTCCCTCGGGCTCGTACCATCCCATGGGGGGCCCAGAAACCTGTAGGCGTTCCTTCCGGGGGACCAAATTTCCACAGCACCTTTGTTTTCCCGCTGCCGTGCTGCTGCCGCGACACTCGCCGACTCTTCCAGCCCTGAAAGAAACCTAACAGGATAAAAGGTAAAATGAAGTGATTAAAGTATCAAAATGGAGGGACAGGAAATTCCGAAGATATGGAAATGCTTCCCAGCATTCTCCTGGCGACCCGGGGAAACCTCTGAACAAACCCATGGGTCAGGAAGGTCGGTTACAGGGATCAAACCCGCGTGGTGTTCAGAAGCAGTAGTGTATAGTATTAAAAAGGAACTAATGAAAGGATCTGAACGTCATCAAAAAAGAAAGCAAAAAGGACGGAAAAGAACCGCTAGGTTAACGCAATAGAATGGAATAGTGCAAAGCGGAGTGCTGCGAATTGTTCATTCTTTAGATACTGCTATGTAGGGTGTTGCATGTAGCATAACTTCCTCATTAGGTTTATAATACATAGAGATTTAGCATGACCTAGAAGTTGAGCGCCCTTAAACCAAATCAAATAGAGATTTAACAGGTGTACTTATTTAAAGTATGACCATAATTGCTCTTATGTGTTAATATAATATATAGAGATTTAACAGGTTTACTTATTAAAACTATGATCATTATTAGTCTGTTTGATATGTAGTATAGTGTACAGAGGTTTAACAGGTTTAGTTATTGAAACTATGTCCATAATTACTTTGTTTAATGCGTTAATACTGTTAATGTATTGGTGATACTACTCTGCGTAATATTATTTATTCTCCCGGGAACAAAATCACATTTGAAGCAGGATGTAAAACGTCAGAGGGAGAGGAATAAACAATAGTGTTATCTTCAGTTTCACTTGAGTCAATCACAAGTTGTCGCAGCTTAGCAACGAACAAACTTCGAGGCACACATTTATACCGCTCGCAAAAGTTAAAGGCATGTGAACGCTGGCCAATGCTCAAGCAGAGCGCTGTTGCCAAGCGTAGTGCGTGTACCGGCAGACGGTCTGTACATAAGGTTGTGTGAGATGCATGCACCACATTCGGCAGCGCTGGTAGGAGGGGCAAGCGTAGGATTCGCTGGAGTCCGCAGTACGCCCAGCCTCCATATGCTTTTAAGTTTTGCGAAGATTATAGTACATGTTGCAACGTTGCACCCCATTTAACGTGCACTGTCATCTAAGGGTGAGACAAGCTATAGTCTATATTGTGTAAAAACACTACGGACTGCTTGAATATAAATAGGATAATAGCGCCACCAAATCAATACTAATGCTAAATCTCTCGAGTAATATGTACAGGCATGACTAAGCATTGACAGACTGGTTAAGATGTCAACGATTTTATATGTTGGGGTTGCTATTGTAGTTTTGAATCCAAGCAGCTCTTTGACGGATTATATAGGAACTCAGCTTTAGCTGCTCGTGGAGTTATTCCTTTGTTATTGTAGGTGCCCGCATGCTATGGGTGGAACCCGGTGTCACCTTAAAAGGCGTTGTTTGTGCTTATAATTCTCAGGAGATCGAACGAGGGTGCTCGAAAAATTGGTAAATTATATATTTTGCGGTCACCGCTGACCCGGCACTGACCAACATGTTAGTACCATAATAGAAGTTACACAATGCAATGTTTCTGAACGTCTTGCAAATGTCATGACCTAAGTTGTACTAAAAGATTAGTCAACTCTGAATTCAAAAAAAATTATTGCAAAATATTACTATGAAAAATCAAAGAATAAAAGATGGGAACTACCAAACATTCAAACAGTAATTCCTGAGTATCCTCGAAAAACAGCAGTTGCAACCTTCAGGTTGATTACAGGACATGATTGTCTAGCAAAACATTCAAACAGAATTGGGATATATTCTTCACCACTCTATCCTCTATGACCTATGTGATCTGCAAGAGGAAATGGATCGAGGCCATCTTCAAATATGCCCGGCCACTTCTAGTGCTCCACCCATCAGTGAAAAATATTGGTGAGCAAGAGGACTAATGACTTCATTGTCAGAAATCCAGCATTAGCTAACAAGTTGTACGAACTGTAAACCAGGGCTGGGCACACTTATGGATTCCGTGCTTGCACTATGAGAGTAGTGTGCACAAATACTGCACAGAAGCTGGCTTATTCAAGTTGCTACACTAGGTATATATTTCAAAAGAGAATGTTATTATATCAAACTAAATACGAACACAAAGTAATGAAACACTTCCTTACACACAAAACATATGTCTGTTATACATTAATTCATATTACTCGGTTTGTGAACATTTGGAGAAATTAGCACAAACTGACGTTAAAAGCTCATCTGGAAGCCGATTTCATGTAGGAGATTTATTTACTTTCATAATAGAAAACTGTTCACATCCATAAATGGAACCAACTAAACACAAAACTTTTGCACACAACTTATGCAGATTGGGAAAGCGTTCTCTTGAGAATCCTTAAAAAACTGCGTAAGATTCGACTTCGAATCATATTTCGCTCACAACTCTGGATCCCAACTCAGGCCAATGAATTCACATTGTAATGAAAGGGTTGGGGGAGGGGGGGAGGTATGTATAACCAGTTTGGAATCAATACACGTCCGGAAAATATGCTGTTTTATTTCTAGACAATCTAAATTGCGAAACCTGGATGCAAATTCCTCTAACAGACCAAATGGAACACATACGTACATTTTAAATTCTTCATTGTTCAACAACTCTATACACTTAGCTGGGACTGAAAATGATATATTTCTCGCTTTTTAATTTGCTCTATCCATTACAACAATTTCTACTAAACAGCTGCAAACTGTGTAACATAATTTGTGTAATACAAATAATCACTTTCCCATAAAGTATTAAACTCTCAGAAAAGTATAGTTTTATGCCAGCCATCCTATAACTGACTCACTAGCTGCCAGCATACTACAGTGTACGCACGGAGGGCAAGTGCACTCAAATGCCCATCCCTACTGTAAACTGACACGGGCAATAAGTCTCTTGAAGTACTTCCTATGCCATCGCACACCCTTTGCCGTGTGAAGTAGCAAAGAAATGCCATTCTTCTGACATATTGAAATTTTTATAGTGAAAACACAGATTAACACACTAAGTTTTAATACTACGCTGCAGACACACCAGAAAAATAAATATGCTCTGATGCTCTTCAAATCAGATGTCAGAAACTTTGTTCAATGATTTAGGAACAGATGCATGCTGGCATGATTATGCCGAAGGCAGTCTGATACCAGAGCGAATAGAAGGAGAAGTGTGATCACTGCTGTAGTTCATGTGTTCCGCCGCACAGATGGCAGCGCAACTGCTAGTGCGGTACAATGCTAATACAAACGCTAGCGTTTAGCAGGAGATTCACTGGAAAAGTAGCAAAGGAGAAGTATAGTGTCGTTTAACAATAACTAACTCACGCAGGCACATTCTGACAGCCATTCAGAGAAATCCAAGACAATAATGTTACCACTAGAATGCAAAATGGCATTAAAGGAATAAAGTAAAATATAATTTCCTATGAATGAAGGAAATTGCTGCAAGAATAGTACAAGCTACTTGTATTTTGGTCTACAGATAAAAATGTACTCACCAATGTTGAAATCAGCTGTTAGTAACTTTCGACAATTTCCGAGATGATTTTGCAGCCTTTGATGATTGTAATTCCTTTATTTCCATGGTGCGGTTTCTGTGTTAAAAGTTTAACTGACAATAATAATTACCACTGCATCAAGTATTGTTTTTTTTTATATGAGGGCAAAAACTCATCTCCAAGAAATATAATCCAATGATCATTTTGCATCTCCAATAATTTTGGCTGTGGAATGGGAAATGTCTAAGAAAAGTCTCATTTAATAAATTAGTTAATGGACTTCGTGAAAACGAAACCAAGACATCACATTAGTGATTGCTGGTACTGAAAACATGACACTTTTTTCTTAATTGAAATTAAACAGTTAAAATGATTTTGGTAGTTTTTTATTTATTAAACCTGGATAACAGTCTCATTAACAAATGTATATATAAACTAGAAAGCTATGAAAAATATTTCATTTCAGCTCTTAAAAGTAGCAGTGGCAGGATTTGCACACACAATTTAATACCTTAACCTCTTCAGCAATATGGGCGTGAAATCACATCCATTTAAAATGACGGATGAGCGATATGGGCGTGTATACACGTCCTGTGCATTTAAGCATTTAACCCTTACTTATCCCTTATCTAACTCAACTTATTTTAATTTTCCCTTTATGAAACATTTTAGTAAGGTCTATATACTATACTGGCTTACCTTAATATGTTCGTTCTGCAGTGATTTACCTCAAAACAGGGATAAACACACAAGGGTACATCTCCACATTTGCGAATTCCCTTCTTGCGGCACACGAAACACTTTTGAGATGGGCGGGACTTCTTTGCTGTTGGTGGTATCCTTTTAGGATAATGTTTCCCTTGAAGTCTGAGGGGTGCAGGGATTTGGATTTTCAACCCCCAACGTGGTATTGTTCAATTAGGCTGCGAGCTATAGATAGTCAGAAGTCAAGGTCCTGTCCTGTGTGGGTTTAGAGCTCTCCAAATTATCAAACAATTGTATATGGTTATATCCAGTTGGTGCAAAAATATCTTTTTATACCACTTCTCCCTTCAGCTACAAGCAGGAGAAGTATGTATGTATTTCAACAAAGAAAGAAACAGAGTCTACTAAGTTACGAAACTCGCGTAAGCAAAAGTTGCAATGTTGCTGTATTCTGTGCTCTATTCTGATGACTCAATAGACCACGCATACAGAAGTGCTTTATTACACAGTATGCTGACGCATAAGCCACACATACAATGGGTGTTTCTTTACTGTTTCTTTCCGAGAACTTATATTAGATGCGTTCGACAGAGCAAAGTTGACTTTTCACCACAGTGAAACAAAATAGTGCCATTTCAACGTTTTGTAAATGCAACTCAACTTTGCTGATGACGTACATTTATACTGCATTTAACGAGTTTTATACCAGTTTTTGTTTCATTAAAATAACTTAATATTTACACAAAATACAGCTGTGTATATACAAAGCACTTTAAATGCCCTGCGCTGGATATTGGGTAGCAGTTCTCGGCACGCGGACGTTTTAAATGGCCATCGCTCAAGAGGTTAAAAAGAATCTCCCCCACGCAGAGATTGACTAGATGCCCCTGTTTGCAAAGTATACCTATGGTAAAAATCTGATGTGTTGCATTCACATGACTTTCTCTACTCTTGTAGAAACTATTCTTACAAATCGTATTCCTCTTTCTATTTCATGTTATTAACATAAACATCTGCAGGATCATCTTATTCCAAATTTACTTATAGAAGCAAGAGGAATACAGTACAGAGGTATTTTTAGAGGTGGCACGTGACCTTGTCACTCGCGCATATCCGAGCATCACGCAAAGCGATGCTGGGGGTAAGTTTCCACCAGCAGCCTGCTGGCTAGTGGGTTAGAAGTTGAAGAGATACTAACCAGACACCCCTTTGAACTACTGCGCGACATTATGACACACGCCACCTCTAAAAAATAGCTCTGTAGGTACTGATCTGCCAGCTGCTCCCTCCTTCCCAAAGTATCCTTGTCCCAACCATCTATAGCATACACCATGAATGGGCATGGCACTGCAGCTGTCTTTGGTTGAAATTATTATGTACATGATTAGTTGATTTCAACCAAGTCATGCATAAGTGGAATACTCGCCTTAATTTAACATCACGCTTAATTTTCATTGTAACTGGTCATTGTTTCAGAACATTTTAACTTTTTTCTAAGTTACCAGGTGTACCAATAGCATTTAGCTGACTCAACAATTGTCTTTTCTTTGTCGTAAGGTATTTCAGCACCAGTGCACTGCAGTTTCACTTAACCAGAAGTTTATAAAGCAGTACCTGCAGTTAAACTTTTGGTTTGGTATTGTCAAAGACTTCCAACTCCACTAGTTATTAAAGGCAATATGATTATCCTGTGGCATTCAATAAGGGTTTGACAAACATGAGATAACCAGACCTTTCTATTTATGTACATTGTTCAAGATATAAATAAAATAAACTACTGCTTTTTGATGTTCTCATGTTCCTTGCAATATTAGCAGAGAACTACCAGATTCACATGCATATCATGTGCTGCACATGTGAACCATTTGCCCACCTCTATATAATACTAATGCAGGTTTCACGACTGTTAAGGCATATGAAGATTATCAAACTGTTGATGGCTTGTTAAATGTGGAAGTTCCATGTCTCTGTGTGTCATCCCTTCGATTGCCAAAGTTTCCACCAACTTTTGACGACCATTTTCCTTCCTTCAAACCACTGATAGGGGGTACTTCAACTCTAGTTCAAAGCTTGAGAAGTGCCATCACATTTATTGTCATTCTAGTATGTGAGCAATGGATATTTATATTACCGAAATGTTATAAACCAGTAATAAGTTCTTATCATTCATTTCCAAGCCTAATATAGTAAAACTTCCCTACAACGGAATGCAATCATTCCTAGGGCACACCACATTCCCTGCATAGCATTCGAGTCCTCAGCAGGCCCTCGTCCTACAGGAACTGCATGCATGATGACTCATTAAAGCATAGAGGCGCCAAATCTAATATACTGATAAAGCGATCCGTTGCACTACTTGCTTCTAAGAAGGTCAGCAGCATACTGCTGACTCCCGCAAAAACATTCAAACTTACTATTGGCAACAAACTCCTAGGGACATTCTGCTGTTGGCAGCGCTGCATTAACACAGCAACTTCGGCAACTTTCGTGACCATTCGTACACACTGCCGAGTGGGACTTAGCCGAAATTCTGACCAAGTGCTTGCGTAAGCTTTTCTAAACAATATCCCATTTTTCTTCCCCATTTTCACAGGTTTCTGCCTTACAAACGGTTTTATTTTAATAAAACAAAGTACAAAAAATCCTGATGTGTTGCAGTCATATGACTATCTCTGATCTTGTACAGAACTTTTTTTTGTTGCAAAAGCTTACTCTTTTATCCCCATTTTGCTGTATTTTCAACTTATACACAATAACTGCAATTTCTCTGTTTCAGCATAATTTGTGCCAAGTTAAATACCATATAAAACCTCGGTGCAAGTACAGTCATGTTCAAAATTAGTGGCTATCACTTCAAAAATTTACTACGTAGCTATCCATTAGGCAAATAATTCATGTTAGGTTGCTTAAGCAAACTATTCCAGTAAATTATTCTGTTCCCATGTTAGGCAGTTTTCTGGTTTAGAATATAATTTAACATAGGACACAGCTCCATTCCAGGATGTTTTCCATTTGTCCAGGTTTCCCATATATAGGCAGTCTGGTTAGGCAGGTTTTACTGTATTTGATTTAACTGTTCAATGAAAGTGAAGAATGGCTATTTGTAATATTGAAATTTTGCTCTATGAATTTATTGAAAATATGGATGTGTGTGTATGTGCACATGGTAAATCCTTCCGAATATGAGTTGCTTTTATGCTTTATTACAAAATATAAAGTTAATAGTACAGAGCTATACAAGTAGGACAATAATGAGACATAAAAATACATAATACAAATATTATTAAACTTCCATAAAAGATCCTAAGTTAAGAGTTCATTTCTGGCCATCACAGAAAGGCAGGTCATCAGGTTAGTTGCATCTTGCTGATCTTTTAAGTTCATGTTCACTGTTTAATTATCGGATGCCTTGCTTCAAAATGGTGGATTCAGTCTTTGTTTCTCTCGTTACTTCTTTCTTTTTGGTTGGATCTGGAGTAAAGCACTTCCACATTCTCAGAGTTTCATCAGCACCAGCTGATAAGACAGTACTGCCATCTGGAGATAAGCATAATTGGAGAACACGGGCTGTGTGACCTGTCAGTTCTGCAATCTGCAACATCAATGTTTTGTTTTCATGATACAAGGGGAGAATCTAAAACATAACCCCTCATTACAGTAACTGCTTGAGAATAATTTTACTGCAAAGACATTCACTCTAACAATAAGGTACCTTCTGAAATAAAACAATGTAAAATTCTTTCAAAGCTTCAAAAAATATTTATGAACTTCATAATGGCAAACTGCTATTATTCAATTGATGAATGTTTGTGTTCAAATTACACTTGGCGAGAGCTAACATGGGACTTGAAAGCTACATGAGTCACTTACCTGTGAATGAGGTTAGTCCTATCTCGTCCAATTGACTAACCGTTGCAAGATATACTCTGTTCATCAAGAAATTAGAGGAGACGTAAACAAAGCCACGTGAGTTTTGACCACTCTTGACGCTTTCGCCGTGTAAATAGTCCCTTGAAGAAATACTGTTACTAAGGTCTGAAATGTCACTTAATGTTTGCTAAAGCATGAACTAAGTGTACTAAGCATAGTTAAAGTGTAAGAGTACGCAGCTAAGTGAATCTGTAACCAGCCTAATTTATTCTGCGCGTGCATTATTCAGTATGAAAGTAACATGGCGGAACAAATGAGTTGTGAAACATAAGTGCAGCAAACCGTTGCGAAGCGGTGAAAAGACAACAATATTGAACATGTTTAACAAGTTCTGTGAGAAATATCCCGAACTTGCTATCGAAGACGTGATGAAATTAACATCCGAGTTTACCGGTGTGTCAGTTGCAAGTAATGACAGCATACGCAAAGAAAAATCGTCAGTTGGTGAAGATCCCGGCCAAAAACTTCCACGTACCAGATAAATGGTGGATATAGTTTGCGACGAATTTGTGAGATCTGCAACCCGTCGAAAAGTTCACCAGTTCTTTGTTAACAATGAACCCCACCTTAAGCAAAGTGTTGTTGGCAGTTAACTCTAATCCCGATCTTCCAGATTTACAACGAACTTCCCTCCACAAGCTGCTTTTGGAAATTGGTTTCGAGATTGTGAGCAGGAAATGAAAAAGTGTTATTGTGGACAGAGATGACGTAAGTAGTAGTTAATTTCCATGTGCTACACGTTATTTAGATCAAGTAAGTATATTCTTTTAGTAGTGTAAAATGCATATTATACCTACGCGTAGCGGTAGGTAACTGTGTTGCGTCATTGTGAATGCACGTGGCCGCGGAGTGATACAAACCGGTGCTTTGTTTATATCTCCTCTAATCTCTAGATGAACAGAGTATATGTTTATAACATGATTGTTCGCAGGTAAGTGAATCAACTAGCTGTCAAGTACCACATTAGCTCTCATTGACTTTAGGTTTCTTCCTTTGTTTTGGAGGAAGGCGGGAGGGAGGAGAGATGTTTAAAGCCTGTTCTTTATTTATGTGATACACATGTGAAACTTTCAGGGAAGTTAGAAAACAATTTGAAATGCAATGTACCAATTTAGGGTAATTAACAAAGGATATATTGTTATGGCAAAAAGACTATCTCAGGAAAATTAGAATCCACAGATAGCAAAGCTAGAAATCTTTTCTCGGTGAAACATGGGTAACTGATGGACACAAAAATTCAGAGGTACAAAAACTAAACTAAACCCTTAGCGCAACAGCACATGAAGGGCCAAAGCTTGCCACCCAGCTGCTGCATCCCTCACTTCTGCCCACTACAGGTGTCATTGGTGGGGTGCAGTACTGGAGGGTGGAACATGGTCAGCACCCCGAGCCCTCCCGGCCAGTTATGCAGCCTTTGTGACCTGGGGCTGTTACTTCTCCGCCTCAATTGCTCATCCCAGGACTTACAAGGCTGAGTGCACCCAGTATCAAGACCTCCCTGCGGGGGAAAAATCCCCATGCTGGTACCGGGGATCAAACCCAGGCCCGCTGAGCTAGAGGCAAGCATGCTACCAACTGTGCTATGGAGGTACCTATAGATAAACTAATATTGAGAGTAAAAAGACAGAATTTTTGTTGGGCCAAATACTGAATAGAAACACCCAAACTGTTAAGGAAAAGGTCCTTATTGTTACATACTGGAAGGGACTATGGCTTTTTACTTGGGAGGAATACCTCTTTCAGATTAGGTATGTTAGTGCTTTATTCACATACTGTGTATATTCCTTATGTGTGTTTAATCCCTACATGTTTTCTAAACTGTATCATGCTTCTACACTGTTGCACAAGGAGGTTAGCAGCAGAATGCGAGCAATGACAATTCCAGTGTTATGTGGTTAGGAAAGTAACACCATTACTCCACCAAGAGTGAAAAGGCATATGGAGCACATTTCATGCATTGTTTATATTTACTTGAATCCACTTCAGTTATTTCACTGTCCAATTTTTCAAACAAAATTACTACCTAGTTCTAAAAAATCTAAATTGTAATGCAACTATAGCAATTTATTTTTCTCCAAAATGAATTAACTGAGGATCAAAAGCTTGTGTCAGTTTTTACCTATAGAAGGAATCTGTTGCATTCCAATTTATATTTATAAAATTAAGGTAATTAATTCCTTAAAAAGTACAATGCTCAACAATGATTAATTATTAGTGTGAAGAACATGGTAAAAATCTTCAGAATTTGGGATAAAAATTTGTCTTATCCACAACTGTGATCCACTGGAAGCTGGATGATAAGGATAAGATTCTCAAAACATGTTAAATACGAGGGCCGTCTCAAAAGTAACTTGCACTATTTTTTTAAATCTGCGCGGTAGGCGGAAAAAGTCTGAAAGTCCCAAGGTATATAGGTATGGGTGTAGTAGCAGCACCGTAAAATTCCTAGGCCCCTAAGTTTATTGCTTGGACATTAAAACGGCAGTAACAATGGAGACTCCACTCGTTCCTACCGCCAATTGCGAAGTTCGCGCTGTAATCCATTTTCTGGCGGGAAAAAATAAATGTGCGACTGAAATTCATTGCGAGTTGTGCAGTGTTTATGGAAAAGACGTTTTGTCAAGACAAATGGATTCTCGTTGGCCCCAATCGTTCATTGAAGGGAGAACAACATTACACGATGAGCAATGAAGTGGCCGACCCTCCACTTTTCCTCGCTCCGGATATTGTTGACGAGGTTCGAGCAGTTGTGAACACCGATCGGCGCCTTACACTTGATGCAGGTTTGTTTCAACTTCCTCCGTATATTGAAATAAGCGGTGCATCGCTTCACAGGATTATTTCTAAGGATCTGTGTCTATCGAAAGTGTGTGCAAGTTGTGGAAACGAATGGATGAGGCAACTCCAAAAAAAGGCAAAAGTTGTTGCATCGGCTGTCAAGGTCATCACAACGATATTCTGGGATTCAAAGGGAGTACTGTTAATCGATTACCTGCTCCATGGGACCACGATGACACCTGCTCGCTGTTGTGAGGTGCTGAGAAAACTCAAAAGAGCCACACAAAACAAAAGGCAGGGAAAGTTGAGCAAAACAGTTTTTCTGGTCCACGGTAACACTCGCCCGCATGCTGCTCGTGAAACTCAAGCCATTTTGAGCAGTTTCGATGGAATGATTTCGGTCATCCATCTAGTGCACCTGACCTTGCACCGAGTGATTACCATCTTTTTCCGGAGTTGCAGCAACATCTTGGGGGAAGGCGCTTCGTAAATGACGAGGAACTCAAACAAGAAGTGGAAAGATGGCTATCCAGTTTGGCGGGAGAGTGGTTTGACATTGGATTAAAAAAACTGTTACCACGGTATCAAAAATGTATTTAGGTTCTAGGAAATTATGTGGAAAAATAGGTACTGAATGTAACTTTCAAAATATACCCTTTTTAAAATATTTAAACGTTTTGTTATTTTTTAAAAAAATAGTGCAAGTTACTTTTGAGACGCCCCTCGTAAGTATCATATGAAGTACATATTAAGTTTAATTGTTTACATTTACTCATTTCCAGTTATATTAACTTTACTGTACATTTCCCACATATATAAAGAAACTGGTTTTACTTCTAGCAGGTGGTTCTAAAACAACTCCTGGCACTATCCAGAAAGAGCAAGGCAGCAAAGAGTGACAATTTGCATAATAATTCACGAAATACCTTCTGTGATTTATTATTGAGAAAAAAGAAGCTTTCGGTTGCTAATTAAACATAATCACACTGGTATTCAGAAAATTATTTCTCTGGGACTAACAACTACTGCTGTCTAAACTCCAAAAAGTCATTTCAACAAGTTGAATTTCAAACACTACACTCCATCCAGCCTTAGATCTGCACCTTGTATCCCTCAGCGATAAACTGGTGTTCGTATCAGCTGCAGCTAACACAAGCAAATGCCACGTACACTCGTGCCTCATGTTTACATTGCAACAGAACGATATTTACTCGGGAATTTTAGGAATATTGCTGCTATCGTGTTACATTCAAGTAGTCTTTACCAGGGTTATCACTCATCTTGAAAACTCACAAATAATCGCCGATATTTAAGGTACTATATTTTATGGTGTTCTTTGTTTCCAGAGTATTGCGGGTTAGTTGTTGAAGACTTGTGTTTACATCAAGTGCGGATCTAAGGGTGAGGCAATTATAAGCATAAACACAAAAACAGAGAAAAACAACTGCAGAAATATTATCTGAAAGTTCAACTGAGGTTCTGAATTATTTACAAACATTATACAAAAATGTAATTATCTGAGTAATGCTTATCAACCTTATTTCCATAACTGAGTAAAACAAAATCATGATAGAGAGATTGTTTAAAGATTAAAATTGCTAAAAACTCACCTTCGTCATGGCTGGGTATTTCCAAATCGTCAACTGATTATTGGCAAAACCATGTCCAGAGACTAACTCTTTGTATGTAGTTGAAAACACAAGTGCACAAACCTAAAATGGCACAAAAATACATGTAACAAGAAGGAAAATAGCACCTTAAAATATGCACATAGCATCAGATTAGATTATAATGGATAGAAGGGGTATAAATATCATCCTCTTGTGATTATGTACAAAGATAAATGAAAAGGAATACCATTTCAGTCCATGAATGCCTATTTCAATAGATAAAAAAATACATCTCCAATTCTCATCACATAATTCACGTACGGAACCATTAAGGCAAATCATGTTAATGTGTATGATAAAAGGTTATCAACAACTTCCTCCATATCGGGCTAGTGCCTCGCTGGAGATAATCTGTGAAGTTTACCTGTTGGATACACCACAGAGAAATATTGGAGAGCAAGAGTGCTAATAGCCAAAAGCCCAGCATTTAATAACAGCATTGGTACTCGATTTTCCCCACTCCACTCTGTGTGTGTGTGTGTGTGTGTGTGTGTGTGTGTGTGTGTGTGCATGAGCATATGTGTATGCGGGCGCACGTGCATAAATGTGTAATGAAAATTCAAACAAAATTAGATACCAAAACTAAGACTTTATAAGAATTGTTTGTACAAGTGTGAGTACACAAAGTCAAATTAATGCAACAATCAGATTTTTATTTTCCACTCCAGAAACTATTCCACTCATGAAACGTTGTTGTTGTTAGCTAATGCTGGATTTCTGACAATGAAGTCATTAATCCTCTTGCTCTCCAATATTTTTCACTGATGGATGGGGCATTAGAAGTGGCCGGGCATATTTGAAGGTGGTCTCGATCCATTTCCTCTTGCAGATCACATAGAGGACAGAGTGGTGAAAAATATATCCCAATTCTGTTTAAATGTTTTGCCAGATAATCATGTTCTGTAATCAACCTGAAGGTTGCAACTGCTGTTTTTCGAGGATACTCAGGAATTACTGTTTGAATGTTTGGTAGTTCCCATCTTTTATTTTTTGATTTTTGATAGTAATATTTTTCAATAATTTTTTTGAATTCAGAGTTGACTAATCTTTTAGCTGCATAAAATGGTAGATTAACTATTGATTTCTGCACATTGCCGGTATCCTTTTTTGCAAGAAAATCAGCTTTCTCATTACCACTGTCCACAGTGAACTGGTATCCATTGGAAGACTAGGTGTTTTTGAAGTGCTGATAGATGGGTAAGGATTTTCCAACATTCTATAATTGTTTGGTTTTTTGGTGACAACTTGAAAGTAATTGCTATAATTGCTGCCCTGGAATCTGAGAGAATAACTGCTTGCTGAAAATGTGAAATTCTGTACAAAAGATTTTGTAGGGCCATTCGAATTGCTTCAATTTCTCCATCAAAGTTTGTAGTTCCATAACTTAAGATTTGTAATAGGAAAAGAGGTGACATGTGACTCCAGCACCTGCTCCATCTTGGTTTGATACTAATGATCCATCAGTATAAATATGGAGCCATTCGTGTTCTGGAAATCTAGTATGGAACTCATGAAACTACACTTAAGCAAGCTGAAGTACCTTCAGAGGTTCCTCAAGAAACAGCAAGTTTTTCTTTATACCACATTGTGAGCAGTAGCTCACCAAGGTTAGCAAGCTTTTGCTCATGAGGAGGTTCAGGAGAAAATGTTTACTGATACAAAACTAAGCAATTGCTTGGAATTAGTGGGAAATGAGCCAATGCTTGTTTTAATTTACACCACACAATGACCACGGTTTTTCCAAGATAAAAGGGCTTAATTTTCAAGTTTCTAAGAAATATATAGTAACAATTTCCTTGATCACAATGTAGGAATAGAAAGCATTGTATTTCCCCCCAAAAAATTGATGTCTAAATTCCATTAGAAATACCTGTTTTGAGATGCATGTTTGCTAGATTCACTCATCCATAGCAAGTGAAACTCCATTATATTCCAATTTGCTTTTATCAACATTGGGGAGCACAGAATCTTTTATTGGTGCTCTCTTGGCCTAAATCTAAGACATTATTTACCTAAGCTATGTTGATTTTGCATGCTATCACTCTCCTGAAGCATACTTTGCAATTTTCCACTTAGCCTAATGAGTGAGTTATAATTGGTACCAATTAAGAAAGGGATTGACAGTTCGCAGCGAGAGAGAGAGGGACGTTGCTTCCATGTCGTGACCACATGGAGAGCATGTTACAACTAGTGTACAAAGATGATTGGATTGCGCTTGGAATGTAGAGCAGGCGCTATTTATATTTGTACTCGAAGACAATAGTAAAATAGTGAATCTACGTGCAATATATATATTTCACAAACAAAAATTGTGACATCTGCCTGACATTACAGGCGACCATAAAGATCCAGAATACAGAGATATATGACAAAGTCAATTTTAAGATGAAGAAAAAAAAAATGATTAAAATTAATATTCAAAATTCTAAAACATTAAAAGATTATAACAAGAAGATAACAGTTAACACATTGAATACAAGTGATTATTTAAAATATATAAAGAGTCTTTTAGGACATGTAAACATATATTTACAAGAGGTAGAACTGGAACTTAAAAATTCAATGCTTGTGTGTTTAAAAACACCAACAGTAAGTTTGTTGGCATAAATAAATAATAATTACCATGTGAAGGTTATTTAATCCTGGGATATAAAGTACTTGCAATAGTAAGTCACCATTGGGGTAATTGTCTCTGATGTGAGACTGCCTTTGTGGTTTACCAGGAGAAATACGAACTGGCTTGAGAATTTAATGTCATTCTGGCAGTTTGTCACAATAGCTCAGTGGTAGAGCGTCCGCCCGGCAAGCGGAAGGTCTGTGGTTCAAATCCCAGTTGTGGCATTGAATTTTTAAGCTCCAGTTCTACCTCTCAAACTTTGCCCACACACAGCTTGTGTGTTTAAAAACACCAACAGTAAGTTTGTTGGCATAAATAAATAATATATTTACAATTTTGGACCATTGCACACCCAGTGCTTTGAGGCAGGTACTTGTGAATTTAAAACATGTTCCGCGGGCACCAAAGAGTAGTCCTTTTACCTCCCATGCATTTTCAGGTACATTATATCTCTCACTAAGGTGAGGAATGCATGGTTGGTAGATGGCTTCCTTTTCCTCGTTCACCTGTGTCGCCTGCTGTAAATGTTGCTCCATTCTTGCATAGAATATGCAAGTATACAATATCAACCTAAAAATTTGATTTGAGTAACCACTTTCTCACAGTTTCCAGCCTTTGCTGCTATTAGAGCCTCTCCTGTAGCTTTATTGCCAATGACAGTGTTGTTTCACCTGACATAACTCTTTATTTTGGCCCAAGCTAACTCAGTCGGATTAAACTAGCTAAGAAGGAAGCCAAACTCTTTTGTTACCATTTCTGCATCAATACCATCAACTGATAATCCTTTAATTGGAATATGTACCTTTAAATACAATTTTATTCACTTTCAGAGTATACTCAGGTTTGGTCGGGCTATCTTGGACATAAATATTCATTAAGAGTGCAATACAAATTGCAAATGCTCACAACATACACAGACTCAGACAGAGGTAAATAACAAATAGAATGATGCAAACAAACTTGTTAGCACACAGGCGATCTCCAACTGATGTAAGCATTGTAAGCTGGTGCTGCAGGAAAGCATTGTATATATTGCAGCGAAACCTATATATATAAACCTAGTGGGTTATAGGTATAGAACTGAAAGTTAATGAACCAGTGTCTTTAAGAAAAGTTGAAATTGGATTTTTTGGGCAAAAAACTGTTTTGCTTTTAGGGAAGGACTTTGTCGAATTTTACCAGAAGATAAGACACGCAGTTTGTTACTGCTGAATTGCTCATCGGACACATGTTAAAACCTGCAACACTGGTTTCGCATCTACCATTGCCACAGAAACATCTTAGCTCTGTCTAGTTCTTCTCTTCATTGCTGTGACGACAGCAATGACTTATCCATCCTCTCCCATTCATTTAAACATTTCCGCCATGTGGTTAGGAACTGATCTCCTGCCTGATGGTGCCAAGCATGAAAATCACTAATTTGCTAGATAACAATTATCACTTAATTTTATGCAAACCAACTAGAAGAACTACTATGTGACAAACAGGCAACTTTTGTGTTTTACTAATTGGTGACATAACTTGGTGAGTGCAGCAGTGTTTATGTATATCATTGCAAACTAATGCTCCTGAAGAACGAGAGGAATGTACCTGCAGTTTTAGACATCAGCCAGAGTTTAAAATAACCATGAAGGTACTAAGTAAACTTTTACTACACCAGTAATTACTTGAGCAGATGCATGCTTACCTGAGACTTTGTATCAATAGTATTGAAACATGTGCCAGTGTTACAGTTCCATAAACGAATACATCTATCAGCTGTTCCACCCCCGCTGGCCAATGTGCTGGACTGCCAAGGACACCATGCAAGTGCTTTTACTGCAGCTTGATGAGCACTAAATATAAACACAATGATTTCATTCAATGAATTAGCTATTTCCTTATACATCTTAACTGGCTTACCAACAATATGGCTATCAATATCAATATTTTGCTGCCTATGCCTATAGAAAAAACATTGATTTCGCAAAACCAGATTCTATTATGTACTTCTTCCTTTACATGATGCAAAGAGATGAATATCATATCAGACAGCTAATTCAAATATGATTAGATTGTATGCAAATTTCAATTTTTAAAGAAAATAACACTTTTCCAGAAAATCAACTTTATTTATCAACAAGTCTCGTTTTAACTCTGTACACCTTGCTGAACATTTCTCCAAAATGTTTAACCCTTCCATACAATACAATTTTTGGAAGTCTGCAAAGTATAATTTGTTTCCCATGTCTTCAGTGGATGTGAATTCCTTCCCACTGACCCTATTTTTGAGGTTTGCAAAGAGGAAAAAGTAGCTTGAAGTCAAATCTGGAGAATAGGGAGCATGAGATAGCAGTTCCTGGCACAGTTCCATGAATTATGCAATGGCAATGTCAGGTGTGTGTACAAGTGCATTATCATGGTGAAAGAGAACCTTTTTCTTCAACAGAAGAGATCTTTTCATTAACTGTTCCTTGAGAAATTTGTCCAGTATTGTGGCACAATATAAATCTGTGATCGTTTTACCAGTTTCAAGGTAGTGGATGAATATCACTCTTTGGAATTCTCAAAAGATGGCTACCATGATTTTAACTGCTGAGAAAATGGTATCTTCTTTCTTGAAAGTTTGAAAACAGTGTTGTAGTATTCACTTTAAACTAAAAAGGTAAGTTGATTAACAACATTAAACAACTTATAATTTACCGGAATATGTTTCGGAGGCTGACTTTCCTCCATTATCAACCGCACATCGACTAGTTCTCCCTTGTGTGGATGGTGATGTTTCCTCTGAGGTCTCCTCTGGTGGTGGTTTAAGGATCTTGCTGAAGATGTCCTTCTTGGGATGTCGAAATTGAATACGGTTTCTGTTTTTGAAAATGAAGATTTGTTCCTACCTGGACAGCTCTTGTTTTCCCGTTGCCAAAACTTCTTAAACACCTAATGGCAAAACTAGAGCTGTCCAAGTGGGAATAAATCTTAATTTTCAAAAATAGAGTATTCAATTCCAACATCCCCGAGAAGGATATCTTCAAGTTATCTGAATTACCACCAGAGGAGATCTCAGAGAAAACATCACCATCCACACCAGGGAGAACCAGTCAATGTCCAGTTGATAATGAAGGAAAGTCAGCCTCATAAACATGTTAAGGTAAATTATAAGTGTTGTTTAGTGTTATTAATCGACATTGTTTAAATTTGTTTTGTTTAAATTGACAAAATGGTTTTCGCTTCCTTTGAAGCATATTCGCCAAAGGAAATCCATTGGTTGGACTGTTGTAATGGCTGACAGTAATGGATCCAGGTTTCATCAACCGCTGCAGAAACTCATTTGGATTGTGATGGAACCTGCTCAAACTTTCCAGTTAAATGGTCACACAATTCCACTTGTCAACTGTGGGCAGTCGCAGCTCCCGTCTTGCAGACAGCTTTCTCATACTTAAATATTTGTGCAGGGTAATTACATACCCATTCGAGATGTGTACGGTCTTGGCTATCTCATAAAATTTCACTCGGCCTTCTATCACAATATCCGGAACTTTGCTCAACATTTCTTCTGTTGTGACGTCAACCAGCCATCCTGTGCACCCTGCACCTCTCGTGTGTTTTCTGAATACAAAATTCACTTTTCCTCATTTTCCGTGAAGCAACACAAAAGTAGAGCTTCTACAGGCTCGCAACAATGCTCTAAGAAACAGATGATTTTGAATTTCTGTAATTATACACTGAATAGGTATATATGACTTTGGTGCCAACAAGAAACCTGTGATTCATGCATGATTTCTCATCGAAGTCACAGACTTATCAAACTACCCTCATATTTGATAAGGCATTTGCTGCTGCTCTTCTGTTTATCCAATTCAACAGATAATTTACTTGATCAATCCAGGGTAGCTTGTACAAGATGCATTACAAATTCAATATTTCATTACAATTTACATATGTTTTTCAACCAAACCCAAACTTATAATTGATCCAGCCTTAGAACCAAACTTGATGTAAACAAAACATCTTGATTCTACTTAACGTATACAAAGTAATTTTGAAATTTATTTGCTTATAGACTTTTACAAGTTTCAAGCATCGTCAAACAATTATAAGAAGTTACAAAACAAAATTACATGTATATACAATATTTACAATTCATCCAACCTGCACAAGCATTTCTGAATTAAGAATGTAATATAAACAGTGAAACTTTTCAAATGATTTGTAGAAGTATTCGGGTCAAGAAACCATTGATAATCAAGACGATGGTCTTTGAAACACATCCAGACAGAAGGTAAGTTAAGTGAAACTAAAAGTGTCTATAGATCGACTCACATCTTCTACGAAACATTTGGAGTTACTGTGTTAGCCTCATGTTTGTATCAGCTGTGAGGAACAAACGCAAACAACTGCCACTTCAGCACTTGTATCTCAGTTTAGTATGCAACAGAAGGTGTACTATTCGAATAATAATAATAAATAAAAAATAATAATAATACCAAAATAAAAGCAAAGTTGAACTAAATACTGGATAGTTAAAATAAAATACCCTAATCTGTAGCTGCATCACTATCATGATGAGGCACAAAATCTGAGTCTTCATACATGCCCTCTCTGTCAATAATTATATTCACTGCACTTCTTTTCATAAAACCTTCATCCAACTTCTAGTAATTATTTATGAAAGGTTGATAGCAAGAATGGAACTTAGCATCACTGCTGACAAAATTTAATAACACTGGCATTCATTATTAAGAAAATTAGTGCACTTTTCTAGACCGACTGCTTTTCTAATTCTGACTTACGTTTGTTTCTTCTTTTCCTATTGTTCTTTAAATTTTAATAGCTTATATATAGAGGTTAATTTTAAGAATATTTATAATTGATTGAATAGTTGTCTGAATGTGATTTACATTTGTGTTACGTAACTGATGTAAATGTTATGTTTATTTATTTATGGATATGTGTGTTTTGATGTAATTGTCTTCAAGGTATTCATGGTCACATAAATGTCAATAATATGGAACTTGTATGACCAACCATGATAAGAGTTATTAATATGAAATGCTTTCTTCGCTTAAACCATAGAGAAACAAGCAAGAATGATTTTGTGAACATATTTGAGTTGAACTATTGAGTTTTAGTTTCACTTAACTTACTTTTTAGCCAGATGCATTTCAAAGACCATCTTCATTCTCAAATAGTTTCTCAACTGATACTTGAAGAGGAAGAATCTGTTGTGACTGCTGCTATCTGAGTTGCTGGATGTAAACTTCAGGAAGTCTGATTGTGGTATTTTAAAACTCATAGCTAGGTGAATATTCTTATTTATGTGTATTTTTTCAAAAAAAATTATCAGTTCAGCTATAGTTTTTATATCCTTTAATAATTTAATATCCTGTTTTATGGTGTACTTAGTTGACCAGAAATGACAGGGTATGGGTGATTTGTCAATTTGTTTGTTTTATATTCCTGATGTGTTTCTTCAATCATTTACAGGTTCCTTTTATTCTGGCCAATGTATATTTTTGAACAACCAAAGATGCATAACAAATTACAGAAACTGTTCCAGGAGCATAACATTAAGCTCGCCCCTTACAACAAGTTCAACCTGAGGAACTTGCTGAACCATCCATTAACAGGCACAATACCAGTCACTTCAAAATCCAGTGTGTACCAAATAAAATGCATACATTGCCCAAAAATAAACATAGGCCAAACAAATTCTTCCTCTTCAAATGGCAGTCGAGAAACCATTGAGAATGAAGATGGCCTTCGAAATGTGTCCAGATAAAAATTTAAGTGAAACTAAAAGTGTCTATGGCTTGACTAATACTTCTACAAATCCTAAAAAAGAGTAGTGTTCAATGTCAGTCAGTTATTGCTCTGGAGTTGTTGCAGAGATCCACTGACTGCCAGTTGAGCTAAATTTATCTTTGTTAAGTCAGGTACTTCTAGAACAGCCCTTGTATATGTAATTATATATGTAATTTCACGAAGATCCTGTGCACATCCTGTTAAACCGAGGTGCATAGAATAAAATTATATGCATAACAAGCTAAAAACATTTCCATGAAGAACCACAGCAGCATGTGTACTTCAACATTTTTTCAGCATACATTGGTTTTTCATGGTCCACCTACGATTTGCATGAAATGACAGGATTCCATAAAAGCCTGCAACATATACAACCTAAGAGTTGAGCATTAGATTGGATTTATTGGTAAGTAAAGTGATTTCTACAGCACATGTAAAAGTAGTTCCTGTAACTTCCATTTTAGTGCCTAGCGTTTTGTAAAGTAATAATTTTCTGCAAATATTTATTTGTTCCCAGACTTCACATCCGTATAATAGTATAAATCTTATATAGCGGTATACTATAACAAATTAAATTCTCCATTTAATAAATTTGTGGCCACAACACTGTGCATCAATTCAAACATGGCAACTTTTCTGGAATATTCTGGCTGCAACCTGTCAATGAGCCTCACAAAAACATAAACAGTATATCTGATGGAGGCACATTCACAGAATTATTTCTATCTATGTTACAGCTAAATCCCAGAACAAATTCAAAACTTGTATCAGTTCTACGCACCTCCTAACATAACTTGCCTTTACTCACCTGAAACTGTAGAGAGGATTTGGCTGACCATACATTTGGCCTGCTGCAGGCGACCAGACGTAAAGCATGTTATCGTTACCACCACTGGCCAGGTAACGTCCATCTGAAGACCATTTCAAACCACATACCTTAAAAAAATATATTGCATGTCTCTCATAAATATCACAACAGGAACACAGTTTGTTGACTAAAAAAGGAGCTCTTTTTTTCTTGCATGTGTTACAACTATGAACATTTCTAGAATAAGAATTGAATTTCCTTTTGCACATATACAGGGCTTTCGAATTGGTTCTTCACTGCCGCATGGCCTTTTGCCTGTGCGAGTTTGAAGCTGCCACGGCCGGGTTTGCCGCTATTAACAAGCCACACTTAAAACATGTATAAAAATCTTACCTGATAGAAAATGCTGGAAATGTCGTGAATGATGGTTTAATCGATCCACAGCTTCTGTTCTTTTCAGATGAGGCGTGGTTTCATCTAAATGGTCGCGTGAACACTCATAACAGTCGGTATTGGGCATCTCAAAATTCACATCGCGTTCAGGAAATCCCTCATTATGATCGGAGATTTGGAGTTTGGTGTGCTGTTAGCACAATACATAATTGGTCCAACATTTTACGACCAGACAGTAAATAAAGAGAGGTACCGAAATGACATTTTGACCCCATTTTTTCAGTCACGATCTGTACTTGCAGTAGCAGAATCTTGTTGAAACCACCCATATGATTTCTCTTCTTCTGTCAGTTCACAAAAAAATGGGGTCAAAATGACATTTCGGTACCTCTCTTTATTTACTGTCTGGTTGTAAAATATTGGACCAATTATGTGTAACGCTAACAGCACACCAAACTCCAAATCTCCGATCATAATGAGGGATTTCTTGAACGCGATGTGAATTTTGAGATGCCCAATACCGACTGTTATAAGTGTTCACGCGACCATTTAAATGAAACCACGCCTCATCTGAAAAGAACAGAAGCTGTGGATCGATTAAACCATCATTCACGACATTTCCAGCATTTTCTATAAGGTAAGATTTTTATACATGTCTTACGTGTGGCTTGTTAGTAGTGACAAACCCGGCCGTGGCAGCTTCAAACTCACACAGGCAAAAGGCCGTACGGCTGTGAAGAACCAATTTGAAAGCCCTGTAGTATGGTGCAAAAGCCACTTTATACTTAACTCGCTCAATTCTAATTGATTTCACCTCTTTACTGTTTAATCTGACCACAGCTTCACCAAAATGTTTTTTTTTAATCTTAAAATGTGCTTTTAAAAAACTCTGATATCTTATATGTGCAGCCTAATTCTTAAAGAAACCCATTTTCATGAAGGACTGTATTGGCTTAAGCAGTAGGAATCAATGTGCACATTGCAACTGAGTTCAAGATCATGAATAAACTGGGATTTCTCAAGCTGAATCTTACTTTGGTGACCAAATATCACCTGCCTTGGTACTACTGCGTTATTACATTCAGTTTTGGTCAGTGTTCCAGTCGATGCAAATAGTGTAGAAAAGTGAAAGTCTTCGTGTCAGTTGAATAAAGGAGAGAGAATTATGATAGAACTTCAAATTAAGGTTATACTCTATAGCATATAGATTACAATGAAGTTTGGTGTTTCCAAATGTAATGTACAGACCATTGGAGAGATGAAGAGAAGTTACTGGCACATCAAGGAGAGGAGCCATTGATAAAGGTTAGTGAAATGTATGTTGTATGTGGAAATGTCCTTGTAAATGTTTTTCCTCTGCATCCATTTCCCAAGATTATTAATTTTAATCATTAAGTTCACATTTTATGATCCATAGCAATATTTTATTTTAAGAAATGTGAGTTAAGGTATAAAGCTGATGCCACCTAAACACACCCATGCGCACACACACAGGATGTAGCAGTTCATATTTACTGTTACTACTTGGCAAAGCCATTAGGCATATAGGAAAGAATGTGAAACTGTCCAGCTGTTTACGCAAGCTTATCACACAAACAAGGCGAGACAGTGTATGTACACTTTGTTCAGATGCAATCATATCTTAGTACAGCAACTTCTCATATTGGCAGACATGAGAGATCATGCAATCACAACACTTGACCACAAAGGTCAAAACGCTTCATCGCTTTGCCAAGCAGTACTTGTTAGCAATATGCTATTAGGCTTGGATTGTCCAACCTTTCCAACTATATGTTCACTTGCATGAGCATAGTTGCTGTATCATACATTTGCTCATCTTTAATTTTTTTGGTGTTGATAATTATTTCTGGTATTGATAGCTGTCGTTAATTGGCAAGCATAGTTTTCTGATTTTATTTTGGTTCTTTTTGTACTTAGAGCTGCACTGTACATGTTTAATACTTATGCACCTCATCACCAGGCTATACTGTATTTCACTGCATTTTTTGTGCATTTCCTTTTTAAGTAAAAAGTACACATTGCAATTATTATGAGAAGAATAAATTATGTAAGACTGGCCGTGTTAACTCTCAGGGGTTAGTGTACAGCTATGGGAGTAAGAATGAGTCTGACCATTTTCAAGCACAGTCACATTAAGCTGTTCGAGTGAGTGAGTGAGTGGTTAGGGTTTAAGGGCCCGTCGACAGCTAGGTCATTAGAGCCCCATTAAGCTGTTCGAAGTTGAAAAGAATGTAAAGAGGGAGGAGAAACAACACTGAAACTGCAATGCAAACATCTACTCCAATAAAATAATGGCGACTTCATTTATTGAGCTAAAAATATTTTTTTTTTTACAAAAGCATTTACTGTACTGTTGAAACACATGTACTTTTTAACTGAAGCTGACATTGGATTGCTTACTATCTTCACTCTTTAGAGCCCTAATGACCCAGTTGTCAACGGGCCCTTAACCCTTTACGGTCATATGTCGATATATGATCGACATGACAGTAATGCCTGTATGGTCGTATATCGACATACGATTGACAGCAAAGCGATTCACATTTTCTCGTCTTAGTTGCAAGAAGTAGCGCTTCTGGCAGCATGTTACAGGCATCATAGTGTTCATGGAAGCTTTACCCAGCCTATACTGCCATCTGTTCGGAAATTATTTTAACTATTTCAACATACAGAGGAAATGTTTCTGTCTGGGATGCACAGTATTTTGCAATGGCTTTGAGCGCGTATAAACCAGGTCCTTCTTTGAATAGAAAACGAAAGTTTGATGTGTTGTGCGATAAAGATGTGGAAGAATTAAGGTTAATGATGCAATCTGAGTTGGATGCAGTGAGTGATGACGATGTGGACAATGAATTTGAAGAGGAGAAAGATGTGGAACTCTCGGGTGCTGAGGAGTCCGTAAGTGAGAGTGAAAGCAACACAAGTGCTGCGAATGTTGCATGTGCCGATACATGGAAGTTGATAGGCAAAACTGACCAGAAACCCAAAGAATATACTTTTTCCAAGAATGTAGGTCCAAAACTGAATCTTGCCTTTGATACTGAGCCAATTGAATACTTTATTTTTTACAGATGAGCTAATATCTCATATTGCTAAGGAAACAAATAGATACGTGAGAGAAAAGATTGCCACGTTACAATTGTCCCCACGCCCTATTTGGAAAACTTAGGCTGATGTGTCTGTAGTAGAAATGAAAGGGTTTTTGGGGATAATAAACTCGTACATTTTGTACAAGTTTCAAAATTCCCAGGCAAGCACCCATCCCTAGTCACATGTAAAATACAGAAGGTCACTTGTCGACAGTCTGGTGAAAGGAATAAGCAACTAAGGCCAAGGTCACACCCCGGTACGACTGAGAGAGAGAGAGAGAGAGAGAGAGAGAGAGAGAGAGAGAGAGAGGAAAGGCTAAACAATGCAGCACATTTTATATACCATTTTGAGGGAAAAAACACAAAGACTGTATTGTCTGCAGCAATTGAAAACTCAATGGGGCGAGAAAAGAAATGTATTTCTACTGCAACACATGTGCAAATAAACCGGCCAAGTGTATCGGCGAATATTTCGAGCGCTATCACACACTTGTCAATTTTAAAAAGTAATTGTTCTGTCATAATGAGAAGTGTGTGATGTGTAAATGTGTACATAGTGTTTGACTGTCTGTTTATATTTTATATACATTACTACTTATGGCCGAATGCTATTTCATTGGTACGAGTGTTTTATGACATGGATACCTTATCTCGGTCTAAACTGTTTACAAACTTAAAACAATTAAAAAATCTCCATATTAGTGAACAGTGCAAGCAGCAAAAACTGTTCCAGTTCATCAACAACTCTCCATTTAGCTCAGCTACATTTGATAATCATCTGCAGTGTAGGTAAGTACAGTAACATAGGCCACTTTTGCATGAAGTTTTGCTCCCATTTGCGTAGCTGTCGCAGCAAATTCACAGCTCCATCCTAACTACAGAAATTTCTTCCCAGGACTTTGTCTGCAAAGGGTTAAACTGTACACACTTACTCTTATCTTCATCTTCATAAACATTTGTGAGTGTAACATACTCTTTAAAAATCTGATTATGGCTTTGCTTACTATATCATACAATGAAGTGTATCATCATGAATAAAAGGTTTATCTGGATTAACAAGTAGGTAGAATAATAAGCAAACTGAATAATTTCGTACAAAAGTAGGAGAAATGTAAATTTCTTCTTTTATAAAAAGAACAACACTGGTTGTGATTACTCTATCCTATCAGTAGACAATTGAACCTTAGCAGTTTACCTCTTGTGAATGAGCAGAAGCAACACAGGCAACATGTTCTCTTTGTCGAACATCATGATGGATGATCTGTCCAGTTCGGCCTCCACTGCTGACTATGTAAGAATTCCATGAAAGGGAGCTAACACGACCTGCATGACCAGGCATGGAACGTACCCGTTTCAAGCTCCCACAATCCCACAACTAAACAAAAACAGTATAAACAAAATTACACACATTTTTTGCACATGTTATAGCTGAAATATAAGTTTATCTATGAATGTCTGAGAGCAAAAAATAGTAGATTAACTATAGATTTCTGCACATTACCAGTACCCTTTTTAGCAAGAAAATCAGCTTTCTCATTACCACTCAGCCCACAGTAAGCTGGTATCCATTGGAAGACTAGGTGTTTTTGAAGTGCTGTTAGATGGGTAAGAATTTTCCAACATTCTATAATTGTTATTTATTTATGCCAACAAACTTACTGTTGGTGTTTTTAAACACACAAGCCAGGAGAAATACGAACTGGCTTGAGAATTTAATGCCATTCTGGCAGTTTGTCACAATAGCTCAGTGGTTAGAGCATCCACCCGGCAAGCGGAAGGTCTGTGGTTCAAATTCCAGTTGTGGCATTGAATTTTTAAGTTCCAGTTCTACCTCTTAAACCTTATTCTATAATTGTTTGATTTTTTGGTGACAACTTGGAAGTAATTGCTATAATTGCTGCCCTGGAATGTGAGAGAATAACTGCTTGATGAAAATGTGAAATTCTATATAAAAGATTTTGTAGGGCCATTCAAATTGCTTCAATTTCTCCATCAAAGTTTGTAGTTAAACTTAAAGATTTGTAATAGGAAAAGAGGTGACACGTGACTCCAGTCCCTGCTCCATCTCGGTTTGATATCAATGATCCATCAGTATAAATATGGAGCCATTCATGTTCTGGAAATTCAGTATGGAATGTCTCTAATGCCAATAATAATTTTAGAACACTAGTTGGAGTATCACTTTTCTTAACTTTTTCTGAATAATGTGATGTCTAATATTTGTGTCGGATTGACTTTAGATATGAAGTTTTCCTTTGAATTAGGAAGGTACACATTCTTCTTGATGTCTTGAATTTTGGAAAGAAAGCTCTCCGGAGTCTTTAGTGTATGTGTAAAATTTCTCTTGTGCCATTTATTGAATGGGAGTCTGATCAACTTTTCGTGTTGACTAAGAGCCGCTTTTTCTATTTCATATTCAATGGGGTATTGGTTGGTTAGTATTTCCATAGCTGCTTTTGGTGTGCTTTTGATAGCACCTGTAATTAGTCTCAGACTTTAGTTTTGAAAGATTTGAATTTTTTTTTTGTGTTTGCTGTTACAAGAATTTCGCTGCAGTAGTCGCTAATCACTGAAAATCACACAGTGATAGCTCTATCAGTTGATTGTTGACAGCCTGTGAGAGTTTACGTGTTTGATAATCGCCTCTAAATATCATCACGAGTACAGAAGTCACCCAATAAGGGCGTAGCCATTACTGTTTTTGATTACCAGAGGACAGTCTGCATTCTCACAGTTCCAAGACACTCTACAGACACTGCAGATTACTATAACACTATCCTGAAGCAATTGGTAAAGGATCACATCCCCAAAAAGCTAAAGAATCTCATTCAGCAGTGCAAGCTTCATCACGTCAATGCCAAGCCACATGTTGCTGATGCGGTTATCAAATTCCTGGCACAAAATCATATGTCCACGGTACCTCTTCCACCTTATAATCCTGACCTAGCTCCATGTGACTTTTTTCTTAACCCGAGAGCCATAAAAAAACTTAAGGGACGTCGGTTCGACAATGAGACCAAAGCAGTGAAAGCTTTAGAGGCGACCCTGAACAGGCTCTCAAAGAATGGCTTCCTGCACGTTTTCCAGGAATGGCAAAGGAGGTAGGACAAGTACATTGTATTGAGGGAGAAGTATTCTGAGGGGGGCAACAGTCTGTATGAGTGATTTTTTACAATACATTGTTGTATGAATATTAGTGCCAGTCTTTCTTGAACACACTAAGTACATTGTATGTTGTGTTAAGAGTTGCTCTGGAACATCCCCACTTCATTCCTGTTAGACATTTTAACAGAGAAAGGTGCCTCTCTGCTCTTTGTACTACAGTTTTTATTTGTTTGGTCCATGTAAGTTTGGTATCAAATGTAACTCCTAAATACTTTGCTTCCTTTGTTTCTGGTAATTGTTGACCCTCAAAATTTAGTTTTATTTTTAGTGGTTTTTTCTTAGTGAAAAGATTTGGTAGTTTGATTTTGATGTATTAACAGTCATTAAATTTTCTTTGGTCCACTTTTGTAGGTTGTTTAAGGATTGTTGCATGTTTTTTTCTAGTTCTGTACTTTTGTTTTTTGGTTTTGAACTCCACATTACAGAAAATGTATGGACGTCAGGATTTCTTAAACAAGAAATTTACATGTCGCAAGAAGGAATAGAAAATTGTAGCAGAAGCCAGCATGAAATACACTGCTAATCACAATATACACATAGTATTGTATATTGTGTAGAACATAAAGAAGCGTCTTGTTATACAAAATGCATTCAATTGTTGCATTCATAAATATTTTTAGGAATAAAACTTAATATTTCATTCTGAACCTTTAGTTATTTATTAATTATCAAGCAATTTTGTGAGCAAAAACCACACACCTGTGTTACTCCCATACTTGTGCCAACTGCAAGAATCGTGCCTTGTTGAATCCAGCTAAGAGAACATGCATAATCACTGCCCTCTAGAGTCAGTAGTTGCTGTATGCTTCCAGTTCCTGCTTGCCACAAATATACAGTATTGTTCAGTGCCACAGCCAGAACATTGTTAGCACTCCAATCAATCAGATTCAGATCTGAAACAAATTAAAGGAAAATTATAGCATTAAACTTAGATTACGACATGTTCTATAGTAGGCACAGTCAGATACCCCAAAAATAACCATGACATTTTTCTCCCATTATAGTGCAGTCTGGTTATATCCCATCTGTTAGGTTGCATAGTGCTGCCAACTGTTCATAACATATAACCATGGTAAAGCTACAGCCATAGCTGGTGTTATTGCATCTGTTATGTTGTTACAGAAGCCTTGTTTATGAATGCATTGAAGAGAGACCAACCAATATATTTTAAAACATGACTCTGTTTAGACACTACATTAATCTGTGGACGTACTGCTCGTGTTTGCATGATTTTGTCTTGAATTCTTTTAGAGCAGTATATGCAGTTATAGTTACTGTTGTTATTTTTGTGTTTGCTTTCTTTAAATATATATTATGATACAAAAGGCATAAATAAATAATAATTACCATCTGAAGGTTATTTAATCCTGGGATATAAAGTACTTACAATAGTAAGTCACCATTGGGGTGATTTGTCTCTGATGTGAGACTGGCTTTGTGATTTACCAGGAGAAATACAAACTGGTTTGAGAATGTAATGCCATTCTGGCAGTTTGTCACAATAGCTCAGTGGTAGAGCAGCCACCCGGTAAGCGGAAGGTCTGTTGTTCAAATCCCAGTTGTGGCACTGAATTTTTAAGTTCCAGTTCTACCTCTCAAACATTGCCCACACACGGCTTGTGTGTTTAAAAACACCAACAGTAAGTTTGTTGGCATAAATAAATAATAGTCATTTAAATGTAATTATTTTGTAGTTAATTGTATATGATATAATCCACACTGTGTATCTATGAGTGGATGGATTAATGAATAAACAAAGACAAGTTCAATAGCTATCTTCAAAAGAATTCAAATTATATATTTTGTCGTGCCAATATAACATACATATAATCTTGTCAAAACAATTATTTCTATCAAAATTCACAATCGCCATGTAATAGGTTATTTAGAACAGGATGAATTCCATGCATCATCGAAGAAACCAAACTTGTACATGTACACAGTCTTAATCCAATCTAATCATCGATTTTGCCGGTATTTCATATCATCATCTTGCTCACTATCATACCTGGTGTTTGGCTGATCACCCGCTTCCAGGTCTTCACTCTGTCAGGTCCATAGGTTCCTGTGCTCCCCGACAGGCATCTGACCCTAGGCACTGGCTTATAAGTCCTACATAAGGGGAGGGTAATCAGGTAAAGAAGTGATATCTCGCAGATGTTAATTAGAAGAAAAATGTATAGTAACTATTGATCCCTTTAGGCATAGCAGTGAGATTTACAAATGTGAATTTCCCAGTACTGTTTAACTGCAACCTGATTAAGAATAACCAATACTGTACCATATTTGATATGTGAGCTTCTTACTCAAAAATGACACAGTCAACAACGATAAGTCAAAAAAATGATTAACTTACAATAATCATCTTTTATTTCTGGAGCATCCAGGATCCTGTCAGGAGCTTGTGGAATATAACGGGTTGTTCCTTTAGTAGAACTCGGTGTCTTGGTGGTGGAATACACTACCCTCAATGGATTTAGGTAATCCTGAAAATGAGCACATTTTAATATAATCATTTGTACATTGTATTTTTAGTTTACTCCGAGGAGATTGCATGATTATGTCTGAGGCACTCAGACACAATTAACAGTAAAAAACAACAAATTTAACATAAGCAATAAAATTATATATTAGCACAAGTTATATTATCACACATTTCTCAATTTTGTATCATTCCTGTGAAACAAAAAGAAATTTAATTTATGGAAAACCTTAAGTTGGAGCACTTACATCACCTACATTTTTTGTTTTGACCAGTTTCAAGAGCTACTTGGTCCCATTGTTAGAAATAACCAAACTGGGTCAGGTGGCACACTGTGTTTGGTGGTTACCTGTGGTAACATCTAGCTGTGGTGTGATGAACTTCCATAGTGAATTTGGTGGTGGCAACTCAAAATTCATTAAGTGGAGTTTGTGTTTTATGATTAAAATCTTTTCCCAAATATCCAGATTTGTTGTGTGAAGGAGTGTACAGAGGGTTGTTTCCTATCTCTGATAACAAGTTTGACTTTGTTCCTACCTTACAGAAGTCATGTCTCTGCCACCGACTAAGCTGTATTTGTTGTCCCTTCACTCAAGCAATCACTTTGCACCTCAGTTTTTACTGGAGAAGGCTCTTATGTAGCGCAGCCATGTCCAGAAGTTTTCACTTCTCTTTATAGGCTTTTCAAAGGTCATCAATTGTTTGAGGCTGCCTACTTCTCAATGCCCTTTTCAAGAGTCCAAAGGCAAAAACTCCATCAGAGGCATCAGGAGAGTTTACTGGGCTGTTGCTGAACAGAATAGCATGCATTCGTTTCCTGCTCCATTCTTTGTAAGAATGTGCAAGTTGTAACAGAAGTGTGACTGGATGCCTTATCTTGGTGCACCCAGACTTTGTTTTGGTCTCTCCCATAGAGTGCCAGGACTTCAGTGTGGTAAATTTGGGCAGCAACTTCATCCTGATACTTTAAATTGATTTTGGCCTTTCTAGCAACTATACAAATTATCAGTTTCCCATTGTAGCAGTAGCCAGCAATGACCATAAATCCCTTTGAGAAATATTATTTATTTATGCCAACAAACTTACTGTTGGTGTTTTTAAACACACAAGCCGTGTGTGGGCAAAGTTTGAGAGGTAGAACTGCAACTTAAAAATTCAATGCCTCAACTGGGATTTGAACCACAGACCTTCCGCTTACCGGGTGGCTGTTCTAACCACTGAGCTATTGTGACAAACTGCCAGAATGGCATTAAATTCTCAAACCAGGAGAAATACGAACTGGTTTGAGAATTTAATGCCATTCTGGCAGTTTGTCACAATAGCTCAGTGGTTAGAGCAGCCACCCGGTAAGCAGAAAGTCTGTGGTTCAAATCCCAGTTGAGGCACTGAATTTTTAAGTTCCAGTTCTAACCCTTTGAGAAACTTTCTCTGCTTTCTGTATACTACTTTCTAACATTTTTTGGACTCTTTGGTCAGCAGTAAAGGGTTGTTGGGGTTTGTTGCAGTCACTAAGATACACATATACCTCATCTAATGTGGCCACAAATTTCCATTTTTCTCCTGCCAGGTACTACTCATAGAGCTTCCTGCTGTTGGTGCAACATTCTGAGAGATGATATGGCAACAATTTATAAAAGCTACCTTTGTGATGTTCCTCCATATTTAAATCTTTGTTTATGATGGTGTTAACAGTTTTGAGGGATATTCCCAATTTGTTTGCATAGTCCATTGCATGGCTGATTAGTGTCAGGGATGAGGGCCTTGATCTTTATCGCCTCTGGAGAGAGTCTAGTAGCAGGTTCATTTTGCTATTGATCCCATGAGACCCCTTCTTTTTTTATTCAATACTGAGATAATGCTGTACCTTGACATAACAAAATTTTGCTTTTTGCATGCTTCAATAGCAGAATAGCTATAGTGTGCATTAGAAAGGACAGTAATGCAGCCTTCTCCATATCGTTCAATTTGCTTAGGCAAGCATCCTAATATTATGAAGGCAGCACAGTAATTCGTTTGTTTCTCTCACAAAGCTTGACCCTGCTCGGCATGCACAAAGGCAGCATCACATTCACAATTCATTATCACAGATCAGAAACACCCCTCTGGAGGAGTGTTGTGTTTGATATGATGTGATTAGTTACTCAAAACTGGTGTGAGACTGCAGATTTATCCATCTATTCGTATTTGATGCATCTCATTTGTCTTTTCAATCTAGTGTCTAAAACCAGATAATGCCATCAGGAGTCAGGCTTGTCATTTGTTTTATTAGAGCAAGTACCTCTATTTCAAGAATGGTTTCCAAAAAGGCAAAAATTAAATGCAAGTGATGTAAATGTTCCAACTTCCAACTCAATTTTCCATAAATTTAAATACAGATTACTGTTACTAGCTTATTAAAATAATTACACAAAGAAATTCCCCCCTCCCAAAACTACCTTTTATATAATTTTCTCAAACATTGTTCTAACAATCATCATCTCCAGTTTGTTCTTTGAAGGATAGAGTTACCTTTTACCCATCTCTGATACAAAACTTCATTTAACCTTTTGCAGTTGAAATCCATGCATAATCACAAGTGTCCATAGGTGAGATAAACTTAAGTTACCAACTGAGTTTATGGCTATGCTTTGCACAATAATCAGATGTCAGCAGTGTGCAAGGACCCAATCATAGCTGCTAAAATATAACGGCAGAGCAAAAAAACCTCTGAATCAATAGTGTATGTAGAAATGCATATGTAGAAATATAATACACTTCTAAACAAGGTCAAGCTGACATAGTTTTGCTCTTCAGTATTGTATTAACAATGATGTGATGTGGTTCAGTTATTACAAGTGATTTATTATTTTGTCTTGTACTTAGTCACAAAGTGTATTATGGATCAGCATATGTTTTCTACTGCACAACATGTAATTATGATTCATTTGTTGTTAACTCAGTCAGCTGCCAAGTGAAAGTATGATTTGCAGAAAGATTTCCAAGTGTAGAAGTTCCAGGCCATACAACACTCCATGAACATTACAATAAATTTCAGACCACAGGAATTGTCCAGACTAAGAAATCTAAGACGGCTTACGGTTCCTACCAAAGAAACATTAGACGACATCGGTCATCATTTGGAGAAGTCTCCCCGACCCAAAAATCGCCTAGACATCTTTCATAACTGGTAGGCATTTCTTATGTGTAAACACAAAATAATTGTTATTGGAGCTCTGAGAAACCTAATATTGTTCATGGAGTACCCCTTCATAATGAAAAATTGGTGTCTGGTGCGCCATTAGTGGCAAAAGAGTTGTAGGACCCTTTATTTTTTCCAGGTTTACAGTCGACATCCGTACATACATGAATACAATTTTACCCCCCTCCCCCTTTGTTTTTAGAGAATTTACAGATAGGGAGTGTGAGTTTGCCTGTTTTCAAGACTGTAACAGTTCATGGGCCAATCTTTTGATAAATGTGATTTCTATCTCTGGGGTAACTTAAAACAAAGTGTACAAAACAAACCCGCAATTTGGAAGAATTCAAACAAAATATCTGCCAGGAAATTGCCAGCATTTCTCAACATGAACTACAGCTAGTAATGGATAGTTTTATAAGGATGTGCCAAAAATGTATGGACAATGGTGGCCAGCAGTTCTAAAAATGTTGTATGGTTCCATCTGCACCTTTCTGAGTTAGCAGCAGACAGCAACGAGCGTCAAGGAAGCAGACAGACACAACATTGCGCAGCTGGTCTGGAGGTTTTTTGCTCTCCCATTATTTAAGGAATATTCCCAGCCAAAAGTTTGTGGCCGACATGTGCACATGTGAACATTTGTCTGTTTAGAGCTTTTTGCACAGTATGGAAAGATGGCATCAAAATGAACATTGACAGATTATGAAATCTCAACGTTCAATGAATTCAAAGATGATTCTTGTTACTTCCAGATATTTGACTCTGAAGAAGAAAGCAATATCATAATCATTTCACAGTAAGCTGGGTACATCAATGGCTCAAGTGACCTGAAAGTTAACAGTGATGACTGCTCGGAACACATGTTACATGCTGTTACCAAATGCAGTACCTTAATTAACAAGCCTATTTCCATTCAGATGAGTTTACCAGCTTTACTAGGCAAAGAAATCCTATTTACAGTAAGCCTGTGAATGCGTAATAGCAAGTTTATGTCTAAATAGCACATGTATTGTTTTTGTACCCAACGTCTTAGTGAATTCTTTCCTAAATTAGTAAAAAGGTATAACATACATTTACACACCATTGTTATGTGCTCAAGAGTAAATAGCATAAATATTTTCAATTTTACAGCAAGTTATAAATTTTGTTAAATCTAGCCCAAATTAATTCCACATGGAAAGGATTAAGTTTCCTACTTAAATGATAACTTACATCTGGTGCTCCAGGAGCTTTGTTTCTATAAGCTAGAATCCTCATGTTGTTCACATCCCCTCCTTGCAGGTTCTCGGCCATAATGCGTTCTCTCTCTTTTTGTGATGGACTTAACAGTTCCTCTGGCGGTTGCTCCTGACTAAGCTACATAAAACATAAAAAAACATCTTAACATACATATATTAACAGTATGTCTACCATCAGTAATATGAATATTCCATACCAAAGAGAATGACAACTTTTGTCTTACCGGTCGCTATAAGTAAATTCTGTTTCTTTAATCAACTGAATGCAATTTCTGGTATTTTCACTTTGGTCACAAATGGCTTTCTCATCTTATGACACTGCATTCTAATTATTTTCTTAAACTATAAGGGCCAGTTTCACCAACTCAAACTTAAACTTTAACTCAAAGTTAAGATGATGCAATACCAAAGTTAAGAACATTTCTGTTCCATCTAACAGTGTTAGCTTTAACTCTGTGTTATAACTTGTGTTAAATTAACTTCCCGATGCCCCGAGTTAAGTGTTTAACACTACACTAAGTTCAGTCTTAGATTTATCCGCGTCAAAACAAACCCTCGTGACCAGTGTACCGTGGTACTACAAGGTAGCAATACGTGCAGGGAAGTAGTCCCATCCTAGTAATCTGAGTTTTAGAATGAATTTATCGTTAAATGATGTAATATTCTACACAAATACCTGAGAGGTTAATTAACGTTGATGTATACTGATAAACAGAACTACAAGTCCCAACATGCAACTCGTATAATAACCTGGTATCCGAGTATTGTTTACAGCAGCAGTTTCTATTTAGAATCGTGGCGGACGGCCGCGGTGAATTTGCTCTTGCGTCTTCGCCAACTTATGCAAAGCATAACGCGGGAAAACCATTGACTAGTGGTGAAAAAACAAGTGTTGAACGTATATTATAAGTTGTGTGAGAAATATCCAACTGTTCCCATCAAAGAAGTAGTGAAATTAACTTCTGAGTTCACCGGTGTTTCATGCTCGTAAAGAAAAAGCTGAAACGGGAAAAGTGGTTACACCCAGGAAAGAACGAAAGCGTGTGAATTACGCCATGCAAGAATGTGACGATTTTATTAAAAACGCAATTCGTGTCACAGTGCACAAGTTCTTTTTAAAAAAGAAGCCGCCAACAATTGACGATTGGATCAGGTTAATGCTGATCCAGGCTTGCCTAATTTCAGAATAACCACCTTTTATAAAATGTTGAGTGAAATAGGGTTCAGATTTGTCAAAAGAGGCCGAAAAGTACTATCTTATCGTCTCTAGTTACATGTTAGTCACTCTTTAAATTGACGGAAGAAGGAATCGTATCCTTTGTGTTACGTATCGCATGCACTTACCACATGGTTGTGACAGTATTTCTGGCGCGAATGGCGGAAGGATACATTATAACTGTGCACTGGCCACCTGGGTTCAGTTTCGCGCGGATCAACCTTAGAATGAATAGATACTAGTTGAAAGTTCAAAATTGGCTGTCGCAAAAAAGCAGTAAACTGCACACACTTGCGAACTCTTATCTCCAGAAGTCTATCATAACTGCAAGGGTTACTTTTCAATTAATGTTCAAATAATAATAGACTAAGTTTTTACTTTCTCTACTGGCAAGTAGAGGAAATATTGTATTCCACCCAAAAATTCGATGTCGAGGTTACAGCAGAAATATATGTTGAGACTACCTGAATCCCCCCCCAAAAAAGAGCATTTTTATAAAAAGGTCCAAGTGTCTGTGGACAGCATAACTAAAAAATGAAAAGTAGATTAAACACCAAAGTTGGTATTTAAGTTTAATATCTTTCAAGGATGTGACACAAAGATTTTGAAGAAAATAGCCCCACCCTAAACTACCCTTTACATGGAAAATTTTTCGATGATTTTGATTTTCTTGAAAATAGCTCTAACGATTTTGATTAAAATGTCATATGTTTGAGATATTTTTATGACAAATGAAATGTATATTTTGAATTTTCTGGCTATAGCCTATGTAGTCCTGTTTACTCTGGATGACCTTTGAATAACTCGTAAACTGTAAGAGATAGACAAAATCTTACTGTACAAAAAATGTAGGTCTCGCTAAAACAAACAATTTATACCTGAATAAAATTTTTTGTAGAGTGAAGCATTTAGGAGATATTCCTTGTTGTTTGTGTTAGTTTCAGAAAACTGAATATTTTAAAGCTTTGAGATCCTGTTCTCTTTGCATACTTAACATATAAAAAAATGAACAATGTTCCATTTCACAAAAGTTTTAAGTTTTCCGAAACTGACACAAAACTAGGAATATCTCCTAAATGCTTCGCTCTCCAAAAAATTTTATTCAGGCATAAATTGTTTGTTTTAGCGAGATCTACATTTTTGCATACTAAGATTTTGTCTGTCTCTTAAGGTTTATGAGTTATTCAAAAGTCATCCAGAGTAAACAGGACTACATAGACTATAGCCAGAAAATTCAAAATATACATTTCATTTGTCATACAAATGTCGTAAACATATGGTATTTTAATCAGTCGTTAGAACCATTTTCAAGAAAATCAAAATTTTCAAAAAATTTTCCATGTAAAGGGTAGTTTAGGGTGGGTCCATTTTCTTCAAAATCTTTGTGTCGCATCCTTGAAAGATATTAAACTTAAATACCAACTTTGGTTTTTTACCCACTTTTCGTTTTTGTGTTATGCTGTCCACGGACTGACACACACAGACTGACACTGGATTCAGGGGGTCTCAAAACATATATTTCCAGTGAAATCTTGACATTGAATTTTTGGGTGGAATACAATACTTCCTCTACTTACCAGTAGAGAAAGTAAAAATGAAGTAAAAAACAAAGAGTAATGAAACAGCAATGGGGAATAGAAAGACTACTGAAAACTCCAGTATAACAATTTTCATATAGGAAAGGAAGTGTTTGGCAACATTGAATGACTTATTAGACTTATTAACAGAAGACATTAAAACATTCATAGTATCATTAAGCTGGATTTCAAATGCAATTTGACCTGGAATACTTCTGCTATAAAATGACAAAATTAATCTTTAACTTACCTTGTAATGCCCCAATTCGAAGTTTGTGCTGCTTCTCACAGGTATAAACCGATCTCCACCGCTAGGTGTTTTTGAACCTGGAGTAGTAGCTAAATTAAAATACAAATAACAAAAGAGACCATAAATGTAATCTTTTTTATAAAGTTTAACATCCTTTAACCTGGTAGGTCATACTCATACTGTTTTTATTTCAAATAGTATTTTATATTTAGCATAACTATAAATACCTGGTGATGTTTTTGGTGTTTTTGAAGGTGTCTTTTTGTTTGTTACACTAGTGTTAGTTGATGTATCACCACTATATTTGCTTGGGGTCTTCGGCTTTGGTTTTGAGGAGTTCAGAGTTGTGTTAATGCTGAAAATAAAATCCAACAATTAATTTCTACTAAATAAATTACAATTACAAAATCTTTAAGTGCAATAATCCTTAATTCTAATAAATTAACATTTAAATTTATAAATTTAAGAAATACAAAAGAAAGAAAATTTTGCTCTATATACTTTGTTCTATGGAATACTGTCAATGCTTTCTCAAGTTTATTAGTGACATATTAAAAATTTATTAGAAGAACAAGCAAAAGTGGTATTTACAAACTGTTCATAATAAAGGGTTTTATTCTGCAATAAAAATGTATACAAGAAGAGTTCGAATAGCACCAAAATATTTTAAGGAGTGACTCAGGGGTATAGTTGAGTATTTTCTTTTAGTGAAAGTATGTCAAACATCTTGCTGTTGAGCTGGAGAGCATTAAAATTTTTTAAACACTGCATCGGGACAGACAAAATTCCATCGAACAGATCACTATCATTTTTACTACAAGGCATTAGTAGCTTTAATTTTGAAAACAATACAAAATTCTCTTTTAAACATCTTGATATAATTATTGGCACTAAATCCATGAGCTCTAAAGTAAGTCAAACCTTATAACTGATTTACAATGCACGTTAATTGTCAATAACATATGCAAATGCTACCACTGTTCAAATTTTCTCCACCATTAAAAGGCTTCAAGCATAGTTAAAATAAGAACAAAACTAGAATTAAACAAGTGCATAAGTGTTCATAAGAGATGTTCAAAATGACAACATTGGACTTCGGAGCATACTTGACAGCATCACAAAAATGATGGCTAGTTCTTTCAAAAATACCTGGTACATCACGAATAGCATCAAATGCTGCTTGTCATGAGGTCCTCTTCACTATTAACACATCTTGTACACAAAAGTTTGAACATGTCCCCAAAGGAAAAGAATAAAAAGGGGGTAGATCTGGTGAACGTATTGATCATAATATTGGTGTACATCTACTAATTTGACAATCAGGATACATTGCACTTAGGAAATCCCTTACATCACCAATATAACGCCTTGGAACCATATTAACTGGTGTATTCCTAAAGGAATATCTTCCAGAAGTAGTTTGAAAAAACTGCAGGAAAATGTGGGCCATCAAACGCTGAGTTGGTAAATAAGGTCCTATGAGTGTGCCATTCACAATGCCAGTCCAGATGTTCACTGCAAACTGGTATTGATAATTTGTAACTAATAGCTCTAGAATTTGCCTGTGCTCAGCGCTCTCATATAAAAACCTTCTCGCATGTCCACAATATGGTCGTAGGAAATCTTGGTTAATTATATTGGCCTTCAGTTACCAAGGACCATTTAGCCATCCAGATGATTGATTCCATTTTTACCAAGTTCACATTGACTCACACACTCATTTAGTACTTCCTCACTCGTACTTTCAGGCACATACACACACTCATGCACACAACCATAAACACCCATGCCCAAGGCGGGACTTGAACCTGCAACCCTCTGCACGGCAGAGCACCAAAGACACATGTTCTAACAACCACTGCTATGGGGTGGACACACTGTAGTCAGGGTGGAAGGTCAGCTGGCTCCAGTGCTTGAACTCGAATAAGATATGTAACTGTTGTTCGCGCAGGCTTCTAGTAACCAAAGGACTTGTATGCATTGCATATTTTATAATGGACTGTCAAACTGACAGCCCTTCCAGTAAATGGAGCAGTTTAGTATATGCTGATAATTATGAAAACCGGAACCACAAAGTCACAAAGCACTGTATAATATGCAACAGAATCCCTTACCATTTAAGGAACAAAATGCAAATTTTAGGTTAATGATGATATTAACAATGTTAAAAATGGAATAAGCAATATTAAAAAATGTGTAGAGAACAAAACACACGCTACATTACAATACCAAAGTGACAACAAGGATGTACATGACAGAATTTCATCTAACCCGACACACCGTTTCAAAAACTTGAATGCTTGATTACAGGATGTTTGGAGACAAACATTAACTGTAAGAAAATATTCAAATATAACCCCTGAATCACACCTTAAAATTATTTGATGTTATTCTGATTCACCCTATACAGCCTTCCATGTTACCTAAAACTATTAGGCAATCCTAATAAATGTAAAATCTTTAAGAAAGTCATTCTTATATACCTCCTCCCCATATATATATTATCTCAACAGGTAAATATTCACTACATAGGGCAGATTGTATGTGATGGAGATTTACAATATTGTAATGCATGAAGTACACTGGTGGCTTACAAATTTTCATTTTTTTACATAATGCAAAATAAAGGGAAAATAGAATATTATTGGTGTGGGTTTATTACTAATAAAGATCAAGTTCCAAATTGTATGATGCCTAATGTTTTTTATAAGGCAAAGATCCTCCTACTGTATACCAAATTACCCAAAAAATAATCCCACAGCTCATGACAAAATGGAAATAAGCAAAGTACAGTACGTTTACCACAAAACCTGGCCGGCAGGTGCACAGCCTGCGTGACATCCACTATATTTCCCTTGCACACATGCTAATCGTCATATGTGCATCAATCTTACTTCTGATTCAGTAGGTGTTCTGTACTGTTCTAGTCTATTTCACACATAAATAACATTAGGAGAGTTTAGTTTTGCTTGAGTTTTCAAAATGAATCAATTGCAGTATACAGAGCAACAAAGAGTTTATATACAATACGCCTGTGCTTACATCATGTTGTAGGGAAGTCTTAAGGCAATATAAAACTAAATTTCCTGGCATACATATTCCACACCGCTCATTTGCTTGTAAATAAATTCAGGCAGACAGGATCAAATGGTGATAGGAAAAGAAAAGTAAAAGACATGCTCACGGAACACAAATTAGACAAAATTGGAGAAAGGTTAGAAGTCACCCCGAAAATCTCTTAGGCGTCTTTCACAATGCAAAATTAAAACAAAATATCAGGGAATAAATTAACACTATAACGGAAGCAGAACTAATGCATGTGAATGAAAATTTCCTAGAAGATGCTGTAAGTGTATTGACGCAAATGGATGGTATTTCCAAAATCTCCAGCAATAAGGCATGTTTTGTGTTTATTCTGATAATTGTTAATTTGATTTGAGACCTGATTTGACATCCATGCATGAGTGACCAGGAGACAGGCCGGGCATCTGCTGGCCAAGTTTTGTAGTAAACGTTCTGTATAATGTTCTCAGAGTATTTTGATGAAGCAAGACATACATGGATTTCAAGGCAACTGAGCTGAGTTTAGGAAATAAGAGGAGTATGTGCTTGTTCCAGTTCATTTGTGCATCTATTTCTAACCCTAGAAACTTCGTACAACCTAATTTATTTATGATAACGTAGCAATGGGTAATATTCAGCTCTGGAATAATTTTATTCTTGCTTCTAAATTGAATAGATGATGTTTTATCATAATTTAGAATTAATGTTGGCTTTGAAGCGAAGTTCAACTCCATAAATGCAGTTGTTATGTTTACGAGTGAGTTCTGATGACTTCTCAGATGTAGGTACACTGGTGTCATCTGCAAAAAATAAGAGTTTTGGAGTATTCATTGAGATTAAAAGGTAAATCATTTATGAAACAAGAAAGAGGCATGGATGCAAGAAAGAGTTTCAGAGGAACTCTCTGACCGTACCTGGATCTGATTCTTTATTGTTGACAATAGTTTTTAGGGTTAGGGTTTAAGGGCCCGTCGACAGCTAGGTCATTAGAGGACAATAGTTTTTTTATGTGATTGACTAGTATAAACAAAAGAAAATAGTAGGAATAGAGTAAGAACTTGATTATCTCCAGAAACTAGGAAAGAATGGTTATGTATAATAGCAGCCTAGTTCCTCCAGCTATCCTGTATATTCTGGTTCAGCATGACCGGCTGAGAACCAGTTTCTTTTATATTTTATTATTTTAATTATGTCTTCATGCATCACTGCTTTAAGGAAAATAATTTAATTTCTGATTAATTTAGCATGAAGGGATATTATTAGTGGTGGTGCTGTGGCCAAGTGGTTAGAGCATTCGCCTTCCGCCTAGACAGCCTGGGTTCGATCCCAGGGACCCACATGTGGTATTTGCGGTGGATGAAGCGGCTTCTGGGTAGGTTTTCTCCAGTTTCCCCCACCACTCATTCCACTAATTGCTCCATCACCTTTCCATTCGATTTTGCCTCTTCCTCACTATCATAACTGGTGCTTGGCTGACCACCCGCTTCCAGGTCTTCACTCTGTCCAGTCCACAGATTCCTCTGATCCCTGACAGGCGTCGCACCCTAAGTATTATCTTGCAAGTCCTAGGGGGTGTAACTCCTACATAAGGGGAGGGTAATCAGGTAAAGGATATTAGTGCCAGTTTGTGACAATATTACTCTCCATAACAGCATTGAAGTGATTGATGTTAGCAACATCAGCTTGAATTTTTACAACTATACTCGACGCCAATTAAGAAGGGAATTGACAGATGTTAACCACATGACGGAAAGGTATAAATGAACTGGAGGGGATGGATGCATCACAGCAGTTGTCATAGCAACAAAAAGGACCAATTAGAGCAATGGTAGAAGCAAGGACCCTGTTGCCAGTACATAACACCATGATTAGTATGTGGCTGATGGGGAACCAGCAGTAACAAACTGCTTGTGTTATGTCCCACTATCGCTGCATATAAACAAATAATGCCTTCTATAACGCCAGCTTGCAATGCTTGCATCAGTTAAGACTGCCTGTGTGCTGAGAAGTTTGCTTACATCCTTCTATATACATGGTTATTTGCTTTGTGTTTATGTATGTCTGAGTCCATGTATCTGTGAATGTGTTGCAAGTTTTTGCAATTGTGCTAACACTTTTAATGAGTAGGTATTTAACAATATTGAAACACAGTGACAAAGATAGTGCTGCTAAACGAAAAATTGAGCATACTCATGAACCACATAAAACTGTATCCCAATAAAAGAACAAATGCAGGAAATAATATGCTCTGTAAGAGAATATTCCGAAAGGGCCTCTTATTCCAGTCTCTAAAGTACCTGATATAACCTCACGTAGTGTAGGAATCTGTGAGAATAAGAACGATTCGGATATCAGCAGCATTTTCCCATTACAATAAGCAACATTTCGCAAGTATGTCTCTCTTGTTAACACAAATCTTTATACTCATATATACTTCCATGTTCCATCCTTGAATGTAGGTTCAGTATTTTACTATTGTCTTCACATATGAATGTAAATAATATGCACTAGACATTCCAGGCACAATCCAATCTTCCTCAGACACAATCATGCTGCACTCTCCATGTGGTCATGAAAAGCGGCAGCGTCACTTGCCTCTCACTGCAAACTGTCAATCCCTTTCTTAATTGGCATATTATTTACTGTTAGAGCTGCCCGGCCTTTAGTCAACATACCAACATAACATCAAAATATTGAGGTGCAAGAGAGCAAATGAATTCATTCCCAACTGCTGAACATTAGATACCAACAAACTGCCATTTACTGTTAAGTATATATTATTTCGATTGATTGGTCTAGAGCTGTGAGTTTCAGTTTTTATTATATTCCACACTGTTTTATTCTTCTTTGAAGAGTTAAGAACCGATGCATCAAAGTAATGATTTTCTTTGTAGTAACAGAATAATAGAAAGAGCTAGGCTGTTATTATACAGGATAACCAGAAGGAATACCCAAATATCCCAAGCAACTCCCAAGGTTTGTAGTAAGCATTATTCACATTCTAGTTCTTTCAGTTTTAAGATAAGATCCAAACTCCAAAGCTGACCCAAATGTTTTAACAGTCAACTGAGAAATGGGTTCCGAGAAATGCATTTTAGGAAGTTTAAAATCTAGAATGGCTTTTAACCCGTTACACTACAGTGAAATAATCCTTACAGGTTAGAGTAAGAAGTGCCTTCTTTGGGTAATATATGACGAAACTCAATTTACAGCAGTCATAAAAATTATCACACAAAAGATCAAACTATTTCTACGGAAGTAGGTCCATTATATGCGCGTAACTTTCAGTATGAACTTAGCTTAATGTTTTCTTTGTGTACCTGGAATTTGAGGCCTCCATACACTTCTTTTGCCATCGTGGTAAAGGTCCTTTGGTAAGTGGTTCGTCCATCCTAATGGAATTTTTCAACTCATTGGCGAAGGCAAACTGCGCCATTGAAAATATTTACAAATAGATCTCAGGCTCTGAAACGCAAAAATGGTTAGTAACTTTTAAGGTACATAACTCTGACATGATTATCAGGTTAAATAGGCAATGAGCAGGATTACTGGATTATTTAACACAAAAAAAGCCTACCTTTATTACAAAAATAAAACCTTGTAGTTAAAAAATTATATTTTCAAATAAACTATAAATAAACTTCACATAAAGTATTTCAAAAACAAATAACTCTCGCTTTTCTATACAGCACACTAGGCTTTTGCACACAAAACACCAATCTCAGGCTTTGGTCTCTTTAAATTCAAATGCCAAGAGCAGCCAAAATTAACCGCCGTTTAACAGAGCTGGCAATACTCAAATGAAAACTATTCCGTGGGCGCCAACATTAGAAACTTTTCTGCGAAGCAGAGAGTACATAACGATAGATATTCTGTGAGTACATGGTTAGAACCACAGAACACTCTATTAGGTTAGAACCCTAATAGAGTGTTCTGTGGTTAGAACGGTGTTCTGTGGTTAGAACCACAGTCCATTGTGTAATAATATTACAGTAGTGGCACTCCATGCAAAAATGAACCAATGTGCTACAATATTTATTTCTTCTGTGTGACATAACTTTTAAAATCCCCTTAAAAACCCCATCGCCTGCTATACATATTCGTTCACTCTACTGTCTTTATCAAAGGTTCTTCTTTCTTCGTCTTCTTCTTGTATAGATATCCTCTTCATTTACCCATTTATTCTTCGGATGTTTTAGTTTTAAATCCTGTCAATCCATCCCCAAACGGGTCTTCCTCTTGTCCTTTTCTCATCTAAAGACCTGCCATCAAAAGTTAAATCTATCAAAAATAAAAATGCATCTGCTTTTTTTTGAGGTTTCTGTCTCGTAGTGCCCTCTTAAAGCCAGCTAGAACGCACCACAAAATGCTATATAATCAATTGTTCTCTCTATCTATAGGCCCAAATTATCTGAACAGATAATTTCAATTTGCAGTTCCTTCCAAACATTATAAACAAATTCAGGCTTGTTTGTTACCATCTTAAACTAGCGCATTATCCAACTAAATACCACGACATGGGCCATTTGTCTTTTTTCTTATTTAAAACATGGCTGTTGCAGTTTGACACAGCTATTATAACTACAAGAAGTAGAAATATTGCCATTTTGCCCCCCCCCCCAAAAAAAAAAAACTAGTTTGTCTTATGCAGAGATTTTAAAAATAAGAGACATATTTATTTTTATTTATTTTGAACACTTAAATGTCCTTAAAAATAAAACAAAATTCATAGGCGTAAGTTAAGATATACAACTAATAGGTAATTTAAAGAATGCAACTAAATTATAAAGTAGCTATACAAGATGTTTCTTAAACTACGAAAAAAAAAAAATAATAATAATTATGAAACATGTTTTAGCAGCAGAAAGTGCAAGTATGCAAACGGCACAGAAATGTTGATTTGAATCAAATTTAGATTGAAAAGTTTTGGGACGTTCGGAATGCAGTCATGCTTCCTAAGCCTTCTTTACCTGATTATTTTCCCCTATGTAGGACTTACACCCCCCCTAAGACCAACAAGCAGGTGCCTAGGGCCAGACGCATGTCGGGAGCACAGGAGCCTATAGACCAGGCAGGTGCCAGAGGTCGCGGGTTCAAACCCGGCCCATGCCGATGGTTTTTAAGTGTGCTTAAAAACGACAGCTCCATGTCAGTAGATTTACTGGCATGTAAAAGAACTCCTGCGGGACGAAATTCCAGCACACCGGTGACGCTGATGTGATCCTGGCAATTGACAGCGTCGTTAAACAACAAAATAATTTTTTTTTTAACAGTATGAAGACCTGGAAACGGGTGGTCAGCCAAGCTAGCCGAGCACCAAGTATGACACTGACGAAGTGGATGACATGAAATGCAGGCGAAATCAATGATTGGAAATATAGCAATGGAGCAATTAGTGGAAAGAGTGGTGGGGGAAACCGGAGAAAACCTGCCCTGACGCTTCGTCCATCACAAACACCGCATGCGGGTCCCTGGGAGCGAACCCGGGCAGCTAGGTGACAGGCGAACGCTCTAACCGCTCGGCCACGGTGCCGCCTACTTAGTCATTCCTTCGCTCCTTCCTTTTTTCCTTATTCATCCTTTCAGGACATATACATATTGTTGGATATATCAGGTCACATAAAATACATTGAAAAGTAAGAAAAAATACAATAATGTTATATGCCAAGGCGCAATGAAATATGTTTCCTAACAACGGGAAACCACAAAAGCCAAAGGAAGTGACTACATATTGTATGTTTGCAAAAGTAGTATAGTACTACTCTAAGGATCTGTGCAACATCGGATGGACAGCATTGTGGACAGTAGCAGTAAGTGGAGGGGCAAGGGAATAAGCCAAATTCATGTGTTAGTATAACTGTCATGGTTAATCTTTGGCAGCCAATCAAACTTACCAATTTATACATACACCTAACACAAAGTATGCTATATTGAGAAGTGAGAAATAAGACACTTATCATTACTTTGCAGTGCAAAAGTTAGCCGAAAATTGTCTTTAGTTATATCACATTTGTTATTCATGTACTATCATTCATACTTAAAATTAAACAAATTATTTTTTAATATTGTCCTGCATTGTCGCAGATGACAGAAGCAGAAGTTTGCTTCTGCTAGGAAAACTATCACCTGTTGAAATGCACAAGTATCGTAATGTGGTATTTGCTTCTTTTTAACAAAGACGAATAAAGCAAGTTTATTATAAGCAACACATTTTGTGCATTATCGTTAGCCTTTTCACTGCTGACATATCATTACCTGGGCAAGCCCCTCCACGCTAAGTTATTTTCAGGAAAAATAAACATTTGAAAAATACCTAAAATGCCATGCAAACTATTGTAAATGACATAGAAACTCACCACAGATGATGTAGACTGTCCTAGATAATCCACATTGTCATAATTGTCGTATTTAAATTATATACTGGGAAGCATATGCAACACTCGCAACACAGGGCTGTCCACAAGAGGCCACTAGTATACATTTTTCTGTCTGACATTATGTAACGTCAATGCACTGGTTTATTACTTGCAAAATAAAAATATTGATTATATATTTGCACATTTTTCACTTCACTTCATACTTAGGGATGTCCACGTAAAATGCATGTGAAAAATAATGTTTGAAAGAAAAAGCATTTCACGCAGTACATTTGCACGTTTTATTACACGCTTCTCTGCACCACAACTCAGATATTTATAAGCGTGTGATATTTTTCAAAACAACACATTGTGGTTTTCTTACTGGTGTGTTTGTAGTCCTGCTCACTTTTCCAGTTTCCTTCATGTCAGTTGTATACATTGTAGTCAGCATACACACTTCTCGCCTATCCATCCACCTAAATGCCAGCTGATTATTAGTGTGCTTAGATTCCACTTCTCCTTTTTTCAATTTTGAAGTCATCTTAGGCATTCCCTTCCTATTTTTCCTTACTGTACCACAAGCGTTTGTGCCATTCCTGTGAATTCAATCATAAAGGAGAGGACTGGTATCCAGCCAAACATTGTGCTCTTTGTGCAGATATTTATTTATGAATGTCTGGACTACTGCTCTGGAAACCCCAAATTTACGGCCCGGAATGATGTCTGTAGTTGCTCCTGTGTATACTATAAAATCAACAACCTATCCTGTTTCACAGTCACACATCACAGTTTTATTCCAAACCTGTGTCGTTTGGATGGAATATACTGTAAAAATTACAGGCACCCCTTGAAAAGTACAAGGCTCTTGTCAATGCAAATGTCATGAAAGGGGGTAAACACTTCACTGAATACACTTCGGAGGTGATCTATTACTGATTTAAGTTTATAAAGTCTTTCTCCCTGAACTTGGTTGTCATTATCACTGAACTGCAACACACGCAAAATCAGAAGATATCTATCCCGAGACATGTAGTTCGTAAACTGTGGGGTGGCAAGAAGAGGATGTTTGGACCAGCTTTGCGCAATTGTTAACCTTTTTACCCTGGGCATAAGCAGAGTAATACCAAAAAAGACGTACAATTCTTCTTTTGTCACATTCTTCCACTTCTGTAGATGAGAGCTGGGAGATGGCTCCTCTTTCTGAATGAGAAACTTATAATATTATTAGTTTCCTCAGCAATATTCTCAACAAAATGAGGGGAGAAATAGAGCTGGAAATAATCTAATGTACTGAAGTGCATTGAAAAATGGAGTAAAATTTCCAGAGCACCACTGGAACAATGAAATATTCTTTTGTGCTCACTTTAGCACTTGTGTTGGTATTGCCTGTTGCTCATTTTCATCCTCACTGCTGTCTTCACCATTATCTGTCACTTCAAAGTCGTCACTATCCGCAAACTCCGAAATATTTGGATAAATCTGACGGTAATGACTTGAAAACATTTAACATTTCCATATTGCTAAGGTTACAACATGCACCATGTGAAGAAGTCATTTTCACTAAGTTGGAAAACCCTGAACATGCCACACCGATCATGTGAGCAAGCAGTGGTCAGAAGCGCATGCCACTGTGCCATTGCACACCCTTGAAGTATTTTCCTGCAGAGGGCATTACCGTACAGAGTGACAGCAGAAAGGTAGTTCATATGCTTCCCAACAGATGAGACTACATATCTGTTGTTGAAAACGCTTTTACGAATCAAAGCTTACAAATGCTCGGCATTCAAAGTTCCGTCCGAGATAACTCGCCTGTAGCACAGCTGGCATGCCTTTCTGCGCCCGAGATATCTCGCCTGTAGCAGTGAAAAGGTTAGGAGACAAGGTGGAACTAAAATAGGTACATGGGAAGACCTGCTCCTTATCTGCACATAAATATAGAATTAAAGAAGGTGACAGTTAACCGCATAGGAATTAAATAGGACATTTACATGAAAAGTATTTGTTTTGTGGATGTGAAGTCACAAGGTTTTATTCTGCTATATATGTGTTTTATTTGGTGGTGATATCCACCGATCGGAATAATTGTCTCATTCACCAATTTATTGGTACCATTCATTAGTGACAGATCTATGTCTAAGATCTGTCACTACCCCTCTACCATATGCATCACCTTTTAAGAGTAATATGCAAAAGAAAAAAGTGCATTTTGAGCATCACACCTGCAGATTCATGTTTTTATATATTTTCGTACTAACTTTCCTTGTATACTTACTTTTTTTTATCATTATCTATAGCCTTTTGACTCAGATTTAAATTAAGTCTACCTGGCTTTTTAATTTTCACTTTCTCCCCTAAAGATCTACTTTGAAGGGTTTCTTTAATAGAGCATGTACAGAATTTGCCATGTTGCTCTCCACCATTTTCTACTTATATGCAGTCTTCTTCTTCTTCATCTGGCAAACAGCTCTCACAGCCTAGCTAGTGCCTCCTTAATGATGTTAGCCCATTCTTCTCTGTTTTTGGTCTTTCTCCTACATCCTCTAATTCCCATACTATGTAAGTCCTTCTCCACTCAATCCAGCCATCTTAATCTTGGTCTATCCCTGTCTCTTCTCCCTTCAAAAATCTTTTTAACAGACTTGCCTTCATCCATGTGCACAACATGCCCGGCCCATTCAATCCTTTTAGCTCTAACAAGTGTGACTATGCTAGGTTTTTATATAGTAATTTTAGTTCCGCATTTGAACGTATTCTCCACTCCTCTTTATCCTTGAACGGTCCATACATTTTCCTTTTCCATCTTTCCAACGAGCCATTATGCCTTCTGACATCGCCCAAGTTTCGCATCCATACATCACAACAGGTTTTAATATTGTGTTATAAATCTGTAATCGTAGTTCGTTTAGACAGGTTATCATGTTTCCATAATTTTGGCGAAGGCAAAGAAGCACTTATTACCTGCCGATATTTTCTCTTTGATATCTTTACTACAGTCATCAAAGTAACCAATGAACCTATTTAATATTCAAGATGCTCTCGGGCTTCGAGCCAGGTGTAGTGATGAAAAGACATCAACGTTTCGGGAGTTTACATCTCTCCCATCTTCAGGATGAATGACTAGCAGGAGTGAAGGGACCAGTACTGTCAGCCAGTATGTACCGAGTAGAAAACACCCAGTCTAGTGTGGAGGTGGTTCACCGCTCCGTTGGAATCTGTGTTTTCTGAGTCGGTCGATTTCCAATTTTAAGGCTGGTTTCCAAGATGGACTAAACTGCAATCCAGCGTCCCGGTTCAGTGTACTCTTCTCGGAGGAGATGGCCAGAGCCTCCTTAACCCTCCGTTCCCATAAACCGCTACATTTTGCCACAATGGTCGTTTCTTTGAAGTTGGCTCTGTGGTCTTTTTCAAAGCAGTGCTCCGCCAGCCCTGACTTTTCAGGCTGCATTAATTGTATGGACCGTTCGTGCTCCTTGACTCTGGTGGAAATGGTCCTGCCGGTGGCAAAATGGAAGAGACTCAGGCAAGTAGTTGTTTGAGCTAGACACCTGAGCTAAAGCACTGCCAAGGTTGGTAGTCTTTCATGTCCAATGTAGAATGGCACCTACATGAATGAATGGTTAAAATAACATTACAGAAAACCACTAACCAAGTACAAATTAATGGAAGAAGATCAGAAAACTTTGAAACCAAGAGTGGCTTGAGACAAGGGGATGCGTTGTCAACATTGCTGTTCTATTTGGCCTTGGAAAATATAGAAGTATAGAGATTAACCCAGGAGGAATCATTATGAATAGATCTATACAATACTTAGCCTATGCTGATGACCTGGTATTGATAGCTATAGATCTTTATCAAAATTTAAAGAGGCCAACGAGCAAACAACAAATGGAACAAAAGAATTAGGTTTAGAAGTCAACATGGAGAAAACTGTATATATGAATACATCTAAAGTAAACCCAGGAAGTGACAGTAATGAAGTAGTGATAAATGAGGTACAATACAAAGTTGTTGATAAATTTAAATAGGTTCAATAAAATAAGATTTGTAGCTTTCCTGACGACGAACATATTCAAGATTCCAGTTAAGGAATCTTGAGGTTTCACATTTCTTTGTAGAAATCTAGAAGATTACAATCTCCTTTTTACCATGGCAGTGTTAAAACATGCTCTTTCATCTTTGTGACTATCAGCATCAAAACCAGACAGTATTCACATATAAATGTTACAACAGCTCACTCTTGTTCACTATTCCATTAACCCAAAACAACAACATGCAATTTTCAACAGTCTGGCACACAGATCAATTAACTTTTCTCTCAGCAAGGATGAATGTGACAAAGAATATAAGCAAATCACCAAAATAACACTTATTAGCAATGGTTTCAATGAAAAATTAAAACAGGAAAATATAGAAGTTCAAAGCAAGAAAGAAATTACCAAGATCACTTTGGACAACAAACAGAAAATTAAGAAATTCATATTCCATCCATTTTTACATAAGAAGTTTCAGAAGATTTTCTCCAAGCACAACATAACCCTAGTTGCACTGAATAAGTTCAGCTTGAAGAATTTGTTGAAAAAGCTCCCAAAGACTGGACACCAAAAACCTTAAAACCTGGGAGGAGGATTAACTGCCAGGACTGCAATTGAGTATACATCAGTAAGACCAAACAAAACACAAACAACCTACCAAAGAACACATCTGGAACATTAAATATAAACAGACAGGCAAATTAACCGTTGCAGCACTTTTGGGAAACCCACCATGAAATAGACACAAATTCTGAACTGTTAAAAGAAGTGAACCACCTGCTAGAACTCACCATGTGGGAGATTTTCATTCAAAACCAGTCATAAAATTGTTGTTGTTGTTGTTTTCTAGTGCCTTGCATCTGGCAATGAAGCCATTAGCATTCGTGCTTTCCAATACTTTTGAACTATAGTTTCTTCTGATCTTAATGCTTCACAGGTCTTCAAGTGGTCTTCATTCATTTCTGCTGGATCAGTCATAAAATTGTGAACTTCGAAATCCTGCCCCGTGACATGTATACCAAGTTCATCATGCCATCTACTGGGGACAAGCAGGGAGAACATGCCAATGCCGCCAGTCAATTTACAGCGGATGAGGAAGTGAGAGCTTTCAAAACATGTCCTTTTAATTTATAGTGTAAGTGAAGCAAAAGTGTTCCAAAATTTGACTCAAAATATTCATTGATTCATTAAAAGTTTGAATGCAAACTTACAAAGCTTCAAAAAAGTTAATTTATTGTCGGTATTTCATGTTTACAAACGAATACTAAGCAGATAAGTGAAGGGATTAGGTTGAGAAGGTAGGAGCAACTTCACAGTTTCAAAGAGGATGTAGACCAAGAAAACAAACAACAGATGTGTTTATAATAAAAACAGTAGGTAACAGACAAATATTTAAGTATAAAGAGAAGAAGAGTTTCATGCTTTTGCAGATTACAAAAAAGCTTTACACAATAGAAGCATAAAAAGTTAAGGAGTGAGCAAAAAATTTACAGAGAAAATAAAAGTTATATAAGGAAGTGAAATTCTGCATAGAACAAGGACCAAGACAGAGCCAAGGATGTAAACTAAGTCCAGTATTATTTATTTATAGGTAAAAAAGACAAATAAACATAGTCCAGTAATAGCAAATAGAGAAATACCAGGGTTGCTTTACGTGGATGACTTAATGGTGGGAGTCATAACAGTTATACGGCTATAGAGAAGAGTATGTAAGAGTTTTATTGAAGCTGAGGGATAAGAATAAATATGAATAAATCAAAAGTAATGATTTTTAAAAGAGGAACAAAGCTAAAAAGAGAAGAAAAGTGGTATTTGGGTGGAAAAACTTAGAAGGGATGAAAGAATATGATTACCTGGATGTAAGCTTGAGCAATAATGGAGGGAGAGGTTCATAGTAGAAAGGTAAAGGCAGATTCAGGTCATTTTGCAAGGGAGTGCTGGTACTGCCCCATCAGAATGGAAGGCAGTGGCAATGGTGGGACTGGGAAGAACAAGGAGAGATGCAGTATTAATGGAATGATTGCTAAAATTCTGGCACAGGTGCATAAAAATGGAGGATGAGGAGATAGTAAAGATGTATTATGCCACAAAGGGATATGAAAAATAAAAATAGAGCTATATAAATTTTAAATAGGATGTAATGGACTTAAACCAATTGAATAATAAGTTAGCAGCTTTTATTCGATCAACACATCTTAATTGGAAATACGGGTGGGAGCAAAATTGGAGGAAATAGGGATGAGAGATATATGGAGAAAAGGGGAAGGAAATGAAGATGAGCTAGAGTGGAGGACATAGATAAGCCAGAGAAACGGGATAGTTTAGAAAACAAAAAAGTCACTACATTTTACAGAGAAATTAAAAGGGAGTTGGGTAGGGAGAGATGCAGTAAAGGAGAAAGCAAGGGAATGACATGGATGAGAACAGATATATATGTAATGGATCAGGAGCAAAAAATAAGGGATATGCGAATTATGTGGGGAAAGGAACATATAGAACATTATATGATGGAATGTAAAGAATTAGATAAACAGAGGAAAGAAATATGGGAAAGACAATTGGATAACATAAGCACCAAAAAAAAAAAAAAAAAAAAAAATACTGACAGGAAATAAGGAAAATAAAAGTAGGAGATTTTCTAAAAAAAGCAAGAGAAAAATGTAGTAGAAAAGTTATAAGAAAAAAGTGAGGAGGGAAATTAAGAGGTTAAGTGATAATCCTCTCAAAAAACCAGAAGGCCAAGTGCCAGGTAAACAGAGGTTAAAGAAAAGAAATGGAACAGGCTCTCATTTGAACTTAAATATAAGCAGAAATATGTCAAATATGTAAACATGAATACGAAAAGAAATGTACAATAAATCCATCTTCTTAGCCACCCAATGTAACAGTGCCATAACCAGAAATGTGCGTATCATGGCATTCTTTGAAGTAGAAAATACTTTAGGTGATAAATTATTGTGTTCTCAATTGTACATTAATATTGATTAGCACAATCACACATCTAGTAAGGAACATTAGGATTGAATGTAAATTAAAATACTTCAATATATACAATCTGAAATGCTAATGTATTTTTTATTTATTTTATTTTGCGGTTGTATAATTTATTTGAAAAAAATTATGAAAATGTTCACAAGATATTGCACTTACATGCACAATAAATAATTTGACAAAGAATCAAGTGGTGTAACGTTTTACATGTATTTTGTCTTTCCAGTAACAGAGAAAGATCAACATTAACTATGAAAGTTATGCAAAAATTCTTTAGACAGTTATATAGATTTAGTCAGAACAATAGAAACTGCTTACCAGTAATTATCATACATCTAATTTTAAAATAGAGCACCATATTTAAATTACTATACAATTACTTCAGTCAATAACAGTGTATAAATATTTTTGATGAGCAATATAAAATACCATATTTCATTGCATAATGGTTGCACCTTGATTTATACACAAGCAGTCAAGACTAAAGCATTTCACCTCACAACTATTGCATTAATGTTCCAGGTGTTTACTATCAAGCAACATTGAAAATGACATGTTGCCACAGCAAACTGTTAATTCATGGGAGAGAGTACAGGGTAATTGATTATAGACATCATACATTGTCTCAAGCTTCAACAAGTCCTATACAATTTATGGTTTTTTGGTTCCTATACTAGAATTCTCACACAGTTGTATACAGAATAAAACCTTAACTTGAACTTTACAACTCATAATTTCTTAATGCAGGTTTAAACCACTTCATTTTTAGTATTTTTAAATTTGGTAGGACTTTATTGTTTAACACCACCAAACAAATAACAGAATATTATAATATATTTCTCATTGTTGATGCTATCATTTCTGAGACGATGGCTAGCTCATCAATAAATCTGATTGTTTCAAGTACCTAAATCACAAGAATTAGCAGATGTACCTAAGCAATAAGCACATGGAGTGGCAAGAGATGTGAACCATTTGATTAGCACGCACCAAGTTAATAACCATCTTATTCTTCAATTGTGTATAGCTGTTTGTTTCTATAGTTATTCTAATGGGTGCTTACTTTGTGAAATACTAGTATGGGGATATGCAATACTTATATTAAATTATATAATTATATTATAATATATATTAATAATAATATTATAATTATTAAATTATATGTAAATATAAAGATGTATGTATACTTTCTGATGTGTCCTTTAATTCATGTACTTAAAGGATGAATAAAATGAGTTATGAGTTATACAGCAGGGTATAAGCAGAGTGACTGCATTTGCAGAACATAATGGTAATCAAGCTGCAGAAAGGGGCTTGGCCAAATTATGACTTGTTCAGTAGTCCAATAATATTAACTCCAGCTAAAACATGTGATTCAACAGTATGTAAATGTTTTTGTAAATAATTGACAAATCTTAATTTAATAAATCCAAAGTTACATTTTTCTTTTTTTATTTATTTACTGGCGTAAGTGCTTGCATTGCAGTGTCAGTGTTACTTTTATTTTGATTCCTTCTCCTGTCCTTTCTTTTCAACTACAAATAGCATAATGTGGTCATGCTTCAATATACTCAGACTCACTCTTACTCCCATTACTATACATTAATCGCTGAAGTTAACACAGCCAGTCTCAAATAACTTATTCTAAGCATAATAATTGTACTGCGTATTTTTACTTCATGAAGAAAGCATAAAAAGTTTGACATTATGCAATGAAATATTGTAGATACAATCAGTGCTACAGTGATACATGATTTTGGCACCGAGTCATTAAACTAGAGTGCCATGTCTAGAGTGTGTTTCCAAGAGGCTTGAGAACAGTTTATAAATGCTATGTATTTAGGTATATTTTGCAAAGCAGTGCCAAATAAGGATATGTACAACATTTGTAGATGATATTTTGGCGCCTAAAGTCAGAAAAAGTAAACAAGTGTCTCCGAAAAAGAATAATGAGCAAATTGAACGAGGCAAAACAAGCCAGTTGTTATCTGGATGAAATTTTTACTATCTTAAATGTAATGATTTGCTGTATAAAGTATACACTTTTAGTCATTGCACTACAAGAATTATGATACATAACGATAATATATAAATCCTGCAATTTTGAGAATTTAATTGTATAAGTATGCAAGCATTCTGTAATTGGAATAATGATATGCCTTGTCACAAAAATGAAGGGGTTTTTCTTGGTATTGGCTAAATTAAAATGTTAAAATGTCTTACAAGATACATGCTAACCAGACCAAAGTAAATTGAGGATGTTTCTTTATAGAAACAAATATAAGAAAGATATCAACACTCTTTGAAGATAGTATTACTTTTGTAATCTGTACTATATAAATTCTGTAATTCCTACTGTCGTTTACTCAGGAGAATGTCTTTGTCCTTGAACATGTAATCATGCTGTGAAGTGGGAAGCTTATTGGTACAATGTAAATAGAGTAACACCAGCAGTTCAAAATTATTGTCTAAAAGACAGTTGAACTATAAGTAGTGCCAGTTTTGCTACAATGTTATCGTATGGTTTCTTGAACCTTCATTACGCATGATACATTAGTTATACTATTGCAAGTATGACCATAATTGCTTTGATGCAGTAATGTAACATTAGTGATGCTCTTTTGCATAATATTTATTATCCTAGGAAAGATTAGAATAAGTCACTATTGAAGCAGGATGTAAGACATCAGAGTGAGAGGCACAATCAAAAGTGCATTATCTCAGATTCACTTGTGTCACCACAAGGTTATAGGTAAACTCCTGAGTCAAATACAGCACAGAGCATGGGAGCTGAAGAAATCACCGAAATATCTGCCCAAGGCTGCATTCAAAGGTGCAGCTACGGTAGCATAGCAGGTTTCCTAGATGTGTATAAAGCTTCCTAAGATGATAGATATTTAATAAATAATTAAACCATATGTAGTTACATTTAAAAAGTATTAATTTTCAATTCCAAGCAATCTGATCTTTTTTTTAAAAAAAGAAGAAATAGTGAGTTGACCATTATACACTGGAAAATCACACACAAATAACTACATAGATCATATTAATATATTGACAATATTCACCCCACTAAATAAAACAGAAAACAGCAAAGATCTAATAAATAAGAGGACCAGAAAGTTCACCAGCAAAAAATCAAAAGAAAAATACAGCTTTAAGAGAATTAGTTTCCATCCTTGGACCTCCCCAAATTTCAAAACATTTTTAATGCAATACTCCGACACCATATAGTAAATTCAGCAAGCATTAACCCTCCAGCAAAGATCAGGACATACATACGCCAATCAAATGCAAAGATTGTGACAAGATATAGATAGGCAAGACAAAAATAAACATAGGAGCATGGTTAAAGGAACACCACTGCAACATCAGGTACAAACAGAAAAGTCAGTACTGGCTAATCATTTTCAAAAAGAGAACATGATTGGAAAAGGGGCAAAATCGTTAAAGCAGCATAGACCAGGAGAACTGAACTTGTGGGAGAAGTGTACAAGAAGTTCCAGGAACTGCTAATGAACTTCTGAATATTACACCAGAAAGAGATTACATTAAACAGTTACCCAACCATTTAACAGAGGGCATTACAGAACCAACCAGAGGTCCACAATTCTACTGCAAAGCCAGTTCACATTTGGCAGCAGGGGAATGTGGGGGAAGACCCACAAAACATGTAAGTTAGCAAAAGAGTATATGATATTTGACTCTTCCATGTTAATTGCTTCATTGTGTAAAATATCCACTTTTTCAAGAAACAAGCTGATTTTTGTTTTCTGAACACATACAGTAATATTAAATCAAAGCAATATTTGTGGCTAAATGTTGGCTCCAGCAACAATATGGCTCCACATTAATACTGAATCAAAAGGAAATAATTTCTGACAATGCACTGTATATTTTTAAAGCCAAAGGGATAACCAAAAGATAAATGAAATATATTTTTCAGAATTTATACTTATTGTAATGGGGGTTTAAGTCGGGTGATGTAACTGCCACATTGTAAAACTGGTGCCCGTTAAGAAAACAGTTACATGAATGCCAGAAATGAACGAAGACCACTTGAAGACCTGTGAAGCATTAAGATCAGAAGAAACTTACAGTTCAAAAGTATTGGAAAGCACGAATGCTAATGGCTTCATTGCCAGATGCAAGGCACTAGAAAACAACAACAACAATACTTATTGCTTATTTTTTATGTTTGGTTCTACTTAGATGTAAAATATCAGGGGCTTTAAACAGCATTTAATGGGTTCTATAAAGCTGGCAGTGGAGGGGGGGGGGGGGGGGGCAAAACAGAGATTTTTCTGAAAAAAGATATTGATGAAACCAGATAGTTTTAAGCCAGGATTTCAGCCAAAATGGCCCCTTCTCTTCACCTAATTGGAAATACCTGAAAATATCTGCATTGCCACTTTGTAATGTGGAACAGTAGATGCATGTACAACTTTATAAACTAGAAAAATATTAATAAGTGAAACAAAAGAGTGGAAACTGTTACTGTTTGAACCGAAATGACTTTAATATGGTACAGTGTTAGCCTTGCAGTGTTGGTTTATTTCTTTATGGTACTTAGAATATTAACTTTTATTCGCTTGGTAATTAAATTTTATATTTACACACTTATTGTTAACACAATTCTTTTTCTCAGACTGAAAACCACACAAACACAAAAATATTAAGTTTTATTCGCTTGGTAATTAAATTTTGTATTTACACATTTATTAACACAATTCTTTTTCTCAGACTGAAAACCACACAAACACAAAATTTATTCTCATTTTGCCTCCAGTTTCTTGATCAAGACATAGTAATAACAATGGATAAAATTCAAATCCAGTAAAAGCAAGAATACAGCTCATGACTATCATTAACACATGACAAATTCACTTACAATGAATGAGGCACAATAAATATTGGAAGTGTAATGCATTTTTATTTGCTTGGTTAGGTAGCCTAAGAATCAACATTAAAAAAATTGAACGTTGAATACATTAGTACAGCACAACTCCCTTGAAGTGAATCTAAGAACTTAATAAAGGATAGATAGAAAATGACTATCTGAACTTGTGGCTTGTGGTTTAGTGTAAAATCTCCTTCGAGACATTTTGTTCGAAGCTTGTTGAACATCCTCAGTGGTGTGACCATAGTATTCTGCTAGTCTCGGCGATGACTAATAAAAAGCCTTTTGGTTTCACGGGTTTTACATGCTTGGGATGTGTGGGCAGTTGACGGTTGGTCCAGTCTTTGTTTATTGGTTTGGCTGCTGCGTGGGCTGACATTTACTGTGCCGGAGGATGTTGATGGCATATGATCTTGAATTTGTCTCCAGTCAGGTTTCTTGTATGCTTTGTATAATGCTGGATGCCAAGCTTTATTTAAGCGCTTGGTTTCTTCTTTCCTATTGAAATTATCATTTTGAAAATCTATGGTTTCGTGACTTAAGACAGGATAGCTGTGCCTCAATACTGTATAATGTGTTTCCCTAGTGCTAGTAATGCATGTTCTGCAACTGCGGACTTTTCTCTTTGTCCTAAAAGACAACACCTTTTGCGTTCTGTAATATGTTTACGTGTTTACGTGCATTGAGTGATCCCTACATACACAGAGCCACAAGAGCACAGATTTCTGCAAACATGTGCAGAAGAGAGTGGTTCTTTTAGATCTTTCGCTGAACGTAGCATGTTTTGTATTTGCTGTGAGTTTGTAGGTGGCGTGGATGTTGTGTTTTCTAAGCATGCCCAATGCAATCAGTAACGGTTCAGCCACAGTAAATGCCAGCCCATTGACAACAATCATAGAAAATGGAAGCAGTACCTATTTTAGCCCAGCCCATGCAGCAGTCAAACCAATAGACGAAGACCGAATCAACTGTCAACCTCCCACGCATGCTAAGCATATAAAACCCCTGAAACCAAAAGGCTCTGTATTAGTCATCGCCGAGACTAGCAGTCACACCACTGAGGATGTTCGATGCAGCTTCGAACGAAACATCTGGAAGGAGATTTTACACTAGACCATGGCCCACAAGCCCAGATAATCATTTTCTATTCATTCACACCAGGTGTGAAAACTTATGCAATTCGATTAGTAAAGGATGTTATTAAATGTTGGTAAAAACCATAATGAATGAAGCTTTAAAATATTTGGCACAAGTATTAATAGCAAAGATAGGGCCATGACACCATGGATACCTTGACACTAGTTTCAAAGTGCAGTAGAACTCTGCTAATGCGAACCCTGCAAATCTGAAATTCTGGACAATCCAAACACAAATCCCACAATTTTCTTTCTTTACCTGATTACCCTCCTCTTATATAGTACTTACAAACCAGTACCTAGGGTCAGATGCCTGTCAGGGAGCACAGGAATCTATGGACTGGATAGTGAACACCTGGAAGCAGGTGGTCAGCCAAGCACCAGGTATGATACTGAAGAAGAGGAAAATATGAAATGCAGACAAGATTGGTGATTAGAAAGGTGATAATGGAGCAATTGGTGGAATGAGTGGCAGGGGAAACCAGATAACCCAGAGAAAACCCACCCTGGTGCCACTTTGTCCACCATGAATACCACATGCAGGTCCCTGGAATTGAACCTTGGCTGCCTAAGTGGTAGGTGAATGCTCTAATGCTTTGCCATGGTGCCACCTAAATCCATAATTTAAAAAAAGACAATAAAAAGTTTATTTGTAGTATGGAGAAAGCATCCTGTATTAATTTATGAGCGAAAAGCATGAATTAGTGTGGAATGACCAAAACAAACTGAACTACATTTGTACCACAGAACATTACTTCCACTTACTGGTGTTTTGCTCCTCACTGTAACTTTTCTATCTGACCTTACCTTGGTCATCTCTTGTTCTCTTCCGACCCCGATGCTATTAGGGTTCCTGAGGGCTAGGGAGTCTTTATTTTTCCAACCTCTCCATTTCTCTAATTTCTCTATAAAACCATAACCCCTAACATGCTGACCTGTCATGGCATGTAATGCGTCCTCTGATTGGTAATCAGAGGATATGGTCAGTGAATTTATTTTGATAACTCTCCCGGTCAGGTCGGTGAGACCCGTAAACCAACGACAGGTGTGGTCCTCCAGACATTCTGGGGGTTGTGAGAGGGCGATGTGACCGCCAAAACATAAAAATATGGTGCTCTCTAAAAAGCGGTTACATTTATTGCTAAGTCTCTTCAATATTTATTGAAAAATATTGGAGAGCAGGAGGATTAATGACTTTATTGTCAGAAATCCAGCATTAGCTAACAACAACATTTGTACCACCACTATCGTATGCAATCGGCTATGTCCAGAGGTAAGAAGAATGCATTGTCATTATGTTGAATACATTGTCACTTCCTCATAGAAGCCTACGGGGGCTCGGGCCAAGCCTCCGGTCCTAGGTACAGCCCGGCTCGGCCTCTAGGCCAGTTTAGGGCCTAATTTGAGAAATGTTTGTCAGGTTCAGGCTTAAAAATTAAGAGGTACAAAATAATTTATATTTTTTGTCACTGATGTCAAAATTCTGAGAATAGCATTTCTTTACTAGGAATTGTATAAGATTATTCTGCTGACATGTTTCAAATGATGATGATGATGATGATAATAATAAAGAATGATGTCAGCTGCAAAATAATTTTGTCCAAAACAAAATTACACAATCAGGCTCAGTTGGATGGTACACTATACTCTTCTCGGGCCTGGGCTTGGTTGAAGCCATGCAGACCTCTACTTCCTCACATCGCTACGTACGTTATCTTGTAGCTATTAATCCTATTGCTGAATTTATACACTTTTTTCAGATAATCCAAACATTTTCGAATCTGAACAGACCACACTCACAATTAATTCAGATTAACAGGGTTCTACTGTCTAATACGTTGACATAAATCTGGTACTTTTTTGATTCTTCTAAACTTTTAATTTCCAATTTCTATTCTGAAATTTGTGAATCCAATCTTGAAACAAATCGGAACTTGACATGTGAAATCACTAAACCCTTAAAGGTATATTTTTCTTCAATCTGTTAGTTGCTATGGATAAGCCCACAATCGTATTATTGAATATTTTCATTCATTCAGTGTGCTACCCTAAATACAGTAGTGAAATTCAATAAAATATCACTACTATGATACTTTGATTCTGAAGCAGACAATACAATGACACTACAGAGTAAGATACACAAGGAAACATTTTTATGTGGTTTTAAGTCACACCATTCACCAAATTTAAAGAAAATCTTGTAGCTTGTACACAGAGCAAAGCTCACAGACTCTCCAGTGGTGGGAAAATAATAATTATAGTTTTCTGGGTTACAGAAGAAAAGGATGTGTTATTAGTAATATTTATCAATGGGTATAAAAATTCTCTAAGACCTTTGAACACAAGAAGGAAAACAAAGAATTTGATATTTATAATCATCACATTATTGTTGTTGGCTTGACAAGAAATAAACAAACTGCTGCCAATTCAAAATATAAAAGAAACTACCACTATTATACAACAAGTTGCCACAAACAATAAAACCAAGCAAGAAATAAATTTCAAAAAAGAATTAAAGGAATATCTGATAAGAAAATGTTTATAAGGTATAGATGAATTATCATTATTAGTAGTGTCAACATAAAATGTAACTTGTTTTATCCTTTTAGAATTGTGTTTTGACAATGCTTGAAACATTGCATAATGTCTATGGGCAAAATAAATAAACAAATAAAAAATCACAAGATTTGATAAGAAGTTGGCTATATATATCCACTGAAAGCTAAGAGAAATGCCATAAGAAGACAGTGAAGGAGCTACTGTCATCAGACTTGTTACAAACTGAGCACAAAATTTCAAGCATTGAGCATTGGTATACAAAAATAGTGGTGTCATCCCATCCCTAGTTCATAGCTTACCCTAAAGAGTAACATTCTGAAGCTAGAGGAAGGTAAATATTGTTTAGCTAAGAATTTTTTAAAGTGCAATGAGAGTAAGCAAATAGTTGGTACACTGATAGATATAAAGGGAGGGAGCTGGGGGTGGGGGGGGGGGGGGGGAGACAGGAGGCAAGAAAGAGAGCATATATCTTTTAACACTTATACGTTTTAACATCTATCTTTTAATACCAACTGCCCCCTGGACTTGAAGGAGTTAAAAGATAGATAAGCAGCATACAAAAGCTCAACACTGCCAAATAGTTGCTAATGTGATCTATTTAGGCAGATCTTATATACCTAACTGTAAAATGTAAGCAGATCTTAAGAAATGCAATTGTTAAGTGCAAACACATAATTTACAATACTGACGTCAGTGCTACCTGCTAGCGAATCAATTCAAGAGTATAAAATCAGGCTTTCAGATCAATAGCTAGACCTTGAATTGGAAGAAAACAATGTTAATTCTTTTACAATCTCTGATGCAATTTTGTATATTATAGTTCTTAAACAAAGAAAACACTGGACTAATAATCCTGTTACCCTTAACAAAATTTAAATTTTAAGCCAACCACTAAGTCTACAAAACAACGATCTACATTGCTGATACTAACAGCGTGTCTTTATAAATATTGCCTAAAACGTAAGTTTCTTAAGTGTTCTAAACCAAGTGCCAAAACACATTTGAATTATTACAACATATTTCAGCACGTATAATCGCTTACTTTGCATGCAACATTTTAGGTTACCATAGATAGTTCAATCTACTTTCAAATGCTGATATTCTGCAGACTAAGATTTACCTTTATTCAAGCTACATCACACTGAAGACAAGTCATTTGTATCTAGCAATGACATAATCTACTTCTTGCTATTACTCAGATTTTTTGTCATTAGAATTCATTTTTAACTACTATACTACAGCATATATTTACAAATACTACATAAAAACATATGTGCGTAAAACTATTATCAAGCATCAAATATTCATATATATACAAATAATCTTAGTCTAGATTTTTCAAGATAACACAGGAATATTGTTCTAAACAGAATGCTATGAAGGTAAGAAATTACATTATATACAAGGATCTTAGTAAACATTAATTTTTTCCCACCATCCTGGATTACATGCTTCCTGAGCAGAAAAAAAGCAGTTATGGGTAAGTTACTACTAATAATGAAAGCATTTGCTTAGGAATAGGTAATAAGGTATGCTATAAAATAAAAGCAATTGGCAAAATGAATGTATATGTTCCAGGGCTTCATCACTGGGACTTTCTTCTAATAAAAGTCATACTGTCAGCATACTGGGAAAAGTAATTTACACATTATGAAAATATTCTAGAGATATTATCCTTCATAAGATTTTGTTCATGCTAAGTACTGCATTTACTGTCTTTTTGGGCATGAAATCAAATGAACTGTAGTTACCAGTGGCAATACAGCAGCAATACAGCAGCAATACAGGCAGATTTTTGTAATAGTACATGTTTAAATCTTTGCATAGTCACACACAGCTAAAATTTTCCCCTGGAATTGCTCTTTTCAGTACCTGAAGACACGAGTGAAGTTTTTCTCAGATATATCCCCTCTGTGACCGCCTCCGTAGCGCAGTTGGTAGCGTGGAGGACCTGGGTTCGGGGATTTTATCCCCTCTCGGAGGTCTGGCATGGGGTGCACTCAGCCTCGTTAGTTCCTGGGGGACCAATTGAGGAGCTACTTGATGGAGAAGTAGCGGCCCCAGGTCTAGAAGACCACATAACTGGCCGGGAGGGCTCGGGGCGCTGACCACGTCCCACCCTCCAGTACTGCACCTCACCAATGACGCCTGTAGTGGGCAGAGGTGGGGAACACAGTGGCTGGGCGGTAGGCCTTGGCCCATCGCGGGCTGTCGCGCCGGGGTTTAGTTAGTTATATCCCCTCTGTATTAAAATACAGTGTAATATTAATATGTGCTAGAGACTGTGACCAACATTTAATAAGAGGGAAATAATTCATGAGGTAGGGAAAACAATTTTTAAGACAAATAAGGAAAAATTGAAGCTATTAATAGTGAAGCAACAAGATTCTAAAATAGAATTTTTAAGACCTTCACATTTCATTGTTCAACAGCCATATTGAAAAATGCCATTAGAAACTTATTTTGTCATACTTAACAGGGAGAGTTTAAATTTGCTATTTTCCAGTACTGCAACTTAGTTTACAAAATTCAGAATCAAAGAAATATAAAATTCACAGAAAAAACAGAAAATTGATAAGGTTATTTTATGTAAAGAATTAATTCCTGTTAGTGATAGGGCTTGAATGACATTAACTTCAGGGTTAGGATGGGGAAGCAATTTATAAACTTCTTAGAAATATAGACTTCATAGGTAAATCAAACTTTTCTCCATTGCTTTTATAACATAATTATTTTAAAATTTTATATTAAATTTTCACTTATTTTTTATCTGAAGAAAGTACTTCAGCTTTACTGCATTTTAAGAAGCTTGAGTGATATTTCTACACTTTCATTTTACAGTTTATTCTTTATTCAAAGTTGTGTTAGTTTAATTTGCAACATCTCTAGTACATATACTGTAAAGTACATTTAATATTATTCAATCTAATTTTTATTTATTTTTTTCATGGCAGTATAATTTAGCCATATAAGATGCACATTTTATCCTCTTCAATAAATGTAAGTGAAAACAATGTAAGGGAAGAAATTCATGGGAAATTCTCTATCAAAGTATGTATGAGTTCTTTTTAAGTCAAAGTATTTGTATATACAAGAAAAGAAATGGGAGTAATACTTGAAGCATAGAGAACAATAAATATCAACCCCTAAATTCAAGATATGTACAAATAAAATTGATGTTTAGAAGAAATTTAAAACAGATGAAAACACTTAACCGTAAGTTATAATATAACATGACTTGTATTTATATATAGCTTATCCCTTGTATATATTTGAATCTCATTTCCTTCTTAAAATAAGACATAGATGGCACCACTTTATATACACCAAAAGATTGCAATTCACACAACCACCAGCAGCTTGAATGACTGACTTATAATTCCACTAAACAAAGAGATATTTTTGAGCACTACTGCAGGTGGATGGCAGACACTACTAATAGCTAATACACAGCTTTTGTTAGCAAAACTAATGAGATCATATGCTAGTTCTATTGCAACTTGTTCCAAAATTTAAGCAAAATCAAAAAGATAATAAATGGCATATATCAGACACAATGCAACTTATATCTGCTAAGATGTATATATTATTTAAGGAAATATATTGCTCTAAACTAAGGTTGTCTTCCAGCAAATCTCCAAAATCATTTAACTTTCTTTCTTCCCAATTATTAACAGGCCATGACTGCCTCAACAACATTTACACAGGACTGATATAACAGAATCTCCTATATGTCTTTCCGTGAATTTGAAGGAGATAGAGAGAAACCACCTACTCTGCTGCCCATATTTCGATCAATATACCTACCTCTCATCAAAGTTCATTGTAACATGTGCACATTGGTTAAACGCTTCAAAATAAAGGAATAATAATCAATTAAAAGATAAGCAAAATACAACCAAGATAAGTTGTGCCAGAGAGTTCTTCCACATACGCAGAAAAAAATGAGCTTGCTTTCTATTCTTAACCATCTTATAAAATGTGAATACCAAAACATCAAGAAGCTGAACATACTTTCTGCCATTTACTAGCATTTCTAAATATAGATTAATCTTGGAAAGGGTAGAGTGCGACTGAAAAATTCAATCCTGTCCAACACACAGATATTGTATGGAAGAACATTAATTACACTGAACTGACATTTAGTTGGTTAAACTAGAAGCCCAGGACTTAGGTACTTACAATATGGTAAGTCGCCATTAAGATATGTTATCTCATATAAATTGAGATTTCCTTTTGTGGTTTGTTAGTGAGTGAATTGGAGAATTTAATTGTCATGTTGGCCAGGATAGCTTAGTGATTAGGGCAGCTAGATGGTAACTGGTAGACCCATGGTTTAATCCCGGTCATGACATTGAATTTTTCAGTGTCATTCTACCCTTTCCAATCCTCTCCTACACACAGCTATCGTGTGGAACATTAATTACATCGATTTGACCTCATAGATAAACCTATTTTCACTCTAAAGCAACAGAGGATTGTTAAACCACACCGAAGCTTTCTTTTTTGAACAGCAATGCTCACACTCTTCAATAGCAAAAATCAAGAAATACATTATAATTTCTTGCTTTTAATACAGCTTCACAACCTGCAATTTATGGAAAACCTCTGGTGAAATTATTGAAAAAGAATTAAAAATGTCAATCTTCATATTTTAGTTAAAAGTTTAAAATGTTGAACTATAAGGCCTCTGTTACCATTTTAACAAAATAACTGTCAAATTCCGAGTATTAATACCTGTCTGGTTACTAATTTTATTTTATTTTTAAAATTATTTTCCTTACTAATTACTTTATTTGCAGTTACTTTTTAAATGTCCCATATTATGCAATTTCAAAAGTATTTCTTTGCTACAGCTTTCCTGCAGAATAAGAAAATAAAATATCAGATACTTTCTTTTTAATACTTCAATTACTAATTTTCAAAATTGTTACTTTTTTAGTATAGAATACAAATTACATTTCAATAATTGTTTCCTGGGAAACAGAGCAGCAGAGATGAATTACAAGATATCATTTCTATTGTACCTTTATTTAACAATCAACATTTTTCATAACACAACAGTTGCAGCAATTTTATTAACTAAATAATAAAATGGACTTTGAAACCAGCTGTGTCATAGAATTATACCGGGAAAGCAAAACACCTCTGAATGGGCTGTGTGGTGTTTGGCCTCTCGGCATCCTCAGCGCTCTATGCTGTCTGTCGCTATCATAAAAAGGTGTGCATGACACCATACAACATTTTTAAAACTATTTTTAAAGGCTTTACTGACAAACTTTATGAATGATGATGCTGAAACTGGTCACAATTGTCCATACATACAGTTTTGGCACCTCTTTAGGAAACTATCCATCACTCACCATAGTTCACATTGAGAAATGCTAGCAATTTCCTAGTGGATATTTTGTTTTAATTCTTTCAGGGTGTGTGCGTTTGTCTTTCACACTTTATGATTTAAGTTACCCCAGAGATAGAAATTGCTTATTGGAGCTCTCAGAAACCTTTCACTATACACCAAATTTTTCGTCATAAAGGAGTGCTTCATGAGCAATATTAGGTTCTGAGTTGTAGGGCCAATTTTTTTTGAGTCTACAGTTAACACCCGTAAATACATGAATACAATTTGCTCTCCCCCCCCTTCTTTTTTTTTTTTATGGACAGAGCATGATTTTGCTTTTTTTCAACAAGATTCTGCAACAGCTCATATGGCCAATCTTTTGATGAGAACAATTGATAGTATGTTTCAGGACTGAATTCTTAGTAGAGATTTGCGGTCCGTTGACCTAACCCTTTGCAATTTCCATCTCTGGGGTAACTTAAAACATAAAGTGTACAAGATTAACACACACCCAAGAAGAATTAAAACAAAATATCTGCCAGAAAATTGCCAACATTTCTCAATGTGGACTACAGCGAGTGATGGGATAGATTCCTTAAGAGGTGCCAAAAATGTATGGACAAACACGGTGGTCAATTTCGCATCTCCATTCATAAAGTTGGTATGTAAAGGTTTTAAAAATGTTGTATGGTTTCATCTGCACCTTTCTATGATAGCAGCAGATGGTAACAAGTGCTAAGGATATGGAGAGGCCAACCACCAGAGATTTTTTGCTCTTCCTGTATATTTAGCTTGTTATTATTGTTATAATATTCTTTAATTTCACCAGTGAGTTTCCTTACACATTAAACTATTGAGGTAATAGTACACTTGTTTTTAATTTATGCATAAGGATGGGTTTCTCCACAGCAAATACCTCTTCTGAAATACACATCTGTGGGTTGACTACCCTCACTATTATAATCCTAAACTGAACATATAAAATGCACATTAATATATTATACAAAAATGTCTTATGTTGAAATTTGGTTGCACATAAACTTATAAATGCAATGCATATATTGCACAGAGCTACTTATAATGAAAGTTTATATTTATTCAAGATTTGATATAACATTTATTAACAACCTTAAAGTCTTGATATAGAGAACTAATAAGTTCAAAATAAAATGAGCAAAGAAAACCTTGAGTAGAAGTTGCTATACATATTTGTTCAAGAAGATTGCACATGTTCTCTGTAATATAGAATGAGCTTGAGCAGGATTGATCAGATTCTTCTGAGAACAGAAAGTGCCTTTCAAATTAAGGCAATTTTGCATATATGTAAATATGGCTAAAATACAAAAGTACAAGTAATAAAATATGCTTAATTTTACTGATTGTAACTCTTGGGTATGCACATTTCAGTTCAACGAGATTTAACAATCTCCATTTTTAGGAACACTTAGCAATTAATGCTTTCTTTCTGTTCAAATTTGCATCAGTGACCTGACATGACTTGAAATGAATTTCTTGATACAATGAAGCAGCTTCTTTCCTAAGCCCTCACAATAAGATACAAATCAGAGGCATTGAAAAGTCATGCTTCACTTGTTTTATCAGCAGAATAAAAAATCAAGACATGAATATAAAATAGTGTCACTTTTATTTGAATATTCAATTGTAAAACACCACTGAAAGTTAGTAAAGCTTATTAATAGTGGTTTAAATAGACAAACTTATTAATAAACTTCACATAGATGTCACCATGACCCTTTAATGATTGAATAGGAACGAGTTTCATAGCTTTAAAAGACAGCAGCTAGATTGAGCTAGGGCAACTTCAAAATCTACTACGAGTTGTGTCTCTACAGGAGATTACACGAAATAAGAAGGTGAAGTAACATTATTTGACATTAAAAATAACATATTATAAATCTGCCATAAAAGTGTGCCTAGTTATAACACCGTTACTTACAAATTAAAAACACAAATACGCTTTCATTGCCATTTTTTGTTAACTATTTACTCAGTATATAAGAAGTTCATATGTCTGCAAGTTTGTATATTTCTACATAACTGCACTTGTGTTTTTATAAGCTGCTTGCAGTCTTCATTTATCTTGGATTTCTTTCTTAAAAAACACATTAAATTTAAGGGGCCATTCACAATGAAAAGTATGCACAAAAGCAACATCAACAGGAAAATTCACAACCAGGTTACTTAATGGGGCGATTGACATTAACATGAATGCTATCACCAGATGCTCAACACCAAAGTTTACAACCCCAAGTTTTTTTTTTTTGTTAACATCCTCCAACATGTTATATCAGACGGTGAGTGACTGAAATGGGTGAAATGATGCTCAAATGAGCCTGACGTCCATAGAGCTCTAAGTTACCTGACATTCGTCTTCTCAGGATAAGGGAAAAGCTCAGAAAAAAACCTTATCTGGATAACTTACCCTAAGCGAGATTCAAACTCACGACCTTTGAACGTGAGGCAGACGTGCTAACCATCACTCTATCGAGGCAGGCACCCCAAGCTTTCATCTTGGTGTTGATATAATAGGAGAAAAAGTCTGATGTGTTACACTCACATGACTTTCTCTACTCTTGTACTAACTATTCTTACAAACTCTTATTTCTCTGTCTCCTTCATGTTTAATCAAGATAAACATTTGCAGAAATTATCTTATTGCATATTTGCTTGCAGCTGCAAGGGGAATATGAGAATACAGTAGGCTTTGAGAGATAACCAAATCTTTTAAAGTTGATCACTATATGGAGCCTTTGAAAATTAAGTTCTCTTTGCACAGTCAAGAGATAAAAAAGTGACTAACAATTTTCCATTTGAGAAAAGTTTAAGTACTGCAAAACTCACACAAATAACAAGGAACATCTCTAAAAAGAATGCATTTGGCATAACTTGTGTGTTTTAATGAGAACATTTGCAGATCATTAAACATTTGCATTTATCTTATTGAATGTGCCCGTATGTGCAAAGGGAATATGGGAATGCAGCAAGCTTTAAATGACAGTCATATCATATAAAGGCTTTGAAATTCCATTCTCTTTGCATCACCAAGAGATAAAAAAGTGAATAACGACCTTCCATTTGAGAAAAGTTTAAGTGTTGCAAAACTCACACAAATAACAAGGAATATCTCTTGAATGGTTCACTGTACAAAAAATGCATTTGGACATAACCCGTGTGTTTTAACAAGATCTACAATTTTGAGTGTGTTGTGCCAACTAGCTCATCCAACTTTGATAACTATATATATTTTTTGCAAAAGCCAAAACTAACTGAACAAAAATGATTTTACCTAACCAATTATGTCAAAATGTACTTCTTTGCAAACTTATTTTACATTTGATCACTCAATAAAATAATCAGAAATTCTGTTTAAAAATTGTTCACATTGCATTGTAAGGAGCATTGTTGTTCTATTTTTTTTTTTTAAATAACTTACACATTATCCAGGAAGAACGTATATGTACCAACTTCACAACCACACTTCTTTATACAGAAGCACTGCATGCAATATGTATTGTATTAATATACCTGTATCACTGCACATTGTGTGACTTCCTAGTATTAATTAATTTATACAGACGCAAAATGTGGTAAAAATTCAAAATACTCAGCACTATTACTTTTGAGTTTATGGCTCTTCTGTAATTAGGGATAGCATTGAAAAACACGTAATGCAGCAAACAGCTTGGTTTGGGACAGCCATTTTCAAAAGCCTAATCTCTATTTAATGTCCTAACAATGGGATAAGGGGATGTTAATTTAACACTGAGTTTTAACACTATGCTAAAGTCAACATTGTTTAACGAAACAGAATTAACTTCAATAATAATTCACTTTAACACTGTGCTAAAATTTAACATAAGTCAGTGAAATTGGCCCTTATAAGATTAAACTAAACTTCTTTTCTAGAGGTACCTCTGCATCCTTGATCAGAAAATAATTTTGAGATAGAATAAATAACCATGATGCAAAACATATGGTGTTTGCTATTGATGACAGCAGTGCTTATTCAATTGCTTGTATTTAGGGCTACAGACCACCTAAAATATTCTTTTGGAACAGTCAGCTTCGAAATTTCCAGCTTTTTTCAGGGAAATACTTTATAATAATGAGCAGTTGCTGGATCTGTTGAGTGCAAAGTGAAAAGCAACTATTTGGCTGGCCAGTGTATTACAGCACCAGGTGTCACCTCTCCAGGAGCATTTGCTCGCTTTGTCTAGCTCCACCTGGTGTGCCTTATTATTTCATTTGCAGCTTAATAGTATGCATTTAATTCCTGTTTTAACTACATATGGTGTCATAGGTAGTGACACTTATGATACATGAAACAAAATAATAAGAAAAGGAAATGTTCCAGGCCTAAATTAAGGGTATCTTCCCGGCATTTGCCAGTTGTGGACTGAGGAAAACCTGGACAAAACCTCAGTCAGGAAGGTTGGTCTTGGTTGAATTTGATTCATAGGCCTTCAATTCATTAGGCCTTGCCTTAAACACTTTCTGAAATATAAAGTACATCCCAGAGTTTATAAGGTAAAGAAGAACAACAGGGAGAAGACAACCATGAAAAAAGACAACATGAACAATTTTGCAATCACATATTTCTATTTATGTAAATCTACACTTAAAACAAACTTTATAGAAGGTACCAAGAAGAGGCCTTGTTCTAAATTATGATGCAGTTTCTTTTCCATCACCATTATCCAAAATTGGTATCTCAAGCTGCTTGTAAAGAAAGAAAGAAAAAAAATACAAGTTTCTTAAGACCATATGATTTCAGTGAGAAATGTCAAGTATCAATCAATGTATGACAAACTGTCCAACCAACTAAGGTCACATATCTGATTTTAGTTCTCCTATCTAAAACTTTCTAAATCCCAAAATATTATGTCCAAGAGTATCTAAAATTTGTTGTTTTACCTGTTATCAAACTGATCACCTTCCATAAACTTACTGAGAAAAACTATTTGTATACCACTTTTGCGAAGATCTAGCTGCAGAATAATATCATGATCAGCTGAGCAATGAAGAGTCTGCATATTTGCAGACAATTTAAAACTAAAGTGGGTAGAAATAATAATGGTACTCGTAAGTTTGCTACAAATTAAGCTAAGAAATAATTTAAAAATATAAAAGTGATTACTCTTTTTTCTTTCAAAAAGCCACATAAAAAGTTGTCATTATATAATACAAGTGTTTATTAGATAATAATAAACACACAATGGCACATGCTGCTAATTTGAACAGAAAGAATTTGACTATTGATTTCAATTCTGAAGTCACAGCTGTGTAAAAGGTTTCAAACAATATAAGTACTTCAATGCTCACTGTAAATCAGTAGAAGAACAGACTACCAAACGAAAAAGTAACATCATCAGTAAATATTAAAAATTAAACAATTCAAAAGTATTACCTTAACCTGTACATACGCAGTTCTTTTTTGTGATCTTTTAGTTTTGAGCAATTATTATGTATCATCCTTAACTTAATAATTCTGCACCTTTTGTGCAAAGGAGAGTTTTCCTCCATTTACTAATTCATTAAAATACTAGATAATCACCATATCTCTGCATTAAAAACTGTAAGCTAGCTATAAAACAAATAAAAAAATTATGTATAAAAATTCTGTACAAAAATGGAAAAGGTAACATCTGTCAAATGATTAAAATTACTTGTATTCGCATCCGTGGTTAGGTCCTGTTATCGTAAAACTTTCATGAAATATACAGTTCCACAAGCATCAATAGTGACAAAAGCACTAAAGTCAGCCGACGAAGAAATGTGCATTGCCTTTCTGCCTATGAGTCTCAAACATCCTAACAATTCTGGCTCATCTTTGGTACCCATTTTCCCCAGCCATTCATCTGCAAGATGATCTGTAGTGTTATTCTGAAAAAGCTTCAGCGAAAGTCTATTTTGCTGTTCTCGGTTGCCACTTCTGCGCCTGCGTCTTCCACTGCTCAGTCTTCTATTTGAGGCAATTACAAGTAGTCGACTGATATCCCACCAGGCAATATGATCTCCCACACTTACAAGAATAACAGGAGGTGAGGAGACAGTAGGTTCTGTTGCCTGAGTTACTGTCGGTGAAAAAAGAAGAGTCTTCACTGCAGTCTTGTGAAAAAGTAATGGACCAATCTCAGTATTCTCAATCATATCCCAGACCTGTGAAGAGCAATTCATCATTGATGCACTCAATTAAATTTATCATAATGATCTAATACATCACAAAATACATTATGATTGTTAAGGCATGTTTCACGCACTCCTTTAAATATGAGTCCTACAGTCTAACATGGCAGTAACTGACTCTTTCTTAAAACTCTCAACAGCACCTATTTGCTGTGTTTATGGTGTTTCCATTTATATGTATTTGGCACTTAAATTTTGTTTACCAACAGAATGGAAAATTGAAATGCCAAGGGTCAAGGGTCGCTTACCATATATAGAACATGCCAGTAGGAATGGAATACACAAGAGAACACAGAGAAATTATTTTTTGGAAGAAGACAGATATGTGACTATTGAAAACCCCACTCACATTAACAAAGTATTAGTGCAACCTAATGTAACAGATTGTGTTAGAAATCTTTAACTGTAGCTCCTAAAGCTTACCTACAATAAACTTTATACTAGTCGCACACTTTATCTTGGGCTTCAAGATGGCATTGTTGCCAAAGACAGCAACAGACTTTTCATGTCTTTTATGCAGTCATATTTTAAATTATGTTTTAGAAGACTGTGAGTGATAGCTCCCACAATTGTTTTTTCAGGTTAGCAATGGCTAAAGAAAAAGGCTAAACACATGGCTTCTTTTAATATTTAAAGGGGTTTGCTGTGTTGATGCTGGATCTGCTTCAGGCATTTAGTACTTAAAGTTACTGTTTGAGTAGACAAAAGTTAACCTGTATGATAATGCAAGAGAACAGCAACAAAGGTAATGAGATACAGTAAAATGTACAAGTGGTGATTGGAGTATGGACAATGATGCTCAGTTGTTATTTTGGCAAAACTGAAGCCTTCTTGACTCAACTTGCACTAGATTCCAGGGCTCAAGATAAAATGTGCGAGTAGTACAATTATGTGGACATAAATATGCAAGAAATAAAAATGAACAATTTTGACATGCAGTAGCAGCATACAGTTAGGCTTATTATATAAATTACAAGGTCTGTTAAGGTCTAAGAAATATAATCTGCCATTTGCCCAGTGAAGGCCCTGAGACAGATAGATTGCATAATTTTATAACTAACACAAGCAAGCAGAGAGAGGCAGAGATTCATGCACACATTGCTAAGAGATTTACCTTTAGGAAGAGAGGCCCTTAGGTTAATAACATGTTAAAAGATCTATAAGCAGTAACAATGATGAAACAATATAAGACTTCATGAATCTTGAATTAATTTAAGGAGGCATTAAAGCAAACCAGCCATTAGTCATCCAGTTTCACAAATCTATTATACAGAATGTTTAAAAAAAGTTTCTGATATTGTAGCAAGGGTTGGGATTGGTCAAAACTAGAATAAATGTTCCTATAAACATATGTCCGAAAACAAATTTGTGTTGAGATACGAGTCATTTTACTTGTGTTGAGTAATTCACCAGACAATGGGCTTCCAAAAAGCAAGCTATAGGAACACTTTACTGTCACAAATGGTTAACAGAACAATTGTTGGTAAACATCCATCAACACCAAAGAGGAGTTCTGATGAATTGTGTCATTTTATCCTCTGGTAACATCTGCATGTTATGTCGAAATTACTGAGGGAGATCCTCCATGTGGTTACCATGCACTCTTACACATGATTCAGCTCTTCTTCTCCAAGAACGCTGAAGTCCTTTGAACACACTTGGCTGCTCTCAGATTTGGGCACATGCATTGGTCACACGTTCTTGTAACGTATGTACATTGTCCATGGGTTTGGTATACGTCAATGTCTTTAAATGTCCCCATACCCAGAAATCCATTGGATTGACCTCTGGCAAACGGGGAGGCCATGTTACTGGACCTCCTTGACCAATCCATCATCCATTAAATGTTTGGTTTAAGTATTGTCACACGATACATTCAAAATGGGATTGTGCCTCATCATGCATAAACCACATGCATTGTCCTTCTACAAGCAAAATGACCTCCAAAACCACTGGCAACTATTGTGCAGGAATCAATGCTATAGGCACCTGTTAATCGGTAAAAATGCATGGTTCTAGGAGTCTGTCAGCCACAATTCCTGCCCACACATTGAAACTAAAGTGATTCTGATGCCTCAACTACATGACTGCTCCACAAACGCAACTCACACTCAACATGGGTAAAATGGCTATCTCAACAGACATTTGTTTCCGGGCATATATTTACAGGAACATTTATTCTAGTTTTGACCAATCCAAGCTTCTGTTGCAATATCGGACACTTTTTTTAAACACCTGGTATATGTTTACATATGTGTATACAGGATGCACCAGGATCATTCATATTAAAAATCATGAGCACACATTTTAAAAAAAATCTTACTTTTTTTTTTTTTAGAAAAAACAAGTACAATGCCTTAATCTAGATCTGTCACTTTTCAACATAGTCTCCATTTATTTCCACACTTTTCCCCATCACACTGTAAATCTGAAAATACCTTTATGATAGAACTCTGTTACAGCTGCCCGAAGACACAATGCACCACTTTTTGTAGTGTTGCCCAGCATGTGTTTCTTAACAGAACTGCCAGAAAGACATTAGTAGAGGATTCCAAGTCGGAACTGTAGGGAGGATGTAGAAGTTTCACACCCAAATGTCCTAATTCTCTACACAAAAACACAAGTAGTGAAGACATGTGTTATTGCCCTTTTGTAGGATGATGATCATTCTTGGGTGTTTATCATGCAATACACAACAGAGCTTTAAAAGGGTGTTTATGGCAGACAGCATTTATGGTTTGTCCAGATTCAAGAAAATCAACCAGAAAGCAACACTGTGCATTCCCAGAAGACAAATCCAAGAGGTGCCATTCCATACTTTGGCATTTAGTTTCAGGTTCGTAATGATGGAACCAGCACCTGTTACAATACTCGGAAAAATCACCTTCACTTTGAAATCTTTGAAGAAGGTTTTGGGTCATGGTTGTTCTCTGAAGTTTGTGGTCTTTGGTTAATAAACGTGGGACCTAATGGGCACAAACTTTTTGATAACCTAAGCATTTCAATAATTTCTTACACTTGCACTCAACAAATGTTTCCTTGTTGCATTCCATGGAGGCAGTAGGAGAGTGACTGCTATGAGACTCATCTTGGAGACTTGTGTTCTCATCTTTGAAATCTTTCACCCATCTCCTCTAAACCTACTGGTACCCATAAGATATCTCCAAAGGAATGTTGAAGTCTGGGGTGAATTTCAGCAGTAGGTCTTTCCTCTTTAACAAGAAATTCAATGAAGCACACTGTCAAAACTAAATAATGACGTCTCCCATTTTGGATATACTTCCTGATAGAGGTTAACAGAATCACAGTAAGGCAAAACGTGGTTTAAAGTCTGTAGGTATGATCCTGCAGTCCTTTTTGTTACATTATTGAAATTTGAATTTTAACAATGCACTGCTCACAACTTTCAGTATGATCCTCGTAACAAAAAATGTAGGGAGCAAGATTTCTTTAATGTAGGAAACAAAGATTTTATGATCCAAGAAAGAAAAGAATGTGACTCCTTATATTTTCTAAATACCAGTATGAGGAACACCTATTTGTGAATGTTTAGTTCACATGATTGGAAATTAGGGAGGGGCAAGCTTCACTGAAGTAGTTCAGAAGCTTTGCATGCACACAAAACATACGATAGCATTGATAGAAGGATGGCAACTTGGCAATGCAAAATAAATAAATAAACACACACATATTATAACATAAACCAATAACCTTGGCATTGTTTAGAATATACCTGTAAATCAGTGGTCATTTATATTTATTAATATTGTACTTTATTTATACCTAATGTGTCGTATATAGCACTGTATTTATCATTTGATAATTACTGTTGCAATTAAATATGTTTAACTTGTATATAGCACTGAATTTGATGTTTATTGCTGCACAAAGCCTAATGCAATAAAATATTTATTTATTTATGATATTTGCTGAAGAAAGAAACATGAGAGGAACTCTGCTTAGGAAAAAATCACCTTTTTGATGCTGGAATTTGAATACTGAATCCTGGTGGGCAAAAAATGATAACTTTACATTGAAGCAAGATTGGCATAATGGTGGGTCACTAGTAACAACACTGTTTAATACTATTGCCTAAGCTCACAATTCGTAGTAGCTGCTCAATTAAATGACATTTGCAAATGCATGTAATTCTAAAGTCTCATTCTGTAAAGAAACATTACACTTCTACTTACCAGCACTGTGCCATTTTCTTGTCCTATGGCAACAAATTGATCATTTGAAGAAAATCTGCAGCAGGTAAGTGGATTACCAATATTAGTTTCTCTAATACTTTTTACAGATATAAAAGGTTCAGTTAGCGACTCTTCCAGAAACATAAAATGAACCTTTCCATCAGCAAAACAAAGCACCAGAATATCTTCTTTACAAGCGAGACTAGCAGCATTAAGTTTGCCATTTCCTAGGCGACCCACTAGCACTGTAAGCATGTCTCCAGTTTCTGTGCTGAAAACCTGCAAACCAAATGTATTTCTGCTTCACCATTCATTCTGTTACAGAATACAGGTTGAGGAAAACAGGTATAGAGGAACTTTTAAAAGAAATCAGAATTGGGATGGCCAACATAAAACTAAAGGAGATGGTGAAGCTGGCAGTAGCAACACTGAGGATGAAAGAATATTCAATTAATAAGCAAGAGGGATGGTATACTGAAGAGCGCAGGAATGCAAAGGGAAGAGTTATAAGGGAATAGAAAAAATGGAAACAATTTTGATTGAAAGACAGGAATACAAATTCCTCATGGAGGTAAAACAACAGAAAGAATGGTGAGAAAAGATTAGCCAAAAATTATATGAAGCAGTAAAAGTAAATGATAGCAAAGTAACATGGTATTAAGTGAAGAGAATATGCCAGGATGAAGTACACAAAAACAATATAAGCTCAGAATTTTTATGGAGCTATTTTAAAAATATTTTAGTCGCAAGACACCTGCCTAGTCAAAATATATGGTTATTGGAAAATTCACATTATATTGAGCATTTGGGTAGTGAGATAGAAATAACTGAAGTGCAAGAGCTACTAGAAGCATAAAAAGCATATAGTGTTGATGGAGCATGGTTAAAGCTGTGAAGATAAAATGAGAATACATTAATTTTGTTTGAATATTAAACTACAAAGTGTTGTGTAGTGTCACTAATCGACTCCCCTTTTGGATTAAATTGATTATAACAATGCTGTTTTCAAACTTCCAAGAAAGAAGATAATTAAACTCTATATTTGAAGGAGGTTAACACAGGAAGTTGGGGAATGGGAATAGGAGTTCCAATGTTCAAAAAATGAGGAAGATGTGAATAATCTAACAAACTAAACGGGCATTAACTTGTCAGTATACTAGTAAAACGTGCACTGGGGTCTTGGCTGAAAGTTTGGTTTTAGAACTTATTTACTTATAATTATTACTAAGTACACTATCTACTAACAGAGACTGTGGGATCTGGGCCTGCCCACTTGTCCCAAAGGGAATCATGCATACAAATTGCAATACAAAAACTCACTATCCAAATAATTTGTATATTTCTAAAAGTTATTTGGATAAATACAGGGTTCTTCATTTCAAACTTAATGAGCGCACAGCATTTTGCCTGTACACAATTGGGTGTGCCATAACTGGCTTTACTTCTACAAAAACTCTGTGTATAAAGCATGTATGTTACATTATAGACGGTCAATACTTAGAAATTCTTTGAACAGTTTTACCGTTGACAGGACCGTATAGGTGGAACAACGCCTCATCAGAAAAGAATAGAAGCTGTGGATCAATCAAATTGTCTTTCACATTCACAATAATGCATTCGTGATGCTGGCTCGCTTGTACACTTATACAGTTTTAGTTTTAGACAAATCTTCATACATTGGAAGAACTAAAACAAAATAATAGAAATGAAATCAGAAATGTTACAGAGGCCTGACTTACTCGTATGAATCAGAATGTGTTCTCCCAATATAATACTTGCTTAGCTGAGGGTGGTCAACAATTCCAGCATCTTCTATAAGGTAAGAGTCTTGTACATGCTTTACGTGCAGAGTTTATGTAGGAGCAAAGCCGGCTGTGGCTCACACAATCGCGCACAGGCGAAATGTCATGCATCCATTAGGTTTTAAATGAAGAACCCTGTATAAACAGTATATTATCTTGAAAACCTAATTTTCACAATCTTAATCTCAGCCATGCAGGCCCTCCCTCACCATTTTTGTTACATATATCTAAATATTTTTCTGTATTTAATTCCACTTAATAATTTTATAAAAAACAGAACTTCTCTCCTTCATTGCAGAATGTAATATCGATCTCTCTATTTCTTCATATTTGCAATGGACATATTTCCAAAATCCCCTGACCATTCCATGCATCTCTAATCATTCTTTCGTTGATCCTTAACCTTCCGCTAGGCATGCTCCTTGGTGGAACACCGTTGGTCTTAAAGAGCCAAGTGTGTTTAAAAACACCAACAGTAAATTTGTTGATATAAATAAATAATAATTACCATCTGTAAGTTATTTAATCCTGGAACAAAGTACTTACGATAGTAAGTCACTATTGGGGTAATTGTCTCTGATGTGAGACTGCCTTTGTAGTTAATCAGGAGAAATATGAATTGGTTGGAGAATTCAATGTCATTCTGGCAGGTTGTCACAGTAGCTTAATGGTTAGAGCACTCACCTGGTATGCAGAGGGTCTGTGGTTCAAATCCCAGCTGTGGCATTGAAATTTTCAGTTCCAACTCTACTTCCTATTCTACAATAGTTGAGCTTTTGGTGACAACTTGGAAGTAATTGCTATAATTGCCACCCTGGAACCTGAGAGAATAATTGCTTGATGAAAATGTGAGATTCTATACAAAAGATTTTGAAGGGCCATTCGAACTGCTTCAATTTCTCCATCAAAGTTTGTAGTTCCATAACCAACAGATTTGTGATAAGAAAAGAGGTGGCACATGACTCCAGGCCCTGCTCCATCTTTGTTTGGTATCAGTGATCCATCAGTATAAGTATGGAGCCATTCATGTTCCGGAAATCTGTTGTTGTTGTTGTTTGCTAATGCTCTGGATCTTGGACTTCATCCATTCTCCATCTGGCATCCCAGTAATAAGATGTTAATTGCGTGTGAAGATCTCCTATTTTTGAAATTGTTTGGTATATTAGTAAGTATTCTTTGTCCATAATTGAATTTGAATGTTTACAGAGGTGTTCCAGAAATCTAGTATGGATTTATAAACTTAGGTTTTCACGGCCGGTGCCTTGACTATTAGAAATGTTTAGTTCTTCCGGGCTTGTAGGCCATGGTCTAGAAGGCATTGTAGATACCAAAGTTTCGCCAAGTACTGCACTTGGCATCATCAGGGTAACATGATCCGCTGTCTGCACTGGTCAGAGTTTGAATGTGGAAGCAGAGAGAGAGAGATGTAGAAGTAAAGACTGTTAACGTCAGTTAGGGTTATTTATATGGTGGGGGTAGGCGGGGTTCTATTCAACTGTTGTGTTTAAACTTTAAGACACACACAAAAGTTGTAATGAAACCCTGCCTACAACTAGCCAATCACTACCGTAGCCGCGCAACAATGCCCTGCCCACCTCCACCATATAAATAATCCTAACAGACGTTAACGGTCTTTACTTCCACATCTCTCTCTCTCTGCTTCCACATTCAAACCCTGACCAGTGCAGACAGCGGATCCTGTTACCCTGATGATGCCAAGTGCAGTACTTGGCGAAACGGTATCTACAATGTCTTCTAGACCACGGCCTACAAGCCCAGAAGAACTAAATATTTCCAATAGTCTAGTATGGACTGTTTCTAATGCCAAATTTTAGAACACTAGTTGAAGTAACACTTTTCTTAACTTCTTGTCATGTGCAAATAATATGTGACATCTAATGTTTGTGTCAGACTGACTTTTGTATACTAAGTTTTCTTTTGAATTAGGAAGGTCTACAGTCTTCTTGAGGTCTTGAATTTTGGAAAAAAGCTCTCCAGAGTCTTTAATGTATGTAAAATTTCTCTTGTTCCATGCATTGAATGGGAGTGATCAACTTTTTGTGTTGAATAAGAGCTGTTTTTTTTTATTTCATATTCAATGGGGTTGGTTAGTATTTCCATAGCTGGTATTAGTGTCGTTTTGAAAGCACCTGTAATTAGTATCAGACTTTGGTTTTAAAAGATTTGAATTCGTTTTTGTATTTGCTGTTACAAGAAAATTGCTGCAGTAGGTAAATAATGGCTTGATATATACATTGTATGTCATGTTAACAGTTGCTCTGGAACATCCCCACTTCATTCCTGTTAGATGTTTTAACAATGAAAGGCGCTTTTCTGACCTTTGTATTACATTTTCTATTTGTTTGATCCATGTAAGTTTGGTATCAAATATAACTCCCAAATACTTTGCTTCCTTTGTTTCTGGTAATTGTTGATCCTCAAAATTTAATTTCATTTTTAATGGTTTTTTCCTTAGTGAAAACATTTGGTAGTTTGATTTTGTTGTATTAAAAGTCATTACATTTTCTTTGGTCTACTTTTGTAGGTTGATTAAGGATTGTTGCATGGTTTTTTCTAGTTCTGTAGTTTTGCTTTTTGGCTTTTAAGTCCACGTTACTAAGTCACCAGCAAATAGTACATACTTCATGCCTGATTCTTGTATTTCTTGTGGCATATCGTTAATAAATATATTAAAAAGTGTTGTGCTGAGTACTGCACCTTGTGGTAAGCTACAGTGTATTTGTTTATATTTCGGTATATTCCTTCCATATCTGGCAGCAATAAAGCATTGAGTAAGGAAATGACATAGCCATGAAAACATTGGACCTGTATCCCTATTTTTTTTTTACTTTCTTTAGTAGCTCTGTGATCTGCATATAGAATTATATGCACTTTGGATATCAATAAAACTGATACATTATCTTCTTTTCTATTGAAGGAGTCTTTGATTTCTTGAATGAGAAGTAAGACTTGTTCATTTGTAGAGTGGAGCTCTCTGAATCCAGCTTGACATGGGGAAATTACATTTCATGATTCTAGAAACCAATTTAACCTATTTGACACCATTCTTTCCATCCCTTCTGCTATTATGCTAGTAAGAGCTACTGGTCTATAATTTTTTATTTCTGATACTGTTTTATCTTTCTTCAAGAGTGAGACAATTGTTACTTTTTGCCATTTGACAGGTACAGTGGTTTTTCAGGATAGATTGTAGAGTTTTAGTAGTTGTTTATTTTGCTGTTTTTCCAAAGTTTTTACAAATTCTGTATGTATGTGATCTAGTCCAGGAAACTTTTTGTTTCTCAGATTATCAATTGCAATGTTCAATTCTTGCATATTAAAATTTTGAAAAAAGATATTGTGTTGAGTGTTAGGGTCACATTCTCTTTTTTGTTTCAAATCTTAAATTGTTTACATTCCTGTTTATTATTTCTTGTTACTTTATGTGAATTAGCATAATATTTATTGAAGGTTTCAGCTATGACTGTATCATTTGTTAATATGCTACTTTTTTCTTTCCTGTCCTTTACATTTTTATGAACTTATGGGCTTTATTACCATCTGTCCTATAATATATTTTTCTAAGAAACTACTAAAGTGATTCATTTTAGCAGTTTTTATTAGTTTAAAAATTTCCATAAAGTCATCCTAGAAACTGCAAAAAAACATATTCCTCGTGGAAAAATAAAAAGTTTCAAACCCTTTAGGAACTCCCAGTTAGAAGAACTGAAAAAGCAAACAGACATAGCTAGAAATACAGCTGAACAAACAAAAAACATATCAGATACACAAATATGGTGAAAGAAATGTGCCTCACTAAAAAAAGGAAATTAATACAGCTAAAAAGAATCATTTTAATAATTTCTTACAAAAAAATGGATTATAGAACAGATGACAACAAAGCTCATAAGTTCATAAAAAAGTCAAGGACAGGAAAGAAAGCAACAGCACACCTATCATACACAACAATAAAATATTAACAAATGATGCAGCCATAGCCGAAACATTCAATACATATTATGCTAATTCACATAAAGTAACAAGAAATAATAAAAAGGAACGTAAAGAATTTAAGAAAGATTTGAAACAAGAAAGAAAATGTGATCCTAACACTCAATACAATATCTTTTTTCAATATTTTAATATGCAAGAACTGAACATTGCAATTAATAACCTAAAAAACAAGAAGTTTCCTGGACCAGATCACATACATCCAGAGTTCATAAAAAACCTTACAAAAACAGCAAAACAACTAATAAAACTCTACAATCTATCCTGGAACACCACTGTACCTGCCGAATGGTGAAAAGCAATAATTGTCCCACTCTTGAAAAAAGATAAAACAGCATCAGAAATAAAAAATTATATACCAATAGCTCTTACTAGCATAATAGAAAAAGTGATGGGAAGAATGGTGTTAGGGGCGCAGAGCTTTAACACTTCATTCAATGCTGGCAGCAGAATAGAGACAGCAGAGAAAAGGAACAAGAGGATAACGTCAGTTACCCAATGGCTGATCATGGGATTGAATGGTCCTGAAAACGTTTCCGCTTTAAAAAAGCAGTTTAGTAGTGAAGGTAAGTGTAAATAAGTGACTCAAAATAACCTGAAATTGAAGAATACTTCACTGTCAATAGTGCTTCTATTTTTAATATTCATTACAGAATATGTTCGATATAATATTCTTTGGGCACAATGGCTTTGCATTAAAAAATGTTCGGAGGAATCCAGAGAGAAACTGATGATAGATTAATGCCAACAAATAACCCTAAATGACAACACTGAAAATTTCTGTATTATAATGCTTAGTTTGAAGAAAGAGTGAGCTGACAAACATTCTTACTCCATTTACCTACACTTCGCATACACAACATTTTTCACTCGATTCACTTTTTCTTCAGATTTATGAATGCTTCACTGTGTTTAAGTTCCAACTTTTTATAATGTTTAGTTTTAAAATCTTATAAGAATGGCATTAAGGCATCTCCAGGAACCTGTGAATCTCTTTTCTTTACTTACTCTACGAAATTACCGATAAAATGATTAAATTTTAAATCAATCTGCTCGCTCTGGAACATGATTAACGAGCAAATCTATACTATTAATTATTATTATTATTATTAATTAAAAGTTCATATTGATTTAGTGATTACAAGAAAAAGATGCAGCTTACTTTTCTGCTAAGCATTAGAAAAATTTACCACCTTAATGACATAATAAGGGCATCTAATACAAATTACTAAAATTGGATGAATGAGTCCCCAAAAGCTCTTTTGTACCACTTACCACTTCAATAAAGACACATATCTGCCTACATTCTCACTATATGCCAACAGCTGGATATTAGCAGTTTACTCTTAATGGCTTATGCTGTACAAATTTCATTTATAAATCTTTATTTTTTAAATTTTTTATTCATTAATTTTGTATCAGAAGTGTGAAGCTTCTGCAGACTTTTTGTTCATATTCTCAGTTTCTTCTCAAATGTCTTCAAGTATTTCTTAGTTCTCTCTGTGTAGACTTTGTTGCAATAAAAAAATGACCAACTTTCCTTCCTTTTTTGTTTTTTCTTTTTTTTGTAGCATACTGTCTCTCTTGTTGGATCTTTCAAGTTATTAACGTCGTATATACTGCAGGATGCCCAGAAGAAGCTGAAACCCTTCAGAATTTCAGACATCAACTTTGAAAATTTAACCTTCAAGTTCATCAAGAACCCACCTGTCACCATACCCATCAACGATAGGGAACTTCTACAGCCAACATGCAGCTGAAAATGTAGGTAATTATCCTCAGGAAAGTGGTAAGTGAAGCAAAATAATGACTGATCTGGTTTAATTCATTTGTAACCTAACAATTGCAGACAATAATAAAACTGCTTCTTACCTTAACACTGCCATCTTCTGCGCAAGACAACAGTTTTTGTCCCTTTGCAACTGGAAAACATTCTATTACTTTGCCTGTCTGAGACCCACACACCACAACAGAACCATCTGATCTACATATCTGCAAACAATAACAATACTGTAAGATAACTTATTAGACAAAATTATAATTTAAAATTTCAATTCCTGCACTAACTCTTCTATCATATTCATACCTTCAAACTTTGATGAATACCGCCAACAATTATCATATTATTTAATTCATCCACTTGCAGATAATGAACGGCTTCACTGCTGTTGAGCCTCATAATTATGTTTGAGGTCTTTTGCTCCACCAAATATTCCTTTACTATACCATCACAACAACCAAACAGAACTGCTTTGCCATTCTGTGCTATCTTGCATACTGTCACTTTAACAGACTGTGGTGAAGTCTCCAATATTACTTCAGTTCCCTGCAACAACTAAAACATCACAAACTTTATTTGATTGATTTGATTTATTTATTTGATGGTCTTTGAAACGCATCCAGGTAAAAAGTAAATTAATTGAAACTGTGTCTATAGGTCAACTCAAATATTTTTACAAAATCATTTATTTGATTTCCCAAAAAGTTATTCCACAACAAATTAGACAATTTTAAAAGGAACAGTTTGCTTGGCAATTGCTGTCTCTAACATTTTGCTTTTAGTATGATAAACTGTCTAAATTACGAAATTTTATGTTATGTATTTTCACAGTAGATTCTGTATATTTGTGATGCTTTCACTCTGATATTGTCTCAAAGTATGAAACTACCCTAACTTAAAATATTTTGAGAGAACTGTTCACAAAAGAACTGCAATTTGTATTAGTTCCAAAGCAAATGAATATGTTTATATTCCGTAGAGTAATCTTTTCGTTTAACTTTTATACAATGTCTCAATTATCCAACCTAAACTCGACTGGGAAGAGGTCGGATAAGTGAAGTGGCAGATAATGTGGAATAACTAAGAAATGTAGGCCTAAACTACAACAAAACATGTGCTGTAGTAACATATTTTATTTGCTGAATGGAAACGTTAGAATAAGCTATGAGAACACAATTTGTATATATAGGTATACAAATTTACAATGTTTAAGAGAAAAAAGATGTCAACAATGTCTGCTTCTGGTAAACCATAACAGATAGACCAAATCTTACAATACAAAAAATGTAGATCTCATTAAAACACAATTTATGTATGTCCAAATAAATTTTTTTGTAGATTGAACCATTTCGGAGATATTCCTTGTTATATGTGTGAGTTTTGCAATACTTATACGTTTCCCAAATGGAAGGTCGTTATTCACCTTTTGTCTTAGCCATGTAAAGAGAGCAGAATTTCACGGCCTTCATACAACAACCAGCTTTAAAAGATTTGACTCGCTCAGAGCTTATTGTATTCCCATATTCCCTTGCACCTACAAGAAAATCACCAATAAGATAATTTCTGCAAATGTTTATCTCAACTAACATGAAGAAGATAGAGGATTAAGTGTTTATAAGAATAGTAAGCACAAGAATAGAGAAAGTCATGTGAGTGCAACACATCAGATTTTATAAATGTAATTTTTTATGATGAGCATAAAAGAACAGCATGGACTGACTTTTCCATGCTGATTGAAAACAAAAGAGTGAAAAATAACACACAAGGTTTGTATAACCTATATATATTTCAATTATCATTAATTTTCTTGATAGTGCTGCCACTTTTGGACAACTAACAGAGAAGAGGAGCATGTACTGAGTTTTCATTCCAGCATTTTGAAAACAAATGGAAGTGATAAAATAGAGGCCTAAATCACAAAAAGTATATTAGAAGTAATTACTTAAAAAACAAACCAAAAAAACCTAAAATGTCATTAATCCACTCAATTTCAATTGCAGACATGCATATGTTTGATTTTTGTACAGCATGTACCAAGGAGGAAACAATCTTCGAGTTAATCTACATTACAGTTCTACATTACATCTTGTTCAGCAAGAGGAAATGGATCAAGACCACCTTCCAATATGCCCAGCCACTTCTAGTACTTATTCACATTTCCCCAGTAGACCACAAGGAAAGCTTGTATTCAAAACACGTACCCCAATGACAACTTACAATAGTAAGTACTGAAGTCCTGGGGTTTAAGGTTTTTATATAATAAAGTCAAAACCGGTTATAGCAACATCACTTTTAACAACATATTGGCTATAACAGCAAAATCTAGCAGTCCCGTCTAAACCCTATGTGAATGCTATATTTAAAAAAATTGCTTAGTACGAAATCGCATATAGCCACTTATCGTATAAAATGACGTACTTTTTATTACCTTTTCAGAAAAATATATCAGCTATAATGTCCAACTTTCATTTTTGATTGTTACAGCAATGTACAAAGGTATTTTTACATGTGGTGAATGAACTTGTTAGGATCTGTGCGAGTGACATCATGCAAATTGATGGTGGGGGGATGACGACGTCTCTATTTCTTTCCTGGAAATATACAAGATACTGTGATGATGCAAGCGGCTCTGTACTTAAACATGAAAATCAAATACTAATGTGACACTCCTATGGTCTTATAAATACAACAGTAAACCTGACCACAAACCACTTGCAACATCCAACAATTCGACACGTCTAAAAATACCCCTGTAATGCTTATTCTCAAACTCTTTAGTAGCACAATAACAATAATAACAATAACAACAATAATAATAATAGTAATAGTAGTAATAATAATAATAATAATAATAATAATAATAATAATAATAATAATAATAATAATAATAATAATAATAAAGGAAGCAAACACCCGGCTTGTGCAACAAACAAACCGTCAGTCTCTTCAAGGTCGTTATAACTGGTTTTGACAGCTGTTTCCATATACCAGGCCAATCAACTTGATTGTTCTAATACACAAACTGTATGTATACAAACTATGAAAGGTAGAATCAGAACTGAAAATTTCAATGCCATAGCTGGGATTTGAAACATGGATCTTCTGCTCTATGGGTGGCTGCTCTTAACTTCTGAGCTACCACAGCAACATGCTAGCACTGCCTTAAATTCACCGACTGATTCACATTTCCCAGACCACAAGGGAATCTTGTACTTGAAACAAGTACTCCAATGCTGACTTACAATCGTAAGTACTTAAGTCCCGTGCTTTAACGTATTTATATAATATTTTCCCTATATCAGGCCACTCAATTATTATTGATTGGTCTGATGTGTGGAAATTCTTGTGCAATGATGTCAACCTTTACCTGAATTTTATTCCCACTATCAGTAGCTGCCAGTAAAGGTACAGTGGTATCAGTGGAGTGCTTACTCCAAAAGGCATCAAAGGTTTGGCGTCTTTGCTCTACATTTTGAAGTTGATCTGGTTCAATCCGCCATAGCTTAATGGTTTTGTCATCAGAACCAGAGAGTAACAATTGATGATTGTTTGTGAGGTATGTATCCAAGCACCACACAGACCTTCAAAAAAATAGAGAGGACATTAATTGCTAATTAATGGTATGATGAAAGTTTCAAGTATCACAAAGTCAAAACAGCCCTGTGGTAATGTTACTTCAAAAATATAAACACTGTCATTCTAGGAACAACAGAATTAAATAGAAAACTTTGTGAACAGCAACCATAGATTATGGTTAAAACTGCACTTGACTTAACTTCCACATGGATTATACTGGTTATTTTTTTAATGATTAACAGATAATGATTCCTGTGAAAACTGAATGCAAAAGGGCTATAGCCTGTCAGTGGGCTTTACTCTTTCTCACAGTAAAAATGTGTTGGCACAGCAAACCTGTATAAGCCTCTAAAAAGTAATGGCATTATGTTCTCTTTTCTCATTAAACTAAAGCATACTTGGCTGGCCTCGTAGCTCAGTCAATAGAGCACCTGCCTGGTGTGCAAGGGGTCCAGGTTTGATTTCCTTGGGGGGTGGGAATTTCTCTCTAGATTATTCCTTATCCTTCCCAGAGTCTGAATGTATGAGTGAGAGTGTGAAGTGCATATGAATTTAATGCACAAAAACTGAAATTATTATTCTTTTTTCATTATATAGTACTGCTCTTGTTTATACTGGTCACAATCATTACAGATGCTAAATCACTTAATATTTCTAAGTGTTTATTTCAATAACTTGCAGCAAATACTAAGATAAGTGAAGCCAGAAGTCCCTAAAATATGTGTTATATTTGTAGGTTCTAACAATTTTTATTAAAACATCACACGTTTAAGATATTTACATAAAAAATAAAATGTACATTTTTGATTTTCTAAGAATATGCACGTGAAGTCCTCTTGCTCTGAATTACTTTTGTATAACTCCTTATGATAAAATGTAGATCTTGTTAAAAAAAAAAAAAAAAAAACAATTTAAGCCTTGTGGCATTAACCATTTCTACAATAGTCTTTGCAATTGGTTCTCAAATGCTATGAATAACGATTTCCCTCTGGAGAATATTTTCTTTTTTTTGTGATCATGACTCCATCACATTTTCAATCTCTATTTAAAACAAATTAAAATTTAGATTAAACGACCAGTTGTTAAGTTCTAAATTATCCATCATAAATAAAAATGTCATAACTAGGAACAAAACTTCAAACTAATTACGTTAATTCAATGAAAAAACTGAAGCTGTTAACAGTGTAGCAACAGAATCTAAAATAAAAACAAATTTGGAGACTAAAAGCTTCATTTATCTTAGCAATTGCTGCAAGTTCTTGAAATATACAGACATATGTTTTGTGAAGTCTCCATCACATTTTCAATGCTCTATTTAAAACAGTCAACTAATTTGTTCTTAATTTAGATTCTGTTGCTTCACTGTTAATAGCTTCAATTTTCCTTAATTAACAGTCAACTGTTATTTAAACTAGATAGATAACCAACCCTAACCAAGATTCGAACTCAATACCATTTGAATACAAGGCAGACACACTACACCCTCACCACAGAGGTGGACTCCATCACAGAGTGATTGTTCTTAAAGATTTGACTATTGCTTAAGTCTACTGTATTCCCCTTGTACTTACTCATACTTTATATAAACTAAAATGAATGGCTAAACTGGTTGTAAATAGTGATATTCAGTTATTTACATGATGTCAAGTGTACTTTTAGGAATTATGATCTACACTGGCTTAGTCCTGTTGAGCTGAGATCTACGTTTCACAACAGGATTCCAATCTAATTTTAGTTCATTTTCTTATTTGATCAAGTCTGATCTCTGGTTAGCATTCTGTATAGATTGGGGCTTAAAGTATTTATTACAAAATGTGCAGTATTAACTTTAGTAATAATCTAAATTAAAAACAAATTAGAAACTAAAAGCTCCACTTATCTTCTTAATATTGATGACATTTACTTAGACTAATGCTAAATTTGCACAGGACAACATCGTGTAAACCATACTTTCGGCAAAATCACATTCTTACGCTGCCAAGTCTGTATATTTTAGAAACTGTTTGTTATATAAGGGACAATATTCACTTATTTAGCATAAACAACACTGTTCATACACATAGTACCAGAAATAGTAATAAAATACACATACAGACTGCCAGAACAACAAAAAAGGTAAATTCCATACTGCATAGAGGCATACACATGTATAATAAAATCGCAAATAGAATCCACAGTAGCAGTCAAACTAAGTTTAGGAAAGAAGTTAGAAATTTTCTAATTGAGCAAACCTACTACAGTGTGCAGGAGTTCTTTGACTCATTCTCTGAATAATTTTATCTGTATTATTGTAACACTATATTACTGTAACACTGTCTCTGTATATATATATTATTTGATTCACTCTCTGAATAATTTTATTTGTCAAAGTTCTAAGGCTTTCACGGCCGGTGTCAATACTAGATGCAATAATATTAACCGGGCTTGTGGGCCGTGGTCTATTGGGTTCCTTCTTCTTCCCCTTCTTTGTGTTTAATCTGTAGGTTATATATATAACTTATACTCTTATGACTGTAATGCTGTCTCTGTTATTATTATTTGTATTCATGATATTGTTTAAACCAATATTATTTGTATTCCCTATTTAAAAATTGACGAAGCCATGAATTTGTAAAAAAATTCTTACGGTGAATAAAGACATACATACATACATACATATAGAGCAATACAATTGAATGGTTGGTTATATCCATTATAAAAGTGAATCACTTTAGACTCTGCCCATAAAGCTGTAAAAATGCCACCTTTGCCATAAAGTTATAAAGGAAACTACAAACTACCTAATGAGATTAAAATTTTGACTGATATCTCAATATCAAAATTTAAAAGCAATTTAAAAGAATACTTGTTGAGTAAATGTATATACAGCTTAGAAGAGTTGTAAATTATATGTAAAATGTACTACTTCTATACTCACTATAAAATTGTACTATTTTGTATCTCTTAAGAAATGATGTTAATTGTTTTACACACCCGATATATCCAATATCATGTACTTGATCTAAGGATGAATAAATTGAACAGAATTATTATTGCAAGGTGGAATACTGTATATTGTAGTTTCAAGTTGCATCCAACTTATTCTCAAAGCTATCCAACTTGAAACTATAGTCAGCAGTATACCACCTTGCAATATTAATAAGAGAAGTGGAGCTTTTAGTTTCGAATTTGTTTTTAATTTAGATTCTGTTGCTTCACTGTTATTAGCTTCAATTTTTCCTTAATTTAGTAATCATATTTACCAAACTCTTTTTTTCTTTGTGTTTTGATGATCTTTTCCTTATTCTGCATAGTAAATTCTAATGAAGAATATGAATATAACTTACCCGCTGTGATCTTGAAACACTCTGAATACAGCGTGTTCATATATATCCCAAACATTAATGCTGGAGTCCAATGCTGCGACTATAATATATTTGCCATCAGCCGAGATAGCAGCAGAAGTGTACTGGGTACATCTATTCCAATAAATTGCTTTTATTGTTGCATCCGTAATTTGAAAATTTTGTAATGCATTATTATTATTATTGTTATGCTGGTCTATAGTGAAGCCATTGCTCTTACAGCTGTATACCCAGCTCCATAAAGCAATGGACTCCTCTGTTACTGCAATTACTTTATTATCCACATCTGAAACAAAAGTATTATTTATTATTGATGCCATCTAGGGATAACTGTAACAACATATACAACAAGACAAACGAACTGTTTGCATAACTGCAAGATAGTATCAGAAGTTGAATCACTGGCATAATGAACAGGAATATTCCTAGCTGGTGCCACACTATGATTTCTCATATGCACATACAGCTGCACTAGACTGTGCTGGAAACATTACTTTTGAATGGTCTGATTCATCACAACTACTGTGGCTGATGTGTCATTATTTTGTGGCACTTTATTTTCATTCTATTTTCCAACATTGAAGCCATATTCATTTAATTTATTTAGCAGCACAATTTTGACTTAGAACTTATTTCATCCTATCCATAAAAAGTTTCTGTAACGTAACCCCATGGCACAACAGCCCATCCGGGCAAGGCCTACCACCCGACTGTTATGTCCCCCACCTCTGCCCACCACAAGAATCAGAATGGGATGCAGTACTGTATCATTGAAAAACATCACTAAAAATTCCAAAATAAACCCAAAAGACCACACAAAAAACATAGTTCACCATAATTTCTTCCGACTGCAAGCAAAATTAAAGAAGGAACCACAGACACCTGTGATAACATCAAGGTTTTTTTATTAATAAAATGCCAGACAAGATGACTCCAATATTATGCAAGTGCATAAGTGACTGTGCATATTTCATGAGAAAAGAGCTCATATCTAATTAAGGCAGAAGTTATGTACATAAAGAAATCTTTAAGGTGAACAATCGTTCATGACAGCTTGATTTTGTTAATTGAATGTTTATTATTACGTAATCTGTCAACAATTTATGGGTTGACATTGTTTTGCTATCTTGATCATGTTTATATAATTAGTAATTGTTTTGTATCATACCATGTACAAGGGGAGGTTTGAAATGTAAATTAATGTTGTTTATAGTGAGACAGAATATTGACCAATAGAAAATCGTTCATGTAAATATTTTTGTAAGAGTGTGTAAATTTCTAGTTCTTGTTTGGGTGTATCAGGGACTTATTTTTAATATTCAAGATAGCCAATGTTTTCTTGTCACTTTGTGTTCAACCAATAAAAACTATTGCGCGGATGAATACAAAAGAATGGCGGTGTTGCGTCAGACAGATGCCAGGGACTGTTTTCATTAGCCTCTGTGTGCTCAAGATGAAAGGATGTATTTTTTGGTAGCGTGTGAACATGTAACTTTCACCCAAACTTTTATCCAGTGTAGATTCTACCTAATTGTGAAAGTTGTTGATTAATTAATATGGTGCTGAAAGTGTAAATTAACGAATAAATATGTTGTGATAAAGGAACACTGATTTATGCATTCCATTCTGTAACCTCGACCCTGCAGATAAGAACCGCGTCTGCTATCACACTATTTCATCTTTCAGTAAGAACATTATCTCCGGTATGCTATGTAAAGAATCTATTTTTAAAAACTGCACCAAAATGGCTTACCCAACGTGGGGCGCGAATTTAGAATGGAATGCAAAATTACGAAAATTGAAATTACAATAAACATCAAAAGACGCCATCCCATTGCGCAGGAAAAAGACGCCATTAGACCATCGTTTGATATCAACGATACGTCAGAACATCGATACACGGAGAATCAACGTGGGAAAAACACCGGAGATCATCTAGCGAAGCCAACTGCCCAGGAGACGTAAATAACTGGACGAAGAAACAACGGAAAAGAAAGTAGGATCAAAATTTTTTGTTTTTACATACATTTTATTTCCATTTTTATGTTACTGAGAAGCGGCAAAGTAGTGGGACTTTCAACCTTAAGTGAATTGAATAAAGAAATTAAAATGTCGCGAAAAGAGATAGAAACAGGAGTGGGGAAAGGGGCAGATAGGCCTAGTTATCAGGTAGAATTAGAAAGTGAGGAACAGGTGGAAATAAGCAAAGACCAAAGGTTAATGATGATCATGTTTGAAAGACTAGAACAAAGTTTAGGTCAGAGTATAGGCCAGAAACTAGAACAAAATAAGGTAGAATTAGGTCAGAAAATGGAACAAAATAATGCAGAATTAAAACAGGACATAGAACAAAGTTAGGTCAGAAAATGGAGGAAGTGAGACAGAACTTAGAACAGAAAATAGAATTAGGAAGACAGGAGTGTAAAGAAAATATGAAGGTAATGGAAACTAATTTAAAATTAGTACATAAAAACTTAAATGAAACAAAGGAAGCCTTAGAAGCTAGGATAGAAATTGTAGGAGATAGGATGGGAAAGATAGAATCAGAAATGAGAGAGAACAAGATTGTGTTAGAAGGAGAAATTGCTAGATGTAGAGATGAAATAACAGAATGTAATACAAGTGTAGACTGTAAGATTACAAATGTAAAAGCAGAAATAACTGAGGAATTAAGGAAAGAGATTGAGGTAGTAAAGAAAGACATTATTAATGAAACTGTAGAACAAATTGTAATTCCTAAAATTAAGACAATGAATGATGTGATGCATTCACAACAGGATGCTATAAATGATATGAAACAGAGTCACTTAGAAATAAAGAATGATTTAAAATCAATTTGTGAAGAAATGAAAAAAGGGAACGAAAGTTTGGCTAATGTAAATGATATTGTGAATGCATTACAAAGACAAGATGATTTAGATGTAAGTAATGTACAAGATGAGAGTTACTTGAATAATGTACAAAATGTTGATTCACCATACAGAGAAAGAGGTTCACAACCAAACAATGACACAACACAACACATGTTACACCAACAGCATATTACATGAAATCACACCACCTACATTTGACGAGGAGAAGGGAGACGATCCAAAACTCTTTGTTAAAGAGATGGAAGAATATTTTAAAGTGAAAAGGATACCAAACGAGCTTAGGATGATGATAGTTAAGAAAAGCTTAAAAAACAAGGCATTAGAATGGCTCAGGTTAACACTAGCTGGTCATGAGTCGTATAGCTCATTCAGAAATTTATTCCTATCAAGGTATTGGGGCCCAGCTAAGCAAAACCAAACTAGGGTGGAGCTAGCGACAGGTAGATATGATCCAACCAAAGGGTTGTCGCTAGTCGATTATTTTATGAAAGTAGCCAACAAAGGAAAGCTATTAGACCCCAACTTGTCGGAGGCAGAACTAATTACCAGCATAACAAGACATTTCCCAGACACAGTGAGAACAGGGTTAATTGTTGCGAGGCCAGTAGATTTTGCAGATATGATAGAATTGCTGACAGCCTTCGAAACACAAAATGGTCGGCCTAATGAGCATAGACATAGGAACAGTCACCCAAACTCACCCATCTTAAACCGGAGCACGGCTACGAACAACCAGAGTGAGGGAGAACATAGAAATACTAGGAGCACCCATGAAAGGGGGAGAGGGGCACACCATTTCCCACAACCACATAATCATGGCGAGAGGATGGAGAACACAAGACAGCAGTACCACGACACAATACAGAATGGTGAATCGAGATACAGAACATATACATATGATCGTGGGAGACCAGGAGACCATACCCATCAAGTGAATCACATACGATTCAGTAGGGAACACTTGAACAACCACAGACCGTCATATGACAGAGGTTCACGCCAAAGGGGCAGAGACCAATGGTACACTGGCAACATAAGACAGCAGGAAGTAGATGAAGATGTGCCAAATAGGGCAGATACTGCACAGAATACAGAAACGACAACCACCACCAACACTCAGGGAAATTACAACAACTAAGTTCGTCCCAACCGAGTGGATGACAAACAACAAAATCTCAGCAACTTACAATTGACATCGACACCATGATGGCTACACAGGGAGAAAGATGGGACCACTGGTCATAACAAAACAGCTGGGTGACCACACGTATGAGCTACAGAATACAAATGCCAAGTTGGTAGGAAGATACCATAAAAATAAATTAAAGCCATACAAAGAAAGGACCAAATAGTCTTTGCCAACAAATGTGTAAGGCAGGAGTAGTAGAGATGAAGGAAGATAACAATTTTAATGGGTTACTTATAGAAAATTATGTTCAGATTAGGAATTACAACAAGGAAGAAAATCAACATAGTCATTGGCTATATCGACCACAAAGAGCATTGTCAACAAAGACAGATGAAGACACTGATTGTCATTAAATAAATGAATCATAGCGACGGAAGATAATATGTTTTTGACATAAGGATGTCAGGAACAAAAATAAAAAGGAATAAATTATGATGACAAAGATATAATATTTCGACACAAAGATGTCGAGGGTAAATTGAGAAGAAAAATAATACAATTACAGAATAATTATAAGTATAGAAGTTTTCTCTTATAGAAATAAGAGACAAAGAAGTGACAATTAGTGAAGTGAGGAAAACCATAATCAGAAAAACAATGCCCATGAATTAAGATGAATATAGCCAATACTAAGCTCGAAGAAATGTTGAACCAAACAACAATGAATAATAACCCAATTAAGAAAAATGGTACCATTAGTAACAACAGAGTTTAAGAACCGACTCAACAACCTGCCTATACATAAGCTTACAAGGCAAAGAAGGCAAAGAACTGAGTAAAATATTGCCATAAACATGATCATAATCATTAGCTCAAAATTTGTATCCTGTTTTTCTCTCCTCATAGCAATGAATACAAGTCAAAAACCACATAATAAACCATGATACACTTAAATTATATTTGTGTCAATGTCAAATGTACAATAACTGAGTATGTGTTGTATAAGAACTGAATATGTGTTGTACAATAACTGAATATGTATTGTATGATAACTGGATATATTATGTAATAACTGAATATGTTGAGTAATAACTAAATGTGTTATGCAAAAAAAACTGAATGTGTATTGTGTAATAATTGAATATGTATTGTATAATAGCAGAACATATGTGGTATGATAGCAGGATATATTGTACAATAACTGAATATGTATTGTATAATAGCAGAACATATGTGGTATGATAGCTGGATATATTGTACAATAACTGAATATGTATTGTATAATAATTGGACATGTTGTGTAGTAACCAAATGTGTTGTGCAATAACTGAATATGTATTGTATAATAACTGAATGTATTGTGTAGTAATTGAATATGTGAAATTTATAAAGACATGCTATATCATGCCAAAACAAAAGACAAAGACAAACAGTGAAGAAGACTGTAAAGAAAAAGAAAGAAAAAAAAAAAAAAAAAAAAATTGTACAAAGTGATTGAATCATAGGAGTAGGGAGAAGTATTGTATTGTGTTTCAAGATTGTAAATATAGGTGACAACTTGAAAAACAAAACAAGGGGCATATGAGACAGAATATTGACCAATAGAAAATCGTTCATGTAAATATTTTTGTAAGAGTGTGTAAATTTCTAGTTCTTGTTTGGGTGTATCAGGGACTTATTTTTAATATTCAAGATAGCCAATGTTTTCTTGTCACTTTGTGTTCAACCAATAAAAACTATTGCGCGGATGAATACAAAAGAATGGCGGTGTTGCGTCAGACAGACGCCAGGGACTGTTTTCATTAGCCTCTGTGTGCTCAAGATGAAAGGATGTATTTTTTGGTAGCGTGTGAACATGTAACTTTCACCCAAACTTTTATCCAGTGTAGATTCTACCTAATTGTGAAAGTTGTTGATTAATTAATATGGTGCTGAAAGTGTAAATTAACGAATAAATATGTTGTGATAAAGGAACATTGATTTATGCATTCCATTCTGTAACCTCGACCCTGCAGATAAGAACCGCGTCTGCTATCACACTATTTCATCTTTCAGTAAGAACATTATCTCCGGTATGCTATGTAAAGAATCTATTTTTAAAAACTGCACCAATAGCATGACCGAAGCGACCTTCAAATTGCATATACAAGACAAGGATGCATGACGTCATCAAAATAATTCTGATAAACCAAGAAAATGTATTATTAAGGATGACAAGAGTCGAACGATATCACTAGTTACATATAGAACATTTTTCAAATGGGGCTTGAATGAATGAACGAATGTGTGGAAGATGGAAGTCATCCTATAGGGAGACAAAAGACAACAAGAATGTCACCCAAGCCCAATCAAGAACCAACAATCAACAGGCAGCTGGTGATGGAGGAAATAATCTTTGAAACATGTATGGAGAAATGGTAGTTAGTAAAGCTGGATAGTAAGTGTAAACAATCAAAACTTAAGGAACACAGTAGAAATATAAAATTCAAACAAATCAACAAATCAGCCACAGCCCATCACTTCTGGTCAATGGTCAATCACCATAGAACAGGATATCAAATTATTAAAATGTGCAAAAACAACAGCTGCACTGATAATTTTGGAGAAAATACATACAATGAAGAATGTTTACTTAGCCATGAATTTTGATATACCACAAGCAGATGACACACTGAAGTTTATATCCAGCAACCCAGATAGCAGCACGGTCACTACCACAACAGATGTTGAGAAACCATTGATAAAGAAGATGCTGGTCTTCAAAACGTGTCCAGATAAAAATAAGTAAGTGAAACTATGTGTCTATAGATCGACTCATATCCTTCTAAGATAAGTGAGCATTAAATTTATAAATTTACTAAATTGTTCACTTTGTTGATTCCTTTCAACCAATTTGGATGCCTCAATGGTAGCTTGACGCATACAGGAAGAAAGCACATATCCTCCGAGTACCTTCTGTTTTGATTTTATTGCTGTAAGATTCCTGTCCCTAGTATTTAATTTTTAAGAAAATGTTCTAGATTTTCCCTTATCTCTATTAAGTTATGGTGAATTTAGGGTTTCTATGTGATTATACTTCCTTTTTTGGTACAGAACTTATAAGTGCATTAAATTAAAACCAATCAGATCTTTATTTAAAAAAGAAAAGTTCTATAATCTTAAACTGAATCTGAATTCAAAACTGAACATGTATACAAAGTTCAACTTAAGATGTGTTAGGTACTTTGATTGAAACCATTCTTCTACTGACAAATTATGTTTGTTTATATTAGTTCTTATCCTGTACTCTAAATTATTTTACCTGGCACGCAGCATACTGCAATGACACATGCAGAATTTCTCAAGCTTGCCACAAATTCACCAGAATGTACATCACAAATATGTACATAGTTATCATTTCCACCAAATATGATTAATGAATCATCTTCAGAGAAAGTGCAACTATTTGCAAAGCAGCCTTTTGAAGGAACTTTAAGACTTAACTGCTCTGCTGCTGTTTCAGCACTCCAAACCTGAAAAAGAATTTATTCAGACCTGCATAAAAACAACAAAAGTGTAAGTTCCCCTCAATTCTGTGTTCTTTTTATTCCTTAACTTACAAAGACTAAACTCTATATTAAAATTATAGAGAACATGGGTTTATATGCCTCAATTCTGTGTTCTTTTTATTCCTTAAGTTACAAAGACTCTAAACTCTATATTAAAATTATAGAGAACATGAGTGTATGTGCACCGCAATAGAACACCTCCTTTGAGTTTCTAAATTACTAATTTCATAAATTAAAAAATATCAACAATTTTAGCCTGTAATTTCAGAATATTACCATTCATAAGGTTAAGTCACACAAATTTATAGGTATCAAGGTAGACAATAGCTTAAAATGGACAGAATATATCATCGTCATTGTCAACGTCGTCATCATCGTCATCATCATCGTCGGCGGCATCATCATCATCATCATCATCATGGTTTGCCCTGTCAGTAATATGAAATTTAAGACAAACTGCTTTGTCAGTGTTTAAAACCAGGTTGTTGTTATCTATCCAATACACCAAATCTTTACTGGCTTGGCTTAGTGAATTATTTATTAACCATACATGCAATGCTATTAGCAGAATAATATACATCCTGAAGTACTATATGACATTAAAACTCAAAAGCTGATATATTCTGGATGCATCCATCCTCATTTAATTTGTGGTGTAGAAATATGGGGGAATGATACAGAACTTATTTAAACAGGATTCTCATTCTACAAAATAAATATATCAAGCTCATGTATTACTTGAAACCAAGGGAAACTTATAAAACTACCTTTAATAACAAAAAACTTTTCACAATTTTATTCTCTGTATGTTTATAGATCTATAACATATACAATAAAAAAGCAAGTATTAACAATTGAGACAGAATATTGACTAATAGAAGATTGTTCATGTAAATATTTTTGTAAGAGTGTGTAAATTTTTTAATTCTTTTAATTTGGGTGTATCAGGGACTTATTTCTTTTGATAATACTCAAAATAGACAATGTCTTCTCAACTGTTTGAGTTCGACCAATGAGAACTGTTGCGCGGATGAATACACAAGAATGGCGGTGTTGCGTCATAGAGACGCTCAGAAACTACTTTCATTAGCGTCTGTGACTTCAAAGTGTAAGGACGTATAATTGTTGATGGCGTGTGAATATGTGAATTACATCCAAACTTCTAGCCAGCATGGACGCTATCCAATTTTAAAAGTTATTAACCAAGTGAAATAGTGATGTAAAGTGTATATAAAACGAATAAATGTGTTTCTAATAAAAGTACGTTGGTTTATGCATTCCATTCTACGACCACCTCCCCTGCAGATAGGAATCGCGTCTGCTCTAACAAACTTTCCACCTTTTAGCAAAAACAGTGCTCCATTTGCTGCTAAATTCACGCTAATATAAGAACATCCTTTTATAATAAAACCCCGCCACAAATGGCTTGCCCAACGTGGAGCGCGAATTTAGAATGGAATGCAAAATTACGAAGTGTTAACCAGCGTGGACGCTATGGAGAAAGACGCCATTAGACCATCGACTGATATCAACAAAACATCGATACACCGAAAACCAACGTGGGAAAAACACCGGAGATCATCTGGCGAAGTCAACTACCCAGGAGACGTAAATAACCGGACGAAGAACCAGCAGAAAAAAAAAAAAAGTAGGATCTAAACTTTTTATCTTATTTTCTTTTCATAATACATGCTACTTAGAAGTGGCAAAATAACAGGACTTTCAACATTAAGTGAATTAGATAAAGGAATTAATATGTCGCGAAAAGAGATAGAAACAGGAGTGGGGGAAGGGGCAGATAGGCCTAGTTATCAGGAAGGATCAGAAGGTGTGGAACAGGCGGAAATAAGCAAAGACCAAAGGTTAATGATGATGATGTTTGAAAGACTAGAACAAAGTTTAGATCAGAAAATGAAACAAAATAACATAGAATTGAAACAGGATATAGAACAAAGTTTAAGTCAGAGTATAGGTCAGAAAATAGAGGGAGTGAGAGAGGACTTGGAAAATAATAAAAAAGAATTAGGTCAGAAACTAGAACAGAGTAAGGAAGAGATAGGTCAGAAGATGGAGGAAGTGAGAAAAGACTTAGAACAGAAAATGGAATTAGGTAGACAGAACTTAGAACAGAAAATGGAATTAGGTAGACAGAACTTAGAACAGCAAATGGAATTAGGTAGACAGAACCTAGAACAGAAAATAGAATTAGGAAGACAGGAGTGTAAAGAAAATATGAAAGTAATGGAAACTAATTTAAAATTAGTTCACAAAAACTTAAATGAAACAAAGGAAGCCTTAGAAGCTAGGATAGAAATGGTAGGAGATAGGATGGGAAAGATAGAATCAGAGATGAAAGAGGACAAAATAGTGTTGGAAGAAGAAATTGCTAGATGTAGGGATGAAATAACAGAATGCAATACAAGTGTAGACTGTAAGATAACAAATGTGAAAACAGAAATAACTGAGGGATTAAGGAAAGAGATTGAGGTAGTAAAGAAGGACATTATTAATGAAACTGTAGAACAAATTGTAATTCCTAAAATTAAGACAATGAATGATGTGATGCTTTCACAACAGGATGCTATAAATGATATGAAACAAAGCCACTTAGAAATAAAGAATGATTTAAAATCAATTTGTGAAGAAATGAAAAAAGGGAAAGAAAATTTGGCTAATGTAAATGATGTTGTGAAGGCATTACAAAGACAAGATGATTTAGATGTAAGTAATGTACAAGATGAGAGTTATTTGAGTAATGTACAAAATGTTGACTCACCATACAGAGAAAGAGGTTCACAACCAAACAATGACACAACACATAACACATGTTACACCAACAGCATATTACATGAAATCACACCACCTACATTTGACGAGGAGAAGGGAGACGATCCAAAACTCTTTGTTAAAGAGATGGAAGAATACTTTAAAGTGAAAAGGATACCAAACGAGCTTAGGATGATGATAGTTAAGAAAAGCTTAAAAAACAAGGCATTAGAATGGCTCAGGTTAACACTAGCTGGTCATGAGTCTTATAGCTCATTCAGAAATTTATTCCTATCAAGATATTGGGGCCCAGCTAAACAAAACCAAACTAGGGTAGAGCTAGCGACAGGTAGATACGATCCAGCCAAAGGGTTGTCATTAGTCGACTATTTTATGAAAGTAGCCAACAAAGGAAAGCTATTAGACCCCAACTTGTCGGAGGCAGAACTAATTGCCAGCATAACAAGACATTTCCCAGACACAGTGAGAACAGGATTAATTGTTGCAAGGCCGGTTGATTTTACAGATATGATAGAACTGCTGACAGCCTTCGAAACACAAAATGGTCGGCCTAATGAGCATAGACATAGGAACGGTCACCCAAACTCACCCATCCTAAACCGGAACACAGCTACGAACAACCAGAGCGAAGGAGAACATACAAATACTAGGAGTACCCATGAAAGGGGGAGAGGGGCACACCATTTCCCACAACCGCATAATCATGGCGAGAGGATGGAGAACACAAGACAACGGTACCACGACACGATACCGAGGGGTGAATCGAGACACCAAACATATACATATGATCGTGGAAGACCAGGAGACCATGCCCATCAAGTGAATCACATACGATTCAGTAGGGAACACTCGAACAACCACAGACCGTCGTACGACAGAGGTTCACGCCAAAGGGGCAGAGACCAATGGTACACTAACAACACAAGACAGCAGGAAGTAGAAGAAGATGTGCCAAATAGGGCAGATACTGCACAGAATACAGAAACGACAACCACCACCAACACTCAGGGAAATTACAACAACTAAGTTCGTCCCAACCGAGTGAATGACAAACAACAAAATCTCGGCAACTTACAATTGACATCGACACCATGATGGCTACACGAAGAGAGAGATGGAGCTATTGTATACTGGACCACTGGTCATAACAAAACAGCTGGGTGACCACACGTATGAGCTACAGAATACAAATGGCAAGTTGGTAGGAAGATACCACAAAAATAAATTGAAGCCATACAAAGAAAGGACCAAATAACCTTTGTCAACGAATGTGTAAGGCAGGAGTAATAGAGATGAAAGAAGATAATAATTTTTGATGGGTTACTTATAGGAAATTACGTTCAGAATAGGATTACAACAGGGAAGAAAATCAACATAGTCATTGGCTATATCGACCACAAAGAGCATTGTCAACAAAGACAGATGAGGACACTGATTGTCATTAAATAAATGAATCATAGCGACGGAAGATAATATGTTTTTGACATAAGGATGTCAAGGACAAAAATAAAAATGAATCAATTATGATGAAAAAGATATAATATTTCGACACAAAGATGTCGAGAGTAAATTGAGAAGAAAAATAATACAATTACAGAATAATTGTAAGTATAGAAGTTTTCTCTTATAAAAATAAGAGATAAAGAAATGACAATTAGTGAAATGAGGAAAACCATAACCAGAAAAACAATGCCCATGAATTAAGATGAATATAGCCAATGCTAAGCTCGAAGAAATGTTGAACCAAACAACAATGAATAATAACCCAATCAAGAAAATTAGTACCATTAGTAACATCAGAGTTTAAGAACCGACTCAATAACCTGCCTATACATAAGCTTATAAGACAAAGAAGGCAAAGAACTGAATAAAGTATTGCCATAAATAAGATCATAATCATTAGCTCAAAATTTGTATCCCGTTTTTCTCTCCTCATAGCAAAGAATACAAGTCAAAAACCACATGAAACACTTAAATTGTATTTGTGTCAATGTCAAATGTACAATAACTGAGTATGTGTTGTATAAGAACTGAATATGTGTTGTACAATAACTGAATATGTATTGTATGATAACTGGATATATTGTGTAATAACTGAATATGTTGAGTAATAACTAAATATGTTATACCAAAACTGAATGTGTATTGTGTGATAACTGAATAAGTATTGCATTAAAACAGAACACATATGTGTTATGATAGCAGGATATATTGTGCAATAACTGAATATATATTGTGTAATAATTGGACATGTTGTGTAGTAATCAAATGTGTTGTACAATAACTGAATATGTATTGTATAATGACAGAAGGTGTGTTGTATAATAACAACATATATGGTATGATAGCAGGGTATATTGTACAAGGACTGAATATGTATTGCATAATAATTGGACATATTGTGTAATAACTAAATATGTTGTGCAATAACTGGATATGTATTGTATAATAACCGAATGCATTGTGTAGTAACCGAATATGTGAAACTTATAAAGACATGTTGTATTATGTCAAAACAAAGGACAGAGACAAACAGTGAAGAAGACTATAAAGAAAAAAAAAAAAATATATTGTACAAAGTGATTGAATCATAGAAGTAGGGAGAAGTGTTGTATTGTGTTTCAAGATTGTAAATAAGGTGACAATTTGAAAAACAAAACAAGGGGCATATGAGACAGAATATTGACTAATAGAAGATTGTTCATGTAAATATTTTTGTAAGAGTGTGTAAATTTTTTAATTCTTTTAATTTGGGTGTATCAGGGACTTATTTCTTTTGATAATACTCAAAATAGACAATGTCTTCTCAACTGTTTGAGTTCGACCAATGAGAACTGTTGCGCGGATGAATACACAAGAATGGCGGTGTTGCGTCATAGAGACGCTCAGAAACTACTTTCATTAGCGTCTGTGACTTCAAAGTGTAAGGACGTATAATTGTTGATGGCGTGTGAATATGTGAATTACATCCAAACTTCTAGCCAGCATGGACGCTATCCAATTTTAAAAGTTATTAACCAAGTGAAATAGTGATGTAAAGTGTATATAAAACGAATAAATGTGTTTCTAATAAAAGTACGTTGGTTTATGCATTCCATTCTACGACCACCTCCCCTGCAGATAGGAATCGCGTCTGCTCTAACAAACTTTCCACCTTTTAGCAAAAACAGTGCTCCATTTGCTGCTAAATTCACGCTAATATAAGAACATCCTTTTATAATAAAACCCCGCCACACAATAAACAATCAAGAACATGACCGTAACACAAGACATAAATACAATTATTTTAGGCACAGTACAAATGAATCTCTGAGAGAGACCTTAATACAAGAGCAATAATTTTATTGAGCAGATTATCAGTGGCATTGAAAAATTTAGCCAATGCCTTGAAAATGTGTTTCAAACATAAACTAAAAGGGTATCTAGTAAACAATGATGCGAAAATTGAGCTGTTGGTTCACGTTGTGTCGCCCTTTGATGTGGTTCGCTCCGGCTGAGTTCAGCATGAGATCTCTTTTATCCCGGGTATGCGTAGGTATGTTATAGATTACCCCAGAAGAACTTTTGTATATTATTTTTTTTTTTTACTCTCTTACACTTTCGGGAGTTATGCCGACTTTCGATACGCAGAGGAATCGCACTCACGTGTGTACACCACAACGTCCAGCACCAGTCTGGGCGAGTGAACACACTTCCTGGCGTCCCCACGCTAAGAAAACGTTCTCTCCGATTTTAAATTGCATGTCGTCATCCAAAAGAAAGCCTCGTATCCAAAATGCTATTTCATTCCTTTTCCCAATTTAGAAATGTCCCTTTCTATTATAACATGTTCTTTTTTTGAATTCCGAATATGTAGTTACCTTTTTATGATTAAAGGATGTTTTCTTTATATTTTATTAAATATATCGCGCGACTTTTAAGGTTGGCAGACCTGAATTTTGACTGATTTCAAACTATATGGTATGACGTCATGACTCGTTAATTTCAAACCAATAATGCATTTATACTACAAATTTAACGACTATTATTTACTCATATCTTGCTCACCTTACAACACTTCCTACTCTATTATCTATTTATGTTATTACTCAACACTTATCGCAAATCTCATATCCGGCAATTAAATTAAAACGTGTCTTTATCAAGCCCATTCGCTTTGAAATCTAAATTTCGGTATCAACAAATGTCTGTATACTCCACATCATTTATAAGTAATTACTGTGATGTGTAGTTGTGTTGAAATTTTCTTTCATATCTTGAATGTCATATTTACTGTCTAAATGTTGTTCTCTTGGGGAATTGAGTGCTTATTAATGAAAAATTAGACTAAAGGTAACACAAACCTTCACATTTCCATCTCTACTACAGGAGACCACCTTATCACCCTGGTTTGAGAAAGAAGCACAAAGAACATGGTCCTGATGTCCTTTGAAAGTTTGTATGCTTCTATCAACATTACGATCTGCTAAGAACATATTATCCCAGCCAGACTGCCTCATACGTGGTGAAGGTGTTTTCATTGGACAACCTGAGGTAGTTTAGAATATACATTACAATATATTAGTCTTTGACATGAAATGCAAAATAATATGTTTGCAGAATCAAAACTGGATAGATGTACAAATCACTAAGTGGTTAAGTTTCGCCTAACCCTTATCAATGATGCTTTGAAAGATAGGTAAAGTTTTAGAGTTATATTTGACATGTAGAGACACAGGTATAAATATAGAGGACGAATCAAATGAAAACCGGAAAAGTGCTACAGAAAATCTAAAATTTCTCTTATTACCATCAGACTTGGTATGTGTGTGTGCATGTGTGTGGACTCTCCTCCAGTCAACTGGCATTGATCCCATGACCCTATGTGACCCAGCAGCATGATATGGAGTTTCCAATATGGAGGCCCCTCTGTTGGAGTACAGAGTGATCCATTTTCTGCACAGCGAAGGCACAAAACCAATAGAAATCCTCGACCCATGTTGGCACAGCATGGGGCTGCATGTTTATCACAGACTCAGATGTACAAATGGTGTATGAATTCAGGAGCGGCACAACAGGTTCTGCAGACACACCGAGGTCAGGCCCGGCAAATTATGTTGTGACAGTTGAGACGATTGTAGCAGCAGAAGAGATGATTCTGCAGGATAGATGGGTCACCATTGATGACACTGAAGTGCAATTACAGGTCAGTTATGGTTCTGCTCAGCATGTTGTTTATGATCAGTTGAAGTACCAGAAAGTGGCAGTAGGATGGTTACCTCGTCAGCTGACTTCCAAAATGAAGAGGCAAGCTGATGCCTTTCAGGAGCTGCTGCACCACTACAGACTTGAAGGTGATGCATTTTTGAAGCGAACTGTAATTGGAGACAAGTCCTGGGTCCATCACTACCAACAGAGATCAAGTGCTCCAGTATGGAATGGCAGCACCCATCATCGCCAAAGCCATCAGAGCCCATCGCCGCAACCAGCCATCAGCACAAAAGGTGAGCTCAGCTTATTTTGGGACCACAAGTGTCCCATAGTGGAACATTAATGGAACATTACTGGAAAAGGGCAAGATGATGATGACCAGTGCCACCTTTAGTGAATTGATGCGTAACATTCTGAAACCTGCCATACACACCATGTGCCGTGGATTCCTGTCAATAGGCAATCTTATCCAGCATGATGACGCACAATCCCATATGGCTTGTGCGACCCTGGAGACTATCAAGGACTTGCGTCTGCAGTGCCTCCCTAGATGTCACACCATTAGACTTCCACATCTTTAATTCACTAAAGGACTCCTTAAATGGCAACAAGTTTGAGACTGACATGAGGTGAAACAGACAGTGCATGAATGGCTATGTGCACAGCCAAAGGATTGTTTTTCCTCCATGAAATGTATCGAAAAGAAGGATCATTACATTGAAAAATAGTGTACTTGTTTCAACTCTGTCTGTAATAAAAGAACGTAAAAAATACTTCCTGTTTTCATTTGTCTCACCCTCATATATATGGCTAAAACTAACGTGACTCGGAATTGACACTAATATTTATACACACCATATTTTTAGTTTGCTTCACTGTTAGTAGCTGCACTTACTACTTGTTGGATACATGTATTTTGTAACACAATGAACTTCTTTTTCAGCCACTACATGATTTACAGCAAAAATCTACACTTTTGCATTCTGTTTAATACTTAATCTCAGTGAGGTTATTGTAGTCAGCAAAGCTTAATTGCACATTGACTAGCATTAGAAAATCGATTACAACATTATGGTATGGAATAAAAATTGAGAGAAATAATACACTTTTGCTGCTACCATCATGAAAAGATGTTCCTAATCAGCTACAACTAATGTATGTAATGCAACATTTTTTTTTTTTTTTTTAAATTAAGATCAGTGCTTATATTATAAGGTGACATTTTATTAATTTCTTTTTCAAAATGAATATGTATCGACATCTAACATAACATGGGCTTGAGCAAATATGCAGAGTGATTATTTTTTGGGGGGTTATTTTCTTATCATACTGTTCTTTAATACTCTCGGTGCCTTGTTCATTCCGTCGCCTAAAACCAGTCAATTTTAAAAATTTTCAAAAGAAAATCTTCACACTAAATTTATATTTGGGACTTCACTTTAATATACAGCACTTGAAAGTTTTAATCTTCTGTTTAAAATGAAACTTACTAAATAAACACATTTAGCTAATAAACATTCTGGCAAACAAACTTTCACTCCAAAATACAATTTCTAACTTCTAGGTAATATTCAGATTATATAAGAAACATGCCATCAAATTTGCCATTATCTTCCATTTCATCTATATCATTGTATTAAAAATCATCTAAATATTTCAGCTAATTTTCATTTGTACATATTCCACACACCGTTTTATCAACTGATACTGACAAAACATTGTTTGCAACTAAACACACATACTCCTCTGCCCCACAAATGTGGCATGCAACATCAACACAGCCCTCTTTGTTTTCAATAACGTGAAAATATTACTATCTATTGATAGGACATGATTCTAAGTGTACAAGAAAGCGTTGCAGAAGCCAAACCCGTAATAAAACTGCTCCACGAATTTTAAAGCAAGTAAATGTTGGAGCCTGTAGAAATGCTGGGCTCAGTAATTTTTGGAAGAACAACACTTAAAATATAAGGCCTTGGTAACGAGTGTGTTAACAATAAAATGCAAGTATTGTATTTCATCACATAATTGTCACCATTGCACAAAGGTTACACCTTGATTTATACACAAGGAATCACCTCATAATTGTCACATTAACACTCCATGTATTCACCATTGAGAAATATTTAAAAATAATGTTCAGTCACTTCAAACTGTTAGGTTCATGGGAGAGAATACAGGGTATGCAGTATATTATAATACATTTCTCACTGCTGATGCCATCAGTTTGTAGATACCGAGATGGTGTCTAGCCCATCAATGAATCTGACTGGTTCAAGTATCTAAGGCATGGAAATTAGCAGACATGATTACGTGATAAGTGAATAAAGTTGCAAGGGATATGAACCACTTGGTTAGCATGCTTCTATAGTTATGCTAATGAGTGCTTGTATATGTATACTAAATGCTCACACATATCTGTTACGAGCTTCACTTATTTTAACTTTTTCCAGGCCAAATTACAGACTTGTTCAGTAGTCTGATAATATTGACTTTGGTTAAAGAGTACATGTGCTTCAACAGTATAGTAAATACATTTGTAAATAACAGAAGTGTCTTCATCAATAAAACCAATGTTACATTTTTTTTTTTTTTTTATATACTGGTGCAGGTGCATTGCAGTTTCAACCTTACTTGTGTTTCCCCTTCCCCTTTTTTTCAACTACATGTGACATGGCTGTATTTCAATATGCTCAGACACACTCTTACTTCTGTTTTTTTTTTTTTTTTTTTTTTCCATTTTCATTTTCATTTTTCTGATTGATTATTCCTTTTATTCTGTTACATACACAAAAACACCCATGCCCAAGGCAGGACTCAAACCAGCCACTCTCTGCATGGCAGAGCACCAAACATGTGTGGTTCAGCAACCACGGCTACATGGGTCAGCTTATTGTACACTAGTCATTGAAAGTTAACACAGCTAGACTTAAATAATTTATTCTTCATATAATGGTCGCACTGTGTATTTTTACTTTATGAAGAAATCATAAAAAGTGCAATTATTATGCAATGAAATACAGTATTTGTAGTTATAGTATAAATACTAATTCATTTCAACACTATCATAGTGATTATTATTTATTTATGCCAACAAACTTACTGTTGGTGTTTTTAAACACACAAGCCGTGTGTGGGCAAAGTTTAAGAGGTAGTTCCAGTTCTACCTTTTAAACCATCATAGTGTTTTCTCAAAACAGAAAAAGCCATGCAACTGAAGTCAATGTGTCATCATCCATGTGTGCCATAACACTAATTATTTTACATGGGTCCCCCCTATCCTTTATCACAAGCACATACGACTACAGTTACTGGGATTAGAACTATGATGTTTGGCTTTGATGTATGGCCAACCAATTGTGTCTCATCTTAACCATTACGGCTATTCAAATTACTTGCATTTAAGTGTATGTGAAAGGAATATAAAAACTGGTTTAGGGAGAATGGTATATGTAGCAGAATAATTTGTATGATTGCCATCGGGCAATAGCTTAACAATAACTTCTGTTCAGAGAAAGATGTAGCTGTATGTTGCATTATATATTCTTAAAAAACCTTAATTACCACTGTACAAGCATTTCTTGTATTTTACATGAAATAATCTCTATTAAACATCAATGTTTTGATTGCCAAAAATAGAAAGTACAGTATATAGCAAAACCAATGACATTGAAATGTTAGTTAATGGTGATGGTACAGAAAGTGTTCAAAATGTATACCATTTTGTGGCACACTTTGTTCACAACATTTCCAATACAATTCAACATGTTGATGAACAAAGACAAGGATACAAAAATGATGTTATCTCCCCGCAAAGTTTGGGAATATTTTTTTTGTGGATCACCTGTCTTGAAAACTAATTCTTTCAAGTGTCCCTTAAATAGGAACACACTACCAGTACATGACAGACTGACAAAAGGTTGTCACATAACAGACAAAGAGGAGCAGGGTCCTGTTTAAATAGGTAACCATGCAAAAAAATTGCAGTGGCCAATTTGCAACCAAGCCAACCTCCTTTGCACTGAGATATGCAAGAGGAAGTTACCCAGTTTATCGGAAGTTCTTTCACTTCTCTAAGCTTATTACCGCAGAGAGCTGACCACACTTCATGCCAGCACGACAGCACCATTCTCCACACTTCAAGCCTGAAGTCTTCCGAAGTAACACGAGAGATGGTAATACTGGGTTCTGTAGTTGCCATCTTTGCTGCCAAATCTGCCATTTCATTCCCCGTCAAACCTAAATGACCAGAAATCCATGCACACACCATGTTAATGCCAGAAGCATGTAAAACATGGAGGGCATCCTGGATACATTGTACAATAGGATAGGAGTTGTACAGCTAACAAAGGCTCTGAAATGTGCTAAGGGAACCACTCAAAATCAGGCAGTCACCTAATTTACGACAGCGCACATATAAAACAGCTCGATATATTGCATACAGCTCTGCAGTATAAATGGAAGTGCTATTGTGGGAACAGAATGTACGGGGTTCGGTTCCATAAACACAAGCACATCCAACACCGCTGGTGCTCTTTGATCCATTGGTGTAAATAAAACATCGGTCAGTGTAGCCTGATAAAAAAAAAAAAAAAAAAAAAAAAACACATGTGGATACTACAACTAAGCATTGTGGACTTCTGGTGTACGGTCATCCCAAGATCTACATGTAACCAAGGAGGGTAGAACTTCTCACCCTTGGGAAACCTCTTTGGCATTTCAATTTCCTGGAAACGAAAACCTGCTGGCTTAGGGCTAAGTGTGCTTTTCTATATTGAACTCTTAGCGTGGTGGTGAAGAAAGAAGCGAATGTTGGGTGCTTATGCATACTTCTAAAGTGCACAACCATAATTTGCTAAGAGAATCTCACACAGAAGTTTAGTATGTCAATGATGTAAAATGAAAGATTTACCAAAATTGGGTATTTATATGGGACTACTCGCAGGGGAAAAATACTGGTAGATAAATGCAGGAAAAAGATAGTAATGGATACAATGCATCAAAGTTCACTTTAAATCCGTAAATAACTGAAACTTCCATTACGTGAGAATGAATATTCAACTTTTAGTGCATTGTACTACTTTTAACCCATAAAATGGAAGCAGACAGTCATAAAGGGTCCTCTAAAATCCTTAGTCTCCCAACATGTGTTCATACAGCTAAGAAAACGTCTACATATGTACCAAAACTAGAAGTCCACATAAAAAGCAAAGCTAATTAAATACTTTGAAAATGTCTTGTTAAAATACCTTACCAAGTTCATCGAATTCCTCATTGTCTTGATTTCTGCAATCTGTTCCTTCCAGTGACCATATCTTTGCAGTTCCATCTTCAGAGCATGAAACAAATTTTGTTTCATCTGGGTTCAGATGAAGCTTCAGTACTCTGCCACTGTGTCCATGAAATGTGTACACAATGCGAGCATAGTCTACATCCCACATCTGTATATATAAAGAGAAATAACAATATTGTGTCTCTATACCCATCAAATATATCCATGCAGTTACTATTGAATTATTTTAGAGTTTGGAATAACGTGATCAAAATTAGGCATTGAATTACACACTAAAACACATTTGTATACTTTAAAGGTTAGTGATGTGTCTACTACAGCCTTCTCTACAAGAAACTTGTTCTCTTCCTATCTTCTGGTACATCTTGCTTCTAACAGATGAGTCTCTGGGGAATGAGTCATTGCAGTGTAACTGTTATATTTAAAATGGAGGAAATGCCGCTTTCACATGTTGACCTGTGACAGTATATACAAGCATCCCTTAAGTGGCAAATTGGGTTGGTGGTTGGTGAGTTTGTCCACCAAACCTCCCAGCTGGGCCCAGTGGACCCACTATCTGATAATAGCTGTGGCCCTCCAAACAATTTGGGGATTTGAACCAGTGAAGTAAAAATAAGCCTACATCAAAACTGTTACACTCAACATTCATTTCTCTCCAAATCAAAATTTTATAGTTATGCTTAATTTCAGGAGGTAAAACAGTCTCTTAATCAGAATTCTGGGGTGGGACTACTCATCCTTACTTCAAGCAGAATTACATAAAAATGCTACTATGGAATGCTGGTGGTCTTACTCAACCTAAAAGATCAGAATTTTCCAAGATTATTGCTGATAACAAAACTTGCATACTTTTTATTGAAAAGGCAAATATTTCAGTTGGTCAACTAAAATATTTCAGATTTGCGGGATTTATGTCACAGCTATTGCAAAAAAGAGAGAAAGAAACAGTGGAATACCGATGGGAGTTAGGATAAGCCTTAGGCTATAATGAACTGCAGCAAAACCAAGGGTCCTGTGTTTTTGCATTTAACTGGAGATTAGCCTTAGGTTTAGTGTGTAAGAACTACTCAGAAAATATATATCTCTAGCACTATCCCTGTTGTGTACAGGGGTCATTGCCAAAGTTTTGAGATGATAAAAAATGAAAGTGGATCACACTGAATTGAATGCAGGATGGGGTAACCCCATCCTTTGTGAGTAAACTGGTATCAGGTAGGGACACACCCACTCCAGGAATTTCAGCAGTGCAAGGATGAACAACCCATTGCACACAGGTAGTCAGTCTCTGCAATGGAGCTAGAAAGAGAGTGTTCTCGTTCAATAACATTCTATGATCTTTAAAGTTGGTTAAACCAGTGCCAAAGTCTTTAACATTTGCAACAGGCTTTTGACGACATTGCTCCTTCCTGGGCCACAGTTTTCTGATGGTTTCTGGAATTTAAAAGGGGCCAAACATCTTTAAAAGATGAAGAGAGAAGCAGGCGTTCAACAATGGCAGTGACAGGAAAATATTGCAGCATTGAAAAAATGTTTCTCAAAAATAATCATGTAAGATTTAAACAAATTAAGGCACCATTGCAGCATTGCAGATTGATTCGCCAGCAGTTTTGAAAATCCTTCATGATTTTCTTCATGTGAGAAAGGTCATATTCTGATGGGTGCCTCACAAATTGGCAGAAGAACAAAAATAAGCACATATTGAATGGTGTGAGAAAATGGTGACAAGATTGAAAGGAGATGATATATATATATATATTTTTTTTTAATTAACGTCCTCCAACATTGCGTCATATCGGACGGTGAGCGAATGAAACGGGTGAAATGATGCTCAAATGAGCCCGAGGTCCATGGAGCGAAAGGAGATGACTCTAGATGGGTTTCTGACATAGTCACAGGCGATGAAACCTGGATTTATCAGTTTGAGCTCGAGAACAAGCAGCAATCAGTGTTATAGATCTTTCCTGTTGACAAACTGACAAAAGTGAAGTGTCCCCTAAGCGTTGACAATGGTGGCCTCATTTTTCTTAAAGGACATTCTTGTGGAACTTTTCCTCTGAGGGTGCATGATAATTGATACACCACAGTTTGCTTGCCAAAAGTTTTTGCCACGCTTCAAGAACAGTGGGGACTGTGAGGGATGCTTCTCTATCATGACAACATGCCACACACAGCCAACATCACCATTCAGTTCCTGGCATTTACAGAGGTCAAACTTATGACTCATCCACCATACGGTCCTGACCTGACCCATGTTACCTTTTTCTACTCCTGATGGTAAAAAATTGCATGCACAGGAAGACATTTTCAATCCCTGAAGATGCTGTTACCACCTACAAAAGGGAGCTTGTAGCCATTGAAGAAAATATGTGGCAGGAGTGCTTCCAGAAACAGTTTCAGAAATGTAACACTGTATACACTTATTTACACTAAAAGACCTGCCAGGCTTAAATAATACCAAAGAAGTCAAATTTCTCGGTGTAATAGTTGACAATAAACTCACTTGGGAGCCTCATATTAAACATATCACTGATAGGCTCTCAAGGGTAATATTTCTCTTAAAAAACCTAAAAAGCTCTGTACCTGACACTTACACCAGAACTGCTTATTTTGCTTTCTTTCATAGCATTATAACATATGGTATTATACTTTGGGGTAATAGTAAATATATCACTAATATCCTACTATTGCAAAAGAAGACCATTCGAATAATATCGGATGCAGATAAATTGGCACATTGTAAGCCACTATTTGTACAACTAAGAATAATGACAGTAGTGAACTTGTATATCTATACAGTCCTCATTTATATAAAAAAGAATATATCTGATTATCATTATAGACAGGATATCCATAACTATAACACAAGAAATACAAACCAAATTGATACAGCTTATAATAGACTGTCAAAATCACAAAATAGCTTTGAAGCATTAGGTATAAAAATGTATAACGCACTATCAAACGAGGTAACTCAACTGACGTATAATAGATTTGAACGTAGACTTTATGATAGATTATTAAACAATCCGTACTACTCTCTACAAGAATATTTTGAAAATTCAACTCAGCTGTAAATACCACTGTTATTGTAACTTATCTTTGAAATGTACATTGCCATTCAACAAATGGCTCCATACTTGGCTCTATAAGACAACTGATTGTACTAAAAGTAATATATAGTAGGTCATAGTGAATATTGGTAGCATTATTTTTATAACTGATATTTGTAAATATGTATGTATATATAATTTTGCTAGAATCTATTTGTTATATATAACATGTAAACTACACTGACGTTGTCTATTGCTGTAACAGGCCTAACCACAATAAAATCTATTATTCTATTATTCTAAAAATCTATTATTATTCTACACTGTGGTGGCAAGTTCTTCAAGAAAGTGCAACAATCAGAATAATTTTAAAAAATTATTCTTGGTGTATCTCAAAACTTTCTAGTTACCCTCATATAGCAAGTACAGGCTACCTGAATGTAAATATGAAATAGAAGCATTAATCCAGCACTATTGCTAAATGTCCCATGTAATATATGCACTGTGTTACTATACTTGCATGCAACATTAAGTCACAGCAGTAGGATTTAGAGCGGGTGAGAGCTAACCTGATACTTGACAGCTACATGATTCACTTAACTGCGAACGAGGCTAGACCTATCTGTCCACTCGTGTTTAAACACATCACACAACCATTAGTCAATTTGATGAGATAGGGCTAGCCTCGTTCGAGGTGAATGAATCAGCTAGCTGTCAAGTGCCAGGTTGGCTCTCGCCGACTTTGTTATAACATCAATTTTTTCTCTCTCATGCATGCACTCAAGCAAAATGTAAGACTAAGCTTGGGTTAATTCTACAAAACACAGGACCCACTGGTTTCATGCAGCTCACTACAGCCTAATGGCTTATGATTACTTCCTACTAGTTAATAACATTTTTATTAAGAATCAAATAATACACTATGTATTATACAAATTACGTTGACTAAAAGTTTATAATTTGATTATTGCATTACTTCACAGTGTTAATTCTAATTTATTGTTCAAATATTTTTTGTAAGGTTAGGAAAATGTTTCTATACAGTTGTTTGCTTGACATTGTGCAATCTCTGCCAATGACAGGAAGAGCAGATCAGCAACATTACTGAAATATTGTCATAAATGAGTGCCAATTACAGCAATTTCTTGGGTCAGAAGTCAAAAGGAAGTAAACGCCACAGTGAAATTCTGGTATTAAACATGCCTTAATAAATAAGGAAATAATGAAGCTACTAACAGTGAAGCAACAGAATCTAAAATAAGATTCTTATTTTTTATACCTTAATAAATTTTATATATTGATTTTATTTATATGCACAACTATAAATAACCATTATGTAAATTGAAAAAATGTTGATATTTAGAAACACATTGTGCTCCAACTTACTTGTAATAATATTAATCACAGGACTAGTTTTGGATAGGGTCCTCTCCATCATTCAGCTGTTGGTTGACTATTTCAACATCAGGTAACTGTCTCCCCCTTCTCTCATTGTCTGGTCTTCTCTTCGTCCTATTGGCTAGTCGTAAGACATCATCTATGACTGATATTTCGAAATTCATTACCCAATGTCTATCCTTATTAATATAAAGTTTTCCCACACTGTTAACTTCCAATACCCAAGAAAGATATGTAAATTCATGAATCACCCAAACATTTTCAACAGATTCAACAAAATTTTGAAGGATTATAATATGAAACTGGCTCCACAAAACAAGTATAGTGTGAGAAATTTGCTTAATCACCCTCTAAAAAATACCATTCCAAGTATTAAATTATCAGGAATCTACTGTGTCAACTATGAACGGTAAAACAAAAAGAAATTTAGAAACCAGAATGAGCACATCAGAAATATCAAATACAAAGAAACAGATAAATCAGCCATAGCTCACCATTTTTGGTCATACAACCATAATATCAAACTTTTAAAACCAGCAAAAAATTATTGGGGTTTAACAGGGTGGGAAAATATTTATTAAGGATTGAGATTTGCTAATGAATTTCAACATACCAATTACAGATAACAACTTATGACTAGCAATAGGAAGAAGAGCAAACCAAGCAATGAAGAGTAGGGGGAGGAAATTACTGATGTTGAATCAGTCAACCAACAACCTAATGATGGAGAGGACCCTCTCCGAAAATAGCCCTGTGATTAATATTATTATAAGTAAGTTGGAGCAAAATGTGTTTCTAAGTATCAACATATTTTTCAATTTATTAATATGCTCCACTATTTTAAACATTTTATTTTCATCAGTTTTATATTTTAAACCACTATGCAGTTTTAATTCAAGCTGAACATGAAATGCAATTGAAGTACAACTCCTATTAAACATTTTTTGGAATGCAAGTCTCATATGCTTGTTTACTTACTTTTGTATTCTGATCCAAACTCGTCTTCTAGATCCCAGATTAATTGCAAGATTAATTTATAACATACACACATTAAGTGTCTTCAAGCACCCCATCTATCAATGAAAAACATTGGAGAGCAAGAGGATTAATGACTTCGTTGTCAGAAATCTAGCATTAGCCAAGAACCACAACAACATTAAATGCTGTTAGGCAGCATTTTACTTACATTTATAACTCCATTACCATTCGCTGCAAGGATCTTCTTTTCTTTTCCTGTGAAACATGCAGCATAGACTTCATTTTTCAGGGAAAGAGTCTGATGCTGAGACACTCCATTTTGCTCCATTCTGCAACACAGAGTGTTAACTCTTATGAATGAGATTCTATTTTTATTAATCCATGATACCATACAATAGTGTAGGACAAAATTACATGAAAACAAATATAAGAGATTACGTCCAAAAGAAAATCCATCTTTTTACTTTATTATTAGAGGGGGAAATATATAATTTACACCCATGGACTGAAACTTAAATCCTGAAACTGAATTTCCAATCTTTCTTCTTGTCCTCCTCTAACCTTCTATTTTCTCTTATAAAAATTTACTAGTGCTGGGTTATCACAGCATAGGAGCGTCCTAGTGGCTGAAAAAGGAATAGTTGGTGGTTGCCTGTGACACCTCCCAGACAGGTCCAATGGACCCGTTGATCAATGATAAGTGTGATCCACGATGTGAAGTTTAAGACAGAATGATTCAATTGCCCACTTGTAAAAATAAGGTATCCATAAGAAAAGTCGGAATTAGTTCTAATATATGGATATGTTTCCTGAATTGAAATTTTCCAGAATAATAGTCCCCCAATCGGATTTCAGGGTGGGGATTGATATCTACTCTAAATACAAAAAAATGTCGATCACATTAAAACACACAATTTATGTCCAAATGCATGTTTTGTAGTGTGAACCATTTTGGAAATATTCCTTGTCATTTGTGTGAGTTTTGCTATACTTATAGTTTTCTCAAATGGAAGGTTGTTATTAACTTTTTTAATCTTAGCTGTGCAAACAGAACAGAATTTCAAAGCCTTCACATTGTGATCAGCTATTATGAAAGAATAGACCTAATTATCACTGACAGGCAACAAAATAGGGGCTTAATTCTTGATCCTACAATCTGATTTAAAAAAATCTGATGTGTTGCACTCACATGACTTTCTCTACTTTTGTGCTAACCATTCTTACAAACTCTTATTCCTATATCTTCTTCGTGTTCGTTAAAATAAACATTTGTACAAATTACCTTATTGCTTATTTCCTTGTATGTGCAAGGGGAATATTAGAATACAGTAGGCTTTGTGCGATAATCAAATCTTTTAAAGCTTCGAGATTCTGTTCTCTTTGCATACTTAACATATAAAAAAATTAACAACGATGTTCCATTTCACGAAAGCTTTAAGTTTTCTGAAACTCACACACATAACAAGGGATATTTCCGAAATGGTTCAACCTACAAAAAACTTTATTGAGACATAAATTGTGTATTTTAGCAAGATCTACATTTTTTGTAGAGTATGATTTCGTCTATCTCTAACGGTTTACCAGTAATACAAAAGTCATCCAGAGTAAATATGACTACAGGGTCTATAGCCAGAAAATTCAAGATAAACATTTCATTTGTCATAAAAATATCTCAAACATATGGCATTTTAATGAAAATCGTTAGAGCCATTTTCAAGAAAATCAAAATTTTCGAAAAATTTTCCATGTAAAGGGTAGTTTAGGGTGGGGCTATTTTCTTCAAAATCTTTGTGTCGCATCCTTGAAAGACATTAAACTTAAATACCAACTTTGGTTTTTAACTGACTTTTCGTTTTTGAGTTATGCTGTCCACAGACACACACATTGACCTTTTTCTAAAAATGCTTTATTTGGATTCAGGGGTCCTCAAAACATATATTTCCGGTGAAATCTTGACATTGAATTTTTGGGTGGAATACAATACTTCCCCTACTTACCAGTAGAGGAAGTAAAAAAATGTAAACCAAATTATGGAGGTTGATAAAGGAAAAAACTACATTATGAGCCTTGCATTCCTTATTTAAGAGACAAATACTGGTAAAGTTACCAGAAAATAATTTATTTGGACATAAATGGTGTGTTTTAGCAAGATCAATTACCAGAAACAAAGGAAGCAAAGCATTTAGGAGTTATATTTGATACCAAACTTACATGGACCAAACAAATAGAAAATGTAATACAAAGAGCAGAGAGGCGCCTTTTACTGTTAAAACGTCTAACAGGAATGAAGTGGGGATGTTCCAGAGCAACTCTTAACACAACATACAATGTATATATAAAGCCATTATTTACTTACTGCAGCGAAGTTCTTGTAACAGCAAACACAAAAAAAAATTGTTGTTAGCTAATGCTGGATTTCTGACAATGAATTCATTAATCCTCTTGCTCTACAACATTTTTCACTCATAGAGCAATAGCAGTATAGTAACCGCTTTTTAGAGAGCACCATATTTTTATGTTTTGGTGGTCACATCGCTCTCTCACAACCCCCAGAATGTCTGGAGGACCACACCTGTCGTTGGTTTACGGGTCTCACCGACCTGACCGGGAGAATTATCAAAATAAATTCACCGACCATATCCTCTGATTACCAGTCAGAGTACGTATTACATGCCATGACAGGTCAGCATGTTAGGGGTTAAGATTTTATAGAGAAATGGAGAGATTGGAAAAATAAAGACTCCCTAGCCCTCGGGAACCCTAATAGCATCGGGGTCGGAAGAGAACAAGAGATGACCAAGGTAAGGTCAGATAGAAAAGTTACAGTGAGGAGCAAAACACCAGTAAGTGGAAGTAATGTTCTGCTCAGCTTGGGTACCTTGTGGTCGCCATTCACATATCCCCTAGACGGAGACCCCTGAGTAATTTAGCACATTGTATGTACCCTTATTAATTTTGGTGCTTAATCTTTTCTACATGTTTATTCTTCCATTTCAAATTGTTATCTAAAGCTAATCCTCAAAAATTTGTATGTGTTTTTCGGCAAATTGGCTCATTTTGGGTTGCTAGAGTTATTTATGTCTGTGTTTTATTATTTGCATCCATTGTATTATATTTGTGTTTAGTAACATTCCTAGCTCTGATAAGTATGTTCTGATATTTGCATACACTCTCACATCCTATATCTTCTTAAACAGGTAATTATACATAAAATATAAATAATGTAGTGCTGCTAATAAAATGTATCTGTAAAGTTGAAAATGTGTTCTCTTTCACTATTACTAGTATTAGATAACATTAAGTCACAATTAGTCAAAACCTTATTTTGGCCATAACCTTTTTGGTTAATGGGCCAATATCAACACAAGCCAGGATATTAAAGGTCTCATCACGGAAATGGCTTCAACAATTAGGATGAAAATTTATATTTAGTTAACATTTTGCTTAAGTTTATCTAAATAAGTATCATTTCACAAACTTAAAAAAAAAGGAAAATAAAATAAAATAAAAGCCGAGCAAAGCTTGCTTAGGTACTATATTTTATAAGAGAACGGGACTTGCATGTTAGCCTGTCCTAAGGCCTATCCTACATATTGTCTATGAAATAGGAGTCTGCATGTTAGCCCATCTCAACCTTACGGCCTATCCTACAGATTTTCCATGAGATAGCAACCCACATGTTACTCATCTCAGTCTTGTGGCCCATCCTACATATTCTCTTTGTTAGAAATATGTTGTTGTTAGCCAATGCTGGATTTCTGACAATGAAGTCATTAATCCTCTTGCTCTCCAATGTACAAAAAATGTAGATCTTGCTAAAATACACAATTTATGTCTCGATAAATTTTCTTGTAGAGTGAACCATTTCGGAGATATTCCTTGGAAAAAAAAGAAAATTAAAATTAAAATTAAAATCTTTCAAAACCAGTCTGAGATTAATTACAGGTGCTATCAAAACCACACAATAGCAGCTATGGAAATACTAACCAACCAATACCCCATTGAATATGAAATAGAAAAGGCGGCTCTTATTCAACACGAAAAGTTGATCCATTCAATACATGGCACAAGAGAAATTTTACACATACACTAAAGACTCAATAGAGCTTTCTTTCCAAAATTCAAGACATCAAGAAGGATGTACACCTTCCTAATTCAAAGGAAAACTTCATATCCAAAGTCAATCCGACACAAACATTAGACATCACATATTATTTACACCTGACAGAAGAAGTTAAGAAAAGTGATACTCCAACTAGTGTTCTAAAATTATTGGCATTAGAGACAATCCATACTAGATTTCCAGAACACGAATGGCTCCATATTTATACTGATGGATCATTGATATCAAACCAAGATAGAGCAGGTGCTGGAGTCGCATGTCACCTCTTTTCCTATAACAAATCTTTAAGTTATGGAACTACTAACTTTGATGGAGAAATTGAAGCAATTTGAATGGCCCTACAAAATCTTTTGTACAGAATTTCACATTTTCAGCAAGCAGTTATTCTCTAAGATTCCAGGGCAGCAATTATAGCAATTACTTCCAAGTTGTCACCAAAAAACCAAACAATTATAGAATGTTGGAAAATGCTTAGCCATCTAACAGCACTTCAAAAACACCTAGTCTTCCAATGGATACCAGCTCACTGTGGACTGAGTGGTAATGAGAAAGCTGATTTTCTTGCAAAAAAGGGTACTGGCAATGTGCAGAAATCTATAGTTAATTTACCATTTTATGCAGCTAAAAGATTAGTCAACTCTGAATTCAAAAAAATTATTGAAAAATATTACTATGAAAAATCAAAGAATAAAAGATGGGAACTACCAAACATTCAAACAGTAATTCCTGAGTATCCTCAAAAAACAGCAGTTGCAACCTTCAGGTTGATTACAGGACATGATTGTCTGGCAAAACATTTAAACAGAATTGATATATATTCTTCACCACTCTGTCCTCTATGTGATCTGCAAGAGAAATCTTCCTCTACAAATATGCCCGCCCACTTCTAGTGCCCCATCCATCAGTGAAAAATATTGGAGAGCAAGAGGATTAATGACTTCATTGTCAGAAATCCAGCATTAGCTAAAAACAACAACAACAACACAAATTACCAAACTGGGAAGTGATTGGTGTACGTTTTGGTGCTCATGGAGTGATTACTACATTATTGTTAATTTGTTTCAATTTTGGAATTATAGTTAAGGTTTTAGAAGATATTGGTTTACAAATTATATGTGATTCTTTGTATTTTTTATACAATCATTTGTATAATACACTAAATTAAATAATTCTAAAATGGTTAGCTGACCTATTTACAAAATGTATAATAATTTTGTGCATTATTATACTTTATCAAATATTTTTACATTACACAATTCTTTATTATTTATGATTCATATTTAAAATTGTCTTTTTCTACACCTCTATTAGCAGACTGAGTCTTTATGACAACCCTAAAATAGGACTGCTACCCAATTACTGGATTTTATCTCATATTTCCCTGGCACCTACCTACAAGAATACTAGCAATTATTTCTGCAAATGTTAATCTCAATTGGCATGAAGAAGATAGAGGAATAAGTGTTTGTAGGAATAGCTGGTACAACAGCAGAGAAAGTCATGTGAATGCAACATGAGATTTTTTTGACTGTGTAATATTCACAGATAACATTGGTTGAACAATTATGATGTTTAAAGCTGTTATTTTAATTCGTAATTGTGTTATTTCTATTTTATAGTATCGTTGTATATGAGGATATCTCTCAAGGTATAGATGCTGAGCTGCTTGTGCATTGGCTCTTGCTTCTCCATAGATCAAAAGCATATCAATGTATTATACTATCTGTCAAATACATTGTGATGGATTGGCACAAAATACTGTGTGAGCATGTGCTTGAAGAATGAAGGGAGTTAGCATTCATAATAACACACTACATTCATCATGCCAGTCCAATGGAACAGAAGTCATCATACCTATTTTATTACAAAATGCAGATAACCAAAATTGGTTTGTTATGTCCTAAACCCTCAGGGACTTTAAAATTAAATTATTGTGAATTTGGATTCCAAGTGGTCGTGGCAGTGGTGATAAATAATAACAATAACAATAAACATAATATACTAATACTAACATTATTATTATTGTTGTTACTATTATTATTATAATAATTATAATTATTACTATTATTATTATTACATAAATGGAGTGAAGCAACAATTATCGACAATAGAACTATGAAACACAAAGCCTTAGTCTGATAAACCAAAAGTAAAACTTAAATTTGAGAACTTTATGAATAATGTCCCAAGTATTTAACTGTGTGAATAATGCTCTAAGAACTTAATTGATACATATACTTACAAAATATCGAAGTACAAAGTTTGAGGTTTATCCTTTGCAATTGCTAAAGCCTTTTGGTAAATTGAACTGTTCTTGGGTTCCATTAGAGCACATTGTATGATGTCCATGCGCTGATACTTATGCAGGTCAAGGCCATGCCTCTGAATCAAATGCTCCAGGCACTCTAGATCATTTCTTCTCTCTTCACTCTGTTAAAGAAAAAAAGAAATAGAAAAGAAGAATTACACTCCAATTGTCCTAAAGCTTTATTTCTAGCTTTTTATTTCTAATAAGAGAATATTTAGCAACAAGGGTGTCTGGAATATTTTTTGGAGACAAGCACCTAGATTATAACTTTGTTGCTCCAAATTCATTGCACTGCACTGTTAGCAAACGGAGCTTTGCTGCTCTGTTTGAACTTCTTTATTTTGTGATAAGTCATTAACTATAAACTACTTTGTCAGACGATTTTGCTTACAGTGATATGTAATATCTAGATAGTACAGTGGATCGGATTTAGTGACACTACATCATTATTAAAAATGGGACATGTTTCAAGAGCTCACTCTCATTCTCAAAAGCAAAACGAACTGGTTAGCAAATATAGAAAAAATAAGCCATTTAGCATCTGTAATGATGGCAATCAGTATAAACAAGAGTAACACTGAGGAGGTGATAAATGTATCATTCATTAAACAGCGGTCTGTATTTAACTTTCAACAACTTGCACCAAATACAAAGAAAAGTGAAGCTTATAGTATCTAAATTTTGTTATACTTGTTGATTTGTATTGCTTCACTGTTAATAGCTTCAGTTTTCATTGAATAAAGCAATCAGGAACTGTTAGTCCTATTAGATTTATGGAACAGATTAGAGGATAGGTCTGCAACACATTCCAATGCTCAGCACTGAGGCATTGTTGTCGATGTCAAGTCGAGAAGGTGGCTAGCTCATCAATGAATCTGATTGGCTCAAGCACTAGGAATTAGCAGAGTAGTAAATGAATGAAGCGGCAAGGGACGCAATCTATTTTACATGTGATTAGCATGAGCCAAGTCAATAACCATCTTATTCTTCAATTGTGTACAGCTGTTTGTTTTCATGGTTATAATAATGAGTGTTTATTTTGTGAAACACCAGTATGGGGAAATATAGAAATTATATGGCAGATTTTAACTAAGAGTGATTGCATTCACAGAATGAAATAGTAATTGAGCTGTAGAAAGGGAGTTTTCAGTAAGCAAAAAACTTGTAAAAGAGTGGTGCAAAATGAAAGTGCAACTAGAATCTACCAGCTATTCAAGGCACTCTTTTCATGGCCCTAAAATGATAACATCAACTCCAGTTAAACCCATTTCAACAGTATCATAAATACTTTTGTAAATAAAAGATGATTTTTGGTTCAATAAATACAAGATCACCATTATTTATTCTTTATTGGAGTGGGTATTTGCATTACAGTTTCAGCGTCATACTGTACTTTTGTTTCCCCTGCTTACTCTCTCCTTTCTTTTCATCCTTGCATACCAGTAAGTGGCCTTGGTTGAATACACTCAGACTCATTATTACTCCCATAACAGTACACTAGTCACTGAAAGTTAACACGGTCAGTCTTAAATAATTTTATTTATAAAAAGATCTGATGTGTTGGACTCGCATCACTTTCTCTACTCTTGTACTAACCATTCCTACAAACTCTTATTCCTATATCTTCTTCATGTCAGTTGAGATAAACATTTGCAGAATTTATCTTATTGCTTATTTCCTTGTAGGTGCAAGGGGAGTATGGGAATACAGTAGGCTTTGAGCGATAGTCAACTCTATAAAGTTTTGAGATTCCATTCTATTTGCATGGTAAAGATATAAAAAACTGAATAACCATCTTCCATTTGAGAAACATTTAAGTATTCCAAAATTCACACAAATAACAAGGAATATCCCCAAAATGGTTCACTCTAAAAGAAATTTATTTGGACATAAATTGTGTTTTAGCAAGATCTACTTTTCTTGTATAATACCCAAGTTGAACAGAACATTACTTGCACTTACTGGTATTTTGCTCCTCACTGTAACTTTTCTATCTGACCTTACCTTGGTCATCTCTTGTTCTCTTCCGATCCCGATGCTATTAGGGAGTCTTTATTTTTCCAACCTCTCCATTTCTCTAATTTCTCTATAAAATCTTAACCCCTAACATGCTGATCTGTCATGGCATGTAATACGTCCTCTGATTGGTAATCAGAGGATATGGTCAGTGAATTTATTTTGATAATTCTCTTGGTCAGGTCGGTGAGACCTGTACACCAATGACAGGTGTGGTCCTCCAGACATTCTGGGGGTTGTGAGAGAGCGATGTGACCACCAAAACATGAAAATATGGTGCTCTCTAAAAAGCGGTTACTATTACTGCTATTGCTCTCTTCAATATCAGTGAAAAATATTGGAGAGCAAGAGGATTAAAGACTTCATTGTTAGAAATCCAGCATTAGCTAACAACTTTTCTTGTATAGTAAGATTTGGACTATCTCCTACAGTTTACCAGTTATGCAGAGGTCATCCAGAGTAAACAGGACTAAATAGGCTACAGTCAGAAAATTCAAAATATACATTTACAAATTTGCCACAAAAATATCTCAAGCACATGGCATTTGAATCAAAATCATTAGAGCCATTTTGGAGAAAATCAAAATTTTTCAGGTAAAGGGCAGTTTAGGGTGGAGGAAATGCCGGCATCCCCCCCACCCACCTGCACCCCATTTGCACACCCACCCCCACACCCACATAAGGACCTCTTTCTAAAAATGCTTTTTATGGATTCAGGGGACCTCAACATATATTTTCGGAGAAATCTCCACATCAAACTTTTGGGTGGAATACAATACTTCCTCTACTTACTATATGTAGTAGAGAAAGTAAAAAAACGCATAAAAATGTGACGATTATGTGATGTCAATATCATTGCTTGCTTTATTCTTAGGCTGTTTCAGAGAGTTGATAGGCATGAAAACAACAGTATAAATCTGATCAAGAAGTCAGTAAGTCACGACAATTTTATGTTTCTTAAATGTTTTAATTTCACCTTTCACAAAAGGCAAACTATGCAAAACTATCACTTTAATAGCTTCTCATACACAAAAACACCTGTATGCACTTACATAAGATGGTTCTGAAGTGTTTAAGCAATTAACTATAATAATGACTGACAATCTATTATTAGCAAAAGAAATAATACAATGACTTAACTGTTAATATGGAAAGGTACCACTAACTTTTGTGATGTTTTTAATCAAATGTTATTCATAAGAACATAAAGTATTCTTTTAGGTGGATATTCTTCCCAGTGCAGCTATCAAACAAAAGCTGAAGCATGGGTAGTCACTATAAAAGCATCAGTAACTATTGTAACTTGTTTGTATAGCTTTGAAAACAAGTTGGAGACAACTTGAAACATATCAGCTGTGAAAATCTTGCAGTATTACTAAGATAAGTGACGCTTTTAGTTTCTAATTCGTTATTTTATCTACTGGAGGCTTTACATTAGAGCCATACTATCAATCTGTGTTACTGTTTTATGTGTACTCTGTTACCACTAGCATTACATTATTGAATTCACAACCTAAACATTTAAATCATACACAGATTTTGTATGATGGGTACCAAGATGCAAACTTCTTGATTCACTTCTGAGATGAGTATTTCACACATCTACAAATACGCCATCTGACATAAAACAGTGAGACTTCTCATATTTGACATATGTACAGCCTGTCCAGTTCGTCGTGGCACTTCCCTGCTTCTGAAGCATAAATGCACAATAGCAGAGACCTGCCCACTTGTATAATAGGAGAGGTGGGGATTAGCATACCATCTCCTCTGACTGTGATAACTACACAATAATTGTTTATAATACGTAAACATAAAACTGCTTGTGTATGTGACTGCCCAAGTTCCGACATCACTCGCTTGTTCCCCACCACTCCAGTCACTTCTCTCTTGTGCACGTGGAGTGTCAGAACAATCTGGACAAACTGTAAGATTTTCAAAACTTTATAAAAGTTTTAAGAAACACAAAATTGTCAATATCTATATAAACCTTGGTTATTGTAATGTTTCATTACCTCAGAAATTATGCAGTCTCGATATTTCTTATAATCCACCAGGAGATCTGCAGGACCTGTGTGTCTTACTTTAGATCCAATGAACTCCAGATTAAGATAGAGAGCAGGAAACCTGTCCATCCACCCAGCTTCTCTTAAATGATATCCCAAATATGAGAATATATAGTTATCATTTGGCAAATTAGCGAAGTTTCCATTACATACAGCTGAGTAACTATTCAGAAGTTTTCTGTGCAACTTCTGAAAAAATAAAACAGATCCCATATTAACAAATGAATGTACCAAAAAGAGACACAGAGAAAGAGATAAGAGATGATAGATAGGATAGGATAGGATAGGATAGATGGAGAGAATAATATTAGAAAATGAGGTTTGGAATGAGAATAACACTTACTTAAAATACCTATTTAATATATTTTCAGTCAACTTTAGATGCTAAACAATGAGTAAAATCCACCAACTGAGAGGGGTAGAACAAAATTGGCTAATATTAATTTTAAAAAATCTGATATGATACACTTACAGATTTTTCTACCACTGAAAAACTCATATCTGTTATACACTGCGATATCCATATAAAAAGATATTCTGCTATATATTATAACACATTTTTGTTTAGGAACGATTTTAAATTGAGCAAAAAATGTTTAGCTATGACATGTAAAAACAAATTGCAAAGTTGCCCTTGAAGAAATAGAATGATAAAACCCCAACAACTTTCCAGTCAAACACACAATCAAACCATTAAAATCAAAAGTGATAGTATACACAAAAGCTGACAACGGGAACAACCAAATAACAATTCAAAAATACAATACCAGAGGGGAAAATATTCTACATCAGGAATAGATGTAGAAATTCAAAAAGACCCACTAAAACCATACTTAAAAGCATTCAACTGAACTATTCAAGGAACTTTAACAGACACAGAAAAATCAAGAATCAAACCACGCCACACCACTTTCCACTTTATCAAGAAACAAACCCAGAAACAAGATGAGACCAACAGTCAACAATATTCAACAATATTGATTCCCTCACCTACAATTTGGCAAAACAGTCAGTGCCAAGATATAAAAGTTTAAGCATAAAAAATTCAGAAGAATAGAAAAAGGATCAAAGCTGTTAAACTCAAATCAGAAGACAGATTGGATGTTTCTTTTGCATATTTCCAAGTTTTCCTACAGATCAACTCCTACTTCACTTAAAGAAATGGCTACAATGGACTACCACTCCAGAAGATGAAATAGACCTCTTACAACTGGTGCTGTTTTTACGATTATTAATGTCATTGTGTCTTTTAGCTAATGAGATCTTTTTGATCTCAGTCCTTGGCAACGGATGGAATGAGCATACACTCGGGTTTAACTTTAGTCAAACGTTTTATTTGCACCTTCTTGTTCACAATTTTTAAATCATATCACAGTAGAAAGTCTTATTTTTGTATCAACTTCCCTAACATCACCAAAATTTAATTAAAGGTCTCTAAACACTTAGTAAATTCACTTTTACTATTTCATGACGCGTACACATAAAAATACGTCCATCCACCTCGGAGATACACACGCTAGTGAACTGTTTTTTGGCGTCGTTTTGACGCGACACACCGCCGTTTTCATATTCATCCGCGCAAATAGTTCTTTCTCGTTAGGGAAGCGATCCCAATCATCGTCTCCTACTTTTATTATGGAACACAAACAATTCTAATATTTATACACATATATTAAAATCAAATATGGAAAGATTTATGACGTCTTTGTGCAAACCCAGTTGTTCGCAACAATGAACCCCATCAACACGCCTTCGTCATTCAACCATCTCATACCAACACCAAAAAACGAACTACACCCCCAACAAACATTCACACGAACGACTTTCCTTTGGGGTCCTCCAATATTCTGTCTCACAACTTACCAATCTATGCATCACACAAAACTGTTTTATCTTCAACAAGTTCTACAACTGACAAGTATAACTATGGGTCACATATTACAACTGCCTTCCCTTACATTTCCAAAGTATGGCATAGATATGTCGAAGACATCTTCACAATAGTGCCTAACGAATTCACACAAGATTCCACAAGTTTGCTCATTTTACAAAACTGGTCAATAAAATTCACAATGGAAGTGAACATAGAAGGTATGCTACTCTTCTTAGACCTGAAATAATCCTAACACTGGCATACACAGGAAATCTGTACTCTCAGAGAATAACAAAGAACAGTAGTTAACACACATACATGCAGTACTTGACAGTGTAACACATAAGACAGGTATACACCCCCCTGAACAAACAAAAATATCTACTGGAGCGTCAACACATAATAAACACAGCTGAAAACTGCAGGATCAACAAAATTACAATAGACAAGAAAATTGCAAAATTCAAATGACAGAAACTCAAGACATTACAAATCTCATCCAAGAAGAGAAACAGTCAAAGTTCAAGAAATTACTAAGATAAGTGAAGCTTTTAGTCTCTAAATTTGTTTTTATTTTAGATTTTGTTACTTCATTGTTAACAGATTCACTTTTTTCATTGAATATCTAACAAATTTTGATTTTGCTCATCCTTTTCAGATGTCACCATCATGCTCTGATGGCAATGGGAAATTCGTGCATTGTAAGTTCTGATTTATTTTGCTGGGTTCACAGATTTTGGTCGCTGCACTAGGTAAACATAATGACCAAGAATGAGACAACAAGTCAGGCTGCTGCAGAAATGTGATTTAGTTCATCAGCTAGATCAGCTTCATTCACAATTGAGTTAATGCTGCATATTACATGAGGGTCTCTATTTCTTCTTCCATTGTTTCACATGTTTTCATTGATACACAAGCAGTAGGGTTGGCTGACTATCACACTCGAGTATGTAACGAATGAATGTTGTAAAATTTGTTCAAATATGAGCCAACCTTTAAAGAATTGCCCTTTGGAGTTTTCATCTTTTGCCATTGTCTCAAAAAATGTCTGATAATACTGACACCATGATTTAAGAGAGAATCTGCTTTTCTACCAGAACTTACATATGTAAAGTAAGTATACATTTCTTCAACATTTATTTAATGAACAATAGAGTTGTTCTTCACTATTAATCTAGTATCAGTGAAACGAAGAAGGCATCAGAAATGTCTATTTCATGTATCATGATGGCACTCACACTTGAAATTAAGTCATTCAGATGAAGTTGTACGAAAAACAGTAGACTTTCCCAAGCACTCTTTCAGAGAGGTGTCATATATCGCTAATTTAGTTTAATGTTTGTACACTTGTCCTGTATGTGCTCCTAAATTGCCTAACCGCTTACTTCAAAATTTGGCACATATTGTATTTTTTCAAAGAGAAGGTTTGTAAGCTATCCATTTTACTGCAGTTGCATGGATTTTCCTTCTTATTCTTAAGAAAGAGCACTACAGTTTTATTGAACAAATTTAATATTTTTATAGTATAAGATAGATGCAAATACTTTAATTCTATGTATTTAGGTTATCGTAACAAAAAATTAGAAAGTTGGAGTCAATAAAATACCTGAAAACTTAACAAATTTATATGTTGCTCCTATTTCACCTGCTGATTAAAGGGTTAAGATATGTCAAATTTTCGGATGTATGCAATACTTCCTTTTCTAAGCAGTAGTCTAAGAAAATTTCAGGGTATGCAATACATATCTCACAACCATTCATGCAATGCCCCTGTACACAAGAATATATGGAATGTTGCATTCATTCACTCAAAAGAAATGCAGTCAAGGTCTGTCAAGGTCTGTTCAGCAGCCCTTAGGGAATACATGTGAGACAGTTACCTGAACCTCGACTCCTTTCAGTCCTTATCTAGCACAGAGTTAAACGCAGTAACTTTCAATAATGCAAAACTTAAAAGTTTAAAAGTACCAAAGGTTTATCTCAAAGTATTAAGACATAGTTCAATACCATGGAGTATAGAGAGTATCGCGGTCCCATCCCTTAAAAATATATTAAACCTTCCTTTATCAAGGGTGGGTTTACTGAGAATTGTCACTGGAGCTTTTAAATGGTGCATGATTCAAGTATAAAATTTGGTGAATTTAAAGAATTTAAAAATAGAAGCACTATTGACAGTGAACGGCTGATGATGGGATTGAATGGTCCTGAAAATGTTTCCGCTTTAAAAAAGCAATTTAGTAGTGAAGGTGAGTGTAAATAAGTGACTCAAAATAACCTCAAACATAAAATTTGGTACTTGACATTTTAAATTATGCTGTTCACACACAGTCAGATACTGGCATTTCATTGGTGAAAGAGAAGACCAAGGAATGATGGGAATAAAGAAAAACCAATACTATTTAGGGCAGTGCTGTGGCCAAGCAGTTAGAGCATTTGCCTACCACCTGTGCAGCCCGGATTCAATCGCATGGACCCACATGTGGTATTTGTGGTGGACGAAGTGGCATCAGGGCAGGTTTTCTCAGAGTTCTCTGGTTTCTCCCGCAACTCATTCCACTCATTATCACCTTTCCATTCATCAATTTTGCCTGCATTTCATATCATCCTCTTCCTGCTTGGCTGACCACCCGCTTCCAGGTCTTCACTCTGTCCGGTCCATAGGTTCCTGTGCTCCCTGACAGGCATCTGACCCTAGGCACTGGCTTATGAGTCCTAGGGAGTGTAAGTCTTACATAAGGGGAGGATAATCAGGTAAAGAAAAGAAGAAAAAGAATACTATTTCTAACATTACTTGAGCTAGAACGTGAATAAGTGGAAAAAAACAATGTATACCAGTTTATAACAAAAGTAAAACTAGTTAAAAGAGATATGCAGTTTTACCTGTTTTTCCTCTTCATTTAACTGATCCCTAAGATAAGAGAGCAGCAAGTCATGGATACCATACACGTAACTGTTCAATGACTCATTCCACTTACAAACCGCAAGTGACTTGTTCACAAACTCAGTTAGTATGTCTTCTACTTCATATTTATTAAGTGACCAAAGTGTCTCTAAAACCTGCAAACATTAGAATAAAAGTCTTAAGTCACATTCTATGTGAAGCAGTTACATAAACCAGTAACTCAATTTTAAATTACACTATCTACTAAACTGATATGCATTCACAATGCATTACACATTAAAAGTAAATTAATGGGAGCTGTAGAAAGGATAAAGTAACCAAACAGATTATAAGTAGGTTTGATATGTACAAAACTTTAATGTCACAATTATATAACTATTCTGAGTCATGAAGAGATTGCTGCAAGTGTTCTATAAAAGGATGAAGATGAAGACGATGACAGCAATGATGAATCTTTGAAGTGTGCACCTAAATTATCCATAATAAGAGACAACATGGATGACGTGATTTCTTACGTGGAAAGTTCTTCAGACCCACAAGTGCTAACCTATTACGAACATTTCAGACAGTTTCGCTCCTTGGTCATAAAGAAGCAATATTCAAGTGGGAAACAAATGGGTATTGACACTTTTTTCAAACCCACATCTTCACAGGGAATGACTTCTAATCAAGAGTAAATCATGTAAAGTAAATGGTATGTACCAATAAAACGTTTTCAATAGTTTTTGCTTCATTTTCATTCATTTTGTGATTTAATGAACTTTCAATTTTCGGACAACTCCTGGCCCCTTTAGGTCCGCTAAACCAAGAGTTTACTGTAATATGTCTAGAATTTGTATATAAAGGATTTTTAAAGAAAATAAAATGTTTAAAAATGGAGGAGTGGTAAGAGTACAGTGCGATGGCCATCTAAATTTCTATCACAACTGTGAACTTTTGTATTCATATGCATACTTATGCATAATCTTGTGAATTGTATGTTATGCTCACCTTATATTTTACACATAACTATATGCTAACAATACATAAAGTTACACCTTTATCTAATATCATAGAAAAAAAATATTTAAAACATGGTGCAGGTAGTGTAATATAGTATCATATGGTAACCCTCTCTCATCCTTTCGCTCCTTCACTCTTACTTTGTCATCTAGCGGGACTTCAGACTGCCAATTTCTACTTGGAGGTGCATTAGCGTCACATATCACTATTATTATTGCATCATTTCCAGTCAGTCAGGTGCCTCTGTCATTAAAGTTAACATGGTATATAACTTATCTGCAGAACAGCCTGTGTTTATTTGCAAAGTTTACATTAAACACGAATCTGCTTGCTGTACGCGCAGGGAGCTTGTTGAAAGGTTTTCAAACTCTGTACCATGTGCAAGGAAAACTATACCTACAATCAGGAATAAATTTGAAGCTTCTGGTTCAGTTATACAAGAAACATTGCAGGAGATCAGTTTTAACACAAAATAAATTAGGTGAAATTGGTGACAGAGCGATCACCTTGAAAACTGTTAACAAATTAGCTGAAAAACAAGTTTGTGTGTGTGTGTGTGTGCGTGTGTGTGTGTGCGCGTGTGCGTGTGTGCGTGCGTGTGCATGTGCGTGTGCATGTGCATGTGCGTGTGCGTGTGTGTGTGTGTGTGTGTGTGTGTGTAGTGTTTAACGCCCACTTTTACTACTACGGCACCGCAGGCGGTGACACTGATGATAAATGGAATGAAGATGGAGCACCTGTGGAATGAGATGGCGGGGGAAACCGGAGAACCCGGAGAAAACCCACCCAGACGCCACTTCGTCCACCACGAATATCACATGCGGGTCCCTGGGATCGAACCCGGGCTGCCTAGGTGGTAGGCGAGCGTGCTAATCGCTCTGCCATGGCGCCGCCAAAAAAAAAAAAAAAAACAAGTGCATCTCCATCTTGGTGAGAAATACTACATGTCTGTTAAAACCGAAATCCTGTTGCTATACAAGTGGTCAAAATGATTTCTGTAAGAGTGAATTGCTGCAATTGTGTTTTCTGATTTGTAGAAAGTGGTGTCATTTATCCATAGTTTTTGTTTTCCTCCAATGAATGTTGCACTTCAGAAAAAAGCCATGTTATTATGTGAAACACCTCACTATGACTTAACAGGACTGATTTTATTGAATGAGACTATTAATTCAGAGCAATATCAAAGACTAATTTTAGTATCATTTTTTGAATGCTTGACCAAAGAAGAAAATTCTTGTGATTGGTTCTAAGAAAATTCAGCTTCAGCACATGGCTACCAAATCATTAAACAAGATATTTTATGACAGAAGTATAATGTAACTTATGGCCCAAAGATGATAGAACAAACCCAAATAATTATAGCGGGATAAATCTATCAGATACCACTTACAAGATATATGCAAGAATGTTAAATGAAAGATTAAAAATAATAGCTGACCACTTAATATCAGAGGAGCAAGTAGGATTCAGGAAAGGTCATGTATGGATGCAGTTTTCACACTCAAAAGAATAATAGAAGAAATAAGAGAGTTTAACTCTGAAACACATTTAGCCTTTATAGATATGGAAATGGCCTTTGGCAATATAGATATTATGGAAAACACTTGTAAGGAGAGGATATCCAAATACCTCGTAGTGGCCATTAAATCTCTTTATGAAGAAATGATGGTTTTCAGTAAAAGCTGTGACATATATTCTGGATACAAATTAAGAATTAATATCTATTATAAGCTAAACAATTAAGTACACTGCAGGTATCATTGGTATTCAAGACATCAGATTAAGAAAGGTTTCTTTATTAGTGATTGTCGTCGTAGTAGTAGTGGTAGTAGTACTAGTAGTGGTAGTGGTAGTAGTAGTAGTAATACTAATAAAATAGTTAATAATAATTAATAATAAAGACATCAGATTAAGAAAGGTTTCTTTATTAGTGATTGTCGTCGTAGTAGTAGTGGTAGTAGTACTAGTAGTGGTAGTGGTAGTAGTAGTAGTAGTAATACTAATAAAATAGTTAATAATAATTAATAATAATAACAATAACAACCACACTTACAACAGTGACAATAATAACAACATTATTATTATACATACATAATAAGTACAAAAATGAACACAGAAATAGTATCTGTAGCTTTGATATGTTTGCTTTTTTTTTCCCTCCTTTTTTTTCTTTGTTAGTTTAGTTCATGAAACAACAAATAAGTAAACAAAGTGTGTGAAGCTGGTGACTCCATTTTAAGGATTGGGTACATGTAGACAATGCCTAAAGGTCTATCAAAAGTGAGCCGCAGTATTAATCTTCCACCATGTTCTTCGCATTCTAAACATTATATAGGATTCATACCACCTAGGAAATGTGAAAGTATGTAATATGCCCCATTATCCATGAAAAATAACTAAATAAATAAACAAACAAACAAATATATAAAATCTGAATATTGTATCCTGGTACCTAGGTTACTACAGAGACACATACTGAAATTTTAACATTTATTTTCATAATAATCAAAACTTCTATGCTTCTAAAAATAATAACAAATATCTTGCATTGAGGATACAGTTAATATACTGTGAAACTATGATCAAACTGCGTATGCTTTCACGGCCGGTGTCATAATATAGAAACTGATTATCCGGGCTTGTGGGCCGTGGTCTAGTCAGGAAACTCCTTCCAGACATTTCGTCCGAAGTTGCATCGAACATCCTCAGTGGCGTTGCCTTAACACTCTCTTAGTCTCGGCGATGACTGTGTAGTGTGAGTTTAATTTCAAGAACTTTCAGCAGATATTAAGATAAGTGAAGCTTACAGTCTCTAAGTTATTTGTTATAATCTTTAGAATTGTATTGCTTCACTGTTAATGCAGGCTTTTTCATTTAAAACCTAACAGACGCACAGCATTTCGTCTGTGTGCAATTGGGTGTGCCACAGCTGGCTTTGCTCCTACATAAACTCTGTGCATAAAGCATGTATAACACTCTTACTTTATAGAAGATGCTGGAAATGTCATCCACCCTCGGCTACACAAGCATTATATCGGGAGAACACATTCTGATTCACACGATTAAGTTGGACCATTGTAATGTTTCCGATTTCATTTCTATTATTTTGTTTTAGTTCTTCCAATGAATGAAGATTTGTCCAAAACTAAAACTGTGTAAGTGTACAAGTGTCCATGCTTTAAACAAACGTAACCTAGTATCACGAATGCCTTATTGTGAATGGTTTCTTTCATTAGTGAATGACGGTTTAATTGAACCACAGCTTCTGTTCTTTATCGAAGAGGTGTGGTTCCATTTAAATGGTCATGTCAACACTCATAACAATTGGTACTGGGCCTCTGAAAATCCACATCATGTTCAAGAAATCCCTCATTATGATTGAAGAGTTGGAGTTTGGCATGCTGTTAGCGCCACACAAATAATCAGTTCCATATTCTACGAACAGACTGTAAATGCAGAGAGGTATCGACATGGTATTTTGATCCCATTTTAACATGATCTGATAGAAGAAGAGAAATCATACAAGTGGTTTCAACAAGACTCTGCTACTGCCCATTCAGCATAGGAGTCCATGAATAAAATTAAGGAAGTGTTTGAAGATAGAGTGGTTAGTGCTGGTGTATGGCCTTCTCGCTCCCCCAATCTGTGTAATTTATACTTGTGGGGTAACCTGAAAGACAAAGTTTACAAAACAAATCCTCACACATTGGAAGAACTAAAACAAAATATTAGAAATGAAATTGTAAACATTACAGTGGCCCAACTTAATCATATGTTCTCCCAATATAATGTTTGTTTAGCAGAGGGTGGGTGACATTTCTAGTATCTTCTATAAGGTAAGGGTGTTATACATGCTTTACTTGTGGAGTTTATGTAGGAGCAAAGCCGGCTGTAGCACACCCAGTCATGCGCAGGCAAAATGCTGTGCGCCCATTAGGTTTTAAATGAAGAACTCTGTAGCTTCAGTTTTTCATAATACTTTTACACTTAATTTATACTTAATTTTTTCAGATAAACTTTTACAACTACTACAATAGCTAATACTATAAAAGAAAAATTTAGACCTTAGATAAATCACAAATTTAGGAGTAAAGGTGTAACAAGAAAGATATAATTATTATTTGTTTATGCCAACAAACTTACTGTTGGTGTTTTTAAACACACAAGTTGTGTGTGGGCAATGTTTGAGAGGTAGAACTGCCTTTGTGCTTTACCAGGAGAAATACGAACTGGTTTGAGAATTCAATGCCATTCTGGCAGATTGTCACAGTAGCTCAATGGTTAGAGCAGCCGCCTGGTAAGCGGAAGGTCTGTGGTTCAAATCCCAGCTGTGGCATTGAATTTTTAAGTTCCAGTTCTACCTCTCAAAGAAAGATATAAATTATAAGTTTCACTACTGTTGCTGAAAACCAGCAACCAAAGCAACTATGTATACAAACTACAACTATGTATATTCATTGGTACCCAGCAAAATTATGTACTGGTAGCCCGCATATTCAACTTCTATCAACTATAGGAGTTTATAAATTTATCTACTTAATTTTTTATCTTTATATTTTATTTCCCTAATAATTAATTATTCAGTTAATATTAAGTTATACATTTTCTTAAATATGTAATTACTAATTATGTACTTTATTTATTAACCCTATCTATATTTACAACTAAGTTAATTTAAACAGTTTTTAACCTTCACTGTATTAATTATGTTCTGCTTTTATTTTATTTATTATGTTCCTATTATTTATAAATCTTCATCCATATTTTGATTTAATATTAAAATTTGAGCTATAATTTTTACAAGTACAGAAATGAAGTATTTACGGAAATTTATAGGGAAAACCAGAAGGGACAGAATAAGAAACTGTCAAACAAGGAATATCCTTAATCAAGAACCAGTAATAAAAAAGATAGGGAAAATGTTTTAATATGGTTTGGACACACAAATAGGAAAGATAAGAGCGAAACTGAAACAACTAGCTAGGGATAGGACAAAATACAGGAAATGGATCATGACTGGCTGAGGAAACCTGCTGCTTGAAAGGGCATAAGGAAGAGGAAAAGAAGAGTTATAATTTAATTACTCCTTTAAATTAATCTCATCTTGCACTAAGTTCTAAATTAGAATATACATATTATTTATGATTAGCATTATTAGTGTATATTTTTTTTTATTAAGCCCTACTAGTTGTATATAATTTGTACATTGAAATATGTAAATTACAGTTAGTATTCTTAGAATAGGTTTGTTTACTTTTTCTTTATTAATAACTTCACTTTTAATAAACTTTCTTTTTTCTTAACACCAACTCTGTATATTTTTGTCTTTTTACTGCACTAAACACTTGAAAAACAATTTCCTATTGGATTAGCATTAACTCTGGGTGTAGACAATTATTATGTTTGTTCAAACAACCGGAAACCAGATTTAGTAATATTATACATTAAAGGTCTACATATACAGCTCAATATAGTAATTTATTATTTCAGTATTACTTATTAGCCTGTAGTTGAGAAGCTCTGCTTTAATTATCAAGATGCAGTTGGTGCTTCAAGCATGCAGTTTTGTAATGGTTTGGAAGCGTGACAGCTTAATCCTAGAATGCAGATATTTACAACCTTATTCCTCATGTGCGTTATGGAAATGTTAAGAAAAGCCTTAAATCTTTATATTGATACCTGAGTTTAATGCAGCAATTCATTATTCCATGATCACAAGATTAAAACTACCTGTAATAAATAAAAATAATGTGGAACAGAATGCACATCAATTAAAAATAAAAACGAAAAGATAGAAAAGAAGAAAATACACTAACTACAATGCATATAAATTAAGAATAAAAAGGAGCAGACAAAAGAAGAAAATATGCTACTACAATGCATATAAATTAGAAATAAAAATTAAAAGACAGAAAATACTGAAGCTGTAAAATCGTTGTGTCCTAGTTATTAGATCGCCATTTGAAGCTGAAGTCGTTGGTGACGTGACGTTGCCCTTCGATGTAGCTCGCTCCGGCTAGTTCTGCAAGAAATCTCTTTATCTCGGGTTTGCGTAAGTGTAATGGACAACCCAAGAACAACTTTGCATATCATTTTATTGTCTATTAAATATTTTCGGGAGTTATGCCGAAAATATTTGTATCTGTAGAGGAATCGCCCTCACATCCGCGCAGCACGAACTCCCGTACTGGTCTCTGGTTGAGTAATGCCCCGACGCTTTCTCTCTTACCCACGCTAAGAAAAACCGTTCTCTTCCTATTTGAATGTCATGACGTCATCCAAGAAAGCCTCGTATCCAAAATGCTATTTCCTTTTCCCGCAATTTAGAAATGTCCCTTTCTATTATAACATGTTCTTTTATGAATTTCGAATATATAATTACCTTTTTAGGATTAAACGATGTTTACTTTATATTTTATTAAATATATCGCGCGACTTTTAAGGTTGGTAGACTTGACTTTCGAACGTGTATTTAAACTATGTGGTATGACGTCATGACTCGTTAATTTCAAACCAATAATGCGTTTATACTACAAATTTAACGACTATCATTTACTCATATCTTGCTCACCTTACAACACTTGCTACTCTATTATCTATGTATGTTATTACCTAACACTTATCGCAAATCTCACATCCGGCAATTAAATTAAAACGTGTCTTTTTCAAAAGCCCATTCGATCGGAAATCTAAATTTCGGTATCAAATGCCCCCATTTATATTATTTTATTATTTCATAATAAAATAATGTAAATGTCTTGCCCGAAAGAAAAATTAAAAATTACTCCTGTATTTTGAATAATCGGCAACACTCCCATTATATACAATTTTCAATTACACTGTTTTGAAATTGGTGATTAACATATTTTCTCATTAATCTTTTTAACATGACAAACAATTGTACACTTGACTAAACATTAATCCTTAAATACTAATTACAATATATTATGGTTTCTTCTGTGAAGCTTTTATATAAAGGTTACATTTCAAGAGTCTTTCTTTTTACTTCCTTCTTTTAGTTCATGTTTGCTCACTTCGCTCTCACTATCACTTGCACTGTGATTTTTTTTTTCACTTTTGTTATTGTAACACATATCTGTACTATATCCTTTAAGCACTAAAATGTACATATATTTATATAAATCCATTACACTCTTTAGACAAGTTCTTTCTTTGTCTTTCTGTGATAACTATCTATACATCTAAATATTTTAACAAATGTTTACAAAGTAAATATTCTGTTTTCTCTCTATGCGGAGATGAACAATTTAACAATCTTTCTGAAGCTGTTATTGTGAGCTCTATACAATATATTTTTAAGCTCTTTGTAGTATATAGCAATTCACATTCTGCATTTTTCATGAATATGTAAGTACCTGACCAATATATGATTTTCAAGTAAGCTAACAATTACATTTTATCTCAAAGCTGATTGGGCGCCAATAGACAAATGACATTTCCAATTTTTCTTTTACATTAAATCAAGGTTCCAAGGCACCACACGGTTTCTTGTATGGTCGAAGGAGTTGTTTATGCCATCTTCCCAGACATTTTTCATTTTTAACATCTTTTAATTCATAGGTATGATAACCAAATTTTGATATAATTTCTGCAGGACCTTTATATAACAATTCCATCCTTTTGTTCCTACCTCGCAATGCACTTGATAACTTATGGTCTTTAACTAATACCCAATCGCCTATCTTAGGTTCCCATTTATGTTTTCTACTCTTTTTCTTTAATTTTCGCTTCTCTGCCTTTTTCTTGATTCGTTCAAAAGCAATTTTCGCTCTTTCTTCTTCACTTAACTGAATGTCATTAATTTTCAGTGTTTTTGGTACCCCGATCAATATTGGTTCTGGTTCAATTCCTAACATTAATTTTATTGGTGCAAACCCAGTAGTTACATTAATGGTGTGATTGATAATCTTTTCTATCAATGGACAATATTTCACCCAATCCTTGTGATTATGATGTGTAAGTACACGTAAATAAATTCCTATATCTCGGAGGACACGTTCTGTTGGATTCACTGATGGAAAGTATGATGAACAATAATTTAGTTTTCTCGCGTCTAATGTCACCTTAATCTTTCCATTGGCCTTATTTACAATACATAGGGGATTCACAAATTCTGAATTCGAAATTTCAATAACCTCATCTTCTAACATTGACTTTATAACTGCATCTACCTCTTCTCTTATTGTACTAGGGATAGCTCTCGCTTTATGTGTAAAAGGTTTGATGGGTATCATCTCAAACGAATGAGTATAAATATTACATTTACCAGGTTTCTCAGAGAATACTTCTTTATTTCGGATTAATATTTCAAACAATTTATCCCTCTGTTGTTCATTTAGTTGATCAGCCTGAGTTACTTTTTTTCTCAACAATTCTTCTAAGTCTTCACTACTCTCCCTATCATAGTACCTAGTTGCATCAGAAACCCTCAAATTGTCTATGAAATCATTTTTATCCCATTCTACATTTTCTTTATTATCGACACTGTACTCTTTGACATTTACTTCAGTTAATTCCATAGCTCCTACTTTAACATATTCTACAAAGAATGTATCCCCTTGGATTTCTTCTTCCTCTTTTTCTCTTACAATAGTTTCTGAACTACTATCTTCCACAAAAGGCACTATAATGGTCTCATCTTCAACTTTCATTTCTAGAATCATGTTTTTAAAATTCACCACAGCTTCCCAGGCATAAAGACAATCACAACCTATTATAATATCTGTCACGAGTCTTCCTACAATCAGAAATAAAATTCCAAGTATTCTCCCATTTATTTCAATATTTATCATTGCTTGAAATTTTACTCTCTCTTTTCGTTTTCCCACAGCTAGCGAGCAATATATCCCATTAACTGGTAAAGACATTACTTTAAAGCCACTACTTTGTAAATTATCATAAAAATTTTGTGAGCATACTGTGCTATTTGATCCCGTATCTATAATTGCATTGTATTGTTTTCCATTTACTCCAATTTTGATTTTAGGTGGATCTCCTACTTTTTCGTTTTCGTCGATTCTATTTTTACATTCTCTTTTCTTTTGTATCATCATTTGCCTTCCAGGACTATTTATTTCCGAGTACTTATCACAATCATTACTAGGATACCCAGTTCTCACTGAAGGCGCGTTTGACCGGGTCTGGCGTTTCCCTGATTTTTAGGTATTGCTCCTGTACTATTTCCCAAATTGTTACTTCTGTTTTCCTGCATTAAATCGGGGTTACTTCCTACCATGTTTTTGACCGTGTTAATGGCCTCGACCATTTCCGCATTTTCGGGGGAATTTCGTCCATTTGAATACCTTTCTCCCTGTCTTGGTGACCTCGGTCTAAACTCATTATCTCCGTTTGTCCAATACCCATCATTTGAATTTCTACTATGTCCAAAATAACGTCCCCGTCTACCTCGATCAAATCTATTTGTATTCATATAATTCACCCTTATATTTCTTCCCCTTTGATTACCACTTCTATTTTGGTGACGCCCTTCCTGGTTATATCTACCTTGATTTTCCCACCGGAATGATTCCATCCTTGGTACTGGTCCTTTATATCTTTCCCTAATCTCACTTCTATTCTGATAATACTGTGCCCCTTGCCCGAAAGAATTTACAGTTTCTTTTTCTTCATATTTATTTCCAAATGCGTGTTTTGGCTTATTGACTTCTAAGGCTGATAATAATTCGATCATAGCTGCAATGCTATCGGGTCGGGCTATGATTAGGTAGTGTTGAAGCGTTTCCGGAAAATGTGGAGTAACTATATTTATTAGATCTTTTTCATCCAAGGGAGGATCCAACATCTTCGATTTTCTCGCTATTCTCATAAAATAGTTGACCATCGATTCCTCCGATCTAGGATTAAATTTTCCATTGCTTAATTCAACTCTAATATTAGCCTGCCTACTAGCTCCCCAATATCTGGTTAAAAAGATGTTCCTAAAGGTCCTGTAATCATTATTGTTACCCATAGAAAGGCCTAGCCAATTAGCAGCATTACCCTTTAGGCATTTTCTTACTATCACCATCTTGTACTCCTCTGGTATACGTTTCACCGTGAAGTACTCTTGTAACCCTTCTAAAAAGGCTTTAGGATCATCTGAATCTTCATTTTCAAAAACTGGAGGTGTCATTTCATTTAAGACATGGTTAGGCCAATGTAAATTTGAATTGTCACCTATCCCTGAGCTATTTCCGAGATCAGAATGGGAATTACTGTTACCCCTATTTTGCATCGAAATGTCAGCTGATACACCTGGTATTGCCTCGTTTCTTGCAACTTCTTTACTAAGATTGTTGTGATTACATGCATTTTCACTTAATTTCAAATTTTCTAAGGCCTCTTTTACCTGAGTAATTTCTGTTACTACTCCTTTTATTTGGTCTGTAACATCCTCCAAATTTCTAGCCTGCCTTTCACTTTCTACATCAGATCTCTCTATTCTAACTTTACACCCCTGTAACTCTTCTCTAATTTCTTCCCTGTCTTTATCTAACCTTTGTACTACCTCTTCCCTTTGTTTGTCTAAACTATATGTTACTCTTTCCCTTTCTTTATCTAATTTTTCACTAACTTGTTGACCTAATTTCTTTTCAGAATTCTTTACTTCTTGCCTTATTGTCTCTAATTCTCCCTTAACCTGTTCTCTATTTTCTTTTACTTCACTACTGACTTTATTAATTTCCTCCCTAACTTCTTCCCTAAAGGTTTCGAAAACTCTCCTCTGATTCTCCAATTGCATTCCCAATTCCTGTTGTCCCTTTTCTAATTTCTGTCCTAACTCTATACTAGTTTCGTCTATCTTACTCATCTTTTGGCTTAACTCTGTTCTTAATTCTTTACTATTTTCATCTATCTTTTTACTTAACTCTGTATTCATCTTTTCCACTGTTCTTAATTCTTTACTATTTTCATCTATCTTTCGACTTAACTCTGTACTCATCTTTTTCATTATCGTTTGAAACATATTCTCTATTTCTGACATAAATGCTGGCCTTTCTGAATTACTACTAAACATTTCTGAACTACCTCTAGGTGTTTCTCTAACGTTCTGATCTTCTACTTCTTGGCATATTCTGCTACCAATTACATTCTGATTAAATTCTTCCATCCTACTTACACTTTTCTCAATTTCCGGACTTTCAAAACCTAAAAACTCTGTATCACTGTCTTCCATTTCTAAGCTATTTACATGTGTTTTTCTACTCACCAAAATTTTCAATATTTTCACTATTTCACTTTAACTGCACTTAAACTTGTTCACTACACGTTTCACAGATGTTGACACGCTGGGCACCTTCTTGTCTGCTGGCTCGATGCTGATCTGGTCGTCTTGGGGGGTTGGTCCATTCTTTCGACGCCACACGTTGGGAAGCCAATTTGAAGCTGTAGAATCGTTGTGTCCTAGTTATTAGATCGCCATTTGAAGCTGAAGTCGTTGGTGACGTGACGTTGCCCTTCGATGTAGCTCGCTCCGGCTAGTTCTGCAAGAAATCTCTTTATCTCGGGTTTGCGTAAGTGTAATGGACAACCCAAGAACAACTTTGCATATCATTTTATTGTCTATTAAATATTTTCGGGAGTTATGCCGAAAATATTTGTATCTGTAGAGGAATCGCCCTCACATCCGCGCAGCACGAACTCCCGTACTGGTCTCTGGTTGAGTAATGCCCCGACGCTTTCTCTCTTACCCACGCTAAGAAAAACCGTTCTCTTCCTATTTGAATGTCATGACGTCATCCAAGAAAGCCTCGTATCCAAAATGCTATTTCCTTTTCCCGCAATCTAGAAATGTCCCTTTCTATTATAACATGTTCTTTTATGAATTTCGAATATATAATTACCTTTTTAGGATTAAACGATGTTTACTTTATATTTTATTAAATATATCGCGCGACTTTTAAGGTTGGTAGACTTGACTTTCGAACGTGTATTTAAACTATGTGGTATGACGTCATGACTCGTTAATTTCAAACCAATAATGCGTTTATACTACAAATTTAACGACTATCATTTACTCATATCTTGCTCACCTTACAACACTTGCTACTCTATTATCTATGTATGTTATTACCTAACACTTATCGCAAATCTCACATCCGGCAATTAAATTAAAACGTGTCTTTTTCAAAAGCCCATTCGATCGGAAATCTAAATTTCGGTATCAATACACGAACTACATGCACTGTTTGCATAATTTATTGATAGCTATATTGAAATTTTATCAATAGTTCCCAAAAAATGTACTAAGTAAATCTCAAATGAGTTACAATTTTGACTAGTACACTGATGGATATATTTGAATTTCTTATTTTTCAATTTCATTGTGATCCTTGCTCACTGCCCTCCAGAACATATACAACAACCACCTCAAATGATTTGGAACACAATGTTTTGGTAGATCGCTATGACATGAAATATGTTAATAGGCAATAAAAAGGTTTCAGAATCAATTCTATTGTGATTGTGTGTGTAAGTACCAACGTCTACTCTCGCGATTAAATGCGAATTTTAATGCAACTTGCGAAATGAGTATTTACGATTTACCACGAAAATTATTATTTATTGCAATATTTACTTGCGAAATTAAGGTTTATGATTTAACACAAAATTAATATTTCTTTGCAGAGAGCAATAGCAATAGCAATAATAGTAACCGCTTTTAGAGAGCACCATATTTTTATGTTTTGGCAGTCACATCGCTCTCTCACAATGCCCAGAATGTCTGGAGGACTACACCTGTCGTTGGTTTATGGGTCTCGCTGAACTGACCAGGAGAGTTATCAAAATAAATTCACCGACCATATCCTCTGATTACCAATCAGAGGACGTATTACATGCCATGACAAGCCAGCATGTTATTTTGGGTACCAACAGTGTACAAAAATCTATAGTTAATCTAACATTTTATGCAGCTAAAAGATTAGTCAACTCTGAATTCAAAAAAATTATTGCAAAATATTACTATGAAAAATCAAAGAATAAAAGATGGGAACTACCAAACATTCAAACAGTAATTCCTGAGTATCCTCGAAAAACAGCAGTTGCAACCTTCAGGTTGACTACAGGACATGATTGTCTGGCAAAACATTTAAACAGAATTGGGATATATTTTTCACCACTCTGTCCTCTATGTGATCTGCGAGAGGAAATGTATTGAGACCACCTTCAAATATGCCCGGCCACTTCTAGTGCCCCATCCATCAGTGAAAAATATTGGAGAGCAAGAGGATTAATGACTTCACTATCAGAAATCCAGCATTAGCTAACAACATTTCCTAGAAATATTTCTGTGAAACTGAAGTTAAAAGATTTATTTTGGGAATAAAACAAGATCTGTTTCACTTTTAGAAACATAGAAAGCCAGATGCGAGGTCAAGGTCAGGAATTCAAGCTCCATGTGGCTGGAAGAAATGTAACTATATTAAGAATAAGCAGAAAAGGTATATGAGAGCGGCAGAGAAGATAGGTTGACAGATAACCAGTGGTATACGTGAGTGTTCAATGAACGCATAGAATAATATACCTTCCATGTTACAGCAATACACTGCCGGAGGCAAAACATCTACTGATTATCCTGCACTCCACAAACACACATAGTTTACACTCAAATGATAAGTTCATGCATATTTTATGGAAGACTGACAGATAGCAGGGAGGGCAAGTTTAATGCCAAATACGGCAGGAGTTTAATGCTGAATTCAATCTGTGTATTGATGCACTGTAGAGCCAAGGTGCATGATTGTAGTTACATTAAAACAAGTTCATTCTGAAAGCAAGGTGCACAAGTGTGCTTGAAAGAGTTTCCATGACAACGAATGTTGTCCTCCATAGTCTTGGGGTAACATGATTCCCGAGGTCGCGGGTTCAAACCTGGTGGACGGTGACGAGTTTTTACAGATGTAAAAGTCCTTAACATGGCTTCCTTCGGCAGGGAAGTAAAACCGGTGGTCCTGTGTCATAGATTTATGGCATTAAAGGAACCTTAAAATTGATAGGCCTGTGAGCAAAACTAAGCAGTCTTTCATGCCCAGTGTAAAATTGACACTATGAACCACAGTCTATGTACATATATTTCAGTTTCTAATGATTGTGAAAGAGTTCTTTCATTGTACAATGCTATTTTGTCAGATAAAAGAACCAATATTATAGCTGGGAACTTAGAAATCATGCTTGCTTGTTATTTCAATGAACATGCTACATGTAACATTTGAAATGTAAATTATATGTTTGATATTTTATTTCACAGCTTTTATCTTGCTTGAAGCCTTGTTTTTATACCGACATTCACAATTTTTATTCACCATAAAATTGTGTTCCTACAAATGATGCATTTCTTTTGTACATATGACTTCTGTGTTGGTAGATTTGTTGAATGGTAGCATATGGTTATGAAATAAGTAGTTCTGCCAGTCTCTCTCCTAGCTTTTGCTAACTACTTTTAGATCCTTCAGAATTTTCATACAAGGGTTGCCTCAGAAGTGCCCGAGCGGGTGTATAGATAGCAGTTATTGTTTTAAATATACGACTGGTAGAAACTACCAACCTTATAAAGCTTGAGTTTGAAGTTTGACGATGCTACATTGTCTAGTATTTGTTTGGCAATCAATAGTGAACACTCTCTGCAAATTTGTAAACATGGATAAAGCTGATCATTGTTGTTGTTGTTGTTGTTGTTGTTGTTTTCTAGTGCCTTGCATCTGGCAATGAAGCCATTAGCATTCGTGCTTTCCAATACTTTTGAACTGTAGTTTCTTCTGATCTTAATGCTTCACAGGTCTTCAGGTGTTCTTCATTCATTTCTGCTGGATCGTTACACAGGACACATATTGGTGAGGCTGAGATACCTATTCTGTAGAGATGACTTGCTAAGCAGTCATGATTTGTCAATAGTAGCTGATCATTGTTATGTGATACAATACTTTCATTTGAAATGTCTCAGCCAACTAATATTAAAGATGAGCTATATTCTACTCTGCAGGAGTCTGCTCCTTTGTTTACAACAGTTAAATATTGGGTAGTGAGTTTAAACAAGGTCATACGAGATGCAAAGACGAACATTGCAGTGACCAACCAAACGAGGTGACCAAGTCAGAAACTGTAACAAAAATCCACAAAGTGGTATTGGATGGCTGTTGCCTAAAAGTGCACCAGCTAGCACATATTTCAAAAAGTGATGATACACACCGCATATTGACTGAAAATTTGAACATAAGAAAGTTGTGCACAACATGGGTGCTGCATTTGCTCACAATAGAACAAAAAGTGTCATGAGAATGTTTCAGTTGAGTATTTAGTGATGCTTTGCCGCAATAAAGCTCAGTTTTTGCATTGATTCATAACCATGGATCAAACATCACTTCACACCTGAGATGAAAGAACAGTAAAAACAGTGAATTGAAAGGGGAGAGTCGGCTCCAAAGACGGTGAAGACGGTTCCATCTGCAGTCAGTCATGGCATCAGTTTTTTTGAAATTTTCATTTTCTCCAAAAAGTAAAAGCAATGAATGCTGAGTATTATGCAAACTTGTTGCAGCATTTGAATGATGAAACCAAGCAAAAATGGCCTCATATGGAGGAAAAGAAAGTTTTGTTTCATCAAGACAATGCAAAGTTAACACATTCATTATCCCCATGGCTAAATCAATTAAAGTTTGAATTGCTTCCATCCTATTCTCCAGTTTTAGCTCCCTCTGATTATTTTCTATTTCCAAACTTGACTTTGGTGGTAAAAGAATTGCGAACAATGAAGAGGTGGAATCTGCAGTTGATGGCTATTTTGCAGAGCTCGACAGTTTTTGCTGTACAAAGGGTATTGAAGCTACTGAGAATCGCTGGGAAAAGTGTATCAAGCTGAAAGGAGACAATGGAGAGAAATAAAGAATTTTTTTGCCAATATTTCTGTGTTTTCTTTGTTATATTCTACTCATTCTAAGGTTGATCCGCGCGAAACTGAACCCAGGTGACCTGTTCACAGTTATAATGTATCCATCTGCCATTCGCGTCAGAAATAGTGTCACAACCATGTGGTGAGTGCATGCGGTATGTAATAGAAAGGAAACGATCCCTTATTCCGTTATTATAATTATTTTAAAGAGTGACTAACATGTAAAAATGCTTTCTCCCTTGTTTGTACAGTTGTATCTACCCACACTTTGGATGTTGTATAGCCCTCATTAATCCAGCATCTAAGTAATACAACTCACGCCCTTCTTCCCTAAACCTACTCACTGTCTTCAAATAGTCCCTTCTCGACAAAATAATGTCCTCCCTATCAATTATAGCACTTTGCAGCCTCTTTTAACAAATTCAAACCCTATTTCACACAAAATTTTATAAAAGGTGGTTCTTCTGAAATTAGGCAACTCTGGATCAGCATGAACCTGTTGTAGCGCTTTGTCAATTGTTGGGGGCTCATTTTTTAAAAAGAAATTGTGCACTGTAACATGAATGGCACTTTTAACAAAATCGTCATATTCTTGCATGGCGTATTTCACATGCTTTCATGTGTAACCACTTTTCCCATTTCAGCTTTTCCTTTATGAGCACTGTTTATACTGGTCTCGAAACACTGGTGAACTCAGAAGTTAATTTCACTACTTCTTTGATGGGAAGAGTTGGATATTTCTCACACAACTTATAATACATGTTCAACACTATTGTTTTTTCACCACTAGTCAATGGTTTTCCTGCCTTATGCTTTACATAAGTCGACAAAGACACAAGAGCAAATTCACCGTGGCCGTCCGCCATGATTCTAAATAGAAACTGCTGGCTGTTGTCACACCACAATTATGCTGGGAAGCAAACATAAGTGTACTATTAGATGCAGCAAATTGAGGACAAGATACTTGGAAAGTAGGAAGCAACAGACTTTGCCATTATTATAACACCTGCAACAACACTTAGACCTAGGCAGCATGTTGAAAAGCTCAGAAAATATGTTGCAGTTACACCTCTCAAGTCTCCATGGAATAGGTTGCAATTGACTGCTGATCTAGCGACAGGAGAAAAATTCAGTTTTATTCATGGTTGCTCTTTAACTGTAAAGCATCCCACTCTATACTGGGTGCAAAAGACCATAAATCTATGATGCGGGTTCACAGGCTTTACTTTCCTTCCAAATGAAGCCACGCGAAGGATTTTTTAAGGATTTTTAAACTGGTAAGCTATATCTTACACATTTTATATATGTTTATAAAGCTGACTGTAGAAGATACTGAACTTAGAATGTCAGATTTGGTATTTATCCAACATTCTCTCTCTCAGACCTTTTTTTTCGTCTACAACTGCTGTATTTTAAAGTCTGAGGTCCTCAAAGGTGTGTACTCTCATTGTATCTTAAATCAAGATTTTGGATGGAACACAATACTTCATTTCCATATTATAGGCAGACTGAGAAACTAGGAGAGTGGAGGTTGTTTAAAATGTGAATTTCCTGTGAAATTTTGATCTGGAATTTTATATGGAATGTGATAGATCTCTGCCTACTATAATTACGTTATACAGAAGGTAAAAATGTGATTGATCATTTTGTGTAAGAATAAACAAAGATGTCAAAAACATATATTAAACAAATAATTTATCACCAAACTTTTTCTTTAGCAAATATAAATAACAATACTAAAATCATTAATAAAAATAAATGATTATAAAATTTATACTGAATAAGTAATAAATTTTGTGGTCCTATTCCAAAATGTAAAGCAACCAGTGCTTAATGCAAATAAGCATACAGTAAGACAGATATATTCAAGATATATTGCCATATCCCTTGAGAAGTTCTTTACCTTAACAGTACTACTGAAGATGCAAGCTAAGAATTTATAAAAGGTACACTACCTCTGGTTTGATGTTTACATCCTCTACAAATACTGCAAAGTCAAAGTAGTACTGCTTCATGTCTTTGGGTAAGTCATCAACACAAAGCTCAACTGGGGCAAACAAAGCACTCTCTTGTGAAAACTTTCTGTTTATGTTTCTGCAAAGGATAAGAAAAACATATATCAGTTACAATAACAACCAGTATAAACAAGAATGGCACTGATGATACAATAGAACTATTGTGAAACCATGTAGTCTACTTTAATTTTAAGAACTTGCAGCAAATATTAAGATAAGTGAAGCTTATAGTCTGAGATATTTATGATAGATGTACCATTGATTTGTTTCATTGTTAATATCTTCAGTTTATTACACAGTTTTCAAACTTCCAAGAAAGAAGATAACTATAGGTTTCATTTATATTTCATATATGGTGTAAGATGTTGAATAATTAATCACCAACTCAAGATTCACCAGACTTTTCTGGCATTTTCAAGGCAAAGTCTACAGTCTCTATTTGTTTTGTTAGTAGATTTAATTTGCTTCATGTTAATAGTTTGTTTTTTCATTGAAATGGCAAGTTGGAGCAAAAGTGTTTCTGAATATCAACATATTTTTCATTTTATTAACATTTATTGTTCAAAAAAGGAAAGAAAATGAGAAAACCGTAAAAGATGGCTTATGGTGGGGTTAGCATAAGTTGGAGCAAAATGTGTTCCTAATTATAAACATATTTTTCAACTTATTAATATGTTTCTGTTTTAAACATTTCATTATCCTCAGTTTTATAAATACTATCTAAGTTTTATTTTAAGACCACAGGCTTTGTAATACCTTTCAACTTGTAATTCAGCACAATTTAATCCAATTATTGATATTGATCTCCCCTTTAAATCATCAGCATAAAGCAATACTGATAGCAAAGGAAATGCATGGTTTAGATTAGAAGTACAGAAACTAAGAGGTTTTCAAGGTAAATTACACAGGGGATATTGAACATGAGGTCCATATTTTTATGCTGAGGAACTGCTCAATGGAAGAGAAAACTGATTAGAGAAAAATGACTTAGAAGTAAAAGAAGTTCAGTAATTTAGTGAATGTTTATTGATCAATCTCAGTTAAGAAAATGAGGAGAATTTCTTGGAGTGTTGAAATGAAATTATCAATAGAGTTTATGTACATAACTTTTAGCCATAAGAAATGATTGGAATAATAAATATTTTTATCACATTTGTATCTATGAATGTCTTTGGGACAACTGGCCAAGGCCAGAGCCCACAGGCTCCATTATGTAGTGTGCTTAGCATATTTTTAAACAAATAAAGCAAGTTACTTTTTGTTTTTGGTGTTTTAAAAGATAAGTGAAGTTTATGACATTATCAGTCAATTTTATTATTAATACAGTATACTTTACTGAAAGTTTCACGTTACTTTATGACACATAAAATAAGCAATTCTGGTAAGTAGCAATATTTCCTTATTCCATTTTCATATGGTGTAAAAAAGAACCTCATTTATTTTACCCTCATTAATATGGATTTCTGATTTATCAGCACTTATATTTGTTTACTTTTTCACCATGATAATATTGTCCTTTGATAAATACATACGAATATATACAGTTATGACAAAACTAAGATTATGTTTCTTCATTTTTTATGATAATCCTGATGGTAGTCAGAGAACTCTCATTTGGATGGCTTTCAATTCCTTTCTGTTCTAATTTATCAGTGATCCAAATTTTACAACAAAATTTGTATTCATTTAATAATTTGCTCCCAAATTATCCAGATTTTCTTTAATCTGGATTAGCTCTGGTTCCACCTAATCTGGATAAATGAGGTTGTTGTGTACTGCCATAATGTTACCCAGTCTCATTATTGGTTATTTTTAAACTACATGATAGTACCTACTTATAATCTTTCTTGGTCAACTTATTCAAATAATCATTCCAACGTTGTAGATTACGCTGAGCATCCTGTTTCTTCTGTTCCAATTGAGCTCCTATTAGTGCCATCACCATTGGTACACCTGCACAGTGTCAAAATGATTTAATAATCTAACAGATTATACAATTTTCTTGCTAAGTTTTTAATAATATTCACTTATTCAATTGTGGTCTCATAGATGACTGCTATCTACATCAAACTCTTTATCCTTTACTAGCAAATGTATGAAATAGTTTGGAGGTACACTATTGCCTGGATTGTTTATTATTATTTATTTATGCCAACAAACTTACTGTTGGTGTTTTTAAACACACAAGCCGTGTGTGGGCAAAGTTTGAAAGGTAGAACTGGAACTTAAAAATTCAGTGCCACAACTGGGATATAAATACGAATTGAGAATTTAATGCCATTCTGGCAGTTTATCACAATAGCTCAATGGTTAGCGCAGCCGCCTGGTAAGTGGAAGGTCTGTGGTTCAAATCCCAGTTGTGGCCTTGAATCCAGTTCTACCTCTCAAATGGATTGTTTATGTTCATATTCTGCTTACTGTTTACATTTTGGTCCTGGGCAATTGCACAATTGCCTTAACATTAAAGTAGAATCCTGATAATTCAACCTAATGTGGACTGAGAGTGTGTCAAAGTTACCAAAATGTCTAATTTTATGGCATAAGGGATCTGTTATACACAACTCATAACATAATAGTACAAATTACACAAATGCATATTCTAATTCAATATAGGAAACAAGTAAAGATATCTTAAAATTGACTATGTATTAATATTCCCTTTGTCCAGTCTTTTTAACGCATCCAATTTAATTTCCATTGTCATATTAATTTGTCCTCCTTTCTTCTCCTGCATTTTTACTGGCACAAACACAACACAACAATTGTTTTAACAATTTAAAACAATTTAAGTGAAGGTGAGTGTAAAAAAGTGACTCAAAATGACCTCAAACATGAAGAATACTTCACTGTTAATAGTGATTCTATTTGTAATATTCATGTAACTCAAAGTTTAGCTTATCATGTACATATTGGGTAAAGCAATAAACCTTCAAACCATCTAAACAAGTGTCTGTGCTACGTATCTACATGTGCTTAAAAATAACAGCTCCATGTCAGTAGATTTACTGGCATGTAAAAGAACACCTGCAGGACAAAATTCCAGCACAACACCGATGTGGTCCTAGCAATTGACAGTGTCATTAAACAACAAAATAAAATAACAGATATCTACATTATTGGTGGCAAGCTTTTGATTTCGTGACAATGGTCTGCTGGCTGCTTATATTCTGACTAGATATCAAAGGTCAATACAGAGTCATTTTGTTACTGTAAGGGAGAATGCAATAGATTGTATACATACATTAATTAAAATTTACCTATACTATAGAGAATTATAAAAATTTTGTTGTTAGCTAATGCTGGATTTCTGACAATGAAGTCATTAATCCTCTTGCTCTCCAATATTTTTCACTGATGGATGGGGCACTAGAAGTGGCCGGGCATATTTGAAGGTGGTCTCGATCCATTTCCTCTTGCAGATCACATAGAGGACAGAGTGGTGAAGAATATATCCCAATTCTGTTTAAATGTTTTACCAGACAATCATGTCCTGTAATCAACCTGAAGGTTGCAACTGCTGTTTTTCGAGGATACTCGGGAATTACTGTTTGAATGTTTGGTAGTTCCCATCTTTTATTTTTGATTTTTCATAGTAATATTTTGCAATAATTTTTTTGAATTCAGAGTTGACTAATCTTTTAGCTGCCTAAAATGGTAGATTAACTATGGATTTGTGCACATTGCCGGTACCCCTTTTTGCAAGAAAATCAATTTTCTCATTACCACTCAGTCCACAGTGAGCTGGTATCCACTGGAAGGCTAGGTGTTTTTGAAGTGCTGTTAGATGGGTAAGGATTTTCCAACATTCTATAATTGTTTGGTTTTTTGGTGACAACTTGGAAGTAATTGCTATAATTGCTGCCCTGGAATCTGAGAGAATAACTGCTTGCTGAAAATGTGAAATTCTGTACAAAAGATTTTGTAGGGACATTCAAATTGCTTCAATTTCTCCATCAAAGTTTGTAGTTACATAACTTAAAGATTTGTAATAGGAAAAGAGGTGACATGTGACTCCAGCACCTGCTCCATCTTGGTTTGATATTAATGATCCATCAGTATAAATATGGAGCCATTCGTGTTCTGGAAATCTAGTATGGATTGTCTCTAATGCCAATAATTTTAGAACACTAGTTGGATTATCACTTTTCTTAACTTCTTCTGTCAGGTGTAAATAATATGTGATGTCTAATGTTTGTGTCGGATTGACTTTAGATATGAAGTTTTCCTTTGAATTAGGAAGGTATACATTCTTCTTGATGTCTTGAATTTTGGAAAGAAAGCTCTCCGGAGTCTTTAGTGTATGTGTAAAATTTCTCTTGTGCCATGTATTGAATGGGAGTCTGATCAACATTTCGTGTTGAATAAGAGCCGCCTTTTCTATTTCATATTCAATGGGGCATTGGTTGGTTAGTATTTCCATAGCTGCTATTGGTGTGGTTTTGATAGCACCTGTAATTAATCTCAGACTTTGGTTTTGAAAGATTTGAACCTTTTTTGTGTTTGCTGTTACAAGAACTTCGCTGCAGTAAGTAAATAATGGCTTTATATATACATTGTATGTTGTGTTAAGAGTTGCTCTGGAACATCCCCACTTCATTCCTGTTAGACGTTTTAATAGTGAAAGGCGCCTCTCTGCTCTTTGTATTACATTTTCTATTTGTTTGGTCCATGTAAGTTTAGTATCAAATGTAACTCCTAAATACTTTGCTTCCTTTGTTTCTGGTAATTGTTTACCCTCAAAATTTAGTTTTATTTTTAGTGGCTTTTTTCTTAGTGAAAAGATTTGGTAGTTTGATTTTGTTGTATTAACAGTCATTAAATTTTCTTTGGTCCACCTTTGTAATTTGGTTAAGGATTGTTGCATGGTTTTTTCTAGTTCTGTACTTTTGCTTTTTGGTTTTGAAGTCCACATTACTAAGTCATCAGCAAATAGTGCACACTTCACACCTGATTCTTGTATTTGTTGTGGCAGATCGTTAATAAATATATTAAAAAGAGTTGTGCTGAGCACTGCGCCTTGTGGTAAGCCACAGTGTACTTGTTTGTATTTAGATATGTTTCTTCCATATCTGGTTGTAATAAAGCATTGTATTAGGAAATGACATAGCCATGAAAACATTGGACCTTGTATCCCATTTTTTTTACTCTCTTTAGTAGTTTTGTTCTGCATATAGAATCATATGCACTTATAAAAACTATAAGTCAAGTTTTATGACAAAAAATAAAAAGGTTGCTGAGTTATACAAGATGTCAAGTTATCAGGATTCTACTGTATTATTTTAACCAAAATACTTAAAATTGCATATCTTAGAAATGTTTTATGATCTCATTAAACCATATTAACAGCTCACCTAAATTTCAAGCACACAATTATGTTAAAATTCTGTTTTTATTACAGTTTACTATGTTCATAATTTTCCCTAACAGAACTAAAGCAACTGGAATAGAAAATAAATGAATACCTTTGCAAGCCCTGTGAATTTTCTTGGCTTGTTCAGGCAGCTGGGAAATTTTCACATCAACACATTTGGACAATAGAGATAATGATTCCTCCTCTGTGAAGCCTTCTGAAATCTGAAATGTAAATTCTGAAGTTAGTTAAAGCTAAAGAACAATTTTCATATACAAATGAAGATATGCCTGAACTTGTGTTACTTAAGTTTATCAATTTCAAACCCTTTTACATAAGTAATAAAAACACAATAAATGAGTCCTACCTCAATACTGTCATATCTTCCCTTTACTGCATCCATAACAAAAAAATCCTTTGTGATCACCAAGATTTTACACCCGATATCAAATGCTTCAATTAATTCTTTAGAAGTGACATCATCTAGGATAAGAAGACCTTCACGAAGTGCTTTATTTGTGAAATAGCGACGCAGACTGTTTCTTGCAGACTCTATAGTGGTGGCAGATTGCATTAGTCCCTCCTCTTGAATGGCAGAATGATGAGAGAGTTGTTCCAAAAGTTCTGTCATGTGGCAGAGCACATCGTCTGGCTCTGATTTTCCAACACTCTTCCAGTACACAATGCCCTGTAAAAGGAAGAAATATGTTGAACATAATACAAGGTGTATTATATAAGGTTGCCCTTTTTAGTGATAGCAGATCATAATGCTTATCATTAATGTCAAATAGAGCAGCAAACAAAAAATGTAATACATGAAACAAAAACTGACAGACAGTGTGGGGAAAACGCAAAATTGATAAAGGGAAAACACCATTTAAAACAAGAAAAGTTGTGAGGGAATATCTTTCATAAGAATGTTGAAATTATAAGCATGAAAAGAATGTTAGGAGAATTACATATAAAAGACCCAAAACCAAACATAATGATATTTACAGAATATAGTTTGAAAAATGAGGAAATAGTAGCTAATAATTATCAGGTTTATACTCTAGGAACATACCACTGCGGGCAAGAACATGTTAGTGAGGGAGTAGCCACATATGTAGAAAATGAACTAAATTTTTGAGAAATAGGCTGTAGCAATTTGTAGTAGAGATGGCATGTGAACTGCAGCACTAGAAATTAATCTAAAAACAAAAACTGTAATTCAACGAAAAATTGAAGCTATTAACAGTGAAGCAACAGAATCTAAAATAAAAACAAACTTAGACTAAAAACTTCACTTATCTTAGTAATTGCTGCAAATTCTTAAATGCTGCTGACATGTTTCATGGTGCTTCCACCACATTTTCAAAGATTTATTTAAAAACAGTTACCATAGCTACAGACGCTTAACTAAAAGATTTATACGTTGCCAACCTCTAAAAACAAAAACTTATAAATGCAATCTATTGGTGGTATTTCAAAGTTCATAACACAGTTCCAGTTTTTTAAAATGAATATCTTTTCCCAAACCATTAAATCTGTAGGTCCATTTAATTGTTTTAATAATTTAATCTGTGGATTTATTTCATGATTAAATGACCAAGAATGATCTGCCATAGCTGATTTATCAATCTGTTTATATTTGATATTTCTAAAATGCTCCTTCATTCTAGTCTCCAAATGACATTTAGTTTTTTGCTGCCCCTGTCACAATCCAAACTAGTTAAATTGATAAATGCCAGAGTTTTCATAATTTGGAATTTTACCCTGTTTAGAAAAATTTAGGAAATTTTGTATATTAAATTTTTGAGGGGCCAAAGTTATTCAAAAAAATTTGTGTTCATTTTTTATTAGTCCAAAGATGGTAAGTAAAATTTTTAAAACATCTTTTATTTTCTTGAAGTTAGAAAATTCTCTAACAGTCTTTTGATATTTAAATTTTGCTACCTTTTTATGTATAAAATCTGTCTTAAAACAATTAATTACCGCAGTGTTGATAATGTGTTTCTATTCTGTGCTAAATGCTTCTTTATTAAGGGGTAGGTATATTTATTAAAAGAAAATAATTGCTGCCTTCCGTTCCTATATTTAAAGATTAAAAATAACAAATTGAATTCTGGCATTTATAGAAAATCTACTCAACTGATAATTACATAAAAAATAAAAGTATTAATCCTTTTTCACGTAAATTTGCTGTTCTCAATAGTTTAATTTATAGGTTAATAAATATACCTACCCCCTTAATAAGGAAGAATTTTTTTTTCTTTCTTTACTTATGTAGGACTTACAAACCAGTACCTAGAGTCAGAAGCCTATCGGGGAGCACAAGAACCTATGGACCGGACAGGGTGAAGACCTGGAAGCGAGTGGTCAGCCAAGCCCCAGGCATGATAGTGAGGAAGAGAATGATATGAAATGCAGGTGAAATCGACAATAAAGGAAAGGTGGTAATGGAGGAATTGGTGGAATAAGTGGCAGAAGAAACTGGAGAACCTAGAGAAAACCTACCCTGATGCCGCTTCATTTGCCATGAATACCACATGGAGGTCCCTGGGATCTAACCCGGGCCGCCTAGATGGTAGGTGAATGCTAGGAAGAATTTAACACAGAATATAAACACATTATCAACATTGTGGTAATTAACAGTTTTAATACAGACTATACATAAAAAGGTAGAAAAATTTAAATATCAAAAGGCTGTTAAAGAAGTTTCTATCCTCAAAAAAATAAAAGATGATTATATTTTTAAAAAGTTTTTTACCATCCTTGGACTAATAAAGCATTTAAAAATTGTTTGAAATAAGTTTGGCCCCTCAAAATAAATTTAATATATAAATTTGCTAAATTTTTCTAAACAGGATAAAATTCCAAATTATGAAAAATCTGGCATTTATCAATTTAGCTGTTTGGATTGTGACAGTGTTTACATTGGTAAAATTAAACATCATTTAGAGTCTAGAATGAAGGAGTATTTTAGAAATAACAAATATACACAGACTGATAATCAGCTGTTGCAGATCATTTTTGGTCATTTAATCATGAAATAAATCCAGAGGTTAAATTACTAAAACAATTAAATGGACCTACAGATTTAATAGTTTGGGAAAAGATATTCATTTTAAAAAGCAGGAACCGCATTATGAATTTTGAAATACCATCAATAGATTGTATTTATAAGTTTTTTGTTTTCAGAGGTTGGCAATGCATAGATCTTTTAGTTGAGCATCTGAAGCTATAGTAACTGTTTTTATATAAAGCTTTGAAAATGTGTTGGAAGCACTGTGAAACATTTGAGAGGCAGAATTGGAACCGAAAAATCCAATGCCGCAGCTGGAATCTGAATCGCTTACCAGCTGGGTGCTCCAACCAGCAACAGCATTAAGAGCTTGCAGCAATTATTAAGATAAGTGAAGTTTTTTTGTCTCTAAGCTTGTTTTTATTTTAGATTTAAAAGTGTAATGCTTACTGGGGTATACAGAGCTCCATCTGGAGATCAAAAATATTTTTTGAGAACATAGAAAAATTGTTAAACTCGCTAGAAGAAAATAGGATTAAAATTCTAATGGGAGATTTAAATATTAGCACATTAAGTGAAAGCATGGCCAAACACACATTAATGGAAATACCAGATAGGTATAACTTAAAAATAGGTACAGTATAACCCAAAAGAATTACATAGCGATCCAGAATGTGTACAGACATATTTGTATCAATTTAGAAGAAACTAAATGGAAATCAACTGTAATAAAAGCAGGAATAGCAGACCATGTAAGATTTAAAGCTTTCATGGTGCACATTATTTATTACAGCTTCACGGGTGATCAGCCGTGTGAGGTTTAAAAACATTGAGCTTTTGGCCATTGTAAACTCTATGGCCTTCGTCAGAATGAAAAATGACCGTTGGCTTTCCGCTCCCCATATATATACAATGTTAGGTGGGAGGGGGTCATTTTTCACAGTCATTTTTCATTCTGACGAAGGCCATAGAGTTTACAATGGCCGAAAGCTCAATGTTTTTAAACCTCACACGGCTGATCACCCGTGAGGCTGTAATAAATAGCAAACCAATTTGGACAGATTATAGTAAATGTAAATACAGTTGTAGTTTCAAATCTATTTGAATATAAACAGTCAATAGCTCGTAAAAACTTAAGGAATTAAAAGGCTTTTTGCAACAACAAAGCTGGAAAGAGGTTAAAGAAGGGGAAACTGTAAACTAAAAGAATGACAACTTTATCAAAATTTAGAAAACGGAACGACAATACAATTCCTGTAAAAAAATTTAAGGTAAAGAACAGCAACAGAGTGACAGATACAAGATAGATGACAAAGGGAATAAAGATTTCATTGAAGCGAATGAAATTCCTAAATTCAATAAAACATTCAAACATGAATGGCCAATCTATAAGAATACATAAAACATGATATTTTTAAAAAGGTAATAGAAAATGCAAAAATGAAATATAATAGGGAACTTATAAAAAATCTGATAATAAACCAAAACAGCATGGAATATTGTGAATGCAATTCATTAACAAGCTAAAAACAAAAGTGCCAAAAATATAGTGACACAATAGAAAGATCCATTGAATCCAGATTCAAATAACTGTTTCTGAGAATCAGACGTGGGCCAATTGTTATTGTATTCCATTGCCAAATGCAATGTGGCACCTTAAGATTTCATTAATTGTTGTTTTATTTATTGTTGTGCTAGGCCTTTTAAAATCGACACCACACCTCATTTTATCAAACAGAAATCAAATAAATATCCAGTTAATGAAAGTTTGTTGTTGATTAAATAATTACTGAATACAACAGTGTAGTGAATAAATTCATTGGAATTTAAAAAAAAAAGGCATTTATAGGCACCAAAAGGCAGAAATAGGCATTTACGTTGAAACAGGTGCCTATAGGCACTAAAAAAGTTGGTTAATACATGTGTATGCATAGTTATATATGTTAGGCTCAATAGGCTGTAAAGGAAAACAATAGTTTTAGCCTAAGTATCAACAGTCTAACCACTTGCATCTCTATTTTGTCATTTTCTTGCATTTACATTGAATACATTAAGTTTTAAACTACTGATATTTTACACAAGGAAAGTTTTCAAATATGCAAAATGTCATTATTCAACTTAGAAATAAGCGTAACTTTGTATATCCTTTATGAATTATTATTAATGCAGTTGTGAATTCATGTCTCAAACTAGAGGGGGATGGGGGTAGGCCCTGTTTTGGGGAAAGTTGTTCAGGTAATTAATTTATCTGTAATTCAAAAGAAATTAAGTGAAATTAAGTAAAAATGAGTTGCAATCTTGAAATTATTAGTCCAGATGAAAGAAAATTGCTTACCTTGAAAGTTCCCAGAAGAAGATCTTTATCATTAAGAGCTGCAGCCGCAAGACAGGATTTGCCACAGCCTGTCATTCCATGCAGAACTACATACTTCGTCCTTTGCAGGTCTTTGAGACTGTTCCTAATTTGTTGCACCTGTTTGAGATTGAGCATTTTAGTCTCTTAAATAATACTTAATAAGTACATCTTCAGTATATCATATATTCTATAACATTAAACACATACAGGCAAAACAACTGATTTACATACTACTACATTCAAGCTGCAGCATAAAAAATATACTCTTATTGCAATAGCTTTCAGTATATAGCAATATTTTTCAGTAAATAATCTTTTAGATGACAAGCAGTTCGGATTCACAAAGGGATTATCAACTGAAAAAGCAGTAGAATGCTTAATCATAGAAATCCTACAAAAGTTTGAAGACAGAGAGACAACAGGGCTACTCTGATAAACTTAACTAAAGCGTTCGACTGCATCTCACATAATATTCTATTTGATAAACTTTACTACTATGGAATACGGGGAACTGAATTAAAATTATTAATAACCTATTTGGAGGAAAGAAAAATGGTTTTTGCTAATAATGAGAAGTCCAACTTAGAAACTGTAATAGCAGGAGTACCACAAGGATCTGCTGGGACCCTTTCTTTTTTTTAATATATGTAATTGATTTAAAATAGAACATACCTTGTACTTCTATTCTATATGCAGATGATAACACTTTATTGAATAACAACAAAGATATGGATACTCCCAAACAACAAATGAATTCATCTACAGAAAGTGCAAAAACTTGGTTCTCCTTAAATAACTTAACAATGAATGCAGCTAAAACTAATAGCATACTGTTTACATTACATGATATTAAAAATTCTGTGAAACTGTTAGGATTGCATTTAGACACTAGATTAACCTGGGATACACACACTTTGTATCTTTGTAAAAAGCTTGCACGAATATGATATCTTAATGTAAGAGAACTTCCACTGAACAGATTTTACTCTCCTAGTCAAAAAATGGCTTAAACAAACAGCCTTTTACTCTGTAGAATATATGGAGTGTAATATCCATACCTCAGAAACTATGTGATTCTTTCATGTACTGTTTTGAATATTAGATTAACATTAACATGTATACTTTATATGTAGCATTCTTGTGATCATGTTATTTTACACACCTGATATATCCAATATCATGTATTTGATCGAAGGATGAATAAATTGAAAATTGATTGCTTAATATTGCTTATAGAAAAAAGAAAATTCCAGACCTAATAATACTTATGAAGAGGGATGTTAAAAGTGCTAATCATCTTACATATCAGCAGATGCAAAACTTTATGCAAAAAAATATTAATTACATCAGTAGAACATAACATTTTCACAATAATTTCAGGTTTTATTATTACATATAATACAAAAACTTCAGACTTCGCTTACTAAACTAAACCCCGGCGCGACAGCCCACGTAGGGCCAAGGCCTACTGCCCAGCTGCTGCGTCGCCCACTCTGCCCACTACAGGCATCATTGGTGAGGTGCAGTACTGGAGGGTGGGACGTGGTCAGCGCCCCGAGCCATCCCGGCCAGTTATGCGGTCTTGTAGACCTGGGAATGCTACTTCTCCATCAAGTAGTTCAATTGGTCCCCCCAGGACCTAACGAGGCTGAGTGCACCCTGTGCCAGACCTCCCAGAGGAGATAAAATCCCCATGCTGGTACCGGGGATCGAACCCGGGTCCTCCGCGCCAGAGGCAAGCACGCTACCAACTGCGCTATGGAGGCGGTCCAGACTTCTCTTAACAGTTTTAATTTAGCATGGAGATAGTCCAGATCAGCATAACTCTATGAATATGTTCTTATATTACATTTAAAGTTAAGAATAAATATAGAAAGGTTGATGACCACAGTTGGAAACTCTTACCTGCATTATTAGCATCCTTTCTCTGATGCATGCAAAGGATATGTAAATTATTAATTCATGATCAAAACTTCTACAAACAACACATTCTGAACTTAAGGCTATCAACTGTTGTGTCTACAAGATCCTCCATAAATCATGTCTCCGTAGCTCAGATGGGATTCCACTCAGCTTACTAAGCTATTGCTTCCACTTGCTGGTTAATATGAGCACCCTTTGTTTACCAAGGTAGAGTGACTGCTTAATAAATTCAAATGCACTTTAAAACTCTTTTACTCACTCATTTATTAAAGGAACTGCTAAAATTGCTTGCCTTTGTTTTCAATAAATTTCTGACATCTTATGAAATGGCCCATTACTATAGACCCTACAATTTTGCTAATGTGCTTTCGCAAACACTATTTTTTTATTTTTGTTGGGAAAGTTACTGTTTCTTTTTCTTAAATTTCTGACACTTAATATTTACTTTTCTTATTTCCAAAATGCTCCAAAATTTTGCAAATAATTGTTTTTCTGCAAAATATTCCAGTTTTTAGACTATTATGCAATTTTTGTCAAGAACTAATGCAAGGTCAAAGATTTTAATATGACCTAAATAGTATTATGGAATGCCATCCAATGGTATAGCATATGGATTATGAATACGAAAGTATTGGTCATCTGTTGCATGCCTGGACTCTTTGGTGCTTTGTTTCTTAATGCATGTGTTTGAAAAAGCTGTGTTAGCATTTATGAATGCCTTAAGGAATTTGAAAGTCAAGATTATACATCTTTGATCCATTAATGATGTGTAAATTTTGTAATATACATACAGACTGGTCTTGAAAAGATACATGTGTGAAACATACTAAGCATAAAAAGAAAGATAAAGTCAAAAGCTGTGTTTGCCAATAAACTACAGCTATCTTTATAAAAAAAAAATTAAACAGGATAAACCTGAATGAATATGCAATACAATAAACATGCTCATGAAAACAAATTTACTGCTGGAAAAGATAAGACGATCCAAACTTAAAAGCATGGATGAACAAATACATTTTAGGTACATATGAGGGCTGTCCCATAAGTACCTTACAAAGCTTAAGTTTGATGATGCTATATTTGTTTAACAGCCATCAACATTGAATTCTCTCTCAGTGAATTTGTAAATTTGAATAAAATTGGTCATCGTTATATGATAAGAGTGCTTTCATTTGTAAGGCCTTGATCTAACTAATATCAAAGCTGAGCTAGATTCTACTCTGGGGAGCCTGCTCCTTCATTTACAAGTAAAATATTGGGAGGCAGGGTTTAAGCTAGACTGTAGGAGCTGCCAAGATGAGCATCGCAGTGGATGACCAAATGAGGTGATCACATCAGAAACTGTAAAGAAAATCCACATAATGGTATTGGATGACCATCTACTGAAAGTGTGCAAGCTAGTAGACATTGCAGACATTTCAAAAAGTGCTGTACTTGCATACTGAATGAAAATTTGGATATAAGGAAACTGTGTGCATGATGGGTGCTGCATTTGCTTAGAATGGAACAAAAGCAGCTTTGTGAAGATGTTTTAGTTGAGTGTTTGACAACATTTCACTGCAATAAAGCTGAGTTTTTGCGTGACTCATAACCATGGTTGAAACATGGGTCCATCACTTCACACCTGAGACAAAGGAAGTCAAAAGAGTGGATGGAAAGAGGAGAACTGGCTTCAAAGACAGTTCCATCTGCACATAAGGTCATGGTGTCAGTATTTTGGGATGCATATGACATAACTCTCCATGATTATCTCCAAAAAAGAAAACTAATCAATGGCGAGTATTATGCAAACTTGTTGCAGCATTTGAGTGATGAAATCAAGCAAGAAGGCCACATTTAGCGAAAAAGAAAGTTCTGTTTCATCAAGACATTGCACCAGTTCACCCATCCATTATCACTATGGCCAAAATCAATGATATAAAGTTTGAATTGCTTCATGTACTCTCCCAGATTTAGCCCTCTCTGATTATTTTCTGTTTCCAAACTTGAAGAACTGGCTTCATGGAAAGATTTCCTAACAATGAAGAGGTGGAGCCTGCAGTTGATGGCTATTTTGCAGACCTTGATGGTTCTCACAATACCTAGGGTATCAAAGGTATTGAGCATCGCTGGGAACAGTATATCAAGCTGAAAGGAGACTATGTATAGAAAGATGTTTTTTCTCAAAATGTTTGTGCTTTCTTTGCTAGGTGGGCTATTTATGGAACAGACCTTGTACATGTATTTTAATTACATTAAATGACAGTATCTGGGTATTATTTTCTGCTGCTGCTCAAAAGCGCAAAGCTATGACTATGACTATGACCCAGTGTTTATACATTTTTTGCAGAAGTTTTAATTTTGGCAGGTTACTATGTACAGCTATTCTACTCATTGCGCAAGAAAATCCATGCCCATGCATACATGACATGAAGTTTTAAAAATGTTGAAAGTCTAAATTTTGATACATCTGAAAACTGGGATCGGATTATGAAAATGCTACCAGTATTCAAAATGTTTTCAATGTGCTAATTACGTGAACTTGCATTTGTTTCTTTGTGATGCTTTTGAATTGCCTATTTAATCAACTGACAAGGGAACATAATTTGTTTAAAATGAGTGAGGCTACAAAGCAGTTAGCTATTTCTCAATTGTATTTGTATTATATCTTGATAAACATATACTTTTATAATGGTAGGTATAAACCAGCTAGTTAATATGTTCATGACATGTTCACCAACAAAACTGTTTTACAAATTTTCATATTGGAATTTGCATGAAAATAGGATTATAGTCCAAATGGTTAAATAGGGTACATTCTTTATAGTGAAAGGAGACTGCAGCAACTTCATGTTGCAGATCTATTATAAATATAAATTTGTGACAATGTCAGAAACTGCATTGCAGTCTATTGACAATAAAGGATAATAATCTGGTGTTTCTTTAATACACACAAAAAAGCAAGTTTAGGCATTGTTTTAGGAGCTGAAGATTTTCCTCTGCAGATATTTGCATAAGTGTGTATGCATCCAATACTGCACCAAAAAGGAAAGGGCAAGTCATGGAATGCATTAAATACCAGCAACATGGTGGTACTAGTTGTGCTTTGTGATGACAGCAATTGCTGCACCTCGGAATTTGAAATCCAGTATGATAACATTGAGGCCCTCGTCACTAACTCAGCCCACCTCTGCAATGTGGTGGTAGAGTATCTTTCTTACATTCTAGAGATACAGATTTTGCATCTGAGTTAGGGTGTTATCTGGATATGATTTTTTCCAAGGTTTTCCCTTATCCTGAGAAGCTGAATGTCAGATAACTTTAAGCTCTACTGAAAATCACCAAGTCAGTGAGATGCATGGGTTTATATGCAGAGTGTGTGGTGCACTGTCTCCTGCCATGATTCACATTCATTCAATGCTGGGCACATAAGCTGAACCTAGTGGTCCTCAACACTTGGAACCAGATACATGGCTTTCTTGCATTCCTGAGAAAGGGCTACGAGAGAACTAAAGCCAGAATTACAGTCTTCCCATCCCCACTTCTAACCAGGTGGAACTCTAAGTCAGCCTTTTATCCTCAGGAACATACCCAGGATTTGATTGATATTACCAATACCACGGATGAAGGTCATGCTACAATACAATTCTTTACTGTGCTGGGAAAGGAAATTGTGGTGATAGTTGCAACAAGTTCCATATTTCTGAAAGAACAAGGATAACAGCTCAACTACATCACCAGTTGAAAGCCCTTCACATAAACTTGAATGCAGAACTTCTAAATTGATAAACAGGTTAAAGTTAGTCAGCAGAGGAGTGTCTGGACCACAAACAACTGCTGCGCTCAGTTGCATTAAGCCAATAGTAAAGAGAGCAGAATTAAGGCAGCTGCTTGAAAATCCAGGGTGCATTTGTGAAACAAAACTAGCTAGGCTGATGCTGACTGACATAGCAGAAGTTTTCCCAATATATTCCAAACCTTTAAGATGTGACAAACATTGACAAGACATTCATTCTGGAAAACACTGCTAAGATTTCACTTTTGAAGCAGCTAGACTAACAGCTGCTTCTTTCAGAATATCTTATGTTTGCACACGATTGTTGGAAAACTGTTACGAAGTGAAACTGACAATTTACTTGATGCAATGCTCAGTATCAAAGAAGACACAGCAAGTTTATCAAGCATGATTTGGGAGGTTGTTCATTATATGCAACATAGAAGCTGCTGCTTCTGCCACTATGGTTCTTGGCAACCAGCACATCAATGCTGCAAATGGTGCAATCATTGCCTGTACTACATGCAGGACTTTAAACTATGCTTACTGCCCTTTATTAAATGTGTTTTGCCATTTTTTCCAGGTAAGTATTAATTCCTGAGTATTTTAGATGACCTCTTTATTGTATACTACTCTGGTCATTCATCATATGCTTTGGAAACAAACAACACAAATTATTTTATTTATTATTCTTTCATTGCAGAGATAATTTTTGCAGAGAAATGAATGCACCCACATCAGAATACCTCTTCTCTGTGTGATCAAACTGCTCACATAAATGGGAAGATGTTCTTTTTAATACCAATCCCCTTCAGAATTGGCTATTATAAGCTTTATTTCTACTATCACTTTACAATGTTTGGAAACATGGTCTTTTCTTCAGCAAAAAAGTTTAAGGCTCTTTCAGCCATGATCATTGTTCACAAAACCATTAAAACAAAACCCTGATGCTTACTGTAAAGGTCTGAATTCCAAATTGATAGGAAGCACCCAAGATTGTAACTAAACACACTCTATACTTCCTTTTCACAGCTACTGTTCAAACTTTAACACTATGTGGCTAACCTCTGGAAAAACAGTGTTTAAGCTATGGAAATTATCTAAATTGAGATGATTGATTTAGCTAGATGGTGTCTCAGAGTTTAAACAAGTTACCTTAGTTACCATTTTTGCAATTAGCCTGTGTTTACTTCTGGGCCAATAGGAATGCCTGCTGTTCTATTATTATTGCTTCAAGATGTTTCAACTTTACATTTAACACATTCTGAGTTTTTTAACTACAGTGTTGAAATAAAAATTTTACAGCTAACTCAGCTTCTTGACTATTAAAATTAGATTTGTGAAACCTTATACTTCCAACTACAGTTTCATGTAGGTTTGACAGTTTTGGAACTGTCTGCAAGCTTTTATGCTTGTCCCTTTCTATTATATAAAACAACTGTAGTGCTTAGCTTTGTAAACTCTGTTACTTTTCAGCATTACTTCATTATATTTTACCTTACCTTCTCGACCCTTTCCACATAATGCGGAGGAGCTTCAGGGACACCACCTATAAGCTTTGCATCCAGAAAACTATTTTCTTCTATTTGTGACGTGTGTGGTGTCTGAGCTTCAAGCACTTCACTCAACCATGGATAATCCTTTTTCAGAGCGGACATGAATCCTTCAAAGGCCTTGGGACCTTTCTTTGGCAAAATATCCAAAAGATGTCTTGCTTTATCTCTCTCAGTTTTCTGAAAGTAAGAAAAACAAAAATTAATAATTTCTGTCACGTTAATTACCTGATGCATTATACAAGCAATATAGTTTCACATATATTCTATCTCAAAATCATCCAGCAAATGACTTTCTTTCCCCGAGACTTTTATGTTCACAAAACCTAGTGATGTATTAAACCAATGTAAGAGTTACAGCATGTTACAGTTAAGCAAAATACTTTGCCTTGGTGTAAATTAAATGCTGTTTTGGTAATAAATTATTATCCCCAAAAACCACAAGAAAGGACTGACTGTGCTTATAATTCCATAGCTGTTCTATCACACTACATATTTGTAGGCACTAGACTGAAGAATTGAATCAAACTTAAAAATCTGATGTGCTGTACTTACATGACTTCTACTCTTGTACAGTTATTCTTACAAACACTTATTCCCCTATATACTTCATGTTAATCAAATAACATGGAAATAAATTAACATGTTATATGAAATATACATACATATATCTTCATAAGTAATAACAAAAGCTGAAAATAATGGTGACCTTCCATTCCTAGATTTAAAGATACTAAAGCATAACAATAAATTTAATTTTGGCTTTATAGAAAATCCAAGCATACTGATAATTATATAAAAAATAAAAGTTTTAATCCTTTTTCAAACAAATTTGCTATTTTAAGTAGTTTAATTTATAGGTTAATAAATATACCCCTTAATAAGGAGTACAAACACATTGTCAACAGAGGTAATTAATAGTTTTAATATAAATTGATAAAAACAATTGAGAAATTCAAATATCAAAAAGCTGTTCAAGAAGTTTCTATCATCAAGAAAATAAAAGATGATTGTAATTTTAAAGTTTGTTTACCATCCTTGGGCTAATAAAAATTTACAAAAATGTTTAAAGAACATGGTACAACTTTGGTTCCTCAAAATAAACATAAAAAGTTTGTTGAATTTTGCTAAAAAAGATATAATTCCAAATTATAAAAAAATCTGGCATTTATCAAATTAGCTGTTTGGATTGTGACAGGATTTATAGGTATTGGTAAAACCAAATGTCATTTGGAAATCATAATAAAGGAACATTTTAGAAATGTTAAATATAAACTGATTGATAAATCAGCTATGACAGATCATTTTTGGTTATTTAATCATTAAATAAATTCAGAGGTTAACTTATTAAAACAATTAAATGGACCCATAGATTTAATGGTTTGGGAAAAGATATTAATTTTGAAAAATAAGGATCGCACAATGAACTCTGAAATACAGCCGATTGATTCTATTAACAAATTTGTTTTGTTTTCAATGGTTGGTAACACAGAAATTTAAGTGATTTAGCATTTGTTATGATGGTGACCGGTATAAACAAGAGTGGCACCTGTGATACAGTAAATATACTATGAAACTATTCTGCTTTTAATTTCAAGAACTTTCAGCAAATATTAAGATAAGTGAAGCTTATAGTCTCTAAGATATTTGTTATAATTTGTAGAATATTTTTATGTCTAATACACTGATTCATATAATATGTAAATATGTAGTAATTGTTATATTTTAATAATATTTGAAGAATTAATCCACCATAATTTACTTTGGTTATAACAAGGCTTTGGACAAAATAATTTCAGGAAATAAGAATGCATGCATCAACTAGGACACTGCTGCTCCATTGTTCTATCTCTTTAATGTGTAATCAAGAATTATTTCATATTTCAATGGTGCTGAACCTGAACAAAACTTAAAAGAAGATCAGTAAATAAAGAGCCCATGAAAACGTACACAAACAGTAAAAAGTTCACAATAAAATTGCTTTGTACTGACATTTTGGAGATGAAATTTGGACTTGTTTTAATACATCTGCATAGTTTGCTGCTGCAGAAATACATACACACAAACACTCATTTTCACAAGCAAACGTTACATATCAAAAGTGAACGTCAAGTGCCAATAAAGAGATAGTGGAGCTCCTAATTTATCAATATGCTACATCTTACCTCATGCTTAATTCTTTCTACATCTTCACGCGTCAAAATTTCATTTGATATAAGCATATCCAAAACATTCTCCACTTGTAAGTCCTGGACAATTTTCTCTCTGTATTTCTGCAATTTCATTCTCTGCACGGTATCCATTGCGAAGTTTATTGTGTTGCTTCCCTGTGCTATCTGTAGTTATCTGAAAACAAACGATTTACAAATGCAGTAGTTTAGTTCAATAAAAATTTGATTAACACAACATCCTAGTTCAATGAAGTGAGAATCCGTGTAACTAAGGTTTCATTACATCTCATTATGTAACTATGTTGAGGGACAACTATACTGTGATAGAATTAGGTACTACAGATGTACCTATGATTAGAAGAAACTTATGGCAATTTTAAAGGCACTTGTTAAGAAATGTGAAGATAAGACTTCTAATAACCTCCGTATGAAGCTGCCAGGCAAAATCAGGATAGCAAAATAAATGGAAGGAAGTAGTAGAGGTGTATTATTTACAGATATGCACGTTTTTGAACTATTTGCTGTTCAACATTCACTTGTGCAGAATTTGGTGAAAACTTTTTAGGACAAGAGAGGAATGGTAGCAGAAGGAACAATACAGCATAACAGCCCCTTAATGTCTAAAGGGCCAATATAACACAATGATCTTTTGCTATAGCTTTTTTCTCCAATATTTTCTACACGTTCTGGCAAAAGGCCAGATGTGAAATGTTTCAATGGTGCTCCTAATGTCAAAACAAACTTAAGTTTTGGGTTCAACATGAACACTGCCTGACAAAAGGACCATTATCCATGTAAATTATATTATTGATGACTTACTGGTCTAGTATCTCTGAGAAATATTATGGTGACCAATTACTTTCAATGCTTTCCAATCTGTTCTTTTTTAACAACTGAATAACTAAGTATGTATAGGTTACGTTGTATACATTAGGCAGAAAGAAAGTATAAAATTAACTTCATTAAAACTTACAGATAAGATACACATTTAAAACCAATATGGCAGATATTTGACATGAAGACTAGACTTTAGAATTAGAATTAGACTAGAATTTAGAGGAACATATAAAAATATAAAAAGTATACTACATAAAGTAAAAAAAAGCTTTTTCAGCATGGTAAACAAATAAACAAATTTATTACCAGTGTAATAAAAATATAGCATCTAAGCAATTTAATTTATTAAGCACTTTTAGGTGCAATTAAAAATTTTTATTTCTGTACACTGGTCCTTATGCCATTCATGGGTTTATTTCTCAAAACTTTTGCCTCTGTCGCTAAAAACTCTCGACTTCATTACAGATAAAAGCTGACTGTAAGACAATAAAATATGTGTATACCTCTAATATGGTACAGATGCAAGTTGACCAGTGTTCTCTTATTACACCTACTGTTATGCTCTTGTCTGTAAATAAGTGTCTCAAATGCAAAACATGTCTTGCAAGTATCCATTTCTTAACAAGAATTTTACAGCTGTCTCAAATGAAATGCTTTGAAATATCAGCACAATCACCCTCTGTGACACACAAAAACTAATAATTGCTCATCACACATATCATAATTGTAGATTTTTGCAATATCCAAATTTATTCAGGTCCCTTCAGGATTTGGAGCAGTGATAGTGCAATAACTGAAAAGGAACACAGTAAAACAACTTATATCATTAAAGAGAGAATTTCTCCAAGTTTGCAACTAGAATAGGCACCTTAATGTGCTTGTAGATTTAGTCACATGAGGAAAGTCATTAATCACAAACTATAAACATAGTTTGAGAGGTAGAACTGGAACTTAAAAATTCAATGCTGGGATTTGAACCACAGACTCTCCGCTTACCAGGTGGGTGCTCTAACCAGTAAGCTATAGTGACAACCTGCCAGAATGACATTGAATTCTCAAACCAGTTCGTATTTCTCCCGGTAACCACAAAGGCAGTCTCACATCAAAGACAATTACCCCAATGGTAACTTACTATTGCAAGTACTTTATGTCCCAAGATTAAATAACCTTCAGATGGTAATTATTATTTATTTATGCCAACAAACTTACTGTTGGTGTTTTTAAACTCACAAGCCGTGTGTGGGCAATGTTTGAGAGGGTCTGTGGTTCAAATCCCAGCTATGGCATTGAATTTTTAAGTTCCAGTTCCACCTCTCAAACATTGCCCACACACGGCTTTTGTGTTTAAAAAAGCCAACAGTAAGTTTTTTTTTGTTCCATACTTATATACCGCCTTTAACTGCAGAGGTCATATCGGCAGCCTTGCCTTATTGACAAATGATGTTACGCGTTTACGTTGGGTTTTTCGATCTTTGGGGGTTTTATACTTTGAATTCACACACACATTCACACTTTCATTCATACTTCCAGACTCAGGGAAGGATGAGGAATAATCCTGGCTGGAGAAAATTCCTACCTCCCTGTTGGGAATCGAACCTGGGACCCCTAGCACAGCAGGCAGGTGCTCTACCAAGTGCGCCACAGGGCCAGCCAACAGTAAGTTTGCTGGCATAAATAAATAATATAAACATAGTGTTCATGATAAAACTTGTATCTTAGAATTTCGTAAATGTGAATTGGTACAATGGTACTTTTGCGTAAAATACCACACTACAGATCAGTCCATTTCTGGTTCAGGAAGTACCAGGAAACTGGCACTGTGTGATGTTAAGTAAATCAGCCAGCCCGGATCGTCAGAAGAACCAAATGAGAGAACCATTTGCAAGTAGACCTATTGAGCAAATTGGTAATTGCAGCTGCCAAAGGCAATTATCTGGTATATTCTGTGTAAACATTTGAAAGTGAAATCATACTAGCCACAGTTGTTGCAGGCACTGAGACTTCAAGTACAAAAATTTGGACCTGACCCACAGTTAATACTTAATCAAACCTTAACCGGATATAACACACACCCTAAATGCATACAAATATTTGTTTTCCTTTAATCTGTTTATGGTTAGGCAACCATTTTCAATCATACTTTCTGTATAATAAATACTGTATTGAAGTTTTGTTGAATATTATTTCATTCAATGTGCTACATTATATGCAGAAACAATAATAAATAAACTATGAGTGAAATACAGGACTATTTTGAAGTGGTCACAACTAATAACACCAGGGCAGTATGAAGGAAAATTATTTTCATCTTGTGATGAGTTGCACAATACATGACATCCCTAAGTTGAATTAAGTTTACAGTCTCCACAGAATCAGAGCACGCTTCTACAAAACATTAGCAAGACCTATACTTTGCTATGGCAGTTAGACATAAATTTTAAGAACAAGAGAGGAAAGTAGAATAACTGCTAGTGAAACGATGTTCATGAGACATACAAGGATTATATTTTTTCATAGTCCGATTGGTCGCTAAACCTAAACTACAGTGAAAATCAGTTAAAACTTCCTGCACATGTATTTCACAGTGTTTCTAGTATGCCCCGATCATGTCACGTTGCACTTGTCAGTTCTGAGTACCCAGTGAGCACATAAACATGCATAAAACAAGTGTATCCCACCAAATGTGAAGTATGTGCTCCAATTTGATTTTTTATATAAAGGGTGCGATGCAGCCAAAATTCATCAATGAATGAGTAATATGTACAGTAAAACTTTCATGAGTGACAGTAAAGTGCAGGAACTTTGAAGCAGGACATACAGATGTTCATAATGCAGGCAGGCAGTCAGGGAAGAAAACGAATGTGAATCGATCTTGTTCACCGAGTGGATCAAGTGCTTCAAGAAAATCGTAAGTTCACAATTTCTGTTATGAGTGATTCATTTTCTGAAATTTCAATGTCAGCTCTCTATACCATTGTAACTGAGAACCTTCAGTACCACGAATTGTGTGTGACATGGGTCCCAAAGAACCTTTCTGACCATCACAAAACACAGCAATGGGCACATCAAAGTTACCACTGGACAACACAACAGGTTGCTACACATCCTTTTGTTATATCTTACAAACAGGAAGACATAACTCAGCATGTGAGCTTTGTTATTGTTTCTGATTGCCTAAAGCACATTACAATTGCTGTTTACGCCCTTCAAAATAAGCTAATTTCATACCTAACAAATAAATTCAAAAAGCTTACAAAGATGATTTACTATTTTTCAGACGGTTCTGCAGCTCAATACAAAATAAGAGAACTTTCTAAACCTTTGCCTTCATGAGAAAGACCAACAAAAGTCCAGTGGTGCTTTTTATCCACAGCACATGGGAAAGGGCCTTGCGATGGAGTAACAGGTTCCGTTAAGAGACTGGCAGCCGTGCAAGTTTGCAAAGGCCATGCCACAACCAGGTCCAAATCCCACAAGCTCTAATTAAGTGCGCAGTAGATAACCAAACAAAAATAGATTTTGTGTATTCCACTCAAGAAGATTATGCTGCTTCAGAAATGTTTTTAAAAGGAATTGTCAAGTTTTGTCAAGAAGCGTTGACAAAGGAACACAGCAATTTCATTCCCAACACTGCAACAAAATTATTAGTGAAACACTTTTCAGATGATGTGCAGGGTTGGGAGAGGGAGGTAACTACATCACCAGAATAATTGAAGTTACAAGACGTATCAGGCTGTCACCACTTTGTATGACAAAAACCGGTGGCTTGGGTACATTTTAGGAAAAAAATGAACTTGAAGTGAAAATAACTTTTCCTCACCCTTGTGGACTAGTTACATCATTCTCCTATACTACACCTGCAGATGTCCTGTGGGTGTCAGGGGTGGGTGTTCTCACAAAAGTAACTCTGTTTGCTCCAACTGGGAGAACATACACTCTTGTTGAAAGTGATGTAACCCAAACCCGTTTGGCTTTTTACTTTCTCTACTATGTAAAGTAGAGGAAGTATTATATTCCACCCACAAATTTGATGTCGAAATCTCACCAGAAATATATGTTTTGAGGCCCCCTGAATCCAAAAAAAAAGGCATTTTTAGAAAAAGGTTCACGTGTGCATATGTCTGTGTCTGTCAGCTGTGGACAACATAACTCAAAAACGAAAAGTCGGTTAAAAACAAAAGTTGCCATTTAAGTTTGTTGTCTTTCAAGGATGCGACACAAAGATTTTGAAGAAAATTACTCCACGCTAAACCACCCTTCACATAGAAAATTTTTCGAAAATTTTGATTTTCTTGAAAATGGCTGTAACAATTTTGATTAAAATGACATATGTTTAAGATATTTTTATGACAAATGAAATGTATATCTTGAATTTTCTGGTTATAGCCCACGAAGTCCTATTTACTCTGGATGACTTTTGCATAACTGGTAAAACGTAAGAGATAGAGCAAATCTTACTATACAAAAATGTAGGTAGATCTTACTAAAAAACACACAATTTATGTCCAAATAAATGTTTTGTAGAGTGAACCATTTCGGAGATATTCCTTGTTATTTGTGTGAACATTGTTATTCATTTTTTTATATGTTAACCATGCAAATAGAACGGAATTTGAAAGCTTTAAAAGATTTGACTATCTCTCAAAGTCTACTGTATTCCCATATTTCCCTTGCACCCACAAGAAGATAATAAGCTAATTTCTGCAAATTTTTATTTCAACTAATACGAAGATACAGCTATCTGAGCTTGTAAAAATGGTTAGTACAAGGGTAGAGAAAGTCATGCGAGTACAACACATCAAATTTTTTAAAATGCAATCTGTGAAGGTCCAAGATTTTTGGGTAACTACTTTCAACTCAAAACTTAATTTATCCTCAGGTTAGTGTTAATTTATATTTTATAGATAGTTGTTTAAAAATTACCATTGTTAGTACTTATAGATAGAGGTCCAATGTTCAATATTTTTGTTTTACCAATTAATAGGCTACTTATAGTTTAAATTGTGCTAATGGCTTCATTGCCAGATGCAAGGCACTAGAAAACAACAACAACATAGTTTAAATTGTATAAAACTAAGATAAGCAAATCAACTTAATTTAACTAATCAATATGCTGATTGGTTTTGTTTTAAGATTATATTTTGATATTTCTAATATTTTTAAGTTAGCTCTCTGTATATTTTAATTACATTCCTATCTGTTAAAAGTAGGTTTGGTCAAAATGGGGCTATTAGTGAAAAACAAGAGTTAGGAATAATTTCTTTAACCATGAACCCATCATCATCCCATATTTATACTGCCATGGGATTTACAACAGCACTAAGCATATATGGAAATATTTTGAAGATTTTAAATTATGTACTTTTTGGGGAAAAAATTATATCATAAGTTCAATTTGTATTTCAAATAAATTTCTTAATTAAGTCTATTTGATACTGTATATCACTGGAAAGCACATTAAGAATGCTGCACAATGACACCTTTTCCAACTCTGTAACTCAATTAGGACAGCTCCCAGAGTGACTTGTAAAACACCTGTTCCCGCTTTTGGGTTGGTTTGTGAAAATTTCACATAGTGAAATTCAGAAACAGTTTGAGATAAACAATTGAAATTTGGTATTTTTCACAGTCTGAGCACCCACTGAGTATACCAAATTTTAGCAAAATCTAAAATGGTGAGGTAAATTGGGTGTATTGATTTCACATGGAATGACCCCCTCCATCTGATTTTCATCTCTTTCCTCAAGGACAGAATTTTGGCACAGTGAGCTGCAAGCCAGCATAGAGAAGTGACTGAAAGCACAGGGGATCTGAAAGTCGGTACCACACTATAAAAGATATCTATGTCGACGGGACAACTATGCAGAGAAGTAACATATAGGTGTAGCTAAATGTTGCAAATAAAATATTTGTCCTGTATCTACTATGTAAAATCAGATGGGGAAGTATTGTATTTGACCCAAAATTTTGATGTCAAGATTTCATCAGAAATATATGTTTTGAGGACCCCCTGAATTAAAAAAAAAAAAAAAAAAAAAAAAAAAAAGCAGCTTTTTTACAAAAAGGTCTGTGTGTGTGTGCCTGAACAGCATAACTCAAAAGCAAAAAGTTGGTTAGAAACCAAAGCTGGTATTTATGTTTAATATCTTTCAACGATACGGCACTAAGATTTTGAAGAAAATTCCTCCACCCTAAACTACACTTAGCATGGAAAATGTTTCAAAAATTTTGATTTTCTCAAAAATAGCTAGCGATTTTGATTAAAGTGTCATATGTTTAAGATATTTTTATGGCAAATGAAATGTATATTTTGAATTTTCTCGATATAGCCTATGTAGTTCTGTTTATTCTTGAAAACTTTTACATAACTGGTAAACAATAAGAGATACACCAAATCTTACTGTACAAAAAATGTGCATCTCATTAAAACACACTATTATGTTCGAATGAATTTTTTTTGTGGAGTGAACCATTTTGGAGATATTCCTTGTTATTTGTATGAGTTTCACAATACTTAAACTTTCCTCAAATGGACAATAGTTATTTTTTATATCTTAGTCATGCAAGACTCTCAAAGCTTTAAAAGATCTATCACTCAAAGCCTACTGTATACCCATTTTCCCCTTGCAACAAAACTAGATCATTTCTGCAAATGTTTATCTCGACTAACATGAAGAAGACATAGGAATAAGAGTTTCTAAGAATAGAGTGCAAGAGTAGAGAAAGTCATGTGAGTTCAATAAATAAGATTTTTTGAGTTTTGCTGTGGTTTTGATTTCACAACTGATTGGACCTCATATGGCGGGATACACCAAGTGGGATTTGATGTGAAGAACCTACGCTTAGAACCAATCAAGTAAATACAAGAACAACTGAATTAATCATTTGCAACAAATGAATTCAGATAGATTTCCTTAAATCAAGCTTTGTTCACCCAACAGGGAAGAGATTTCTGGGTAATCCTAGGATTGTTATGCTTTATAAAAAAATTGTTCAAATCTTAGTTATGTTCTATAAAATGTAATCAATGATATGTATTTCACACAAATTTCAACTCAGATTCACTTGAACTGATGAGTATGAACTCAGCAAAATTACTGTTAATATTGGAAAGGGTAGGGTGAGACTGAAAAACCGAATGCTATGACCGGGATATGAACCATGGTCCAATACACGGCTCTTGTGTGAAAAAACATTCATTACTGTCAATATTGTTTTATTTTTTAACTGTGTGTATACCTTCAATTTGTTTTGTTAATTATTATACGTAAATTAGTATTTTCTCACATAATAAGCATACAAAAAGGCTAATTTTTATTAAACTCCCCCCCCCCCCCCGAAAAGGATTTACTTTTCACAAAAAAAGAAAACAAAAGGTTTCATGGACATGTATGAACCACAAAGATTTAATACAAAAACCTAATTAGAAGCGTATGACCATTATATGAGGCTATTGCTGAGATCATAGAGAAACAATCACAGATGATCTTTGAATCTCTCCGGGTGACATAATGGTTTTTAAAAGGCAAAGATAACCTGTAAATATTAAGATAAGAAAGAGGTGAAAGGAATTCAGTTAAAGGCACAGGTAAACGCAAGGACATGAGGTTTGAGAAGGTGAATTGGCAAAAAATGTTTAGCTCTTATTTTAATTTGTTTCCAAAACTAAGCTTTTGTCCCAAAAACAGCACCCCAATACATAACTGGAATATTATTTAGTACATGTTAAGCAAGTTTAAAACAAATTTGTCGCCTGGTGCTAACGTAGATCACCAAAAAGTGATAGTGATTTGGCATGGTATGACCAGTCATGTACGTCCAAAAAGTATCACACCTATAAAAGAATTTTTTTACTGAACAGGTACCTTTAAAATACCTACCAATATCTTATATAACAAGTCCAAATTCTAGCTGGAAACTTCTAAATAACACAAGGATGCAATGTATTATTTTTGTGGACTTTTCTGAGCTGCTTTGTGTATGAGAAGAGAATGCCATGTGTTTCCATAACCCTCATTTCTCTTAGAAGAGATAAATTATGTTAAGTCTCAGGAGAGAATATCCCTAAACTTCTTTTTGGGAAAAGACCCCACATTGCACCTGCTGTGCAATCTGCAATGACACATATCCGTTGTAAACAAAAATTAGAAAGAGTGCAATAGAGCAATGACCAATACCTAAGCATTGGCTTGATATTATCTTCAAAACGTCTAAATATACAGGTAAATAGTTTTGTTTTGAAAAAGATTATTTGACGTCATTATGCGTGGATTAGCTAATACCATTAAAGCAACGATATGAATGATGCAAGGTTATGTTCGAACGTATATTAGGTTAGGATTTACATTTGCCTTCCTGTCGCCGTTTGTAGTAAAACATATACCGTTCTCGTAAAGATAACTTTTCACACTCAACCGGGACCTTCATAAACACTTGTCTGGGTATTACTGCTGTCACCACTGTCACTTACCTCGTACCGGATTACGAGATTTCCATGTAGTTAACGAACATCTACCAGGTGTTCTGTGATCTACCTTGTTCAGTGCTACAAAATATACCTATGTTCCGACTTGCTCACCTACGGGACATTTTCCGCGTTGTTGCAATTTCTGGAATTCCCAAATTGTTTTCACTGTTGAGCTCCACAGGTGAACTTCACACGTTCCTTCCTGTCTAATCTTGTTTATCTACACAGCAAATAAAATTAAAATGACCTACCTTAGTCAAAAGAAGTTGACTTTCAGTCGGTTCAACAGCAACTAATTAAAGATGCCTATAAAAGTTGCAAATATAAAACTTGTCACATTTCAGGACTTCTGTTATTAACTTAACACAACAATCCTGTTCCACCACGCAAACGGCGCGACGTTCGTCATCAGCTGTATTCACTTCTCTCCGAATTCTCCGAGTTCATTGGCATAAGGCACAACCAAAGCTTCCAATTACCATGTCAGTTTGAGCAAGGTCGCGCCTACGCAAAGCAGTATGCAGTTACACTCATCAAATTTGAATCATGGCGACACATTGTTGAAGCTGCTATTTGTTAATTTATTTGAAATGAAGAAGCAAAGAAAAGAATAAAAACAGAGCAGATGCATTAAAGACACCAGTACAACATTTATGCACGAAAATGTACTAATAAAATGTTCATTAGTACTGAACTGACATTTCTGCAGTTGGCAACACGGTAGCCATGACTCCGTTGTCATGGCAACTGCCAATCACAGCGCTTAATTCCGAGGTTATGATAACATGGCATTGCCACATTAATCTGAACTGCTTTTGAATTCTCTGAAGTGTCAATAGTCTGTAGCAAAAATTGGAATAAACATTTGAAGTAACTCGCATTTTGGAAGAAATAAAGTGCGCAATGAAACGGGAGGCGAAAATCAATAAATATCCTTATCCTTATTAGAAAAGGACGATAAAAGTTTTCCCTAAAATGCATTCTAAAGTACGATTTTTAGGGGACACTCAAAACTTAATCAAGCTTTTTTGCTTTTCTTTTCTTTCCAATTTTTGTGTCACAGTTGGAACATTAATTTTTGTTTTGTTGCACTATCCTAGTAAATTGCAATGCTGTAATTTATTGAGAAACAACATTTAGCCAACATACTAAGTTGCGCCTTGTAGCACCGCTATGTGCAAAAACAAACTTTTCAGGAGAAGCAAAAAACATTCTCAATTTTATCCAAACTGTTAATAATGCGTACAAACTGCATGAACATGTGAAGTAGTAAACATATTGTTTAACGTAGATATTACTGAAGCCCCGTGCAACAATTTTATTTTATTGCATATTTGTATATTCTTGTGGCACACACCGGATTATTTTTGCGGTTTTATAACCACATGGCGTATACGCGCTTTGTGTGATCTATAAACATTCTATCACAGTCAGTCTTAAAACACAATTAGGCAACTTTACTGAGTTTAATGTTACAGTACTTAGGTTTAAGATAAAATAAAAAACAAAATTGTACAATTAACAATAGTCAACTTTATTCATCAAGAATATTTCGTTATAAATCTACTGAATACATAATTCCCTTTGGGCTTCAAAATTATTTTTATAAATGACAATAATCTCAAATTACAAAAATGCATGCATGTTCATATCAAAGGTTAATATGAACTTTGAATGTTAACATCCCAGAACATTTTACCTACAATCATGGTGGTAGTGTGCACAGTTTCACAGTTTGATTCCAGTTTACTATTCTCAAATCAAGACTAGAAGCTCAGAAACAATTTACAAATTAAAATAACACTAACATATTTTTTATCCCATAGACAATCGTGAACTTCGATTTTAATACTTCAGACTGTCATAACAATGATTTCAAATGGCTTCCTTTCTGTCTTCTTTGAGGAGAATCTGCCATTCGTCAGAATGAAGAATCTTGTGGAACACCTCACCTTATTAGTCCTCGTATATAAGTGACTCGTATATAGTTCTTCATCTTCTTCATCTTCTTCATCTTCTTCATCTTCTTCATCTTCTTCATCTTCTTCATCTTCTTCATCTTCTTCATCTTCTTCATCTTCTTCATCTTCTTCATCTTCTTCATCTTCTTCATCTTCTTCATCTTCTTCATCTTCTTCATCTTCTTCATCTTCTTCATCTTCTTCATCTTCTTCATCTTCTTCATCTTCTTCATCTTCTTCATCTTCTTCATCTTCTTCATCTTCTTCATCTTCTTCATCTTCTTCATCTTCTTCATCTTCATCTTCATCTTCATCTTCATCTTCATCATCTTCATCATCTTCATCATCTTCATCTTCATCTTCATCTTCATCTTCATCTTCATCTTCATCTTCATCTTCATCTTCATCTTCTTCTTCATCTTCTTCTTCATCTTCTTCTTCATCTTCTTCTTCATCTTCTTCTTCATCTTCTTCTTCATCTTCTTCTTCATCTTCTTCTTCATCTTCTTCTTCATCTTCTTCTTCATCTTCTTCTTCATCTTCTTCTTCATCTTCTTCTTCATCTTCTTCTTCATCTTCTTCATCTTCTTCTTCATCTTCTTCATCTTCATCTTCTTCATCTTCATCTTCTTCATCTTCATCTTCATCTTCATCTTCATCTTCATCTTCTTCTTCATCTTCTTCTTCATCTTCTTCTTCATCTTCTTCTTCATCTTCATCTTCATCTTCTTCTTCATCTTCTTCTTCATCTTCTTCTTCATCTTCTTCATCTTCTTCATCTTCTTCATCTTCTTCATCTTCTTCATCTTCATCTTCATCTTCTTCATCTTCTTCTTCATCTTCATCTTCATCTTCATCTTCATCTTCATCTTCATCTTCTTCTTCTTCTTCTTCTTCTTCTTCTTCAGAAATTGATATGGAGGGAATATTAGCACTTTACTAACAGATACGTAAGTGTTTTGTAAACTGGTTTTAGCAAAATAATACCTAGTGTTATTCGCCAGTTACGATGAGATTAACATATTTATTAAGATTTACAACATTAGTAGGTAATATAAGGGTTCACTGGCAGTAATATCTATATATTAGGAAACGTAAAAAAATAGATTGGAATATTTTGAAAATGGCTAACGCTTTGAAAACAATATAAGACGTGTTACACTCACATCACTTTTCTACCCATTCTGCAAATTATATTCTTAAAACAGATAAACATTTGTAGAAATTCTTTTATTACATATTTCCTTATAGGGATAGTAGAAATAGGGGAATAAAACAGGCTTCAGCGATAATCAAATCCTTTAAGAGCTAGCCACTATATAAAGGCTTGAATTCCCGTTCTCTTTGCATTAGCAGGGAAAAAAGAAACTAACAAGTATTTGCCGTTTGAGAATAGTGTAAGTGTTGGAACATGCAAACCAATAACAAGAAGTATTTCGAAAATGGTTCCACATAATATGTAGTAAATGTTTCTATCTCTTATGGCTCACCAGTTATCCTAAAGTAATTCAGAATGAAAGGGATTTCAGAGGCCATTTCCAGAAGATTCAAGAGCACTTCATTTATTTTGAAAATTTCTTAAACATATGGCATTTTAATAAAAATTATTTGAGCATTTTGAGCCAAGTGTTTAAAACGTTTTCCATATAGAGTAATTTGGGCTAGGGTGATTTTTTTTGAAAATCGTCGTGTTGCATCCTTGGAAGACTTTAAACTTAAATTGGTATTTATATAATCGATTTTTTGCTTTTAAGTTAAGCTGTTCATAATCGCACAGACACGGACACGCGTATTTTCAGTGAAATCACAGTATTAAATTTTTGGACGGAATACAATACCTGTTTTGAATGCTATGTACGTCGTAGAGAAAGTAAAAATAATTATTTGAGCATCTATTTTATAATTAATTCGCTATGCGTTTATCTTTTCTGAAGTAAGGTTTTCGTCTATAACCAGGTTTCGGTTTGAATTTAAGATATAGCTTTCATTTCCCATGTCAATATGTCAAACATGATAATTTAAGGAAATGTTTACTGCCTTTCTGGAAAAATATTCTGGTGTGTTGCACACACATAGCTCTCTCTAGTTTTGCACTAATTATTCTTACGAACTCTTATTCCTCTATCTTCTTCATATTAGTCGAGATAAATATTTGCAGAAATTATCCTATTGCTAAGTTTTCTTGAATAGGTGCAAGAGAAATATGGGAATACAGTAAGCTTTGAGCGATACTCAACTCTTTTAAAGCAGGTCGTTATATGAGGGCTTCGAAATTCCGTTCTCTTTGCACGGTCAAGACATAAAAAAGTGAATAACCACCTTCAGTTTACAAATACTGCAAAACTCACACAAATAACAAGAAATATCTCCGAAATGGTTTACTTAACAACATCTAAAATTAAAAATAAATAAATATATATATATATATATAAATAAATAAATAAATAAATAAATAAATAAATAAATAAATAAATAAATAAATAAATAAATAAATAAATAAATAAATAAATAAATACATACATAAATACATAAATAAATACATAAATAAATAAATAAATAAATAAATAAATAAATAAAAAATAAATAAATAAAAAAAAGCATTTGGGCATAACTTGTGTGTTTTAACGAGATCTGTATTTTTTGTGTCGCAGGATTTGGTCTATCTCTTACAGTTTACCAGTTATGCGAAGATCAAGAGTAAACAGCACTACATGGGCTATAGCCAGAAAATTCAAAACATGCATTTCATTTGCCATAAAAATATCTTAAATAAATGGTATTTCAATCAAAATCGATAGTCATTTTTGAGAAAATCAACATTTTTCGAAACATTTCCCATGAAGAGCAGTTTAAGGGTGGAGGAATTTTCTTCAAAGTCTTCGTGTCGCATCCTTAAAAGGTAATAAACTTAAATACTAACTTTGGCTTTTAACCGACTTTTCGTTTTTGAGTTACGTTGTTCACACACACACACGCACGCACGCACACACACACACGCACACACAGATACACACACACCCACACACCCACACACACGCACGCACGCACACACACACACACACACACACACACACACACACACACACACCAAAGCGCGCGCACGCGGAGCTTCTACTAAAGTACTTTCTTATTCATATTGATATATTTCCGGTAAACTCTCGATATCGAAATTTTGGGTCGAACACTATACTTCCTCTACTTACTGTACATAGTTGAGAAAGTAGAAAGAATTAGTAACAAAATTTCGTGTTTATGTTGTATTGTTTAACGCCCGCAGGTGGTGACACTGATGATACATGGAATGAAGATGGAGCACCGGTGAAATGAGATGGCGGGAAACAGGAGAACTCGGAGGAAACCCACCCCAGCACCACTTCGTCCACCATGAATCTCACATGCGGTTGCCTGGGATCGAACCCGGACCGCTTTGGTGAGAAGCGAATGGTTTAACGCTATGACGCGGCCACAAAAAAAAGTCGTGTGCACACACACATACGCGCACGCTCTTACCTCTTTAGAAACTTTTTTTCAGATTCAGAAAAAATCAAATCATGCATTTTGATGAAATGTTATACCTACCATCTTTTTCTGTTCTACATGGCTGATTAAAAGCAACCGATTACTAAAAGACAAAACCGCTGTTCAACAGTAAATGCCAGATAGCGAAAATGTTTATGTTTACTTCTTGTTTGTTGCTGCAACATTGTCGCGCCGAAAGCCGCCCGCCCAGGTTTGGTCTTTGTCAACATATAAGGAAAATACGCCTCGAGTTAATAACACACCACACACGCAAGTGCCAATCACAAGGTAATTTCTCACCGATCATAGGTTAGGGCATTCTGAAAATACTTCTGCATTCAGAGTACCCGCTGTATTATACTTGTTTTAAAATACGCTCTTGCTCGATATAATAAACAAACATATATACAATATAATATATGACTGGACTTCGGTCTCGATTGCATATGGTTGGCATTTTAATTATATTTACAGGAAGATTTCATGATGCACCACATGTTGGGTAGGGGTGGTACAGTCGCGTCGCCATACAGATTACTGTAGTGGTGTGTCACCCTCCCCTGTTGTCAACAAACATGAAGTGCAAACGAATACAGCAGAATAGCTCTCAACGTAACGTCGTTTGCAATCTGGATCGGAGCTTAATAATGACAAACTTAGTTGAGTTTGCTCAAATAATTCTATTAGGAACTTAGGAAAACAAATGTTTTATTAAGAATACGTAGTAGTGCTATCAGGTCTATCGGCTCTTTGTTTATCTATTTTTAGGTGTAAAATGTATTAGGGTAATAAACAGCATTTCCAGACTTCCTCTCTGGGTTCAATTCAGCACTAGATTATTGACCGCTTTATTCATTGTTATTGAACTATCTGAATAAAATAACATATTTATTTCCTGCACCTAAATGACAGAAAAATGTCGTTTTGGGTTGTACGTATGGAAGAATACTTTCATAATGTATATTTAAAGTGTAGCGTCTCATAAATTAATTTAAAAAGTTTATTTACTAAAGGTTAGTTGTTTCATGAACGCGTTCTTTTAAAACCATAGCACTTTCAAACTTTATACGTATCTTCTGGAAAACTAATTTCGAGTAATAGTTATGCCATTGTTGTAACCAGAGCAATATTTCGCAAACATCGTGGCCCATCTTGTGGCAGCTGCTTAATTAAATTTTCGACGTGCAGATCAGGCTGAACAATGGCCGACTTTAATGGTGTAATAAGGCTTTTTCCCTTCAACTGATTTTCTCTGAAATAGTGGCAGTCTTATTGATATTGCATTTCTACTACTCTGTTTGAATGGTTATCTATATTAGCTTTCCTGACGGTACTGGAATAATAGAGCAGAGCCCATAGAGTTTAGAATAAGTCGGCATTCATCTTCTGAGAACAGACGAAACCTCCGGAGAGAGAGAGAGAGAGAGAGAGAGAGAGAGAGAGAGAGGGAGGGTGGGAGGGAGAGAGAAAGATAAATTCTTATTCAGGTAAATTATCCCTCTCGAGATCCGAACATGCGAACTCTTGGATATGAGTTATAAATAAATATTACACATTTAAACGAGCAATTCTTGTATATGTATTCCGCGCATCTTGGAAACGACTATAACGATTTCGATCAAATTTTGTATTCAGACAGGATTTTGCTTATTAAGTTTATCTATATAGCTATCATTCCTGAAAAAAACGCGATTTTACGTTTAACAGTTACAATTACTCTAAACCTTATTTTGGCCATAATTCCTCTGTTAATGGGCCAATTTAAACAAACAAGTCAGGATCTTAAAGATCTCGAAAAGAGCTTTCAGAACCTAACGAAAGCCGACTTAGTTATGTTAGTCTATGCGTAACAGTCACAATCTTATATATTTAAAAGAAAAATTCTTGTATGTGTGTGTGTGTATGTATGTGTTCGTCACGGAAACAGCTCCAACAATTAGAATGAAAATTTGTATTTAGTTAACATTTTGCTTTTCAAGTTTATCTAAATAGGTATCTTCTCAAAAAAAAAAAAAAAAAAAAAAAAAAAAACACGATTAGAAAAAAGGAAAAGAAAAGAAAAGCCGAGCGAAGCTCGGTCACTCAAGTACTAAAGAAATAAATGAATAAGTGAGTCAGTCAGTCAGTTAGTGAATAAATGAATGAATGAATGAATCAATCAATCAATAGATCGATCGATCGATCAATCAATCAATCAATCAATAAATAAACAAGTAAACAAATAAGTAAACAAATAAATAAACAAGTAAACAAATAAATAAACAAACAAATAAATATAATGAAAGGTGGATAATTCGAAAGTTTATAATTCGAAATGGTCATTAATTCGAAGAGTGAGTGAACGAGTGAGTGATGCTTAAGGACCCGTCGACAGCTGGGTCATTTGTGCCCATTAATTGGAAGACTTTTCTTGGTCCCTTCAATTTTGTATTAAAACACTAATAAACTCACATGCAATTCCAATTTCATTTTCCTTAATTCAAAGTTCTTGTTCAGAAATATCAGTCGAAAATTGATTTAAACGCAGAAATTTAATATAACTTCGCCCATGTGTTTCTGCAAAAGGGGTAATAGCTTTTGTTGGAATGCAGTTTGGGGAGTGGAACAACTTTCTTAGCTCCCGACCTTGAGCTTCTACACCTGCTCTCACATCCCCTTGTTTAAAACATGTGCGCCTTTACTTGTCGCTTAAGCTTCATTACTATTCAGTGTCTTGCAAATGAATGTCACTATGTATCTTAGTAAACCGCGTGTCCAGTACAAGAGTTTCACTCTTGGGGAAAAGTCGCCGTCATTCTAGAAGGTGAAAAGGATTTGAAGACAAAATCTGAAAACGAGAAAGAATACGGAATACCACCGAACTTATCTGAAGAATGAGGAAAATTTTAAGCAATACCTCGAGAGAAAATGAAAAGAGTCGAAAAAGACAACCGGAAAATCCTGATGGATGTATGTACTTGTATTGATAAACTGTCAATTTTGGACGTACCTACCCTTTGTAATTCGAATTTTTTGGGTATTTCGAACTTGTTTCTTGTCCCCTCAGCTTCGAATTATCCAAGTTTCACTGTAAATACATAAAAAATAAAAATAACGATTTAAAAAGAAAAGCACATTAAGGTACTGTTGGTGTTATCAGTTTATCGTGCATCACATCAGCTTCTTTGCTCAGCTCAGCGCATCGCTGATTATGTCATTCTGTAGAGAATAATAATAAAAAGCAAAAATTGATTTATGATACATTAGAAATAGAAGAAATTGAACAATTCAGACGGGTAATTCTTGTTGAAGCTAAACTTCAGGACAATTCTACCTTTTCAGGCCATACAGCAACTCTATAGAGAATTGTTTCCTTAATGCAACTCCTTACCTTACTGCATTGCTGCTTGATCTTCAGAAGCTGCACTCCACAAGGGCAGAAATTTACCGGTTTACGCAAATCCTGAAATGCAGCTGCGCGCGCATACTCTCTAATCTCTTTCGTGGAAAACAAAGCGAAAAGGAAATATCACTGCTATCCTAGCGCTCCTGATGTTGAAGAGCGTTACGAATAATTGATGTGCTGCTTACAATTTGCCAGATCTCACGGGTTCACACCCCCCTCCCTCCCATTTTAGCCTTAAATCTCCTGGCTCGTGTATTCTGGACTATTTCTCCTCTGTTTCATTTATTGTTATTAAATCTGGTTTTTGAATCGGATATTTAAAATAGTGTTGAGCGTTACCGAAATTGCTGGATTCCAGGCTAGACGTCAAATCGGCACACAGGTTACATGACGTCATTGCAGCAGCTGATTTCTACCGGAGAGAAATAGATGGCACAAGATGAACAGAGGCTGCAGGTGTCCATGACGTCATTGCAACAGCTGATTCCTACCGGCGAGAAATAAATGGCCTTAAAATCAACTGCAATAGAGCCATTTTAGTGCTAAAACAATGCATTTTATTCGACTGGGTAAAGCGGCGGTTCAGCCGTTAGCTGAAATCATCATACCTGGAATAGCATGTAACAAAAGGGTACATGGACATAACACAAGGGGGAATACAATTTTTCATATGCAATCTCATAGATTCAAAATTTATAAGAACAAACCATCAGTAGCTGCATGCATATTGTACAATAATATAACATCAATAAGCTGTTGTAATATATCAAAAAATTGGATGCACTGCACTCATATTACTTTTTCTACTCTTGTAACTATTCTTACAAACATTTATTCTTCTATCTTCTTCAGGTTAGTCGAGATAAATATTTGTATAAATTATCTTATTACTTTCTTGTAACTGCAAGGGGAATATGAGAACACAGTAGGCTTTGAGAGATAGTCGAATGTTTTGAAGTTTTAGATTCCGTTCTCTTTGCACGGCCAAGAGATAAAAAATACCAACAACGACCTTCCATTTAAGAAAAGTTTAAGTATTGCAAAACTCACACAAATATGAGTATCTCTGAAATGGTTCACTCCACAAAAATGCATTTGGATGTTACTTGTGTGATTTAACGAGGTCTACATTTTTTGTATATTAAGATTTGGTCTATCTCTTGCGGTTTACAGTTATGCAAAAGTCAACAAGAGTGAAAAGGATTACGTAGGCTATAGAGAGAAAATTCAAAATATGCATTTCATTTGCCATAAAAATATCTTAAACGTACGGCATTTGAATTAAAATCGTTAGAGCCATTTTTGAGAAAAACAAAATATTCGAAAAATTTTCCATGTAAAAGGTAGTTTAGGGTGAAGGAATTTTCTTCAGAATCTTCGTGTCGCATCCTTAAAATATATTAAACTTAAATTCCAACTTTGATTTTTAACCGGTTTTTGCTTTTGAGTTATACTGTTCAGTCACACGTGCGAACGCGCGCGCGTGAACCTTTCTCTAAAAATGCTTTTCTGTTTTCTTTCTTTTTTTAGGGGGCCTCAAAACCTATTTGAAATCTCGATATCGAAATTTTGGGTCGAATACAATACATTCCCTGCTTACTCTACGTAGCAGAAAGAGTAAAAAGAACTAAAAAAAAGAAAATACTGTATTCAAGAGAGCTTCTACTCAGTTGACAAATTTTTAAAATAGGACAGGGGAAGACAGGTATCGCTGCTGTGACGTCATTTCACTCAGCTCATATGCTCCCGTCGAAGGTCAGTTGAACGTGTGACGTCACAGCGGGGAAGAGGAAATCGCGTGCCGGACATCGCAATTTTAATGCTGACTGTTTCAATTGCGGAATAGTCACATATTACAAATAATTACATATATACGAGTCAATTCTAGTTTATGTGAACCGTCATTTTATAACACAAATAGATCAGAAATTGTAACTATTTTACCTGAGCTAGACGAGAGCTATACAGAACAATTAGATGGACATTTTCCGACATTGCCGTTTCGCTTTTCTTTAACTAGTTTGTCAATGTTAGGGCGTAATGTACGGCACATTTGTAACCGAAAACTGCATGTTAGACTGTGATCTCACAGAATTCGGGATTTTGACTTAGAAGGGTTCATAACAGAAAAGAATTATTCGCACACATACGTGGAACCAAACATACATAATATCTCTGCTACAAGGGCATACAACCTCAGAAGTCTGTTTTGAGGAACATTCTTATAAAAATCAGCCAAGTCTTCCTTGTGTTTTTGTTTGTCCTTTAGCAAATTGTCGCACTGTAAATTTATCAATTCAATTTGCTACCTGCTAGAAACATTGTTAACATCCAATGAATACGGGGTCGCAAAGACCTGAAACGTAATTGACAATGAGCATGCATGAAACATGAAATATATATTGAATTTTCTGGGAGTAGCTTGGCATGACAATTCAATCTGAAAAAAATTTACCAATGTACATTTCAACAAGTTTTACATCTTTGGGCGCAGTAAATTTATTTTCCACTAGATATGAAAAAGGATTTCACAGCGTACTCTCAGGAAATTCAAGGCATACATTTTATTTGTTAGGCAAATATAAGTATGTGGCATTTTAATCGAAATTGTGTTACTATATTTGAGAAAATAAAATAGGGGACAAATTGTTTCTTGTATACAGTGGTTTCGGATGGGAGACATTTTCTTGGAAATCTTCGCCTGGTATGCTTAAAAGATCTCTGACTCAAATGTTAAATTTGGTGTTTCTCTGACTTTTAGTTTTTGAGTTACAGTTTTCACAGATAAAGAGGTACATGCAAATTATTTTCAGTCAAATAATCTTCTAAGATATATAACTGTAGAGGAAGTAAAAGACATGCATAGTCATAGATGAAATTAATTTTCCTAGAATTTCCCTGCGTGTCTTGCAGAGCGAGCGGGATGGGTTAGGCGGCAACGTCTATGGTTCGAATTCGGGAGGCCGCGAGTTCGATCTCCGTGGCTGCGCACTCTGACATGTTACTTAGGCGAATGCTGGGGTGCATTAATCTCTTCCTCACGGATTCCTATCCTTTCATTTTTCATTTCCCTTCCTTGTTATGTTTTAGGTTTGGTTGGTTGCGTGGTTCGTCCCGGCGATTGCGGACAGATGGCATAGTTGATTGCGCGCTGGGACACTCTTCCCTGGCCCTCCCTAGAAGTTGCTGCCCGGGCCGCAAGGGTCGCCTCGTCGCCCTCTCCCTGAGTAGAGGAAACACTTCGGTTGTGCGCCAGATGTCAATATCTGGGACTGTTAGGGATTTCTTTGCGTCTCTGAGCTTCCTTGGCTCCGCTCTCTGACAAGCCTACGGTCTCCTTCGACTCATCCCTTCCCCCGGGGGGTGGTAGCCCGTAATAGATCCGTTGCAATATGTCGAGGTGTCCCCACTCCGTTCCTCACACACACACGCGCGCGCGCGTCTTGCAAAAGCGATTAATATTTGCTATAAAACGACAATGCAAATCAGTTTATAGTGGTTTTATCTGGGCAGTTAGCGCTGAAAAAAATTCTCTCGTTTATGATTTTAATATTCTTGCTGGAAAGCTCCGTTAAGTTCTGACTGTCCAAAGCTCGTTTACGTTAGTGCAAAAGAAATGGCCGTTAATGTTATCAATAACACCTTGACACTTTTCTTTATCAGGTCTTTCGTTACATAAGGTAATGAATGGCTCCTCATGTAAAGGTTATCGATGTCTCGGCTAACGTTTCGTTTTGTCATGGACAAAGGCAGCGCATACCATTAGCAATGTGCAGTGCTTATTAATGTGAAGAAAACATTACACCTGTATGGTTTATCACGGATTACCTTCATAAAGTCAAGGTAAGTTGTAGAAATTTATAACCGAATTTCTTTATGGAAAAATGGCTTCAGAAATATCCACTGTCATACCTTGCAGTTGTTTTCTTTATGCAAGTATAGGAACAAAAAACGAGAGGTGTAAAAGCGTGTCTTAAGTGTTATATAGTGGATGGGAAAAGTATGCCCTTATATACATAATTGGTTAGTTATAAGGAACATTTTTAACATTTTCTAATACAATTTTGGCCCAAAACTAATTTATAGTTTAAATCAGCTTTCAGGTGCTGTATATAATAGGAACGTGAATTGAATTTTTTGATAATATTGTTTATTGTATTAAATTTCTCTCTTAGGCATTAAGTTTTGATTTCTTGTAACCATAATATTGTATTGTTGCTTCATTTCTCTTTTCATTTCACATCGGTTCTTTGTTATTAATTTACTACATTTTTACTTTCTCTAGCATATACATAGTAATAGAAAAAGTACCGCATTCCACACAACATTTCAATAGCAATATTTCACTGGAAATACACGTTTTGAAGTCCCTGAATTAAAATCTTTTTAGAAAAAGATACACGTGTGTGTGTGTGTGTGTGTGTGTGTGTGTGTGTGTGTGTGTGAACGATAGAAGAAAATTCCACTCCAAAATACCCTTTTAGACGTAAAAAAATACGAAAATTTTTATTTTATCAAAAATGGTTCTAACGATTTTGTTTAAAATACCATATGTTTAACATATTTTTATGCAAAAGAAATTTATATCTTGGAATTTTTGGGAATAACTTCTAGGTCCGCTTCATTCTGAATGACTTTCGCATAACTGTGAACCTTAAGAGATAACAAAATCTTGCTCCTTCACAAAAATGTAGGTCTTGTTAAGGCAGAAAATTAATGTTGAATACATTTTTGATGGAGATAGCCATTTTTGAGATATTACTTATCATTCTTTGAATTTTTATATACTTATTCTATTCTCAAATAGGAAGTCGTTATTCGTTTTCTTATTTCCTGTTCATGCAAGGAGAATGGAATAGCAAAGCTATCACACAGCGATCAACTCTTAAAAGATTTGATTATTATTTAAGCCCACTGTACTCTCCTATATCTATTGTACCTTCAAGGAAATATATATGTGAATAAAAACGTTCTAAAAATGCTCATCTCGGTTAACGTGAAGTAAATAGAAGAATAAGCGTTTTTAAGAATAGTTTGTACAAGAGTAAGCAGAGAAAGCCATGTGAGTGCACACATAAGACTTTTTATTTATTTGCTTTTAATTTCAGTCTGGATACTTCACCTCTGTGACTTATTGTGTTATTCTTCCGTGCTAATTATTCGAAGGAGATATTTGGTCCCTTGAGATGCCAATATAGTGTACAGGATGTGTAATGATTCAAGCAATATACAAATCAGTAAATAAATTCCTTATATCAATTGTATATGAAAATAGAGTAAATAATATAATTTGAGATGCGTTTGATCTGAGTTCACCTGAAAAGTTGTATGTTGAGTTTGCTTCAGATACATATAGCTCACTTAGTTCAGTAGCCTGAAATAATAAAGGTTTGGAGAATATACATTTTTTCTGTCCAAATCACTGGTGCGCCGGCAAATACTCTGACCCATGTGCACAGAAGGTCGATCTAGTATATTGACAGTTCTTATGATAGAGATTGGCAACTTGCATGCATCGTAGAATTCACAATTCCACTCCACAGCTAAAACAGGAAATCTGTCGATGTATGAGGGGTTTGAACTGCGGATTTGGTTTTCCCGTGTCTGTAGAAACATACTGAGAGTGATGAAAAATTAGCTTATTTCCATTATTGTTGGACTCTAAATCAGAAAAAAAAGTATTCTATGAAAAAAGTAAGTGATTAAATGTCGAGAAGTCTATATACAGTATGGAAAGGAAGTCATTACATTAATTTAAACCGGTGACAGATCTCGGTATTTGGAACACATTTTGTATCTTACGTTTTTGTCTCTGACCATTTCCTAGGAAGATATTTTAGTTTTATCGAAAACAAGCTGGCAGGCAGGTTTCACTTTCACTAGGTCAGTACATACACAAACACATGTCACGGAGCCGCGCGGTTCGTGAGTGTAAACAAAGACATACCATGCCGTGTCTGCTACGTGGTAATAAATAAGTACATCTGAATTCTCCAATAACGCATACTGTAATCTAAACTCACAATCTAAGGATATTGTCTATCATTTCCTTCAACATCAAACTTAAATCGTTTCCTAGCTGATACTGCCATAATTTAACAAACCAAACCATCTTTCTGACTTATAAATGCAAGTGTACCAAATAATATTTTTAAGGTGACAGCAAAAGATGAAACAATGAACCAAATGGTTCACCCACTTCACAGGCATTTCTCAAAATGCACACCACACCAATTATGTTGCACTCTAACAAAAACACCCTCATTGTTGTGTATTTCTTCCGCAGCCAGATAAATGCATTCTCTCAAAATTCGAGGGCAGTAGTTGCTGTTTTGTAGATCCTGCTTTTCACATCTGCCCAGAAGAAGAAAATCCAGAGGATTCATACGGGTGGAAGGGAAGTCATTACATTAATTTAAACCAGTGGTAGATTATTTGGGACACATATCTTACGTTTTTGTCTCTATTTCCTACGGAGAAGGTTTTGTCGAAAACAAGCTGCCGACACTACCGATTGTGTACGTGTCACTTTCACTGGTTCAGTACATAAACAAACACTACCATGCGTCGCCTTCTATGTTTACTGTATGAACGTAGGCCAATCACAACAGTTACCTGCCAAAACATTAAAGTGAAAAGAAAAGTGCTCGACCTGTTTACATGCGGAAATCAGGTCAATTCCCTGAACAACCTCAACGCAACGTTGTCGACATGCCTCGCGTCTGAAAAAGGCGCTCGGAGCATTCCTTCACGTCTTTTAAGTGATTAATTATTTCGAAACCGTGTGTGATGTCCCATAATTACTACCAAAGCTATGTCAGAAATAAGTTACTCTACGCATGTTACAAGTAACAAACTGTTATCTTCATAGATTCTTGTGGGATTACGCATCCAATTTGGAACAAAAACCATTTATTTTTTCGAAATCGGCTGATCAAAGAACAAAAGTCATTAGATTTTTTGTTTGTAATGCTTCTGTGAAGCACATATTAGAAGAAATGTAATGATTGCCCTTCCATCCTGTATACATACCGGGTGGAAGGCATTGCTTAGACCATAAAGTAACCAGGGATACTACATGGTGAGTGTAACAAATATGTCGAATAGAATTATTGTCAGCAAAGAGCCGTTTAGCTGAAAAAAAAAATATATGCCAAATATTTGGGACATCCCGGTTCTTGACAAATGGATATAAAAGGTTTATTAGTTCACTAACTGTCGCACAAACATTGTGTGATGTATTTATACCTTAATTCGAATGCATTTAGCAACTTACTGTTGATGTAACTTGACAAATCTCTCTTGGAATTAAACTTTGCATGACATTTTAACGTTAAACTTGACTGAATTCTTTCGAATTAAGCGTATGGCGGGAGTAGCACTTTCCACCTTGTGTGCGTGTGCGTACGTGTGTGTCTGCTAAAAGTATGGTAAAATAAAAAATAACAAACAGTTTTCCAAAGATAGGGTAGTTTGTGGTGGGAAATCTTTGTATCGCGTCCCTGGAAGATGCTGAATTTGAATACTAACTTAAGCATTTAATGGACTTTCCGTTTCTGAATTATGCAGTTCACAGACTCTCCCCACCCCCCCCCTCTCTCTCTCTCTCTCTCTCTCTCTCTCTCTCACACACACACACACACACACACACACACACACACACACATGAACGAAAATGCTTTTCTTTGATTCAGAGAGCATCAAAACATATATTCCGATGAAATCTCTACATTGGATGGAATGCAACGCTTGTGTTGCATACTAGAGGTATGTAGTAGTGAAAGTGGAAAGAGCCCTATGAGGATAGAAAATAGACAACGCAGTCTAGCAACAGTATTTTTACAATACACCACTTTTTTTATGACTCATAGTAGCCACCAAAATTTGTCGAATGATTTCTACTAGTCACGCTTATTACTGCTTGTTTAATTAGTTACATGTGTTGTTCTTATCGTTATCAATGAAAATCATGGAATGCGTTAAAACACAGAAATAAGGTGATAAGATAATTTATCTATTAGTATTATTTTCTATGCCTTATTTTACTGCAGTCATATTCAGTTTTTCGTTATCATAAGTGTCTTCATGTTGAGAGGCGCTTTCAAAAGTATTCAATTTAAATTTTAAGGGTGTAATACTTCCTTATGAATCTTTATATCCGTGCGATTTGTGTGAATACCTCAGTAGTATTGGCCTCAGGCTGCTTGAAAAGAACGGTCAAGTACAGTAGATATAGGTGTTGCTAAACTGCTGAGGTTGCTCGAGTATTCAGTTGACAAACGTGATATGGATGAAAGTTTCATTCTTCCTTCTCCATTTCTTTTCTCTCTTCTATCTTCCCCTCTCTTTTACTCTCCTCTTCTTCCCTCCCCTTCCCTTCCTGCCCTGTCCTCCAGCTACCTTCTTTTACTTCCCTCTCCTCCCATCTCCTCCCACCTCCTCCCCTCTCCCCATCTCTTTCCCTCTCCTCTCCACCTCTCTTTTCTTCTCTTCTCCTCTTTTCTCCTCTCCCCTCTTCCCCTCTCCTACTCTTACCTTCTCTCTCTTTCCCTCTCCTTCCCTCACCCAATCACCTCCCCTCTCCTCTATACCTCTCTTCTCACAACGGCACCTAACTTCAAGAACAGCAGCTAAAATACACAAGCATCCGCGCCATCTGTCCGGCACAGCCATACCCCACGAGCCTTAAAGCACACCTAAAAATGAGACGGAAATGGAATAAAGGGAAATGAGCGAAAAAAAGTCGTGGTATTAAGTAACCACCCTTAGTGTTGGTGAAGTACGATTTTTAGGGTGCAAAAACAGGAGGTCATTAGCACCCAATAATCACCCTAGCATTCGCCTAAGTGGCAAGGGGAAACCACGAAGAATTCAACTCAGAGTGCGAATCGACAGGAATCAAACCTGTTATAATAATAATAATAATAATAATAATAATAATAATAATAATAATAATAATAATAATAATAATAATAATAATAATAATAATAATAATAATAATAATAATAATAATAATAATAATAATAATAATAATAATAATAATAATAATAATAATAATAATAATAATAATAATAATAATAATAATAATAATAATAATAATAATAATAATAATAATAATAATAATAATAATAATAATAATAATAATAATAATAATAATAATAATAATAATAATAATAATAATAATAATAATAATAATAATAATAATAATAATAATAATAATAATAATAATAATAATAATAACAATAGTAATAATAAGTATTGCCATCATCATCATCATCATTATTACTAGAGAATCAGGTCGGGTCGGGCCGAACCTAAGAATGTCGGCCCGTGCAGCCTCTATGGGGATGTTTTTTTTTTTTTTTTTTTTTAATTAAAAAATTAATGTCCTCCAACGTAATGTCATATCAGACGGTGAATGAATGAATCGGGTGAGATGATGCAAGTGCACCCCGACACCGGCATCAACCCGAATTTCGTCTTCTCAGGATAAGGGAAAACTGCGGAAGAAGCCTTACCCGCATAACTTACCCTAAGCGAGATTCAAACTCGCGACCTCTTGAACGCGAGGCAGACACGCTAACCATCACGCTACTGAGGCGCGCTAAACACGCCGCGGTTCTATACATTTTGGCTTTAATCATTAGGAAAATGTCGGCAGGCATATGATATCCGAGTTATTTTTTCGCAGAAAAATGTTTATGTATGCAAATTAAGTTCTAAACTGATTAATATCCTAATGTAAAAACAAGCTTACTTATCTAATGAGGTTTGCACACGTGTAGGTAAACATATCTTGAAGTACACATATCTGAGTTATTGTTGTTTGTAGTAGTAAAACTCTTTGCTTCCATTCCAGAAGTGCTTTTGATCCTGCAGCAACGACAAAGTGGATTTAACTTCCTTATGATGCGAACGAGTCCTCCAAGGTTGCCTGTTTAATTGGAATATTAGGTATTACATCATACATATTTTCTCACAGTGTGAAACGTTTCACGAGTTAGCGTTACCTCTCATTCTAATATTCAAGCAAGGGACTTGGGGTATTTCCCGTCTAAGAAAACTGGCCTTGCTTGCGTGTTGCCATGTTTCGCGTTAAAGGCGTTTTAAACTTGGAATTAAGGACCGCGACATCGACCGAAAACGCGACTGCGACCGCTACCCCGACCGCGAACTAGACCGCGACCACGACCGACCCTGCGACCTCGGCCACGGCCACGCCAGGGACGCCGCCACCGCTACACCACCAGATATACGTTAACATTTTTTAGGTACTGAAATTTGTCCATTATTACTCAGCACAGTTATACTGCTAAAACAAAACCCCTAGCGCAACAGCCCATGAAGGGCCAAGGCTTGCCGCCCAACCGCTGCGTCCCCCACCTCTGCCCACTACAGGTGTCACTGAGAGCAAGTTACACGTTTTCTCATTATCTCGTTAGAGATTTCTGGTCGCCATGGAGAACATATATTAATTTACTTATTCATTTGTATGTTATGTTCATGCTATATTCAGATATGTATGGTTTCTGTTAACATGTGCGACTCACATTCGGCAGGTGGCAAATTCGACACCCATCGACCGTTCACTCTGACTTCGGTTTTTTGCGCTTTCCCCTTACAGGGAATGCTGGGGTGTTCACTCTCATGCCATCATTTCCATTTCCTTCATATTCCAGGTAAGGTTCTCGACTCGTGGTATGTGGCGGTACCGGACAGATGGCGCGGTGCTTGTGCATTGTAAATGTTGTTGGTGTTGGGGTGGCGTTGTGGTCGCTAACCTCGCGGGGGCGGCGAATATTCGATTGTGACCAACAGGCCACCTCAAAACCGAGAACATCCATTTACTGTGCGCAAGCATCCGCCTACCTTGAACGTATCACGTAATACGCTGCATATTGTTTTACTACAAACGGATTGTTAACACGTAAAGGTAAAGGCTAACCGAGCCGACCTTCGTGGTCTCTAAAGCGATGTCTTTGGCGCTCCGCCACTCAGAGGGCCGCGGCTTCGGGTCCCGCCTCGAGCATGAGTGTTTGGTAGGTATATGTGTAAAACAAAAATTGTCAACAAGAAAAACAGAAAATTCTTACAAACTCTTATTCCTATATCTTCTTCTTGACATAAACATTTGCAGAAATTATTACTTATTTCCTTGTAGGTGAAAGGGGAATATGGGAATACAGTAGGCTTTGAGCGATAGTCTCTTTTAAAACTTTGAGATTCCGACTAGGATATGAAAAAATGAACAACGATCTTCCATTTGACGAAAGTATTCCAAAACTCACACAAATAGCAAGGAATATCTCCGAAATGGTTCACTCTAAAGAAAAAATTATTTGGGCATAAATTGTGTTTTAGCAAGGTCTATATTTTTGTATAATAAAATTTGATCTATCTCTTATGGTTTACTAGTTTTGCAAAAGTTACCTTGAGTAAACAGGACTGCATACGCTATACCTATAAAATTCAAAATATAGATTTCGTTTATCATAAAAATATCTCACATATGGTATTGTAGTCAAAACGGTTAGAGCCATTTTTGAGAAAATAAAAATGTTCGAAAAATGTTCCATGTAAAGGGCAGTGCCGTATCCTTAAAATACATTAAACTTTGGCTTTTAACCGACTTTTCGGTTTTGAGTTATGCTGTCCACAGACTGACAGACACACAGACTGACACACACATACACACAGACATGCACACGCAGACACACACACACATACACGGATCGTTTTTTAAAAATGCTTTTTTGGATTCAGGAAGCCTCAAAACATATATTTCCGGTGAAATCTCGAGGTTTGAGTGTTAAAGGAGTGGCGCAGTCCACATAAAGTGGAAGGAGGTATATCCAACTTTCCCTCTTTCGCAAACGTTGGACATCGCTGGTGTACATATTTTCAAGCGAGGAAACTGTTAGGGGCATAGCGCCAATGGATGTGGGTGATGTGTTGCATACCCTGTCAGCTTTCCTCATTTAACTTTTTCTTTTATTTATACACCAATCCAGTTGGTGAGTATGTCTCGAACTAAATCTGGTATGAATGGCATTGTTAGCGATTCACGCCAAGCATTCAAACAGAGCAGCTGATAGTTGTGCTTGCTTCACGCCAGTCACTTCAACTGATGTTTTGTGGATGTGACACAGAAAAGGGCATCTCGCTTGATAATGTTAATGAAGTTCAAAGCGAAGTTTTTCAGTATTTTGTTTGGCAGTGAAGGTTAATTTCCTATTTTTAACTTTTTCTGTACGTATCAGAGTACAACAAGCAGCATTTTGAACAGTAATGTGTGTGAACGTATGGGAGAAAAATACAGCAGGAAACCGAGGGCAGGGTATGCACTTTGCTCATGTGCTTCCGTGTGGTTCGCCACGAGGAAAACACGTGTTGCAGAGAGAACGCTGCATTTCCTAGAAACCTACTGCTCGAACATCCGAGTGCTTATAACCGACAAACTGTGAATGCAGAAATAATTAGTGGGAGTGATTTTTCTCTAACTTTAATATTTACCATCTGATATTTACCAATTCTATAAAACTATAAAAAAATTTTTTCGAACTTAATAATTTTTATTTAATAATCCAACTATTACAACATTTTCTGCTCCAAACATATTTTGTGAGTACTTATCTGTAACAGAATGATATTAAAATTATCAAAATCTGAAACCTTCATCCTGTGGAGCATTTCAGGTACGCTGCCAGAAAAATAGCTAGAAAAGCTAATAAATTTAAATGTGTTAAAGATATTGCAATGGCAAATTGAATGTATATTATTTCTCACATCTATTACGTCTGATATGAGTTTGAACAAAATATGCCAATAATTGTAGAATTTAGAAATGTCACCTATGGGTACCCTTAACACAAGTTCGAAGTGCGTACCCAAGTCCACATATCACGCTACGCCACTGAAACTGTTTCTCCTTACACCACGTGTCTTTAAAAGCTGATAAACCTGTCCGAGACAAGAACATATTTTGCAGAAATATGACAGGCCAGTCCTTGCTTACTGGGAATGTAAATACGTAAGTATTTCATAAAATGAACATGCCACTACCCTAGTTTTAGAACTAGTAAATTTTGCGATATTCATAGTTTTAACACAATGTATATCCGTTCCATCTACAGAAGGCTGTTTTGCTGTGATATCAAAAGCATTTAAGAGAAGGTAAAGTGTAGTATTTCGGTAAACTCACATATTCCAATGTTTACTATCTATTTATTTAATCTTACACAATTCGTAATGATATTAGTGCAAATAAGAAAAATTTCGGCAAATTTTACTTTCTCTGCTATGCCAAGTATGGGAAGTATTCTATTCGACTCAAAATTTTATATTCGAGATTTTACCGGACATGCAGGTTTTGAGACCCCCTGAATCCCAGAAAAGGCATTTTAGAAAAAATGTCAAGCGTGTGTGTGTGTGTGTGTGTGTGTGTGTGTGTGTGTGTGTGTGTGTGTGTGTGCGTGTGCGTGTGTGTGTGTGAACACCGTAACTCAAAAGTGAAAAGTCAGTTAAAAACCAAGGTTGGTATTTAAGCTCAACATCTTTCAAGGATACGAGTTAAACACCCTTTACATGGAAAATTTTTCGAACATTTTGATTTTCTCGAAAACGGCTCTAACGATTTTGATTAAAATCCTATGTGTTTAAAGATAATTTTTATGGCAAATGGAATGTACAGTTTGAATTTTCTGGCTATAGCCGATGTAGTCCTGTTTACTCTTGATGACTTTTGTATAGCTGATAATCCATAGGACAATAGACCAAATCTTACTACACAAAAAGTGTTAGATCTTGTTAAAACACAACTTATGTCCAAATATATACAGTTTCGGAGATATTCCTGGTTATTTGTGTGAGTTTTGCAATACTTAAAAGTTTTCTCAAATGGAAGGTCATTATTCACTTCTTTATCTTTTGGCCGTGCAAAGAGAACGGAATTTCAAAGCCTCATATAGCGACCAGCTTTAAAAGATTTGACTATCGCTCAAAGCCTGCTAAACTAAACCCCTAGCGCAACAGCCCATGAAGGGCCAAGTTTTGCCGCCCAGTCGCTGCGTCCCCCACCTCTGTCCACTACAGGCGTCATTGGTGGGGTGCAGTACTGGATTCCCCTTGCAACTACAGGAAAATTAGTAATAAGATAATTTCTGCAAATGTTTATCTCAACTAACATGAAGAAGATAGAAGAATAAAAGTTCGTAAGAATTCTTAATACAAGAGTAGAGAAAGCCATGGGAGTGAAACACATCAGATTTTTTAATCGTTAGTACTTATTCCGGGTATGTTTCTGCTGCCTAAATTGTCATACATATACGAATACCTTTTATGAGAGAACTATCATAAAACCCCTTGAAATGCTTCAGTTATACAGTTTGATCCATGTAAACCTAAACGACTTTAATGGGGCATAACTTTTGAATCAATACTAGGGTACATGTGCAACTCTGGGGGAATATAATACAAATTGTATTATTTATTGTTCCTCAGAGAAAATATTGGAAGTAACCTCCACCGACGGCCGCGCCGTAGCCGAGTGGTTAGACCATTCGCTTCTCACCAAAGCGGCCCGGGTTCGATCCCAGGCAACCACATGTGGGATTCGTCGTGGACGAAGCGGTGCTGGGGCGGGTTTCCTCCGGGTTCTCCGGTTTCCCCCGCCATTTCATTCCACCGGTGCTCCATCTTCATTCCATGTATCATCAGTGTCGCCGCCTGCGGTGCCGCATGTAGTTAAAGCGGGCGTTAAACACTACCATCACACACACACACACACACACACACACACACACACACACACACACACACACACACACACCGGCGGCGCCGTGGCCGAGCGGTTAGCGCGCTCGCCTACCACCTAGGCGGCCCGGGTTCGATCCCAGGGACCCGCATGTGGTATTCGTGGTGGACGAAGCGGCGTCAGGGCGGGTTTTCTCCGGGTACTCCGGTTTCCCCCGCCATATCATTCCACCGGTGCTCCATCTTCATTCCACGTATCATCAGTGTCACCGCCTGCGGTGCTATAGTAGTAAAAGCGGGTGTTAAACACTACAACAACAACAACAACCCCCCCCCCCCACACACACACACACACACCTCCACCGACATCCATACATACCTGCACTCGTTTCATCATATTCTGTACCACTGTTGCTTATTTCATTACTACTGGGTCTATGGAGTTCAGCAGTTATCCGACGTCTATTCGTATGCACCCTCTATGATAGCAATTCCAATTTCATGCAGCCCTTTGACATGAAGGGCCATGAAGAGCCATCTTGGGCTCAGTGTGCAATCCCCTCCGTAATACTCTATCTATAGTTTTAAAACGAGGTTTACTTTGTTCCTAGTTATAAGACAAAAAGCCTGCATTTCCCTTTTCTCCTTACCCCTTGCCGAGGAATCTCCAAACGCTGTTAAATCACATGACTATGATACGTCAAATACAATTGAGTTGATTGACTGGATTATTTCCTTCATTTTGTGTCGTAATAAGCGTAACTTTCATTAGCACCAAAGCAAATATTTTCTTTTCTTTTTGTGCTTAGGAATATCAGTGCTGCTCCAATTTATTCGAGATGGGCACTTTACAAGATTTGATACGCATTTTGATACTTCTTTTTACAGGCATATGGATAAGACAGGCAATAATCTATACACTAATCTAGACATTCTTTTGCTCTTTTCCAGATCAACTAAGTCATGGCGTACAGTAAGCTGTATCTGTTACCGGTTGCTGTATTTGTGCTGGTTCCAATCTCCTTTCTAATCACGTATGGTACTCCAATATTCATTAGTCTTTATTATTTATCATAGGCACTAATATTATTTAACATGTTTGATTTTCTTACGTATGAAAATCAAGCGTTTTTGCCAGGGATGCACCATGGGTATACATGTTTGGACACTCTTTCTTACCGCGAAGCTTTTGTATGTATTCGTTTTTACTTAATTTTGTGCTTATTTTCACAATTTTTCCCGCTTGTCTGCTTGCTAATTTTGCTATTTTATTGCGCTTAGAAATTTGGGCCTTAATTATATATTTATCCATGGTAACAAAGTGAAGTAAGAACATACATTTTCCCCACATACTCCTCTCAATATTCTTAGCCGGGCACGTCCGTGGGGTTTGCACACCTGAAAGATCTTTGGGAAAACATAACAAAGGAATGGAAGAAACACGACTGTTAGGTAACCCATTGCTCAGTGACTCTACCCTCAGAAATGTTGCCTATACCATCTGTTATATAATCGCAAATACGCTATCAACAACACAATACATGGTAATTATTATTTACTTATGCCAACAAACTTACTGTTGGTGTTTTTAAACACACAAGCCGTGTGTGGGCAAAGTTTAAGAGGTAGAACTGGAACTTAAAAATTCAATGCCACAACTGGGATTTGAACCGCAGACCTTCCGCTTGCCGGGCGGACGCTCTAACCACTGAGCTATTGTGACAAACTGCCAGAATGGCATTAAATTCTCAAGCCAGTTCGTATTTCTCCTGGTAAACCACAAAGGCGGTCTCGCATCAGAGACAATTACCCCAATGGTGACTTACTATTGTAAGTACTTTATATCCCAGGATTAAATAACCTTCACATGGTAATTATTATTTATTTATGCCAACAAACTTACAATAGCTCAGTGGTTAGAGCGTCCGCCCGGCAAGCGGAAGGTCTGTGGTTCAAATCCCAGTTGTGGCATTGAATTTTTAAGTTCCAGTTCTACCTCTTAAACACAATACATTTTTGGTTTTCTTCCTCCTGGAATCTAAATCTTTATGCTATTAATACCAAATCTATAGGTAACGTTTACATTCTCTACCACTCATATAAGGCAGCTGAAGTATGGTAAATTCGATTTCGGCATTTCAACGGAAACAAATATGTTTAAATGCTGAATTATTCACATATTAGGTTCTTAATCCTCTAAATTGAATTCATCTGTTTCGATTACCAGAGTAACTTAAGAACGCAGTGAGACTTTCAGCGAAGTCACACGTTAGGTTCGCATTAGGGATGTTGCGGGTTCATTTTAGAAGACCGTCCACTTTGGCCATGACTTTTTCCTCATTTTCCTTGGTTGGCAAGTCGAATGCCGTGGTGGTTTCTCATCTACACACTTTCAGCTCGAGCTAGAAATTGTTAGGGACCTCTGCAGTCTCTGTGACCTGTCTGGCTGCGGCCTATTTCCTCCTGTGGTTCCTTCACTTCATTCCTTCCCCCCGGTGGATGGTAGCCACAGTAGATATCAAAAATAATTTGTATAGTAGATATTTCTAAATTCTCGTTTTTACTCATAATTTTGAACATTAACAACAAATGGTTTTAAAAGCTATAAGACAACTGCATAACAGCATGCAAACCTTCAAATCCAGAGGACCCGTATTCGACTCCCGGCTGGAGGGTGGACATTTTTGTTTAGCAAGGGTTATTCCCCATCCTCCCTAGGGTAGGGAAGCATGAATAAGAGTGTGAATGTGTGTGTGATTTTAATGTAATAACCAAAGACTAATATAAACCCAAATATTAACACCACCGCAAGCGAGTGAACATTGTTGAACAATTGTTCCAAAGGTAGAAACGGCCGATGTGACAGAGGTTAATGTTGGCATACAATTGGACCATAAAAAACTCGCATATATGTATGTACATTGTAGTAGAGTATAATTTACTTCAAGGAAGTTGTCTTACGGAATTAGAATTTCCAATAATATTTATTGAATTTAGAATGTTTCATATTTTTCTTTCTGGTACATATTTATTTATTTCATACTCTTAAGCAGCGATGTCCAATGCTATCTATTAGGAGACGCTTAGTTAAATGGCCGCTACAACTCCAGCTCCCCTTTCAGTCAGAGAGTGAATCAGTGAAACCACAACCAGACAGTGAGTTTCCAGTGACCGACAATAACAGGCGGTTCCATGGCAGTTTCTAAGTCATACCATGACTTTTCTGAGAATGTCCTCAGAAAACCTCTTCACTCTGGATGTCCTTTATAAAAATAGTAAACAGTAACAGATAGACAAAATCTTACTAACTAAACACGTGGCTCTCATTAAAACACACAACTTATGTCAAATATTCTTCTTCTTTTGAGTGAGCCATTTCCTAATATTCTGCATTATTTGTTTGAATTTGCCATTACTTATATTTTTCTCTAAGAGAAATCTGTAATTCCTCTCTATCTCTTAGCCTTACAAAGAAAATGTAATTTCAAAGGTATTGCATGGCAACCAGCTCTTAAAACATTTTGCTATCGCCTAAAGCCAACTGTATTCTCACAGTTCCCCTTTCACCTACAAGAAAATTAGCAATATGATAATTCCTGAAAATTCTTATGTCGACTAAAATGAGGTAGAGAAATAAGCAGTTGTAAGAGTAGTCTGTGTAAGAGTACAGTGCAGGGGAAGACAACTTCCTTGTACGTTCGTGTGACACCAGGCGAGAGCAGTGTATTGCTAGGCTGCCTAGATCAGAGGCACATGTGTTCAGTTCCCCGTGTTTCATACGAGTTTGAGACCAGGCTTCAAGATGTAGAAACATTGTCAACTACGTTTCAGGTCTTTGCAACCCCGTATTCATTGGATGTTAACAATGTTTCTAGCAGGTAGCAAATTGAATTGATAAATTTACAGTGCGACAATTTGCTAAAGGACAAATATAAACAACAAGGAAGACTTGGCTCATTTTTATAAGAATGTTCCTCAAAACAGATTTCTAAGGTTATATGCCCTTGTAGCAGGATATTACGTATGTTTGGTTCTACGTATGTGTGCGAACAATTCTTTTCTGTTATGAACCCTTCTAAGTCAAAATCCCGAATTCTGTGAGATCACAATCTAACATGCAGTCTTCTGTTACAAATGTGCCGTACATTACGCCCTAACATTGACAAACTAGTTAAAGAAAAGCGAAACGGCAAATGTCGGAAAATGTCCATCTAATTGTTTCTGTATAGCTCTCGTCTAGCTCAGGCAAAATAGTTATAATTAATTTCTGTTCCATTTGCGTTATAACATGACTATTCACATAAACTAGAATTGACTCGTATATATGTAATTATTTGTAATCTGTGACTATTCCGTAATTGAAACAGTCAGCATTAAAATTGCGATGTCCGGCACGCGATTTCCTCTTCCCCGCTGTGACGTCACAGATTCACGCGAGCCTCGTTCAACTGACCTTCGACGGGAGCATATGAGCTGAGTGAACTGACGACACTGCAGCGATAGCTGTCTTCCCCTGGATAGTGCTACATATATTTGGAACAGAGTTTCTCCAAATTGAACTATATTAAAAATGTGTATTGCACTATGTTATGCGACGATCACTCTGTGTATCTTTTAAGTCTATGCACTTCGACTCTCGTCAGATATTGATAGACTTTTTAAACGAAAAAAGTCACGGATGGACAAATGATAGCTTGAACGTGCTTTCGTAAATGAAACGTAATGTACATATAACCATGCAACACAATGCACTTCTGAGTGTTAAGGAGTGGCTCAATCCGCATAAAGTGAAAGGAGGTAAATCCACCTTCCCTCTTTCGCAAACGTTGGACATCGCTGCTCTTAAGTTTTTGACAAGACAAAGCTATTAAAGTATGATTTTCCTTACAGATATCTTGTGGCTGTGGAATTAGGACATGTGGATCCCCGACTTCCATATATCAGCGATACGGGCTCAATTTCGCCGGAAAGCTGCTTGTTTGCGCAGTTTTGCAACACTTATGCCGCAATGAGTAAGTGAAAGAGACTCCTGAACCTATACCTACTAGCTGTATATCCCAAGTAGTTGAATTTTTTAATGGCTAAAATTATGAAAACGTCTAAGTAACATTTTGACACTATTAGAATGTACTCCTAGTAATTGTTAATTTTGAGTAAATAATGCTTATGTGTACAATGGATTATTCTGAAGTCCAAAGCCATGTGTGCACACTGTGTGTGTGTCTGCGTGTGTGTGTGTGTGTGTGTGTGTGTGTGTGTGTGTGTGTGTGTGTCTGTGTGTGTGCGCGCGCGCGCGCGTGTGAATTTAATGAATGTGTCAATTTACGAGAATAACACAAAGTAATACAAGAAAAAAGATTCTGTAAAACGAGTGAACACCATATAAATGGAACATAAAAACAATGTACACACGTATTTTTGTTACAATTTTCTTGGCAGTACCTCAAGCACACCAAAAGATAACTAATATTTTCAACATATTTATGGACGGTTATACTATTAAAGCCGAAAACCAAATAAACGTTTACACTTTTAATTTGATACACACATGCTATACATAGGAGACAAGAAGAGAGGAAAAAGAAACCGTTCATTCAGACTGCTTGACGTTGGAGCCAAGGTCAAGGGAATGGCGTGATGACTCGCAGCTCTTGGTTAATTTTTTTCTCCCTTCCATGTCTTTTAGTCACTACGCCGGCCGAATGAATCACTCATGTTATCACCTGCACTGCCCTTGACCTTTATCCACTACAGTTACTAAAGCAGATAAGCGCAGTCAGCTGGCTTACCACGTTTTATTTTACTTCGACATTTGCGCAGGGGACTCAAGGAGGGATAAGAGGAGCTATGACCTTATTAAATAATTAATTAATATATATTATAATTGCTGTACTTGGGTTATGATCTTGCTTTGGTGAAGTGAAAACCAACTTTTATTTACTTAAACTAGATGACATCTACTCGTTCAGTCAATGTGTGAATTTATTATAGGTGGACTATGTCTAAATATTCCATTAACTCGACAAGAAAGGAAAGAAACAGACCGAATCAAATGCACTTTACATTTACTAATACCTAAATAATTTCTGAATCAGAATTAATCAAGGAGGATCCATGACTTCTCAATATAAATGTCTGTCTGTCTCTCTCTGTCTGTCTGTCTGTGTGTCTGTGTGTGTCTGTCTGTGTGTGTCTGTCTGTCTGTCTGTGTGTCTGTGTGTCTGTCTGTGTGTCTGTCTGTGTCTGTCTCTGTGTGTGTGTGTGTGTGTGTGTGTGTGTGTGTGTGTGTGTGTGTGTGTGTGTGTGTGTGTGTGTGTGTGTGGAGAGACTTTAGGCCGGAGCAGAAGTCTCCAAATCCATGAAGTGTTGTTGTTGATGATGATGATATCTACATATATTTAAAAATAATTTCATAGGTCTACTCAATATTTAAATTAATCTGTGCATCCAAAGGTTAATCCATGAATCACTTACATACTGAAGATTTAGAAACGAAAATACTCAATTACTGCCTGCATTTTGCTCAGGGTTAAGGTATCTTTCAAAATAAGTAAGCCCATTCCAAAAGGAATTTTGGATCCGCTTATATTACATATCATATTTATATTATGTACTTCTACGAGGTGTACTTTTTAGACTGGGGACTGACCTTGCTAGGATTTGCGCGAGTAACTTCATGCAAATTTATGGTGGGGCAACATCTCTGTTTCCTGCTTGAAATAAACAAGACACTGCTGACAATGCGAGCGGGCACTGTGCTTAATCACACACTGTTCCACAATGTTTGCTACACGGAAGTCGGAGAGATATTAACCAGGCATCCCCTATAGTGTTATAAATACAAAAGTGAACTCGGCCATAAAACACTGCGCAACATTCAGCTATTCGCCACATCTAAAATACTTTTGTAGTCTGTTATGATTACTTGGGATTATTGCGATATAATCAAATCACTATGCCTTTTATTTTGACATAAACTTCTCTCTTCATTTTCCTTGCAAACAGCAGATATGATTTTCCGTCAGTTGCAAGAATTTAACCTTCAATTAACGTTGCCATGATGTCAATTATGAAGTAGATATGTTTTTCATCATGAAACAATATACATACGTCACTGTCGACTAATTCTGATAAAAATATCTAATAGCATTTCAGACTCGATCAAAAAGCAAGGAATGAAAGTTTGATGAAATTCTAGATAGGCGGCTAGAGGAATCAAGATGCACCGATTGTGAATTATTTATCCCATTCTGTGTGAATATTATGCATTTTAGGAGCAAACCATATTTGAACATTTGGTAGGCCTAGCTTTTAGGTGCACACCTGATGATTCTAGTGTTCCGTCACTAAGCGAGGACCACTGTGAAAAGTTCGTAATTTCATAATTGCACATTTTCACTTTTCTACCGCCTATTTGAGTAGATAAAGAAAAAAGTATTGTAGTGAGTGAATGGGGTTAAAAGGCCCGTCAAAAATAGGTCATTTGGGCCCGAGAAGTATTGTTTCCCACCTGAAATTTGTGTATGGGATTTCATCGGAAATATGGTTTGGGATCTTTGAGGCAATCCCCCTCCTCAACCAGAAAAAAATAGTTCATAGTTCTCATGCATGTGTGTGTGTGTGCGTGCGTGCGTCCGTGCGTCCGTGCGCGCGCGTGTGTGTGTGTGAAATGAACAGCATTACTCAAAATGTAAAGCCGAATAAATAACTAATTCCATATATAAGTCACACATTCTGTAAGTACGCCAAGGGGCACTTTCAAAATTATTCTCCATCATACACTTTTCTTTACTTGGAAAATCTTTCGTTAGTCTTCACTTTCTCAACCTGACTTTTAGTTAAAATAGCACATGATATTTTCATGACTAATGAGAAGTGTATCTTTATTTTGTTTGAACAATCAGTGATGCCTCCTTCATTCTGTATGAATTTGCTATGCTTCTGTATAACTGGTAAACCATTCTAAGCACTCGCACATCTGTTTATACACCTTGTTTTCTCTTCACTACTACCCATCAATTGCTCGCTCACTTTCCAATTTCAAATTGTAAGATTGTTCCTCTCGGTGTTGAAACAATGCAGAAAGATTCGCTGTTTCTTTCTTTTCAAGGTCCTTGTGGTCTTGACCCTGATTCCTTCAGCTGGCGTACTGGGATCAAGAAATTCCCGTCGGAGAAATGCGTTTCCGTGTGACGTCATCTCTGCTCCTGTGCTCTCCAACTTTATGTGCCCATGCCAACGGAGGCGCGAGCGCCATCACAAAAACCGTTAGTGCAAGTACCCTTCTTCATCTGATTATCCTCCCCGTATGGAGGACCCCCTAGGACTTAACCTGTGCCTATGGTCAGGTGCCTGTCGGGGAGCAAACGAACCTATGCACCGGACAGAGCGAAGACCTGGAAGCGGGTGGTAAGCCCAGCACCAGGTGTGAGAGTGAGGATGTGGATGATATGAAATGCAGTCGAAATGGGCAAATGAAAAAGTGATGATGGAGCAGATGCCGGAATGAGTGGGGAGGGTAACCGGAGAACCCGGAGGAAACTCGCCCAGACGCCGTTTCGTTCACCACGAAACATGTGGGTTCCTGGGATCGAACCCAGGCCTCCTTGGTGTTAGGTGAACGGTCTAATCGCTCGGCCACAGCGCCACCAAGTACCCCTCTTTTGAGAGGAAAAATGGAAAGCAGTGGTTAGGGAAGTAATGAATACAGCTTTAGGTGTACAAAAACATACTTCATGGGAATATTAGAAATCGCCGGAGTAAAACTTTGCTTAAAAAGGGTGCCAGAAAAGTACATCACGGGCGCCGCGTTGGACAGGACTGCTCTGCTCTGCTCTGTAGGTGTTCCTTCTTGCCGATTTGCGGAAGTTACCCGGTCTCGCTTTCTCCGTGTGGTCCCAGTGCCCTTTGAGCTTCCTGTTGTCATCTCAGGCCTCTGAATCATGTCCTGTTCTCCGCGGCTGCTGGTGACTTGTTGGCCACAACGAGGCGGACGTCTACTCACAACTTAAGTTCCCAATGAAAGCTTGCTGTTTTATTTGCGCCTGTTTTATATGTAGAATCAATAACAATTTAGCACTTCCAAGATCACCTGAATGGACGTGAATCTCACAAGAATTGTTCGCTTACCTATGAGTCTTCCAGTCCTAAAAGCTTTACTTATTGCACATCCTTACAGCTGCATCTCCAGCATTTCTTCAACTGCTTCACTTCTTGGCTAGCCCAAATTTACCTTCTTTTTACTTTCTATGTTTCTTTTACCTTCCATAGCTTCCACTTTTTTCTTGATATTCTGTGCTTCAGATTTTACATTCACCATTTCAAATTGGACAATTCTTTCATTCCCTCAACTTCTTTTTCCACATAGCTGAATTTGTTGCAATCTTTCTTCCATTCCCTCTACACTCAGCATGAGCATCGCCAAACATTTTTCCAGGGGGTGGGATGGAGGGCACATGTTTGAAATGTGCAATCAGATAATATTAATTCATTATTTTATTGTCAAAATTTATAATATTTATTGCATATAACCATATTAATTTGTGCTAAATAAAAATTGATCTTTTAAAATAGTAGTTTAATAGTCAGTAATTGATTGCATAATAAGCTGACCAACTTCCAGGGGGGGGGGCCGCGGCCCCCCTTGCCCCCCCTTCGCGACACCCATGACACTCAGCAAGATTTCTTCCAGTCGCTTGATTTTTCATAGATCCAGGATTTATTTCTATTCCTCCCATTGCTAGTTAAATACCAACGAAGCATTATAAATCTGAAAAAATAGCTTATTCTGTTAAATCCTTATTTTGTCCAATTACTTTCATTTTTATTAAGTTAAATTCACCTATTCTTCCTCTGTAGACTCGTTTACTTGGCTCCTTCCTCGCTATAGTGAGAGCTCGTGAGCACATTCTCTGTTGAACAGCTAGCTTAACACTGCCCGTCATTGTCGTCATCACATTGTCATTATGATTATTATTGTTTCAGACATTCCACAAGATCCTATGCATTTCTATAAACTTTATTTGGTACTGTACAGTAATGCCTCTATTAAACATGAAGGTTTTATTCCTAAAGGGGATTAGGAAGACCAAGTCTTGAATGGAGAAAGTACATGGAAAAAGTGGTAGCCAGTCAGGAAAAACACTGAGAGAAATACTCACAATTGCATAGGACAGGAATGAATTCAGGAAGTGGCTGAGGAAATCCAATGCCTAAGGGCATAAGGGATAGAGGAAGAAGAAGAAGAGGTTTTGTTCCTAGTGGGAGCATACATTAAGGCAAGTTGTGGATTAGCACTCCTTAGGCATAGTTCGTCTGGACGGCTCAGTTGGTTAGGCCTATTGATCCCAAGGTCATGGGTTAAATGGTTTTCTTAAGTGTGCTTAAATGCAACAGACCCATGTCAGTATATTTACTGTTATGTAAAAGAACTCCTGCAAGATGAAATTCTGGTACACGATGGCACTGACATGATCCTGCTGTTATTGACAGCATCGTTGAGATCTAAAATACTTATTTCTGAGTCACGTGATCTGTCAGTGCATGGAGTGAGAATGAAAGAGACATGTCTCTCTCTCTCTGCATAGTGGCTTCCCTCACCATCATCGTGCTCATATTGATGTCACCTGGACAGATGGAATGTCACCAAATATAACAATCGAGCACTATAACTGGAGAAATATGTCACTTTCGGCTTTTAGTGAATTTTAATAGCTTGCACTCTTATAATTGCCAGCAAATGTGATAGCAGCCCTACAAATTTGCTATATGTCACATGGTAACCAGATTAATTTGTCACACCTAAATGCAAGCATCCAAATTTGACCCTTCCTTTGCTTGTTCTCTGAGTATCCCTAATACTCCAGAGCAGCGAACAAAATCATTCAGTGTAATCGGGTCATAATGTTTATTCAGTTTTTCAGGGAAATATGTTTGTAAACGCAATAATACTATGAGGTGGTTACTCTTTATTTCAGCACTACTCTGCATCTACATTAAGCATCGGCAAGTTCAGGAAGCCATGCGTTTGCTTGAAAGAGACTTCAAACGCCTCAACAAAATTGCACTGATACTAGGTATCTTCTGCTGTCTGGGACTGCAAATTGTTGGTAACTTCCAAGAGTCAAATGTCCTTGTTGTGCACACAATTGGTGCTGGACTTTGTTTTATAGCAGGCACCATATACTTCATAGTCCAGGTAATTAAAGTATGAGTAAGATAAAAGGTGCCAAATAATAGAAACAAAGACACAAATAACTTCCAAAATACAACTGAAATGCCTTAAATCAAATAAAAAGGAATATGAAATCATATAAAATATTTTGATTAACATAAGTTTTGACTGTCATAAACCTCAAAATAACTGTATTGCCTATACTCTGGTATCTCCTTATGTCCTCACATTTACCATTGCTTTACTGTGTTTGTTCACATGCAATTTCTTTTCCTCTTCATGATCAATTTCAACATTGATTTTTCTCACATCATTACAATGGTTAATTTTATACACAATACAACATATGCCAAGTTACACATTTCATATTAAGATAAAAGGAGAAGCATTATATATAGTGATGTCCTGATCATTGTGAAGGTTTTTAGTTGCTTTTATATATTCAGGTAGACAATCACTTACTTGTAATTGTAGATAAACAGGAGCGCTTTCGTGGAGGTTATGTCCACATCCTCAGTCAGTAGCAACTGTTGTTTGAAGTCCGCGTTTGGTGCCTGGTGCCTGCTTTGGGATTTTGACTTAGAAAGGTTCATAACAGAAAAGAATTGTTTGCACACATACGTGGAACCAAACATACATAATATCCGTGCAACAAGGGCATATAACCTCAGAAATTTGTTTTGAGGAACATTCTTATAGAAATCAACCAAGTCTTCCTTGTGTTTATATTTGTCCTTCAGCAAACCATCGCACTGTAAATTTATCAATCCAATTTGCTACTTGCTAGAAACATTGTTAACATCCAATGAATACGGGATCACAAAGATCTGAAACGTAGTTGACAATGTTTCTACATCTTGAAGTCTGGTCTCAAACTGGTGTGAAACATGGGGAACTGAACGCATGCGCCACTGATCTAGGTAGCATAGCAATACACTGCTCTAGCCTGACGTCACACGAACGTACAAGCTGGCTCTTCATTTAAATACGTCACACGGCCCAAAGTTGTCTTCCCCTGATGTACAACCATTGACAGAAAAAAAAGGAGTCATGTCTGGAATGAGAAATTAGTTTAAGTCCTACACAGTGCAGCACCTTGTTTACACTACCCACGATTCAGTTGTGTAGCAGCAGTAGCAAGTTGTGACAAGTTTCAAATCTTAATATTACTAACCCATATGATCAATTAAGGTGCTGTGCCATGTAGGACTTAGAAGAATTTGGCATACAGGCATGACCCCCTTTTTTTTTTGTCCATGCGGTACATATGACTACTGAATACAAGAAAGGAAATTAAAGATTTTCATAAGTAGATGTTTAAACCAGTGTCCCTTTGTGTTAAAGACATGTTGAAATGATTCTTAACAATCAAAAGTGACACCTGTAACATTTATATCACAAAGACCTACAGAGTATCGATGACCATTGAGATTAAATTATGATTTTTCTAGTCAGCTGAAACTTGAAGCCATAACCTCTAAGTTTAGAAGACAATGCAATAACCATTATGCTGCAGATATATAGTTGAAGGGTATCAAACTCAAGTATGAAAACTTAAACCTATACTATGTAGAACTTGACCATACTAGCATTTTTCACTCTGTTGGCTCTGGTCTAAAATACTAATCCACTTCTTGTTGAAATATATATCCACAGAGCATGACTTAACTGGGAAACCTGATATATGAGTACATACATTTGTAGTAGAAGTTACAAGAACTCTATGTTCAGCAGAAATTTAAAGATTGCTGGGTGTCCCTGTTAGCAATATATAAATAAAACAGCAAAAAGGAGAATTTCAACTGACCTTTAAAATGTGTTACAGTGTGTGATATCTCACAGATTGCCTGAGCTTGGACCAGCAAGGTGGATCCTTAGACTGCGCCAATTTATGACACTTCTTTGCATTATTACCATGCTGTCTACCCTTATAACTGCATCAATTAGCTTGCAGCAATACAAAGGTACCTATCAATTTTCACCTATCACAACTGTTCAAGTAGCACATTTTCACAGCTCAAAGGGAAGACAAACATTACATCAGTGTTCATCACTTCAGTAATATTAATATGATATACCTGTTGCATTACATCAGGTTAGATTTATGAAGCACAGGTAATAGTTTATTTAATGTGGAAAACGTATGTAAATTTTGCTTAGGTAGTAGTGTTTTCAAGCTGATAACTAAAAGCTTTAAGCATGTTTCATTCAGTACAATTTGTGTTCATTTGTAATGCTTTTGTTTTCTAGCTATAAGCATCAGATTCTTCACAATTACAAAGCACATGCTAGGAGCTTCAAATTCAGTAACTTTACACCCATTTATTCTTTGGCCTACTGATAAACTCTATCAACACTACTACACTCCTTCTCCTCCTTTGCATCCTGTGGTATTAACTTGTTACCGCTATCTGTCTGATGAAAGAGTACAGCTTTCAGGCGAGGGTATTTCTGTGCCCTGGCCAGGTGAATATTGAACCTGTCCATACTACACAATGGGAATGATGGATGCACTGTAGCCGAGTGGTTAGATCATTCGCTTCTCACCAAAGTGGCCTGGGTTCGATTCCATGCAACCACATGTGGGATTTGTGATGCATGAAGCAGCGCTGGGGCGGGTTTCCTCTGGGTTCTCAGGTTTCCCCAACCATCTCATTCCACCGGTGCTCTATCTTCATTCCATGTATCATCAGTGTCACTGTCTCCAGTGCCATATGTAGTAAAGGCAGGCGTTAAGCACTACAAAAAAAATGTTGTTAGCTAATGTTGGATTTCTGACAATGAAGTCATTAATCCTACGGGAATGATGACCTAATACAGCTTACTTGTTATGTTTCTGCACTAATCTCCCCTGGCAGCCATCTGCACTCATTCATCAGACAGGTAGTATTTATTTACATTAATTATTATCATCGTCATCGTCGTCGTCATTGTCGTCGTCATTATCACCGTCATCGCCATCGTCGTCGTCATCATCGTCATTGTCGTTATTGTTGTTGTTATTATTATTCTTATTCTTATTATTAATTATCATTATTATTATCATTATTATCATCCTCATTATCATCATCATTATCATCATTATTATTGCTATTATTATTACTATTATTATTATCATCATCATTATTATTTTTATGACTTATGATTATTATGACTTATAATTATAATTATTATTATAATTATTATTATTATTATAATTATTATTATTATTATTATTATTATTATTATTATTATTATTATTATTATTATTATTATTATTATTATTATTATTATTATTATTATTATTATTATTATTTATTATTATTATTGTCTAACAGGTGAAATAATGAATGGCTTACCTCAATGGAAGCCTGAGGATGATGGCTGGGAGCTTCATCTTGTGAGCAGTGGTTCTGAATGGATCCTGGTCATTACCTTCTGTGCCCTCATCCTTACATTTGTTCCAGAATTTGCTAAAGTGAGGATTGAACCATTACCTGTGTTCCTGGAGTTAGAAAAGCCTGAAAGTAAACCTTAAACTTGAGGGTAATCACAGTCAGGGGCAACAATAAGTGCAGCAACTTTAATATAAAAGTTAACATGTTTAATTACAAAAACAAAACTCAGTTGTTACTGAATGTTTTCATCCGAGGAATATCATATTTTAAGAGCTTCTAATTTTAACCTTTTCTCTGCACTATAAAATAATGTTATTTGGAAAAGATCACATCTGCATTTCTTTTGTTTCCATATTTTTTTGAAATTGTCATATTGTCCTCATTGCAGTGAGGATCACCATACACATTTTGTGTGAAAACTTCACCTATGGCATCACAAAGAAGGTAAGGAAGATTTAGGCTCATCTTGGTGGTGTAAGGGTAATATGTCTGCTTCACATCCAAGAAGTCTGACATTCAAAACTTAGCTAGGAATGAACTACCTGGATACGGTTTTATATATATCTTTATCCTGAGAAGTCAAAATTTGTCAGTTTTGGGTAACTCTAAGCTCCAGAGGCTCCAGACCATTGAGCATAATTTCAATAATTTCATTCATTCACAATCTTATGTGGACCCCCTTCTCCAAAGAATGGTTTGGTCTTAAAGTAGTTTCAGTTTCAGTTTATTCACCATTTGTAAAAATATTACAAAGTATTGTCAAGATGGTGATTAATGTGACTGAATGTTTACAAGGAGTGGAATGGTGGTGTAATATGGTATCTAAATTGCTCTTACATAGTTGATTACATACACTTTTGAATTCTTCAATTGAATAAAATACTTGTACATTATCCATTAGGTATAAATTTGTTTCCTTTAGTTTTTGATTATCTTCCAAATATTTGAGTCTGTAACGCAAGTGGTTGTACAGATCCTTTGTACAATTTTCTATACTTCTATTATTTAGTGAACCTCTTAATCTATTCCTAAAGTAATTTGTTATACTTCTGGTGTTGTGTGCATGTACATGTATATTGACATTGTTTTCTTCCCTATGGTTTTTATATATATGCAAGGGACTGTATGTTTAACTTCTTAAATGCAATTCTGGAACTTTCTCTGATGTATATTCTTTCAATTACTTTTACAGCTTTTTTTTCTGAAGTATAGCTGTGTTTTAAGATATATAATTTCTTTTGCTCTCCTGTTAACATTTGTTTTATGGAGATATGGTCTCTTCCAAATAAGCAATTCAAATGGCTTTTAAAGTTTATAATTGACCTCATTCATTTGCGTGAAAAAGTTACTATTTTACCCTTATTTCTGAAGAATCAGAACAATTTAGATCTAGCCCAGAACTGCTACTGCGTGAGGAATAGAAAATGTAACAAATATGGTTTTTATAGAAGGGTAACATGTTAGAATTAGCAATAGCTTAACTGCAAGTATATTGGAAATGAATAGCAATAGGAAAAAATGCACTGGTACATTGTTAAGTAACTAAATATTTGCAGAGAAAGAGAATAATTAAAAAATTCCTCAAAGTGATGACCAATTAGTTAACAAAATACTGTCTTAAAGCTCCATAAATTTGTATAAGATTCTGTTATACTTGTATGATAAACAAACTACAGTCAAAACTGGTTATAACGATGTCAAAGGGACTGCCAGTTTATGGTCATTATCAGTGTTCGCAAGATACTACCCAATCCCAGCATTGCTTTAAGAACAGTATGACATGAAATACTTTCCTATGACATAAATAGTTTGAGGGTTGGATGATGCTTGCAGGCAAGGGATGATGGGGGAAGGGTAGGGGTAGATGGAACTACCTTACTGGTCATAATTTCTGCTATCCCTTCCGAACTCAGCACAGAGCAATGCATTCAACCCCTCCCTCAACCAAGAGAAAACGCTGGATTATATCACCTGCACACTGCTAGACATGTCGGGGTATCTTGTGAACACTAGTCATTATACATAATAGTCGCATAAACCAGGTGTTTGCTTTGTTTTTTTGTTTTTTGCAAAAATTCATATCTGTAAATTTTAAGCTGCCATAGAGTTGAAACTTCGAAAAGTAGCAGAAATACAGTAGGTAAATCTATACAGTATTTACAATTCAATATTTGCAGAGAGGAACTGAATAGGAATTCTTCCTGTGTTTATGCAGTAGGTACAGCAATAAGGTGCCAGCAAAATCTAAAAACCTTATAGTAAGTGAGGAAAGAAGTAGCAACAATGTAAATTGTTCAACAATGTCAAACATAGTTTTGGATAATGAATGAGGTAAATCTTTGAGCATGCTCAAGATTTCCTGTAAGTATTACACAGTATAACAGTCAATTTCAAATCTACAATCTACAGAAAACAAGAGCTTGAAAATAAGTGCTACAGTGTTGTTAAGAATCCCTAAATATGTAACAGGCAAAAATGAATGACACTATAGCAGTATATTTCTTTGAAAATGTTTAAAAAAATATATTGTTTTATATGATAAGTTGCAATATGCAATGCCATGCTAAGCAATTGTTTTTTTAAATATAGCATTTACGTAGGATTTATACAGGACCATTAGATTTCGCTGTTATAACCAGTATGTCATTAAAAGTGCTGTTTGTGTAACCAGTTTTGACTGTACTATGTTTTTAACTAATTTCATTAAAAGCTGACTTATTAAATAATGTTTATAGCAAAGAAATGCTATGGCAAAGCAGCTTTTTGCAAAATTGAACTATGAATAGTAAAATTAATTAAAAGTTATTGAATATTAACAATAGTAATTGGTCAGGTGCTAACATATTGAATAGTGAGTGAGTGAGTGAGTGATTAGGGTTTAAGGGCCCGTCGACAGCTAGGTCATTAGAGCCCACATATTGAATATGATTCCTGCTTATTATGTATGCAAATTTTCTGATATTATAATAAAATAAAGTGATATTTATCCTATTCATACTATATAGGTAATTTATAAAACAACTTTTGTTGTACTGACTTCACATTATTTTTGGCATTTAGTACTATTTATTTATACAAGGTAACCAATGTATGGATGTGTATGTGCATATATAGAACTTGAGTTCCTGTAAAATATTGTTTTTAAAAAGGAGTTGAAGTGTGTAATATTTGTAAAATGATTAACAATTATATTCCTGACATGTAATAACTATTTTGTGTTTTTGTGCTTGAAATTTATTAAGTGTGTATTTTCAAATGACAACTTCTTGAAAATAAGTTCCTTTGAAATATGATTCTTAGAGACATCTCCAGTTTTATTTATACATTGATTTGTAGATATAGTGAGTAAAGAGGAATTATATATTTAAAATCAAGCCAAGTATCTAAAGCTATACTAAACAATATAAAGATGCAGTACCAGTTATTTCACTGCCTGAGCTTTACCACTTGAACAAATTATTTTATTGCATTACTGTACGACATTGGTTTTAGATGCAGTGGCATAGATAAACTATTTTGTATGGATGTGTTGTCTGATCTTATGAACTACGAGTATTACTTCTTTTAACAAGTGCTTAAACTACAATCTAAGACTATTTATTTTTTCAATATTTCCAAGTACAGTAAAACTCTGAAATACCAAACCCTGCAAATCCAAAATTTCAAATAATCTGAACAGAATTTACAATAGATGAAACAAATTAAGTTTCAGTTGCAATCTAAAGAAAGACAGACACTGTACCTAAAAATTATTTTTAAGCTACCTAGTGTTTAGTGTAATAGAATTTAGCAGGCTTCACACTATTGCTGCATTCCTATTTACAACTGAAAGTTTTGATTGCATTTTTTCATTTTTTAAATATTTTCTGTAGTGTCCAGTTCCTCTGATACCTCTCTTGTCTAACCACTGTTCAGATAGTTTCCAACTTTCCATGTAGAAAGAAAAAGTAATTAAGGGTTATTAGTTAGGAATAACCCTATTAAAAAAATAAATTATTAAATTGTGCATGGATAAAGGCAGGCTCACCAATGCTTACCACTAAATTTTGCTATAATTGATTCAGATTATATATTTTTATCCAATAGTTTTATTACAAAAACTTTAAATAATGAGTATTGAAATTAAATGATGGAAAATGAATCAATGTTAAATACTCTTATTGCTCCACTTATCAAATTATTGTCAGGGCATATTTTGAGGACCAATGGTCATTATTTTTAGCTGAGTGGAGGAAAAGGTGTATAACATTGATTAGGTAATCCTCCATCCTTAATTATTTGCTTCACTGTGTCAAAGTTCCAATAATTTTAAATTTAATTCTGAGATTATTTGTTATTTAGAACAACTAAAAAGCTAGAGGCACAGAACAACACTATTAAAAATAGATTAAATTCACAGATTTACTTAAGTATACTAAGCCAGATTATTTTTAGTATCTATGCTTATCATGTAATAAAGATAAACATAAGAGATAGTAAAGAAAATACCAAACTGTAAAACATAAGAAATATTAAAAAGGTTTTAATAGGTTTTAAAAGGTGCACTGGAATTCAAGAACTTTCAGTAGATATTAAGATAAGTGAAGTCTATAGTCTCTAAGATTTGTCAAAACCTTTAGAATTGTACTGCTTCACTTTTAATAGCTTCAGTTTTTTCATAAAAAGAAATATTGTTTGAAAAATTTTCTTTAAAACATACTTTCTGAATGTTTTATTCAGCAGGTACCTATTTATGGTATTCATTTTACATAATAATATTGTTTCATTACTGATAATATAGTGTCACTTCATAATAATGCAAAGTGTCTTCATGAATATCAGGTTTAGGAAAGGCAACCAATCTGGAAACATCTCAGTTGAAAGTTAAATTCTAAAACAGGTTGCAGGAGATGCAGCATTAACAACACCAATGGCTTCATTTATTTAGTCTTCTTCCATGGGCTCTTTTCATTCTGAAGGACATTATATTAATCTTCCCACCAGAAGTGCATACAGCTTAGAGTTAACAACAATTACACAGAACTAAATAATAATAATTACCATTCTTATTTTGAATCACTGTGTATTCATACAAGAGAACAAGTTTCCCTATGAATCAGCACAGTATCTATCAAATGAAAATGTAAATTTAAATATCCCTGACTTTGCAACAAAAATCAAACATAATGCCAAATGGTACCTTTTATAGTAGATTTAAAAAGTAAGTATTTTATTGTTTTTCACATATTTTGTATATGAAATTGTATGATATGTTTTACAGTGTGAAAGTTAAATACTGATGCCTATGTGAAAGCTACCTAGATGTATATGTATAGAACAATCTGACAAAAGATGACTTCATTGCCAATTATATTATAACTAAACAGTAGGATGAGGCAGCAAAAGCCTAGCCAAAGTTTAAAACAGAACTTGATTCATATTTTTAAAAATACATAATGTAAGTCTTATAATTACAGGGAAATTGCTCCTTTACCCTGTTTTTTTTTTTTCTTCTTATTTGTTCTGCTTTTTGTAACTGTGCTTTTTATATGCTTTTCTGTGCATTATTTGACATGTTCAATGTTCACCAGCCTCCATGGCTACTTATAAACTTGCTGAACGCAATCCAATCTAATCTAACCTAACTGAGAATTTATGAGTATATTCTGGGACTATTTTTGCAAATTTATAATCTGAACTATCTACTAAATAACATTTTAAATATTGCTTAATAAATAGAATGTTTCTTATCATCCATGAAACTCGGTAAATTTGGTGTACTGTGCTATTTACACTCTCTGTAAGGGTATCCTTTAAGCAATTTATGTATGCAACACAAAAACAACGAAGAAAATGTAACAAGGAAATTGCGCTGCACCTCATTCTAGGTTTTCCTACTACATATAGAGCATTTTCAACTTATTTTCTCATTTTAAGCATAGACACTTTGAAGAGCACATACCTCATTTAGAATATTACATTCTAAGTGTCTAAGTATTTAGAAATGACAGGAAAATTGAAGTTCTCAAGTGTACCTAATGTATGGTAATGATTACTTCGGACAGAACTTGGATATTTAATGCATAACATGGTACCTTACATCCTAAGTTTCTTGTAGTGATTCATTTTTAAGACATCAAAAGAAATAGAGCTGTATTAATTTTCTCGTTAACTACATACATAACCAAACACTTGACTTTGCATCTCTCTGCTCATTTTTTCCTCTTCTTCTTTATCTGATTAACCTCCTTGTATGGACGACTTCCAACCCCACGACTTTTATGTCAGCACCTGGGATCAGATTAGTTCATGTTGAGAAATGCTGGCAATTTGCTGCCAGATATTCTGTTTTAATTCTTCCAGTATGTGTGAGTTTGTCTTTTACTCTGTATGGTTTAAGTTATCCCAAAGACAGAAATTGCAGGGTGTTAGGTTGGGGGACCGAGGGGGCCACAAATCTACTAATAATTCTGACCTAAAATACACTTTCAATTGTTTTCATTGAAAGATTGGCAGTATAGTTGTGTAGAGTCTTGCTGAAAAAAGGTAAAATCATGCTCTGTGTCTTAACAGGAGGCAAAATTGTATTCACGTATGCAGGGGCATAAACTGTAAACTCAAAAAAAAAGTTGGGCCTATAACTCTTGCTACACTAATGACGAACCATACACCAATTTTTTTGTCATGAAGGAGTACTTCATGAACAATATTAGGTTTCTCAGGGCTCCAATAACGATTATTTTATGTATACACATATCCAAGCCTTATCAGTGAAAAGTATTAAATGTGGTCCTATTTCACCATTGTGTACACTATTGAGAGTCCACTCACAAAATGTGCCAGGAAATTTCCAGTATTTCTTGACATGAACTGCGGCAAGTGATGGAAAGTTTCCTAAAAAGGTGGCAAAAATGTATGGACAATGACGATGGCCAGTTTCAGCATCTCCTTTCATAAAGTTGATAAGTAAAACCTTTAAAAGTAGTTTTAAAAATGCTGTATGGTTTTATCTGCACCTTTTTATGATAGCGGGACAGTAACATGCGCCAAGGACAGGGATAGGCAAAACACTGCGCAGCTGGTTTGGAATTTTTTGGCTCTCTTGTTAGATGAAAGAATGGTGATGGTGCAGCAGTTGGTGGAATGAATGGTGGGGGAAATTGGAGAACCTAGAGAAAACCTGCTCAGATGACACTTTGTTAACCACAAACTCCACATACGGGAGCAAAACTAGGCACCTTGGTGAGAGGCAAGTGGTTGAACAACTCAGACATGGCGCCACCCTGCTCATTTTCTCCATGGTGTTAAAATGTCAGTTACCATGTTTATACCTGAGTCCTTTACCTATTTAATTGCAGACATTTCTGTACATGTTCAGTATCTGCACTGATTAAAACAATGACGATATTTAAACATTTGCATAATTTTCTTGATGCTTAGATTTGCATCATTTTACTTTGTACAGATAATAAACAAATTTTAATCACAATATTGGACAACTTATTTTATTATGTCATCTAGATTTATGTACATAAATAATAATAATAATTATAACAAGAACAAACACCATTTCCTGCACTGTAACAGGTATCCTGTGCATTATATCACCTTCTTCAGTATGGTGAATGCTTTTTTTGGCACTGGGGTAGTAAAAATAAAGTGGCAGCTTAAAAGAACAAACAAACATGCTGCCAGTATACTTTTCTTTTGCTTTGTCAAGCTGCAGAGGAAAACCTTAACATTAAATGTTAATTCCCTCATAATAAATTGGTATATAAAAAGGAAATGCTTAGTACCTGGATGACAGACTTTTCTTATTTTCCCAATTAAAATTGGAAAGGGATAGACAAATATTTCGGGGTAGGTTTTGAGACTATAGATGTAAAAGTGAGTAGTAAAGGCCTCTGTTTTGTTGGATTTTCTGGATTTTCAATCATGTTAAACTGATCAAGTACACTAATGCGAGGAGCAAGCAGCTACAGACAATGGTGATTTAAGATTTCCTTCACATGTTTCTTATGGTAAGTGTACCTATAAAATATTCATTTTTTGCTTCTGTTAAGCTAAAAATGATTAGTTTCTTACTATTTTGTATGTATTCCCTGATATTTTTTCAAAGAAACATTGTTGGAAATTAGAGAATCAATTGTCAAAGTGAGAGCAGAACAGCTCAATGATGGTAGCAACACCATTATCTTTCAATCACAACAAATTCCTTTCTAGTCTAAATCAGGGATTAGCTTAGTAGTGTTTTTCAATTTATATTACCCTTACAACATACAAATGTGGTAACATATGATCTATTTTTTATTGTTTCCTTTATTGATGTATTTATTTCCTAAGGTCACAGTAGCTTTGACTGGAAACACAATTTTTGGTGTTTACTAACTCATTTTCATTACATTTCAAAAATTGTTTTTGTTACTTCATAAATAATGCTACACACATTTATTCACCCATTTATATTTTACAGACTCTAGGCAGTGTGACGTGTAGCTGAAGAAAGTTTGCTTCCTGTAGCTGGGAATAATACCTGGGACCTCTACATGTATAAGCCTGCCATCTGAACACCAGAGAAATTTTATATAGATGTCAGAATTATTGCAAATCTGTGAAAGACCTTCACTGGTAAATACTACCAGTTAGTGAAGGCTATGTGTAATCAGAAATGGTCACATCTTAAAGTTGGTGCAGTAAATTGGTGTTGAAGCAGAAACATTTCTTTCCAAATTTCCATTTTCTGTAGTAGAGAAAGTGAATTCTAATAAACAATATGTAAAGAAATATTCTTCCAATGCAAGAAGTTATAAAAGAAGAGAAATTAATGTTCTTATCTGCCTAATAGGAATAGTTTTATTGTAATCTTTAATAAAATTCCCTTTCATTCCTGTGCAACAAAGAATGATTGGGTAAGTGGATGGCAGAAAGATAGAATTGATAATCTGGTCATTGTAGGTTTTCACATAATGTAATACATTTGTTTTTAAGCATTCAGTTTATTACTCAGCAAATAATTGGTACCTACTGAATAAATAGACCTGAGTGTTCTTTTATGTATACTGGGTGTCCCAAAGAAACACTGACAACGCTTAGTATGTTGTGCAGGGGCAAACTGATCGATTGCCAAATAGGAAACCCTGTCCAGAAATGCATGGTTTGGACGCTAGAGAGCATCGAAATTTGAGAACAAACAATCTGTTAGCATTCGGTTTTGTACCTTAATACAGAAGATATGCAACCCTTTAGCCATCTGCATACTGTGATGAATGACCTGAGCATGATAATATTTCTGTGCATGTGCTAAATTGCTCCATAGAGTCCCTTGTGTCCATTCAACATTTTTTAACAGCAGTGTGAAGGGTACCAGTACACAGCTGCTGAAATGGCTTACTTGAGCTCCAGCACACTTTTATGTAAATCTGTGGAATCACCTCAACGTCGCATATTCAAATCAATGGATTGGTAGAGGAAGATCAGTTCCATGACCAGTATAGTTGCCAGATCTGACACCTCTCAACTATTTTCTGTGGAGTTGTATGAAGAGTATGGTGTATGACACTCCTGTAACATCAGCGGAGGACCTTATTCCTCGAGTCTACGGAACAATTGAAAATCTTCAAAGGCAACCGCATGTATTGGGTCATGTGCATGAGGCTCACCACCACTGATATAGGCTCTGCAATGATGTAGGAGGTGCACAGTTCAAAGCCCATTTCTAATGTAGACAGGTGGATGCTGGGTTTATTGATGAAATGTGATCGTACACCCATCTGATACTTTGATGAGCTACAGTGTCCAAACCGTGCATTTCCGGACAAGATTTCCTGTCTCAAAACTGATCAGTTTGCCATCCTGTACAACATACTAAGCATTGTTGGTTTTTTTTGCGACATCCTGTATATATATATATATATACTGAAAAATCGCAAGTGATGTCTTAAGTCCTATTAAAAGCAAGCTTTAACATTTTTCTTACATCATCCTCTATTTAAATTAATAGATGTGGCCTATTCTGTTGTTCATTACTGTGAATTATATCCTTTCCTGCAGATATTATTGTCAATGACTTGATAGTTTCCACTTTAGATATGAACTCAGATTGAATCAGGATTCTCACTACATATTTTCTGGAATATAAATAAGAATCTTATACAATATTACTAGTATGTCATTCTGACTAAAATACATTTTTCTATGCATAACTTTTAATTTTGTACTCCTTTTAGTAATTTTTTCTGAAAAAATATATGGGTTGGGCAGGTAATTCTAGTGTAAACTGAACTAGTAATATTTTTGACCCAAACAAAGAAAATAGGTGAACGTTTTATGGCATGTTTGATGAAACTAAATGAGTGACATGATAAAATTTAAGAACTTGTTTATACCATTTTGAATGAACATTGTACATTTCAGGAACAAAGTGCTCCAGAAAGTGATGAGACCTTAAAAATTCAATAGACACATTAAAAATCATAATAATTCTGGTGGTAATCTGCTACTAAATGATTTAATGTTTTGAAAAGTTATAATTTTGAGGTTTTTCATTTCTTTAATACAATTTTTTTCACATTCAAATTATTTTTCTTTTCTATATTATTGTTTCTTTGAGTACAGATTGTGGCATTGTGCTTGGTGCTAAACAAAGGATGGATGGGGCCAAGGTACTTCACATCACAGGCTGTGTCAGTGAACAGGCAAAGATGTTCAGGGTCTGGCTGACTCACGGGACTGCTATGTGTATGTGACTGTCAACAATTGAGGTGACAGAAACAAAAGGTGTGTCAAGAACATTTGTGAGACTTCTAGTTGCATCATTTCTGGTGTGTGTGTGTGTGTGTGTGTGTGTGTGTGTGTGTGTGTGTGTGTGTGTGTGTGTGTGTGTGTGTGTGTGTGTGTGTAACTTTAGAAAGGTTCGTGTTACATCATCCCCAGTGTATAAGGAGACTAGAGAAGAGCAGAGGAGTGAGTTTTAGAGTTGAGCTACAGACATGAGTCAGCCAGTGTGTCAATGAGTGGAAGACAGCTGTGTGTGTGTGTTTTTGGGTTGGTATATTGTAAGAAGATTCTATGAGCATCACAAATGATTACATTGCCATAATTAGTGAACGAAAAGCAGAGGAAGTGAAGAAAGACACTAAAAGGACTGAGCTAGGCTATGAGAAGCAAAAAATTGTAAGTTGTTATAGCCCAAAAGACTGTAGACTGGTTATTGACAAGAAGAAAAAAATTTATTTGTGGTGAAATTTTAGAAGACAATAAAGTGACAGAAAAGCAACTGGACTGATTTTGTCAATTTGTTACAGTATAAATATGCTAATATTCTCATCTTCTCAATTCAGTTCATATGGAAAAGCAATTGTAACAGATTTTGTATATTTTTTGCAGAGCATTTTTAAAATAGTGTACAAATGATAAATATAAGTTCTCTCTTTAAAGAGGGAACTGACAATATAGCTTTATATCAGAAGCCCAAAAAGGATGAATGAGATCTGAAACATTTGACGTAGTTGCTGAGGTTTGAAACATATTTACAGTTGTAGGTATGTACTCATATATTAATATTCCTTAAAGTGATATAATATATTCCAAATATTTTTGACCCAAGCTGATTACAGTGTACCATCACTTTAAGCTGTGTGAAACTCTGGTCATGCGGCAGAAAAAAATTAGAATGAATTACAACAGGTGCCTATAAAAGGCATGTAAGGAAGCTAACAGATTTTTGAAGGCTATAAACTAGTGTGTCCAATAAAACTATGAGTGTTACACACAGTGAAAAAATCTCATTTAACTACATGGACCTAAGTGGAGTTAACTTTAATACTTTTACTTGCTTTGCCTTCCAATAAATTCAACAGAATATGTTTACTTATATTCTTATCTGAGCAATGAGTGTCAGGACACTTCCATGATGCTCTCTGTCAAAACTTAATCAAACAAAACAAAACAGAAGAGAAAAGGGCATCTTTGGACCCAATTTTTAAATTTTGATAGAGTATACATTGAAAAAACAAAAAGAAATATTGACATCTAATTCAAAGAGGGCAGATGAAATATCAATGACAAATAAACAGAAAGTCAGCAATTGCACCCCATTTGTGGAACTAAAAACCAAGAAATAGAAAGTGAAACCATTTCAAAGAACTACACATCTGGGAAGGGATATAACACTAAAAATAAAATTCAATCACTGATTTTTAAATTTCAATAAGCTGGAAACCAAACATTTTCAAGTTCTCCATAGACTTCCAAAAGCTTTACCAAACTCAACAAGGAACATCTTGCAAAACATGTTCAATTCATTTAACTGCTGAAAAAGGCAACTACCTAACTAAGCTAAAGTTGACTCCACTTCAGGCGCGGCTCCTCAGGGTAGGCAGGGTAGGCATTGCCTACCCTATCGTAATACATCAACAAATAATGTTTAACTATGATTCTGCATTTTATCATTTGAACCGTCATTTTCCCCTAAATTGCAGTTCAAGAAAAGTTTTCTCGGTTATAATGACCAGCGCATGGTCAAATCCTTTAATCTCAATTCCGATTCATCAAAACTGCGCTGCGTGTTTGAAACGCGCAGCAGAAATGATACGCATGGAACCTGGGTAGTGGAGAGCAGGCTAGCTTAACCTCTGCCTGCAAGGCCCCATATCCTCAGTACGAGGCCCTTGAACAGGGATAAGGAAACATTCGGTCTGTATATGCACTCCGAGCATGCGTAGACGCGTCTGCCAGCAGTCCGAACACCTGCCTGCCCAAATCAGAATTTATGCGACATTTTCCGAACAGCCATACTCCACGAACGAAGATCTCAGAGATCTGAATCTGTCGTTATCTCTGTGTAATACCAGTATGACCAACTTAATTAGTGAACTATTACAAATTCCGCTTTCACGACGTACTGACAATGAAAAGAGGAGTGTTTTAGCTATTTAACACAAAGCTGCAGTCAGACAATTTTTCAATTTCTTAATCTATATTAGTCATGGGCATCGCGAAATGGGGGCAAGGGGGGCCACGGTTCCCCCTTGGGGGTTGGTGAACTTAATGTGCAGTCAGTTACTGACTTTTAAACTATTATTTTAATTTTGATGTAAAGAACAATTTTTGTTTAGCACAAATTAATACGGTTATCTGCAACAAATACTATAAATTTTGACAGTAAAATAATGATTTAATATTATATGATTGCAAATTTCCAACATGTGCCCCCCCCTGGAAAAAAGTCTACCGACACTCGTGATTTTAATTTTGGCGGTAATTCGTCCGTAAGTCACACTCATTCACTCTGCTCTTATTAAACAACCAAACAATATATTGTTTGCATTATCCGCAATGACTTTGCCCCCTATATTTCGGATAAACGGGGTTTATTATTATTATTGTTGTTGTTGTTGTTGTTTGTTGTTACTGTTACACTTTGCCTACCCTAAAATTATGACTGCGAGCCGCCACTGCTCCACTTACATACATTGTACACAGTTTATGCAATACTGAACTAAGTTGTCTGTTATAGAACACACTTTTTAAATAACAACATACAGCAATAAAGGTTCAAGAAACAGAAGAACAATATGTATACAAAATATGCATATAAAATAATAACAAAAGTGTAGGTTAAACATTACACATAAAAGAGTAAATTATTCCTCTGCAGCTTGAGCTCTGCTTTGACAAAATTTTCAAATCTGAAGTGAAAATAACCAAAGACTAGGAATGATGACAATTAGAAGAGAAAGAATGAATTCTGAAACACTCATTTTTCATAACTTTCTTTTTAAGTCAACTTTAAAGATAAAATCTCATCATCAAAACACGTCTCGAGGTCTTTCTGAAAGCACTTATGTTAAACTATCGCAAACAACAACTTTGGCACTCTTTGCTATAACCAGTTAACCTTCATTTGCTTAGTTTTTTGTACGAAAAAAGGCGACTTCTAGGCCTACAATGTTTTTCTTTTTCCTAGCAACTTTAGCTTCTTACTTCCTGTAGGATTCATGGAATACACATTGCATCTCACTCATACTGTTAAAGAAACAAATTTAAAATCATGTGATCGCAAACTGTGGAGAAAGGTAATCCGTAATTTTAAAGTCTATTAGCGCTTACTTATTTTCCCCAATTGTTCTTATAAATATGGTCTTTTATTTTATGACATCTATCGGGAAGTCAACACTTGGATTGAGCAAGGTCAGGTCAGGCGGTCACTTGATTACTACCACTTCTTCGTCTCCTCAGCTGCTTCCAAAATCTTCGTTCCAACTGTTTACCCTACGGAATGAATAATTTACATTTGAATGCTGTTTTTTAAAACATTAAAAAAGTGCTATCTTAGTGACAACATATAGCAATTTATTTCATAAAATAATTATCAAAAGATTATTCAATAAAAGTGCAAACTATAATCTCTATGGTATAGCAGCCTATGAGGGCTGAAGCAAACTGCATGACTCTTCTGTACATCCTCTCCCCTTTCCTCAGTGGATGCATGACCAGGGGCAATAAAGGGATATGTGGTTCATATGTTGAGTACTCCTGGGCACTTAACTTGGTTACTAGGCTGGAGGCTGCTACTTCTCAATCAATTATGGTTTTGAAGGACCTCCTAGCAGTAGAAAAATCCCATTGCTGCTGGTTTTATTTTATTTTTTTAAGTCAAGACATGCAGTGGTAGAATCAAGTAGAAACATGATGTATTGGTTTTATGATTACATGATTGTGATTACATTATGTACATTTTCTTGTAGCATAGTAAACACAAAGCTTTATTTTCACTAGGAACATGAAAGTAATGTTCCCATTTGGCTTTGACATATTCTTTTACCTTGTTATGTGACATGATTCCAACAGTGACCCTAGTTGAGGGGCTGGCCGGTTCTCTGAGGTGGGTAGATAACAGCGGGAGTGTGGCCTGATAGTTAACTGATGTATAGCAGAGTGAGCAGGGTTAAAACTATGATGTAAGGAAACTGACACATTGTGCAAGTTCTCCCCATCTATGTTTCAAGTGTTCAATGTCCCTTTAAGAACCCAGGTCTGCGGAGACTGTAATGTTGACCTCTTTAGAGTGCATTGCATGTATTGATACCTGAGACCCAACCCTGTATTGTAGGCAACATCTTTGTAAATTTAAAGGGAATCGTTGATTTACAACTTAGTTTAATTAGTGTATTTAACATGGTGAATCATGATACAGATAAAAATAATAAACAGATATCATTACGAGAGGTAGAACTGGAACTTAAAAATTCAATTCAATTTGAACCACAGACCTTCTGCTTACGAGGCGGCTGCTCTAACCAACTGAGCTATTGTGACAAACTGCCAGAATGTTCCAGTTCTACCTCTCAAACTTTGCCCACACACGGCTTGTGTGTTTAAAAACACCAACAGTAAGTTTGCTGGCATAAATAAATAATAATTAGATATCATTACACCTAAGAATACTATTATACTTGTAGTATAGGCCGAAAGGGAATTTGATGGTCTAAGGTAATTATGTCTTACTTATACTTAAGATTAAAAATAGATTACTTAAGTCAAAGAGACTTACTCACCAAGTATATTTTAAAATGTTCAAAATTTCTTATTTTTGTCACAAAACATTATTTAAATGTTCATGGAACATTAAGCACAGAATATTTTAGACATAAATTAATAATTAGTTATTTTATTGTTTAATGATCCTGTCAATTGCCAGGATCACATCAGCATCACCGGTGTGCCAGAATTTTGTCCTGCAGGAGTTCTTTTACATGCCAGTAAATCTACTGTCATGGAGCTGTCATTTTTAAGCACACTTAAAAACTATCAGTCTGTACCAGATCTGAACCTGCGACCTTGGGATCAGTAGGCCAGCATCTAGCCAACTGACATTGTAAACCAACATTGTAGACATAAACTACAACTATCAAAGATAATTGCTAATTTTAAAAAGTATGAAATAGGTACTGAATATTTGTTTCTTTTAGAAGTAAGGAATGGAATTGTTACATCCAGTAATAACATAAAATAGATATTAAGTAGTGCAGCAGACCATGAGGAGCCCAGTCTTGCCACCTGGTCAACACTCCCCCACCTGTGCCGACTACAGGCATCATGAGTCGGGTGCAATGCTGGAGGGTGGGATGTGGTCAGCACCTCAAGCCCTCCTGGCCTTCATGATCTGGGGTCGCTACTTCTTCATCAAGCAGCTGAGTGCACCCTGTGCCACACCTCTCAGCAGGGGAAAAATCCTCATGCTGGTATGGGGGATTGAACCCAGGTGCTCCACACCAGAAGCAGGCATGCTATCACTGCGCTACAGAGTCAATCTTAAATAATAATAGGCAGATTAATACACCAGATAGGAGTAAGAAAGATGGAGAGGAAAGGAACCATTATTAATAGGTGATGGCAAATATATGCCTATAGAGATGATTTGATTATTATAGCTAGAAACATAGGTGCAATGAAAGAAGTGTTCTCTGAAATTGAAACTGAATATAAAGAAATGGGTTTAGAAATCAATGAATCAAAGACAAAATATTTAAAACTTTCCACAACTGAAGGAAGAAGACTTATCCAATGTATAGTTGTAAATCAGTATACTTTTCAAGGTGTTGAAGACTTCATAGGAACTAATTTTAATAACAAAAATCTAATAAAAGAAGAAATTAATAGTAGATTAATGGCAGGCAACAGAGCCTTTTTTGCCAATATTCAGCTCTTCTCTTCTAAACCATTAACAAGAGCAACAATTAAATTATATAAGACTATAGTAAGACCAATAGTGTGTTATGGAGCAGAAACATGGAAACTCATAGCAGCGTAAATAAATAAGCTTTCTTCCTGGTTTCTTCCTGGCATAGGGTGGACTGCTGATGGACCAATCCTCTGTGAGGGGATTTACCTTACAAGACTACTGAGGGCCTCAAGGCTTGTGGGCAGGCTTGGGTGGCATCAGATAGATTCAATTTGGAATTGTTAAGGGATCCTATCCATGCCTGTGCATGTTGTCATCCAAATCTGGTTACCTTTTGAGTCTCTCCCTCATCCCTACCTCCCAAGCATTATGTTGAAGCACAGAGGGCCGCATTTACCTAAGTGTGGTTCTGTGCCTTAGTTTCCCGGGGACCTCAGTGATATATAGCTTTATCTGGTAAAGTATGAGGTTAGGAGATGCCACTGCGTTCTACATAAATATACGATATATTACAGGTGGGGTGCATTATTATCGATGCCTATCCATTACAGAATCTGATTAAAAATGGTAATGATTAATTTACATGACTGTCTATAATATAGTCTTATAGCCTTAACAGTGAATTAATGCAGATTCTTAAAACATATTGATTTCAATTGCAGAGTTTATGAATTTCCACAACCAATAGGAAAACCACAAAGTATACTTCTTATAGATGTTTTGCTTAAGCTGCACTTGTAATTTAATCAAAAGGAGCAATCACTATGGTCACCTCAGTGGATAGTATTTTTATTGTGTACTAAAACAATTAAAATAAAATAATACTTAAAATAATTATTGTATTTCAAAAAATGCTCATTTTAAATAACTGAGCCAAAAAGCTGTAATCACCTCTTGTATTTTATGAGTTCCTGAGAGCTATTAGGGAACTTCTAGATAAAACTAAATACCTATTATACTTAATAGAGATAAAAGGAAAGCCATTACAAAGTTACTCTCAGCGAGATATCCCTTTCTTTCTTTCTCTCCTCCTTAGTTCTCCCTTTCCCCCTCACTCTCATTGATATCTTAGCTATTTTATTTGACATTCTTTCTGTAGCTATTCTTGAATTCACCCTTTTTTGGTTTCCTCCCTGCTATCCACTATTATTATCCCTCACCTTGGCTCTTTCCCCTGTTCCTTTCATGCGCCACATCCCACCATTTTTCCTTCTCAAGTGTTGCTCACACTTGACTTTGATGCACATGTTACTGGAACCACACTGCTGATGCTTGGACATTTCCCTGACTTTTGTGGTGCAATGACTGCTGGTCCTGCCTCTGACTGTTGCTCGATTCGTTCTTCCTCTCTGCTGCCTGATCAACTGCATATAGCTTGAAGTTTTTAATGTATACCCTCTTGCCTTAATTTCTTGCTTGTCCTTGCTGATTAATTAACTCATTTATTTGTAGCCTTTTGCATACATGAAGTCCTTGTTGGTGTAAAGAGTTGATCCTCTCAATTTTTTTGCCTGTTTTAGTTCTGCTATAGTCATCTGCATGTTTGCAAACTTCATAAGAGTATTTCTTTTCTCTGGTATTTTGCCGATTCTGAATGCATTGCAAATCTCTTAGACTCTCAGATGTATTTCCAACATCCTTTTTATATAATTGAATAACACACTTTACAAAAATATTGCTTTGTGCACCACTTATATGATCTAAATATATTTATGCACATATCCTCATCTAGTAGAGAACTGAAGTCCAAGAAACAGAACAACACAAATTAACTATGTCCTTTTTTATGTGTCTACATTGTATAGTAGGCAGAAAAGGTATGTATTCTGCCCAAAACTTTGATGGCAAGATTTCATTCAAATACATGTTTTGAGACTCCTTGAATACTTCTTCTTTACCTGTTTACCCTTTCCTTAAGAAGGACTGATAACCCCTAGGACTTACAAGCCTGTGCCTAGGGTCAGACATTTGTTAAGGAGCAGAGGAACCTATGGATCAGACAGAGTGAACACCTGGAAGCCGGTGGTCAGTCAAGCACCAGGTATGAGAGTGAGGAGGAGGATGATATGAAATGCAGGTGAAGGTGGAGAAATTGGTGGAATGAGTGGCAGGGGAAACTGGTTGACCCAGCGAAAACCCATCAAGATGCCACTTCGTCCACCACAAATACCACTTGCAGGTCCCTGGGATTGAACCCCGGCCATCTTGATGGTAGGCAAATGGTCTAACCGCTCGGCTACGGTGCCACCTCTCCCTGAACCCAAAAGCAAAAAATGACTTTTAAAACAATGTTCTTGTATGTGCATCTATATGTCTGTGGACAGAATGAATTGAAAACTCAGATAAATACTAAACTTGGTATTTAAGTTCAGCATGTTCCAAAGGTATGGCACAAAGATTTTGAAGAAAAGTCTCTCACCTCAAACTAATCTTTACATGGGAAATTTTTCAAAAATTTTTTAGTTTCTCAAAATGGTTCTACTATTTTGATTAAAATACCATGCATGAAAAATAAAATAAGCATTTTGAATTTTCAGGGAATAGCCTGTAAAGTCCTCTTCATTTAGAAGGTATTTTGTATAATCTTGTATAACTGGTATACATTAAGCGATAGACAAAAATTCCCTGCATAAAAATGTCAATCTGTTTAAAATATTAGTTTATTTCAAACAACTATTTTTGTGGTATCAGCCATGCCCAAGATAATTTTTCATTCTTTTAAGTGTCTTTGATATTCAGTGTTTTCTTATGATTGCATGGAAAGAATATAGAATAAGGCCAGCATATAGCATCCAGTTTTTAAACATGGATATTCTTGCTATTCCCTTTGTATCTGTAACAAAATGTGTAAATTCAATATTTATGCAAAGATTTATTTTGATTACAATGCAGTAGAAAGAAAAATAGCTTAGTAAGAATAATTTATACACCCACTAATAGACAATAGATGGTAGAAAAAGTTGTGTGAATGTGACATTAGATTTTTCCCCTGTTGTGTCAATTTTTAATGAATCAATTCTTCCAGAGATATTAGGTGATACTATACTATTGAAAAATCCATACTTTTTAAATGTTAATCAAAAGAACTGCTCAAAAGAAGAAAAAGAAAAGAAATATGTATTGCTGGTCAAGGCAGCATTTCAAAGGTACTCAAGGTTAATCTACCTAATGCCCTGCATGTGAATAAGTGATTTGCAACAACAGAGAAGCAGAAAAAAAGAGTTTCCACAACATTTGAGAGAACTTCTGACTACTGGCTTGTTTGTGGCGGATTTGAGAAAGATGTATTTTTATAGAGAATTTGCTGGCATTTTGCATGAGCTATTAAAGCATGAAAGCATGGACAATTAAGTCAGTCTTGAAGTGAGGCAGTTTTGTGAAGCAAAGGGAAGAGTAGCAGCTTTTGATATGGAGTTGTGAGTGTTGAATGAGCCAGTTGTTAGCAATGGTGTGTGTGCGTGTGCGTGTGCGTGTGCGTGTGTGTGTGTGTGTGTGTGTGTGTGTGTGTGTGTGTGTGTGTGTGTGTGTGTGTGTGTGTGTGTGTGTGTGTGTGCGTGCGTGCGTGCGTGTGTGTGTGTGTGTGTGTGTGTGTGTGTGTGTGTGCACGGTTGTCATCATGAGAGAACTGTATGTGTCAACAGAGATGGTTGGAACAGACACAGCATGTCAAAGTGATGAAATGAAGCAATTTTAGTGAGTGTTACATGATTATCAAAGTCAGCTATTTTTTAGACAGAGAGAGTAAAGAAAGACAGAAAAGTGAGTGTCAAGGTTACAAGAAGACAGAACAACTACAAGTTGTAAGATCATGAAGAACTGTAGATTGTGTTAATGATAATAAGGGAGAATGTGTTTTGTGCCTCAATTTTAGCAGTTTTAGAAGAAAAATAAAGTGACAGAAAAAGTAATTGGACTTTGTCATTTGCCACAATATATTCCTATAGGTTGTTCTACTTAAAGAAAGTTGAAAAGATTTAAATGAATACCAAAAAATTGATACAAAATTCACAGCAACATATTAGAGTTGTTAATATATTTTATTATTTATCTCCCTTTATTGACTTTTAAATATATAAATCAAATTCATACTTCAAAATTAATTTAGGTAGATACTGTGTGATTCTATATATGCATTATTGTTTAACTTATTGTGTAATTGAAAATGTATTCAGCACCTTCTACTGATGGGAACAGCTATTTGCTGAAATATGTTGTGTAAGTGAAACATTAAGTGGTGTCAGCTTATTAATTCCAACTCAAATTTAAGAAAATTCAAAAACACATGTTTATAGCTTATTTTCATATATTAATAGTGAAATAGATACTTTTTAAGTCTAAATTGTGGTAAGGTTTACATTGGAAAAATAAAACATCTGGAAACCAGAATAAAGGAACATTATTAAATATAAACAGATAGGGAAATCAGCTGTGGCAGATGATTTTTGATAATTTAATAATGAAATAAATCCAAAGGTTAAATTATAAAAGCAATTAAATGGACCCATTGATTTGATTGTTTGGAAAAAAATATTCATTTTGAAAAATAGAGGACCTTGATATGAATTTCGAAATACCACCTATTGATTCTATTAGTAAATTTGTTTTGAGATTAGTGGTGGATAGTGACATCATGCGTGATGTAATCACGAGTAACGTCATCGCTTGCATGTAACAGTTTTCATAGCAAAGTTGGCCAAAGTCAGTTTACCTTGAGAATGGCAGAGAGGAATTGCTGAAACATGTTGGGTTGTGTAATATTTACACCTCAATTTTAGTTAAGTGAAGCTGTTGATCTCTACATTAATGTGATATTAGTGAATTATATTGCTTCTCTGTCAATAGCTTCAGGTGTGTGTAACTGATGATTTTATTTTTCAAACGGTAAAGTACCTACTATAATGTGGTTATGCAATTTAGATTCTTCCACATTATGACAGTCTCCATCATTATTGGTCTTTCCATGTTCATTATTCTGGACATGGGTTTAAAGTTGAGCATTTCTTGAAATTCATTACACCAAATTCTGTACTATGGTTCCCTGACATATCTGGATAAATTCTTGTTTGGCAAACTCCATTTGCATGATATTAGGTTAGACACCTGCTTCTGTCAACTTGCAGACTTATAACAAGTTAATACCCAGATGACATCTTAATAAATAATCATTTTTAGACATAATATTTTGTGATCTTGTAAGCCTGATTGAGGGTAAAACGAAAGTATAAGCAAGTCAATTTCAGAAAAGGGTGATGCATGTGTTTATACCATCCAGCTACAGAACTGAGTGTAAATGTAGACACAGATGCATTTCGACAACTAATATTGGTAATCTATATTGGCAACATTTTTAACTATAATATGGAAGCCAAAAATGAATACCAGAAAAAAGCATGATTAAATCTTGTCTAAGTCAAAGGAAATACATGACATAACAAAAGAAAGAGAACCATGAGCACTTAGTATTTGTGGCAGGCTACTCATGATAAAGCAAATTTTCCTTGACTATCCAAATTCTTCACTACATCATTATCATCAAAATAATATCTACCACCACTACTACCACAATCATCATCCCCATCACCCGCCACAATCATCACCACCACTTATTTAGACCAGCGGTCTGCAAGTGTTAGATTTATGATGTAGGAGTGGGCAAACGCTGATGGAGCACTCTATGAGGAGAAGACATGAGCCGTGTGCATACAGCAGCGGTAAGTATGGGTAATGCCATGATGGCTGATATTGTTTTATACATTACTAAAAGTAAACTAATTCTAGATGATTCAGAGTCCAATATCAAATTTTAGTTTTTGATGAGTTAGAATTTATATTACTTTTGTTAATAATAAACACATTAAATGGGGGTTGATTCAGTGATGCAACTTCCCAGGAGTCCTGGACAATAGCTACAACATTATGTTTAATGAGCTTGTGTAGTATTATTATGAGGGCTAGGATTTTGATGCCCTATAAAATGCTAAAAATGTGCTTTAAAAATGCAGTTATGGTCTAAAAATCTCAAAAAAATGCCCTATAATATTTTAAAAAATGCCCTTAAAAATGAAAATTTTTATTTTAATAGTATCATCATCGTCGTCATCGTCATTGTCGTCATCAGCATCACCATCAGCATCACCATCACCATCATCTCTATCACCAATTTGTAGATCTTCAAAGGAAAATGGCTGCCGATTATCTGCTAACAAACTCTTATACATTAAGAAGCTCCTTTCCACTTGCACTGATACTAGAGGAACGTATTTAAAGTAAACCTCCTCTTAATTCTCCAAAAGTTCCCACCTGTACAAATGCAAATTATTTATTAAGAAATGAATGGTCCTTAGTTCTTGAGAACAAAAAAATGCAAAATGTGCATATTTAAAATACATAAATATGCAATAAAACTGACTGAAGTATATAAAAATGCACAATAACACAATAAAAATCCTAAAAAATGTCCCACACCTCAAAATTAGTGAAAAATGAAAAAATGCCTAACAAATATGGTTAGTTTAACTTCTTTTACTCTGAAATAGATTTATATAAAACTCATTAATGAATTAGACTTACCAAAATAAAGATGCAAAGTCATCAAAATTCTAGACCTACTTATGTATATATTTTTATAATACTGGTATGTTTTTCGTGTTTATGATAGCCAAAGAGAGGACTCCATCAGTATAAATAAATAAATAAATTTTAAGTTTCCCAACAAAGGTACAAATCCTGACTGCGCTACTGGTTTCTAAATTCATGCAATTACCAATAGTAAAGGCTGCTACTGTTCAGTGGCAGGGTAATGCCCTCCCCTCCTCTTGCAAGTAGCTGTGCTGAGAAAAGAGAAACTCTGCAGTATGAAATCACAGAGCGACTGACTTGCTGAACCCTGATCTAGGCTATGATGTTGACAACAATCATTACCATGATTTACTAGTGAGTAGATTTGATAATGGCCATGATTGCTTCTACTGCAACTAAATATTGCAAATTTTACTTTGAACATACTGTGATACTGGATGCGGTGCAAAATAGAGGACTGCTGGGGCTAAGGTACTTCACACCACATACCAGGCCGGCTAGCAAACAAGGGTACCCAAGGTCAGGCTGTCTCACTAACTATTTGTATGTACATGATTAATAACAATCAAGCAGCAGAACCAAACAGGATTTTCTCCAGACGCTTCGAGAAAGATCTGGCTATGTCACTGCTGGCATGTTTGAAGAAGTTTATGAAAGATTTGTGTGACATCACGCTCACTCTATGAGGCAAAGAAACAGCAGAGATAGTGTTAGAGCTAGAGTTACAGACATGAGTTGATCAATGTGTCAGTGAGTGCAGGACAGCTGTGTGTGTATGTGTGGGTGTGTGTGGTATATTGTATTGGAATAAGGAAGATTTAATGAGCGTTGAGTGATTGTATCCGAGTTAGTGTATGAGAGACAGAGAAAGTAAAGAAAGACACTGAAATGACTGAATGAAGATTATGAGAAGTAAACAGTCCTGAGTTGTGATATCCTGAAAGACTAGATTGTGTTAACGGCAAGAAGAAAACTGTGTATTTGTGTAAAAGTTTGGAAACAATAAAGTGATAGAAAAACTAACTGGACTGAAATTATTGTCTTTGTCACAATACATATTTTGAGTGTAATTACGTTGTTTCACATAAGTATTTGTTATGAACAGTGTAACATATATCATAGCATAACATTTTAAATTAGCATGTTTATACATGGAAATAGTAAATATGGAAATAGTAAATTGAAAGTGGAAGAGATGAATTTATCTCATTATCTACCCTGGGGTCAGGTAAACCAAGTATTACTTACTTGAGTGCTGAGAAATTCATATCCCATCACAAGTGTGACAAAGAGTTTTGACTCTTTTCTAAGCAACCATTATCACAAGAATTTTCACTTTTCTCCTCTCCTTTCTCAATCCACCTTTTTTTCTTCATCTTAACTACTCCAACTATCCTATGCCACGTCTTGCTAGACCATGTAATGGAGTGCAATGCCATGACAACGAGTTGTATACAGCAGCCCAAATAGAAAGCTTAAAATTTAAACTGGGCTAGGAACAAATTCCTTCCAAGTTTTTGGAAATTATGTACTTGAAAACTGTTGTTGATAAATATTTCCCTTCACTTCAAATCAAGCCAACTCAAATTGTGTAATAACAGAGGGCGAGACTACTTTAGGGAAGATTGCTGGACTAATTTACTTTTAGTTTCTGTTGTTCCTGATGGATACATTACTTTGACTTATGTAACACATTGTTGTCATTATATACATAATAAATAGGAAATTGTTCTAGTAGCTCACTTATGTTGTATCATATTTAGTTGTGAACATAACTAAGCATGTATATTTGTTTTATTACTTCAGATCATAACTTAGAAAATGAGTAGAGAAATATAAACAGAAAAAAAAGACCTGAGGAGCTATCTCAACATGTTTTAGATAAAAGCAATGGAGAATTGCCTGTTGAAAAAACATTGTGTAATTCTGATTATGCAGAAATAATTAACAAACAGCAGTGATAAAGACAAAACATTAAAATTCTTGTATGAAATTATAAATACCAAACACAGCATGGTGATGATTATGAAGATGATGATGATGATGATGATGATGATGATGATGATGATGATGATGATGATGATGATGATGATGATGATGATGATGATGATGATGATGGAAGAAGAAGAAAAGGAGAAGAATGAGGAGGAGAAGAAGAAGATGATGAATGTGAAGATGAAGAAGATGGAGGAGGAGAAGAAAGAGGAGGAGGAGAAGGAGAAGAAAATGAAAATGAAGGAGAAGGAGGAGGAGGAAGAGGAGTAGAAGGTGGAGGAGAAGTAGGAGGAGGAAGAGAAGAAGGAGTTGGAGTAGGAGAAGTAGGTGGAGGTGGAGGAGGAGCAGAAGAAGAAGATTGATAAAAGTGTTTGAGCCAATAAAGATGGAACTGAAATAAACGAAGGCTTTCACGGCCGGAGTCATAATTAGAAGAATGTGCTTCCAGGCTGAGAGGCCGTGGTCCACTGGGCTCCTTTACTCTCCCACAGCCTCTCAACCTGGAAGCATATTCTTCTAATTAAAGATGGAACTAATATGTACTCTTATTATGTAAATAAAATCTTAGTTGGGTCGTTCTGTATATTCTATATTAAGCACTAAGTGTAATGTAATTTATGACCAGTTAATATACAATGATATAAAATACACCTAAGATCATAAAAATAAGCAAATTAAGCAAAATTAAGAATTATATTAAATATAGTATTATGTATATAATAAATATAATAAATTATATAACATATTAAGTAATTGAATTACATAACAAACAATAAATTATAGTTATAATTACAGTTCAATACCAAAAAAGATTGTGTGTCTTTCACAGATACATTGCACCTAACAATGTCACAAAAGACTATGTGCCCAATGGTGGATGAAGGACTGCTTATAAATCTAATAAAACATTATTTGAAAGGAAATTGGTTTATGAGATGTAGAATAATTTGGCCCTCTCCTCCATTCTCTGTGCCCAGAGAGGTTCTTGAAAGAAAGTAACAAAAAGTTGGTATTGTTTGAGCTAGACATAAGTGAAAACTACTAGCTGATATCAGCTAATATTTAAATATGCTACAAGGTAGTAAGGGAAGGATATATGTATATAGGCAAAAAGGTGGAGCAATACTTTTTTATGATTTAAAATTTGACTTGAAATCAGAAACATATACTTTATGTTAAAAGCCTTACTGTGGCCGATGCAAAATTTAATGGCTGGTGGCTCAACACAAAATCCAATCATAGGCTTGTCAGATCTTGCTCTGTTGTATAGTTAAACACGCGGTGAAATCAGGCTGTACAGCCAATGATATAAATATTATTTGCATCCACAAAATTGATTGCACAGCAGGAATAGAATACTAATGGTCAGCTATTGGCTGCGCTTAAATTTTGCATCTACCATAGCGGTACATTTTGCAGTAGAGCAACAAAAAGTAGGAATGGGATAAGCAGAATTATTATTTGAAAATAAATTTTTGGGAGAAACATGTTGGATTACAGACACATTAATTTCAGTAATACCATATTGGCATGATAATAAGCTGCCACCACAATGAGCTGCACTCCTAAATTTCAAGGAAGAATTAAAAAAAAATTGTGTGAAAATAAGCTACACAATTGATTGAGAGGAGAAAAATTACCTATCATTTACTTGTACTTGCATGTAAGAAGTATGTATCATAAACATGTGATACAACACATTGGTACTTAATGTACTGGTACCTCCCATATTTTGGCATAACACACATTTATAAGTTTGAAGCTTGCATCGTAATTGTGCCAAATTCCTTGGCTTGATGATGCTTTTTGTTTTAAATGGTGTTGATATCAGCATGCAGGCTTTCTTAGCAGTGTCCATGAAGTAAATTATGGGAGTGAGACTTAAGAAGTGAATACCAGCACTAATAGTGATGAGTACAACTGAAAATGAATTATAAGATAATGAAACAATATTGGTAGCCCACACAATGTTAACGCTAATAAAATCAGTGAAAGTTTGATGTTGCCCTTCTGCTTCAGTTACAGACACAATTGTATTGTTGCAAATGAGCATAACTTTTTTTACAAGGGCATGTAAAAAGACAAAGAAGCGGATATAAACCACACCCTAACTTATCATGGTTGAAATTTAGGTAAAATGTGCAACTTATATTCAGGCCAACACGGTAAAGGAAATGCTGATTGAAAATGCTGAGCAATAGTTGGGCAAGAGAAGGGATATTGTACCAGTAACAAAGGTTTTAAGGTGCATAGTTCATGTAAATGATAATATAACAAAAGGATGCAGATATTTTATATTTAAGTTCTTTAGTAAACATTTTAAATAGTGTAAAAAGATTATGTACTTGTTACAGTGGTTAATAAAAATATCTGTTAAACTTTGAGCCACAATTTAATAAACAACATTAAATTATGTAATTGAAGGACTGAGAGCCAAGTGTCACATTAATAAATCTGAGAAATATTGAAGTAAGGTTTAAGTCATTAAAGAATTCACTGAATGCATGTTAGAGTATAAACAAGATATAGATGAGAGCACATTTTGTTATATGAAAAGGAAAAAGATTTATGTTACCTAAAAAATAATAGTTTAATGAAAATCAGAATCTTGGAGTTGGCACCCATGGCATTTATCTTATCTAAACAGAAAAACCCAAGTGAGCCATTTCCAAACTGCAGATTTCTGCCTATATCTCTAACTGTATGTGATGAGAGATTGAAATGTAAGGTTAAACAGATATAAGGTCTTCATATTTTGCTTTGCTAATTTCTACAGCTTCATAATAATGTAAACATAACCTTTGCAACTGTTTTATCTCTTTTAACTGGTGAAAGATAAACTTTTTTCAAGTTTGTATTCATTTACTGAATATTTGAATTTAATTTTCCTAGGTTCAGTAGCTTCACTTCTAGGCCCACTAATATTCAGCCATTGTTTCCTGTCACCAGCTGTAATTAAGTAATTTAATTTGTAGTAGCCTTGGTATAAAAAGTCACTTTCATTTTCTTTACATCTGCAGTGTATTATTAAATTCAGATATTTGTTTACTACAAAGAGAGAATTTTCTTTGTGTATGGCAGATGGCTGAAGTCCCGAATTAGGAAGGAAAAGTGCCCTCACTCCAGGAATTTGTGACCAGTGATTTAATTGTGGCAGGTTCAAAAGGATACTATATATACTGGTTTCTGTTTTGGCCACCACAGGTATGTTGTAGAACCTTCATTGTTTATTTCCATTATTCATGACATGTTTTTAGCTTAGACCTCGTCCATTTTAAAATGCAATTGCCCACAAACAAAGATACAAGTGTTTTCATACAAATGCAGTGAAAATTTGTGAACCCAAACAAATATTTGAATACACCCAACGAAAGGTGGAGTCAACTTTGACTCTCTTTATAGCTTCACTTTATTATGCAGAACATGTATTGTGAGCATGAGCTAACATCATTAGCTGCCTTTGACAGTCAAGTTAGCTCTATATTTCATTGAGTGTATTCTATAAACTGCTTCACTGTATTCAATCCCAACAACATTTTGGAAATGAACTGAGTTTTTACAAACAGATTTTGGAACCTCATTACAATTGCACATACGTTGAAAGAATATCCACACCTGATTGCAAATATGTGTGGATATACTTATGGTTGTTCATGCTACTTATATGCAAGGTATTAAGGGCATGAGTGCATAGACTTTAGCACAACTTCTTTATGTTAAGCTGAAACATAACATCCTTTATCATTTACTTCTGCAATTAGCATTGAGAGGAAGAGCTTTAGTAGATGAGTTATTCATGTCTTTTCCATTTGTTGCTAAAATGAGCTGTCTAGTTTAGTCACAAAGTTATATTTAAAATTGGATTCCAGAGTGTCTATTGAAATAATCTGTGAACATATGCTTGCCAACATTGACATGTATGTAGAGTGGAAGGTCAGGATTGTTGACAATAAGGCCTACCTGCCTGAATAATGCTCATGAAGTTTGAAAGAAAACCATCCCTTTCCTCATTACTTGCAGTAGCTGATGAAAAACACATGAAGATGTGACTAAACCCGTTTTTGAGATTGACCTGTTTGGACTTTCACTCGCCATAGATGTGAGTGTATGCATATCAACAGACGTTATCAAGTTGTAAACAAAGCAGTCACCTGGTAATTATTATTTATTTATGCCAACAAACTTACTGTTGGTGTTTTTAAACACACAAACCGTGTGTAGGCAATATTTGAGAGGTAGAACTGGAACTTAAAAATTCAATGCCACAGCTGGTAATTGAACCACACACCCTCCGTTTACCAGGCGGGTGCTCTAACCATTAAGCTACTGTGACAACCTACCAGAATGGCATTGAATTCTCAAACCAGTTCTCAAACATTGCCCACACACGGTTTCTGTGTTTAAAAACACCAACAGTAAGTTTGTTGGCATAAATAAATAATAATTACCATCTGAAGGTTATTTAATCCCAGGACATAAAGTACTTGCAATAGTAAGTCACCATTGGGGTAATTGTCTCTGATGTGAGTCTGCCTTTGTGGTTTACTGGGAAAAACACGAACTGGTTTGAGAATTCAATGCCATTCTGGCAGGTTGTCACAGTAGCTTAATGGTTAGAGCACCTGCCTGGTAAGTGGAGGGTCTGTGGTTCAAATCCCAGTTGTGGCATTGAATTTTTAAGTTCCAGTTCTAACTCTCAAAGTATTCACCTTTTCAGTCCTACTCTGTAGTCAGACTGTGCAGATAATGTATTCAATGTTCAATTATCTCCTACACCTTTTGTGATAGATGAATTTGTAGCTTCTCAATCAGTGACAATGCTCTTGTTACAGTCCATATTTTTTAAAAATATTGAATTATTTCCCAATTTTATGTGAATGCAACTGAAATGAATGCACTACTGTTAGAGCAAAATGCATCTGCCTGTAGACACACCCAGATCTATGCATTTGTGATTGCTATCACACTTGTTTTTCATCTCAGGTGGTACACAAAAGAAAAACATTTCTCTGCAAATATCACCATCCTGTTCACAAAAAGATTTAAACAGGTTTTAAACAGTTTGTATACATTTGTTTGCTTGTTTGTGGGCAACTGCATGCATGTATGGACTAGGCTTTAGAGACACAATGAAAAACATGTGTTTGAATGTTGCCCAATATACCGAGAGAACAAAGGACCAGCTGTGTGGTGTTTTGCCTGTCTGCATCTTTGGTGCTCATTGCCATCTGCTGCTATCATAGAAAGGTGCAGATGAAATGATACAACATTTTTAAAACTATTTTTAAAGGCTTTACTTACAAACTTTATGAAAGGAGGTGCTGAAAATGGGCACTGTTGTCCATACATTTTTTGGCACCTCTTTAGGAATCTAACCATCACTTGCCATAGTTCATGTTGAGAAGTTCTGACAATTTCCTGTCAGATATTTTGTTTGAATTCTTCTAGGGTGTGTAGGTTTATCTTGTGCAGTTTATTTTTTAAGTTACCCAGAGTTAGAAATCGCTTATTGGAGCTCTGAGAAACCTTTCTGCACTGATGATGCACCATACACCAAGTTATTGATGCCTGTAGTTATGCGAATACAATTTTGCCCCCCCCCCCCACTATTTTTTAGAGGATTAACAGGAAGCATGATTTTGCCTTTTTTCAATAAGACCCTGTGACAGCTCTCATGGCCAATCTTTCAATGAAAATAATTCAAAGTGTGTTTTGACAGAATTATTACAAGAGATTTGTGGCCCCCTTGGTCTCCTGATGTACCCCCTGCGATTTCTATCTCTGGGATAACTTAAAACATAGAGTACACAAGACAAACCCACACACCCTGGAAGAATTAAAACAAAATATCCGCTAGGAAATTGCCAGCATTTCTCAATGTGTACTACAGCAAGTGATGGATAGTTTCCTAAAGAGGTGCCAAAAATGTAGGGACAATGGCGGAGGTCAGTTTCAGCATCTCCTTTCATAAAGTTGGTAAGTAAAGGATTTAAAAATATTTTTAAAAATGTTGTATGGTTTCATCCGCACTTTTCTATGATAGCAACAGATGGCAACGAGTGCCAAGGATACACACACGCAAAGCACCGCACAGCTTATGCGTAAGTTATTGATTCTTCTGTTAGCTCTCAATAGATTGCAATTTTCTTGAGACAGTATTTTTTTTTGTCCATAGTTTATCATAATATGAGGGATTTGACCAGACAAAGCTATTTCCCAAGTACGTAAGTCAGTATTTTGCCAACAGATGGATTGGTTTAAAACACACAGAAAATGGATTTGGTCTCCTGTGGCTCTCACCCCTTCAATTGCTATTTCAATACACTTTTGGAACTACTTTAAGGAAAGGAAGAGGAATGGAGGAATCCTTCTTTCTCTACAATGGTCAGCCTTGGAGAAAGAGAATGCCTGTTTTATAGCTTTTTCAGCTAACATGCTACATCAACTTAGCAGCTATCCCTATCAGCCAGGAATAGAAAGAGAAGAAACAAGCAGTTCTAGTGCTATGACTGAAAGAGAATAATTACTTTCTATCCACCATCTACCACAGAAGAACAGTTACTGATTGGACACAAAGGATTTAAATTAAGTGAATGACATAAAACATTTCAGCATAAACTATGTGAAGCTAGACAGGTACTTTTTGTTTTGTGAATGTGCAAATTGCAAATGTGAATAGGAATATTGTTACATAAATGTTAAAGCAACAGGGTAGCACACACATGGCTGAATGACGAATACTCAGGTACTTTAACAACCAACCAGACAAGGTGCAATTTGAAAAGTGTAGTGAAAGCATGGTATGGATAAGTTCATTTTGAAAACACCTAATTTTGGATGTATATGGTGATCAAAGATAGGTAAAATAATTTGCTACTATGAGGTAAATCTAAATAAGTATTAAATGCTCTAAACCACTAAAGAAATACTTTTGAGAATTTCAACTATTACTGAAGATGAGTGAATGTGAATAAGCAAATCAGGTAATAGCAAGAAATGTAAAATATATTGATTAGAATTCTTGTAATAGATATGTGTATAGGCATCAATGAGCAAAGTGCTTGTTAATTGATGGTTAGTAATAAACCAAGCAGATGAAAAGAAATTAAGGTACTGGTAAGATGTAGATAGATAGGTAGATGTAAATGAAGAATAAAGGCGAAAATAAGGAAAGAAACAAATGAAGAGAAAATAATGAGAGCAATAAGATAGTTAACCGATGACAGGAAAAATCATGGAATAATGAAATCCAGATCACAAGTAATTAGAATGAATAGGAAATGTATCAAATGAGGATGATTTGGATATATCTGAATGCATATGAGAGAGCTGAAAACAGAAACTATAAGCATGGTGCCACTATTCAGAAAGGGGTACACTGAACAGCAAATGAAGTGAGGATTACAAAGATGTGAAACATACGTTCTGTCTGTGGCGAGGCGTGGGTTGTCGCGGAAGGGATGTGGGTATGTCGTCCACTGAGTCCCTGTGGAAGAGTCGCCAGAGCCCAGCCTTCTCAGCACTGCGGCGCCCCAGGAACCCAAGCCTGCACATACCAAGAGCTCTAGACAAACAGTTCATTTCATTCAGTGAATATTCTTTCGCTGCGTCTTTAGCACCAAATCGGCTTGAAAGTCTTTAGAAAGACACTGCAGCTGTGGTGCACATCATGACAGCAGAGAGGATGACACTGGATGTATGAAAGAGGAGTGAAGTTAATAACTATTTACTCCAAAATACTGAAGTCATATTTGTTACGTATCACATTTCTTTGCAGTAAATGTTAAACCTTGCTATTGCTGTACTTTGTTGTCATTTGAGTTAAATAATTGAAAAGGAAGTGAAAAAGAGAAAAGAATTACAAAAATTTGGTACCTAGCTTAAAAGAAACATTTTAATTATAAATTTTATACTTTGTTTACTCTTTCCTTTTTGGAAAGTCGCTCTTAATAAATGCTTATTTCCTTTTTGTTATTCTTATGAAATTATTATGTTAATGTATGCGTATTAAATTTCCTGTTTACCATATAATAGATAGATATAATTTAATTAAAATCAACTGTATAAATTGATATAAATGCAGCAGCTAATTAACTCAACATAAAGATGATTGAAGTTGTTATGACAACAGTGTTGGATGCTTAATGGATGTCTTGTTCTCTCTGTTAATTTTCTTGATCATATGGAAAGGTCTAATTGCTTTGTAAGGTTCTTAAAATGGATTTTCTCATTTGACTAATTTAAAGGAAAGCATTGCTTCAGAAGGAGAATTTATATTAATTATTTCCACAAAACTTTAAGTATATGAAATCTTGCAACTTATTTAATCTAAAGATAAGAAGATTGTTTAAAATCAATTCACTGGAGACACTTCTTTTAAAACTATAGAAGGATCCCAAAATTATATCTGAATATGGTATAATTAGTAAGTGTAAGCTAGTAGATAATACAAATTTGGTGATGAATTAATTTCTGCTTAGTTTTCCTTTTCTAAAACCTTCTGGCTAATATATTTTACTAAAAAAAAAAAAAGAATGAAATATATTGCACTTTTCACTTATTTAAATATTATAAATTACATGTGAAACCTTTCCTCTTATTCTTCTCGTTGTACAAGTTAGGTGCTCAATAACTATAATGTATGTACTGTTTATGTCTGAGAATTCCAGTCATCTGTCTTTCTGTGTCAAAGAAACATGGGGGTTAGTGTGTCTACTTCTTAAACTAGAGCAGGCATGCTGCTTGGAGCCACTTTCCTTCTATCTCCTTAAATCTTATCTGTTAGAGCTGGTTGGACTTTACAGCAACACAATGGTAATGGAACAGAAGCATGGGCATCAGCAAACACCTTTACAGTGGGCGGGGGTTGTATGTTGGAACTTTGCAAGCAAACAAAATTCATTTTTCCAATATCAAAAACTATAAAAGATGAGTTATAGTACTTGTGGATAACCCTGTTAATTTGTACTAATTAAAAATTATTGATCTGATTACATAATTATATTACAGGTTTTATGCTTTCAATCTCTGTTGGCAAGAACTCTCATGGACTTAAACTGTAAAAATTTGTACAAAAATAAAAATCTTATAACTATCATTGCGGTGCAGAACCACTGTTGAAGACAATTAATTAGACATTTATAAGTGTCGGTATGGAACTAATGTTAATGGCAATAATTAGTAAAAGCATGTGGCTACTAATTAAAAATAATGCATCCTTATTTACATTAAAAATGTGAATAATGTAACTGGTGAGCTCATTTGTAACATAGGTACAATTAACAAATTAAGTATCTGTTTTGTATGAGTATCCTGAGGAAAACTTGTTCTTTGTATCAAAATTCAAACAATAACCTAATAGTCAGTAATTGACTGCACATTAAGATCTGGAGGACCTGCCTATGAGTCTCTATTGGGTTTCTTATCCTGGGAAGGTCACTGTTGCCTCTGCTCTGCTCTACGGGCTGACATGACTGCTTATGTGTTAAACTCAGAGGAAAAAAAAAAAATAAAATGGGGAGATAAATAGAGCCAATACTGCCTATATATTACACAAATGCCAATACAAAAATTACAGCTAAAGGTGCATTATAAATATAAAAAAAAAAAAAAAAATATAAAGCTAATCTGTTAATTATGAGCACTGCAAATATTTGTCTTTTCTCTTCTAAATATTTCTGTTTAAGAATACTTCTTCCACCAATAAATTTATTTGAATGCACAATTGTATTAAAAGTGCATATTACTGGGACAGAGCTGAGAGTTATTATTATATATTTTAATGAGTCAAAGGTAGCTACAAATGAGTTTGTAAAAGGATGCTTCACAATCTTTATCTTAAATAGATTAAAAAAGGACTGACACACAGTAACTCATAATTTTACAAAGTAGTTTCTAGTACAGAATGACCAAACATTTGCACACTAAATCTCCAGGACGAAGACAAATCCAGGATAAAAATCTGATGTGTTGCACTCACATGACTTTCTATACTCTTGTACTAACTGTTCTTAAAAATTCTTATTCCTATATCTTCTTCGTGTTAGTTGAGACAAACATTTGTACAAATTATCTTATTGCTCATTTCCTTGTATATCCAAGGGGAAAATTAGGCTCTGAGCGATAGTCAAATCTTTTAAAGCTTTGAGATTCCATTCTCTTTGCATGCTTAACATATAAAAAAATCTGATGTGTTGCACTCACACTCTTGTACTAACCATTCTTACAAACTCTTATTCCTATATCTTCTTCGTGTTAGTTAAAATAAACATTTGTACAAATTATCTTATTGCTTATTTCCTTGTAGGTGGAAGGGGAATATTGGAATACAGTAGGCTTTGTGCGATAGTCAAATCTTTTAAAGCTTTAAGATTCCGTTCTCTTTGTATACGTAACATATAAAAAAATGAACAACGATGACCCATTTCACGAAAGTTCCAAGTTTTCCGAAACTCACACACATAACAAGGTATATCTCCGAAATGGTTTACCCTACAAGAAAATTTATTGAGACATAAATTGTGTATTTTAGCAAGATCTACATTTTTTGTATAGTATAATTTGGTCTATCTCTAACGGTTTACCAGTTATGCAAAAGTCGTCCAGAGTAAATACGACTACAGGGGCTATAGCCAGAAAATTCAAGATATACATTTCATTTGTCATAAAAATATCTCAAACATATGACATTTTAATCAAAATCGTTAGAGCCATTTTCAAGAAAATCAAAATTTTTGAAAAATTTTCCATGTAAAGGGTAGTTTAGGGTGGGGCTATTTTCTTCAAAATCTTCGTGTCACATCCTTGAACAACATTAAACTTAAATACCAACTTTGGTTTTTAACCGACTTTTCGTTTTTGAGCTATGCTGTCCACAGATGACAGACACACAGACGGACCTTTTTCTAAAAATGCTTTTTTTGGATTCAGGGGGCCTCAAAACATGTATTTCCGGTGAAATCTCGACTTCGAATTTTTGGGTGGAATACAATACTTCCCCTACTTACCAGTAGAGAAAGTAAAAATGAACAAAAATATTCCATTTCATGAAAGTTTTAAGTTTTCTGAAACTGACACAAATAACAAGGAATATCTCTGAAATGGTTTACTCTACAAAAAAATTTATTTGGACATAAATTGTGTGTTTTAGTGAGATCTACATTTTTTCCAGTAAGATTTTGTCTATCTCTTACGGTTTATGAGTTATTCAAAAGTCATCCAGAGTAAACGGACTGCATAGGCTATAGCCAGAAAATTCAAAATATACATTTCATTTGTCATACAAATATCTTAAACATATGGCATTTTCATAAAAATCGTTAGAGCCATTTTCAAGTAAATCAAACTTTTTGAAAAATTTTCCATGTAAAGGGTAGTTGTGGATGGGGCTATTTCAGTGGCGGCTGGCAATGGAGGACTCTAGAATGGCACCCAATAAATAAAAATAAGAAAGGAAAGGTAGCATTACATCAAAAGAATTACTAATTAATATCCTTGACATCGTGCCAAAATACATTTGAACACTTCCTGTTTCTATTTACCCATTTATTTCGTGGTAAGTGTTTTTACACTGCTAATAGGCATAAGAGCCCGATGTTTTCATTATAGATACAGCTTTGGACTATGGCTCATTCCTCTGGGAATGTTTGCATCCTGTAGATACTGCCAGCGCTGAGGGGAGGTGTGAGGATGGCAAGACTATGGGCAGAGGGGTGTGGAGAGGAATAGACAATCCGGGTGGCACCCGGGTGGAAGGGGAAAGTGCCTGCGATAACTTTTCTCGGAACTGTCTGACTGCTAATAGTGATCCCATTTGTATACATACATACTCCTTCCTCTTAAATTGAATTTCGTAATTTAAATTGATTGTAAATGAAATCTAGCTCTGAACTAAATTAGCTCTATCTGTACCACTTAAGGTACAGTGTTGCATATTTGTGATAAAACGATACCAAGAAAGTATATTAATACTACATTCATGTTGGTAATTTTGCTAGCATGACATATAGAATATTTATTACATCATAATATAATTTGCTCTGAAAGCAATGGCGCTGACCTCTGAAGCTCAAAAGTCCCAAACGAGTACTCAGAACGTTCCATTTCTGTATAAAGTGTCCAACGTTAAGAAAAATATGTGGTTGCTAGCTTAAAAAAGAAGAAAAACACTCACATGCAGATAAATTAGTAGTGGAATTTAGGGTGTACAACAACAATATTTACTATTGTCCTTGCAATTCTAGGTTAGGGACAAATAATGTAAAATCAGGACTGATATTATTGAAGTGCTTGCTCCTCCTATCAGTAGATACAGCTTTCCTTTTATGGAAACATTACTCCCTAAACACATACTCGAATCTCACCTATAGGTAATAGTGCATGGCTATTACTGTTGCAAGGCAACAAATTGTGGGTTCTTTTAAATTTAATTGACACAAAAACTGTTGAATCTATTGAAATACACCAAAGGAAAAAGTTTTTGTTTATTCAATTTTCTATGAATATAGCCATAAATCAAGAACCTTCAGTCAATGATAATTCAGCCAGGTGATGATAAATTTTTTTGATAAAAATATTTTTTTCTAGAAAACTATCAACTTTTCAACATTTTGGTATTAGACTTTCTTGTTATTCACAACATGAGAAACTTGCTGTTAAAGTCTGGTGGATCATTTCACTTTCATCGTCTATATTTTTATTGGTTGGGTATTTCCTTCATAGGATACGTCTCACGATATATAATGGGATCCCACATGTAAGAGAAAGTTACCATACTTAATAATTGTCTGGCACAGTGTTTGTCAATGGTAGGGATTTGTCTTACGACCCTGCCCCCTTCGCTGACACATGTGGTACTCAGAAGGTGTTTTCCATAGTAATGGGCCCTTTCAACAGGTGCTTGCATCGATTATATTGCCTTAGTAGAGGAGTTATATTGTTTTACACAATAATGAAGTATAATATCGGTGCCCCATGATGAATTAAGATGACTATTCCACTCATACGTGACTTGGTTGAAATCAACCAATCATGTGTCTACTAATTTCAAATTTCAACCAATGACAGCATTCATTCGTGAAAAATGTATTAGATTTCATTATCACCTCCTCTGCTTTTCTTATGTTATGATCAGGTTAGATAATCTAGCTGCACCGTTCTACACATGCGCAACAGCTTACATAATTTGATGCAATAGAACCGCTAGGTTTAAATGCCAAAAATGGCTGACTTTCGCTTTGGTAAGCAGCTAATGCAGAAGTAGATGAAATAACCCGAAGAGGGAAACCTAGAACACAGAATACACCTGTAAATATGTTTGAAATCAGTACAAATTTTGTTTTGAATGAAATTATAAATTAACATCAGATACTCCAACTTCTGACATTGCCAACATCTTAAAAGATTGGAGCATCAATATGAGAATCTTGTAGGTCGTGCCAATGGACGCTGATGTATATATGCCTGTTTCATGTTTCTTGTCAGTACTTATAATATAGCATTTAAATAGCATTTCATTGGTATATCATCCCTTAACTCGTGAAATAGTCTTAATAAGTGCAACTCATGATAGTCAAATTTTCTAGATAAATTGACAATCACTCGTGGCATTACTTACGACAACGGAGCATTAGCAAAGCATAATTCTAATTAAATGTTCGCGTGTTTTGATGCAGATGTGCGTACATTTTTTTGATTTCCTGATACTGGTAATTATTTTGAAGTATATAATGACATCCCATAATGGTCACAGGTCTGTCTGTCTGTCTGTCTGTTTGTCTTTCTTCGTACAATTTATACTGTGAGATCGCTTTCCATGTGTTTTATATCAAGGGATAATGTAATCATTTCTATCATTCAGTTTTGCCTTGAAGTCTTTACTTGAAATATGTTTCTAAGTGGATATGCCCCCTTTACTGTTTCACATACAATATTAAGTTTTTCTTTTCAATATATTCAGTCAGTAAATCGACATGTACAGGGAGATGTAGCACAACTTATTGTAAACAGGCTACCCTATACTTGTTCCCGGATGGGAACACCAAGTACCTTAGTAATGCAGTTTCTACATACGTATAATTTTACCCTATATCAGTTTTTCGTTTCTGTATAACATGTCCTTATATGTTCTTTTTTGATTGGATATGATCTCAACCATGGGCCTATGCTTTTCGAACGACCTGTATGTATTACTATGTTTCATTTTTGGATCTATATATGCAATGTACCATATTATTTCTTTTTACTTTCTCTACTAGTAAGTAGAGGAAGTACTGTATTCCACCCAAAAATTCAATGTCGAGATTTCACCGGAAATATATGTTTTGAGGTACCTGAATCCAAGAAAAGCATTTTTAGAAAAAGGTCTGTGTGTGTGTGTGTGTGTGTGTGTGTGTGTGTGTGTATGTGTGTGTATGTGTGTGTATGTGTGTGTCTGCCAGTCTCTGGACAGCATACTTCAAAAACGAAAACTTATAGTTTACTGGATCTGTGATTTTTGACTACAGGTGCATAAGGATTGAGCTGGTCTGCAGGAGTGCGCTCCATATGGCTGAATTTTAAGTGTTTGAGTCTGTGCTATCCAACTGGATCCATCCTTCACCTAACTTGTCCTCTTCTTCATTTACTCCCTGCTCCCTATTCATTCTCCCTGTTCTTTTACAGGCAGTATCTTGATTATTGTTATTTTGGTTTCTTTCTATCGCCTTCAGCAATCCTTTTTGTTGTTTTTGCTTCTTTGATTGTATGTTTTATTTTCTTCGCAGATGAAATGTGTTATGTGTACTGTTGAGAGGTGCACAGGAACAAACTACATTCGAACATTTATTTCTTTTCATGAACACTTCTTTATTTCAGGCTAACTTATATATTGCTATTAACTCATGTATTTTTATATTTCTGGCCGGTGCAGCATGTAACAGAAACTATGTGGATTACCATTCCCATGAAGTCCCAGGGAATTTGCCATGACATCAATTTCCTGATGGCTACGTCCAGATTTGCACGGTGTTAAGCTGCACCCTGATCTTTGTACGTCAGTCAGGATGTTCTAGAACAACTCAAATACTGTAATCTGATTGGGCGTTTTAACTTAAACCTTGGGCGGTTGCTCGCCTTATTAGGATAGCTTCCGGCATGACTATCGAGAACCCCTCAGGGTGAGATGGGCTATATATTGAACCATTGATTTCAGCGACAGGGCGCCATCGCTTGCTCCTGTCTGGCCTTCGAGCTCAGGTAGCCATGCTTGCCGCTGGCCCGGAGCCCGGCCTTACGCAACTCTCAACAGTCATGTTACATGACCTCAAAGGTAAGACCCGAAAGGGAAGCTATGCAATCAGTAGTTATTTGTATGTTCAGTCTCTTCAAGACTAGATTCAATGTTGTGGATCTTTTGTATGTTCAGTCTCTTCAAGACTGGACCCAATATTGTGAACTTTTAAGGACCCATGTCATTCCTAATGCCTAATAAATGGGCCCTCAAACTAAATTGGGAGTTGTCTATATTAATTTGATTCTTCCAACTAGTTACGTCTGCCAGTTGCAACCTGCAGTTGTGACAGTGTCACATAGCAACGAAATAATTTTATTAATGTTTATAAGAGAAGAAATACATTAGAATTGAGGCTCAGTTTCACGCTGTTTATGCCCCTCAAAATCCTGAAATTCCCATTTTTATGACTCTCTTGTCCCTCATTAATTATTCATCTAAGGAGATGAGCAGCCCATGTGGAAAATATTTAAAAAGTACTCCTGTGTTTAAAAAGAAAAAGTAGAAGCACTGACTGAGAGAAATTGAAGTAAACAACCCGTGCAATAAATCGAAACAAAAATGAGCAGAAGAGTTGAATTTGAAAGTTTGAAAATAAAATATAAAGGCACTTACAAGCGTCCATTCTTATTGTCTCGCTTGAGACGGAGCCGACTGAAGAAGCTGTGAGATTTTTCCTGCTGATCCCGTTGCAGGAGGACCTCGCTGGCAGTCCGCACAGGAGAACAATCCACCGGCGTCGAGGGCGGCGAAGGAGCGTCTTGACGCAGGCGACGGCGGCGTGGTGGCGGAGGAGGCGGTTGTACTGGGACAATGTCAGCAACAACGCCAAACTCTTTGTCCTGCCAGCACAATGAACACAAAAAAACACTTCACCGGTTCCACACATTGCACTCCTCTTCCTCTTCCACATACATGCAATAATATTTCCAAAATACTTGTAAACTTCTCTGCCGCAGTCATATAAAATCAAGGGAGTGTTGAAATTACTATACAGGATGTTTTAAAAAGGTGTCTGATATTGCAACAGGAGTTGGGATTGGTCAAAACTAGTATACTAGAAATGTTCCTATAAACACATGTCCTTAAACAAATACCTGTTGATATATGTGCCATTTTACTTATGTTGATTATTTACGCCACACAATAGACTGTCCAGCAAATGGATTAGTCAGAGGTCAAGTAACATGCCCTCCCCCATTTGCTGGACCTCAATCCATTGGAATTTTGGCTATGGGAGCATTTAAGGGCGTTGGTGCATGCCAAGCCCATCAACAAAGTGTATTCGTTACAATAGCGTGTGACCGACCAATGCATGTGGCCAAACCGAGAGCAGCCAGGGATGATCGAAAGAATTCTGGACTCTTTGAGAAGAAGAGTTGAAGCGTGTGTAAGAATGCATGGTAACAACATAGAACATCTCCTGTAGCGGTATGGGCATAATGTGCGGATGTATTCAAAAGAGAGAATGGCAGAAATCATTACAACTCTTGTTTGGTGTATAAGGATGTTTACCCAACAATGATTGTTTTGTTAACCGTTCGTGGCAATAGTTTTCTAGAAAGCGCTTGTTGGATGAAGTCCATTGTCCGATTTAAGTACTCAATACAAGTAAAATGCCTCATATCTCAACAGTTGCTTGTTTCTGGAAGTTTGTTTATAGGAACATTTATTTCAATTTATATCCAATTGCAACTCCTGTTGTTATTTCAGACATTTTTTTAAACACCTAGTGTATCTAGATACGGTAGAAGAAAAATTAGCTTTTTGTCAAAAATATACAAATTTAGTAGAGTTTCAGCATAGAATGTTCTTTATATAATCTTTCATAAACATTTACGTAATATGAATGCTCTTTTCATCATGTGGTATGCATTCTGTGCCAGCACCCGTAAACAAATATGGATAAGTCAACGTACTCTTGAACAGATTGTTGTGGAATACTAACTAGTTCCTTTTTTAACACCATCATTTATCTTAGTATATTAGAAAAGAATGTTCAAATTGTATTTTCATAACCGTGTGAATCATATCTCTTACCGACGTAATAAAGTTAATGCATCCGGAGTGCACATAAATTCTGAGCAACAAATGGTAGGAGAATCCTTCCGTTTAAACCTTTTTCTCTGGATGACAAAAGAACTGTATCTATCATGACAACATATTTATACACTTTTATTGCGGAGGCTTGGACATCGCCATTCAAATGTGTGCATTAGCCAATCTAGGGAAAGGGATAGTAAAGGGAGCGCGGAAGAATACATTTAAATCGAACATGGTTCTGGAAACGGGATTTAATACATATACTTCAGATATCTATCTCTATGGAAGCTGTAGCCAAGCAACAGGTAGCACAGTTGCTGCTGTGGTGGTTGGTTTCTTATACATAATGAGATTTAGAGCAACGACAAAGCAAATGAAGGCCAGGGTTTCATGTTATATTTTAAAGCAAAAGCAAAGCCCGGCGTTTCGTTTTGTATTATTATAACGTGAGAATTTCAACATTTCTTAAGTATTTTCCGTCCCTGTTCTTTATACAACTGTGGAACTAATGTGTGATTTCAGGAAAGCACTTTATACATTTCATAGAGGTAAAAAATCTTGCAGGGTATAAAAACACAGAAGCTGATTTACAGTGATGGAAAGCATTTATCATCTCTAACAAAACTACACAAATGAGATATTTAGGAAACATTTGCCAAAAAGATATGAAAGAACTACTGGCACAATTTATCTTGAGTTCTGAAATCTAATGCTATGAATAATTTGAGTCAAGAAGGCCTGTGCTTTGCGCATCATTGTCTACACTCCAGTCTTACCACCTGTGCATTTCACTGTATTGCCTTACTTTGTTGCTGTTCTCTGCATTATCATACAGGTTTACTTTAGTGTTGTACTTTGTATTTAACAAACTCAAACAGTAATTTCAAGTACTAAATGCATGAAGCAGATCGCGCATTGATACCGCAAACTCCTCTAAATAGTAAAAGGAGCCACGGTATTAGCTTTTTATTTTAGCCGTTGGGTAACGTGTAAAACAATTGCGGAAACTCTATGGTATAATTTAAAGTACGACTGCGTAAAAGACATGAAAATATGATGAGAAGTCTTGTTGCTATCTTGGACAACAACGCTATCTACAGCTTATGATAAAGTGTCCGAGCAGTAAGTTATATGGGCAGAGAAAATCGTGTGTTTATAATAAACTAGTATTTAACTTCACCCTGGAAAATATGAAAACATACAATAACCAGGATTCCAGAATCGGCTAATGTTGGTTAGAGCATCTAGTTTATCTCTGATGTCGATGATGATGAGGACGACGACAATTCCTCAACCTTATATCTACTATAGCACGCTGCACTGTGCAGTTTACTACGAGGGAGAAATTACTTTGTGATTGACATAAGCTGCTATCAGGGAACTGCCGGAGGACTCGTCATCTGCGGAACTAATGATCACTGAGCTGGGTATTTGTCTTCATAAAGTTATTGGTGCATGAGATGCCACACCCTCCGCTTGCTCACGCAGATGGACATGAGTCAATTACAAAGAAATTTATCCTCCACCTTAGGTATACGAGAAGATTACATCAGAGATTGGGAATGGATATATAAAATTTTCGTTGAGACACATTTTATTATAACTACATAGAAGCATGCAGAGTACTTGTACAATCGTGAAATGTTTAGAAAGAAGCTCGCTGTATATGCTGACTTGATATTTTCAATCGATTTCTTTGTACGGAGTGTTGAGAAACAGAAGTGTGTACTTGTTTCCAGGTGGATATGGAAGTACGAGTTACATGGTTCTAAGCAATACATTCGTAAGCCATATTTATGCATATCATCAATAAAATGGTTAATATACCCACCATTTGAGGTGTACATCCAATTCCACTTAATTTGAGATTGTGAAATACATAGTTTCTGGCGATAAAAATCTTGTTACCAATTCAATAAACAAACTTAATGACAAAACAACACTTATCAAATAGCTGAAGCTGACAATGGCCTTCAAAATGAATCCGGCAATATTAGTACAAGAAAGCTATACATTATAGTGCGTTTAACCATACAAAAAGTGGATAAACTTCTATACCTGTAGCATACAATTGTTTCCCTACAGATGCCAGTTGCTACCACTAGCTCTTCATGCATTTTGCTAATGCAGTGCAGCCAACACATGACTAACAAGCACCGCAATTATTATGGAAGGAATGACTGATTTAGCGTAGCTGAGGAATTGAGGGTCCTAAGCCGCAAGTGTAGCAGAGGATTTGTTTTGTAAGAAGAGAAGTAAAGCAGTTATGGTATTATAAAACGTCGCCAATCCAGCGGATTTCGCTTCTCATTTTGGTTGGCAGAACCCATCGTGCGTGCGCAGTAGCGGGAGCACAGATTTGTTTGTTGTCCTTATGTCATTTTCCTATTGTAAATAATGCCCTTAAAAGGGAGAGTGATAATAGGTATCAAAATGTTTCAGCCATAAAGCAGGTTAAAGCCGATTTTTCTGCCCCTAGATTATCCATCACTCTAAGGTTTAGAAGTACAATGTACAGAGGTATTTTTAGACATGGCGAATGGACGATAGATGCGCAGTGGTTCATGAACGATTTCACTTTTGTATTTATAAGACATAGAGGTATTCAAGTTAGTATCTCTCCCACTTCCGTGTAGTAAACATCGGGAACAGTGCGTGATCAAGTACAGCGCCTGCTCGCTTATCACCAGTGTCTTGTCTATTTCCAGGAAAGAAGCAGAGACATTACCCCATCATCAATTTGCGTGACGTCACTCGCACAGATCCGTGACTAACGAAAAAGGCAGGCTACGGTGCAAACTGCAGTGACGTAATTCTCCTAGTCTGATCATGGCTCAATGAAGTAAAACCAAAATCATCTAATACATCCATGTTCTAAACAAACAAAACATTGCTCGTCGAGTTCATACAAAAGATACAGTTTTATCATGATGATATACAATGTTAGGCATGTATGAAACTACCATTATTACGTTACTCCGATTCGCGCCGCAGCCTGTCTTTTTCGTTGGCCATGCACAGATCCATGACTAACGAAATACAGGTTTTGGCGCTAACTGCAGTGACGTAATTCTCCTAGTCCAGTCATGGCCCAATGAAGTAAAACCACAATCGCCTAATGCATCCATATTCTAAACAGCCAAAAATTGCCCGTTGAATTCATACAGAAAATACAGCTTTATCATGATGGTATACAATATTAGCCATGTATCATACTATCATTACTACGTAACTCTGATTCACGCATGACCTGCCTTTCTCGTTAGTCACGCGCAGATCCTAGCAAGGTCATTCGCCACGTCTAAAAGCACATCATTGTGTATACGTTCTGAGAGTGTGGAAAAGCTACCTGAGAAGTGAGTGAGTGAGTGTTGTTTAAAGGCCCGTTGACAACTAGGTCATTAGGACCCGAAGTCCAAAAATAAAACTAACAATAAAACCTCACCCCAAAAAGTTAAAAGTGAAAGTTAAAATAACCAAAAAATGTTAAAAGACCTAAAAACAAGAGCTAAAACATTTAAAAGTTAAAAACTGGTGAAAATGTAACTTGCTAAAACCATAAGCTGATAAAATCTTTAAAAGGTAAAAGACGAAATAACAACAGAAGTAAAAACATCCTAAAAGTCTATATCCGCCAAGATAAACGGAACCTTACACTTGCTTATTAAAATCGATACTGGCAGCAAACCGCAGTACTGTATTTACAGCTATTGAGTCGTTGCCTAACACGGAGCAAAGTGTAAGTCCCAGGCCATGAAACTGGCGTTCACGAGCGTAACGCGGACAATCGATAAGGACATGTGCGACGCAGATCTACCTGAGGATATGCTAATTAAGTGTGAAGGTACAAACTACTAGCTATATTTTTCAACTTATACATCTATATTGCTTCGTATTTAAGCAAGGACCTCTTTGGTCAGGCAGGATAGGTCAGCGGTCTGCAGGGAATTTATCAGGGTACGCAGCTATTCACAATAAAATTTACAAAGCTATCAGAAATCTAACTTTGGTGTACCTTTAGTTGTACAAAAGATTGATGCACCCATCCTTCACATTGGAATATCACTTGAAGACATCGGTGTGCCATGACTCCTGTTTCTTCAATAAATGAAGTTCACGTTCAACAGATGCAGTTGAAAAAGTTGTAATCCTGTTCTGCCCCTTTGTGTTCCTTAAATAACATTTCACTCTGTTTAAGCAAGAGAAGCTTCTCTCAACACTAGTGCTTGTAGACCGAATTGTTGCAGCCAAGCAAGATAGTTCGTAAGCTTTCAGCTACACTTTGATAGGTATCACTTTCAACAAACATCTTTAGAACTTCAGTTACACTGACAGACAAGAACTGGTTGTCAGAGCAGACAAAATCCAGTTTGTTCCTCAATAAAATTGTGAAAAGTCAAAATACATGGCCTAATAACTTGGAAATGAAGCTAACTTCTTTGTGGGAAAATATTATCTAAAGGTACTGAACCATGAGGAATCCCTTAAATGAACAAATTCTAAACTCTAAATGTTTCTAAACCCGGTCTGAAGTTCAATATCCACGTTTGAAAATAGACATTTCTACATTGAGCTACGTTGCTATTAGAGCTATCTCTTGTTTCATTCATATTCTCCATGATGTTCACAGTGTGGAAATATTGTTCTGCCTGGATATCGTTTCTCTTGACTGACAATTTTCTTATTTGCCTCTGAATAGCTGAAAAATAATAATGTACATCCTGTGATTCTTTTACAATATACCGAAGAATACTTCAATCATTGAAAGTGTGTCCCTAAGCAGTTAACAGAAATTTAAATGTATGTTTCGAAGAAGGGTTTTCAAATTAATATATGCATATATGCACAGGGAAAAAATCTTATGTGCAAAAAAGGGGGGATTGGTTCTTCTCTTTGGCTATAAATTATCCCGAGAATTCTAGCGTTGAAACTCCAACCACATCACTATCTATCGGAGTTCTTTCTCCACTTAGTTTATCCAAAACAGCTGTTTATTTAACTACCTTATGAAAGCATGTAGGGAAGGGCTGTAAATTGGAGAAAAAATATTCCATCTTTTATAGCTTTTGCATCCTTCTGCAACATAGATTTAATCTTACACACAACAATGTGTGAATAAAGTTGATGGGAATAAAGTTGAGATTAGATTCCTGGAGAACTAGGTACAAGAAACAAATGACATATTTCAAAGGCATTCTTCTTGTGGTTATATTGTGGAATCCCAAAAACCAATCCTGCACAACTTCTGTTTAATCTAGTACTATTCATATTATACATTTTCTGTAGATTTGTTGTGCTTCACAGTGCACCAGAAAGGAGCTTATTTAATTTTAGGTTTTAGTTATTATTACTCAACAAAACCATTCTGAAAAGATTTGGGCAGACCAATAAAGGTTTCCCTAGTAACTCCCAGCGAAATAACTTGTTACAATCAGATTAGATTTCGGCTGGGAGGGTGCAGGAGTGGTACAAGAAAATTTCACTCTGGAAAATTGCCCAGTCTTTTATTTATGTATAAATATATCTCTATTGCCCACAAATGATAGTTGTACGCGGTAAGATCTGTACGTCTTGAAAATTACTCTCTTATTAAAAATCTCCCTTATATCGTTCAAAGAGTCACCGGCAGTGTGAACCGTGGCTAACATTTGCTTTAAAAAAACACCCATATTCTCTCTCGGTTCTGACAACAGTTGGAAGAAATTTTCAAGATTATTCTGTAACACAGCACATATCATAAACAACATTCTTGGGTTATGCGAGGATTCTCTGTGTTCCAGTGTCTTGTTTTATGTGCAGACATGGATATAAATTGAATAGTCCCATCAGAAAAAGTAACAGTGGATCAACAGTAACATCCAAATACTCTTCAAAGACTATATTACAGAAGCTCACACTTCTGAATTAGCTCACACGACTTAGTAGTCACTCACATGGCAGTAAACACCGTCCTCTCAGCCTTTACAGTTTCTTATAACATTAAGAGTTTAGTTGCACATTAGATGATGGAACTAATACTTGAAACAGATAATGCAAGGATTTTCTTGTAGATCGTTCTAAAGCTGCCTCCACTTCATTCCAGTTTTCTTCCATTACGATAGTTATTTTTCACTTAAGACTTCTAGCGTTTTCAAACCAGTTTCGCTAAATCTAAGAACGATGGTGCAGTAGTATATCTATCTGGGTCTTCAACACCAGGGAATTTCTATGAAAATTGTCCACAGACCTCTTGACACGAGTATGTTTTCGCAACTCTATATATGACAGGAAAATATTTTGTTTTAGTATAAACTTTTCGGCTTGCGTTTTAATGTTGTAATAATTTCCACACAGGCATGTCCTGAGATTAAACCGAACGGAACAAAATTATAGAGAAATAAAAAGAATGTAATGTGAAAGTAATGTCCACTATTTGTGAAAGAAATCACACGATAGAGAGAGGAAGAGAGAAAGGAAAGGGAGACAGAGGAAAGGGGAGAGAAGAAAGGGAGAGAGAGAGGAAAGGGAGAGAGAGGAAAGGGAGAGAGAGAGGAAAGGGAGAGAGAGGAGGGAGAGAGAGAAGAGAGAGGAGAGCGAGCGAGAGATGAATGAGGGAGAGCAGGGACACATTAGTTCTGCGTTCTATGGGTCTGTCAGATCCCGCGTTCTACTGGCTGAATCATAACCTGACCGCTCTGTACATGTTCTTGCATGCTACTAAAGGAGGAAGTATAAAATATGCTAATTTGAACCAACTGATTCAATCAAACAGAACTGAGAATAACAACTTGTACAAATGCATACCTTACGCAAATAACGACAGCTGGCATCCTACTCATATGGGAAGATTTTGACTCTTTAAAAATATGCTGTTTATTTTCATGCACATTTCAGACATCTTAATCGCAAACAATTTGTGGTAATCAATTGTTCTTTCACACAATCCGTATGTAAGACAAGGATAGAAAGGTAGAGTCAATTATCTCATTGAATTTTTCAGTTAGATTCTACCTTTCCAATTCTACGATTTAGTAATATACATTTCTGAAATAATATCATGCATATGCTTTCATCTACTATGTCAAAATACGCATGCTAAAAGCTTAATAAAGACTAAAAACACGAAGCATAGCAGAAGTACTTCAGCAGTCCTGGAATAAGATACGGAGGCTAAGCAGTAAGAAAAATATCCTGCTTTGTTAAGAATTTATATTAATAACTGATATTCAGATTACTGTAAAAATGTTGAACTATTCTTTGCGGTTTCGAGGAATTCTGACCACAGAGTTTCGTTTTACAATCCTAGTTGGAATAACATGTAAAATAAACTATCTTCCAAGTTTAACAATCATTGTCATCTCATAGATATACATGATATGTTAAGAAGAATGCAAGAGTTTCATTCCTCTAAGCCTCGCTTAGGTTACCGGTGCAATAGACGCATTATTAAAAGTCAAATTGCTTTAGGTTACAAAGCAATGAGTATGCTGTACACATTTTGAGAGAATTATTTTAAAACTAATACATTTGTGGAAGTTTCATATCAGTTACGCAGGGACAAATTTTCTTTAAACTTGTATGGTGAATACCTTTCATGTTTCTCTGTTGTCGCCGATGTTGAGCGGCAATATGCAGGGTAGAAGCTATTGCTTCAGTCATAGGTTAACCAGGGATTTTACATGAGCGTAGCAAATATATCTAATGATGCAGAGAAAGAGAGAGAGAGAGAGAGAGAGAGAGAGAAGAGAGAGAGAAACCGACAGAGGTTACACTGTCTTGTTCTTTCATTCTTGCACGCTTTTCCTCACCCACCTTTACATTAGCTCTCAATTACAACAAATTTAAAACTTGTATTGATTCTTTGAGGATGTCTTCTTTGAAAAGAGATGAAGACTAACATATAGTTAGGAACCAGTATTTGAAATTCTTATACATTTTTTTAAAATGCTGAAGGCACTGATGGAAAACAAAATGCTACACGAATCACAGTCAAAAAATATATACATATGTATATTGCCATTCAGTTTTGCTCAAGTAGTAACTAATTGAAGAATGCAAGTACAATCAAGTTCCTTGTTCTGAGATTTCGACTGTGGAAATGTTTTGGGGGCTAAAATGAGTGCACTACTTTAGATAGTGTCAGACATATTAAAGGTAGCTTGTGTCTGTATTTATAAATCAGCATAGTGGGATAAAGTGTCATAGAAAGAACTCAGAATTGACAAATAGTAAACTAAATTCAATAATATGTAGTCAACATAGATCCTGTCATCTATGTATTTCTGGAGTGGATGGAGGGAGTTTAAGGGCCCATCAACAACTAGGTCATTTGGGTCTATGTATTTCTGTACATATTTTTAAATAGGTTTGCAGTACAATACCCTTTTACTAAGGGTGTACTTTTAAGTAAAGATTGGTATGCAACATAGAAATATGAAATATTTTCCATCTATTTATTTACAAACCTGTCAACTACCGCCCATATAGTTTCTGTCATTATTCAAATATTTACTATAACAGAGGATATGTATACTATTGACAAATAGTAAACTAAATTCAATAATATGTAGTCAACATAGATCCTGTCATCTATGTATTTCTGGAGTGGATGGAGGGAGTTTAAGGGCCCATCAACAACTAGGTCATTTGGGTCTATGTATTTCTGTACATATTTTTAAATAGGTTTGCAGTACAATACCCTTTTACTAAGGGTGTACTTTTAAGTAAAGATTGGTATGCAACATAGAAATATGAAATATTTTCCATCTATTTATTTACAAACCTGTCAACTACCGCCCATATAGTTTCTGTCATTATTCAAATATTTACTATAACAGAGGATATGTATCTGTGAACCCTATCACAGAAGTCCACCGAGAGTCCACTTCATCAACAAGTAACGTGCCTGGTATAACATGAGCCATTTTCCCTCTTTTATAATACTTTTATTACTAAACAGGAAGTGCTTTAATGGTACTGTTATAAACACCTATACCAGAGGAAATATATCTCCTTAAAATGCTATTGTCAACTGATTGCAAGGTCAGCCTTGTTTTACCTCGTTCCATTGTGAAACAAATAATATATACACATCGCAAAGATGCTGGACTCATAAATTTCCTCTTAACTTTAATGTATTTGCCATTTCGTGGTAGCTAATAAAATATCACTGACATCATGAATACGGATATTCAAACATAAATAATACTAACATGTTGCAAAATTTTCCGTTAAGGAATGGTCCACCTTGACAAACCACATTATTCACTTGTATGTATTCCTGTATTCGATTCGATGGGTTTCCTGATTTACAAGGAAGTGGTAGCTATAAGGTGCACGTATTCGATCATAAATTAGTTTTTATCACAGAATTGTTAGATGAAAAAATCAAACACGAATTACAGTTAGTTTCGATAACAAATTAGAGCAAGTCACTTGAAGACAATTGATCTTCACATTGTGACAAGTACTAATTCAGGACTTGGGGAAAAATATATAATATATATATAAAAATTAAGTTCAATATACTTGATAAAATGCAAATAAACGCAGCAACAGAGGTACCCGGGCCTATCACGGAGTTCCTACATATTCTACCTCTATCCTCAAAGGATGTTATAGATAAGGGGTCAGTTCAGTCCTCCCAGAGGTCCCTGGACGTTTCGCCACTCTAGGAGCACTACTCCTCAGTCAAATGACTACTCACTTGGTGCCCAAGTACCTCATGCGCTTGAGCGTATCCTATGTCAGTAATCCCAGGATAGGAATCGCTAGGTAGTATGAGGAACTGAATTCATGTATGTCCCGTTGTACTTCAGGAAGCAATGGCATCACAGCACTTAATGCCATTAGGTAATTAAATACATTGTAAGCAATGAAACATGAGTATGAAGTTGTACATTGTTTTCAACTTCCAAAGCTCTTCACAAGTGCTTTAATATAGGTAGTATTTGTATTTCATAGAGATGTTACTATGATGGTTATGTTCAGGCACGTTTTCCGTGTTTCAAGAAACTACTTGGTGAAGGGAATTCACCAGACGTGCTTCCCTGACGCTTCCAGCACTGGTTGTAAAGTGAAAGGCTTTTGGAGGTCCGTGCACTGCGCTGGAATTAACTGTCTGAATTGCTACCAGTAAAAGCTCCTGACGTACCGAAAATCTCCTATATTCTCTTGTTTGACTGGCAGAAAATGGGTATGTCCGATTTTCTGTTCAGCTGGTCAATTCTAATCAGTACAGTTACAGCTGCAGGCGATGACACAGCTGTGATCTAAACTTATTTAGATAAATAAAATTAAAAATATTACAGTTAATAAAACTGCAAAGTAGGCGCACTTAAAATCAGATAACATAAATACTACAAGTCTGAGGCTGAGTTCTATTCATCCCTAGGAAGTGCATGTTACTGTGCTTTTCAAATGGGAAGAGGTTTGATCTGCAGCCAATGAGATACGTTTACGTGCACAGTGTTGCAAGCTCATTACCCCCACTCTTTTCATATTTCCCTCTCTCTCTCGCACACTGCTCTACTATTCTCTTGGCACGTGTCAAGCCCCACTCAAGGGGGAAGCAATATGACAACAAAGCAGGACTCTGATTGGTTGCCGGCCTGGAGGCGCTCAAGGACAAACTCTTTCCCATTTGAAAAGCACAGTAGACTGGTTTCTATATGTCAAGTTGAATAGGACCTTCGGGGTAGCATGCTGTATTCTGCAGTTTCTTGGACATTTTTCAGATTGGAGAAGAAAGCGTTGGAGATATTTCGATTTCATTAGTAATTTTGAAACCAGATTGGATTTAATAGCGAACATTGAGTTTGTCAGAAAAGTCCCACTTGGCTGTATAAGGCAATGATACAAAATGAAAATAGAGCAAATCCACAATGCTTTTGTTTAGTATGACTAGAAGACGTGTATATAGTAGTTAAATTATATTCGAACCCACTCTCGCGGCCTCTCTCTACTGCGTGAGGCAGCCTGCAACCACCGGGGAATTTACACCAGCAGAGGCGGACTAACATCATTACCTTATAATTAAAGCCACGATTCTTAGTCACCTTACCGTGTGCATGGGGCTGTTTCGTTCAGTGCTGATGGCTTGCCTGTCGGTCTGGGCGAACACACGCATAACTGACACTCCTACACACAATGTTTGATATGATGCCCAATGAAGAAATGAAAGAAAATATTACTTGTACATTTTCCAGAACACAGGATGCCTGTAGATGAAATTTATAATATATTTTAATGCTTACGCGTTGCACAAATCTACTATATTTGAGACCACAGTATTTTATCTTGAATTAAAAAATAATAAAATATTATAATGCAACATCTGAAATTGTTATACACTGGTAATGGGCTGGAGTTAGGCTAATTCATTTATTATTTCTTAATTAAACAGGATCTAATATTCGTTAGGGGTTAACAGTAATATTGATAAAATCCCTTTTCGTATGTGAGCGCCTATGAAAGTTTTCGTATGTAATGCCAAATGTTTGAATAACAACGAAACTATATAAATGTAAAATCAGATGAAAGGTAAACTACTTTCCTATCCAGAACGCTTGATAGTTTTTATTTGACCATAATTCAATTTTGTGTAAATGGGACCCCTTATAGACAGTTTTTCGTTCCCAAAGCCAGAAGCGCAATTTTTGCTACAATGCATAGTTTTAAGCCAAACACTCAGATTTACAGTATGCCAAATGCTAGTTATGGCAACGTTTTTCTTTAAATTTCTTGAGTTTGCATGTTCACTCAAAGCTTTGCAGTAACGGCATCAAGCAAATCAAAGATGCTTAGTAGCAAGCTACCTGTTCGGGCGATGGCGTCTCCTTCTCAGGCAGTCCGGAACTATCGATAGTATCCTCTTCTTCCGGAAGAGGTTCAAGTCGCCGTCTGGTCGAGAACCTGCTCGTGCTTGCCAGTGGCGGCGAGGAAAGCAGTTCGTCCATCATAAGCTCCGTGTTGTCTTCGCCAGGAGACGACGTCGTGGATTGCGCCGGACTTGGGAAGGCGGGAAGATCTCCACTGCTAGGGGTTCCCCAGATTTCTTCGCCAGACGTACTCCCCGTGTTTGGAGGCGAAGGTGGCGAATCCCTGCGACCCGCCGTGTGCAGACCTGGCTGTATCACAGGTTGAGGAGGTGATGTTGGCCTCAGGTACCTGTAAACAGCATTTTAACAGATGTGTGGTGCACAAAAGCATTATACAGCATCTAGCAAAGGGTAGCGTGTCAATGTGATACTACTTAATATTAGAGAGAGACAATAAGCCCACTTATGCTTACTTAAGTTGTTACTAAAGTAGCGCTACGATTGTGCTGCTGTTTGCAGCTAATCTTCTATATGTGATACAGGCACTGGACTTTTCTCATGATGGGCGAAGCGTTTACTCGGTCTTGCAAGGTCTTTTGGAGCCAACAGAAGTACTTCATTGAGGAGTAGAAGCTATAGGTCTAGCCTAAAATCAGGGCTTCTTAAACATAACATTCAGTTCTGTTCTTTGACAATTCTGTTGTATGTATGCAGCGGCTGAGGATGCAACATTCATGCGGTAGACCGTGACTTATTGTTGCGACTAGTTCAAATAAACTGATCACACCTCATTTAGCATAGTAATTAATGGGAATTAATGCAATTTGTTTTAGAACTCGGCCTTACTAGCTATTATGGTATAGGATAATATAAAAGTTTAGTTAGCAGTAGAGAATAACAGGAAAACTGACACAATTAATGACGATTCCTGAAGAGCTCAGTGGCATGTTCTGAAAAGATGTTCAAGTCTGAAAATCTGATAATAAAGAAAGAGGCGAGGATATCTGTTAACATCCTTTTTAAATGAAACATGTCTACCATGACTTAATATATCAAATTGAGAAATATTTGTCATACAGTGTCCATGGTGATGAACAGCAACAAGGGTGAAATTTAGAAGAAAGAAACTACTGGTAAAATATAGTAGTGAAGATAATGCCTACAAACTTCGCTTCTGAATCACAAATTCTACATCACTATTTGTTACTTATTAAACTAAAGAGCAATTACTTTAATTTTGTAACTGGATCAGGAAGTGGTTAGAATCATCTGATACAAGAAGTTCCAAAAGAAGAAACTATATAAGGAGAAGCGATTGCTAAAGAGCTTTGAAGTAATTCCAGTGCTTGCAGCCCACTGGCGTGTGAAGCGAAAGGTGCGTCTAAATGGGCTTGTTATAAGAGTTAACTATTGATCACAGCACTGCAAATGTGAGACAATGTCCTTAGTTCAAGCGAGGACTTGTGTGGAATGGTAAAAATAAGCCATGCGGATGCTATGAGGTGATGAGCGAAAGATAAAGACAAAAGTTATGACTGGTTAACAGTATGTGTATGATAAGCTCCACTGTTTGACCCAAAATGTTAACTTTCAGACTCCATCTGAATCTATCTGAATCAGCATTTCCGGATGATTCGGGCTCTTGTGTGCAATTTTGTTTTTCCAGATAGAACAATATCATCGTGAAACATAGCATCTGTCATGTTTCATGATGATTAATTTGTACGGTAACAGAAGCAAAATTGTATTGGCAAATATAAGTTGGTAAACGAGCCGCTTGCAGCTAAGGAGATCTAATGAAGCTCCCCCTCCCCTCGCCTGTGGCCAGATCAGAAGTGGACTTAAGTGTTCACCATTATATCTTCTTGATGTCAACAGTTCAAAAAAGGCACTTGGCTATTAGCACTGTTTGATTTCACTAAGATGTGGCGAGGGCTCCCATTCCCCGAAAGGGATTGTGAATGACGGGCTATGTTGTGAAGGAGCAAATGTTTGCTTGAGTCTGGTAATATCTGTCATGGAGAAAACCTCGAATACCCATGTTTCAATAGCCCACCGGTATAATCCGGACCATCCTGAAGAAATATCCTTGTGTCTGTCTCACCAATGGCAGTCTAGCATTCCAAAGGCCAAATCCCTCAAATCACAGTCGTTAAAAATGTTACTTTACTATCTGAAAATAGAAAGTTAAATTCTCGGAAGATCTTACTTGAGCTGCTAGAAGTATGAGCCTTAATGCTTCCCCTGTATTGGGGTGCCAGTATTACATTAAAAACGTTATGTAAAAGAACATTGAGAGCGGTGTTTGGAAGAGTTATCATCAAAGGTAAACATTCTAGAAAATGAAATTTCAACAGGATGATATGTTATGCTAGAATTTTCAGCACGTGTCGGAATGATGTCACTCCAAGTTTAGTGCGCACTAATAGGTAAATCACATTGTGCAAAATGGCAATGTTAATGAGAGTATCCATTGTGACGTGAACGATAACCAAGAAAGTAAGTGGGATTCAGGACAGAACCTTGACTAAATAGGTATACTTTTACGGATGCTTTTTCGTACATAAAACGCTCAGGACAGACCTCTATCGCTCTTTTCGTATCTCGTTTTTGAACAGTTGAATTCTGCAGGAAAAGCGACTAGTGTTGCTGCTCTGCAATCTCTCTTTTAAAAGTAAATACACTGTTACAATGCACTGTATTTGTGGGTTAACTGATAACTACGTACATGGGGTTACTAAGTGAGCACTGCTCCTATTTTCCTGAACCTGACATAACCTGGTTCCTGGTTGTGAAAGTATTACGTACATGTTTTATGTCCACTGTCTCTGTTGCTCATGCTGATTTTGAAATAACAATATGGGGGAATGGTAACTCTTAACATTCATGCTTATCTGCTATGTCACTCTTCTTTTGTGAAGAAATGCTATCTACTTTTCTGGTAACGGAGAATATCAGAAAGTGTAAGTATAACTAAACTATTAGGTAGGTGCTGAACTACTTATAATGTGAATTAGCAATAGCACGATGTTGTTGCTCTGTATATATTTAATAATCACTTGGTGTGTAATGAGTTCTCTCGAAACAATATCTCTTTTGGTTCTTATTCTTTTATAGGAAACATGCGGTGTAAATGAAGAATGGGAACTATTTGAATTCCACAGAGAAAGGTCTATACTAAAAAGTGAAAGAGGCACATACTTGTCAGACATTGAAAATTTACAAGCTGAGGCCTAAATTTTATAAGGAGTGTGTTCGGTAATTAGAAAATGTACCAAAAGTGGGAAAATAGAATTACGATTGTTTCTAAGCCAATTTGATAAAAACTTAAACCACAGGATAGTTTGAGACGTATATAAATTAAGACAATTAAGACACACTAATTTTAAGACATGAAAACGCTTTTATATGCGAGCTTGGTGCTTAATACACAAATCCGAAGAAGTCAAACACAATGTGAGTATGCACCAGATTGGGAAATGGTACCTACTGCGATGTGTTTCCATGGCGATTACTAATCTAGCTGTGCCATTTTAAACATAAAGGCTGGAGGAGCATAAAATATGCACATATAAACACCAGTTAGAGAGCAACACTATTGCTTTATGGTAACAATTATTAAGATTAGAGCATGACTGGAGAGAGTATGAACGAAGACGGGTCGCTGCGCAGAAAGAGAGAGAGAGAGAGAGAGAGAGTTGGAGACAGATATACCTCTACTCCAGTTTGTCATCCTGCTGGTTCTCCGGTTATCACTAGAGATGAAATATTTCCTTCAATGAATGCTAGGTTGCTTACGTATAAACCAAGGTGGCAAGGAAGGCACTATAGGTGTACATTTACCCTCCCTCTCGCCCCCACTGCTCTCTTTCTACAGCCAGGTAAAGCCAACTAAACCGGTTCATTCTGGCTATAGTCGCGTGGCAGTGTTATCAGTATAGTGGTGGCTTGCATGTGCAATGTGAGTGAGCGATAAACGGGACTGGCAGAAAAAGCGTTTTTTATTCTTCACGATGGTAAATCACAATGTTCGGTATTTATCTGCGCCCTTTTGCAAGTAAATTACAGGTCATGTTTGGTACTACTTATCAATGCGAATAACTGATTAGCATATTAACCTTTGCAGCCGGACATTGAAAAGCTAATATTTAAAAAGAAATAGCAAGGATACCAATCGTGTAAATTAGATATCATGCTTACTACGGCACTATTCTTTTGTAAAACAGTTTATTTTGTGTTAATAATCCAAGAACAGCTTAACATACTTGTATAAGCACCAAACTTCACAACCACACTTCTTTATAGAGATATAATATATGACAAATGTTCAACATGTTCAATAGAATACTTTCATTTTAGAAAATTTATTCGCCTCGTTTATGCTGTGTATTATTATGAGGTTTTGGGACATTTGAAGGAGGATTCCGGTTCAAAAACAATGACAGTGACAATGGACCAGTTTTTGGCCCATCTCGACCGTCGTCACTCTTTACACCCCATATTCGCCATATTTAGTCATTTGTGAGTTGCTTTTCTTCCTAAATATGAAGCTGAAATTGAAGGATCGCGGCTTTGGCATAGTAACAGGTACTTGATAATCCTCCACATCGTCCAGTGGTCTTTCCATAAGTGGCAGAAGCACTGAGCTGTGCAAGGAGACTATATTTCATTTGGTACATCAGTAAAATGTATGTAACGTAATTTTATTTTCAGTACAGACTAGCTTCGAAACTTACTGATCTCACTTTATATCAAGTTGAACATTATAATAATGAAATCCCACGATTGTTTTTCTTGGCTCTTCCGGTGTAGGCCGCGTCATGTAGGCGTTGCTTGCCGACATTTCGCAGGTCATGTGTCCTGCGAAACGTCGGCAAGCAACGCCTACATGACGCGGCCTACACCGGAAGAGCCAAGAAAAACAATGGACACCAGCCGTGGAAGCCTTCGCAAACAAATCCCACGATGTTTTACAGCTCAGGTGCACCTAATGTTCTTTCTAAATTACTTTCAATTGCTCGTTTATGATGCCTTTCTGTATATCGATATATTTGATGGTTCCCTAATGATGTTTTAGTAAGATAAATAAAGTTAGAAATCAGTAACTTCAAAGAAAAATACTAATGAACAGCATTGCATTAAACCTGTGTTTCTGTGTCAAACATTTATGATAAAGACACTGCCTATCGTAAGTTGGAAATTGAAAGTGGCACGAGCTGTGAACAACTGACCAACCTAAATATTACAGGATTTTGTAGCATAGCAGATCTATTTCTAAACCTTGTGTGCAATATCTACATCAAATAGATTTCTACGTTTATGATGCATTTTATAAGCACTTTCGAACTACATGTCATGTATCTAGTATTACTATAGGATAACATAAGGAAACCTTTACCGTTTTGGCTGCAGTAACGGCTGCAGATTTTTCCTAGGATTCCTGAAAATAAAATGTTAATGTCGTCTTCTTAATGCATTACAATATCATTTTATTATCACACAACAGAGAGTATGCTCTCAGTTCCTGAAATCATTTTAGCTATTGTACTTTTACAAAGAACTCGTTCTTACTTTTGGTTTGCGGAGATTTTGTTAATGACTAACTCTTAATCATATTTTATGTTATGGCAGTATGCTTTGAAAAATGACAAAAAGAAATTAGAAATAAAAATTTACTGATGACCAAATTATATTAAATAAATAGGCAGAAAGCTCATTGAAGAATCTAACAGTCTTAGATTTACTTTTCGAACATCCTATTATACTATTGCCGGAGGAGAAAATTATTTATAATTAAAACTAAATTATTAAATATACAGATAAATATAAATTCCCAGGGTGTTTAACTATGACGATGAAAGAAGTTAAACACAAATTTAAGAACGTATAAAGAAAGCAAGGTACACAACATGAAAGTTGCAAACGTTAAAGCGTCCCGATCCCTCCCGGCGGTCTTCACGACCTGGGGCAGCTACTTTTCCATCAAGTAGCTCCTCAATTGGTCCCTCCTGGGACTAACGAGGCTGAGTGCACCCGATGTCAGACCTCTCAGAGGAGATAAAATACCCATACCGGTACCGGGGATCGAACCCGGGTCCTCCGCGCCAGAGGTAGACGTGCTACCAACTGCGCTACGGAGGCGGTCACAAGATGTGAATAACGTAGTAATAAACTTAATATTAGTAGTAGTAGTAGTAGTAGTAGTAGTAGTAGTAGTAGTAGTAGTAGTAGTAGTAGTAGTAATAATAATAATAATAATAATAATAATAATAATAATAATAATAATAATAATAATAATAATAAAAGTGCTTAATATAGTTAATAATAATAATAATAATAATAATAATAATAATAATAATAATAATAATAATAATAATAATAATAATAAAAGTGCTTAATATAGTTAATAATAATAATAATAATAATAATAATAATAATAATAATAATAATAATAATAATAATAATAATAATAATAATAATAATAATAATAATAATAATAATAATAATAATAATAATAATAATAATAATAAAATTAATAATAATAAAATTAATAATAATAAAATTAATAATAATAAAATTAATAATAATAAAATTAATAATAATAAAATTAATAATAATAATAATAATAATAATAATAATAATAATAATAATAATAATAATAATAATAATAATAATAATAATAATAATAATAATAATAATAATAATAATAATGACGATGATGATGACGATAATGAAAATAACAACAACAATAATAATAACAATAATAATCATAACAATAATAATCATAACAATAATAATTATAACAATAATAACAATTTATTATAACAATAATAACAATAATTATAACAATGATAATAACAATAACAATAATAATAACAATAATAATAATAATAATAACAATAACAATAACAATAACAATAACAATAACAATAACAATAACAATAACAATAACAATAATAATAATAATAATAATAATAATGATGATGATGATGATGATGATGATGACGATAATGACGATAATAACAACAACAACAATGATAACAACAATGATAACAACAACGATAACAATAACAATAACAATAACAATAACAATAACAATAACAATAACAATAACAATAACAACAACAACAACAACAACAACAACAACAACAACAACAACAACAACAACAACAACAACAACAACAACAACAACAACAACAACAACAACAACAACAACAACAACAACAACAACAACAACAACAACAACAACAATAACAATAACAATAACAATAACAATAACAATAACAATAATAATAATAATAATAATAATAATAATAATAATAATAATAATAATAATAATAATAATAATAATAATAATAATAATAATAATAATAATAATAATAATAATAATAATAATAATAATAATAATAATAATAATAATAATAATAATAATAATAATAATAATAATAATAATAATAATAATAATAATAATAATAATAATAATAATAATAATAATAATAATAATAATAATAATAATAATAATAATAATAATAATAATAATAATAATAATAATAATAATAATAATAATAATAATAATAATAATAATAATAATAATAATAATAATAATAATAATAATAATAATAATAATAATAATAATAATAATAATAATAATAATAATAATAATAATAATAATAATAATAATAATAATAATGATAGTGGTGTAGTGTTTAAATTAACTAGTGCAGAGATATTTCTTGTTACTGATTTTCAGTTTCATATGATTTTCTCCAATGGGGAGTGATTCACTTTTTACTTTCTCTGCCATGTGCATAGCAAGTAGAGAAATTATTGCATTCTATCAAAAAATTCAATACTGAGATTTCACTGTCAATACACATTTAAGGACCCTGAATCCAAAAAGCGTTTTTAGGTAAAGCTCCGTGTCTTGAACAGCTTAACTCAGAAACGAAAAGTGGGTTAAATATAAAACTTGCTATTTAAGTTTAGCATTCTCTGAGGATGCAACGTGAAGATTTTCGAGAACATCCTCTGACGCTATAACCTTTACGTGGAACATTTTCATTTTCTCAAAATGGCTCTAACAGTTTTGATTAAAATGCCTTAAGTTCAAAATATTTTCATGAAAAATGACATGCATATCTTGAATTTTCTTACTATAGTCTCTGAAGACCTCTTCATTCTGGATGACTTTTGAATCGCTGGTAAACCGTAAGATATAGATAAAATCTTAAAGCACACCATTTTGGATCTCATTGAAGCATACAAGTTATGTCAAACTTTTTCTGTGAGGATTACTATTTTCGGGAAACTCCTTGTTATTAGCTTACAATTTGTACAAGAGCGAGTAGAGAAGGTCATGCGAGGGAAACACATAGATTCCTTTTTTATTGAAGTTCAACGTCACATCGGATGATGAATGGATGAAATGTCTGATTTTGGTGATCTAACGAACTTACAGTTGTAGCGTTATTTTCAATTACCATTTTCGGGATTATCCGTAATTTTGGAATCGTTGTCACTAACGTATTTATCTAAAAGAGCAATTGAACTTACGTATCCATTTTTAATTTGTATAATTATTTATCAATAAATAACGACGTAGTTGTCTGAGAATTCTGCAAGGTTTATAGGGATTACAAATTTTTCCAGCATTCCAGCATTCGAGATCAGGTCGTACAGGTTCTCCTGTACAGTATGTCGTGTTTGCACAGCACCTAGCCGTTAATGCGACTTTGGGCCGTTGGAAATGATGCCATTCATCGCTTGGGTACGCCAACCCAACGAATAGTATTCACATCCAAAATACTAATCAAGAGCCAATGTGATCAGAGAATTTTAGAAAAGGACGAATGAAAAGACATGAGAGTCAGGCTGGAGGGAGTAAAATGAAGCGAGTTGCCCCACAACTTTTGGCCTAACGGCCACATGAACCGGAACAATTTTTATTGAATATTGCAACTAAAGAACGATAATATGTCACACAAAAGCTGATAAAAGAGAAAAATAAAGTGCATGTGAAAACTATAGTTAAAGGGAATTACTCTACATAAGACTCGGACATAATTTCGAGTAATCAAAGTGGTGATAAATGCAAATCTGAAAGTGACTTGCAGCATTCTCGATAACGTAGTGTTTTCAACTTAAATTGTGCAAATATTTACAAGTGTGATCCTTTAAACCTTTAATCCACAATTGTATTGTTCTATATATGTATGTACCTACAACGAAAAGTGCAAATGAGTAATGAAAAGTTAGATAGAAGAGTGTGCAGAACTTGAAATCATTTATATGGTATGCATCTAATTTTAAAAAATCTGAAGTGCTGCACTCAAATGAATTTCTCCACTCTTGTACAAACTATTCCTACAAACCTTTATTCCTTTATCATGCTAGTCGAGATAAATATTTTTCTGTGGAAACTATCTAATTGTTAATTTTCTTGCAGGTGCAAGGGGAATATGGGAATGCTGTAGGCTTTGAGCGATAGTCAAATTTTTTAAAGCTGGTCACTATATGAAGGCTTTGAAATTCCGTTACCTTTACACGGACAAGAGATAAAAAGTGAATAACAACCATCAATTTGTGAAAGGTATAAGTATTGCAAAACTCATACAAATAACAAGGAATATCTCCGAAATGGTTTACTCCACAGAAAAATGCATTTGGACATAAATTGTGTTTTAACGAGATCTGCATTTTTTGTGCAGGATTAATGACTTCATTGTCAGAAATCCAGTATTAGCTAACAACATTTTTTGTGCAGTAAGATTTCGTTTATCTCTTACGGTTTACCAACTATGCAAAAGTGATCAAGAGTAAACAGGACTACATAGCTTATAGCAAAAAAGTTCAAAATATACATTTCACTTGCCATAAAAATATCTTAAAAATGTGGCATTTTAATCAAAATCGTTAGAGCCATTTTTGAGAAAACCAAAATCTTCGAACAATTTTGTATGTAATGGGTAGTTTAGGGCGGAGAAATTTTCTTCAAAATCTTTGCGTCGCATTTTTAAAATATATTAAACTTAAGTACCAACTTTGGTTGGTAACTTTTCGTTTTTGAGTTATGCTGTTCACAGACAGATGACAGACATACAAGAGGACAGACACACACAGGCACACACAGACTTTTTTCTAAAAATGTTGTTCTTTTGATTCAGGGTGTCTCAAAACGTATATTTTTGGTAAAATCTTGACATCCAATTTTGGGTCTAATACAATACTTCCCTTACTATACGTAGTAGAGAAAATAACAAATTAAAAAGAAACACAAGTTTGGAACAATTTGTTTTTAAGGTATAAAATAAGCATTTGTTTTCATTCCTTTTAAAGTATAATCTTTGAATGTTTATGTATTTCAACAGAAAAAAATCATGGTTTATTCTGTGTCAAATTCTAAACCTTTATAATTTGTAAGTTCAGATATATTAATAAAATTTGGCAAAATAATATGAATAGTAAAAACATTAAAATATGGGATCAATCTCGTAGTGTTTCTGAAAGAAAGGGGGAAAAAACCCTGGAATTGACCACTTATTACTGACCTATTTGCATTAGATTTAAGATTTTCTAGCTGGATATTGAATTTCGCATCTTCGAATGTAGTTATGTTTCTTGCCATACGCAGAGGGGTAATTAGGTTGACTTACCTGTCGAGAAAGGCGGCTGCTCTAGATTCTTCGCCCAGTCTTTCGAAAAGGGCCATCTTCTCCGCTACAAACGATCCTGCTCTCGCCGTCCAACCTCTGAGTGAAGAGCCCACCACTTCCTGAGGCTGCTGCGGCATAGGACTCGCTGTAACATAACACTAGACAGATGCATGGTTCTGAACCAGCGATATAAGTGTTAGTAACAACTACAAATTCTTAATATAATTTTCTTTCTTATTACAAATTCCATTAATTTTCAATTCCGCGTGTGACTAACTGATATTTACACTACATTTTCTTCTTAAAATGTCTAATGGTCAATATAGGTGTAAAAATGTTATTTTAACGACATATGACGACAGAGAATACATTGGCGGTTGTGATAATGAATATAAAAACCTTAAAAAGTGAAACAATTATTTAATAATGAGCGCTAAACTTTTCGTCACTAACTGACCTACAGTTGACAAAAATGTCAGTTAGTCATGAAAAGTTTAGCGCTCATTATTAAATAATTGTTTCACTTTTTAAGGTTTTTATATTCCCTATCACAACCGCCAATAAATTCTCTGTCATCATATGTCGTTAAAATAACATTTTGCACCTACATTGACCATTAGACAGACATTTTAAGAAGAAAATGTAGTGTAAATGTCAGTTAGTCACACGCGGATTTGTCACAGGCATGGGCAAAATCGACTTAAAAGGGCCACTCATTGGCCATCCCTCCCCTTCAGTGCTGTTCAGCTCCTAACACGCCTCATTCAGTGGCAGGACTTCGACGAGACTGTTTCATGAAGAGTGGCAGAGAAGTTACAAAAACAGGAAAGTTTGCTGTTAAATATGCGGGTTTCAATTTGCAAATATAAAGATTTACAATATCAAACGCTACTATGATCAGAAGCATAATCAAACTTTGGTGATCTTACAGTTATTTATTTACAATTTAAAAAAAATACTTTCTGAATACTCGTATTTGTAAACAAACAAAAGGGATCATATTATTCCACTTTTAGGGGTTTAGTTTCTTATTAGTTTATTTAATATAAGCTATTGTATTTCGTGTTTCAAAGTTTGAACATAATATTGAGTTTAAAGCCAAGCAATTTGTTATGTTGATCAAACATTTTAAAATAAGGATAAGGATAAATAGCAATGGAAATTTACTGTTTTATTTATTTGAAAGAGACACAATTTAGTATGTTAATCATAAGGCAGTGTAAGAGTATTACGTGCATAAGATAAAGGAAAGTTATAAACTTGAAGATTATGTAGTTTGTCTAACCAAAGTAGGCGGTTGTAATAATTATTGTATGCAAAATATTTTAATACAAACAAAATAGTTAATAACAGCGAAGAAATTATTACTACCACGCAGGTGGAACGAAGTCACCAGTGTGCTTGTATCAAAACAACCTTCGTCAGTCGGCAAGAGAATGTGGAGTGAGTAAGGCAAGTTCACTCGCTACCTCTCCTCTCGTGCCCATGCCCGTGTTAGAGTATACAGACTAGAAGAGTATTGGTGCATCCAGTTTAAGAGAATACTGTCTAGGCCAGGGGTTCACAATCTCTTCAGCGACGTGTTGATCATTATTGGATATGACAATTTCGATAAACTTTTTCATAAGATTAGAATATTGCCCTCATCAAATTGTTTGTGTTCTGAACAAGTTGGAGTATCTGGCAAAACTTTTGACATCTTCAAGATATCACTTCTAAATACTAAGAGCTAGAAGGAGAATGATTTTGTTGTTAACTCCTGTGCATTAGACAATATTTTTTGCACAGAATATTAGGTGTACCGGAAAGCAAATTTTATGAGGGGGCAAAACAATAATTTCCATACATGTATAACAATACTAGTGATTATTTAGTTATTTCATGTGTGGGGTGTTTTGGAATTATATATTTATTGGAGATAAACCTGTTCAATCTACTTATATTCAATGAAGGTGTTCTCTGCAACATCTTAAAATTTATTTTGCTGAGTTTAAATATAGTGACTACTAGGCTTCGGTCCCGATTGCATGTTGTAGGCATTTAAGTTGTATTTTCAGGGAGATTTTGTGACGTAGCACACGTTAGGTGGGGACGATATAGTCACGTCGCCTTACAAGCAGGTTACTGTAGCAGTGTGTCACCCTCTCCTTCCCTAGCTCCTCTACTACTAATGAACATGAAGTGCAAACGAATATAGTAAAATAGTTCTCAGTGTAACGTCGTTTGCAACCAGAGCTGAAATCTAATGATACGGTATGTTATCACAAAATGAATTCTGAGTAATCAGTCAATCAATTAATCAATCAATCAATCAATCAATCAATCAATCAATCAAATCCAGGCAATGCCAGCGAATTTTTTTCAGCCCGATTCTACTACTCTTTCACAACAATAGTGTAGGTGCACTATTTTCTGAACTTTAAATGCGTCTTGCAGCTGCTAAAATGTCTTTCATTATTATTTCATTAAATATGCTCTATTTGCGTACCACCCAGCAGAGCTCCCATAATAACAATGGTATGCGTGCCACAGTTTGTGAACCCCTGATCCAGGCTCTAAGTAACAAAAATCTATAAAAGTTTTCCTTCAATTTAGGATGTAGGCCAGTCATGTCATTTTGGACACCGGTGTCATTTCCCCTCCTTTCTCCCTCCAACTTTGTGTGTTGGGATGGTTGGACTTCACGGTGACACATGCTTACAGAATAGAACGGGAGGTCCGTTTTGCGTCCCCTGCGGTTGAATAGTGAACGAATTGATTCCCAAGTATGCTTAAGAATAACACCCTTGTTGATTCCGCTAACTTTCGGCCTGAGGGGCACTGTTACCCATTTCATCACCGTGCAGACAAGTCAGTCAGGTCTGTAAATGTGCACCCTGTGTGAGCGATGGAGGTTGATATAATGACAAGTGAAAATGGCAAGAAACTGAAGGTGATAGGTGAATATGAATTTTATTTCCATAAGTGTCTCGTTGATGGCGTTGATAGTAGAAACATGTGTACGAGGAGAACATGGAAGTGTTTTGTGAAATTAAATTCCTTAAATTGTATGGAAAACCAACCATTACTTGGTATGGAATATGTTCAAAACATTTGCTACAAGTTTCTCCTACCTACATAATTTTATTACTTATGGTTGACAATTGCAACTGTGCTTGTGCTGACTGCACTTATATTATTAGTTATTACATTTATTGCAGCCAAATGGTCTCTTAGTTTTTTTACTTTATTTACTTACAGCATGTGTTTTGCATATTCACTTATTATACACAAGTACCTACACAATAAGGGTACTTAAATTATGAGAGTAAAAGGTCAAACATTTTTAGCCATACCTACTGCATTTAGACTATCCTAAGACTGAGTAAAATGAGAAGAGAATGTAATGGCACTGCTGATAGCTTATGGGAGTCAACACGTACGCTATGGAAAAATAAGGCGGCAACTAATGGGAATCAATGCATACGCAATGGAAAAGTAAGGCCGCAACTAATGGGAATCAATATGTCCATTGCCGGATAAAAACGGTGTCAGCTAATGGAAATCAACACGTCTGTATTGGAATCAATTCGGGGCCAGCCGAATAGAAACTGCTTTGACGATAGGCATTTTGGAAAGCGCTCTAATAAAAACCGTCATTGCGTAAATGTACTACTATATATCATCCACCATCATCATCGACATCGTCATCATTATTGTCATCATTAGGCTTAGTAGGCGAGCTACTAAATGCATGAAGTTATCCCCGCTTTGTCTGTAGAGCAAACGGGCAGAACCGGTTCCCCACACTGTGCCATCACATGCACTATGGACGCGTATAACTTGAATCCTCTTTAATGTAGCTGAGCTACTAAGCCTATTGTACTTTTCAAATGGGAAGAGTTCTGATCTGCAGCCAACGAGATACGCTTACATGCACCGCGTTGCAAGCTCATTACTCCCGCTCTTCATATTTCTTGGCGCCCGTCAATCCCCACTTGAGGGGAAAGCAATATGACAACACAGCAGGATTCCGATTGGTTACCGGCCTGGAGACGCTCAAGGACAAACTCCTTCCCATTTGAACAGCACAGTAGTCAACATCATCATCGTACCCATCATTATCAGGATTGCAGGTGGATTGATACACATTAAAGAAAGTACAGAATGGAATAATAGATTTTCATTAGAAATATTAGGAATCAACACGTCTGTATCGGAATCAATTTGGTGCCTGCCGAATAGAATCTCCTTGGATAGTAGGCATTTTGAAAAGCCCTCTGATAAAAACAACACTATTGTGTGAATGGACTATTATCATATATCATCATCCATCATCATCGACATCGTCATCATTACACCATCATTATCAGGATTGCAGATGGATTGAATCACATGAAAGAAAGTACAGAATGGAATAACAAGTGTTTATTAGAAATATTAGGACTTAGTGCGAAAAATTTGCTACTTCAACTTCTCGTGACTCCGCGCTACAACCGAATTAAAATAAAATTCTAATATTTCATCCAACAAAGCCACCGAATTTTTAGCCCTATCACCTATGTTTTAGCACATGAAGCTACATATATGTCTAATTACGGTGTTTCGTAAACTAGGGGTTACACTTGGCGTGAATTACCGGGTTTGCTACGGTAACAGAGATAGTTATTTCTCTTTTCCTTATTAACCTTAAATGTTTAACTGTATTCTCATTCTTTTGCAATTTTGTCGAAAACTATAACGGGTTATTAGTTGAGCGGGATCTGTGTGCTATCACGTGCGATGCAGGTTAGTTGGGCACGGAGAATGAATGACGCAACCGGTACTACGCAGCTGTCGTATATACACGCGCATCAGGAGACGCCTGCAGCTATGTACATGCGAGAGAGCAACAGTAGAATCCATATGCACTAAACTTGCTGCTTTTTGCACACTTATTGGCCCTCTCCTTATTAGAATTTCTATTTTACATTTTACTATCACGATATGTGCCCAAGTATGGTTACTCAGACTGTTTGAAAATGCTGGAAACGACATAAGATATCTTGTTGAATTAACGCAGTGCTACCAATACTGTGAAATTTCCAAGATTTACAAAACTCGTATTACACAACGCTGCCATAACACCTCCTCAAGGATAAACCCGCTTTTTGTACTTGGGCTGTATTGGCAGAGAACCCAGATTTGAATCTTGGTTGGTCGCTTTCTTGTCTGTGTGCTTACGTGCGCTTGTATAGGAATAATAGGTGTATAAATGACTTCTAGTTTGAATATGAGTGTCCCAAAAAAACACCGACAACGCTTAGTATTTTGTGCGGGATGGCAACCGACCGGTTTTCAAATAGGAATCCCTGTCCGGAAATACGGGGTTTGGACGCTGGAGAACGTCGAAGTTTGAAAAGGAACAGTTGTAACAATTTGTTAACATTTGTTTTGGTATCTTAATACGGAAGGTATGCAACCATTTAACCATCTGTGTACTCCAGCACACTTTGATATAAATGTGAGGGAATACCTAAACGACGCACATTCAAATTGATGGATTGGTAGAGGTAAACCAGTTCCATGGCCAGCACGATCGCTAGATCTAACACCTCTCGACTGGTTTCTGTGGGATTGTATGAAGAGTATGGTGTGTGGCATTCCTGTAACGTTAGCGGAGGACCTTATGATTCAAGTTCACGAAGCGATTGAAAATCTTCAAAGACAATTACACGTACTGGCTGATGTGCATAAGGTTCACCACTGCCAATAGTTTGCAATTAATTCACATCCGTGTCAATAAATATTACCTGAAAAAATAAGAGCTTTCTAATGACCTAAAGATCACACCATTGAAAGAAATAATTTTATACTCAGGATGAGCACAGACACCATGGACCTTATTCTGCCAAAAATTCTACATATTACAGTAACCTCCAACACAAAGACATGTCCATAAGAAAGAATTGGTACTGAATGTGATTGAGTGAATGGCACTTCTTTTTTCTCATATATACGGTGGATATACTACAATATGACTTTTAATTATATAAAACCCTTTATAGTAAATATTAAATATGGTACACTATTAAATTATACCCTATCGCTAGCGTAAGGGAGTCAGGTATTTAAGTAAGTGCAGATGAATGACAATGCATCAAAGTTGCGGGTAATATTCGTACGGTGCATCTAGTATAGTTAGTACTTTACTATTATATCTTTAAGAATGAAGTAAAAAAGTTCTAGTATAGCACTTATACATTAATGTTAAAAAATATACAATTCTCAAACTTAGTGCCTTTTAGAACCCATATGTTCTTTGAATGTGCTAGTTGCAACCAGTAAATAATTATCTCCATTTAATTCATGTTAAACCTGTATGGTTAGCAAACATTATTAGTGTGATATGTTTTTCCCAAAGTATTACAACAAAATTATGATGAAAAAAGCATAAGTTGTCGCGTATGGTTAATATTTGCCATATTAGTATTCGGAGTATACGCTTTGTAGCACCTCTGTGTTGACATCGGTTATGCATTCATGTTGAATCCTTGTAGCTGAATATTGGTTTACATAACGTGTGCTAGAGAATTTGACTGCAGGAGTCTCGGGTAACCATGCAAACACCATATTTAACGTAGCGGTATTACATATCCACCATGCCCAATCACCTAAAACTACGCATTTACCGGGCAATTATTCCGCCATTGATCTTATACGGCTGCGCAACCTGGGGATCAGCGGCACCTTCTACCATACGCAAACTGCAGACAGTGCAGAATAGGGCGTTGCGCAACCTGGGGATCAGCGGCACCTTCTACCATACGCAAACTGCAGACTGTGCAGAATAGGGCGTTAAGAATGATATACGATACCGGGCGTAGATTCCCGTCTTACATCCTTCACAACCACTCCGGACTACCCTACATCATGGACTTGGTAAGGGAGCGATCCCGAACCATGCACTCCAAACTTAACTCCCACACCAATCAGCTGGTACGGGCACTAGGTCAATACGACCACAGAGCACCTCGAAGAAGGAAAAGTTACCGCCTATCCAAGGACGCCCTTGGATAGGGGTAATGCCACTCCCATCTTCTAACACATTATTACCCCAACACCTATTCCTGCCCCCTTCCTGTATCCTAAACTAGGTATACAGGAAGAAACCATTGCCCAAGACACAAAAGCATGAGAATATAATGACAACCTTTAACACCGCACAGATAAAGTCGCATTAGCGGCTAGGTGTTGTGCAAAAAAACATACCGTACAGGAGAACCTGTGCGACCTGTTCTCGAATGCTGGAATGCATTAGATAGCGATCAGTTATTAGGGAGTTGAACCAACTCTGGTTGCTGATCTATCAAACATTGTGTTGTACTACTTTGGAAAATACATCCTTTGAATTTGAATCAAGCATTGGTCTATAATTTTATAATTTCTTACCTGTTTCTTCTCTCTGTGGCTGAGACTCTTGGAGATTCTGCTTAAGCTCTTGATGGATCTCCTGTTTGTACTGTATTTCCTGAGTGTAACGTTGTTCTAGTTGAAATTCTTGCTTTCGCTCATAGTGTGGAGAAGCGCAGTACACTCTATCGAGTTCATTGCAGAGTTTTTGTTGCTGAAGCTGACGAGATACAGAACACTGTTGCTCCAGCTGACATTGTTGCTCATGTTCTTTTAACTTCTCCTGAAGTTCATGGGCGCTGCTAATATCTTCCTCAAAACGTTTATTAAGTTGCTGTTCCGTTTGTTCGTTACTCTGCATTTCCTTATTGTGATCCTCCTGCTGTCCCTCGCTAAAGCTAATACGTTCCTCTTCCTCCTCTTCTTCGTCCTCTTCCTCGTCGTCTTCTCTGTCGTCCAGCATTTCCAGAGAGGCAAGGGTACCATATCGCTTGAGTGATCGGTAGGGAGGTTCGTCGCTTCCAGCCGACCGACGCATCCCCATTTCTTCGTCTTCCTCATCTTCGTCCTCATCCTCTTCGTCTTCATCTTCATCCTCATCTTCTTGACCGCTTGGAGAAAGTTGCCCTCGAATGGAAGATGGCGATATAGCACTCTGCGAAAAGAATGGAACCTAAAATTATCTCCTCTAATGCCTGATGCAAATATAATAGTTGCACAACCTACAAGGCAAACCTACAATCGATCAGCAATAGCATATCATAGCAAGGATGAGAATGGCGTCGTCATATAAGTACCACAAACACGTTTAATAAAAATGATTCCGTGGAGATCTAGTCTTTGGTATGAAAAATTAATTTTAGCAAAATTTATTCATAGAAAAAGTCAATACAAATAGGTTATTAAGTTTTGTGCTTTTCAAAGTCAGTGAGTTCATAAAAATACCATAAGTGGTGTCATTCACCATTTTTATATCAACCATCACCATAAAACTCCCTTGAATCACTATCAGTCGCTTTCTGTGACTCATTGTACATAACATTTATCTATCTGAAGATGTATTATCGTTAACCTCTTCTGCAATCGGAGTAATATGCACAAGCTATTTTCTTAACAGCTTAGTCAAGTGTAGTTATTTGGTAAAGGCATCCATCATTCTTTCTGAGTGAAAATAGGATGGCTTAAAAGATTACGCTATAGAAAAATATTCTCGATACGAAGTTCATACATCGTGCATTATTTTTATGGGGATTTTGGAGCTAATTTGCCCTTGAATTTATCTCACCCAGGGCTTAAACATCTTAACTAGTCCAGATTGAAATATAACATGAAGAGAGGCCAGACTACACATTCGAAATGTGCTACCATGTGGATCCGTATTCTATCGTTTGTGTGGGAATAGGATAGGTTATGATAGGAAGAGATAGGATAAGGCGACAGAGGGTATTCCTACCACCTTGACCCAACATATCCTTTGAACATACACCCCCGAAAGGAACAGATGAGATGAAGGAACGTATGTTGTTCTGTAGTTCATTTATTTATATTCTCATGAAGTATTGTCCTGTTGTAATCTAAAATGCTGTGTTATTAAAAACTTTCCATGGATTTTGGCAACATTTTCCTCACTGATTTCAGTTTAAGATACATTTGAATAAAATAGTTTCGCAAATATCATGCCATAAATTTAGTACCTAAAGTGGGTGACATTCATTATCGCAAGCAAATGTAGTGAAAGTATTCAAGTTCGTTCTTGGTATGCGGGAATATAAATAATTCTATGCGTCTAAACTCAACATCTAAAGCTGATAATACAAATAAATTGAGTTATTATTTAGGGATGCTCAGTGTACCATTCTATACTGGGCGTGAAAAACCACTTAATTTTGGTCATAGGCTTCTTTATGAGGCTTGAGATTCTTTTACGTGCCATGACTCTACCTCACGGGACCACTGGCCTTACTTCCCTTCTGAAGGAAGCCATACTAAGAGTTTTTATGCCTAAGAACAGTCGCCCATAGTAATCGGGGGTCAATGCTTTGCTTCATATCGCAACTTATTGTAAACCCTTTTTACTAGCGAAAGAGATAAATGTTATAAATTGCTATATACTTGCCGCTTCTGGAGACCCTAGGTCAGCATCGTCCCACTGAAAGTCGCCGCTATGATGAGTATCTGGGGTGGGAGGCAGCACGGATATAAGGGGCACATCTGAGGGTGAGAAGGGGTCACTTCCCCCTAAGCCCATAGTGGCATTAAGCGCCGTCATGCCCATCAGAATGAGTGGACCCCAGTTGTCATCATATTCGTCATCGTCGCCTTCTTCCAAATCTGAAACCAGTGATATACTTGATACCTTCAAGAATAAGTCACATGGCAGCAGTTCTGAAGATGGCTGGTTATTAATAGAATGTTATTGTCAGAAGAATGCAGACGTAAATCTTTATGCTTAGTTTTTTGGTTAGGTTGCTATAATAATTGAGAAGCTCAAAGCCGATTTATCGTCAATTAGCTCTGTGGTATTCACAGAACACAGCGATGTTACAGAATACTAAAAGTCAGAATTCAGCCTTAAGAATTTTGCTTCTCATTTTATTACTCACCAAAGTCATTGTTGTTTTCAGTTGTCGGCTGCTGTGTTGTTTGAGTGCTGTTGTTATTGTTGTTGTTATTATTAGAAAGACAAGTTTTGTGACACTGTCGACAAACTGCCACGGGTTTCTCTGGACTACAGGATTTTACAGTCACTTGACTGTCCGATGACGTTTGAGATCGACTTCTTGAGAGACTTGAAACGTCAGACATTTCGATTTCTTCACAACGGCTTTCTGTACGACGAGGAAACGTTCTGGCTTTCACCTGAAAAAGGATAATGAACTGAAGCCATGATAAAAGGCATGCATTGCTACTATAGTCTGATTTATCATGAACAAGATGACGCAAAATGAATGGAACACATAGATGCCCTGTTCTAAAATTAGGCAGGATTTGTAGTGGTTCATGTATGCAGTGCTTTTCTGAAAAGTCTGAAAAGCGCTCTTCTCATTTTTTCGGGCATACACGGAAGCCAGAAGTGAGATGGAGTAGGGATAAACTAAAAATCAGAACAGGATTAACTTCTAATAAGGAAGTAATCCAGTTTAATTACGCTGATTGAATTTGCATAACATGTACAGTATTATAGTGCGTTTTGTGTTGCAACATTACCATATATATATATACATTGTGAAATTCAGTACGTATATGTATTTTTTTCATGAAGGTCTGTATGCTATCCTTCTTACTATACAATGTAACATTCACATGGTTTTCTATACTCACTTTTATTTTACGTAATACCTTCGAATATCTATCCCCCAAGTAAAATAACCGGCGTAATGCCACGCTTGGAAGCTGACGGCGTTACATTTGACTGCAGTTGCATGGATTTTGCTTCCTATTCCTAAAAAAAGCACTACAGTTTTATTGAAAATATTTAATATTTTTACAATATAAGGCAGTTGCAAATACTTGAATTCCATTTATTTAGGTTGTCATAACAAGAAACTAGAAAGAGGAGCCAATAAGATATCTGAAATGTATTACATTCATATGTCCTTCTCTACTCCCTCTTCTACAAACAATTCATACAAGTTGCTACATGCTTGAAACAGAAAGGCAACGTATTACATTCACACCGTTTTCTCTACTCACTTTTCTCCTTTAAAACACAATCACATTTTCTTCTCTACTCCCTCTTCTACTAACAGTTTATACAATTTTCTATATGATTTTCTATTCATTGTTGTTTAACAGTGCGCTTGTATAGTGCCATATTTTTATTTATTTAGTTTATTTTTTGTTCTTTATAGTATCTTTGTTTAGCTTTTTGTTTAAGTGTGTTAATTAATATTCTTTTAAATCTCTTCAAAGAAGCACAAGGCTACTGAGCAAGTGCAATCTAAGTCTACAGGTTGTAGGGATAAATCGTTACACCACGGACAACGCCGGGTATTCCAGCTAGTTATGTATAAAACAAACTCATAACTAGTATAAAATAGAAAACTCACTTGCAACTGTTCACTGCGACGTCGAAGCGTCTCTGGTGACCAAACCTCGGGCTCGGGCTCCTCGTCTGGCGTCTGTGGAGCAGCAGCACCTAGTTGTCCCTTCATCCATTGCGCCAGATGAAGGGCGCTGCCTTTACTCGCTCCTGATTTGCCCAGTTGTCGACATTTATGTTCAATGAGCTCATCCAGCTGCCGTCGGGATGCTCCTCCTCCGATCGTGGGAGGCGCCAGTGGTGGCGGTGGTGCTGGTGGCGGCTGAAGTTGCTGTTGATGCTGCTGCGTCCCCTGCAGGCAATAGTCTATGTTAAACAGGAGCGGTATCCTAATGGGGCGGGATAATGTTTCAAGGAAAAGATAGGAATCAGGATCCTATGTAATAATATAGGAATACTTCATTGTAATAGCTCTATCTTCTCATTTTCTTAATATACGATGCATTGGCCTGCAAGCCATATCATATGCAACATTTTGAAATATCATTTTCAAATTCTGAATAAAATAAAATGTCTAAGAAGTTATCTTTAAAATGTGATTCTAAGTTAGAAAATTAAAGCCAGGCCTTTGTATTTGTATTACATGTTTTGCATAAAATATAATAATCTTTCTTTTACTTTCTAGAATTGCTGATGTTTAAGCATATTTTTCAGATGTTACGCACAAGTATATAGAAAGTAATAACAATAGTACACAAGCACATCAAAGTTTTTTTAATGTATGTCTTAGTGCTATCTAATGAAACTGTGATTAAAACAGCCTTTTGGATAAGTAAATACTGAAGTAGCTTTTCATTTGGTCACATTCAGAATTCATTTTTTCTTAATGTCCAAGAAAATATGGAAAAGCAATTTTGATTTTTTATTGCTTTTTATAGTTTTTCAAGTATTGCAAAGAGTAATTGGTGAACCATGAACTATAAGTTACTTATTAGATCTCAAATGCTTGGGAAAACTCTACCCTGCAGACCTTGTATTCCCAAAATGCATTCTCGACCTGATAAGCATCACTTACAGTTCTTAGTCTGTAATATACTGTTTTCTCCGGCTACTCCCAAAAACACTTTTTCCATTCCTTACTCAGGGGTCTCCGTCTAGGGGATATGTGAATGGCAACCACAAGGTACCCAAGCTGAGCAGAACATTACTTCCACTTACTGGTGTTTTGCTCCTCACTGTAGCTTTTCTATCTGACCTTGGTCATATCTTGTTCTCTTCCGATCCCGATGCTATTAGGGTTCCTAAGGGCTAGGGAGTCTTTATTTTTCCAACCTCTCCATTTCTCTATAAAATCTTAACCCCTAACATGCTGACCTGTCATGGCATGTAATACGTCCTCTGATTGGTAATCAGAGGATATGGTCGGTGAATTTATTTTGATAATTCTCCCGGTCAGGTCAGTGAGACCCGTAAACCAACGACAGGTGTGGTCCTCCAGACATTCTGGGGGTTGTGAGAGAGTGATGTGACCGCCAAAACATAAAAATGTGGTGCTCTCTAAAAAGCGGTTACATTTACTGCTAAGTCTCTTCAATGTTTATTTAGTGAAAAATATTGGAGAGCAAGAGGATTAATGACTTCATTGTCAGAAATCCAGCATTAGCTAACAACAACATACTGAAAAAAGGTTTAAGAAGCCACAGCAAGGCATTTAAATTCTGAAAAAGGTACCTGATTTGTGCTTTCAAAGTGATGGAAAAAATATATTTTTGAAAGCTGAAATGTTATATAATTTTAGAAGAGAAGAGAAAATTATTTTGGCAACTTTTGTTCATTTCAGTGATCTTTGCTGTAATTAAAATTACAAAACCAAGGGGGTGTTTAAACTGGTTTCAGTTGCATGAAGAAAAAGTCAGCAGTGGGGCAGGGGGTAGGTGTAATTAAGAATAAAGCATATCATTTTCATAGAAGCATATTTGCTTTTGTAAACGAAGAGCATCACTTGCTTGTAATCTGTTAAGTATTGAAACCTAAACCTTTAGAATTATGTTGCAATCAACCTGTCCATTCTTTTTAAATATGTGCATTTCTAAAAATAGGGTCATTCCATCCTAAATAATGGTTACTATATCAGTATCTAGAAATCAAAGCACCTTTTCTCCAAAAGAATGTTTAAGTCAGAGACCTTGTGAGATTAAGTTACATAGTACTAAAGTCCGAGTTTTCATATGATAATTGGATGCATTACATTCACATGCCTTTCTCTATCCATTATTGTTAATTTTTATCTCTTACATTTTCTTTTTCTATCTATTTCATGTTTATTAAGATAAAGGTTTACAGAAATGGTTTTTATACAAGAGTAGTCCAGGAGGCTGAAGTGTGTCTAAGTGTCCAAGTTAGTCCAGGTAAATCATACCAATAAATTTTTATATACTATCTGACTGAACCATAATTTATTGCAGTTCTCTGACTTCATTTTGACAGCTTTGCTCACTGGTCAAACGGCAATGTTTCCTGTATATACACTCACCGAGCTGTCATCATGCTCTGTTATTGAAAAAGCTGCTTCAAATAACCAAATGATTTGGAAAATTAATATAGCAAATTTCAAAACTGCTAATACTTTTTACTAAAAAATATTAGGTACTGCTGCAGTTTCTTCAATTACACTAGTATTGTCATTTCACAAACACTATTAACACCACTATAGCACTACTTGAACCCTACCACATAGTTTGTTGATCTACTTCTTTTAAACTGTTATTTATTTACAATTAACTTATTTGTTTAAAACATTTGTGGAAAAATGACTACTGCCAAAACAAAAAATTAAATGTGATAATAAAGTCAACATGTATTAGATACTAAGAAAATATAATTTTTATTACTATGATATAGATTCTTGAAAAATTAAAATAGATGATTTTATTCAATATTGAATATTAAGTAATATCATAAATGAAATCTCCAAAAATCTAAGCCTGCCTCTGTGGCATGATGGTCAGCATGTCTGCCACATGTTCAAGAGGTCGCGAGTTTGAATCTTGCTTAGGTTATCTGGATAAGGTATTTTTTGGTGCTTTTCCCTTATCCTGAGAAGATGAATGTCAGGCAACTTAAAGCTTGGGCTCATTTGAGCATCATTTTACCCATTTCATTCATTCATTGTCCGATGTGATATTACGTTGGAGGACATTAATTTAAAGAAAGAAGTTTCAAACATCTAATGGAGACCATATTTATGTCTATATGTTAATAAGAAAATTTGTTTATTTGTTTCTGTCATTTATAAAATGAAGTCATAGTATCAATTGTGCAATAAGCCACATTTTATTGCGCATGTAGAGAGCAGTAGGTGTCTGCTGATGCGCACATATACACAAAGGCTGTGTAGTTCTGGCTATGTTATTCATTCACTGTATCCAAATAACCTGTAACACATGTGACTGCATGCAGTTCCATGCTCTATTCATAAGCAATGTCATATTCTGTTTTTCAAGTTTTGAGAATGAATTCTAAGAATGAATTGCAGAAGAATATTTATAAAAAACCAAACTATTACAGAATGTTGGAAGATGCTTAGCCATCTAACAGCACTTCAAAAACACCTAGTCTTCCAATGGATACCGGCTCACTGTGGACTGAGTGGTAATGAGAAAGCTGATTTTCTTGCAAAAAAGGGTACCAGCGGTGTACAAAAATCCATAGTTAATTTACCATTTTATGCAGCTAAAAGATTAGTCAACTCTGAATTCAAAAAAATTATTGCAAAATATTACTATGAAAAATCAAAGAATAAAAGATGGGAACTACCAAACATTCAAACAGTGATTCCTGAGTATCCTCGAAAAACAGCAGTTGCAACCTTCAGGTTGATTACAGGACATGATTGTCTGGCAAAACATTTAAACAGAATTGGGATATATTCTTCACCACTCTGTCCTCTATGTGATCTGCAAGAGGAAATGGACCGAGACCACCTTCAAATATGCCCAGCTACTTCTAGTGCCCCATCCATCAGTGAAAAATATTGGAGAGCAAGAGGATTAATGACTTCATTGTCAGAAATCCAGCATTAGCTAACAACAACATTTATAAATAATGATAACAATAAGCTACCATAACAATTTTAAAATATCTAACCAAAAAAACCAAAATAATCATAATCCAAGGACAACTTAACAACTAAAATGACTATGAACCAATGGTGATACCGAAATTTAGATTCAAATCGAATGGGCTTGATAAAGACACGTTTTAATTTAATTGCCAGATGTGAGATTTGCGATAAGTGTTGAGTAATAACATAGGTAGATAATAGAGTAGGAAGTGTTGTAAGGTGAGCAAAATATGAGTAAATAATAGTCGTTAAATTTGTAGGATAAATGCATTATTGGTTTGAAATTAACGAGTCATGACGTCATACCACATAATTCGAAATTGCCATCAAAATTTAAGGTTAGCCAACGTTTGAAAAACTAAGCTAGTTTGAAATTCACGGTCAAAATTCAGGTCTGCAAACCTTAAAAGTTGCACGATATGTTTAATAAAATATAAAGAAAACATTGTCATAGAAAGGTAACTATATATTCGGAATTCAAAAAAGGACATGTTTTAATAGAAAGGGACATTTCTAAATTGTGAAAAGGAATGAAATAGTATTTTGGATGCGAGGCTTTCTTTTGATGACATCATGAAATTTTTTTTTTTTTTTTTTTTTTTTTTTAAAGCGTGGGGAGACGCCAGTAAGCGTTACCAGATCGGTGGAGAACTTAGCTGTGGACACATGTGAGTTGTGGTTGCTCTGCGAGGAGATATAAATTGGAAGTCGGCATAACTCCCAAAATGTGTTAAAGAGTTGAGAATAAATAGTCTCCAAAGTTATTCTGGGTGATCTATATTAAATATACCCGCGCATACCCTGGATTAAAGTCTCATGTTTGAGCCTAGCTGGAGCAGAACTACAAGAACCGACAATGGCCAATACGTTACCACGAAGCCTCACTTAAAAGTGATAAAACAATGAATTAAAACAACAAAATAAACACAATATTTTACAGGATCAGATCCATTAATACTGCATGATACGGAAACCTGGATATTCAAAATAAGGGATATAGGTAGGATAACAGGATAACAAATAAAATTTCTATTCTCAGAAGGGCTTCCGAAAGCAAAAAAATGTAAGAATGAAGAACTGGTATACTTGCAATATTAGAACCAATGAAATACTAGAAACGCTGACAGAATGAATGGTCTAAAAGAAATTATTAGCTACATACCAGTTGGAAAACAAGCTGTGGAATGATCTAGGAAGCTAAGTGTTGAAGCTACATAGGAAATGTACAAGTATCCAATCCAAATGGACGATGATTATTTTGATGAATGCAAATGTTATTATTAAAGTTGCCTACTTTATTTCATATCTATGAAAGCAATTCTGTAAAAAATTGTAGTGTACAAGGTTTAAAATTTTTGGTATATTGTTTGAAACCTCTGTGAACCACATTTGGACGTCTTTGGTGTAACTGTCAGCTTGTATCATGCTGCAAGAAATATTCTTTCGGCTGATACAAATAAGTATGATACAGAGTTTAACAATGTATGTTTTTATTAAAGCACATCATACTTTCAATGTTTGGTGCCAACTTTCTGTAATTCATGAAAACTACTTTCTATCTAAACTTTTCCTTTCATAACTCTCAATCTCTCATAATAGCATGCTCATAAAATATCCATATATCTGTGCAACCTATTTTGTAAGGCTGAACTGATTTGGCATGGAATGACCCTAGCTAATAAACAATTGATTCAGTAACATATTCTGTAACAACTACTTCCAGACGTATTTGAAGGAAAACTTTTGTTCTTAAGTGGATAATGAGGATATCAACTGTCATTTTAAGAATTCAAAAGCAGTACTTTGGAGAGTTTTAGAAAATCAGTGACTAATGAATATAAGTGAAAGGAATATCCAACCCTGAAGCCTAGAATTATTTATAATTTAATGTTTCTGTTTATGCTTTTATAAAATTAGGAATATTAAGGACAAACAATAATTAAGTATAGTTTTCAAGATGTTGATGCTTTTTAGGATATCTGAAGAAAAGAGAACTTTAAATACGTCTTTCAGCTATTTTCTTAGAGGCATTTTCTCATGATTTTGTTTCTCGGCAAACCAATTTAAAATGTGATAACAATCAGATATTCATGCTTCATTTATGACCTAAACCAAAGCACTCCAAATGAGTAACTATACAATATAACATTATTTTTAGCCATATTTAGGATATTCCAAAATCTTAAAAGGTTCTTTACTTTCTCTTTGACTGATAAAGGTTTACGTGCTTCTATTTATTAATATGTAAACTCTACTGTGATTGAGGGGTAGTAAATATTCATAATTAGTTAAACATATTTATATTCACAAGTCTTTTAATATATAATGTACTATAGTGGTCAAACTGAACTAAAGCAAAACAAAGAAAACTGTAAAATGACCTTCATAAGATAAAAATATAAGATTACAAACATTGTTGAATTGAAACCATGAAGATTATCTCTTAAAGATATAGCTAATCAGACTTAACTCAAAAATTCAACTACAAACCAGTTAATTGGTTAAATATGAGCACATGCAACACCTGTAATTGAGCATATTAAACTAAGCTGAAATATAAATTACACTTTTCATTTTATTTGCATTATACTGAGGATGAAGATGGGATAAGCAAAGAAAGGTAAGGGAGAATACCGCCCCTTATAGTTCACAACGGGAAAATTTATGAGTGTGTCATAAAAAGTGAAAATCACCAGCATAAACATTTTCTAACTCTAAATTCCTGCAGAATAATTTTAAAGGCTTTTGTGCATCTCATTTCAGAACTTTTTCTAAGCATGCATAAATCATTAATTTTTAATTTGTTTCTATGATTTTAATAATACGGTCAACTGAGTAATGTGGTTTACTAAGATAGTATCTATTAATGCCAACTAAGTACTATAACCTACATATACCTATCTAAATTATGGATATAATAAATAAACTAATAAGTTTTTGTAGGAGAATATGTTGAATAATTAAATTGCCTCTCATCTTAAGCACTTATGTTTCTACATTTCCTAATGCACTGCTATTCTTTAAAGAAATTGCACCACACTAAGGCTACACTTTAAAATGTTTGTACATATGTTGAACAAACAATGTAATCAATCTAAAAATAGTATTATGTTATGCATACAATACATTGGAAACAATATGCTAAAGTTTACAGAGAAAATACCAGAACTTCTTTAACAATATCTTTTGAACTAATCTACTTTTCATGCCAATAACAAACAATAAATACTAATTGATTAACTTCTATTGAGAGACCTTCAGTTGGTTATCATTTTTTGAAATCTACTACTATTTCAGATTCTTTTTGTCTATTTTCAGATTTATTTAATTCTAGCACAATTTTTAATACTAAACCTATAAAACTGTTATATTACAATTACAACTATTATGATTGTAAGTTAACTACAGAAATAAATGCAGGAAGACTGTTCTTTTACATACCTGAATTTTAGCCTATCTGTTTTTGAACTTTACATAGGAGTGGAAAAGCCATATAACATCAGCAAACTTGAAAACTGTGTATCTGAAGGTGTATTAATCTTACAGAAGAGTAAAATATGTAATTACTTACACTTTTCATAAATAATAACAATAACAATAGTAACAGTTAATGAATTTTTAATAGAGACAGCACAATCTAACAAAAAGTATGAAACATTGACCATGACTTTTAAATGGATTAATAATGTTTTATTCTCATTTTATTCTCATGCGGAAGTACATCATGGGTCCCAAGTGGGGTGAAGGGAGTAAACTTAAGATTTGGAACCATGATATAAATTTTATATTCAGATGGACCCTTAATAAATTAGTAAACTCTTGTTTTAGACATTTTGTTCTATGATGAGAGCTTGATAATTTATACAGTATTGACATTTTAACATACTAAATGAACAAAAGAATGATACCGAAATTTAGATTTCCGATCGAATGGGCTTTTGAAAAAGATACGTTTTAATTTAATTGCCGGATATGAGATTTGCGATAAATATTGAGTAATAACATAAATAGATAATATAGCAGGAAGTGTTGTAAGGTGAGCAAGACATGAGTAAATAATAGTCGTTAAATTTGTAGAATAAACGCATTATTGGTTTGAAATTAACGAGTCATGACGTCATACCACATAGTTTAAAATACACGTTCGAAAGTCAGTTCTACCAACCTTAAAAGTCGCGCGATATATTTAATAAAATATAAAGTAAACATCGTTTAATCCTAAAAAGGTAATTATATATTCAAAATTCATAAAAGAACATATTATAATAGAAAGGGACATTTCTAAATTGCGGGAAAAGGAAATAACATTTTGGATACGAGGCTTTCTTGGATGACGTCATGACATTCAAATTGGAAGCGAACGGTCTTCTTGGCGTGGGTAAGAGAGAAGCGTCTAGTCAGTACTCAACCAGAGAGCAGTACGGGAGTTCGTGCAGTTCGTGCTGCGCTGATGTGATTGCGATGCTTCTACAGATACACATATAGAATCGGCATATCTCCCGAAAATATTTAATATAAAATAAATTGATGTGCAAAGTTGTTCTTGGGTTGTCCTTTACACTCACGCAAACCCGAGATAAAGAGATAATGCTCAGCTAGCCGGAGACAACACACCGAACCACATCATCAACGACTTCAGCTTCAAATGGCGAGGTAATAACTAGGAAGCAATATTACAGCTTCAAATTGGCTTCCCAACGTGTGGCTTCGAAAGAATGGACCAAACCCCAAGACGACCGAGCCAGCATCGAACCAGCAGACAAGAAGGTGCCCAGCGCGTCAACATCTGTGAAACGTGTAGTGAACAAGTTTAAGTGCAGTTAAAGTGAAATAGTGAAAATATTGAAAATTTTGGTGAGTAGAAAAACACATGTAAATAGCTTAGAAATGGAAGACAGTGATAGTGAGTTTAGAGGTTTTGATAGTCAGGAAATTCAGGAAAGTATAAGTAGGATGGAAGAATTTAATCGGAATGTAATTGGTAGCAGAATATGCCAAGAATTAGAAGATCAGAACGTTAGAGAAACACCTAGAGGTAGTGCAGAAATGTTTAGTAGTAATTCAGAAAGGCCAGCATTTATGTCAGAAATAGAGAATATGTTTCAAACGATAATGAAAAAGATGAGTACAGATTTAAGTCAAAAGATAGATGGAAATAGTAAAGAATTAAGAACAGAGTTAAGTCAAAAGATAGATGAAAATAGTAAAGAATTAAGAACAGAGTTAAGTCAAAAGATGAGTACAGAGTTAAGTCAAAAGATAGATGAAAATAGTAAAGAATTAAGAACAGTGAAAGAGATGAGTACAGAGTTAAGTCAAAAGATGAGTACAGAGTTAAGTCAAAAGATAGATGAAACTAGTATAGAGTTAGGACAGAAATTAGAGAAGGGACAACAGGAATTGGGAATGCAATTGGAGAATCAGAAGAGAGCTTTAGAAACCTTTAGGGAAGAAGTTAGGGAGGAAATTAATAAAGTTAGTAGTGAAGTAAAAGAAAATAGAGAACAGGTAGAACAGGTTAAGGGAGAATTAGAGACAATAAGGCAAGAAGTAAAGAATTCTGAAAAGAAATTAGGTCAACAAGTTAGTGAAAAATTAGATAAAGAAAGGGAAAGAGTAACATACAGTTTAGACAAACAAAGGGAAGAGGTAGTACAAAGGTTAGATAAAGACAGGGAAGAAATTAGAGAAGAGTTACAGGGGTGTAAAATTAGAATAGAAAGATCTGATGTAGAAAGTGAAAGGCAGGCTAGAAATTTGGAGGATGTTACAGACCAAATAAAAGGAGTAGTGACAGAAATTACTCAGGTAAAAGAGGCCTTAGAAAATTTGAAATTAAATGAAAATGCATGTAATCACAACAATCTTAGTAATGAAGTTGCAAGAAACGAGGCAATACCAGGTGTATCAGCTGACATTTCGATGCAAAATAGGGGTAACAGTAATTCCCATTCTGATCTCGGAAATAGCTCAGGGATAGGTGACAATTCAAATTTACATTGGCCTAACCATGTCTTAAATGAAATGACACCTCCAGTTTTTGAAAATGAAGATTCAGATGATCCTAAAGCCTTTTTAGAAGGGTTACAAGAGTACTTCACGGTGAAACGTATACCAGAGGAGTACAAGATGGTGATAGTAAGAAAATGTCTAAAGGGTAATGCTGCTAATTGGCTAGGCCTTTCTATGGGTAACAATAATGACTACAGGACCTTTAGGAACATCTTTTTAACCAGATATTGGGGAGCTAGTAGGCAGGCTAATATTAGAGTTGAATTAAGCAATGGAAAATTTAATCCTAGATCGGAGGAATCGATGGTAAACTATTTTATGAGAATAGCGAGAAAATCGAAGATGTTGGACCCTCCCTTGGATGAAAAAGATCTAATAAATATAGTTACTCCACATTTTCCGGAAACACTTCAACATTACCTAATCATAGCCCGACCCGATAGCATTGCAGCTATGATAGAATTATTATCAGCCTTAGAAGTCAATAAGCCAAAACACGCATTTGGAAATAAATATGAAGAAAAAGAAACTGTCAATTCTTTCGGGCAAGGGGCACAGTATTATCAATGTTAGAAGTGAGGTTAGGGAAAGATATAAAGGACCAGTACCAAGGATGGAATCATTCCGGTGGGAAAATCAAGGTAGATATAACCAGGAAGGGCGTCACCAAAATAGAAATGGTAATCAAAGGGGAAGAAATATAAGGGTGAATTATATGAATACAAATAGATTTGATCGAGGTAGACGGGGACGTTATTTTGGACATAGTAGAAATTCAAATGATGGGTATTGGACAAATGGAGATAATGAGTTTAGACCGAGGTCACCAAGACAGGGAGAAAGGTATTCTAGTGGACGAAATTCCCCCGAAAATGCAGAAATGGTTGAGGCCATTAACACGGTCAAAAACATGGTAGGAAGTAACCCCGATTTAATGCAGGAAAACAGAAGTAACAATTCGGGAAATAGTACAGGAGCCATACCTAAAAATCAGGGAAACGCCAGACCCGGTCAAACGCGCCTTCAGTGAGAACTGGGTATCCTAGTAATGATTGTGATAAGTACTCGGAAATAAATAGTCCTGGAAGGCAAATGATGATACAAAAGAAAAGAGAATGGAAAAATAGAAACGACGAAAACGAAAAAGTAGGAGATCCACCTAAAATCAAAATTGGAGTAAATGGAAAACAATACAATGCAATTATAGATACGGGATCAAATAGCACAGTATGCTCACAAAATTTTTATGATAATTTACAAAGTAGTGGCTTTAAAGTAATGTCTTTACCAGTTAATGGGATATATTGCTCGCTAGCTGTGGGAAAACGAAAAGAGAGAGTAAAATTTCAAGCAATGATAAATATTGAAATAAATGGGAGAATACTTGGAATTTTATTTCTGATTGTAGGAAGACTTGTGACAGATATTATAATAGGTTGTGATTGTCTTTATGCCTGGGAAGCTGTGGTGAATTTTAAAAACATGATTCTAGAAATGAAAGTTGAATATGAGACCATTATAGTGCCTTTTGTGGAAGATAGTAGTTCAGAAACTATTGTAAGAGAAAAAGAGGAAGAAGAAATCCAAGGGGATACATTCTTTGTAGAATATGTTAAAGTAGGAGCTATGGAATTAACTGAAGTAAATGTCAAAGAGTACAGCGTCGATAATAAAGAAAATGTAGAATGGGATAAAAATGATTTCATAGACAATTTGAGGGTTTCTGATGCAACTAGGTACTATGATAGGGAGAGTAGTGAAGACTTAGAAGAATTGTTGAGGGAAAAGGTAACTCAGGCTGATCAACTAAATGAACAACAGAGGGATAAACTGTTTGAAATATTAATCCGAAATAAAGAAGTATTCTCTGAGAAACCTGGTAAATGTAATATTTATACTCATTCGTTTGAGATGATACCCATCAAACCTTTTACACATAAAGCGAGAGCTATCCCTAGTACAATAAGAGAAGAGGTAGATGCAGTTATAAAGTCAATGTTAGAAGATGAGGTTATTGAGATTTCGAATTCAGAGTTTGTGAATCCCCTATGTATTGTAAATAAGGCCAATGGAAAGATTAGGGTAACATTTGACTCGAGAAAACTAAATTATTGTTCATCATACTTTCCATCAGGGAATCCAACAGAACGTGTCCTCCGAGATGTAGGAATTTATTTACGTGTACTTACACATCATAATCACAAGGATTGGGTGAAATATTGTCCATTGATAGAAAAGATTATCAATCACACCATTAATGTAACTACTGGGTTTGCACCAATAAAATTAATGTTAGGAATTGAACCAGAACCAATATTGATAGGGGAACCAAAAACACTGAAAATTAATGACATTCAGTTAAGTGAGGAAGAAAGAGCGAAAATTGCTTTTGAACGAATCAAGAAAAAGGCAGAGAAGCGAAAATTAAAGAAAAAGAGTAGAAAACATAAATGGGAACCTAAGATAGGCGATTGGGTACTAGTTAAAGACCATAAGTTATCAAGTGCCTTGAGAGGTAGGAACAAAAGGATGGAACTGTTATATAAAGGTCCTGCAGAAATTATATCAAAATTTGGTTATCATACCTATGAATTAAAAGATGTTAAAAATGAAAAATGTCTGGGAAGAAGGCATAAACAACTCCTTCGACCATACAAGAAACCGTGTGGTGCCTTGGAACCTTGATTTAATGTAGAAAAAAAAAAAAAATTGGAAGTGTCATTTGTCTATTGGCGCCCAATCAGCTTTGAGATAAAATGTAAATGTTAGCTTACTTGAAAACCATACATTGGTCAGGTACTTACATATTCATGAAAAATGCAGAATGTGAATTGCTATCTACTACAAAGAGCTTAAAAATATATTGTATAGAGCTCACAATAACAGCTTTAAAAAAAAAAAAGATTGTTAAATTGTTCATCTCCGCATAGAGAGAAAACAGAATATTTACTTTGTAAACATTTGTTAAAATATTTAGATGTATAGATAGTTATCACAGAAAGACCAAGAAAGAACTTGTCTAAAGAGTGCAATGGATTTATATAAATATATGTACATTTTAGTGCTTAAAGGATCTAGTACAGATATGTGTTACAATAACAAAAGTGAAAAATCACAGTGCAAGTGATAGTGAGAGCGAAGTGAGCAAACATGAACTAAAAGAAGGAAGTATAAAGAAAGACTCTTGAAATTTAACCTTTATATAGAAGCTTCATAGAAGAAACCATAACATATTGTAATTAGTATTTAAGGATTAATGTTAAGTCAATTGTATAATTGTTTGTCATGTTAAAAAGATTAATGAGAAAATATGTTAATAACCAATTTCAAAAACAGTGTAATTGAAAATTGTATAATGGGAGTGTTGCCGATTATTCAAAATACAGGAGTAATTTTTAATTTTTCTTTCGGGCAAGACATTTACATTATTTTATTATGAAATAATAAAATAATATAAATGGGGGCATTTGATACCGAAATTTAGATTTCCGATCGAATGGGCTTTTGAAAAAGATACGTTTTAATTTAATTGCCGGATATGAGATTTGCGATAAATATTGAGTAATAACATAAATAGATAATATAGCAGGAAGTGTTGTAAGGTGAGCAAGACATGAGTAAATAATAGTCGTTAAATTTGTAGAATAAACGCATTATTGGTTTGAAATTAACGAGTCATGACGTCATACCACATAGTTTAAAATACACGTTCGAAAGTCAGTTCTACCAACCTTAAAAGTCGCGCGATATATTTAATAAAATATAAAGTAAACATCGTTTAATCCTAAAAAGGTAATTATATATTCAAAATTCATAAAAGAACATATTATAATAGAAAGGGACATTTCTAAATTGCGGGAAAAGGAAATAACATTTTGGATACGAGGCTTTCTTGGATGACGTCATGACATTCAAATTGGAAGCGAACGGTCTTCTTGGCGTGGGTAAGAGAGAAGCGTCTAGTCAGTACTCAACCAGAGAGCAGTACGGGAGTTCGTGCAGTTCGTGCTGCGCTGATGTGATTGCGATGCTTCTACAGATACACATATAGAATCGGCATATCTCCCGAAAATATTTAATATAAAATAAATTGATGTGCAAAGTTGTTCTTGGGTTGTCCTTTACACTCACGCAAACCCGAGATAAAGAGATAATGCTCAGCTAGCCGGAGACAACACACCGAACCACATCATCAACGACTTCAGCTTCAAATGGCGAGGTAATAACTAGGAAGCAATATTACAGCTTCAAGAAACAGAAAAATGCACAGGAATAAAACTGACACAAACTGACCTTTTGGTAACCTTATGTAAAGAAGGTAAAGAACTATTCAGACTTGTTATCTTGAGCTTTCAGATGGTGTTATTGTTGAAGACAGCAACAGTCCTACTTTAAATTATATCACAGAAGGTCATGAGTTGTAGTTTTTGCAATTATCTTTTCCAAATTAGCCAATGGCTAAAGTAAATGGCTAAAAACATGGCTTATTCTTTTACTATCTACAGGAGTTTGCAGTGTTGATTCTGATCTGTGTCAGTCTTTAGTTCTTAACATTACTGTTTGAGGTGGTTAAACACAAAAGTAAACCAATATGATAATGCAAGAAAACAGCAATAAAAGTAACACAATATAGTGAAATGCACATGTGGTAACACTACAATATGAAAAAAAAAATGCTCAGTTGTTACTTTAGCAAAGCACAAGTCTTCTTGACTTGAATAATTTGTAGCACCAGGGCTTAAGATGAAATGTATGAATAGTAATTTATGGCAAGTATTAATTGTTAACAAAATACTAGAGGCTATGAATACTGCTGTCAAAAACAAGCCTAGCCTTTATTTGGTAGAATATTTCCAAACAAGGAAACTCTCAGTGAAAGGAAAAGAAAACAAGTTTTAATTGTGCTTGGATATAGTCGGAGAATGAGACCTAAACAAAAGTTGTCTAATTTATTTAATTAGATGAACCTAGACAAAAAACACAGTCCATGGGATTACAGAATCAGTCAAGCATCTGACAACAGTAAATTAAAATTAAACATGTGTCTCTGAAACCAACAGTCATCCGAAAGTTATTCTTGCGCATTAATCTAATTTTTTCATGAAATGATTATGTAGACTTTCATGACCTTTGTCTATTACTTCTTTCTTGGTTTCCGGTATGGGCCATGTCTTGCTGGCTTTTTTAAGAAATTAAAAAACTTAAAAAATTAAAAATTATGCAGACATTTTACCACTAACTATGCTCGGCTTCTTCAATGGGCGACAGCAAAATTCATCCAATTAGTCACTCCCTACTCTGACTGGCTTTGCTGGTCTCATGTCCCTATTAGCAGGATGACTTTCAATTGGAGGAGAAGGAACCAATAGGATTGCGAGTGGGATGGGACAGCGAGGCAAGTCAGAGTAGGACTGACTGATTGGATGAGTTTTGCAGTCACCCATTGAAGAAGCCGAACATAGTTTGTGGCAAAACATTGGCATAATTTTTAATTTTTCAATTTCTTAATAAAGCCAACAAGACATGGCCCATACCAGAAGCCAAGAAAGAAATATTTTTTTTGTGGCTCATTTCTGTACCCTATAAATTCTCAAGTTTTCATTTTAGAAAAAAAGGTTTAACATATTATTTATTAAGGACTATCAGATTATTTAAAACTTATATCATGGTCCCATTTAAAATTTAGAAGTTCAACTCTACCCCCCCCCCCTCCCTCCAGTCCAACTTGGGGCCCACTGATGTACTGTCCATTATGCTACGTGGAGAGCATCTACCTTTCTGATAATAACAAAAGTCAGCATTTAAAACCCATTTAAAAGCTATAGCCAATATTCTATACATTTTGATTGCCCTGTATATCTAACAAAATTATAGTTAAAATTTTTCTGAAAACCATCATTTATGTATAAATAACCAGTTAACATGCCTATGGGCTATTATGGAGTCAAATAAGGTCATTTACATTTACTTTTGTATGTTTGTGTGATTGTATCTTATTACTCAAATGTTAAAATATTATGAACAAAATAATTTATGTTTATTTTAAAAAGCTGCCACTTAGCATTATGATTATAAAGCACAACAAGTTTCAACTATTAACAGGTAAGCAGAAAATGGTGTAAATAGTTTCTTGAAATCCTGCTGCAATTTTGAAGTAAATTAAAATAAAAACAAATAAAATACATCACAAGCAACTGCTATGAAGTTTGGTTATACATTGCCAAATAAACATATGGCATCTCAATTAGTTTCCCCAAATTGGATCTTGAAGCTAAAAAAATTAAAATATCCCTCTTACTATTGAATTTTGTGTAAACTTTTATATAAATTAAAAAGTGTAATTTTTCTGAAACTTTTGAAAGATGGATGTTTAACAGCCACAGTGAATTTTTATTTTCTATACTTATTAAATAGTTATAACCAGGAACAGATTACAGATTGCTTGCAGTTCAGGTGTAAAACTGTTGTTTGTTTACTAATGCTCTGAATCTTAGATGTTACACATTTTCCATTTGCATCCCAATAATAGGATGCTAGTTGAATTTGAACATCTAGTTTCAGAACTGCTTGACATGGTAGTAATGTTCTTTATCCATAATAGTTACTAGTTACTAGTGTCTGGTTGATTGCAAAGGGTGCACTGTGGTGAATTCTGTGTACCTATTTATTCTATGAAGTTGTGTGGGAATATTGCCACTGATTTTCTTCAAGGGTAATCAGGGATATACCTATTTCTTGCCTTCAAGGATAACATTACATTTTTTATCTGTTCTTGAAGTTTTAAACTCTTCTTCTTTCTTTATTTTCCATGCATTCACAGCTATGTCATTTATTTGGCCACTAACACAGAAAAAGCGTTTTCTTCTTTTTACATTTCTGAAAACACTATTTGAATAAACGAGAGAAATATTTCTAAGATGAGTGAACTACAAGTTTTGCTAGTTTTATAATAAAATATTTGGTCTATAAAATAGTGAAAGTAAGTACACGTTATTCTTCCATTGTAAAATTAATAACACTTTGCATACCATGGTTTCACAAGTTTACTGACAAGGAAATCTTAAGTGTGACTTAAATAAGATATCTTTGTTTTTAGTCAGTGTTCCACCATTAAGATAACCTTTCAATTCACATTTAGAGTTTGTTTACTTAATTTATAACTTGCAATCTACACAATGATGTTGATATCTGAATGGCACAACATGGGCGTCGGCAGACCTTTTTTCAGGGTACGGCCACATGTTGGAAGTTTCCAATCAAATAATATTAATTCATTAGCTAAATAAAAATTTCTTTTTAAATCAAAATTGAAACAGTAGTCTAATATTCAGTAATTGACTGCACATTAAATTCATTAATTCCCAAGGGGGGCTGCAGCTCCCCCCTTTGCCCCCTTTGTGACGCCTATGTAGCACAGTACTAAACTAATAAAAACAAAGATCCATATTTCAAACCCTTTTCATTGTACAGCCTTGTCTAAAATTACTAAGTGCCTACTTAGTTATCTTTGGTTTCTTTAAGTACAACAGATATTAGCACAACTTAAGCTATAAGATCTAAAGTGTCTTCTGCTTTGATGGTGAGAAATTTAATGACTGAGTGAAATAAATATTATTTTGAAACTTTTATACATTATTTCATTCAGGTTTGCTTCCTGTACACTGATTACACATACATAATCATGCACAAATTATAGCAAAACTGGCACAAAAAACAAAGTTCCCTAAGGAAGTAGTGTCATACCTGTATTGGTTCTTCAGTGTTAATCTTCAGGCACATGAATGTACTGGTCTCTGGGAGTATTTTAATTAAAATATGTATACTAGGGAAAACTAAGATGGTGGATCAGTGCTGCTACATCATCATTGTTATTCAGAACGTCTAGTGCATTTGTGTTTCATAAACTATACATGTTTGACATCTCTGCTCTTGTCAAAACTGATGTGGCAATATGTACACTACATTATATTAGGACTTCAAATATACTTTCACTTTTTTGTAAGAACATACTGTTTTTCAAATTTGTGAGTATACAGATACATACAGGGAACTGGGTTTTGTTGAAAATCTTGTGTTGTTTGCGTGGAAGTTGCTGTACTTAAATACCAAGTTTGGTATTTAATAAACTATGGTTTTTTAATAAAATGAAAAAGAAATGGTACATTTTCCATGTAAAGAGAGATTTAGTGGGAGGCTTTTCTTGAAAATCTTTATGTTTCATTCTTGGAAGAACTTAATAATGAGTATCTGACAGAGGTAGACAAAATGTCAAATTAAAGCATACAATTTATGTTAAATAATTTTTTTTTGCGGAGTTAACCATTTCCAGATATTCTTTGTTGTTGATTTGAATTTTCAAATATGAGGGTACTTCAAAAAGTAAGTTACACATGTTGTCTCGTGCTAAGACCATCACAGCAAGAATGGCACTTTGTCAGATTAGAGTTAACGTCCTGGAATTCCTACAGTCAGAGTTCTGTTATGGCACTGATAACAGATGTATCACAGTGTGTGAGTGAAATGGTATGTCTATTGGAAACATACTCCAAAGTTGAATAATATGGAATGATACTATTCTTGTGGACAAAATGTCAAAATTGCACAGATTCACTGTGAAATTCTGGAAGTATAAAGACCAAATGCAATGTTGTATCTAGTCGTAGTGAAATGGTGCCAATATTTTGACCGAGTCCACACAGACATCAGTGATACTGATCGGCAAGGAAGGCCATCAATATCAACCACAGACGACAATGTCCAATGAGTGATGAACTAATGTGTTCATTAACATAAGTGCTGAGGCTTTCACGGCCGGCGTTGTCAACTATGTTAAGTAGATGCTGGACGCAGTTTTCAGCGAAACCTCGGAGGAAGGCAATCCAACTCGACCATGACCCACAAGCCCGGAAAATCTACTTAACATAGTTAATGTGTTCATTCCGCATCAAATTTGCCAAACTGATGAAGTTCACATATTCCTCAAATGCTTCTGTGACCAAAGAGCAGATTTCTACTCCTGAGGATTTAAATTACAGGTAGAATGTTCAGACCATTGTTAAGAGAGACTTGGTAACTGTCTTTGCAGTGAAGTGTAGCATTCAATAAAAGCTACTTAAAAAAAAACCTATACCCCAGTGCAACAGCCCATGAAGGGCCAAGGCTTCCCGCTCAGCCAGTGTCCCCCACCTCTGCCCACTACAGGCATCATTGGTGGGGTGTAGTAATGGAGGATGGGACGTGGTCAGTGCCCCGAGCCCTCCTGACCAGTTATATGGCCTTCTCGATTTGGGGTCGCTACTTCTCCATCAAGTAGCTCTTCAATTGGTCCACCTGGGACCTAACAAGGCTGAGTGCAATCCCATACCAGACCTCCCAGCGGGGGAAAAATCCCCATGCTGAACCTGGGTCCTCCACACCAGAGGCAAGCACAATACCAACTGTGCTACGGAGGTGGTCCAATAAAAGCTACTTGGCCTGCAACTTACTTTTTGCAGTCCCTAATATTTGTACTTTTTCTCAAATTAGAAGTCATTATTCATTTTGTTACTCCTGGCCATGCAAAGAAAATGGAATTCCAAAGTGATCACATAGTGACGTGTTCTTAAAAGAACTAAACTCATTGTAAGTACAAGAAAATATGCAATATGGCAAATAGGTACTGCAAATATTTATTTTGCTTAAAATGAAGTAAGTAGAAGAAAAAGCGCTTGGAAGAATAATTTGTAAATTGTTAGTAGAGAAAGCTATGTGAGTACAATACAACATTCTTTATCAATGTTTGCTCATCTGAGTTTGTTATTTATCCTTGCACTGATATCATGTTGGCAAATATGGGAATTCCATTGTTATGCAGGTAAAACAATCCTATTATTGACTGGGTTTTTCTTTGTTTTTCCCAGTAATTAATTTTGGATCTGCCGCTAACTATATTAACATTTAAAATAATTGATTAGCACTGGAGAACAGCCAATAACCACAAAGCAAATATTCATATTGTATCAATAAGCTTTCTCATTAGCTGTATAAATATAAAAATTGTGTCTATCTTAATGCAGTGATTTGTAATACAAAATGCAAAAGAAGAAAGGGGTTGATTCAATTTACTTAACATTGTATTCTTGTTATAATAGTTATGTAAGGCAGTTTCAAAATTCTAACAGATTATTCAGTTATGAAAATGTTTGCAGCACTCATACACTTATAAAATATGTTCACAGACAAAATATGTTTATATGGTAAGCAAAGCACCTACATTTTTATTGTTCACATAATTGGTCTGCTTAACATTTACAAGGCTTTAATTATAAAGAATATGAGCTAGAGTTGAGTCTCTTACAGTAAAGGACACATAGATTGAAACTAGATGCTTTATTCGGAGATGTACAATGCACATTTTAAACCCTGTCTGTTTATTATTCATTCTGTGGAGGGTTCAAGCTTATGGATGGACTCTGCAAAGTAACAACAATACATTCTGTATATAGATCCAGAAAAAGATGTTGGTGTAACTGTTCTATAATAAACTTCTAAGCAACAAAGCTGTTGATTGAAAATATTTTCCTTCAATGTCAAATATTAATAGTTTCAACTCATAGGTATTTCTGTTCTAAATATACTGGGTGAGTCTTCCTAGCCTGTGGATGGCGAAGTTATGCAGTCCCGGCATTTTACAGGTTATGCCATAAACACTGTTCACCACATTGATTCGTATAAATTTCACCCAAAATGACTGGTTTGCATCGCTGTATGTGAAGTGAAATGCTCATGTAGTGCAACAGTGTGTGCGTTGGCCTTCTCTGATGAAGGTCCCAGGTTCAAATACTGCCACTTGAAGGTATTTTTTAAGTTTAGTAAATTTAACGAGAACTGATAGTTGGCTTGGAAGTGTTGTTTCACGTAATTACTTTAATTATGTGAATTTTGTGAAAATATTAATTGTTACTTGTTAGAATATGCTTAAATAAACATAAATGAATACATAACATTATAATTATAACTCATAAACATAAACTATCATTAAATATACTAAAGAAAGTCAAAAAATGTTCTGAATTAAATTCAAAGGTAAGTCAATTAATAACACTAAACACCACTTACTTCAGAGTTTCCTGGAACATGTTTTAAAGGCCCATTTTTCTCCATTATTAATCAGACATCGACTGGTTCTTTGTGGTATGGCTGGCAATGTTTTTTCTGAGGTCTCCTCTGCTGGTGGTTCAAGGAACTTCCTGAAAATATCTTTCTGGGGGATGTCGAAAATGAAGTCGACCTACCTTTGAATTTAATTGATTACAACTACACTTCTAAGAAGATAAATCATTCTGAATTTATAAAATACAGTACGTATGTACATGCAAACTGAATAACATTTGCAAGTCCATTTTATGATCATTGTGAACCTCTATGGTTTCCAAAGTAGTGCATTTAATAGTGATTATGAAATCATACTGGACCTTCCCACAGATAAGCTTTTAAAATTTACCTGTTTTCTCCACACTGTTGTAATAGGTGTGAACTGTTCTCTATTTGAAAACACTGTGTCACAGGAGCACAAATGGTTGGAACTTCATATTTATAGGCAAATACATTTTCTTGTGTATTTGGAAAGAACACATGATTTGCTAGAATATTCTCAAAATATGTGAGTGTATGTCTGTATCTAATGCTCAGGAGTTAATAACAAAATCGTTCTCTTCTTGCTTCCCAATATTTTGTTGTTAGAGTCATTGTTGTTATTCACCAGTGGCACTGGGGATTAATTGTAACACACCCTGATTCTCTTTTGTTTCCATTTGGATGTGGATGTTTTGTATGTACTGCAAACCATCTTTGGGATAGGAAGACTTGAAACCAGTTTAGCATGAGGCCTGATATGTCGTATGTCTTCATCTTGTATAATAGCATTTCTTGCCACACTGTGCCAAATGCACCTTTGAAATCAACAAACAGTGCTAGTAGTCTTAATATTATTGAAATTTTCTTTAATGTCCTCTGTGAGTCTTACAACCTGATGTATTGCCGAGTTGTCCTTCCTAAACCCACCTTATTCAGGGGTTAATAGATTTTGTGTTTCTAGGTAGAATGTCAATCTTATAGCTCCTATTTTTTCTAGGAGTTTTGCTATGTTTGAAGTTAAGGATATTGGTCTATAGCTGTCTATCGATTGGACTGGTTTTCCTTTCTTCTCAATGGGTATAATTTTTGTTTTTTTCCACAATGCTGGTATGCTGTTTCGGGTAGTCCAGATTTTATTGAAAAATTTTTATTAAAGTATGGAGAGCTTCATGTCCTAAATTTTTGAGTAGTTCTAGATGCATGTTTTTAGGAGTCAGGACCTGGGCTCTTTTTATTTTTTAGTGTCCTTATTGCTTGCTTTATTTCTGGGAGAGGGAATGGCTCATTGAAGATATTTTGAAAGTTAGATCTATTTTCAAGGTTGCTGTTTCATAGGTATTTTTTTTTGTTTTTTTTTTTGTTTTCATTGTTTAATATATTATAGTGCTAGTTTTGTAGTATGTTGCTAATTTTTCCACTATATGATTGTTTTCATAAATTTATTATCAACATTTAATGGCTGATTTTGTTGGTGTTCTCTATTTATGTGTTTAATGTACTTGTGTACTTTGGTACTATTTGTTCTGTAGTCTAATTTGTTTATGAATTCTTCAAAGCGCTGTATTTTTGACAGTTTTATAGCCTGTTTTAAGTGTGTGTTTGCTTTTCACCATTCTATAACATCTGCTTTGTCTTGTGTCCTTTCTATTTTTTCTCTGGTTTTATCTCATTTTGATTTAAGTTTTGCTAACTGTTCATTATAGAAAAGTTTGTATTTGTGAATTCTCCTTCTTGGGATATATTGTTTTGCCACTTTTAGAATTGTGGCATTCAGTTCTTTCACTACCTGTTAATGTTTTGTTCCAGTTTGATTTCTTTGAGGAGTTTGTTTGCTTTTGTTTTATATTCTTTCCAGCATGCCTTTTTGAAGTTCCATTTAGGCTTTGTTTTTCCCATTGTTTTAGATAGTTGATGGTTAGATCTATTTTTGTTATTATGGCTCTATGTCCACTACCATTACCTTTGATTACTTTTTTTGCAGTTATCTCCTAGATCAGTTGATGTAATAGTGATGTCTGGACTGGTTGACTGTCCTGAGTAGTGTATGTAGATTTTTGGGTCTTCATCCCTATGTAATAATTTCATAAAGTTGGAGTCCACAAATTCTTCAATAACTTCACCAGCTTTATTGTTGTCACTATAGCCCCATCTTGGAGAATGTCCATTGAGATCACCAAATGACATGAACTAAACCTAAAGAATCTTGTAGAAATATGTTCAAAAACCTAAAAATACAAACCCTACCATCACAATATCTATACAAATTAAATAAATATATACATACAAACTTTGAAACACTATATAATTCACAAAATCACCACTGTCACAGAACAAGAACTAAAAACAAGCTGATACCTATCGTGCATAGTTTGGCACTTCATTAGAAAAACCCATTACATGCTGGAATAAAAGTCCACAATAAATTTGACCAGCATCATCAGAGTAACTAAAGTCACAACATATTTTCGCAAAACATTAGTCTATTAATTGACAAGGCCTACTACTCAATAGAGGAATATACGAATGAGCTAGAGCCTTAGTTCTTATAATACCTTTTTGTAACTTAATCTTGGGAAAATTTATAGTTCATTGAGTATATTAACTTGTTACCTAGAGGAAGTAAATTTTTTAGGCATATATTGTATACTTTGTTGTAATTCTTTTTATCTAAATATTGTTAATACTCCTACTTGATGAGTCATCAGTTTACTAAGGTTTTGCTAAAAACTTTGTAAGTGTATGTGACAATAAGTCATCTTATCTTATGATTGTTATATTGTCAGTGTCTACTAAATCCAGGTTGAGGTGGTTGTTATTGAGTGGGCTGCAGATACGATATATTTTAAATCTACGTTTTTGCTTGCAAGCTGTTGTTCTTATTATTTCAGAGGTGTCATCTTGGTTCATTTCATTTGATGTTAGAGTTCCAAAAGCCATAAGGTATTCACTATTTTTTAAATGTTCCATCTCCATTTCCTCTTTTTCGGAGCACAGTAAACAATTTGGAGATGCCACTATTCCAACTCTAAAAATATGTTTATTCAAGCAATAATGTCCTGTGATCAGTCAAAATGCAGCAACAGAGGATTTTCTTGGTAAATCTGGAACTATTGATGGGTCATCCAAAATTTTCTTTCATGTTGAAGTGTTATGCATTGATTATAATTTCAAGTTATTTTTCCTTTAACAATTCTTTTAATTGATTCATATGAGAAAGTTTGGTTTACCACTAAATTGATTTCAGATCCTCTCTTGAAATATGAACAGAAATTAATAAAAACCTAATTTTTTGCAGGCATGATTTGAACTTCCGACCTTCACCATGACTTTCCACCATGTTAACCATTGTGCTACTAGAGCACATTAAACAAGGAGCACCACTGTAGAAATAACCCTAATCAGCGGGCTGGTGAATACAGTGTCAGTATCTGCATTTTGCACTATCTATAAAGGTCGAGTTGCCTAGTTACCAATCCACAGGATGAGAAGACTCACTCGGTATAAATAAAATATATATTATTGAGTTTGTTCAACTGTTTCAGATGAATTGTATAATAGAGCTGTATGATTCTGACAAAAAGAATATAATATGTAGAAGGCAATATTTGCAACCAGCAGTTAATGATATCAGATAGGTAAACAATGTATTTACGACTTTAATTTACTGGAATGATATATTATGTACCTTTTACCAGACAGATGATAAGATAACAATGAAATTTTTAAAGAGCTGTAACTTTTAGCTATATGTGAACATTAAGTAGGTGTACACATTTTATTTTATGAAATAAAGCTGTAACTGTTGGATGAAAGAGTAATGCATTAATAATATTTTGGAATAACATCCTTCCAAGCAAACATATGTACATATATTTTATTTGTTTCACTCTCAGCCTTGGTTTTATTTTGGTGTTAAATATATTGTTTAGCTTAACACTGGGATCACACATTGCATAGTGGTGATTGCAAAGACATATTTCTGCACAATTTCTCTGTTCACTTATTCTCTAGAGCCATGAGTATATATTAAAAAGACTTGAAAGTATCATGTCAGAACTGGTATACTGTAAGTAGAGCTACTAATTTGCTTGAAAATTGATAAAGGAAGGGTGGGTTCATCTTTTTCATAGTAATCTTGCAGAGGTTTATAACATTTCATATTAGGATACAAAACACAAGGTTAAAATTTCTGACAAATGAAAGCAGAGAAATCAAATAATGTGGTCCATCAGCAATTTTCTTACTGTCTAAATGCCAGAGCAATTCTCTATAATATTCTTGCCAAGACTGCAAGTCTGAAAAGATTACTCTAACTTTTATGTGAAAAACAGAATAAATGAATATATAGATTCAAGTTGTTTGAATTTTATTATTAGGTTATTTAAATTTATATTTTCTCTTTCTTTTTTGTGCTCTCAAGGAACATTTCTCTATAATAATAAAAGAGGGTTAATTATTGTGTATGTGCATAACAATACACACAGAGACTAAAACCAAGTACAGAAATACCCCAGTTATACGTTTTCATAGGGATATGGCTAAAGTTATGTAAAAATCAGAAAATGTAACTGTGAGATTTCTTATGAAAGGAAACTATTATATTAGACCATTACTCAAACTAATTATGTAATATATAAAAGTGATAAGTGGAAAAAAAAACATAAGTGGTAAACATAGCACACTATTTAGAGGGCCTATATGCATAACAGTATTTTTATTCAGGATTAAACAAAATTCAGAGTACTGGTGGTTTATTTCTTTTTCTTCTTTACCTAATTACCCTCCCCTTATGTAGAACTTACACCCCCTAGGACTTACAAGCCAGTGCTTAGGGTCAGATGCCTGTCAGGGAGCAGAGGACCCCATGGACCAGACAGATTGAAGATGTGGAATTGGGTGGTCAGCCCAGCACTGGTGCTTTACACTGATTTAAAACTTTAGATTTTTCTTTGCTTCTTTGTTTTTTATATACAGTCATACATTAGTTAATTATAAGCACTAATCACTGAAATATCACTTATGCTTTGCAGTGATTGAAATTGTGTAAATTCTAGAGTACACTGGGAAAAATGTTATTATTTAGAATACTTCATCATCACCATCATCATCAGCAGTATCATCTTCTGGGGAAGATCTTTAAATACTGTTAACACATGTGCAGCAGTAATGGTTCTGAAAATATAGGGTGCAGCATAACTGAGTTAAACTCTGCAGACTTTCTATTTATAGTCAAATTGTAGCTAATTATTAATATCCCCCACATCGAAAAATCATGAAACCCTTGCAAAATGAAATTTGTTAAATGAGAAATGGCAGAACTGGTTTGTTATTAACAAGTTACAGTCTAAGTCTTGTCTAAGTCATTTCTGTATTCATTGTTAACATGAAAAGTGTACATTATGAACAGAAAAATTTTTACAGAACAGTGCATGTTTGTTTTACAAATGCAGTGGAAATTATGAAGAATGAAGACAATCTTTCATTGAGAAGTTCCTATACACAGCTGCTATGTAGGCAAGCTATCTACAGATTAATCGACGGTTTGAGGTGACAAGTTCTGTAACTGATTTAACATGCAATGGCTACTCAAAATTAGTGAGTACCGAGGAAAATCTACAGCTCATTGCAAGGCATTTATTCAGTCAATCAAGAAATCTGCAAGAAGAGCTTTCAAGGAATGACAATTTTCTGGCACAAGTTTAAGGAAAATGTTTTTGCTATAAAACCATCAGACCTGCAGCATTTAAGGGATTTGATTGAAAAAAAATTTGAAAACAATTTTGGTACTAATGGCAAGTTGGGTGACAGTGTTTAAATGATGTGTTAAATTTCTGGATAACAATGGACACTTTTAACAATTTCAATAGGGTAAATTACTTTATGTAAACCATTAAAGCTACAAAACTCTGGCTGCGTTTTCGGTTAACTCACTGCACCCTGTATTGATGTCTACATACAACATGCCTGCTGTTTTATGCTGCCACAATTACAGCACTGCATATGGAAGCCATGCATAACTTAACATAGCATAAAAAAAGCATGTAAATGAATAAGCAAATGAATATTCAAGGTGGAAGGTACCTGATGCACCACATATTAAGAGAATATCCTACATGATACAGTAAAATCTCGTTTATCCAGACTAACTGGGACCAAAGGCAATCTGGAAAATTGAAAATCTGGATAATCTGGGTTATATAAATAACAAAACAAAATTCTTAAAACTTTAAATAAACTGACTTGCCTTTTATCACAATAAAAATTATGTCTTGTAACAAAATTATGTACAGTACATAGTACATACTGTTTACAAGACATTACAAAATATAAAAATCTTAATCACATAAAATCATATCATTTCTTAACAAATAATTGATCCCCAGTCTTATGTTTAAAGCACGTGTGGCATTTGAATGAAGTATGGTCATGCAAACACTTTATCATTAATAGTTCAGCTGGAGTGGTATCAGGCTGATGCTCCAAGTACAACATAAAGTTTGTCAGCTGGAGTGCAGCAACTCCCAATTCTGCAGCTATTTTCTTCAATATTTCTCCTTTTTCATTTCGATTAATAGCATCCAACTTTTTATCCATTGAAACCGCAAACTTCTTTCACTGTGATGTCATTGTAAACTTACACTCCCAAACGCTTTGATAAAACACAAAAACAATCTGGTTGAAACACATGCAATAAACTTAATGGTATGTGCTGTTTGAAAATAGTAGGAAAACTGAGGAGATTGAGGGAGGTGTAGTGATGGGTAGGGATCAAGATCAATGCTTCTTCTGGCACTATTTATAGCTGGTGAGACCTACTGTGTCAGCACTGTGTGTCACACTACTAAATCTTTTTTAAACTCAACAGGTAGAATTTTACAGTACAGTACGTATTACCACAATTTATTGTACAGTTATGCACAATTGAATCAAACTAAAAAGCAAATATTTGACGTACTTATAGTTATGTTCTTGCTATCGTAGTTAAGTTTGTTATGTAATATGATCATTAAATTTTAAAAAAAATCTACAAATCTGATCTGGATAATCCAGAGATCTGGATAAATGAGGGCTGGATAAACAAGGTTCTGCTGTAAATGTAATAAATAATTCTATTGCAATGTTACTTGCTAAGACATGAATTTGGAGAAAAACGAATATTTGTACCACAGGCTTAGAATGGTCTAGCATGCCAATGGCTAAGAATGGAGAGCTGATTGTCATAGAAACAAAAGCTTATCATTTTCAGAACAAATTTCACTTGTCTTTTTTTTATAAGTGTAGGAGTTTTGCCAGAAATTAAGATTGAAATGTTACATTAAACAATGTTTTCAACTTGGCTACATCACCAACTGGTATGGAGTATGACACTGAAATCACTGCAATCAAGTAAACGCAGGCAAATTACACTTATAATTAATAGTGAACTCATAATGTATCTTATAATTTGGATTTTATTATTTTCATTCAGTTGATTACATCAGATGACTCAAGTGTTACATTCAATTCTTAAATTAATTTTAAATGAAGCATTAACAGTTCAAAGCAAATTGGGAAGCAAATTTCTTATTCCTTGCCTAGGATGCACGAAAGAGAGCTGGATAATGGCAGAGGTTGACACATTTTCACCTGCAGCCAAAGGTACCGAAAAGGTGGTCAAAGAATGAAACAAAAGGAAAATAATTAAATGATGTTCACATGCAGCACAACACTGCAAAGCTTCAAATGTCTTTTGTCAAATGAGCGGTGGCGAAACATGGCGCCGTCCATGCTTATCTTAAAGTACCAATACCACTTTTCTTTCTCTTTAATTTTAATATACCATAAATATTGCATTTTTCTCCAAATGTAATTTATACTTCATTGCTGAGTTCCATGCAAATCACACGGTGTTGTTGGCAGCGGGACTAAGGCAAAATGCTGTTTCCTTGTCTGAGTGGTGAAAGTGTTGTAGGTAGGAAAGGGGTGAGATGTTTGTAGCTGCTACCTGCTGCAATGAAGGCAAGCATAGCATTATACTTCAGCAGTTAGCGGGAGAAGAGTAAAGTGCACTTGTATTTCTTGTGAATGTAAGGTACTGTTATAGTTTGGCAATAATTAATTTATTGGAGAATATTATGGATCTTCACAAAAACTAGGAATTCAGGGGAAAAACTCACATAAAATGCTTTAACTGGCTCAGTGATGTATATTTATACTTTCAATTTGGTGCATCAAGTACCTTCTTATGGTATTCTTATGGTGTTGAACTTTGGGGAAGTGCCAGTAAATCCAATATTGACATGCTATGAAGATTTGAATCCAAAACTCTTCCTTGTCTGGCAAAAGCACATGATATGTGTCCATCACCACACTGCATAATGATCTACATATTCCTACAATAAAAGAAGAAATCACATCCTGTAGTCTTCGATATTAGCAGCGCTTAAGTAACAATTCGAATGTCCTTGCCATCAATCTATTAGACAACAGTACTATGGTTGACTGTCTACAGCGCTGTAACATTTTGGACTTAGCATTCCAATTTAGCTACCTTTAGTGTTCCAGGCATTTACTGAATGTTCTGACAAGAACAGATTGTAAATTTGCAGTCAATGTAATTAAAAAAAAGAAATAATTGTGCAAATCTGTGAGAAATATAGAAGTGATTAACGTACAAGTGAGGTTCAACTGTATTTAACAAGTAGCAATAATATATTGTGTTATTGCTGGAACCTTTTATGGATGCCATTAATAATAAATATTAATAACTTTAAAGATTGTGCTTAAAAACTGGAAAAATTTGTAGTTTTTAAGAACTAGTTTCACCAAGGAGCAAAGTAATTTTCCTTGCCTTCATGTTTGCATAGTCTGGTAACTGTTTTCTTGTAATGATAACTGCTCTTGATCAAGCTAAATAAAGTTTTTATACATGTGACAAAGTGCCTCTGGATGCCTCCATCTAACTTTTTAAGTTATTACCATTTATTCAGCTCCACAACATATTATAGTAACTTTCTGCAAGATGCTTTTAGTGATACGTTGTGGGTATGTCTAGTTGAAGCAATATGTTGTATTTCGGATGTGAAACTAAAGCAACACAATGCAATGTGTGGTGCCAGTTTAATGTCTTACTGAATAAATTATTATACATTGTGCTGAAATATTTTTAGATGCATGTTTTACAACAGTTGTTTTGTGACTTGCTTTGGTTCTGCAGGGGAAAAAATAAAGTTTAAGACTATGTATATTACAACAAGTTAGACTTTGGTTCACACTGGTTTACAATAGATACTGTTCATAACATTACTTAATTTAATATAGAAAGTGCTAATTTTCTTCTTTTCCAATATATTATTTTACACCATTGTGTTTTACTTTTACTCTATTTCTCCTTCTTAATTGCACCACAATCTTTAGCTAGGTTAATGCTTCTTAATATAACAACAAACTCAATATGCATGTTAGTCTTGAAAGCACTTTCTATACTCGTTGCAGTATATTATAAATCTGAGTATATTTCCCCACAGTATAGCAATATTCTGTTTTTGAATGTTTCTAGTCTGTTTAATGATTATCCTCCTCTTCATAGGTTGTTTCCAAGGTGAGTAGTGAAGTTATTGCACTTGTTCTAAGAAAATTTGAATCCAAAACAACACTAAATTATTTTCCTTATTCTAAAGCAGATTACTTACTTACAAAACTTAAATTGCTATGTTATTTTATAATAATCATGAGTAAATATAAATGTAAATCTGTCTTACACCTTGTTGGCTCACAATACTATAGTATATGTAAACATGTGATACATAGCTTCATATTAATGTAATTTTACTACTGACAGATTCGTATTCCTATATAAGGTTTAGAAATTACACTAAAATAAAAATAAAAATAACAGATGAGATACTTAAAGCTATTCACTCATTTACAAATGAAGGTTAGAAACAGTTTTTGGAAGAAGCTATAAACTTGTTATGTCATTGAGTTATATAATAGTTATTGTCAGTACATTCTCTGTTCTCCATAACAATTAGCAATTAACAAAAAGAAACAAGTAAGTGAAATTCAAATAATAAGAACTAAAAGCTTCAGTTGCTAGGCAATCAGCTTAAATTTTTTTGTATTTTTTTCCTCTCTATTTCTTTTACATCACTTTAACTACCTAGTCATATTGCAACATATCTGTTAGGAAATACTCTTAGAACCATGTGTGGTGTACAGTTAGTCCTCAAGGTCTCATCCCTATCCATGCCATCCTGCTTCATCATATGCAGGGCAACTGTACCTCTATCTCTGTGACGGTAGATGACATTAGGGTGTCATTTAGTCTATCTGCAGATACATACACAGATACATACATCCCTATCCATACCATCCTGCTTCATCACGTGTCTACAGAGAGAGCAGTGCAGGGCAATTGTACCTCTACCTCTGTGACGGGCAGATGGTATTGAGGTACCATCGAGACTGTTTACATTATGTGTAGATAGATAGCACATCATTCACTATTACCACCTATTTTTCATTTATACTATTGTTTTAGGCTTAAGATGGAACTTTGGTATTGGTATTAAATTTTCAATCCAGCATTTACCTTGGCAACTGAGGGAAACCACGAAAAAAACCTAGTCAGATTGTTAGGTCTATATTATTAATATTTATTAGTTCAAAAACACAGTAATTATCCTGTTAAATGATTAACATTTTCAGTGGAATCTGTAGTTTTGTATTTGTATCACCCAAAAACTGTCTCTTGAACTAAATATACCTTTCTCAAAAGCAGAATAATACTACAGGGTTTAGTATTATGGTGTTACTTTCAGAAATAAATATATTTTTGAAAATCTGTACCAATTGACTACCAGATGATAGGTGGAATATACTAATACAATTATATTTAAATTTAAGTTCTAATGAATTTTAGGGTTATAGCACTACACTAAATAAAATGTGAAATCTTCTATACATGTATATTTGTATGGTATGCTTATATAGTACACTCTAACTAAATGCATCACATATTTTAATTACATTATCTATTTCATACCACAGATAGATAGATACTGTTCTTTTCATACCTTTTTGTGGGCATTGACCAGTGGCAGTTTGTGAGTGAAGAATAAAGCGAAGAGATGACCTATATGGTTTGGGTGATTTATAAATGTTAAGAATAAATCTTTACCCTGCAAAATTTGATGCTTTGAATGAAGTTTAAAGCAGAATGGATTCACTATTTTTAACACAAGCATATGACCCTTTTGATATGGGTACCAGGAAGTTACAAAAAAGCAAATTTTATTAAATATGCAGATAATCATTATAATTGAACATACAATTGGTGTCTGTATTTGACCTCCAAAAATCCTTTATTATCTGAAAAAGCATTCTTGCATTCAGGTTAAATTTAATTGTATCTAAGCAAATATAATAATATTGATTAGCAACTCAACTCTTAGGTAATAATGTTGCTTAACTTTATGTATTTATTTGTCAACCTCAATTGAGATTGGGTTTTTAAAAATGATTTTGTTTGTTAATGTTGTTGTGCTTGAATTTTGTCCTGTAGGGGTTATTTTACATAACAGTATTTCTAGTGACATAGGCTTGTTGCTTTTAAGCTCACTTAGAAACCATCAGTCTGGTCCAGGTTTGAACCCATGACCTTGGGATCAGTAGGCCAGCACTTAACCAGCTGATCCACTCAGATAGACACTGAGATTGGATGGTTTATCATTGTATAATACCACTAAGATCAGTTTTCAAAAGACGGAAAAGAGAGAATACATGAGAATTCAGAAAATTAGCATATTTTTTAAATACACATGATGGGGTAATAGCATTTCTATCTCACATTCAAAAGGTCCTGAGTTCCAATCTCATTTTGGATGAGCTTCCTAGATAGAGCGTTTTCTGTGGTTTTCCTTTACTGTGAAAATATGAATGTCAGATAACTTTAAGCTCAATGAGTCTGCTCACTTGAGCATAATTTCACCCATTTTATATATTCATCATCCAATATAATCTGCCCAATTAAAGGACATAATAGTATTTAAGAAGAAAGAAAGAACAAAAAGCCTACATTATTCAGGAGCTTAGTCTTTCCCTTCTTACAAAGTAGTGGTTAATAGCAACATGGATTAACTAACTGTCAAAACAACTGGTTTTTCTTTGTCCTTCCAGCAAGAGTATGGTAAATTACTTACATGACAGTAATAGATATAAATGCATTAACGTAGGAGAGAATATGAAGTATAAGCAAGCCGTGATATCTGGCCTGAAAGAGTTGTGCATTTTGTGACCTGAACCTTCTCAGAAAGGATGGCATGTTTTACTGCTGCCTACAGTGGTAAAAGCATAGATTTCTGTACAAATATTTTATCATATTGTCTTGGTACACATTCATTTAGCAGGGAGATAATTTGGAGAATACAGTCTCTTTATATTCCCCACAGGGTCATTTCCTTTCACCCTGCACTTAGCTGAACCCAGGCATATTTTGCAATCAAACCAAAACCTTGTTTGAGAATCAAACATTAGAGGTTATAGCTATGTTTTGTTAGTATTTATAGTTCAATTTTAACCTTCACTCCCTTCACTTTGCAAGCTACCTCTGGTATTAACCTGTATTTGCTTTTCAGAAATTCACTTCCTGTTCATTTACAAGCCTCTTTCTGTAATTTTTAATTTGCACTTTTAGTTTTATTTTTGAAATGCAAACTACATGAATTTTAAAATAATTTTTAAGAATAATGTATTTCCAATGACTGGTTATGAATTGTTATATAGTCAAATCCTTAGCATTTTTCACTTAAGTAAACAAAGCATTACCAAAAGTATATTTACAAGGTTTGGGTGATTCATTCAGATTCTATATCCCTTTATCTAAAGCATAATTTTTTCTTTTCTCTGCTTTTAAGGTAACTATATTCTTGGTTTACTTTATCAAATTTGGCAACAATGAAAAATAATTGATGAATACATGAATATTTAAGATTTTTTGTGTTGCTAAAATGTATTTTGAATTTATTTAGTTGAATGTTTGCTTTCATATTATATACAAAAACAGTCATTAATAGCAAAATATTGCCATTTTTAAATATGTTCATATGCAAACTAATAAATAATTCAAAATACTTATATATTATACCTGGTTAAGAAATCATCATCATGTAATCTTTAAGTAAATGTTGAAATGAATTTTTAATTCAAGACCAAATTTGTAGTTCCTGAGCATAGTTTCCAGGAATATGCTTTTATGAACTATAAGCTGCTAATTCACTTATTCAGGTACATGGATTGCTTGATTATAAGGTTTTATAAAAATAAGTAATAGTAATTAAATTCCTAAAATTAAAGTCCATTACTTGCTTAAAATTTTGTCCCAAAAATACCACACATTAATGATCTATAGCAAGAGCATTCTGGTGTTATAGGTTAGTGGCAGTGTATAAAGTCTTAAAATTTTGCTTTAGAATGATTAATGTGTAATGTCATCCTTGACAATGATCAATGATATATAGCAAAATTGATAGAACTTTGGCTTCGAAGATCATAAGTGACTGATAGCAAAGTATAAACTTACAGGTTTTAATAAAATTAACACAGGTGGGAAAATAATTTAAAGTTGCTGAAAAAAACTTTCATTTATGGGTAGGTGATGTTAAATTGATTAAGGCTTATTACTTATCACTGATCACTTCCACTTTGAGTTCAATACAGTTAAGCCTTTAATCCAGTTCCTGTAAGATATTTAGCTGCAGAATTATATAAATTGTCAAAGGGATTTTAAAGGCACATTAGAATATAGTATAGGTATTTATTACCATACAAAATAAATTAACATTTTATATTTAATTTGAATGAAATCCAAGTTGAATAAACAGCAAAACTTCACTGCTCTATAACCTGCAAACTTTATGGATAGCTTTTCTTGTTTTTAAAGTTAAAATAAGTCACTATCATAGCAGATTACAGGTGAGTTTAGGTGAAAACTTTGAAATAAAATTGAAATGTTATAGGAAAGCAGTATTGATAAAGTGGTACAACTTTAATGTGATGCTGATCGTTTGGGACTAGAGTGTGAAATGGGTGAGAGTGGTGGGGGTGATCGGCAAGGTGGGGTAGGAGAGGGCTGCAGTAGCAGGGGACACACCTGACGTCGTAGTGAGAAAGAGTCCAACGTTGCAACAGAGAGCGTAGTAGGAGGATCAGGCGAGTCCAATGGGCTGCTTACAGGTGTGCCACCTCTAGTAGTATTCAGATAGATACTGAAAAAACCACAAGTACTTGTCTTAAAATCTTAACCTTCATTCAAATTCTCTATATGAATGCTTACTTCTTATGATTATCAAATCACCTACAAAGTACCTAAAAGTGTTAATGAAGAGTTTCGAAAAAATACTAGTGTTAATTCCTTTCAATACTTGCTTCAATACTATAAAAAGCTCTAAGTTAAATTAATGCAAATATATGAATCCTTAGAAGCTTGTAGATTTTCTCCTGGACTTTAAACAATGATCTGACAGGCCAACCATACAAACACATTAATGCAATACCATGATTATATTGAAAATCATATTTGGAAAACTGATAATAGACATCTAATTTGTTCTTAATTTAGATTCTGTTGCTTCACTTGTTAATAGCTTCAATTGTTCCTTAATTGATAGTAGACATTTGACAATGGCACTTTTTTACCATTTACAACAAACAAGTGTTCTGCATTTTTGTTAAGTATTTTCTTTTTTTAGTTTTGTGACTTCAGTAACCTGTGTTGCTACCCCTAGCCCTGATGTCTTCTAGGTGATGTGGTATGCTTCTGATTTATCTTACAATTTCTTCTTGGGGCAATTTCCCCATTCTTCACCCAGAAGTGGCATCGTTTGCTTGCAGACAGTCGACCACCACATCCTTGCTGCTTTTTGTATTCTCCAGTCTTGTGTGTCTTCTGATGGAATCGGCAATAGTGCTACGAGCAACACCCAGCACACTAGAAATGTAATGGGTGCCGTGACAATCTGCATTTAGAGCTATGGCGTTTGCAATGTACTCTGGTATGACAATTAATGGCGTGATAGTGACACAATATACTTGGGAATTCTCAAAACTTGATGCAACTGTTTCATTAATTGACACATAGAAATAGAAATTATGTAACAATAGTTAAAAAATGAAGGATCAAATATTGTAAGTTAAAACAATAAAATGACAATAATTGATGTTATTATAGGAATAAAACAAAAGAAGCCAATGAATGTAGTTGTATTTTCCAGATGATGGAAACTGAAGTTTAAAAACATAGGATTTGGCAAAGTATTACAATCAATTTTTAAAATGTGCAGGTGTCTGGAATTTTTTTCATGCTGGTATATATCAAGTAAAGGAAAATTCAAACTAATAACAATAAATATCTCTGACATAGTTGATGCCATTGAGCTTAATATGACACAAACTGTGTATTTTAAAGAGATCTGGTAATTTTTATCTTATTTTCTATGGTTTACCAGTAAAGCAAAATTATACAAAATTCGTTCACAGTGATGAGGACTTCATAGGCTATTTGTAGAAAAATTGAGTGATATATTTTATTAGACATGCAAACATCTTAGATATATAGCATTTTAATCAAAATCATCAGAGCAAATTCTGAGAAAAAGAAATGAAAAGAAATTGTTTCAGTATAAATTAATATTTGAGAGCATAATTTCTTGAAAATCTTTGGAGGATGTTTTTGTATAAATCTGAATTTTTGTTTTTGAGTTACACCTCTCCCTCTGGGACTTACTGATTTCTGGTGGAATCATCTTATCGAATTTTTTGGGTGGAGTACAATACTTCCTCTACCTAATAAGTTAGGTGGTATAGAAACTAAAAAGAGTTCAAGTTAGCATTAATAGATATTTTATCACTGGTATCTTCTATGGAGAGGCTTTTCATTCTAACATAAATTAATTGTACTGATTATGTATATATAATGCATTAAATTTTGTAAGTATATCAAAGTTACATCACAGTTTAGCATTTTAAGTACATGTATGACTATTTCATGGAATGTACGTAATATATTTAGTTCCTGACAATCTGATTGCTAAAGTTAGAATAACTTTAAAGTTAGTTAATCTCACTATAGGTTCCAGAGATTGAGATATGATTTGATTCCAAACTCTGCATGAGCCTCCTTGATGGTCAAATTTGATTGGTTGGTTGGTCGGTTAGTTGGCTGGTGCCTACTGTTTGGCCATTAGCTCTCTTGCTCTTCAGTATTTTGATGCAAGTTTGGTATGTTCTCAAAAGCTGGGCAATAGTGGAGTCTAGTAATTTTAGTCATGTAAAACCCTGTGGTCCATTGTTTTTCCTTTTGTTTGCGATGCATATTATTCTTCAATTCTTCTACTGTATGTGACTGTAATTATATTTTGAAAGAGTAATAAGACCATGAACCAGATGATTTTTGTGTAATTTTACTACCTTTCTTCGCCAGAAAGTCAGTGGTTTCATTACCTTGTATTCCACAGTGTGCTGATATCTGTTGAAGTATTACTCTTTTGTTTAAATAAATAATTAATTAATTAATTAATTAATTAATTAATTATTTTATAATTTTGCAGGATTTAGGCTTTTGGCTGGTGTATCAGATAATATGGATATTATGGCTGCTTTAGAGTCAGATAATATCTATTATAACTCTCTTACATTTGTTTTATTTGACACAGAAGACTTTGTAAGCTGAGAATAACTGCTACAATTTATAGAATTTAGAAGAGTGGGTATGCTGTACCAGCGCTAGCACTGTAAGCTGGATATTTCAGTGTAAACATGTAGATAGCAGGATATTTTAAATGCAAAATACAGGCTGAAGTTTCAGATTTTTTAAAATGATGATGGTTAAATGTGGCTCTGTTTCTAATTAGCAATTAATTCAATAATACATTATATTTCTAGCAGTTTTATTAATCAGCATAATGATGCCACTATTTTCAGTTATTAATTGATGGTTGACAAGGATTCCAAAGCTTTTTCTTGAATATGCCCTACTGGAAAAAGAAAATATATTGGTCGACCTATGAAGAGATTGTATGAGAACTGAGATTCGAAGAGTACAGTAGCCTAATTCGTGAAATGGAAGTATATAAGTAAGAAAATAAATACTTTTTCGAGTGTTTTAGAGAGGTAGAGAGGTACTAGTTGATCAGTATAGAGCAGAACACTTGCACGGCTCTCAGTCGGTCGGTGGTGAAGCGCGAGGTTTCAGTGCGAATTGAACTTTCGCACGTGGCACGTATTTATTACGGTGTGAAAGGGCTCTATTTGGGTACCGGTATTTTGTTCCCCCAAAATTATTTATATATGAGTCACACGTACGTACAGAATCCCCCGTTCAACCTCCTGCAATGTTTATCTCTCGGGAAAGTTTACGTAACAAATCCACACACTTTAGAGGAACTTAAAAATAACATCCATCAAGAAATTTTGCGATTTCTGAGGGATAACTATGGCATATAATGGTCAACTTCCTAAGCAGGTGCCAGAAATGCTTGGCACTTCCATCTCCTGGCTTGATTTTTAGGTGCGATGTCATCCGCTTAACGCGCATAGCAAGCAGTTCCGCCGGCCCCCTGAAAGCCGCGAAACCTTCTACTGGGTAATCACCCAGTAGAATAAAAACGGAGGGGATTCCTCACTGAACCCATAGTTAGGTTATTTCTAGGAAAAAGGGAGGAGATGGGAGTGCCCAAGGGTATGCCGGAACCGGGATCAAGGGGCGTGTGGTAGCGTGGGGTCCTTAACATGTGCTGAAGATTTTTTATCTCGCTCAAGGATCTTTGTGTAGCCGCCAGCCTCAAGGAATTTGAGATACAGGCGACCACAGTGCCACCTCTACGCAGAGAACTGCAGTTACAGAGTGCAAATTGCACCACGTAGCAATGCAACACTTCCAACCCAGAAAGAGTGGACTGAAATTATGGTGAAATCAAATGGAAAGGAAAGTAACCAACCCAGCATTCCCCTAGTGACAAAGGGCAACCGCATAAGACCTTTGGTCAGATTGATCGGTCACCGGAGATGGAACCAGGACCTTCTGAATGCGCGTCTCAAGCGTTACCGCCTGTGGGGTTACTTTAAAAGGTACCTATGCTAACAAAATTATTATGGATAATGTGGTATATTGGAACTTTTCTTCTGACCAACCTTCTCTTTCAAAGTTAAACACAACTAAAATCTATGAATTACTCCATAAATATGAAATTGAAAGCAAGTTACAGAGATATTTCCAATGTGCCTGAAGCGATCTGAGAGTGGTTTCTTCTGGATAGCTTACTAACTGTAAAACGCACAACTGAGGCTCAAAGAGGCATAAGAAATGTTCACATTTTAAACTTACATTTGTCGCTGAATCAGATTTTGCCATACAGCCTTTAGTTCAGCTGTAGGAGCACGCAGCGCAATTGTGCGCCTTCTGGTGCCCTTTTTCGGATTGCGAGTCAAGGGCAGCTCAGGCCCACAACCACCTGGTGCAGGGCTGTCTGTACCCACAGCTCCTCCATCCACCTGGAGCCGAAATTCGTTGGCTGTAAAACAAAATATTGAGGACTTCATAGGTTATTCCTAGAAAATTCTAGACATGCATTTTATTTGTCATGTAAATAAAATACGATACTTCTATCCAAATCGTTAGAGCCATTTTTGAGAAAATAAAAAGGAGTAATGTCTCCAGGCGAAGGGTAGTTTGGATTAGAAGACCTTTAAAAAAATATTCGTATTGCATTCTCGGAAGATACTGAACTCAAGTACCAAGATTTGTATTTAACCAGTTTTGGTTTTTGGACTTAGGGAGCCACAAAACGTGTTTATCTGGTGAAACTTGGCATCTTACATTAATTCCATACTTTCTCTACGTGGTATACATAGATATTAGAGACAATAAAACTGTTGTTTAATAAGTGGCCGGCAAAAAAGAACTGTTAGCCCTGAAAAAAAATGTTTTGTTTGTGTAGATATAGTCATCCTGAATAACAAGTGACCAGCAGAACTTTTTAAGATTCAAGGAAGTTTAACTATTATAGTGCTAATTGGGTTCTCATACAACGCATGTATAAAACCATACCTTCTAACATTTATTTTGTTGTCCTCTTTCTCTTATACTGTATGGCTGGTGTCTTGTATTTGTGTCCAGCAGAAATTAGCCAAGAAACCAATAGTGTTCAGTAAGCAAAAATAGCAATCAGATACGTGATCAAGAGGTTCCCGCCGGCCATGCCATTACAACAGCAAAAGGCGTTGATTTTTTAGTACCTTTTAACCATCCAGTCAGTTCCCTTGAACAAATATAACAATGGTTCGCAGCCTACATCGTCATCGCCAACGTTACACCCAAAGTACAGATTGTAAACTTTCTCACATGAGAGGATAGAGGTTTTCTTTGGGATTTTAATGTGAAACCTCCACATATATAACAGAACATATCGGGCATACTGCGACAAGATCAGAGCATTGCTGATAATCTAGCATACGCAATTAAGACAATTAAAAACACTGCAGTACACCGAACTTGTATGCACTTACTGAAGGAGCATTATAATTCATCTGCATGAATTTATGAATTAACACTGTTTAAAATGCTATTTCAGGCTATTGAGAATAAGAATGTAAGGAAGAGTAGCGAATTAACTTGCACTTCACCACAGTCCGTTAGGCCGGGTACCTGCCACCAGCTGCAGCCCTCCGTGTTCGGGCATTGTCACGATTGTCACTTTGGTTTGAGGGTAGGTAAATATACAATAATCGCCCATTATTTCATCAGGGCCTAAAATGTTGCCAACCAGTATAATGGAAACATTCCTTGTTGTCTCAGATTGAAGAATTCAATGCCCTACGTATAACTTGTGTGAAAGAACAAATTACTTGCTACTGATTCCTTCTTGTGTTTACGAGTAAGACGATGGGAAAGCCTATAGAGAAATGTTTTATATTACAGTTTTGTTCAACTCATCTCTTTGTCATATTAGAGTTCGATTGCGATTAGCAACAGTGATCCAAGCGCCAAAACGGAGCAAGTTTAGCAAAAAAGATCCAAGCAAATACTCCAATGTGCTATCATCTAAGGGCAGTTTTAAAGATAGCTATCACTCAACTTTTTTAGAGAGAGGGTTTTACAAAATGTTGTTATTGGCTAATTCTGGATTTCTGACAAAGAAGTCATTTGTCCTCTTGCTCTCCAATATTTTTCACTGATGGATGGGGCGCTAGTAGTGGCCGGGAATGTTTGAAGGTGGTATTGGTCCATTTCCTCTTGCAATTCACATAGATGACAGAGTGGTGAATAATATATTCCAATTCTGTTCAAATGTTTTGCCAGAAAATCATGTCCCGTAATCAACCTGAAAGTTGCAACTACCGTTTTCCGAGGATGCTCGGGAATACTGTTTGAGTGTTTGGTAGTTCCCATATTTGATTTTTTGATTTTTTCATAATAATATTTTGCAATTATTTTTTTGAATTCAGAGTCGACTAATCTTTTAGCTGCATAAAATGGCAGATTAACTTTTTTGCAAGAAAATCAGCTTTGTTATTACCACTCAGTCCACAGTGGAAGTAATTGCTATAATTGCCACCCTGGAATCTGAGAGAGTAACTGCTTGATGAAAATGTGAGATTCTATACAAAAGATTTTGGAGGGCGTTTAACAAAAGCACGAATAGCTCTCAGTTTATGATTTTGGAGCTTGGATCACTATTGTTAATCGCAGTGTTACTTACATTGGTTAAAATGTTATCTATCTTTTCTAAATGTATCATTCAACTACTGTGTAATACATCAGTACAATTTCTCTAGACAAAGAGTTTTTGTTTAGTATCAATCCCAAATTTAATCTCTTCCAAGACTACTACTTAACATTGAAATCAAATGGCAGACTATACTTACCCCTTTTACGGATGTTGAAGAAGGCTTGGGTGACATTTAGCAATGAGAGGGGTTCTTCCGTGATGAAGAGTACGCGATCACGGCTGACTTTGGCGAAGAGTAACATATCCGTGAACAATAATGTCCAGAACGGCCTCACTGCCCTTCCTTCAACGCGACTGAGGTCACCACCAAAAATCCATTGTCTGCCAGGAGAACTCAATACGAATGGCTATAACAAAACAGTACACATGTCAATCGTAATGATTTATAATTACTTGTTTTTTTAGTTGCACCTGTTTAGGGTCGCTTTAACAACTGGGTCATAGCGTGACCATTTAGTTGCTGCAAAATTTAGAACAGATTCAAACGATATGCCGCTTCACTACAGTACATATTTATGAGGTTTGTTCGGACTGCAAATCCATCTCATGCAGCAAAGAAACTTATAGACACTAACAAAGCAGCGACATATCGTTTATACCTTTTCTAAATTTTAAGAGAACTACACAACTTGCATCATATATGGTACAGAGCTGTATAATAAGGGTTAGTCATGTTACACAATTTAAAATTAGAGTCTAAATGTTACATTTTATGAGATATATTAATATATTTTCTCACTGTATGCTTTATGTTGAGAGCACTTGATAGTTCGCTAATAAGCCTGTAGTCCCCTTTGGTGAAATTAGAGCAGTGCACTAGAATATGCTCTACACAGCAGACAAAGAGGGGCAGGACTCTCCTTGAAAAGGTACCATGCGTAAAATTGCAGTGGTCAATGCGTAACCAAGTCAAGATTATCTCCTCGTGACGATTAGATTGATAGATGTCAAATATGTTGGAATATACTGCTAAATGTTGTGAATTGGGGGCAGTTCTATGACTAGGCTGCGGATTTCGCAAGCAGTTTGTTTCAGGTTGGCACAAAGCATAAGCTCCATTGCACAAAATGTAAGCAGCCGTAGCTATGAGTCACAGATATGGAAGGGCCTATTACCATATTTTTACAATATATAAAATACAATTTTGGTACAGTATGAACACAATTATCGTTTTAATAACAATGCGCTTATACATTTTAATGTGCATGCTATACATGTTCAGCAGTATAGCTCGTATCTTTAGCGATGCAATATTCCATAAGATGTATATGTTTATTGTTTGTTGCTCCTGTGCATGTAACTATTGCAGTGAACCGCCATACACATCTTGAAGTTACTGAAGGTGAGCGTCTTACGATTTGCAGTAAGATATTCCCTATATTGTGAAAAATTGCTTTCTACGTCGCAAATTGAATTATCAGCCACAGAATACCTTATATAATCAAGTACCTTTCCATATTATTCTTGTATTCTTATTGTGTACTTTTCCATGAAACTTGTAAGATATGGATTGTGTAATTTGTTAAATGGGATATTAGTCCGTAACATCATGTTGCACAAATCTGCAAAACAGGTCAGATTGTGTGCTTGGATATGAAGTAGAGGGCATAATTTCACCCAGTTCATTTGAACCCACCTAATGCACCTGTTGGCAATGTCGTTTCCTACGACAATATTGCACATTGTTAAAGCGTTTGTTCCCTCGTATTTCTGAATGACACAGCTTTCATTGTATATCATCATTAATAGTAAAATACTGTGAACCAAATTCTTTAATATATTCCTGTATTTTCTCTTTGCGTGTTTTACACATATTGTATTTCTGTATATAACCACGTATGTACTGTAACACAACAGCAAAATTCGAAGTCCCATTACTGTTTTATCACTTTATTTTTCCATAAATTTTACTACAAATGCACAATTTCCTTCTCGTTGCTAACACAATTTATAACTGGCTGTGTCTGTCCAATTTATACTGGAGCCGGCGTCACGGGAGCTTCGAGAACCCCCCATGCACACGTGCAACGATGACAGCGGAATTAACTGGAAGCTTCTGGACCATTTATTTTGATATATAAACTTAGGCTTTCACGGCCGGTGTCTTGACTATTAGATATGTTAAATTCTCCGGGCTTGTAGGCCGTAGTCTAGAAGGCATTGTAGATACCAACGTTTCGCCAAGTACTGCGCATGGCATCATCAGGGCAACACGATCCGCTGTCTGCACTGGTCAGAGTTTGAATGTCAGTTCAACCCTACGGACATTAACGGTCTTTACTTCCACATCTCTCTCTGCTTCTACATATACTACTTCCACTATACATTTGTGTATGCTATATATTTTATGTTCTGAGTGTGTGGAAAAAATTACAAAGCAATCAGAAAAAAACGTTTTTTTTTTTTTTTTTTTTTTTTTTTTTTTTTTTTTAACTTTCATAGATGCATTAGCTTAAAAACAATGTTACACATTACCTTTATGAAGATGACAACATGTAATACGCAATTTTAAAAACAATTTGTTTTAAAATTTGCTCAGGCGTTTTGTTACCAGTGGCCATCATAAAGTACCGCCTCCCCCCGTAGGTAGTATTAGTTCTGCAATAAGGGTTGGCATTACTAATCGTACAGCATAAACTTAAGACTGGATTAGGAAATTCATAGCCATGCGTGCAGGCCCCCCTGCCCCCTCCCAAAAAGGGGATTCCAGTGCGCACTAGCAGACATGACCTTCGTTTTTTTTTTTCTGGTTTCACAAAGGAGCAGAACAGCTACAGGATTACTGTTTTTGAACTCTCATATCTATTATTTGAATACAAAATGGAGTTACTTAATTACGTACCTTACATCTTGTAAAGACTAGCCGGCTCTCCAGATCTTGAAGTGTCAGAAGAGGTCGTCCTTCTACTTCTGGCTCCATCAGACCTGATCCCACAGTCGCCTCCCTGTACGTGGCCTGGAAACATTCGGTATGAACAGAACATTACGACAGTTCTCTCTTATTTTCTTGAAAACAGAAATTTATTTTGTATTTGAAATATTCTAATTCTGGTAATACATTTTAAATACAAATGCGCGTTGGTAATACTGCGTAAATTATATTTAAGACTTAGAGAAGCAATTTTGATTACACAGATGTCCTCTATTACGTTTTGCGATGCACCTAAAGTGAACTAAAAGCGAAAAGACAACAGAAATACTCCGGTAAATAGCAAATGATTACACAACATTTCGTGTACAGGTGTGCGCGTACACAGAAAACCCACGAAATGGCGCAATAACTCTCCAGGATTTATAGATAAAAATCAAAACCTTTAGTGAGATCATTGTTGAAAAAACTCAGGGAGGTAACAATGACAAAATGATAAATAGTAATAGACAACCAAAAGTGGTTAAGATACAGATTTAATTGCATTGATTGTTCGAAAATAATATTTTGACGTCGGGCTCGGCACACAAAGGACGGACGGGGCAAAGCTACTTCACACAACATGCCGCGCTGGCGAGCGGCAAAGACGTTCAAGATCAGGCTGCCTCGCGCGGCTGCTGTGTGTACGTGACCGTCTACAATCGAACCGGCAGAAACAAAAGCTGTTTTGAGAACGTTTTCGAGACTTCTACCTGTGTCATTTCCGGTGCGTGTGTATGGAACTCGAGAAAGATCCATGTGACGTCATCCCTAGTATATAAGGAGGCCAGAGAAGATCAGAGCAGTTGAGGTTTTAGAGGGTTAGTTACAGACACGAGTCGGTGTGTCAGTGAGTGTGAGACAGCTGTAGGCGTCTGTCGTCATGAAAGATACGTTGGTCGTCGTAAGAAGATTCTAACGGGCGTCGAGTGATTGCATCATTGTAGTGAGTGTATGAGAGACAGAGGAAGTGAAGAAAGACACTAAAAGGACTGAGAAAGGTTATGAGAAGTAAACATTTTTAGTTGTGATAGCCCGAAGGATTGTAGACTGTGCTAACGACGAGGAAAAAAAAAACCCTAAAATTGTGGTAAAATTTTAGAAGATGATCTAGCGATAGAAATGTAACCAGACTGATTTCTTGTCTGTTGCCACAATATGTAGTATTGGGATTAAAATAACCGTTAATAATAATTACTTGTGTCAGTAGTCAAGATTACGCCAATATAACCACGACTTCACTGAAGTAAGGCAATCTGAATATGCAGCATACACCCTTGAAATATGGCGAGCATAGTTTATTGCAACAACATGAAGGTTCCATCTGCGTTTTACAGGATATTTTATTTCAAGTACCTATGTGTACTTGAAATAGAAAGTTTGGAGGTTGTTACCAGATTGTGTTGGTGCAATGTTTAAGCACAGAGCGTATTAACCTCTTCTCTTGCCTGAAGATTGTATTCTGTCATGAGGTGGTTAGCCCTTGTTTACTTTTAATTTCTCGCCTATCAGGTAGAGGATATTGTATTCTAACCAAACATTTGATACTGACATATCACAGGGAATACATGTGTAGAGTCTCCCTGGATTAAAAAAGCTGATGTGTTGTACTCACATGACTTTCTCTACTCTTGCACCACTTATTTCACTATCTACTTCATGTTAATCAAGATAAACATTTGTAGAAATTATTGATAATTTTCTTGCAGGTGCATTGGGAATACAGTAGGCTTCAAGCGATAATCAAATGTTGCTATATAATGACTTTGAAATTCCTTTCTCTTTTCATGACAGAGGGATAAAAGAAATGAATAACGACCTATTCGAGAAAGTCTGTAAATGTTGCAAGATTCTGACAAATAACAAAGAATATCTTCGAAATGGTTCACTCTAAAAAAAAAAAAAAAAAAAAAGATCATTTGACATAAATTGTGCGTTTTAACCAGATCTACATTTTTTTGTATAGTAAGATTTGGTCAATCTGTTACGGTTTACCAGTTATGCAACAGTAATCAAGATTGAACACGAAGAGTACATCACTGCGTCTTTTTTGCATATATTAGGGCCTTAATGTAAGTCATCAACATTTGGGCTCTACTTATCACAACTGCAAATGTCAGTAAAAGAAATATAATCTTATACTCACCTGTAGTTCCTGTACTACCCTGGAGAGAGCAGGATAGTCTTCTTCATTGACTTTAGTATAAATTAATATCGTTTGAAGAAGCTTGAGTATATCCCTGAAGTGCTAGAACAGAAGTATCACAAGTGTTAAATGTTGCACATATTTTAATGGCAACGTATTCGACGAACACTTAGACAACGTATGAAGTAATCTATTTGACTCTGAGAGACCCTGCAGGAAAATGAAATAAAGGCGTAAATATTAGATCTTTTATAGGCAGATTTCGTGTACGAACTCCAGAATCGAAATGAAAAAATAACTTTGTATACGTTTTAATCTAAAGTAAAAACAAATTAGAAACTAAAAACTTTACTTATCCTAGTAATATACCAAGTTGTTAGGTGCTAACAAGTTTCGAGTTGACAAGTTTGTTTGTATAGCTTTGAGAATGAGTTGGAGTTGTTAGCACTGAGACAGAATATTAGAAAACCCCAAAAGAAAATCGTTTATGTGAATATTTGTTAAAAGTGTAATTTGTTTTTTGATGTTGGTATGAGTTGGTTAAATGGCGAAAACGTGTTAAAAATGTTCATTGTTACGAACAACTAAGTTTGCCCAAAGACGTCATAAATATTTCCATATTTGATTTTAATATATATGTATAAATATTAGAATTATATGTGTTCGATAATAAAAGTAAGGGAGGATGGTTAGGGATCGTTTCCCTAACAAGAAAGAACTATTTGATGGACGCATACGCGGATGTATATGAAATAGGCGGTGTCACGTGAGGACGCCATAAACTGTCCACTCGCGTGTGTGTAATCGAAGTGAAAGGACATATTTAGGTAGTGTGAACATAGAATTTTAACCAGACTTTCATCAAGCATTGGTCCCACTAAATGAGAAGGTGGAAGCGTTTTAAATCATTTAGAATGGTGCTGAGAGGAATTATTTAATGTAAAGTATCGATGAAGTGTTAATAAAATAATACATTGTGGTGAAGAAACATCGTGTGATTTTTCATTCCATTCGTTACCAAGCCCTGAGACCACAAAGATCTCAATAGCTCAAAGACACAACGATATTAATAATTACAAAAACCGCACCAGCACCAAACAACTTGGAATATTACCAAGATAAGTGATAGTTTCTAATTTGTCTTTACTTTAGATTCTCGTTGCTTCACTGTTCATAGCTTCATTATTTTCTTATTGTATAGTCTTTAATTATATAGTGTTTCATAACATTGTCTTTTTTTTCTCTACTAACTGTGAAATTTCCTCTTATCCTTGAAAGCAAATTACACATATTCAACGAGGAGATGGAACATTATTATAATAACTTTGTAATGTTAATAAGAGTGATTTAATGCTTGCCTCTAGTGGTTTATGGATGAAGGCGGTGAGATCTGGACGTCTTCGTGGCACGGGCGGTTCGTTGATTATGCGCATGAAGTCCGGGTTCCGCGTTTTGGCAACGAGTAGGCAATCGGCCTTCTTCAGGCCTGCGAAGTAGCGACGATATGCAGTGGACAGCGTCGGCATCTGTGAAGAAAAAGTTTACTCTAATGAGAATACAAACAACGGACACCATTGACGGTTTTAACGTTTCAGAACTCATATTCATAATAATGTACGTTTGTTTTCTAAATTAGTTTGCTGCGAAAGAAAACACAACCGCAAGACTTTTAGCTTCAAAATTTCTCATTGTTGTTATGTAGTTACATTTGCGGACATGCTCTCTACTTAGTTACATTTATTTTAATCTAATAGCAAGGCTGGCTTCATTTCAGTGCTGCGATAATCCTGCAGATATCAGGGTGGGGAAGGGGTTGCTAAACACGTTTATTTTAAGAGGATCCACCCTGTCATTTAGTGAAGACTTATTAGCCCCAAGTGAGAAATCGAGCCCAGCTAACCTCTTACATTGCTTTATGGCTGCCAACTAAACTAAAATGCACGAGTTCTTGTCCTGGAGTGAGGGAGGTGGTATTTTAACTTCTACAACCCTTCCCTCCATACTACACATGGCGGTCAGGATCTATCAGTTGCTGATGTATGCCTACAGGACCTGTAACCTTGTTAGGCGCATTTAATAACTAAGGTTTGTTGTACACACCTACTGTGGGATAGAATAAAACAATGCTTACTTTGGATATACATTAACACTTAGTGATGCCCGAACTTTTCCATAATATTTTCATCCTAGCTTAATATACCTCATGATAGTACGGAGAATGTTTTATTATTACTATTATTATTATTATTATTATTATTATTATTATTATTATTATTATTATTATTATTATTATTATTATTATTATTATTATTATTATTATTATTATTATTATTATTATTATTATTATTATTATTATTATTATTATTATTATTATTATTATTATTATTATTATTATTATTATTATTATTATTATTATTATTATTATTATTATTATATCATCATTATTATCATCATTATTATTAATCACTTAAAGACATACTAACTTGCAAAGTGGAATACTTTTTCAAATATCTCAAGCTACTTTAAAAGCGTCGAAAAAGTTGGTTCAACCTGCGGTTGAATTAATAATCTAAATGAAACTTAATGAACAGTTTTACATTGATGGAGACATTTTATTATTTCATTAGCAATTTAGAGCATATAATTTAATTATGAAAAACAACTTAAATCTAACAGTAATACGCATTAGGGTGTCGTATCGTAATGGTTAACCTGTTCACAGTCAAGAATGTGATTGACAACTTTCCCAATACTCCGAACCTTGTCTATTTGTCTGTCTGTTCGTCTGTCCATCCGACCTTCGTTCATCCGTCCGTCTCTGTCTGTCTCTCCATCTAGTTAGATGTTTATGTATTCGGAAACCTTATTGATCTGCTTTTGTGTGTGTACGGCGAAAGTAAATAATTAACTCTGCGGTGAATTTTCTTCAATAAGAGTGCTCTTATTATGTTTATGCGCGTTCACCTAAGAACTATCAATTCATTCTCTAAAATAGACTTACAAGGACTCTCTAATGTGGTATTGAGTATGATACATGTTGCATGTACTGATATCACAACATGGAACAGGACTCACCTTTTTGAGGTAGACTCTGCCGAGGGACTGGACAAACGGCTCCGAGTCCTCGTGGATCAGCTGTTCCAAAGTGTCTTCAGTCAGTCGGAGCAGCTGCAACCACCACAATGCACATATCACTGACAATCTGTAGAATAAGTATCAAAATGTAGTTTAAAAGTGCAAGAAAACCACTTTACGAATAAGACAGTTGGTCAAATTTGCGAGAAAGTTTAGGAATATATCATCAACATAAAACCTACTAATTCTACAAATAAGAACTGCAGAGGCTGGAAGGAAGACATTGATTCTAATTAAAAAAACCACCGCCCTAATGAGGAATCAAACCCATTTTTATTCTCAGGTGGATTGGTTCCCTTCAATACATCCTTGATTGCACACAATTTGTCATATCCACGATTTTTATGTAGAAGTGCAACGGGGCACGTCCCACTCCCGTATTGTAAACAGCACTGTGGTATCTACTCTAGAATACAATTATTAACCTAGTCATGTTTCTCTCCCATCGTGTCCAAGTTTCGTTGCCTGTTGTTGATAAATGCAATGAAATAATATTTGGGAAAGGATGTTTAGAAAGAAAACGTCCCAGGCATAAGTTTAGGAAACTTACCCGACACTTTCTAGTTACAAGTACTGAGGAAAACTGGGGAAAAAAGTCCTCAATCAAGGAGAATGGTCCTGCCGGGATTTAAATCGCTGATATCCTGTTCATGAATCCATGTGGTGTTTTTGTACGTGAAGTCAGCAGGCGAAGTTATAGATCCTGGGATTGCCATTGATGACTCATGCTCTTTCCCAAAAACTTGCGAATTGAATTTTAGTGGGTTATGATTTTTAATTTTCTTATATTACATTAGCAAAGTCCGACTAGCAGGACAGTAATACTCGCACTATACTGGCTTAGTAACCCACCATAAAGCACAATGCCCTTGAACTTCAATACCAACAAGAACAATTTGTGAAAACGTACATGCAGCAGTAAGCAAGTTGTGAATTTCCACGTACCGGCAGCGCGCGGATGGAATTGATGACGATGAGGTGTTTAGTATTTCGCTTGCACAGCAATAACAGTATCACTTAGGAAGGAAAAAACAATCTTATCACTGCATTTTAAAGGTCATAACCTTTATTTAGGAAGAAACATGATTTTTGTGTTTCGTTCCCCTTTAAGCATTAGGTTATATTACACGATGTTCACATACCATGAATGCATTTTCGTTGAAATAACAACATTACTATTAATAATAGTATCCGATGGCTCATAAGAGCACCGATGTGACGCGGTAAAACTTCTTGATTATAAAATGCAAGCCTAGAAGATTGTGGAAATTAGCTGTGCACCACGAAGCGTTTAGAATTTCATGTATTGAAACGTTGAAAGTCCATTATCCACATAAATAAAGCAATAGCAACGTCACAAGTACAGTTTGATATACAAGTATAGTTTGGCAACTAGCAACAACTTGGTTATATCTATTAAATTATGTTCCTTTTAAATGACAAACAAAATGCATGTCTTAAATTTTCTGAGATCGTGTGTGAAAATCTCTTGATCTTGTGCAACTGTACAGGTTAAGCGATAGACAAAACGGTACAAAAGAAAAGGGGGAAAAAAGAAGAAGAAGAAGAAGAAGAAGAAGAAGAAGAAGAAGAAGAAGAAGAAAATAAAAATGCAGATCTCCATAAAGCAAACAATTGATTTCAAATACATTTCTTTGCGACATAAGCCATTTCTGAGGTATCCGTTCTTAATAGTTCGAACTGTTCAATAATATATTCTTTACAAGTCCCATTGATATTCATTTGCTACTTATAATTGCATGGACACGCTAGAAAAGTACATTTTCGTAACAATAGTTTGTGTACCCACTAATAATACATCTGATTTTTTTTTTTTTTTTTTTTTTTTTTTTTTTGTAGCACTGAGGAGCAAAATAATGTACAAATATGAACAACGTTCTAAAATATAAGCAGTTTTTTATTTAAAAATATGTGGAGCTTTGAATTCGCATGTAGCCAGTTGATACTACGGTTTTAATGACCTCACACTTCATAATGACCATCATGTTCTCAAATACGTGTTTCTAAATGCCTCATTAGTGTCTGCATCTCCTTAACATCACAACCCTCTGCTCTTATTTACTAAACGAGCAGTCTGTGTTACTGGTCCCCAGCGGCCTATTAATTTCTTATGGCATAGCACAACTAGCGTGTTTGTTACAACCAACAGGGTTAAAATGAGAAGAGGACGCTGTAGCGGTAGAATAAACCGCATATGGGAGTGAGTAATGTCAGGTTTAAAGTCTTCATTAACGTCAAATTAAGTACTCTCTGGAGCATCATCAGTTATATATTGTTTTATCTTTATATCATGTATGGACTAGGATCACATGGCTCATGAGAATGCGATATAATTATCTGTAGCAGCATTTGATATTAAATATGGAGTTGGGTGGAAGATTATTTTAACCCCAAAGTTATAATTTGAAAAAAAAAAAAAAAAAAAAAAAAAAAAAAAAAAAAAAAAAAAACCTCTTGAAGTTTTTGCATGTAATTTTCTCTCATAGATTCTCTGTTATGAGGTAAATGTTTCCTTAATTACCTCATAAAACGTATTAATTAGATTTAGAATGTTAATACCAGGTAAAAATATGATAAAATAAATAATAGGATATGTTAAAATGCTTTCCTGTATTCAATTCTTTCGGATTTTCCTTTAAGCTGCTGTTCTGTACACCAAATTTACACTCGTTTGAGATGTTATTAAGTTGGATTTAAAACTTGACATAAAATACTGTTTTTGAAATGTTCATAAAAGAAAGTGAGGGATAATTAGATCTTAATCTTGAAAGGGGAAAAAAGAAGCGTAAGCATTTATTCGTATATAGCGAAAAAGAGACAATATACACAATTTAGTACATATAAAAACAAACAACCTGTGACGTCAAAGCAATTTTTGATCATCCCTTCTACCATTTCGTAACTTTGCACCATATAACAAGGCAACTTTTTTAAAACAAATCTTTCCAGTGAGAAACGTTTATGTTCCAAAGCTAGCCAACTATTTGATTAAACTTAAGCACTACATGAAACTAAAAATGCATTAAAGAGATATTCCCAGGTTCGATTACCGTCGACCAACCACTATGACTTGGGCTTTTCCATGGTTTCTCATTGTCGCTGGACAAATGCTGGGGTGGATTCTGTTTTCTACGGATTCTTTTCCCTTCATTTCTCATGTTCTGGTGAATGTAGACAGATGGCACAGCTGCCTTCTCTCTGGAACCCCTTCCCTGGAAGTTGCTGCCAGGAACGCAAGGGTTCGTTACCCTCTCCCTGAGTAGAGGAAACACTTCGATTGTGCGCCAGGTGTTATATCTGTAACTGTTAAGGACTTCTCTGCGTTTCTGTGCTTCACTGGCTCCACTCTCTGACAAGGCTACGGTATCACCGCCTCATTCCTTTCCCCCTGGAGGGGGAGGGGGAGGGGGAGGTGTAGCCCGCAATAGATCCATGTCGGGGTCGCGCAGGATCAGGGTGTCCCCTCTCCTTTAACACACACATACACACACACACGATTCACTCAAACAGTATCTTTGATTTAAAAATATTTCACCAAGAAATCATCAAGGTTCTCCGGTTTCCCCCGTCTTTGCACCGGTGCTCCACCTTCATTCCATGTATCACCAGTGTCACCACCTACGGTGCTGGATGCAGTAAAAGCGGGCATTAAACGCCACAAAAAAGCTTATTAGATCCGTAAATTAGATACGGAAATCTTCTGAGTGCATCGAAAGTTTCATATTGAATAAAATAACTAATAATATCCAATATGAAAATTCAGCAATTATGTATCAAAAAAATAAGACGTTGAAGATGTACGAAGCAAACAATCTACCAGTGTCTGGCGTTTTTTGTAGTGTTTAACGCCCGCTTTTACTACATACGGCACCGCAGGCGATGACACTGATGATACATGGAATGAAGATGGAACACCGGTGGAATGAGATGGCAGGGGAAACAAGAGAACCCGGAGGAAATCCGCCCAGCGCCGCTTCGTCCACCAAGAATCCCACATGTGGTTGCCTGGGATCGAACCCGGGCCGCTCGCATCGCAGTGTATGTTATACTGAAGCTGGCTATGCATACAATGTGAACTTCCATTAAATAACATGGGAGCAAAATCTTGCGTTTATGCTGCTTACACGGCATTTTCGTTGTGAAAATTGTCTTAACCAAATGGCCAGACAGGTTCATCGCATATGGATTGTGGTTTCCCCAGTATTAAATACTTCAGCAAACCTAAAAATTACAGAATATAGGCGTAGGCTGAACAAATGCATATAAAATTACTGCGAAATACGACTGGAACTTTAGTGACCGTAACTTTATTCAGTGGAAGGGCTTATGGGCTCCTGCACATACTCTTACCTACTATTTGTATCCTTCTGCAATATAGTGCAATTACTTTGAACCTGTTTTGATTTATTGATTTATCAAAATAAGCTTCTAGTAGATCAAATGCAATACTGTTTACAGACCTCCTCAGCGTTTTGGAAGAGAGTTAAATGTTCGTTAGCGTTGAGCAGATCACGTCGTTCTGCAAGAGGCAACAGAAACCTGGAGAGTCCAAACTGGAGACACAGGGCGTAGTGTTGCTCCTTGTTGAGTAGCTGATAAACCGCTTGTCGTCGAGCCTCTTCGCGGTTTAACGGCTCAGTCTGTAAATAAACACAATACAATAAGCATGAAACAATATTTTATTCAATTAAACTGGCATAGGACGGGTACACACACACACACACACACACACACACACACACACACACACACACACACACACACACACACACACACACACACACACACACTCTCTCTCTCTCTCTCTCTCTCTCTCTCTCACACACACACACACAATAGCCTGAAAGCAAAAGTAGCTCTGAAAATCTGTTTTTCAGACTAACTCCTCATCCGTAGGCAACATCACAGCTTCAACTGTACAGCGGGGCGATCTACTTTAAAGGCGAAAGCTGCAGATGCATAAAGCGGACTGCTGTGGTAAGTGCAAATACACAGAGATATCAAAAAGTTAGACTTTAAACCTGGACAATACCCTCAAATAGTTTTGTTTAATTACTTTTTCATCGTCATATTACATCACATATTGTGTCATATAGATCCTTGCGTCTTTAACAAAGAATAGTCCAACCATTTTTCTTCGTTGCCCTAAGTTCCATTTCCGTCTGGTGTGAATTTTGTCCTGGTTCTACTGCTAATCATTTGATTTTAACGAGCTCACCTTCCATTTCTTCATTTTGTTATTATGTGTACGAGCAATTTACATTATCCACATTTAAGGTACTTAAATGTTTTCCTGTTTAATTCGATCTATTCTTTTATGCTTTCTACGTTTTATACAAACCTAAGTAGTTTCTTTCGTTTGTAGTTCACTTTCACTTACAGCTTACTACTCCAAATATGTGTGTGTGGAAAGAAGAATTTTGGTAGCTTTTTGTTAATTTTTCCGTTAATATGTTCCAGCCTGTTGATAGTTTTGTATAAATCATTGCCAAAACTGTGTATCATTGCCTAGAAAGTTAAATTATATTTAAATTCTTTGCAGATCGATTTTTGTGCTAGTTTCATAAAAGTGTACACATTCAAAAACAACTTATACATGCCCCATGAGCATTATACTTTGTCTATATAGTTTAATACGCGTTGAAATAGTTCAATAATAGCGCAATAATAATGATAATGGTAATGATGATAGTAATGTTAATAATAATAATAATAATAATAATAATAATAATAATAATAATAATAATAATAATAATAATAATAATAATAATAATAATAATAATAATAATAATAATAATAATAATAATAATAATAATAATAATAATAATAATAATAATAACAATAATAACAATAATAACAACAATAATAACAACAATAATAACAACAATAATAACAACAATAATAACAACAATAATAACAACAATAATAACAACAATAATAGTAATAATAATAGTAATAATAATAGTAATAATAATAGTAATAATAATAGTAATAATAATAGTAATAATAATAGTAATAATAATAGTAATAATAATAGTAATAATAATAGTAATAATAATAGTAATAATAATAATAATAATAATAATAATAATAATAATAATAATAATAATAATAATAATAATAATAATAATAATAATAATAATAATAACAACAACCTGTTATTGGGTCAATTTTTTACAATGTATTCTACATCTTCTGATAGCCAAATGTTTCATATAAATTTACAAATTACTTATATAACTAAAGATTTTTCTTCCTGATTGCTAAACGCCATTCTTCTCTATTTATCCATTATCCCTCTGTTAAACGTCTATCTCTCAATGCATCCAAAATTCCATGTTTTCATGATACTTTAGGCTGGCCCTTTTTTCTTGTTGCTGGACTCCAATAATAGTAAGACTAATATTAATAGTAATAATAGTAGTAATAAGAGTAATAGTAGTACCTAACAATAATTATAATGATGATGATGATTATGATGATAGAAAAATCACAGGGCTGTGTGTCTGAACAGAGTAAGTCCAAAACGAAAAGTCGGTTAAAATCGAGATTGGCTGATATTTAAGCTTAATATCCTTCAAGGATGTGACAGGACGATTTTGAAGAAAATTCCTCCAGGTTTAACTACTCTATACATAAAAATTTTGATCATCTCAAAAATGGTTCTAACGATTTTGATTAAAATGTCATATGTTTAAGATGTTTTATGGCAAATGACATGTATATTTTGAATTTTCTGGCTATAGCCTATGTGGTCCTGTTTACTCTTGATGACTTTTGCATAACTCGTAAACCATAAGAAATAGACCAAATCTTGCTGTACAAAAACGTAGATCTTGTTAAAATAGACAATTTATGTCCAGATGAATTTGTTTTTTGTGGAGTGAACATTTCTGAGATATTGCTTGTTATTTGTATGTGTTTTGCAATACTTATACTTCTGCCAAATGTAAGGCGTTATTCATCTTTTTATCTCTTGGCCGTGAAAAGAGAATGGAATTTCAAAGCCTTCATATAGCCACCAGCTTTAAAAGATTTGACTATCGCTCATAGCCTACTGTATTCCCATATTACCCTTGCACCTACAAGGAAATATGTAATAAGATGATTTATGCAAATATTTGTCTCTAACATGAAGAAGAAAAGAGGAATAAAGGTTTGTAAGAATAATTAGTATAAGTGTAGAAGAGAAAGTCATGGAGTGTAACATTTTTTCCGGTTAAACACTATACATATCACTGGAAACAGTCTCGATTACTATACGCACATTTTATCTTGAGCTCTGAGACGGTGGTGTTGTCGAAGACGTCAACAGGATTTTTCATGTCTTTTACGTAGCCGTACTTTAAATTATATCATAGCAGGCCGTGAATTGTAGTTCCTGAAATTGACTTTTCAGATCAGTCACTGGCTAAACTAAAAGGCAGAATACATGGCCCCTTATACTACTTACAGGAGTTTGCGATGTCGATGCTGAATCTGTTTCAGGAATTTAGTGCTTAAAACTAATTTTCGAGTTGGTCAAGAACAACAGTAAGCCGGTAAGAAAACAAAAGAGAACAGCAACAAAGGTAATGCTATACAGTAAAATGCTTAAATGGTAATAGTGGCGTATGGACGATACTCAGTTGTAGTATAAAATGGAAAAATGTTTTCTAAATTAAGATTGTTGGCAGATGATTCGTCGAGCAGCAGGCAGAGAAGAAACACCGCAGCAGCATCGCTCCTTATTGGCTGTTGTAAATCTTAGCGATGATTAGCACTAACCATCGCCTCTACTGGCCCCAGCTTTAAATGATCATTTCTGTTTTACACTGTATCACAGAGGATGTCGGTCTGGGTGGCTAATTTGGTTAGACGCTGGCCTTCTGATCCCAAGGTCGCGGGTTCAAATCCGGCCCAGACCGATGGTTTTTACGTGTGCTTAAAAACGGCAGCTCCATGTCAGTAGATTTACTGGCATGCAAATGAACTCCTGCGGGGCAAAATTCCGGCACACCGGCGACACTGATGTGACCCTAGCAATTGACAGCGTTGTTAAACAACAAAATAATTAACAATAATTAATTAACAGAGAGAATTACAGATCACGGCTGGCAAGTACTTGACCGGCGGGTAGGATAAGTCAGTCCTTGACCGGTAAAAGGCGCCTTTGGGTCGAGCCCTCTTTATCTGAGCACACCAGCGCTCGCCAAACTTAACAATGACTGATCCACGGATTGTAGCCTTGTGCTACTAAGTTAATGGTGGTGACATAATGGTTTTCCTTGACAAGCCCTGTATACCCAATTCCAAAACAAGCAAACTTACTAAAGCTGGGAAGAGTGGCGCGCCTGGAAGTACGTGCAACACGTGGAGGATAGTATTTCACAGATAATGGCTTCACACTCGACTTGAAGAAAGAAAAATATCAGCTCTGAAGAATTTAAAAAGATACTGTATCACCGTGCAAGAATTGACGCTATAGTGGACAACCACTGCAGCAAGTAAAAAACCGTCACTCGGCTCGCCAAAGGGCCGTGGAGGACCACGCAGCCGACCACCAGCTGCCAGTGGAAAACCGATTTGAAAACCTCAATGAAGTCAGAAAGGAGTCTGAAGCTCAACCTGACCCCTCTAACGCTGCACTGCGGCAACTGAAACAGTTGTGGAAATGGACACTGCGGAGGCTAACCAGCCTAGGCGTACATCGAAGGTGCCTCTGCTATCTACCTACTTATTCCTGAGGACATTAGCAGGGTCATACACCCGTTTTGAGACAAAAGAAACCTATTTTCACAGTGCACGATGCGCGTCAAACAGTGGCCAATCAACCAAACTCCCCAGAAGCCCACAGGCTGTGGAGAAACCCGAGGTATCGTACGCCTTCCCTCTCTTGCAACCATTTATTGACACCATCTTACGCATCTTTCTGTGCTCTTCAAATTATGGATGTACGTGCAGCTTGTCTTAATAAGTTTGAGAGCAATGGTTTAGTGAAATCAATGCTATTTACAAAAGTAGAAATATAAGCACACACATTCCTCTCTAAGTTCATAATGTTGCTCGTGTTTTAAGGATTATTGACTACTTGCTGCTCTCTCCCTCTCTCTCTCTCTCTCTCTCTCTCTCTCTCTCTCTCTCTCTCTGTGTGTGTCTTTCACGGCAAAGAAAGTTTAATATTCTGAGCTTCCGACGTTTCTGGTTCTGCAAGACGAATGCGATGTGAGGTCTTCCTGTTGGTCGAAAAGAGTGTTCCCTGCGGCACAATTTTTTGTTTTTTGATGTCTTCGGTTTCGGGAATGAGTACCTACTTGTTTATTTTGCTTGCGAACTGCCTTTAAAGATACTGCGTAGTTCTTAAGAACTTCAACTTCCCTTTCCATGGAAATTCCCAACAAATTAAAAATAATCTTTATGCTAATAATACTTCTTAAGAACATCTGACTAGTTGCACCCTTATGATTTTCTCTACTCTTGTACAAACTACTTAACGCTTAATCGCCGTCTATTTCATGTTAATCAAGATACACATTTGCAAAAATTATCTTATTGCTAACTTTCTGTAAGTACAAGGGGAATATGGTACTTTAATTGATAATCGGATCTTTAGGAACTCGTATTTACGTGATGAAAAAAATCAGCCATACATTGTCTTTGTATGACCATGAGAAAAAAACTGAATAACGACCTCCCATTTGAGAAAAAGTATTGTAAAAGTCAGAGAAATAAGAAGGAGTATCTCCGAAATTCTTCACTTTAGAGGAATAAATCTGATGTGTTAAACTTACATAACTTTCTCTACTTTTTCTTATTTTCTTATAGGTGCAAGGGAATATGGGAATACAGTAGGCTTTGAGCGATAGTCAAATCTTTTAAAGCTTTAAAATTCCATTCTGTTTGCACGAGTAAGAGATAAAAAAGTGAGTAACGATCTTCCACTTGAGAAAAGCTTAAGTATTGCAAGCAGATAACAAGGAATATCTCTAAAATTATTCACTAAAAAAAAAAAAAAAAAAAAAAAAAAAAAGCAGTAAATTGTGTTTTAAGGAGATCTACATTTTTGTATGGCAATATTTGGTCTATCTCTTACGTTTACCAGTTATGCAATAGTCATCAAGAGTAAACAGGAGTACATAGGCTATAGCCAGAAAATTCAAAATATACATTCAATTCGCCATAAAAATATCTTAAAGATATGACATTTTAATCAATATCCTTACAGATATTTTTGAGAAAATAAAATTTTTCGAGAACTGTTCCATGTAGGGTGGAGGACTGTTTTTCAAAATCTTCGTGTCGCATCCTTGAAAGATATTTAACTTAAATACCAACTTTGGCTTTTAAGCGACTTTTCGTTTTTGAGTTACGCTTTTCATAGACAGACTCACACACAGACACACACGCTAGCGCGCGCACGGACCTTTTTCTAAAACTGCCTCTTTGGATTCTGGCGGCTTCAAAACAAATATTTCCGGTGAAATCTCGACATTGAAAATGTTGGGTAGAATACAATACTTTCACTTACTATACTTAGTAGAGAAAGTAAAAATATGTATTTGACGTAAATTGTGTGTTTTAACAAGATCTACATTTCTTGTAGCAAGATTTTGTCCATCTCTTACGGTTTACCGGTTGTGCGAAAGTCATTCATAATGAAGAGGACCCATGAGGACACTCCCAGAGAATTCAAGTTATGCATTTCATTTGGCATGCCAGTATTTTAAACATATAGTATTTTAATAAAATCACTTTTTATGAAATCAGAATTATAGGGGTATTTCCATTTAAAGGGTGATCTGGGGGATTTTCTCGACAATCTTCGTGTCGCATCCTTGGGAAATGCTGAGTTTAAATGTCAACTTTAGTATTTAACTGACTTTTCGTTTTTGAGTTACGCTGTTCACTCAGACACACATATATATATTTTGGGGGAGGGGAGGGGTCAGAGGTCTTAAAATATTTGTCTTCTGCTAAATTTTGCTAATTTGGGTGGAATACAATACTTTTCCGAGTTACCCTGATAGTTTCTGCCAAATTTCACTTTACCTCTCCCGTCCCTGAAGCAACATTTGTAAGTTGTTATTATCAGTATATTATATTCGCTGTAATCTTTACTATATTGAAAAGAGAAATAATATTTATAGCATGTTATCTCGTAATAGGATTTTTCAAGTTTGAGATTTTTCAAGTATGATACAATGTGTCTTTATTATTCTAGGGATTCTAAGAGGTGCCTAGGAATATGATTTCTGGAAGCTTTTGTATTTCCGTACTAAGAAAAAGAAAAGGGAAAAAAGCTACTTCAGTAAAGATGCACAGTTTATTAAAATACACAATTATCTGGCGTTGGCTGTTCACGAACCACTTCATGTTTCCTAAGGTTACACTTTTTCCAGCTGTAATCTTGAAAGTTAGTCATTCTTTTTTATATTTCACTCCATTGCAAGGCTTGTTGTTACGAATGAACATTTTAATACTGTTTCAGCATGCTTTAAACAAGTACTTCTTGCTTTGCTTAATTTGAAAACATTTGTAGACAAAAACCTATTGTAAATGTAAAGAGAATGACTTTTGTAAGAATAGTAGGTATTCCTACATCGCCGTCGCCTTTGTTTGAATACGCAACCCAAGTGACAACATCAGGGATGGTAAATCACTTATACTGTATTATCATTACTAGGTTTCGGTAACGGTTTCAAGTGGTCGGCATTTAAGTTATGTTTGCAGGGAGGTTTTGTACCACACGTTAGGTAGGGGCGGTACAGTCGCATCGCCTTGAAAACAGGTTACTGTAGTGGTGTGTCACTCCCTCCTTCCCTGCCTCCTTTACTGTCAACAAACATGGAGTGCAAAGGAATAGAGTAAAGTAGCTCTCAATGTAACATCATTTGCAACCCGGACCGTAGCCTAATCATTAGTAGTGCCCATTACTTGGGATCTGGTCTGCCCCTCAGTCAAATTGGGTTAACAAAGCTAACACGACATGTATTCTCAATATCTTTGTGTTGGGAGAAGGTGTTTGTTTATATTCATTACCGGTCGCTTAGGCACATAAGGTCCCAACCTCCGTTTCAGTTATGTTATTCAAAAGCGTTTTGGTATCAACACTATCACCACCTATGAGGTAAGTACATTTGATGCTGTCACATTTAGCTTTGAGCGTTACATCCATTTAACCGAGTATTGTTTGTATATTATTAATTTTCTTCGTCGTTTCTAGCGCTCCCAATATGAGCTAAGACCCTCGGAGGCAACCTCATTCCACCAAAAGCTGACTGGACTGATTTCTGAGTTGGAGACACCTAAAGGGTGAGGTCTATTACTTCCGATGGTGGGCTCATGGCGAGAATGGTGGTGGAATGAGAGGATCTAAAGATTTTACCAAGGACTCCGAACACGTTGGGCCTTGAAGATACCTCACAGGAGCTATATAGAGGTGAAACTTGGATGGAATAGATTTAAATTCGCTACCTCGGAAGCAGGAATCGAACCATGGTCTCTCAGTACGATAGCTGCGAACTAAGGCATGAGCTGCCCAGCACCTTCCACATTATTTATGATATACTTCATATAATATAATGTTTATAATACAAATGGCAATATAATATTCTTTAATACGTTGCAGTATAATAATAATGATGACGATAATAATAATAATAGTAAATAATAAATAATAAATAATAATAATAATAATAATAATAATAATAATAATAATAATAATAATAATAATAATAATAATAATAATGATCATGATAATGATGATAACAATAACAATAATAGTATGATTTATATATTCTTAGTTATGCTTTGTCTACAAGTGACCAGGGCAACGAATTTCTAACGAAAAGGTTTCGAGTAATAATTACCCCCCCCCCCCCCATTCTAAATCTGTAATACTTTGTTTTAGTGTACATATAGCGGCTGTGAGGTGTAAGTGCAAATGTGTTGATAATTTGTACCTTAATATGTATCCACTTTGATGTGTTGTTTTTCTCTTCGTTTAACAGTTTTGCCACAAGTCAATCAAAGTTTACTATCTGATGTTTGTATGATCATAACTGCGCTGCAAAATGAACAACTCCCATCGCGTACTATCCCTTTCCGTTATACCGCAATAAATGATCTACTGGTCTAGATATTGTTAGGTTAGTAGCCTTGCAGAAAGTATTGGAACTCGGTTTCGGTAAACCATTTGTTATCACGAGATAGACCCATTGCACATCATAGTTTCTGTGCCACGTAAACACCCTACTCTTAATTAGTACAATTATAAGTTCGCAAATGAAGCAAACATTGACGTAAATTGTTCATCACACTGTCCTCTATTACCAATACAAACATCTGCACTTATATGTATCTCCTGTATCTACAAAGCTAAAACACGTAAACAATAATTTCGTCGTGTCATCCCTAAAACCCCTGCAGTATGCAACCAACATTACTGGCGTTCAGCTACAATGTACAATATATAGCTTCAAGAACAGGACGGGGATTTGGGAACAGCCTGTATAGTATAGGTATAACAGAACATATGTGGTCATCATTGATAGAAACTTTGTTTTAGATCTGTCACATTCTACACAGAAGGGGTATACACACGTGGCCAGCTAGCGGGTGTAATATTTCATGTATAATAAATGCAGCATTAGCAACATTACGTCATCGCCTCTCTTGTACCCTCAGAGCTGCAGCAAATATATCGTCAGGCGGACGGTGTGATGATGTTGCTGTTAGGGAGATTACAGAACATATTTTACATTAAAAGCACAAATTACATGGCTAATGTGACGGCCATTTGGAGCTAAATTGCTGATCGGCATGGTAGCACTTGGTAGCTCACATCAAAGGCCCCCATATTGATTGTGGTTCAGTGACGTAACACGCACGTCACTGCGTATCAAGGAAGCTGCTCACGGAGTAGATTCCTAGACAAACGAGAGTTGCTAAGATGTCTCGACCCTCAAATTAAGATATCATTCAGCTTAACGTTGAGTGAGTTACATTTAATTAATGACTGATGCGTGCAGAAAGATTTATTCAAACTATTATTACAAAAGCAGCAGGTTACACATTTAGATATAGGTACAAGGACTCTGAAGGCTGAAGACATCGCTAGTTTTTTTAAAAATTGATCACTATGTGATTCTTTCGAAATTCCATGCTCTTTATACGGCCATGAGACAAAAAATAGCGACGTATCACTTCAAAAAAGCATAAATACTTGAAAACTTAAACCACTAGCAAGAATATCTCGGAAATGGTTAACGCCAAAAAAGGCATCTGAACTTTTATTTTAATGAATTCTACGTGCACTAAAATTTTGTCTTTATCTTCCGATTTACCGGTTAACAAAAAGGACCCACATGGGCTATTCTCAGAAAAATCAAAATATTTATTTTATTTGCACATGGTATTTTAATCATATTGTTATGGCCAGTTTTGAAAAGATGAAAAATAATGAAACGTTTTCCGAGGGATAAGAAGGTAATCTTGAAAATCTTCGTATCGCATCTTTGAACGACGCCGCCTTTAATCAGAAGCTTGCCAAAGAACCAACTTTTCGTTTTTGAGTTACACTGTTCTCTCACACTATATCTTTCTCTCTTTCTGTCTTTTAATTAAACTAAAACTAAACTAAACTCCGGCGCGACAGCCCACAGGGCCAAGGCCTACCACCCAGCCGCTGCGTCCCCCACCTCTGCCCACTACAGATGTCATTGGTGAGGTGCAGTAGTGGAGGGTGGGACGTGGTCAGCGCCCCGAGCAGTTATGCGGTCTTCTAGACCTGGGGCCGCTACTTCTCCATCAAGTAGCTCCTCAATTGGTCTCCCAGGGACCTAACGAGGCTGACTGCACCCCGTGCCAGACCTCCCAGAGGGGATAAAATGCCCATGATGGTATTGGGGATCGAACCCGGGCAAGCGCGCTACCGACTGCGCAACGGAGGCGTCTGTCTTTTTATGGAACTATAATACCTGTTAGACATATCATGTCTTAAGTTGAGAGCATCAGCACTGCCTGTAAATCACTACGTATTCAATCCTCCATCGCTTATGCACGTGAATCTGAAGCTCATTTTTAATTAATGTCTATCAACGAATACATGTAATAACCATTATATCGTTTTAATCGTTTAATGTGTATTTATCTCTCGTTAATAAAAGCAATTGAAGAAACCAATACTCCACTCTGAACACTGCGATACTCCTATTTGTTCAGAAAATGATGCTTTTTGTTCTCTAAATAAATGTAAATAATCTATAGAAACAAAGGCAAAATTTAAAACCGTTTCTAAGGGTGCTACGAACTTTCCGCCTTGCAAAGAAATTTCCTGCCACGTTAGTTACAATAAAGCTTATTATCATATGAGTAGAGAGCGAATGCCCCAAGTAAGGTATAGTCAAGATCGTTGTGTCACTATCCGTAGTACTCAGAACTGATAGCTGCTGGTGGTTCGATCCCTGTTTTCTACATGCCTGTTTTCTGAAATACAAAATGAACAAACGTCTTTAATTGTCTCTATAGCTTTTCACCAGGAGTGGAGAATCAGGATAAAGGCGCACTTGTAGAAATTGAGTTAATGCAGTGCTTGAAAATAAACAACATGGCAACAACGCTGCTAGGTCCAAACGGTTGCTTCTCGTTGAAGTAATCTACAACTGCATTGTGTTGTGTTTAATATTACATTAATTAATTTATTCATTGACATCCAATCGTTGGAGCCATTTTTGAGAAAATAAAAATGTTCGGAACATTTTCTACGTAAAGGATAGTTTAGGGTATATATATATATATATATATATATATATATATATATATATATATATATATATCCTAAACTATATAAACTATATATATTTGAAGTATATTGAACTTAAATACAAAATTTGGTTTCTAAGCGACTTTTCGTCTTTGAGTTATGCTGTTGGCGGCGCCGTGGCCGAGCAGTTAGACCGTTTGCCTATCAACTAGTTGGCCCGAGTTCGATCCCAGGGACCCGCACGTGGTATTCGTGCTGGACGAAATGGCGTCTCCAGATTCTTCTGTTTCTTAACCACTCATTCCATCAATTGCTCCATCATCTTTCTACTCACCAATTTTGCCTGCATTTCATATCATGCTCTTCCTCGCTATCATGCCTGGTGCTTGGCTGACCATCCGCTTCCAGGTCTTCACTCTATCCCGTCCATAGGTTCCTCTGCTCCTCGACAGGCGTCTGACCCTAGGCAAAGGCTTGTAAGTCCTAGGGAGTGTAAGTCTGATATAGGGGGTGAGTGAATATTGTTTAAGGGCCCGTGGACAGCTAGGTCATTAGGGCCCTTCTGATATAGGGTAAAGGTAATTAGGGAAAGAAGAATTATGCTGTTCAAAAACAGATGAGCTTTTTTCTAAGAATACTTCTTTTGGATTAAGAGGACCACAAAATATATATTTCCGGTGAAATCTTGACATCGAAATTTTGGGTCGAATACAATACTTCCCCTACTTATCATGCGCAGTAGAGAAAGTATAAATCAGTGATGAGTTTATTCATCGAGTTATTTTCTTTTCTTACAATTTCTCTATTTTATTTTATAATAAGGATGAATTAGTCATTCTTCATTTCGAAACTCTCACTGGTCCAGGTGTCTACTTGCTTGTAAGCTTCAAGTGTCTGCTAACGAAAAATATCCGTGTGATCTTTATTGTATTTGGGTTTCATAATGCTCAGAATACAATTTTCCTGATGGATAATCATAGACTTCTTTCTCGTCATTCTTTACTTCCGCTTAAATGCCTATCGGGGATTTCTTTTTACTTTTCTAGTGCTACTCAAAAGAAATAAATAAAAGAATAAAATATAAAAAAATAATAAAAAATAAAATCTGCATATCTAAAATCCCGGCATCCCGGGACATAGTATCCAGCGATATTATTTTTGTTCAATTTATTTTCAATTTTATACATTTGCAGATCAAATAACTACTAGATTTGGAAAACAACTAAGTAAAACAAGCAATTAAATCTAGATAATTATTGTTCATTTACATCAAGCTATCTTGATACTCCTTCTTACTGCTTTTAATCTTCCCATTGAAGTCCAGTATTCTCTTCTCCTGTTCACTCTAGATGTTCCATCTTCTTCTCGTGGTTCCATTTCTTCTCCAACTTCTAGTGTTCTCACTTCTTGATGTTGAACAACTGTCGAAGGATGGATGGTTCTATTTGATCTTCGAGGTGTTGTTTCTTCAGGTTCAATTCTTATTTCTTCTACTTCTCTTATTCCTTGGAGTTGCCGATATTCTTCCATAACTGCAGTAGAAGCGACCCTGGTCATCTTTTCCTGTACCAAGAAGCCTTCATTTGTCCTCACTATATCACACACTCTTTTTCCTACCAACGATTTTCTGCCATCTTGTAATGACGTGCTGCATTTTGAACATTCAAATATCAAGTACTCTGGCACATCTGTGATGTTAAAAATCTTACAATAACCCATGCTTTTGCTTCCTATCTTTTTGAAGTATCGAAAAGACCATGGCCAATTAAAAATTGCACACCGTCCCTCGTAGGTTGAATCTTTTTGTAACGTAGACGTTCTCGTATATTCGGGAAAATTTCGTACCCTATTTGGTATTGTTCTACTCTGTTTGCCATTCATTTTCAAAGCGTTCTTCATTTAACGCTTCGAGGTACATAATCTGCCTAATATGTCTCTTATTCTTGAATAATCTTGATAAATTCTGGTTGCTTCTAACGGAATATGAAATTTGTGTTGGGTTAGTGTTTCAGCATTATCTTGCTTGCTTTAGATCTCTATATGCCAATCACATTTAAGTTCCTCATCCAAATAAATCCTCAGGTATTTAAAGTCTTTTACTCTTTTTGTGCTGACTTTATTAATCTTGACCACAGGATTTCTCTTCATGTTTCCCTTGAGGAGCGCATATGCTGATTTTTACGGCGCAATTTCCAATTGTTCTCTTTTACAGCAATCTTCTGTACGCTTATAGCAACAGTACATCTTTCAATCTTCTTCCCGCTATTGACTTCTATCATTAGCATCAAATCGATTTGATTACTTCTTTTACATCTTCCTGATGTGATAGTTCAACCAATAATGGTTCAGTCACAGTAATAATGTCCGAAAGTAGTGGTCCCAATATCGATCCTTGTGGACATCCTTTCGTAATTTCTTTTGTTAGTGTTATATTTTCTGCTTGTAAATGAACCCTCCTGTCAAAGAACAAAGTGAGCACATAATTTTATTTTGCTGTCGTTTACTACGTTAATTGTGCTACTCACAGTAGGCAGAGCAAGTACGTTGCTAAGTCTAAACAAAAACATTTTAGACGGCTGCGTGGCACCGATTACGTCATTCATTCCCCTTGCCCAAACAACCCTATAGCGTGTGACCGCACACGGTTCCGCGCTCTAGAGAACAGTATAACTCAAAAATGATATTTTACACAAGTACCCAGCTTCATAATTATGTTCAGCATCTTTGAAAGATGCAACACGAAGGTTTTCAAGAAAAACTCCCTGTCTCAAATTACTCTTTGATGAAATATTTTTATTTTTTATACTTTTTACCTACAGTAAATAGAGGGAGTATTACATCCCACTCAAATGAAAACATGCGTTTTACGACTATGAATCCAAACAAAGCATTTTCATTAGAAAGGATTCGTGTGTGTGTGTGTATGTGTGTGTGTGTGTGTGTGTGTGTGTGTGTGTGTGTGTGTGTGTGTGTGTGTGTGTGTGTGAATATAATTTAAAAGCGTAATGTTGCAAGTACCTTCCAAAGACGACACAGGAATATGTTTAAGGAAATCCGCCCATCCCAAACTATCCTTTGCGTGAAAGCTTTTTCAAAATACCACGTATTAAATATACCTTGAACGAAAAGTGTAAATAAATTATGTCGGTAAAGTTTTATCTCGATTTACACGAAGTAGATAAAAAGATGAGCTTTCGTAAGTTACATAACAAACGACGGTGGGTGAAAAAAGTCATGTGAATATAGGGTCTCTGGTTTTCATGCTTACAAGGGACACCTTTGACCTCGAACGCTCGGAGCCTCATGAAAACGGGCCAGCCATAAACAAAACAGTAGTCTGTGTCATTTCCATGCAAAAAGTTTCATTCTACTTCAAGTGACATTTTAATAGAAAGAACCAAAGCACCAAGATGTAATGACGTCAGTATATTATTACATTTTCAATCAACAGTGCCAAAAACCCTCTGCTTAAATTATTTATAATGCCGCAAAATACACATACTACATCTGATAGTGCTTACTTTAGTCCTCAAAGTGCAGATGCGGAATTTCAATGAAGTGGTTAAAACAAAGTGGAGGAGAACAATGTGCACACCTCATTAAAGCCACATTATCACATTCCATATCACTTTCTCATTCACGCAGTTCAATATCAAAACCCACACTAATTATATTTGCAAATGATGTTATGGTGTATGGGAATATGTGGTAAATGATGATATGACATTGACATACCCATATCATAATTTACAAATATAATTATTCTGGGTTAATATACCTGGGGTTAATATGCCCACCGTCTATATGCATGAAACAAATCTGGGGGTACTACTTATAATATGGAACTGACAATTTATACATAAGGATTTGAAGGAATATGGTTTGAACGTTTAGGATTTTTATGAAATCAATACAGAGCTGAGAACAGTTCCTATGCAAAGATATCTAAAAGTTTACATTTAGGTGATCCGCTGTGTACAGTATGGAGATGTTAAGTAAGAGCTTAAACATTTTCCGATTCATTTCAAATTTAGTTGAAGTTGGTATATAAATTACGGACTGCTTCATAAACAGTGTGATTTTTAAGCAAACCATTGAAGGTGCGGAGCTCATATTAATTATCATTATAATTAAATAGCATTTGTCAACAAATACCTCTGCAAATCTCATAAAATTAAGTCTAAGTGTGGAGGTTCCGGAACATTTACTGATTTTAGAATCATTAAATCTCCATAATTATTACTGTGTTTATTATGATGTTTGCCTCCTGATGTGCAGGTGGCGGCAGCGGTAGTGATGGGGAATGAATTTAAAATTACTATCTGTATTCCTTACTATGTTTTTACATAAGCAACTCCTGGTTTTTGGTTGTATTTTCTTATAAATTTCTGTAATACTTACCTGCTATAGGTAGAGGAAGTTTTGTGTTCTACCAAAATGTCGGTTACCGTGATTTCACTAGGAAAACAAATTTTGAGATCTTCAGAACACCACTAAATGCATTATAGAAAACATTTCCATGAGTAAATGATGTTGAGTGAAGTTTATATGAGTGACTAAGTGAGTGAGTTTTCTAAGCTCAATATTAATGTGATGTTTATTAATGAATAGAGATTTTATTTTACTTTAAATAACAATTAAATGGCTACAAATAAAAGCTAAATAGGCTTATAATTATTCTAAAGAAAAGGGAATCAATGCTACATTCCAATTTTCACTGATGAATGGAATTTTGGTTTTGTTAACGGTAGCAGAACCTGCTGCAATTATTCGCTCTCTCTCCGTCTCTCAATGACACCTTCTTACTGTCCTTTCCCCCATATATCCATCCCCATATCTCCCTCTTTCCTATTTCGTTTGTTAAGTGTTCATTTTTTAACTATTGCCTCGTTGAAATATACATGGTTTTACTTCAACCACTCTGAAGACAAATTACCTGTCCTGCAATGCTATTTCTATTTGGCACTTTACTTACATTCTATATTCTCTAAAATATCTATGTGCTACATTAAAATGTCTTTCTTTACTCACTATTGTTAATTTTATATAGCATCTACAAACAATTCTTGCAAAATCTATCTGCTTAATGTTAATCAACATAAACGTTTGTAGAAGTAATTTCATAACACACTTCATTATAGGTAGCATACAGAAAACTGAAGCGATAGTGAAATATTTAAAAGCAGTTCGCTATAATATAGCATAGTATCTTGAAATTCCATCGTCTTTCCAGACATGAGAAGCAACTGAATTGCTACAGCACTTCAGAAAGTGAAAACCATTGAAAAAAAATGGGAGAATGGTTGGTATAGGTTGCGCGTTCCTTCTTGACGAATGACCTTGAGCAGAAATCCAATGAGTGAGCCTACCCTTAATAAACAGGTCAGCAAATGTTTATGCTACGATAACAGACACCTCTGTTTTCCTCTGTCGCGTTTGTGTATACAGTCGACTGCAAAAGTTTTGTGCGGTACGGATGTATGTATGCATGCAACGAAAATAGCAATTCAGACGAGGGAGAGATGTCGGGAATAGAATAAATGCAAGAAAGTTAAGTGGAAACAGTTATAGAGGTATAGTGTATAATACGTGTGGCTGATATTACTGCAAGTGTCATAAATTGATTTGCAGTGTTGTACTACTTCAGCTCAGAAGCATGCGCGTCATCTCACTGCAGACTGTACCTCCTCTCTCTCGTTCCCGCAAAAGCTGAGTAGAGACTCGCATTCAACCTTTCATATAAAATTTTCATTCGTCAAGAAGTAACGCGCGACCTATAACACAAAAATGTTATTTAATATAAATGTTGCGCTTTAAAGAGTTTTGAATTTTTTCTTGTGTGGTAGATTTTTGTCTGTCACAAATGGTTTGCAAGTTAAAATTCTACAAAATTCTTTCAGAATGAAGAGAACATCACAGAATGTGTCATGCATACATCTTAAATATATTAGATTCTAATAAAAACTGTAGAGGCACTTTGGGGAAATCAAAAACAACGAACATTAGGCCATGTAAATGGTAGTTTGGAGTGGAGGAGTTTTCTTAAATCTTCATGTCGCAACCTTGGAAAATATCTCCATTACCAAGATTGGTATTTATGCGACATTACATATTCGATTTATACTGTTCTCTCTCTCTCGCTCTCTCTTTCTCTTGCGAGTACACACATACACATATTTTCTTTAAAAAGTGCTTTTTTAATTATCTATTTCACATAGATACTGAGTTTTTGGATGAAATACAAAAGCAGAAACTAGAGAAAGTAAAATGTTTGTGAGCACTTAAAAGTAAAATTAATTAGAGAAGCATCCTATCTTGTTTTAAATAGAAATAAATACATTTATGTACCATTCTTAACAGATCCCTATATCACCCATTTAAATCAGCCAAATGTATGTACCTTTTATCTCTGAGGATACTATAGTAATCCTAATATATACAAAAGTCAATGAGTGATGTTCTTTATACACTTCTACACCATTGCACGCATTTTGACCAAACTTGACAACCTTTGACACCAGGCAAGTATTACTACTGTTTTAGCTTAGAATTCGAAATTTCACTCCGTTTCACAAATTATTTAATTTTATGCACTGCCTGCAAAAGCTCTCAAAGATGTAGTTCAAACATTTATAACATAAGAATAATTACTTATGATTCCACAGCCTCGCCAAATGCCTTATATTGATCTCCGTGTCATTGACCATAGAATAACAACAATCGAATTTGATCTTTCTCAGGCTTTCTTGTTTCTTTTTGAGTACTGAGAATAAACAAGATTATATAAACTTTGAATGTGACAAGTGAAAGTCACTCAGCGGTATTAACGAGAAATTATCATTACGAACTGTGGTACTTGTGATTATTCAACTTTGTTTTTACATAGTATTTTCTCTGCATTATTATATATCTATTTGTTTTTGTAGTGTTCTGAGTGTTTTAGTTAGTCTTTTCAAGTGTCTTAAGTGTAACTTAAGGCTAAATGTTTTAGGGATAAACCATCAAACCTCAGGAAACGCCAGGTAATTGATGTCATTGATCTTATTTGCATAAATTTCTACAGAGTATCGGGTAATGATCCTGGGATCTCATTAGGAAGCTATAAGCTAACGAATTACAGGACTATAAAATCTGGTTACACAACTAATGAATGAATTATAACCAAATTTGGGTTGATTGTACTTTGTTTTACTGAAAGAGACGATTATAAAAGTAAGTTAACACTTGCTTAAAGTTGTGCAAAAGTGATATGTAACCTTGCCTCTGTCAACTGCTATTTTATGCTACTATCCGTTCCTAAAGATTTTACTCCTGTATCCGTCTTTTACCTAGAACTCACAATTTCTCCTGTGTTCAACAGTGCCTTCGTTTAGAGCTTTCTTTGGTGGCTTTATTTATTTTGTTTATTTTTGTTCATTACAGTGTCTTCTTTGCGCACGCTAACCATTGGCAAGAGAAAGAAATATTTCAGAAAAATAATATAATGCCAAGCTTAATCTTGTTATTAATGGCGTCATATACATAAATTTTACACGTAAATGAAGTAAAATATAACACAATGTTAATATACAAGGAAACGATAACACAAAGAATAATACTTACGTGTATATATTTAGCCTGAGATTCAATGCATTAGACCAAGACAAACTTAAAGTGTAATGGGAAAACAAGGATATGGAAATAAAAATAAACACAAATTAACTAGAACTGTTATATTTATACAAAAACATAAACACAAAATGAAAACTACAGTCATCAACTTCATCATTGCACCTTTAGAGCAGTTCCTTTCAAGTAATGATTACTTCTTTATAGACCAGACCTGAACAAATAGGAATGATCTATTAAATATTTTGGTTTTTAACCATCATAACTCTAGATTAATCAACTAAGAACTCTAAAGACACTCTTTTGCTCTATCTATGAATACTTTCTTTAAGGCACGTACACTATTATTTATTATATATTATTTAATTTTGTACTCCAAGTATCCATTTAAAAATAACACTGACGACTGTGCAAAAATGAAGATTGATTAAAATATAACAAACAGATCAAAACCAGCATCACCAACCAGCAAACAAACACAACTTAACAAAACAAAAGTGCAGGTATTTTATAAGCCAAAGAGGAATTTTAAAGGGATACAGTCTATTACCCTGCAACATCCGAGCTATATACAGTCTTTATCCTTAACATTCCCCACTGTGTTACTTTGGTGCTGCTGTACTTATAGGTTAGTAAAAGCTACACTTTAACTAGCTGTCAAAACACTAACAAGAGTATATACAACATAAAACATTTACTAGTTTGGAGTATACAAAGTACTGACACAAAATGTGAAATATTGTAGAATTATGTTAATTATTACCACCAATTATAAAATAATTTTGGAATGTACAGCCCTGATACAACTAAATCTGTCACTAATTTTCTGTGTATACTTTTAAGAACACCAAGCACACCTGAGCAACTTAGTGGCTGATATGGGTGAACTACCTGTGGATTACTAAAGATTAAAGACATTAATGCACGTGAGTGGGTGAAGAGCAAGAATTAATCATATTTTTTAATTTTAATAAAGGTGAAGCATTTAATTGTTTCTTTTTCTTAAGATTTCGTACTCCTCCATTGAGTCTTAAGATGTATTTTCATGCCTTAGTAATACTGTGAGTATTTTGCTTGTGTAGGATTAAAATGAGATCAAAAAGCAATAAATCTATTTCTAAACTTGTGGTAGAAGTTTAGCAATCAGCACTTAATGGTAGTGCATGAAATTAAATCATATTTGGGGATAGCAATTTGGGGAGAAATGTTCCCGAGCAAAGTTAAGGATACTGCCCTAGCATTAGACAGTGAGGGAAAAAACTGAGAAAAAGACTCCAGTCAGGGATATGTGTGCTGACCTCCCGTTCACGAGTCCGTGCCTTATCGATCTCGGTTACCGGTTTCGGCTAATGGCTGGAAGTCTAGGCTCCAGGTAACGGAATAGTACTTAGGAGGCAATGCAAAATTTAATCGTATATATTTTCAGAGATTTCACCCATCTGTTTGAAGTGCATGGAAAGCACCAATACATTTAACACAGTTTTGACAATAAGTTAAAATATAATGCAGCATATATCCAATATCATATAGGAAAAAAAGGAAGTTTTAATATATCAGACCTTAATGATATCGGCATTAACATGTATGATAACAAATAGTATTAAACGTACAAAGCCTTAATTCTTCTACAGTGTTGGTTTAAATTTAGCATCCAATTATTTTAAGACCAAAATTCGATACTAAAGCTGTACTGTATTTTCCAATTTATCAAGGTGCAATGGTTTTTACAGTCATAAAAAGCTATTTATAAATATTTATAAATTATTATATATTTTATTCTAAGAGTATTTTATCCTAATATATTTTATCCTGTATATTATGTTGATTATTTTGTATACGACAGTCCTTTTTATTTGCTCTTTATTTCAAGAAGCGTTTGTTTTTATGAAATACTTTTTGAATTCTGGAAGATTAATTTGCTATTAATTTTTATTGATGAGAACATGATGGTTTAGTTTCATCATTCCGCAGAGTAAAAGTAAAAAATGGATAGTTAAATACAATTTTGTTTTGCAAATGTGTCCTTACGAGTGTAACTCTCATTTATATGCATTTATATTGAGTAAGTTATAATATGTATATTAGTGTCCTAATTTGCTCTTCACCTAACACTGAAGTGCAGCCTTTTTCTATCAAAAGCTCAAGTCCTGCAGAAAGTATTTCTAATTCCTTATTCTTTGAGAATATCTATGGAAGTAGCTAAAGAAATGTTGGTGAAGATACTTAACTGCAGAAAGGTAGAAAGTGCCAGACTTTCAATAGTAAGATAGTTTTCATTACATAGTTCAAAATATGAAGTACCTTATATTGCACTATGCAAGAAAATTAACACAAGTTACTTATGGCAAATTTTCATTTTCAATGTTTGACAAATGTGCATACATTATATTTCAGATATGCAAGGCTTTATACTGGGTGATCAGTGCAGAGTAGAACAGGTTTCACGACTCTCAGCTGGCCGGCGGTGAGTCTTTTATGTATGCTGAGTGGGTGACAGCAAGTACACAGTAAATATATTACGGTTTATCACATAATTGTTTCTAACAAGAAACAAAAAGTGAACACTTACAAATAAAAGTGCTCACGAATATCAAGCCAGGAGATACTGAAAATGGCTCCCTTCATAGTTCAAGCATTTCTGACACCTGATTAGGAAATTGGCCATTGTAGGCTGCAGTTTTCCCTTAGAAATGGCAACAATTTTTTGACGAATGTTATTTTTAAGTTTCTCCAAAGTGTGTGGATTGTTTAAAAAAATTCTCCTTTTATCCCTCCCCCAAAGAGATAAAAACTGCAATATTAAACTGGGGTCCATTTTACCGTTATGTACCAGATTCAAAATCCCTCCACAAATTTGCATCCTTAATGTAGGGTGCCCGGTGAAAGTTTTTGCACTATACTAATTTTCTAAAGCTGTAACTTGAGTAACCTTGTAGCCGTTTGAACAGAGCCATAGGAATCATTATTTGTTTATGCCAAGCAAACTTACTGTTGGTGTTTTTAAACATACAAGCCATGTGTGACAATGTTTGAGAGGTAGAATCGAACTGAAAAATTCAATGCCACAGCTCGGATTTGAACCACAGACCCTCCAATTCTACTTCTCAGAGCCATAGGAAGTTTGTCTTTGCTGGGAAGACGTGGAAGTGAATTTCTAAGAGGTCCTTCCGGAGCGTGCTCAAAGTTATCTAGAGTTTCTTCAGTGTGTACTGCGTGTGGTTTCTTATTAAGAAAACTACCCGTTTCACGCAATATATTACTAATCTATGAGTCACAGTTCACCTAGAACTTTGAAATAATCTTCTTACGGTATTCGCAGGTTCTGTACAGATGTATAAATCATGAATGTGTACTTTTTGGAGAAAGGAATACCGATACTTGAATAGAGCCATTTCACTCTCGTATTGCCTCAACTAACAAACACATGCCACGTTTACAACAGTTCGGCTCTCACTGAAGTCTTACGCTTTACTGCATAGCCGAGAGCCGTGAAACCTGTTCTGCTCTATGCTGATCACCCAGTATTATCTCAAAGGTGTGAAGCATGGGAAACAAATAAAAGGGGAAATCCTTCCACTGTCATGCAAAGCTACAAAAGACTGCTTCTGTATTCTGGTGATTAGTATGCTAGTCTCCAAATCCACAGGCCCCGGGCTCGCTTTCAGGCTGGTAAACACAGTACAAAGAAGAAAAAGCCATTCTCATATATGTGAAATTAGGTATCCAGGTAACTTAAAATGTGTAATAATGTGCAGTAGGTGTTAATGATTCTTATGAACTTCTTTTATAAAATAGTCTCAAGAAATACTCTTGACTGCATCTTTGTAGATAGTTTTACTTGACCTTCAGTACACTCATGGTAATTTAATTATTAACAAGGTGGACATTAACCATGCTACTACTACAAATATAATATTTTATAGAAAGGAATTAATTAATAACTTACTGCACGTAAATTTGGCACCACACATTTCTACTGTTAAGTATTCATTGAAGATTTGCATATTTCAATATCAGAATATTGTGCTGGATTATTTCAGTCTTTCCTCTCAGTATACATAAGAATATAATTTGTAGAAAACTAAAGAATGTTCAGTTGTAAGTTGTATACGTACAAATTATTTCTTACACATTCCTCCTCCCAACTTAAAAGCAAAGAATTATTTAAAGGTCTCTAGTTCTTCTAAAATGAACTGATTACCAACACTCAGTTTTGATTCAGAAATCCTTTGGAATGTTAGTACTATTATTTTATAAAAAAAAATTGGATACTGCAATGTGATCAACTTAATTTCAGTTCAGCAAACATTTAAAAATGTGTTTCCTACACAAAGAATAACTTTTGGTGGCTCTAGACAAGTCTGTCTTCAATTTACTTTAAGCCTCCTTCAGAGACAAACCCCAAATACATAGACAGAGTGAAAATTATATCAAATAGAGCTGTAGTCTATAACCACACTACTACGTATGACCTTTGTTGCATGTTTTAGGAAATTTTTCAGTTTTTTTTCTCAAATTGGTTAGCTTTGGAATGCCCTCTAACTTTTTAGATATGTTTCCTTTAGATTAGTCCAATAGGTAAACATATTATGTATATTTATTTAAGTATTTGGATTTTAACGTTAATTATAAGTGAATTTAAGTCATAGGCTTACGGCTGAGACAATGTGATTATCATTTTAATAATTCATTTTATACACTCAATTTACGATCACATTGGAGGCGCCAGTATTCGTTTTGCAGTTTTTGAATATAATGACACGTATTAAACAACTGGGTTTATAATAAAATGGAACATTCCTTGTTGTTTATTTTACAGATCGCCAATAAGCGATATAACACATTTCTACGAACTGGTAACGTTGTGATTAATCTTGATTTGCTTGTTTTCTTTAAATTATTTAACGTTTCTTATATCTATGATCTGAAGCAGTCATGAATTATTAGAATATTATTAATGAATACGTAAAACGCCTAGGATGCAAATGTCTAAAGTCACCTAACTCATCTTCTCAGCAAAGGTTATTCATTGAAAATCCGTTGTCCAAGTGAGTCAGTGAAACCGAAATTCTGGCCCTCTGGATTTCTTGATGGACGTGTAAATTAGAGAGGTGTGTGCTAGCATAGCCTTACTGCAAATTAAAGTATTGATCACATTGCTGTTCCATAATTGTTATCAGGCACTAAGGGCTTCTGCACCTGACTACATCTCTAGGTAATGCAAATACTCCATCAGCTTTTTGGTTCAAGGGATCTTGCATTCTAGACAAAGCAACAAAATGTTAAGTATGTGAGGTCAGACAAGGACGCCATTACCGACCTCGCTACTGAAGGTGACTTGTGGCAGGTGAAGACGACGCTTGCTGAGGTCCAGCGAGGTGGTAGTGGTGTTGGTGGTGGACGAGCGTGTCGGCGCCGGTTGGGCCAGACCGTTGTGGCCCGCACGCCGATACACCTCCAGAGTGATGGTGTCTCCGCAGGAGTGGATCAGCTGAAGGATCTGTTCCTCCGGCATCGTCACTACGTTTTGCCTCTCGACGAAGATAACGTAATCTCCTGGTCGCAGTCCTGCTCGATCTGCGGGTAAGCCGGCCTCCACGCGTTCGATTCTGTAATCAAGATAAACATGAAAAAGATAAAGATAACCCCAAGTTTCCCTTTTATTCTATAATACACACATTTATTTCACTTTACACAAATAGGAATCATAATCTTAATAATAGGTTCCATTGACTAGGTCTACTTTCGTTGAGTAAAACTAAATGAAGCGCTGAATTAAATTATTTATTTATTTCCAGTCATGATAGTGGAATTACTTGAAAACATCTTTTTAACAGCTAGTAGGGGACTTAAAAATTTATTGGGGTACTTTTCAGACGTGGCGAATGGGTGGAAGTTTGCTGTGATTTATGGCCGACTTCACTTTTATGTTTATAATACCATAGGAGTGTCAGATTAGTATATCTCTGACTTCTGTGTAATAAACATCGCGGGATGGTGCGTGATTAAGTACAGTGCCCACTCGCATTATCAGCACTCTCGTTTTATTACAAGTCAGAATCAGAGATGTTACTCCACCATCAATTTGCATGTCGTCACTCCCCACGTCTAAAAGTATATTGCTAAGAGGGTGGGTTGAGGGTGAATGGCAGCCTGTTGGCGAAGAAATGTGAGTAAATGGAGCCTGTTCATGCATTCTTGATGCATTTATTTTCAAACGCATCCATTTGCTCTCAAGATACTGGTATCGGTAGATATCATTTTTCTTGTTTATGTTTGATAAACATTTCGAAAAAGTCAGTAGGAACAATAAGCCATAGCTCTGCTTAGTGGTATTTCGACTGTATTGATTTATTTTATTTTAACGAATCAGCATCCTTCAAGAGATTTTTAAAGAGTATCCTGCCGCTCCAAACTACCCTTTACATGAAAATCTCTTCGTTTCAGTTTTTCTCAAAATAATATGTTTAAGCTATTTGCATGGCGAATAAAATCTATTTGTTGAATGGAGTCGTCTTCTGGGTACTGGAAACTGGAAAAGCATAAGAGATGGATGCATAAAACATATTAACCTCGTTAACCCACACAATGTCAACTGCTATTTTATGCTACTATTCGTTCCTAAGATGTTCGCAATTTGTATCAGTCCCAATTTTCAAATTCTTTTAACTTTTTTTTGAGCTTCTATGTCTCCATTCAATTCTTTATATTGATAATGCAGTAATCATTAATAATGTGCGTCTATATTAATATATAGACGCACATTTTAAAGATTTGACTCCTGTATGCGTCTTTTTACCTAGAACGAAAACGTTTACTTTCATTAACTTGAAGTAGAAAGAAACATAAGCTTACGCAAGAATAGTGTGCAGAAGATTGGTAGAGAAAACCATGCGAATGTAACACAGTTTTTACTATTGCTGCTCCTCTTATAGATGCTTGTTATTCTTACGTAAGCATGAACTTGACATTTGAGAGTTGTGTATGAAAAGGACAACTATGTTAAAACATGGAATTACACTTGGGTTAGTAGTTCCTTTGCATTCAATTGAGTCCTCATTTCTTTAACCAGGATCGACTTTTCTAGCTTTAACCTATGTAGTTTAACAAGCGGATTTATATATTGCTAGGAGCTTGCAACCCTCCATATTGCAATTTGTGCTGTATATCCCAACAAATACTTTAATGTACAGACTATCTAGGAATAATAATAATAATAATAATAATAATAATAATAATAATAATAATAATAATAATAATAATAATAATAATAATAATAATAATAATAATAATAATAATAATAATAATAATAATAATAATAATAATAATAATAATAATAATAATAATAATAATAATAATAATAATAATAATAATAATAATAATAATAATAATAATAATAATAATAATAATAATAATAATAATAATAATAATAATAATAATAATAATAATAATAATAATAATAATAATAATAATAATAATAATAATAATAATAATAATAATAATTTATTTATAAACAGGTTTACAATGTGAGATCACATCTTCCTGTATCCAAAGCGTTTAAGTACGTATCTTTTTCCTCCATTCTTCTCTTATTTCCCAATCCCGCTCTTCTAAATTCTTCTCCTTCATACTACTCCTTATATCATCTATCCAGGTTTTCTGCGGTCTTCCCCTCTTTCCTCTCCCTGGTGGAATCCATTCCAAAACTTGTCTCGGCAATCTTGTTTCCATCATCCTACGTGTGTGACCATACCATTCCAATTGTTTGTATTTTACAAAATCTAATAATGTATCATTAACATTCATTTTTTGTCTAATAGTTGTATTTCTAATTTTATCTAATTTAGAATGCCTAGTGGATCTTCTAAAACAATCCATTTCAGTAGAAAGCAATTTTAATTTCAGGTTTGTGTTTAGGTGCCATGATAATAATAATAATAATAATAATAATAATAATAATAATAATAATAATAATAATAATAATAATAATAATAATAATAATAATAATAATAATAATAATAATAATAATAATAATAATAATAATAATAATAATAATAATAATAATAATAATAATAATAATAATAATAATAATAATAATAACAATAATAACAATAATAACAATAATAACAATAATAACAATAATAACAATAATAATAACAATAATAATAACAATAATAATAACAATAACAATAATAATAACAATAACAATGATAATAATAAATAATAACTCAACAACAATAACAACAACAACAACAACAACAATAATAATAATAATAATAATAATAATAATAATAATAATAATAATAATAATAATAATAATAATAATAATAATAATAATAATAATAATAATAATAATAATAATAATAATAATAATAATAATAATAATAATAATAATAATAATAATAATAATAATAATAATAATAATAATAATAATAATAATAATAATAATAATAATAATAATAATAATAATAATAATTAAACAAAGGACCAGATATAAATACAGCAAGTTAAATTTAAAGGTCAACTGGAAGATAGTAGAAGTGATAGTGACAGTGAATATAGAAATAAATGTAATAGGTATCAATGTAATAGCATGTAGTATCGCTTACTGCGATGGGGCATGCTTGTTATAGCTAATAAATAAAAAAAAAAAAAAAAAAATAAAAAATAAATAATAATAATAATAATAATAATAATAATAATAATAATAATAATAATAATAATAATAATAATAATAATAATAATAATAATAATAATAATAATAATAATAATAATAATAATAATAATAATAATAATAATAATAATAATAATAATAATAATAATAATAATAATAATAATAATAATAATAATAATAATAATAATAATAATAATAATAATAATAATAATAATAATAATAATAATAATAATAATAATAATAATAATAATAATAATAATAATAATAATAATAATAACCCAAAGAGTCGCGTTTAAATATATAAACTTCACTAAAACTTCATAAATAATTCCAAAAGTCATAATCAATAATCAATTCAGTACCACACTAGTACCATATAATACAGCGATGTCCAATGTTTGCGAAAGAGGGAAGTTTGGATTTATCTCCTTCCACTTTATGCGGACTGTACCACTCAGACGTGCATTGTGTCGCAGTGGCGGTTTGGTTACATGTACGTTGCGTTTGATATACGAAAGCACTTTCAAATCTTAGAAAACCCACTAAGTGATCGTGGCGTAAATTATTACGATACCAACTTTTAATACGGTTCAGTTTGCAGAAACTCTGTTTGCAAATATTTATTTATGCCATTTACCATTTATGCAAAAATCATCCAGAATGAAGAGGTCTTCTGGGGGCACTCCCAGAAAACTCAAGGCATGACATAGAAACCGCTATGGAATCGCCTGATTATGTCCGTCACTGGATACTGACTGTCTTCTTGTGATCTTACGCATCACACACAATAGCTAATGCACCATCCTGCAGGTTGGAGGGGCAGAAGCGGCAGCTAATTACGTAAGCGTCTCCAAAGAGACAAGGTTGGACATCGCTAACATAATAGATTTACCATTAATAATATGCCGAAACCATGCGGCAAATTATCTATTTTTCCTCCGGAAAATAGATCATATATTTATCAAGTGGGTTGCGAAGATTACAGTAAAAATTACATAAACACACGGAATGTAAACATCAGGCTAAAAGAATAACTTAGAAAATTAAATACAGGCAAGTGGATAAAACTGGAGTAGTGTCACATTTTGAAACAGTGGTCACAACATTGAAAACAATATCATTTTACTCAAAGCCATAGACAACCCCATGAATGCACTGTATGGGAAAAATAACCACCGAGTAATGAACTTTGGAAGCCATAAGAAGAGCGGTCTAATTAGTTGCTTCTTCTAACAGTCAACAGAGAGTAGCCCAGCAACACGAGAAGACAATGAGGGAGTCGGGACCAAGCTAATGGGGTAAACACCCCAAATACATGTTTCTAGTTACGTGTGGCTTTTAGTGAAGTTTGTGTATTTACACCTGGCTCGTGTGATTCTTGTATTACTCATCATTTCACTTTATTAAGTTTCTGAACTTGTGAGTGTTCATTTCAAGCTGTATCATGATATCTTTAAGTGTGTTTAAAAGCAACAGTCAGTGGATTTACTGGCATGTAAAAGAACTCCTGCGAGGCGAAATTCCGACACACCGGCGGTGCTGATATGATCCTGGCAATTGACAGCGACGTTAACAAACCAAACGTTTTTATAGTGCAATACACAAGTGTCAAGAGAAATTGTCTAACAAACACAATATTCCATCGGAAGATAACGACATTAGTCCTAAAATGTAGACAATATAATGTGCCTCGGAATACCACAAATAAAAGCGTAATATAAAATAAACAAACCAAAATTTTGATCTTTCTGGTGTAACTCTACCAACATGCATTCATTACGTACATATGTTACACTGGCAGAAGGGAACTACAAAACTGTTTTGATAAATTCACGTTCTCTTACTCTAACAATGATGACAAGCTTACGTCTATGCTTTCACGAAACTTCGAGATTGACAAAACAAAACCCATTGTCAAGAGATTTTTGATGGGACACATGCCATAAAGACCGCTATTTGCTGGCAGGACATTGAAGATTCTTACGTTCATCCTGATTCCTACTTTGTTAGGCAACTTCTCCGACACACAAGTCATACGCTATTGCCGAAGCATCAGGCGCATTGGATTTTACGTCAGCGGCTAGACAAATTACATCATATAGCATATAGCACACTTTGAAATGCACATCCAATATACTGAGTATTCATTTTATTTTAATCTGTGTCTGATATATTGGGATAATGTGAACGTTGACTGGCGATCCTTTTATGTCCAAATGTTAATGAATCCATACATCAGATGACAGCAACCGCTTCATGAATAGATGATAGGTGGAAGGAAAAATCTAAAGAAATTCGAAACTTGAGGCTCATTGGGGAAAAATCTCCATGTTGGTACCGGGGATCGAACTCAGGTCCTCCGCGCCAGAGGCAAGCGCGCTACCAACTGCGCTACGGAGGTGGTCAAAATAGATCTCTTACACGTTTTAAATAATAAATACTTTTCTAAGAGAAATATACAAAATACCTTTAAACACTGAAAGACACTACAAACATTAACATAATAAAGGTTCAAAGAAATTACTGGCACTGTTAATTACCCAAGCAGTCTGCAGTGAAGAGAAATCGAAATTGATAGAAACAATGTCAACAGTACTCCCAACTCCCCTGTTAGTACCAGTTATTTGATAGACAGGGAGCCAATATACGACTATACTAAAGTGGGAGATGTTCGTGACGCCGTGGGAACAACCAAGGTCGCGGGTTCAAATCCGGTCGAAACCGATGGTTTTCAAGTGTGCTTAAAAACGACAGCTTCATGTCAGTAGATTTACTGGCATGTAAAAGAACTCCTGCGGGACAAACTTCTGGCACATCAGCGACGCTGATGAGATCCTGGCAATTGAAAGCGTTGTATAACAACAAAATAACAAGGCAACTTTCTCGTCACAAACCTATTCCGCTTTTGCAACCTCTGAGAAGCGGAAACTCGCATCAATAGTGTCATAATTTAGCGCAAGATTGAACCTCTAAAATGAACACCCGGTATATCGGCACATTTACACACACATCTCTCGCGAAGAGTCGTCCACGGAAAGCCACGATTTCAGGAACCTCAAGCTGAGAAACCTTGTCTTACAACGTTTCTTTCATGCTGCGACGCGAGGTTAATGAGGGGCTTAGAAGCAAAGCTCGGATTTGTATATAATTACGAGCGCGTACCTTTTCACCTGCGTTTGTATAAAACAAAGATACTGCTGGATTATGACACACACTTCTTTTTTTCGCTACAAAGATTGGAAAGAAGCTAGGCCATGCTGACACAAAAGTAGAAGGTAGATCAAATGAAAAGATTGACTCGAGGGAGGCGAGATCGATACGAGTAAGTGAGCTGCAAAAAATGTGGAATAGGAGAGGTTACTTTATATTTGCATCGTCGTTAGAAGCGCCTTTACCACATATCCATTAGGTAGAGAAATGTTGCTTTCCTCCCAAAGATTCATATGGAAAATATGCATGTTTAGAAAAAGGTCCATATGTATGTGAATGTGTGCGTGTGCATGTATGTATGCGCACCTTTGGCCAGTATAAGAATGTCCGATAAATATTGAACTTGCCAATTAATTCCAGCGTCTTCCAAAAGTACCACGCGGAGATTTTCTAATTACCTCTACATAGGAGATTTGTCACAATTTTCGAAGTTATCAAACTGGTTCATGATTTTGATTAAAATACCGTATCTTTAAGATGTTTAAATGAAAAATAAAATGCCCAACTTGAAATTTATGGGAATAGCCTGCAAACCCTTATTTTTTCAGAATAAAAATTGTATACAATGAGTAAAAGATAGAAATGTAGATCATTTTAAACTATCATTTCGATTCATTCATTATTGGTTTGAGTTTTTCAATACTTTGTCGCTATTCTGTTTTTCTCATAATTTCAGGAAAGGAATATGCATTTTCAAGACCTGGTTTCTTAAACACGTGACAATTGATTCAGTTTACTCTATCCATCCTTAGCTTCAATGAAATATGTCATGGAACTATTTCTATAAAAGTTTATCTTGGTGAACATAAAGTAGATAGAAAAATAAACCTTTTAAGTTTATTTTGTAGAAGCTATATACAAAATAAATCATAGGTAAAGAAAATCGTGTGCTGTACACATAAGATTTAAAGTTTTAAATAGGAGCTTTTGAGCTAAATAAGAAAACATCCCAAGAGTTAACCAAAAGAAGTTTACTTTCGGGCACTATGTGTAGATGTTTGAAAACTTTATAGACAATTTATAGACTCAATTCAGAAATAAATAAAATCCAATCCTTGGAAGACCGTAAAAATTATATAAATATAAAATTTATGTGCACGATTCTCTCTACCCAATGTTCTACAAACTAGCTTATTCCATTTCCTTCTTGTTAATTGAGATACACGTACAGAAATTATTTAATTACACATTTGTATGAACAAGGGGGAATATAGGAGGCTCAGGTAGGAATCATCTTTATGAAGTAGGTCGTTGTACGATGGCTTTGAAATTTCTTTCTTACCATGCATATGGGAGAGGAAGAGAGAGAACAGGAATTTCTAACACTTAAAAATACACCTACACTAAAGAAGCTCTCTGCTGTTATATGGTAATCACAGTAGTCTTTTTTCAATCCTGGGAATACACTGTTACTATTTTCGATATAAGGACGCATGGGAACTTACCTTGGCGGTTGCGTCCACGCGATGGAGAACCCAAAGCCGGAGTTCCCATGTCTCGTGAGACGCCGTGTAGTGGTAAAGGGCGTGCGACCCGCTTTGTTGGTCCCCGCAGACCCAGCTGCCGGCCCCCTTCCCGGTCCTGAGTCCCCTGTTGGCTCCAGTTCCAGGTGGCGCAGAAAGCTGCTGTCATCGTTACCTGTAACGTGGTTACTTGTTAGCAACTTGAGTTATACAAAACATGTTTATTACATAGCTATTGACTTTTATAAGCGAACGTCCCTTCAAAAGAGGGATCGATTATTCTAAAAACTTGTACTTTAGTTTTGACTGCTAAGAAACATGATAAACGATTTTTAAGTTATTTTTCTAATTCTTAAGCTCTTAAAAAGGTTTAACATAAATCACTACTATCTGTTCACCAGCTCATTGTCTTTGGGAATGAAGGGGAGAGGAAAGACATTCTACGTAGTGTAACCCGAGTTTTGTAAACTTCCGCACAAACATAGTTCTCCTGATTACGTTGCCAACTTACTTCCATTGTTATTCGTGATATGTTTATTCGCTGCTAATTTCTCTTAATTTCAGTTGTAAAAGTGTACGAGTCACTGGTTTTATGTTGAAAGTAATGTAAAAGTAGTGTAGAAGTAGATCAACCCCCACCTAGGAGTGCTGTGGTATCTGCTATCATATTATGGTTGCAGAACAAAGGAGTCCAGAGAGACAGTTCTATATGTAATACAGATCTTTATATAATGACTGAAATGAACCTAAAGAAGTTCTTAAAGCGGATGTATTCTTACTTTCTCTACTGCGTACAGCGAAGGAAGCCCGGGTTAATGTGAGGGTCACTCCATCAATCGCCCTCTAGTTGTTAACCAGCCAGGAGTCACTCCATGAAGATGCCCAACGTAGTCTTGGGCGAAACGTCAGATATTTATTCATCGATTGGCCATGGCCTACAAGCCCGGAAACTACTTTCTATTAGATTAACGCCGACCGTGAAAGCCTAAGCATGTAAATCACTATATTTATTATTAATTATTATTATTATTATTATTAATTATTATTATTATTATTATTAATTATTATTATTATTATTATTAATTATTATTATTATTATTAATTATTATTATTATTATTAATTTTAATTATTATTATTAATTTTAATTATTATTATTAATTTTAATTATTATTATTAATTTTAATTATTATTATTAATTTTAATTATTATTATTAATTTTAATTATTATTATTAATTTTAATTATTATTATTAATTTTAATTATTATTATTAATTTTAATTATTATTATTAATTTTAATTATTATTATTAATTTTAATTATTATTATTAATTTTAATTATTATTATTAATTTTAATTATTATTATTAATTTTATTATTATTATTATTATTATTATTATTATTATTATTATTATTATTATTATTATTATTATTATTATTATTATTATTATTATTACGTACCATTAATTACCACAGATCTTCCGGATGTGTATTCAATTGAGCTAAGCAATACAACCGATTTGTAACTTAACTGAAAGATTTGTCTACCTTATACAAATGCATAATGACCAACCCTACATTTAATTATTTTTAAATACTGAAATTTCATAATTATAAGTACCTACACCTATTCGAAGTGCGGAAGAGGTAAATTTTCTTGACGAGTTACTTAGACGGTAATTAAAAATGATTTTAAATTATATTGTTTGTTAGCGACTCAATTGCTGCTAAGCCTATACATTTAATGACCCATACACTAAGTGTTTGTACAATAATGTAACAAAGGCACTTTGTATATCTATATACTCGTATGTTAGAAGAAGTAAACCGTCTCTATGTAGGAGATCAATTTAGAAACGGAAAATCACATTACCGAATTTGATATTGAAGTTGGGTATTAGTACATAATGACGATTTTCAGTTATTTGTTTTCTGAAAATTTCGTACATTATTAATTAGCAACAATTGGTTGCGTTCTGGTAAACAATTTTTAGCTATTGTTCTCCCGAACATTTCAATATATCTGCTTTAAATGGAATACGATTTTAAATAAACCATTTCTTTCTTTCTTTCTTTCTTTCTTTGTTTATCCTCCTTACATGAAGGGCTTACGCCCCCCAGGACTTACTAGATACTGGGGTTCAATACCTGTCGAGGAGTAGACAAACTGGATCAGAGAGAGTAGTCAGGATGGGACATCAGTCCAAAACCTGGTATGAGAGCGAGGAAGGACATGATACGTATGAAATGAGGACGAAATGGATGAAAAATTAAAACCACCCATATCTGAATTCACACATCAGCGGTGCCCAATGATGCCCGCCTCTGTAGCGTGGTGGTAGCGTGTCTGCCTCAACGTCGCGAATTCGAATCTCACTTACGGTGAGTTATCCGGATAAGCTTTTTTCCGAGGTTTTCCCTTATCTTGAGAAGACGAATGTCGGGTAACTTAAAGCGCTATGTACCTCCGGGTCATTTGAGCATCATTTCTTCATTCATCGTACGATATAACACTACGTTGAAGGACGTTAATAAAAAAACAAAATAAAAAAGGTGCCCAATGACAGTTGGACCCTGACCTGCAAGCCGTTGAGGAGCACAATTCGCTATCTCCTTTCAACCCCCAATCTCATTTTCACCCGTCACCCTGCAAAATCCCACATCCTGTCATGAAAGCGGTTAAGCCCTGAAAAGGGCAGATACACGTATGACACACCTCGGGCTGCCCTCAGCCTGCCAACATTGGACTGTGCTGGATGAAAGGAAATGTGATGCTGGAGCAGTTAGTGGAATAAATGGGAGTAAAACGGAAAACCCGGCCTGACGCAGTTTTGCTCTTGCATTCTCCACCTGCCATACTGCGGGTTGCTACATATAAAACACTTCCTCAGTTTTTAGCGAGGACAAAAACAATTTTTTCAGGATTGCTTCACATAGCTGTTTTGTAATACTTAAAATGAAATCCTGAAATTTGAACAAGCAGCAAGCGTTCTGCGACATGAATTGTAAATGTGGAAAGTATTTTATTTACTAAAAATAGCTACAATGCACAACAATAAACATAACTTTTAATGCTGTGTATACATCTGCAATCTGTAGGAATCTCGTGTATTTAATACCATATTCCACACCTATAAGTTTTATGAGAAAGTGTATCTCAAATGTTCAGTACTTAGAACTTGTAATTTAGGGAATTCCAATTAGTTGGGCATGCTTTTTATTTTCTCCACTAGCTCTAAAACTTTGATAAACTGTATAATGTTAATTTTGTAATAGAGAATAGGTTGTTTCATTCTTTACAAACTTGTGTACAAATGGAATAACATGTCAACACAGCTTATTAGAGCTCATTTGTATATGCTAGTTATAGCATTAAATATTTTTGATTGGCCCTGAAATGTTTGTTCCTGTACGTCTTACTTATTATCAGATAATAAAGATCGGCGCTAGGTACTTTATTGACTCTGTGTTTCAAGAGCTCATGTCTGTTCTTTTATAGACAATTATCTCAGGTTACTTTGCATGCAATAAATTGTGTCATACCGTGCTGGATCTGTATGTAATTTATTGTGAACGGTGTGAATAGCGACAACGTGTTAATGAGCTGAGAAAATGAATTACTGTTGTACGTCGTATACACCAGTATCAGGCAACTGCATGCTTTATGACGTCAGCGATCAAGCCCCTTCTTGTTCCTGGTTCTCTGCTAGGGACTCAGAGAAGGATAAGACAAGAGAAAAAGTGAAGTTGCCGTTAGCAAGGGACTAGCAGGATAGGGAAATCATATGTTGTATGTTGTACCTATATTTTTAAGACCAAAATACTGTTCCCCTTCTCTTAGCAACCCCTGCCTACAGATCCCCAAAACGGTGCTACTTCACGCAACTCTGATACGTTCAAGGAGAATGCGTTGGAGTTATAAATGAGATACGCTTTTCTTACAATATAGAACAATTAAATTTATAGACACGCGAGATAATTCCTATCTCCTAAGTAAGTTATTACAGTTTTTAAAAAGAACTGTATTTGAAACTAACCTGTAGGTTTCTTCTTGGGGCAACTCCTCCTCCGCTCGAGAGCTGAAAATAAAAGTCACTTTTAATTAAATTAATAAGGTGTAGAGCTGGAAAAGAAATAGCAATTTTTAAAGATAATAGTTTAATGCTTTTGATGAGTGTTTTCTATTGCTGAGATATGCACTTATAGAGTTGTTGTCAAAACCACTAATGTATTTCTAAAATCAGTGCATGCAATAGAATTTTATCCAAGATTTTCTCACAACTTTCAACTGTATGTAAAATATGAGCATGCATAAGGGGTATTCTGGGAACGTAAGTAATTGCATCAAAGTTTGCAATTTTTTTACTTTCACTATTAGTAATTATAGTAGTACAGGGATTTCTTTGGAAATACAGGTTTTGAGGCCACTTGGATACTAATACTAATACTAATACTAATAATAATAATACTAATAATACTAATAATACTAATAATACTAATAATAATAATAATAATAATAATAATAATAATAATAATAATAATAATAATAATAATAATAATAATAATAATAATAATAATAATAATAATAATAATAATAATAATAATAATGATAATGATAATGATAATGATAATAATCATAATGATAATCATAATGATCATAATAATAATCATAATAATAATCATAAGACTAATCATAATAATCATACTAATACTAATAATAGTAATAATTCTAATAATAGTAATGATAGTAATGATAGCAATGATAGCAATGATAGTAATGATAGTAACAACAACAACAACAATACTAATACTAATACTAATACTAATACTAATACTAATACTAATACTAATACTAATACTAATACTAATACTAATACTAATACTAATACTAATACTAATACTAATACTAATACTAATACTAATACTAATACTAATACTAATAATACTAATAATAATAATAATAATAATAATAATAATAATAATAATAATAATAATAATAATAATAATAATAATAATAATAATAATAATAATAATAATAATAATAATAATAATAATAACTTTTAGAAACAGATATGTGTGTGTGCGTGAACAGTGGAACTAAGAAACGAAAATGTTGGTTGAATACCAAACTTAGATTTAGTTCTGTATCTTCCAAGGATGCGACACTAAGGTTTTCCATAATATCCTCCGCCATAAACTATCCTTTACAATTTACATGAAACATTTTGTTTTTTTTAAATGGTTAACGATTTTGATTAAAATATCAAATGTTTAGACCTTATCATGACAAATATCTTAAATATTCTAGGAATAGCCTCTTTAAGTCCTCTTCATTTTCAATGTCTTTTGTATAGGTGGTAAACCGTAAGAGAGAAAAACTTTACTGAACAAAAGAATAGACCCGGTTAAATCACAGACTTTATGTCTATTTTTGAGATATTGCTTGTTATGGGTTTATGTTTTGAACTACTTATACTTTTATCAAATGAAGTCATTATTAGTTTTTTTTTTTTGTCCCTTCTGGTCATAGAATGTGAATGGCATGTCAAAGTCATCACATAGCGACCATTCTCTTAAAAGATTAATCTTTTGTGTTCCTCTATTTCGATTGTTCCCACAAGGAAATATGCAATAAACAATTTTTCAAATGCCTGTCTCGATTAACATGAAGTAGATAGAAGAGTAAATGTTTGTAAGAGCAGTTTTTACAGAAATGGAGAAAGTCACGTGAATGCAACAAATCATATTTTTTAAAATATACAATTAAGCAAACATTTCATTACGATATGCGAAAGCAAAGGGAGACTGTTTTTATTCCGAATAAACACTATTTTTAAAATAAGACAATATTCAAAATATTTATTTTTCACTTGTAGATTTCCGTGTGCAATATTTTAACTTGTTTTACACGTATAATAGCAATGTTATCAAACCTGAAATCTGCACATTCAACATTGCCAGAGATAGCGTGACCTCGCCACTTCCGTGTTCAGAAGTGCTGTGGTATTTAAAATTTAATCGAACGTTGTTGCTATTATCTGTAGTAAGTTTACATAAGGTACACAGTGTAAGCCATCTGGTAAAAAGGGTACATCAGTACACAGCGCATAGGCCCAGAGCGTTTGAAGAGCAAATGTTGCTAATTTTATCTGAAAGACGATTGAAATTACAATCTGGTACCAAGTAATTACATGGAATTCAACTATTATTTGTTTACTACTAATCAAGGAAATGTCAACTTAAGTCGCCAATGCCCTTGTTTAATGTAAAAGTCACGAAGCGCAAGGAAAATAAAGACAAAATTGGCTTATATATCTGAAGTATATAAGGTACATCCGTAAGTTGAATTTATGTATTATAATAATGCGTAGCCTAAAATATTTGTTCTATTTTAGTTTTAGGATTCTTTTAAAAGAAGGTAACCTAGACGCAAAACGGCGTCTTTTTGCGGGGTCAATTCGTGGAACAATTGTAATTATTGCTAATACATAAAATCGGAAAAAGTCTAATTGCACTTAATGGATGTTTTTATTATACGGCTATCTGGGTTATACCGTTTTTATTTTATTTTTTAAAATTTTTTAGTAATTTGAATAAGTTGTTAATCCATTATGTAATACCAGTAGGAAAAGTACATTTTGAAATGTTGTTTCGAGAAATTAAATATTTACTCAATCAAAATAATTGCAATAGCACAGTTTCATGCTCTCACATGTCATGATAAAGAAAATCAAAGCCGGAACTCGATTTGGAGTATTTAGTGCACCTAAGCTAGCTTTCGTAATTGAAGAATTCGTGAAGAAGCATCTTCTACTTAAAAGACATCTGGTACAAAACGGTATACTTTTATGTTGACAAAGTAATGCCATTTCGTGTTTTTATGTAAATGGAATTTGAAAGCGATTTTTGAGGAAAGCTAGTTTTCTGGAAAGGTGTTTGAGCGTCGTTCCAAGCATTTCTAGAAGCTTTCGAAGCGCAGGGACTTGTTTACGACAGAAGCCGAGAAATTGCGATTTCCAGAAAGTCGCCGGTAATGCAGAGACTATATGACTGGTTTGAGTGGAGTTAGTTAATTATCAGAGTGAGTTGTGAGCTGTTGAGAAATGGTTGTGTTACCATAGTAATGTCAAGGTCACAATGCAAAATAATTGTGTTGCAAGGTGATGAATTGTTAATTGTGATTCAATTTTAGAAGGCATAAAGTGACATACAAAGTAACCGAATTTGTCATTGGCAATATAACTATAGGACTAAAGAGGAGATAACAAAATTGACATAGGCAATTACGTAAAAAAATGACTCGACAAAGATTTCTTCCATCGCCAAGGGTACTGATAGGCTATACAGCATTTTCAGAACTTGGAAGACTTAAAGAAAGTCAGACATTCCATCGAATGCTTCACATCCTTTTATGAGAGCATCAGGGAATTTTTATCCATTATTAGCCGGGGCTGTAGGAGATTACAAATTATGACGGGTAAGGGGAGGATTCACCACAAAAATCTTATACATCGTTGCACAATAATTACTTAAATATTGGGGAGAGGTTTATGAAACTAATTCGTCATTGTGGTTTATAAAGCTAATGAGTTACGTCAGCTAATAAGTTACAAAAGTAGAATACAAACCTTTAGAGTCATTTTTTCAAATAAATAAATAAATGAATAAACACATTTGTACACGTCAATAAAATGAAGAAAAAAAAAACAAAAACGAACGTCATTTCTGAATCAATACAGCTATTAAGTTCTTTAATGCAGGTTATTTCAAAATAAATATCAATGTTTTACTCTCCGGGTACGCTTATTTGGTGAATGCGACTGGAAAAGTTTATTCTCGCTTGTATTTCACACCTGTGTAGCGTCTAATATAGGATTGCCAAGATCTCCTATATATTAAACATACAGTTAAACAGTTAAGGTATATCCCCTTTAGTCCCGCCCACTTGGTCTGAACGTGCAGAATTCCAAATCAGTACCACCATAGGCTTACGTCATACTGTTGGCAATAAAGTGGGTGTATACGGACCTGGCGTGGGCTGGACGTCTGATTCGTCGATGCTGACGATCTCCTCGACGCTGGAATCGGAGCGGCGCCCTGCCGCCATCATCACAGGTTTGGCGCTACCCGGTGCCCCCGTCGCTGCCACGTGCTGGGTTCGCCCTGCTCCCTGCGACAGCAGTTGGAACGAACCGCTGATTTCCTGAAAACAAAATAACATCGTGTGAGTTTCCGAGGTTTTTCAGTGTGAAAACCGGTAAAATAAGGTATTTTATGCTTACTAGAAAACAATAAAAGAAAGATGTTTCATGTAAAGGACAGCTTGAAGTGGGGAAATTTTCTTCACATCTAGCATTTATCGATTTTTGTTTTCTGAGATATGCCATTTAAACAGACAAACAGGTCTGTTTCCGAAATACTTTTCTTTGGGTGAAAGTGGTTCAGTGCACTTCAAAGCATGCTTTCGCGGTAAGCTCCAATGATTCTTCTAGCTACTGTTTATTGGTGGTGGTCTCAAAAGCAAAAGTTGTTTAGTGATACTATGATATTAATGTAACAACTTCTCTCTGCGAGACAAAATTAAGTTGTCGTTTGATTAAACAGTTAGCAAATATACATTTTTATCCAAAATGGGTGACATGTTGCTACTAGTTTTCTGCAGTATTCACGACGTTGCAACTGCGTAAATTTTAGGATTTTAAGTATGGCATCATCGCAGTAAATCATGATCTCACAGTAGGGAAAAAGTATAAACTTTATGACTTCTAATATAAATACTCTATTGATCCTAATTATATTTCATAAAGTTCATGGTATATCAATTTTGGATAAATCTAATGTGTTGCGTTCATTGAATTTCTTTGTGCCATATCGTTTGTTTTTATGCCTGTTCTGTCCACTAAGCTTATAAAGGTTTGTTTTTCTGTTTACTTTGTGTTAATTTGAGATAAACATTTTCATAAGTAGTTTCATTAAGACTTTCTTTGCTGGTACAGACAGGACAGAACAGGCTGAAATGAAAATCAAATGCTTAAAAAGCGGATCATTCTAATCCTGATTTTGAAATTTCACTGTTTGAATGACATCAAGAGGTAAGGAGAAATCTAAGAACCCACAAGGAGCAGAGGTGGCTCGTAAGCCGTGATAAATATCTCTAGGGAGGCCTCAGGGGTCTCCGTCTAGGGGATATGTGAATAGCGACCACAAGGTACCCAAGCTGAGCAGAACATTACTTCCACTTACTGGTGTTTTGCTCCTCACTGTAACTTTTCTATCTGACCTTACCATGGTCATCTTTTGTTCTCTTCCGACCCCGATGTTATTAAGGTTCCCGAGGGCTAGGGAGTCTTTATTTTTCCAACCTCTCCATTTCTCTATAAAACCTTAACCCCTAACATGCTGACCTGTCATGGCACGTAATACGTCCTCTGGTTGGTGATCAGAGGATATGGTCGGTGAATTTATTTTGATAATTCTCCCGGTCAGGTCCGTGAGACCCGTAAACCAACGACAGGTGTGGTCCTCCAGACATTCTGGGGGTTGTAAGAGAGCGATGTGACCGCCAAAACATAAAAATATGGTGCTCTCTAAAAAACGGTTACTATTACTGCAATTGCGCTCTTCAATATCATCAGTGAAAAATATTGGAGAGCAAGAGGATTAATGACTTCATTGTCAGAAATCCAGCATTAGCTAACAACAACATATCTCTAGGGAAGAGTAACCTATGCAGACCTGGAAGCAGTGAGGCGGCAGCTCCATCATGCGCTGAGCTCGTAACCCAACCTAGAGAAATACTCGAACTGGCATTCCCAAGAATCAAGAAATCGGCCATATTCCAGAATAGTGACCAAATACGTTCCAATCGCTAAAAAAGACATACATAGAAGACCGAGATAGGGATGGAGAGATGATATTGATTGATGGGGACGGAACGGATCCATGGGTCCAAACCTTGTATGATGATGATGATGATGGATGGATGACATCATTAGAAACATAGAAAGGACAACTTTATACTTCAAGGAAACTGTACGTATATAACTGAAACGCCCAATAGCAAGTATCCCACAAATACTTAACCCACAAACGGCATTTGATAAATTGTGCCTTTAACGAGATTTACATTTTTCATGTACTTAATAAGATTTTATCAACTCTTAAGGTTTACAATTTATACAAGATTATACAAAATTTATTCAAATTGAGAGGGACCTCACAGACCATTCGCAGAAAATTTAAAATATGCATTTAATTGTCCTACAAATATATTATGTTTGTAACAAATAAAAGAATGAAACAAATTTAATGCAAGGGGTAGTTTGTAGTGGGAAATATTTCTGAAAATCTTTGGGATACATCCTTGGGAGATGCTGAACTTAAATACCAAGTTTGGTATTCATTTGAAATTTCTTTTTCAGTTACGCTGTATACACACTTTCTTCAAAAACAAATCTTTCGGATTCAGGGAGTCTGAAAATACTATTCCTGGTAAAATATCTATACCGAGTTTTTGAGTGGAGTGTATATCCCTCCAATATAAAGAGGTACAAATCAGGGCAAAGACACTGATCACTCCTCTATAATAGTTATCTAGTTTCTAGTTTACATAGTGTTACAAAAAAAAATGCCTAAATTAAATTAGGCGTGACAGTTAGATCACCTGACCGGAGAGGTTTTGAGGTCCACAAAACAACGTGGGGGAGGGGGGGGGGTGCCTAGGCGTCAAGCATCACAAAGAAAGTCAAGAGAGCGCGGGTACGCCGAAATTGTCTTGGTGCTGGGTCAGTAACTTCTAGGGATAATGCCCTAGTCATTAAACGTGGGCTCAAAAGACCTTCCTTGCTGATTTAAATGTTCGGCGTTGACACGCCCTACCTTATGTTCCCGATACTAAGTTATTTAGTAATATATAAATATTTCAATATTCAAAATTATATCCGTTACAATACATCCTCTAAAACCTACATCTACCTACCAGGTCAGTGGCAGAGGAGTTAAACAAAGATTCGTGCACAACAAATCTTATGTGAACACTTTAAGTGCATTGCTGCATAACTTACATTCAATGCTGTCACCATTCTCTCCCAAAATATTGTACAATTTCAACAATACATGAAGATTTCAATTTCCGTGCTGGAGGCATTTTACTCTGTGAGTGCAACTAGTGAACACATTCGAGAGACACCATGCACTATAGGCAGTGTGCCGAGTTGTTTGTACTGTCACCGTGCGCGCGCAATGACGTCACACTCTACCCATGTGGCAGGTAACTTGCGATCACCTCATTTCGCGATAGCTGTATAAAGGTTCGAACCCTGGTCATAAGTAAGTGTGGACTACTCTAGCTTTCCTGGTAGAATCGGTGAGTTAGGAGCCTACCTGCATTACCTGTACGTTAGGTGTATTGCATAACCATCGGGCGCTACCTCAAATCGACAGCATTTTTTATTTTTTGTATTTTTTTTATGGGATTTGATCCTGTTGTACTAAATTCCTCTGGAAAAAGAAAGCGTTGAACTTTTAACCTCGAAACCGAGAGAGAATATATAAACGGCCGCTTAAGCTACGCAACATTAGTGTCTTCAAAAACATTTGTAGCTCCTCTAAGTGTACTACATTCAGATCGAAGATACCGATAGTGATCACGAATGGTGTTATTTTGAACCAAAAAGTATAATTATTATTTTGATCACAGTGACCAAAATCATAATCACAGTTTTTGGTGATCATTGTGCTTGAATTTCTTCTTAAATTTCTTAATTCGTTGTATTTTGTATTGTTTTTCTTTCCCTGCCAATGCTACCAATACTACCGGTAATCTTACCATTTACTACTCATTTAGGTACTAGCGAACCGTAGTTTTGGTAGAACGCAACTGTATTCACACGCTACCGCAGTTACCCACATTTGGCCAACGCCACACAGAGCTACACGGTGTTGCATAAACAATTCGCATTTAACTTGCTCCCATGTTGTTTAACTTCCTGATGCATAACAGAAAATAGATTCACAACTGTAATCAGAATGCAACCTGGAGACTATATGGACAGCTTACGGGTGGCTATGTAAGCAGGCTGTGCACGCAAAATCCAGCTTATCTAAGAGTAGGCAGTTTTCCTTCATGTTCTATTTTCATAGTTTTGAACTTGTTACGGTAAAATGAATGTTACACCCTAGGTAAATATTTTAGTTTCTTTAAAAATCTTATGTGTCCACTCACATGACTTTCTCTCCTTATTCTTGTACAACGGCTTTTAAAAACGCCTATGCGTTTTTAAGAGATATTTCTTGTTATTTGTGTCAGTTTCGAAAACTTAAAACGTTCGTGAAATGGAACATCGTTGTTAATTTTTTATATGCTAAATGTGCAAAGAAAACGGAATCTCAAAGTTTTAAAAGACTTGACTATCGTTCAAACCCTACTGTATTCTAATATTCTTCTTGCACCTACTGGGAAATAAGCAATAAGATAATTTGTACAAATGTTTATCTCAACTAACACGAAGAACATATACGAATGAGCTTGTAAAATTGGTTAGTACAAGAGTAGAGAAAGTCATGTGAGTGCAATACATCAGAATTTTAATTATGTGTCTTACATAAGCAACTTCAACATCCATCTCTCCCCCCCCCCCCTTGGTATAGTGATATTATGGCTTCATATACAAAACAGCTATTTGATGAGAATGAAGTCGCTTAGTCTACTTGAAGATTATTATTATTATTTTGTTGTTTAACGACGCTGTCAATTGCCAGGATCACATCAGCGTCACCGGTGTGCCGGAATTTTGTCCCACAGGAGTTCTTTTACATGCCACAAATCTGCTGACATGGAGCTGTCGTTTTTAAGCACACTTAAAAACCATCGGTCTGGGCCGGGTTTGAACCTGCGACCTTGGGATCCGTAAGCCAGCGTCTAACCAACTGAGCCACCCAGACCGACAAACTACTACTTGAAGAGCAATTTGCCCTCTTTCCCTTAAAATGAAACAAATCGTCCTCTTGTATAAACATACCGATACAGGCCATACAGCACAAGGTCGCTGTTCACGCTTCCCGTCTGTTTTCACGCTGTCACGAGGATTTCTGAATGAGCACCTTAGCTTTGCACCACGGAGCAATGGGTTAATGGTCCCTAGGTTTGTACGAAGGAAAATGAGATAATGAGCGATGGAAAGGACTAGCAGCATGGGGGACAATTGGTTCGGAACTAAGTGCATTACCCTCTTTTGAAAGACGCTTACGCCCATGAGATAAAGGCTGTAATTTCTAGAAGCAAACTTATTCATTCTGTGATTCATGAAGATACATTTTAACGACAGAGATGGTGAAAACGGGACTCGCGAGGCATTTAGATTTTCAGGCGCCGCGCTCCATCTCTGTCTGGCTGTTCATTTGTCTTTCACGTGCTGCTGAGTGGTGTACAGCATATTGCATATACGTGACTTGCAGGAGAAAAGCGCTTTAATCATCCACACGTTAAGGAATTCTCATCATCATTGTCACAATCATCACTAGAGTTCGAACCTTCATACAGCTCTCGTGAAATGAGTTGATCGCAAGTTACCTCCACACGGGCAGAGCGTGATGTCATTGTGCGGTACAGTACCAACACAAAACACACTGCCTACAGCACATAGTGCCTCTTTCTTTCCACACAGTCAAATGCCTGCAGCACAAAAATCGAAATATTCACATATTGCTGAACTTGTACAAGAAGTTGGGAGTGAATATTTTACTGCAAATGGTGACACGTTGAACGAAACTTGTGCAAAAACTATCTACGATGTGGCACACTGACCCCTTCCACTTCTCACAGTCCAAACCCCACAACTTTGTTTCCTGTATGGAAGTTCGGCCCTAACCATCACGATCATCATTATCCTATGGCTCGGCAGCCCATATTGGACCTTGCCCTCCTTAATTCCCTTTCTCCAGAAATGTCTGTACAGCGATACGTAACCTAGTCTCATGTGGCAAGGACGCCATCTTGTGGCTCTACCGGACTTTTTTGTTTTGTGCACGAATCACATCCTTTTCACTCGTTCAGGAAAACTAAGCAAAGAAGGCCGTTTTTGAGTACCACGAATACCATAAAGCTCGGCGAAAGGTAGATGCAACAAACCTGGCCTCTCTCTCGCAGGTTGGAAATCACGCGGTCCAGATTGATTGTTTTTAAGTGTGCTTAAACCGACAACCCCATGTCAATAGCTTTACTAGCATGTAAAAGAACTCTTGCACTACGAAATTCCGGATAACCGGTGACACTGATATAATCCCGGAAATTGAAAGGTCGTTAACAAAGAACACATTTATTCAGGGATGGTAACGTTGGGCTCGCTTTCGGGGGGTTTCCGATTCAATCCCTAATATCAGCCAAGCTGGTTGAGAATGATTAAATAAAATGGTTTTCGTTAATCTTTCACGGTGAATGTCGGATATGAGTTTCCAAACTGCCACTTCCTTCATTTTCCTATCGTTTCATCCCATCCCAAGAATATGGCACGACTGGCGTACAGATGTCTTGACATTATGAAGATCTTCCCTGAATTGACCTCTTCTGATATAGTTTGAGCAGCTGTTCTGTATGGTTCCTATGGGGTGATTCCTAGAACACTGGAAAAGTTAGGTAGGTGTCATCTACATAGCTGCGAATCACCTTTGTTTGCAAAGCTCCCTACCATTCATCTCTCCCTACCAGAGATTTAGTATCTATAAAATGCCTAAGACAGGTGAGGAAGTTTATCTTCACGCAACCCTCTCTAAGAAAGCATACCCCGCATATTGGGTAGCTATGGTACCTTTCCCCTACCTCACATACGTATCCTTGAAAGTATGCAGCTCTTTATTTCAAATTCTGTATGTCCTATTGACTCGTATACGCAATGAGCCACGGTTTATATTTGCTTCGATCAGTACGACAGAAAGGTAAATGCAATGCTAACCTCAAATGCGTTGGATGTAGCCGTACAATATATATTTCTTTTTTACTTACGCCGTCTGCTGTGGCTACATGCATATACATATGCATTACATAGTACCAGAAAATAATACACTACCATAATTTGTTTTCATGCGTTTTACTGTATCAAAAATACATATATTCTCCAGTGATAAAATGATTTAAAATGTCTAAATAACTTTACAAACAAACTGCGTAAATTGAGCAGAGATACTAAAAGGTGTACAAACAGGTTCCCTTTGGCACAGTCAGAGCATTCTCGCACCACTAGGAGCACATCTCTATTTATCCACCACCCATATAAAACCCGATGTCTGTGTTTTATGTTTACCAAGCAGGGGACACTGACCATGTTGACCGAATTTTAAAACACGCTCTCTTATCAACCAACAAACGAGCTAGCCTAGGGTTTCATTAGTTACAAGCACCGGTTGCACAGCGCAGTGGTTGCCATATCTGCCTCAAGTGTGTCCTGATCCAGTCCATAATGTTTTTTTTTTTTTTTTTTTTTGCTTTGTTTTACCCAAGGAATTATGTAAAATTTCCAGGAGGATCCCTGACTGTACATTTATACAAACGGCAGCATGTGCAGCGATAACAGATTCCGACAGATGTCATCGAAGCAGTTGATTCTCTTTATAAACAGTTGCTTCATCCGAAATCATACGAATTCAAAATAAGGGGTTAAAATAAGATGGGATGGTTTTTGAAATTCGTGAGTAGCCTACAATTTTAACTGGTAAGTGAAGTGTTGCAGATTAGTGGTGCAAATTTGTATCTAAGGGATTAGTTATGGGTATGGCAATCTTTTAAATTGTAAAGTATATTTTCACCAAGCCCTATAGCTCAAGTGCACATATTTGTACCTTAGTTGGTCAAGCAGTACCGAGTTTTAATTTCAAATTTTTCATAACGTCACCTTTCAGGCTTTGAAGCGGGTGGTAGGTTTGAGGAGAACACTGACTCATGATGTCCTTCCCACCTCATATCCATTGACTTCTTCAAATGACCATCTTTCAAAGGACATGTGTTCAACCGTTGCACCATTACATTGAGAGAGCTCCAGAATAATATTTAGAGCAGTAACAACACTAACAATCTGATGTGTTACCTCACATTCCGTACTCTACTATTCTACAAATTACTCTTACAAACACTTATTCCTCTATTTCATGTCATTAGCGAAATTATCTCATTGCCAATTTTCTTGTAAATTATAGGGGAATGTGGGAATACTGTAGGCTTTAAGCGATATTCAAATTTTTTAAGACTTGGTTGCCATGTGATGATATTGGAATTGTGTTCTCTTTGCATGGCCAAGATATAAAAAAGAAAAACTTCTCATTTGAGAAAAGCATAAGTATTGAACAATTCACACAAATAACAAGGAATAATTGTGAAATGGTTCACTTCACAATAATAAAATATATTTGACATAAATTGCTTAGCAAGTCATCTCTACAGAATAGGTATCTCAGCTTCACCAATATGTGTCCTGTGTAACGATCCAGCAGAAATGAACGAATACCACTTGAAGACCTGTGAAGCATTAAGATCAGAAGAAACTACAGTTCAAAAGTATTGGAAAGCACGAATGCTAATGGCTTCATTGCCAGATGCAAGGCACTAGAAAACAGCAACATTGCCTGTGTGGCAAGATTTTGTCTAACTCTTACAGTTTACTTGTTCCGCAAAAGTCATCCAGAGTGAAGAGGACTTCCGTAGATATTTCCAGAAAATTCAAGATATGCCTTTCATTTATCACATAAATATCAAACATACATTGTTTTGGTCAAAATTGTTAGAGCAATTTTTACGACAGTCAAAATTTTCAAAAAATGCTCCCTGTACTGGTTAGTCTGGGACAGGAGGATTTTCTTAAACATCCCATTTTGCATTCTCGGAGCATACTGAAGATAAATATCAAGTTTGGAATTTAACAGACGTTTCATTTTTGATTTGTACTATTTGCAGACACACACGCATGCATGCCCTTTTCTAAAAATGTTTTCTTTTAGATTCAGGGGAACCCAAAATCGAATTTTCGGATGGAGTATAATACTTCCCTTACTTACTACACGTAAGTATTTAGTTCAAGTTCATTGTTATAAGGATTTACAGAAATAGTTACATCGTAATTTATTTGTCAGTACAAGAGGAATGCAAGAGGCTGAAGCAATAGTCAAGTCTATGAAAAGTTTGTCTTTATGTACTGGCGTTGAAATTTTATTCTTGTTTCGTGACTTTACAAGAAACAAAAGACAGTTTTCAGTTAAAAAATGTATGTGGTATATTTACATGACTCTTTCTACCCACTCTTCTACAAACTATTCCTAACATGCTTACTGTCAAAGTATCTTAAACATACGCTACATCAAAATCATTTGGGCCACTCTTTAGAAACTAAAACAATAACGTAACATTTTCCCCGTGGGCAGTAGCCTGGGATGGGAAGGATTCTCTCAGATATCTTTGTGGGAATCCTTGGAAGATTCTGAAATTAGTATTTCAGTTATACATTTCATTTTTAAGTAATGCTGTGCAGAGACATTAAGACACAGATAGGTAACCTTTTCTACAATGTTTTTCCTGTGCCTTTAGAGACCTGAATATGTGCATTTCCATACTTCAAAGAAACAATGTGACATACATTCCAGGGCGATTTCTCAATGTATTCGAGGATTTTATCTCTCTGTTTAAAGGCATAAAAACATCTATTTATGACAAAGGCGGTTTTCGAAAGCGAGCAACACGCTTATCAAACGCAAAATAGATAATTGTTTTTTATTATACATATATGATACTAAGTACACAAACTAAAACTAAATAAAGTAACAAAGATTATTATCCGGAAGTAAAGTGCATTTGGAAAGGTAGAATCAGACTGAACAATTCAATATACCATGGTAGGAATTTGAACCACGGATCTTCCAGTATCCGCCCGGTTGGTCTAAGCACTGAGTTACTATGGCAACATGCCAATACGATATTAAATTCTACAACGGACTCGCATTTTCCCCTGGGAAACCACAAAGAGATCCCAAAATCATACGAGACAACACCCCCTAATGGCGACTTACAACGTGAAAGTAGGTACTTATAGTTCAGAAACTCTAAGGTCAAAGAATTACATTTAAATGTAAAGTTCTCGTAGGGAAGTGTTTTTAGCAGTTGCCAGTTTCATTATTTTTCATTTCATGTTCAAGTTTTTTGGGATACAATCTAGAACGATTACCCTAACGTAATAATGTCTGCCTCACAATTAAGAAGTGCTGAGTTGGAATCTCGGTTAGGGTAACTTGCCTGGATGAGTAACCTTGGCCCATTTGAGCATCATTTCAAGCATCCCGTTCATTTACTGTCCGATGTCAAATAATCCAGTTAAAGGACGTGAAATCTGCGAGGTAAAAATTTCAATTAATTTCCAGATGAGCACATGACAAAGCAAGGACCTACTACAAGGAGGTGCTTGTAGTTTCCACATAACTAAATTATGATAAAAGTGTGTGCCCTCATGCTGTCAAAACGATGAGTATTCGAATTTCTGTCTTAAAAAACCTGCTGTGTTGCACTCACATGACTTTCTCTACTCTTGTGCTAACCATTCATAGAAACTCTTATTCCTATATCTTCTTCGTGTTAGTTGATATAAACAATTGCAGAAATGATCTTATTGCTTATTTCCTTGTAGTTGCAAGGGGAATATGGAAATATAGTAGGCTTTGAGCAACAGTCAAATGTTTTAAAGTTTTGAGACTCCGACTAAGGTATAAAAAATGAATAACGATCTTCCATTTGATGAAGGTTTAAGTATTCTAAAACTCACACAATAGCAATATATATATTGGGAACTACTTTGTGTAGTTTAGCAAGATCTGCATTTCTGTGTAGTAAGATTTGGTCTATCTCTTACGGTTTACCATTTATGCAAAAGTCATCTAGAGTAAACAGGACTATATGGGCTATATTAGTCATAAATACAAAATTCAAAATATACATTTCGTTTGTTATAAAAATATCTCGCACATGTGACATTTTAGTCAAAATAGAGCCATTTTTTGAGAAAATAAAAATTTTCGAAAAATTCTCCATATAAAGGTTAGTTTGGAGGAATTCTCTTCAAAGTCCTCGGGATGCATCCTTAAAAGACATTAAACTTAAATACCAAGTTGGGTTTTTAACTGACTTTTCTTTTTGAGTTATGCTGCACACGAACATCCACACACACACACACACACACACACACACACACACACACACACACACACACACACACACACATACACACGGGCGCGTGAAATCTCGACGTCAAATTTTTGGGTGGAATACAATACTTCCTCTACTCACTATACGTAGTAGAGAAAGTAAAAAACAGACACGCATATTTAACATTTTGCCCATTCATATATATTTTTAAAAACTCCGTACTGAATGTATTAAAATATGAAACATTTCAGGAATAGTAAATGTTTTCTTGATTTTGCTCAGTTTTGTATACGTATTAATTTCAGAAAAACCTGTCCTGAAGCTGGAGATTTGGGAATTAAGCTAATTAAACATTAGAAATGCATACGGAAACGATCATAATACTGCAAACAATATGCACGTCTAGTGCTGTTCATTCCCGGTTTGAAGTGTAACGCTGTCAACTTGCATAACACTAAAGCACTACTAAGGTCTCTGAAACCTTACTTAATTCGGGGCGTACGTACGCTTTGACATACATGTGTATGTGTGTAGAACTCTCACCAAATGGATATTCCAGTCTGGTGGTTCTCGTAAAATTTAACATATGAATCAACAATGTTTTCGCGTTCTTACGCACCTAGTGTAAAAATAAACTATTATAAGGCCACAAATCTGAAGTAGTATCCATGACTGCTGACAAACACCAAGGGTCGTTAAGCCATGGACTCATGAAGGGGAAGGGTGTTTGTGGTTCAGATCCCACCAGGTTAAAATTCCTGGAAACGTACATATTTCTTTACAGGCACTATGGGGATAGGAGCATATATTAGGTTTAAGCAGTACTCACATCTTTTAAGAGCTGGTCGATATGTGAGGGTTTTGAAAACTCGCTGTCTTTGCATGACAGGAGGAAATTTCCCCAACACGAATAGTGACTTCCAATTTAAGAAAGGCGTAAGTATTGCAAAATCCAAACCAATAGCATGAATATCTCGAAAATGGTTAACTCCATAAAATATCTGCTTCACAGAATTGTGCTTTAACGCGATGTAACGCGATTGTCTTTTCTGTCTTTATCTATTGCGGTTTATCCACTGTAAAATGGATATCCAGAATGAAAAGGAACCCAGGCATTTCTAGAACGTTCTCTTTTGTCACAAAGCATTTTAAAGCTATATTTCAATCAAAATGTTTAGAGCCACTTTTGAGAAAATTAAAAATTCGAAACATTTACACATAAAAGGTAGTTTGGGGGGGGGGGACTTTCTCGAAATCTTCTTGTCACTCCTTAGAAGATGCTGAACTTGAATTCTTAAGTTTGATACTTAACCAGTATTTCGTTTTTGATTTATGCTGTTATCTCTTTCTCTCTCTCGCACACACACACATACACACAATTTACTAAATGTTATTTTTCCGATTCAGATATAATACAATTTTGTTGCTACTGGTGAGCTCCAAATTATGGATCTTGGATTTTTCGTTTTGCAGCTGGAATAAGTGTACCAAACCATTTCATGTGATTTAGCTATTGTTAAAGATCTCAAATCTTCTCAAGCACTCACAATGATATGTTTAAAATAAGTTTAAAGCTATCAGTCACTCATTATACAGTATCCAGGCCAAACGTTCAGGCACGCATGCCTTTGAAGTCACTAAAGCATATGCCTTTAACATACTCAAGGAAAGAAGACTCCCATGCCACATCACAATGGGTTTAGGACACAGTAAGCTTTTCCGCAATGAAAATTCGTGGCCAGAATCCCAGCCACATAATCCCTCGGCCGGACCTCTGAAAGTAGTTTATGTTCAAGGCTTAGTGTATCTTAGTAGAGGACTTGCAAAGAGTTGGCTCTGTGCCCACTTGTTTGGATTCTGTATGGCATTATAACAATATAAACACTGCAGTGTTTTTACCTTTAGGAACATTAGCTGCAAGCTGACCAGCAGAAACCAGCAACGATCAATGAGGCATGCATGCGTCTGGTAACATTAACCTAAATGGCACATACTGACGATTGGAATAATCAAACGTTTCGTTTATCTATCCATAAATATATAAATCTGTCCACATTGTATAAATTATATATCCAAATATGTAGGGCATGAGAAAAAACGGCAAGGAACGTTTTTACCTCAAGGGTAGTTTGGATTTAACACTTCAGAGTTGCCTGATTTAAGTGTAACATTTAATGAGTTTCGAATTTTCCAAAACGTCGCTTCAATAAGAAAAAGAGATTTAGGGTAGCAACTGCTCCCACATTACATTACGGAACGACACAGAATGTTCAAATTCAAACTGTACATTCACCCTCATGACACTGTTCTTAGCCCGTACAAATACACGACACACAGTAATAGTAAAAATGAGCCCCATTTTCGTAGATATTTTAAATCAGTTCTAGATCGACGGCCGTGTTTTGTCATTACCAATTTATTTAAATCAGATTTCAAAGCCAAATAACTTAGCTGTAAAACATAAACTGATATCTGTTAATGTAGACCTGAATCTCCTTTTCACATGATTCAATTAATAAACACGGTAACTGACCCCAACAGATTGTTGAATGGGTATTTGTGACGGCTTATTTTTATTGTCTTTTGGAGAACTAGGATTTCAATTCCTCAAACATCTATTGTCGAACTATTGTTCTACATGGCAATAAAATTCATTATAATGTTGAAAATGTGATAGCACGAGTAGTATGATTTTCTCATACCACAAATATTAATTAATGTACAGTGCGACGATAATGATTATATTAAGGTAAATAATAAGTAATAATAATTATTATATGTTTTAAGAAAATCTATAAAGACCCTGATATAACGATCTTGTCACATTCACAGATATGTTTTTTTTTTTTGTTTGTTAAAATCGCGTCTAATATTAAAACGAGACACACGGCGTAATAAATAATCACAAATTGAACAAAATTCTTTTTCATTATGTAAAACAAAAAACAATCTTTTCGTCCTTGATGAAACACGCGCGTAGTCATTCTGAACGTCCGTCCAATACTGTTTGCTAGTTTCAACTGCACCGTGTAGCCTAAAGGTATGGAAGGAGGTACATAGCTGAGCAGGGGAGAGGCTCCTAGAAGATAGTTAATGACACGGCTGGTCTTGCACAAACCAATGTGTTTTAGACACGCTAGAAAGTGAAAATGAAGAAGGTATAGAAATGTTTGTTGATGTAGCCTTATGATGCCGAAAACGAAAACAAGTATGTAGTTTATGATACGTGTCCCATGTCTCCGTAAACTGCCTCTATGTTGACATGCTAGCTCCCAAACTCAGAGGTCCCGGGTTCGATTCCTGGATAGAGGATGCTATTTTTAACCATCTTTTTTAGAGTCAGGAACTATGAGTGAGGATATACGATATGTGTCTGTAAATTTAATGTTTGTAAAGCAAACTCAACGCAAACAAACCAGTTACACAACTCGTAAGCAAATGGACATTAAATCAGCACTAACGAGCAATTGTTCCAAAGGAAAAGCCGCTATCACTTTAGATGTTAAAGGTGGCATGTAAATTTTTCTGGTCCCTGTACACAAAATATACTAATATGCTGATTTATAGGTTACGTTTGTTCTATGTTGAGCTAGTATATGCAAGCATATCCTAAGCTTGCTATCGGGCATTGTTTGTTTCATTTGTTGCTTTATAACCAGGGAGCAGGGTTTTAGTAAGTAAACATAGGAATAATATTAACAGCATGGAGTATAGAGCCGGCAGTTAGCGCGCCTTCCACTCTGCTTGCTTACAAGAGCACTGCAAGGTCGCCGGCACTTCCACTTCCCATTGTAACTGCACGGTTAACTTGATGGATGGGCGGAATTTTCTCTATCTTTCTGTTCCCCCTTTTTATTTACTGTAAAATTTATTTTTAAAATATGTTGGCAAATCTTATCAGAAGCTTATTCTTATAAAGCTTGTGGAAGTCGAGTATTATTTATAGCATTGTCGCGGGCTCGTGGTGACATTAAAAGGAAAGGCTGCGTAATTATATTGCAAAACGTGTAGTAGGGTGGGGAGGAAATTATTACAAATAACTGCTTGGAATACCAACAATGCCTTGTTCAAAACCTATTAGGATGTATATTTATTAATTACTCCTATTAATACAACTCAACTACATTTTCAATAGAGGTCTATATCGTCGTCAATAGCTTAGTAATAAATCACAACCTGCCTTTCAGAAATCAGTTTTGCTTCAACAGTGAATGTTTTTAAGTTTCAAACTGTCAATGACTATATTTTATATTTTTAGTATTCAATGGACTTAGTGAATGGTTGTAAGCACAGAGAATAACTTGGATGTTTATGCTAATATTTGTGTAGTGCTACATATATTTCTGTGTAAACCTATAGCAAATTGTTCGGCAAAGAGATCATTTTCAGTGCCCAAGAGAGTTAAAAATTATCCTCGTCCAACAAAACGCCAGGAGAAACTGAACGATGTCAATTCTTTGCATCGCATCTGATGTGCTTCGTCATTCTCTACTTCAATGATGTCAATGCTTTCTCTATGAAGAAAGTACGTAGGAAGTCGTTATAATTTACAGATAAAATGCATGTATTTTTTTATTCCAAATAATTTATTTTTTTCTGAATAGAATTTTTCATTTAATGCCGTCTCATTTAAAAATAATTCAGACACATGATGCCCTGATATAATAGCTACTTATATTGTTTGGGGAAACTTGGGGGGTGGAAAACTTTAGCACTGCCTAGGGGCAGCAAAACACCTATGTAAATGCGGCACTGCCAATCAGGTAATAATAACAATAACAATAACAATAACAATAACAATAACAACAATAACAACAACAACAACAACACTAACAACAACACTAACACTAACAACAACACTAACACTAACACTAACACTAACACTAACACTAACACTAACACTAACACTAACACTAACACTAACACTAACACTAACACTAACACTAACACTAACACTAACACTAACACTAACACTAACACTAACACTAACACTAACACTAACACTAACACTAACACTAACACTAACACTAACACTAACACTAACACTAACACTAACACTAACACTAACACTAACACTAACACTAACACTAACACTAACACTAACACTAACACTAACAATAACAATAACAATAACAATAACAATAATAATAATAATAATAATAATAATAATAATAATAATAATAATAATAATAATAATAATAATAATAATAATAATAATAATAATAATAATAATAATAATAATAATAATAATAATAATAATAATAATAATAATAATAATAATAATAATAATAAATAAACAGCCCAATGGTGTGTTTATATTACGGTTATGCATACCTACTCGTGGACGTACTTTCAGGCATTTTTTAAACTGGGAAATTACTGAAAATAATTCTTTTTAACTTCTAAAATGAAGTCCCGTTTTGAACGAGACAGCACCGTTTTTCAAGCTGTGGCCCCGGCATTCCGATAGATTTTGTCTTTGTCCCGTTTTGTTAGAAAATAGCATTTATTTTTTATTTTCTATTTTATGCTACGTAATAGTTTCATCTTTACGTTCATAATTGCTAAGAACGAAAGTTATGTTATTAATCGACAAACTGCGTTACGATAAACAAATCTAATGGCCACACTCAGGCATTGTTTTGTTTCCCGCGCTCACTTCGACTAATCGATTCCATTCTCTCAGTGACAGAGTGTGATGTGTATTGTTTTGGCAGCTCAGTGAGAGATTCAAGATGCCAAAACCAAAATGCACGTTCAGTGCTGCGTTGCAAGAAAAGCGTCTCAGCCTATGGCATAGGACTGGCAATTAATAGAGAACAAATATGGACATCAGAAAAATCATCATTGAAAGTTTAAACGCTGAAAGCATTATTGCAAACCAGAATAAATTTCAAATATATTTGCCTAAGCTTTTCAATTGCAAATGAGAAAATATTCTACTAACAAACAGCTTTACAAGTTGCATAACATAATAATTATTGTTTCGGAGTTTGTGCTCTAGTAATTATATTTTGTTTATTAATAATAAAGATATAAATAAGGTTTTAGATTTTATAATTCCGTCAATTTAAAGGTTTAAGGCTAACGGTAATTTAAAAAAAGGTCAGTTAAGAAGAGTCCCGCTTTCAGCTTCAGAAAATCTGGTCACATACAAGGCATGTTTTTGAAAGCAGGCAATATAAATGTAATTTCTGATATTAAAAAATCTGATATGTCGCACTCACATGACTTTCTCTACTCTTATACTAACAATTCTTACAAACTATTATTTCTATATCTTCTTCGTGTTAGTTGAGATAAACATTTGCAGAAATTGTCTTATTGCTTATTTCCTTGTAGGTGCAAGGTAAATATGGGAATATAGTAAGTAGGCTTTGCGTGACAGTCAAATCTTTCAGAGTTTTGAGATTTCGTTCTCTTTGCACAGCTAAGATATAAAAATGAATAATGATCTTCCATTTGAAGAAAGTTTAAGTTGTCCAAAACTCACACAAATAACAAGGAATATCTCCGAAATGGTTCAATAAAAAAAAAAGACCATAAATTGTGTGTTTTAATGAGATCCACATTTTTTGTACAGTAAGATTTGGCCTACCTCTTACGGTTTACGACTTACTCAAAAGTCAAGAGTAAACAGGACTATATAGGCAATAGCCAGAGAATTCAAAATATTCATTTAATTTTCCATAAAATGTCTTAAACGTTAGGCATTTTAATGAAAAGCGTTAGAGCCATTTCCAAGAAAATAAAAATTGTCGGAAAATTTTCCACGTAAAGGGTAGTTTAGGGTGGAGGAATTTTCTTCAAAATCTTCGTGTCGCATCCCTGAAAGACATTAAACTTAAATACCAACTTTGGATTTTAATCGACTTTTCGTGTTTGAGTTATGTTGTTCACAGACTGACAGAACACATCACACACGTTTTTCTGAAAATGCTTTCTTGGATTCAGGGGGCCTCAAAACATATATTTTGGGTGAAATCTCGACATCGAATTTTTGGTTGGAACACAGTACTTCCTCTACTTACGATTCGCAATAGAGAAAGTAAATAATCAGTTGTGGCAATGCCATAGTTGCATTAATATTATTATAGAGCACAAAAACTGTTGAAGATCTGTCCAAAATCTCGAAACTCTTACCTTTTTAACTGCATGTTTCACGGCAAAGGACATACACCCAAGGAACTCGCTTCTCCTGTAACAAACAGATCATTCGTGTTAACCATTTACTTCTATAAACACTTTTTAAACATATGAAAACACTATCTAATGGTAATGTTACAAGGTCAGAACGTCAAGTTGTGGTATGCTTTTATTATAATTCAAAGAACATGTTCATGCGTTAAAATTAGATTTATGAGCGAAATTTAGTGTTTGAAGTTTCTTTATAAACTAATCCTCAAATGCAAATAAGGAAAAATAGTTCTAAGTATCCCTGAGTGACATTTGTTGAAATGGCTGTTTATGGTGCCTTTATAATACAAACTTCTTGGAGTTTTTTCACAACGTTTATTTTATAAGAACTTTTAATTTAAGCAGTTTTTGGAGCTATAAATCCTAATGGTACTTTATTTTCCGAAAGAGTGCTTTCCACAGAACTTTCATTCACCGGATGGTTCAAATGCGAATTTGACGATCACTCATTTTTAATTGGTTTCAGATTCTCTAACTTTATGAAGAGCCATAAAGTTTTCAAGTAGCTCTCTTTGGAGCAGTTCATGCAGACATCCACACAGCAAAAAGGGGTTATGGAGGGTAGTAACTCTTATCTTTTATCTCTACACTTTCAAAATGTCCTCATCAATCAAATAAATAGATAGAATCATTCATGCATACACTCCAATATATCGGACAGTTGAGAGTCTGCTATTCAACTGCACAACTAGACACAAACATGCAGAACATACGCACCTTATACTATATGTACTTACCCATTCAATCAGTTTCGTTCTGAAATCGTGGTCCTCTTAATAGCTTAAATACGGTAAAGGGGAAAACAATCCTAAGTTATCACCAACTGTGTATTTTAATGAGCTCTACTTTTATGGTTTAATTCTTAGGATCTCTCGGTTATACATACATCATATAGCTGATTCCGTACCTCATCGCAGAGCATCTGTCTGCTCCTAAAAACAAGGTTCTTTAAGGGGAGACGTATGCGAAAATGCAGCCCCATACAAACTTTAACATAACCTCACTTCTGTTTAAGATAGAATTACTAAATTTTTCACCCTGTTAGAGGGCCACATGTAGAATATGTCCAGAAAATTTCAAAACAAATGATTAGTTTATATTTAATTTATGGTGATTAAAATATGTAAAATACAGGATCTAATTAGGGTTCAGTTTTTTTTGAAAACTACTGAAGCAATTCTTTTCAGCTTTTTTTCAGACATTACATAGAGATAAATAAGAAATCTTGTGGAACAGAATTTTTTTAAACGACTTGGTTATTTTTTAAAAAATATTTTATTATCTTATTAATTTTTTAGGATTATTTTTATCACATGTATTTCTCAATAGCTTACCTTCTAAGAACTTTAGCAAAATTCTGTTCCTCAGAAAAATGCATTTTGGTATCTTTAATAACTGTGCAAAATTTCAGTGCAATAGCTTAAATACTTTAGGAGAAACATGTACCTTACATAATGGAAATGTAAGTTTCGGCAAACTGAGAATGAAAAATGAGAACATTATGTACCTGGGAAAAATTGTTTAATGTTGGCCGTAACCATAACTTGTAGCAGATCTGTTTAAAAACAAAACACACAAATTGCCATCTTGCCACAGTCTTCTTGAACCAGGTAACTATACTTCCTGAAAGTGTGCCCGCCCAAATAGGAAAGAAAGTGGAAGTAATTATTTGTTTTTTGTGAGTGATATCTGACAGAATGGGGGCGTAACCTCATGCAACCCTTTAAACAAACACATTTTTAACACAGTTCTAGATGGAATACAAGCTTGAAACTTTTGGATAATATTCTCATGGTATCCAACTAATTTATAAGCTGATAAACACAAAATTGATTTTTTGACCCCAACCGCATACATCCCCCCGGGATAAGATTGATAAAAATATAAATAAAAGTAATGAAACCTAAAACATACTTAAATGTGAAATAGGGATGAAAATACATTTTATAAATGTTTCTATTTAGACCTAAAGGGACACTGGGAGTGAAATTTGAAAGTTCCACATTTTTTGATAGATTTTTCTGAAAATTTTACTCTGTTTGTATTTATATGAAAATTAGGAGGTACACCAAAGTTCATTAAAATTGGATAATTCGTTTAGGATATATAAATTATTTTATGAATTTAATAGGCATATTTTCAAAATAGAGCTTGCGTCTATTGACTTTTCAAAATTCATTTATATTGGCAGAACTGATACTCTAAAACATGGGTAACAATTGTATGAAGAGATATTTCAAATACGTTTGCTGATTATGCTGTACATATTTTTTTTAATAACAAAGAAAATTTAATCTTAATTATTGATTTTTTCATACAAAAATGTTTTTGGAATTCATGTTAATGATAACATCAATATTTATTCATAGTTTTGTTTAGTTGCTATTTATGAATACTTTTTTAAATTTTCATTGAATTTGAAGCAAAACTCAGGCGCGACCTTCTTTTGGAATGTGCAGAAATGTAGTTTTGAGAAAAACAGGTTTTTATATAGGAGCATACTGTGTACGTTAAGGGAAGAGCACTATTTGAAAGGGCCGTAATGGCCACATGGAGTGGGGGATATGAAAAATGTTAGCTGATCCAAATGCACCGGTGTTCCAGGAACATTTTAAGGTAACAAAACAATTTTCGACGTTTTGACAATTTTGACCAAAATTTCATTCCCAGTGTCCCTTAAATGTGAAATAGGGATGAAAAGAAATTTTATCAATGTTTCTATTTAGACCTAAAGGGCTATTTGATCCTGTTTGATGAAGGAAAAGTAAATGAAGAGGTCCCGGAATCGATTCCTGGCTGGGGAGTGGGAATTTTTCTTTGCTGATATTATTATTCCCTGCCCTCCCCAGAGTCTGGAAGTGTAAATGAATATGTGAATATGTATGTTATCTAATATATAAAAAATCCAAAGACCCAAAACACATTGTACTACATGGATTAGACCATTGCATGTAAGCTATATGTTCCAAAGGAAAGGCCGTTGATATGGCCATTAAAGCTAAATAGCATAAAATATTACAATAAAGACCGATGATTATGAATGAAGAAGACTTAGAGTTATTTATTTTATATTCTATTCTATAGCAAAACCTTAAACATATTTCGAAAAATGGTGTTGGAGAGTTTCTGTGAAAAAAGTACGTGTTACAATAACACGACTTTCTCTATCCACTTTATTTAACTTTCGTACTTATTCTGCTAATTATTGACAAAAGCAAGCTCGTTTTCTCCTTTTTTGTAATTTTTTTCCGAAATAGTTTTAATACACATTTTTTGTAGACGGTAAAAGAGTAGATATAGTACGCTTGTACGACAGTAAGATGTTTAAAAAGAACCTTGAAATAAGCATGTAGAGCTTGATACACTCTTGGATGAGCTGATGAGAAACAAAATAATGGATACAAAGTTTCAGGAGTATGTAGCTTAAATTCCTGGAAAAATTCTAACCGAAAACAGAAACTATCTCAAATTATGCATTTTATTCCTCATGCCAACATTTAAATGTATGATATTTTAAAGAAAATTACTAGCCACATTTGAGAATATAGTAAAAACTAGAAAATGCGTCCCATTATAAATGGCATACCAATACTATCTGGATGGTTAGCGTAACCAGAAGCCATCTAATGCAAGAAGAAAGTAAGCGACACCAAATAGAAACGTACGCACACAAACGAACTGGAATTAAATTTTGTTGGTATGTAGATATACTTAGGCTCGTTTCACACTGGGACACTGGTGACGGTCGCCAGTGGCAGTCACGTGATTGTGGTGAAGACCCTTGGATCATTGTTGCTGTACTTTGTCCACACTTTTGCAGGAATATCGCCCTCTATACTGCACGAGGTGTACCTTTTGCACTTGCTTATTAGAAAACGGAAAAAAAAAAAAAAAAAATAAATAAAATAAAATAAATAAATAAATAAAATAATAAAAAATAAAAAAAAATATTCGCATGTCTTTCTAAGCCGTTCCTCTTTTACTTTCATTAGGGAACACAATAGGGCTTTAAAATAGACCAACCATTTCAAGGAAAGAAAGCCAACGATTTTCAACATACCATACTAGACAAGGGTAGTAGAAACGTACCAAGTTAAAAACCGCCCACAATTCATTTTTAAGGGCTGCGATTGGTAATTATTCCAAAACGAAAATAAAGCTTTATCCAATTCAGTTATTCCTTCTTTCACATTTAATTTGATGAAGTTAACCATCGGTTATCACATAATATGTGCGGATTATGACAAGTTTGATCTTCCATTGAGCAAGAGCTTTGGTGTAATGAAAGTAATGTGATACGACACTAAAAACGTTAAAAAGTGTGGAAAAAATGCAGTAAGCCAGAGTATCATATGTCTCAGTTGACTTATCAGCAATGTAAATGATTCATCTGAATGTAAAACACTTGAAAAGGGTTGGAAAAACCACCCCAGAAATTGCACAAGCTGCAACATTTCTATTGAAGTTAAATCACTGCGTATTATAAATCACTCTATGGCAGACAACACATTTAATTACATTTGACATAAGCCTGTCAAACAGCAACACTACGCTTCTATATTGCTTCGTAAAAAGAGACGACCGTCACATTCATTTTCCGAGGGATTGCACCTTAAAAAAGAGACGCTGGTGAATGAAAGGCCGAGGTTGTTAATTTTCTACCTGAGAGATAAAACTCTGGGACATCTGATACGCGATTACACATTCATTACTCTAGAGTTAATTACAACACAAAAGCTGCGGTGAACAGGAGCGTCGTTGCCACTTTTCTGGGCGTGCAGTGTTGCCATGCACGCGCAAAGGGACTTATAATTATGGTGCTTCGGATGGAGGTAGTATTTTCTACTCGCTTTACACGGAGAACAATGTTATCCGGAAATTGAAATAGCTCTTATCGGTATGCATTATGCACATCTTGAGCTATGGTGCGGTTATACCCATGCGTGGGCTAAGTAGTTGAAACCCTATCCGTAGTTCGGAGATAGAGCAAGAGGAGAATAAAAAATTAAAAAAAAAAGCAAAACGTCTAATATGTAATAATCGCATTTGATCTTTTCATTATTGCTCAATCGGTATTTAGGTACTGTTTACTGTTCAGGATTCACCAAAAACCCCATTACACTTCAACTACAGGCCACATGCTGCTTATAATTAAATTATTTAAACAGCTTTATACCGATACTGATAGCCGAGGTCGTTAGGCCACGGACTCATGAATGGGTCCTCACAGGACCGTCCTCCCTGTCTTGAGCTTTTCTCCTGGTTTTCCGCGGTTATCTAAACGGTACACGCTGGAAAGGTATCTTAAACTTAGGCCTGGAACTGTGTATTTGTGCAAAAGTTAAGACGATAATATAGTGCTAGAAAAGTAACCAGACTGACTTTGTCATTTTGCCACACTGGTGTCAGGAGTGGGATGTGAGCGCCAAGATGGATCCAATACTTGAGAAACTGTTGGCTAGTATGGCAGAAATGAAACCGGCATGGACAAAATAAACACCGAAATTTAAAATGTGAAATCCGGAATGGACAAGCTGGAGGCAAAAATGAAATCCGAATTGAAGAATGTGAATACCAGCGTGGAGAAGATGGAGATGCAAATGAAATGCGAATTGAAGAAGTGAGTACAGCATGGACAAGTTGGGAAGCAAAGAAACCACAGTAAATGCAGCAATCGAGAAATATCTGACACGTCATCGCCGGCGTGTTTGAAGAAGTTCGCGAAAGGTCCATGTGCCGCCATCCCCGCTATATAAGGAGGTGAGAAAACAGCAGATTTTTCTCGAAGGCTCTGGAGAAAACCCCTTTCGGTTCTGCCGTTCGATTGTTGTTAGTCACACATACACGCATAGTTGCACAAGGTTGCCTGACCTTGGACACCTTTGCTCGCCGGCCTGGTATGTGGTGCGAAGTTGCTTAACTCCACCCGTCCTTTGTTTTGCGCCGCGCCCGGCGTCACACTACTTTACTTACCATAAATGTATGCGTCCAATTATGCTTACTACACACATAGGTATTTTTGTTTCTTGCGCTAATGTTTTTCAAGGAATTATTTCATTATAAAGTTAGCAGTCGGATCTACTGATACTCCGGGCTCATAAACGGATGCGGTCGTATTTGATTTACTGTAACATTATAGTACTGCAATGCAAATGCGTAAGTGCAGCTTTGCAGAAGTAAGAAGAAGGCTGAAAATACGAGGCAAAGTTAGGTATCTTCACTTCCGTATTTTTGCAAAGCACTAAACGCATGTGTATTGCGTACTGCTCTTTCCACAGTAGTGAATAATAGAAATACTAACGTGAAAATAGAACTAATGACTGCGGGCTTTTCAAAAGCAGTATTAGTAGGGTCGTACTAGCCTCTGCAAACTGATGTTCGATTAGTCACGCTTGGTAATGTAGACCAAGTCAACAACTGAAGGTGACATGGTTGCTTCCGTCATAGTTTACATTTAAATCGTAACCTAACGTTAAAAAATAAAGTAAAACAAACATGGCAGAATGTTGCGGTGGTAACGGAACTATTCACGCGCAGCTCAGATAAATCAACGCGACAGGTCTCACGTGAGAGCAGACTCTCCAGATACGCTGTGAATGAACTGTTGAAGAGATATCTGTGTTTTACAACCTCGAACAATTACTGCCAAAGAAAGTCTCACTGCACTCGCATCTATGTTACATTATTCATCGTTGTACGAAGTCGTGTCCATTTCTTTCACTTGGCAATCTGAGTTTGGAGAGTTTTTAAACTGATGATCAGCTTTTCCGCTATTTCGTTACATATTAAAGTTAGGGGATTCTGTATAACGTGAAAACTGAGTGGTGTTTATAGATGCAAAAAAAAAAAAAAAAAAAAAAAAAAAAAAAAAAAAAAAAAAGCAAAGATTTAACACTTCGTCTACGTTGATTATCTTAAATATTACTGTATCGTTTCGATATACCAGCAACAACAATAATATAATAATAACAATACAAATAACAATAAAAATAAAAATAATAATAAAAATAATAAAAATAACAATAATAATGGTAATAGTAATAATAACAATAACAACAAAAACAATAATAACAATAACAACAGCAATAATAATAATAATAATAATAATAATAATAATAATAATAATAATAATAATAATAATAATAATAATAATAATAATAATAATAATAATAATAATAATAATAATAATAATAATAATAATAATAATAGATAGTTTCACCCCCTAAGGGTACACAGGTTATACACCATTTCCAGAATTGGAAGACTACCAAAGATGTTAAGAAATCCGAAGTACAACATTCACCGATATTTCATGCCCATTTCCGTGAATATCAGGCATTTTTGTGTGTCATTAGGAAGATCACGTGATTGCACATTACAATTATAAAGGATACAAAAAGAGGATAGATGAAATTAAATCGTATTCGAGGTTTCAAAAGCCACCCAGGCAACAAGGGCAAGCCAAGGGTAACAAGGTGGTAATATGAGACAATTTCCAAACCCTTATGTAAATTTTTTAATATGGCATGATGATATTATGACTGTTTGACACTAATAAAGTTTTACGGGTTCTTCCACTCAGCAGCAGTTTTGTGGCTGTCCAAAAGAACAAAACTCAACTGGCCCAATTAAGTCCTGGCAGTTTTCGATGCAAGAATTTGAGGACACCCTGTTATTAAATCTTCATGTACTTACTTTGATGAGACGAGATACACAATTAATGGACAGTATGTTGAAACGTGATTTGGTCACCTGCATAGCTTAACTCCTAACTAGAAAATTTTTGACGCGGAAAACGTATTAAAAATGTAAAGCAACTTGGAGCAACGTGCTGAATTTAACATGGAGTGCCTTGCCTCCGAGGTGTAAAACCTTGACGTCACCAGAGAAGGAAACAGTACGTCTTATTACGTTACGACATAACTACACATTGTTGTTGTGTAAACAAAATATCCTAGAAACCATTGTAACTGAGATTTACTTAATAATTATGAATCCTTTTCCTGTACTTGATTAATTAAGCCTTTATTGCTTCAATTTCAATATCAGAAATTCCATTGACATGTTTCTTCCTAGCAGCATGCTTTTGCAATGTAAAGAAAAATCCAAAGAAAAGAAAGAAAAAGAAAAGGGACAACCGCAAGCATTCAAGGATGTTTGGTAGATGATGCACTCACACTTGAATAAGGCGTAAATATACAACATGGAATAAACGGAAACGGCTAAGCTACAAATGTATTTAAGACAAGTTGCGTATTTGATTGCGCTTTACATTTTCCTTGAAATAAGCTTTACCTATCCACTGTGGTTTCCTATTGATACAAAATTATGCATTACAAAAGCGATGACAAATAAGGGCTTTTCAGGCTACTCACAGAAAATTCAAGGCAAATATTTGATTAGTCGTGCAAATTTATGTAATATGCTATTCTGCATTAAGATCATTGGAGCCAATTTTGAGAAAATAACAAATAACCAAACATTTTCAGTGTAAGACTATTTTGGGGTTGGGAGGACTTTCCTGAAAACTATCTTATGTTTTCTTTGGAAGATACTGAACTTGAACACCAAGTTTGGTGGTCGTCCGAATAATCGTTTTGGAATTATGGTGTTATCTATCTCTCTCACACAAACAAAGAAATAAACAAACAAACGAACGAACAGGCGCACTCACACGAATATTTTTCTAAAATGATATTTTTGAACTCAGGATGCAACAAAACTTCACTTTCCTCTGAATGTTGGGTAAAAACAATACTATCTACTAAATGCATGTACTAGAGAAAGTACTATATAAAATGTGGCTCTTGAATTGCGGTGAAGTTTCTGTCCTTAGCGTATTTTAGAATATCTCATTAGGAAACGGAGAGACATTTAGTAAAGAAACCGTAGAAAAAGTGCAGACATCGTTATTATTTGAAACTTTAGACGTTTAAACGATATTTTTCTGGTCTTAGCGTGAATTGTTCAATATCTTAGGTTTTAAAGTTTTGAAAAAATATGTTTGTTTCTTGCAGGACCAACCAATATTGAGATATGATAATCTGAACCGTCTTTTAAACATTTGATTGTCGTCTGCTATGAATTTTTAGCAGTGTTTAATGATGATGAGGTGATGATGATGCATGAAATGAAGTAATAATTGCGTAAGAAAAGTTGGCAAGAAAACCTTCCAGGAGTATGTTTAGGCGTTTGTTATGAGGACTAAGAAAAACCTGGAAAATCCCTAGTCAGGTTTTGGCACATTTCGGACCTCTCATTCATGAGTCCCTACGCGCTCGGCTACCATTTTGGAACCCCGTAACATTAACTGCCTTTTGTCATGCAATTTGAAATGTTTGGAATATTCCGAAGCACAAACCTAGAACTCACTCTATTACTTGCCCATATAAACAGAACCGTTTTAAAATGTTATATTATTTCTTTGGGCGTATTAGTACGATGCCATCTGCAAATTTTAGTGAACTTGTTGTTTAATAATAGAGGTAAGATTTATTTATGAATATCAGGAATAAAAGTGCACTTTTCACTGACACTAGGCATAATAACAAAGTAATGTTCAACGTGAAGGTTTAATCCAATCTATATCCACTTCCAGACCGCCTTGAACAAGCTGATTAATTTAACGTTTTGTGCGAGTCTCTAGATTTTCTTCATATATGATATTTTAGAATTTCAAATTCGATAGAAAAGATTTCAGCTAAAGCACAATATGGAGGATAATTGCCTTCATTAGAAGCTTGTTTAGTGCAGGTGTTTTAATGAAATGCTCCTGCCTGAAGCATAGAACATTAAAAAAATGTCTCCTCTCCAGGTTCTTTTACTGTTATCTTTTCCCCAAATGAACATGTACACTGGAGAAACGTTTCTATTCATTTGAAGTAAACATAGCATAAATCGCCTTTGGCATGGCTTATTCTAAACATTGTGCCTCAAGTTTATAGCAGGTTGACATTCTGTTAGGATTCACGTAGTCGTAGAACATTAATAATATTGTTGTTAAAGATTTATCAAACACTCGTTACATCTGCTGGAATATTTATTTTTATTGCATTAATAATGTGTAGAATAACTGTTACAAATGAAAGACAATGAGACTGGGAAAAAGTATAATGTGATTGTTACAAATCATGTTTTTAAATTTACTTCCTTGTGGTTTGACTTAGTTTTATATAGATCTCTCGATACCAACCGCAAGGCTACAGTACTTTTGCTAGTTTAGGGTTGCTCAAATTATTTTTGTAATCATTTTCACATTTTAAAATGTTTGTTTCTTAGTGTCATTTCAAATTACTAATTTTCATGTATTAAGAAGTAGAGTATGGTTTCAAAAAAATAAGTATTAATTGATCATCCCTGATACTTCACAAACATATGGTGGAGTCAAATGCTACTAAAGGAATGAGCACTACGATCGCTGGTGTTTCAATTGATTAAGAGCATATAAGCCCATTTTGTGGTTCACTGGAATTAGAAGGATTTGTGGAAAATAAATTTTCAGTTTCTAATATTAATTCGAAAGGCCAAAAATTCACCGTTAAAACAGTTGCAGGAGTCAAGGAGGCAATTCCAAATAACGCAGGATAATGGGGAACTGGTATATTAGCGTAAGCGACGTTCTACTCCTCATGATTATCAGCGAAGGTGATAAGAGTATCACGCTCCATCTTGAGGCAATTCCTAGAATTATACTAGAATATACAGTCCAAGATGATTAGACAGGAACAGTTTATGTTCTTAGCGCTGTTTTCCACTTCAGTTGCAGGGAGTTTAATTTGAGGGAAATAACTCACTTTTAGTTCGACGAATACTTGAAACGACTGTATTTTCAACTCTCAGTATGTTACTTTCTGGATTGTGCACAGTACGTAAGTACGGAAAACTTTGATACCAGATGTCACCGAAATACAGGTTTTGAGACTCCCCAAATAAAACAAAAGAAAAGAAATGAAACGCATTTTGGAAAAAGGTCTGTGTGTTTGTCTGTGTGTGTGTCTGTGAACAGCATAAGTCAAAAACGAAAAGTCAGCTGAATGGCAAATTTGGTATTTAACTTGAGAATCTTCAAGGGGTGCGACACGAAGATTTTCAAGAAAATCCTTCTGCCCCGGACTACCCTTTATATGGAATATTCTTTTCAAACTTTGATTCTATCAATAATGACTATTTTTTATTTAAATACCATATGTTTAGGATGTTTTCACGTTAAATGAAATCTTGAATTTGTGAGTATGTGCTCAGAAATCCTCTTCACTCAGGACAAGTTTTGTATAGCTGCAAAGCGTAAGAGATAAATAAAATCTTACTATACAAAGATGTTGATATCGTAAAACCACAACGTTTATGTCAAAAGGCATATTTTTTTGAGTGAACCATTTCCGAGATGTTCCTTCTTTTTTATTTTCCAATACGCTTTTCTCAAATGAGAAGTCGTTATTAGCTTTTTTATATCCTGGATATGCAAAGAGAATGAAATATCAAAGCCATCACATAGGTATCAGCCCCTAAAGGATTTGGCTATCACTTAAGCCTACTGTACTCTCCTATTCCCATTATACCTATAAGGAAATACGCAATAAGGCTATTTATATCTCAATCAGCATGAAGTATATACATAGATGAATAAGCGCGTTAAAGAATGTTTTGTATAAGAGTAAGTAGAGAAAGTCATGGGAGTGTACGTATAAGATTTTCTAATTGTGTTTACGCTGTTCTTGTCTAGCATTATGGACTGCACGTATAGTAGAGTTAAATAAAAATATTAATTAAGGAGACAATAATGCAAAATTGTCCTTCCAGGTATTTTGTACCCTAAAAGGTATCATTCCATACTTAGACAAGTTTCTCCTGGTTAGCGTTAACAGCGTTAACAGCAGATTAAGGCAAACAATGTATCAATCTTTATAATAATAACCTTATTGAATCACCCTCTAAAGCAGGTCTGGATGACTCGCAGAATACCTTGAGAGACCATTTTTACCTACTAACGTACAGTTATCAGTGGAAGGCCTTGAGCAGGCTGCAATCAGTGAGCACCACTTGCCCCGCCTTGCTCTAAACTGTTAAGTCCGAGACGACACAATGTTTCTGCACGCGCTCTGAACATTGTGAAGCCGGCCGAAGCCGCCTTAAACGGAAACTCGGTGTTGGCTACCTCATACTATTACTGCTTGTAAATACGCGGCCGACAACAATGGAGTGATCAGAACGAAAGCGTCTATTGGGGATTCCAGACAATTCTAGAAGATGTTCACGTTCAGGACTTGTTTACGAAAATGTTTGAGAAAATGTGATTTCCATATATTCTTATGCAATTATAACGATTGCATTCTGCTGAGGATTGTGTAGAAGCATACACTCGTATTTCTATTTTTTTTTTCATTACAATGGTGCTTAAATTTCAATGATTAATTCTAAATTTATGGATGTTTAAATTTATGTTTTCACATTTGTATGGTTTTTGTTACGACAGTACAAAATCTTCAGCAGTGGTTTTAGCAAGTTCCCTTATTTCAATGTTGAACAAAATCTGCACCGCTGGAGAAAACTTGAAGTAATGTGCATAGTTACCGACAATGTAGGGCACCTAAGACGTATCGGTAAACAGCCGTTCATGAACAAGACTGCATAAGAGAACCAACGCTGTAACCGTCGCCTATGGTATGATTGGTGTACGAATGAGTGTGTTGGCTTAGCTCCAGGGAGAGATACATTGGAAGCTATGCATTTCAGCAGGGTTCATTTTAGTAGCTACGAGAGCTCTTCTCACAGTATGAGTTAAGTTGCATGTGCACGCTTGACCAGTAAAATGCAAACACCGTACGTTGTAATCAAGCAAATACGTTTGCTTAGGATGGTGAAATTCAGCTTGACTAAACGGAAGACTGAATAAACCAACTGGATGTCAGGGTGTTTGAGAACCTAATATCTGCTTTCGTTCCTTAACTAGCTTCCTAAAATAGGCTATGACTATTTGCGATTCCACTCAGAAAATAATAATACTGCTTGAAAAGTTTTATTAAAACACATCTCAGCGCTCAGCGGTGCTACTTCCAAATATGTAGCTAGAAATCGAATTATCTCAGTTCAGGAGGAAGCAGAAAGAACACTGCAAACAATTTGGGTACTATCAGACTCCCTTGTGTCAGATACGGTGGAAGTATAGAGTAAACGCATCCAGCATTTGTAAGAGAATAAACAGACTAATATATAGGTGTATGAAGATATATCTTTATTGGTGTCAAATATTTCGAGGGCGCCCATCCATCATCAAAACAGTAAGAGAAGTTAATATGAACAGGGTATGAAAATGATTGTTAGAGGGTTTATAAAGGATTTATTCCTTCACTGACACAAATAAAATTTGGCTAAAATGTTGGCTGATTGATTGTTTTTTGTTTGTTGTAGAGCAAATAATAATTGATTAAATTAAATGGTTATCCATTGAATGTTCAACTATTTTTCTTTGGTGTTTCTTGTAGAACACAGAAGGCACAAGAAAATGTAAAACGGGAATGCACCACGAGCATATGAGCTTTATACAGAAAGATGCCCTCACAAGCTGTTACCTTGTTCACGAACCTTCTCACAAGCTGTGCAATGTTTGAGAGAGAGAGAGAGAGAGAGAGAGAGAGAGGCCAGGCCCATTGAGAGGAGTATTTCGGATGTGACAGAAGTACGAAACATCAAGTTGTTCATTACATGAATGCAAACCCATCAGACAGCGCAAGACACTGCAGTAAAGGAAGGCGTTAGTACATGCCTATTTGGAGAAGTTACATGGATATCTTCCGTACTCAAATCACCTTCAGCGGGTGTAAGGATTAAATGTGGTGGACTTTGAATCAAGATTAAAATTCTGCCAACTCATGTTATAGAATTGTAGCTATGCTCATGAATTTCTTTGGATGCAGCTATTCTCTGATGAGGTAGATTTACTCGGGACAGTGTTTTCAATTTTCAGAACACTCATAACTGGGCATACGAAAACCCCCATGAAGAACTTCAACAGAGAATCTGACTAAATGTTTGGAGTGGAATCATTCATGGTCACCTTATTGGCCCCTAATGCTTTCCTCCCCGCCTGAATTCTGAGAAATATCTTCAGTTTCTAAAAATGAGCAGCATAATTTAATTTATGACATGTCTCTAGACGTCATCCAATGAACATAGCTTTTACACCAGAACTTTCGATCTCCAGTTGTACTACACTATTTGTATAAGCATATTATTATACATCTCTTGAACTTTATTACTTGCAAAGTAAGATTTGCATGATACTGTTACCACGTGATGGACCTTCATTTTTAAACGCCAGAGTTTCTATTTAGAAGTAAGTACAGCTAAATACCTTCTTCAATATTTGATATAACGGTTTTATAATGGAATTTGATGACTTAAGTATACATTTAATTAATATTTATTCCTGCAATTGTTTTAGCGAATGCAGCTGACAATTTTGAACTTTTCGACACAATTTCAAAATCACTCATGGCAATAATTACGATAAACAGTCGAACGTGTACTTTCTGTTTACGTATTTAGTGGGTAAAGTAATTTTTTAAATACATCCGTGTTTAAATTTCTATTTTAAAACAATATTTTTGAAGCTAAGAGCCACTTTTTGCGTTTTATATATTGTAAGATTTATATATTGTAAGATTTATATATTTATTCCTTTTTCATTGCAATCGCACATACATATTCACGTATGACTGCCTACATGCTGGCACATTTATTTTCAATCAAGGGATACGAAAACGAGTTGCATCAAATGTTATAAAGTAGATTTTACTATATGTAAAATTATCCGCTTACTTGCGACAGTCATAAAGGAAGATTAGCTCAGGAAAACGGAAAATCAAGCGAATTTGAATCTTAGTCTCACTACCTCCTTTATAAATCCATTAATCAAGATCTCAAAGCCCTGTGACGACTGATTCTTAAAATGGGAAGTCAATATAATTTATGTTATTGAATTTAATCTGAAGCCAGATATTCTATAATCTTCTATGAAAAGGTCTAGTTTAAACTCTTGAAGACTCCAAGAACATATAACAATTTAATATAGATTTTATTAGCAAGAGCTTTCTTCGAGAATTTCTCTCTTCATTTCCTCGTAAATTCAGTTCACTTAAAGCCAAATTGAATGTCTTCCTTTTCATAACGATTTTTCGTCCCTGTATGTATTTCGTCATCGTGCCCTCCTTCCAGGTTATAAGAGGAAGGGTAGAGAAGTGATTTATCTGCAGTCAGCACCCATCCACTCTTGAAGAACGCGGAATCAATCAAAAACCCGGACAAGATTCGCCATTTTTCCAATCACGCGCAAAGAGATTGGATTCTTGGAACGGCACTTTCATGAGTTTACGGAAGCCTTTTCGGTATATCAAGGCCCAACAATTGGTGACGATTTTCTTTGCCTGATGTAGCGATGATTGATATGCACAAAACTACAGAAGTGATAGTTACAGCAAAGTGCATTGAACATTTGCGATTGATCCGATGGCGCACGATTTGTTGGGCACTGGGTTTGCTGATATGATCACTAGAGAAGAAAACAAATAGTTGAAAGAAATATGCCGATTAGGAAGCAGGGGACCAAGGGCCTAGCAGTAATCTGTTATGGCATTGAGTTTGCCTTCTCTGAGGTTGCCTGGGCTGATTGTTTAATATCTTTTTTAGTCATACACAGTCTATGGCGCACTTCAGAGTTTATTGCTAATATTCAATTTGGAAGTTGGATTTTCAGACGCATAGCTTCATTATTTCAACCTATTATGGAGCAACAAACATTTTCCCAGCAAAATTTTGGGGATTAGATCAGATCATTAAGAGCAGGCTCCGTTGACAACGAAGAAATAAAGTAAGCTTCAATTCTGTAAGTGGTGTATTGTATAACATACACATTTTAAAATTTATTAAATCCAATCGGTCCTGTTAACCTTGTAGTTAGAGCCGCTGTTGAAATATTATGAAACAATGAATTTCCTTTGTACATAAACGAAGGCTTTCACGGCTGGAGTCTCTTAGAATAATATGTTTCCTGACTGAGGGCGGTACCTACGAGCACATATAAACCCGCTCTTTCTGCCGGCAATTCAGTAGCGACCGAGAGACCTAGGAGAATTGTATATCGCCACTGATGATGCTTGCCGTAGCTGCAAGCGAAACGTCTGGGAGAGTGAAGGAGCCCAGTGGACCACGACCTCTCAGCCCGGAAACATATTCTTCCAATTTTCTTTGTATTTAAAGGAATATTTGAGGTTGGGCCATTTTCTTACAAATATTTTGCTAGCTTCTTTTTAAGTTGTCTGACTAAAGTGTGGAATATTGTATTTCCACGATTTTATGCTTTTGGTGTATATCTTTCAGACTCAAATGAACAAGAATGGATAACTTCACTTTTAAATCTAATGGATAGGAATCCTCTTTCCTCAACGATTGTCCCCTAATGACCAGCTGTCGACGGGCGCTTAAACCCTACCCTACTCAACGATTGTCAGGAATCCCTTGGTAAGCTTGCTCAACTAAAGCTGTTCCACTCTCCTCTTTACATTTTTGGGACATAGACTTGTCACATGCACGCCTCGGAAATAAGATTCAGATGCTTATATCAGGATAGTTGAGATGCAGTCGAAACGAAAACTTGATTAGGCAAATACGTCCAAAAGCGGCCCAAGACGTAATACGAACATCGTCCATGTGCTGCTAGTGCTAGATACCTGAGCTGGCCCAAATGTGATGCCAACCTTCTTACCACGTACACGTCACCTGTCATGTGATGCAGTCAGCAGAGCGCACATTCTCTTCTGGCTGTTTAGTTATGATAGCCGTGCACTCGTACTATAGAGAGTCTTGATGTTATGAACAGTCAAAAAGGGAAATATCTGATCGTCAACGAGAGTTAAAAGTTTCGCTATCACAACTCGTATATACTATATCAATTAATAAGCATGTTAACACATAGTTAGGCAGTCCTAAAGGGAGTATTGTTCGTACTAAAGTATAGCATAATGCAAGTACTCTTTGGCCGTACATCGATGATCTCTTCAAAATTCCAAGGACGCATCTCGAGGATAGACTAAAACATCCGGGGCTGCACATAGACTGGAGATTGGATTACGGGCCGCACATGGGCATCCGCGGCTTATAGAGTAAGCCATTTTTTACTGCCGTGAAAAAGGAGAATCAAAATTTCATAGATGATGCCCAAGGTAAGATTTCTCCTAAGAAAATTTAGCCATTTAGCAACCAAACTGAAAAAAAGTTATTTCAGATAAGATGTGTATTTTAATGAAGTTTTTGCTGTTGTGTTTGTCTTAGCCTGGTTTCTAATATATATATAAAATTCAGTGAACATGAAAACTTCACAAACCATTCACAGAAAATTCTAGATATAAGTTAATTTTATTTACAATACCAACAACTCAAACATGTATTTTGCTTTAAATCTTAAGGCTTTCTTTGTAGAAGATAAAATATAATTCTTTTGCACTTAAAAGTTTTAGATGGGGAATTTCCTTTCAATTGTTTCCTGGTATTTTTAAACAGTTAATGTTCATGTATAAATTTGGTCGTAATGTTAATTTTCATGTTTAATTATGCTACTCACTTACACAAAGATACCTTTTATTAAAAATGTTTACTTTTTAATTTTAATCTTCTATTTCCTGTGAAATCTTGTTATTGAATTCAAGTGCAATGCAATACCTCAAAGTTTCGTACTTAAGTGATAAGACACATTTATTGATAAATAGGGACAGAAAACAAGTTTAGTAAAATATAAGGCTATCATGATTGTTTAATGAGGCCTTCGTAGTTTCCCCTTCTTTCCTTCTTTTCACCCCTCTCCAATGACAGAACTATTCATGTTATAACCAAAGACAAGTTGACATGAAAGGAAATTATTCATATTTTCTGGTTGTTCAGTGTATCGTTATCCTCCTTTAGCCCTCTCCACTGTTCATGCTACACGCTAGTTATAACCAAAGATACGTCGGCCTGAAAGGAAAGTATTATTTTTTCTGGTCGCTCAGTAAAGCATTACTCATTAAGATCAACTGTTGTTTGATTCACAGCATGCCGTGTACACCAGAAGCTACACCTGGCCAGATTGGTCTATGGCAAGCCGGCAACACAGTTCGACAAATTTCAGAAACTACAAATTCACAGAAATATAATTACATTTTAATTCCACCCAAGAAAGACAGTTTACTGCATAGGTATTAAAAGAAAACATTTCATTTAAAGCAGAAACTGTATTATAGTAGAACGTAACAGATAGACATGTTTAAAGTTATTTCAATAAGAATTTTAATTACAGGATAAATATAGAGAGAATTTGTGGAAGGATTAACGTCTTTATATTTTGCAATATAATATTGCATTAAGTTTATTGTAAGGTTTACGGGTTTGTGATTCTAAGGACGAAATTAAAGCTTTCGTTATAACATCGCTTTACTCAATAATGCTGCTTATTTCAAGTAACATTTGCAATCTTTCCCATAATCGGTATTAAGAATTTGGAGACAGATCTAAAGGAAATTAAAACGTGGCTTTTCTACAAGGCCAGGTTTACCTTTCTTTACCCCTTTCCCACATTCCTTGTCCTCATTACAGCGTCACGCCTCTAGCCCCGTATTGGAACTGTCAAGCAGTGTCATTGGTTAGTGATCATTCCTCATCCATTGCAAGAACCCGTAAGACGATAAGAAATTGAGAGATGGTCCCAAACTGTGTACCTATGTCACCAATTTCGTTTTGTGTACATGCTCTTTTAAATCAGATTTGTTTGTTTCAAAGAGTAAACCTGAAAGGATGTCTGTAGAAATATATTTTTGTTACAATAGAGGGAGAGGGAGGTAGAGAGGGGGTGAGAAGAAGGTAATTGCCAGAGTAGCAGAATGTGGATTTCTCGCAGAACAGGTAATATCCCGCCTCTGTCCGACGCTTGGATAGCAGAGAGGCAATGAAACCTGAAATTATTAGATAAACATCCGCTGAATGACCCTCGAAAGAAAATGTAGGAATGTTCACTTTATGCTAATTGAAAAGGCGTAAAAACAATGGGAGTTTGGCCCGGCGCCAGGGTGTTCGATCGATATCTATCGAGGTTTGGTCTCGAGCTGCTAGGTCAAGCATTGTGTTCTTAAAGTTTCTATGTCAGCTGAAACATTAGAAAATGTGATGCACTTCTCATCTTCAGCAAGACCACGATGCATTCTTTTCCTGCTTGTCCATGCTTTTTCAGCATTCATTAGTGGTTCACTCGCTTATCATTTTATCTTTAAGAGGTTATTAAAGTATCATAAATGTGAGGATACTTCAGATGAATTAAGTAGTTTTGTATTATACATGTGAGAAGTGCTAAGACAGCAACGATAAGAGAATGCTGTGTATGGCATGAGCCACTTAGACAATGAGAGAGGTTTGTCATGCTTTTCAGATCAGAAATTGATGCCTTTGTTTAGCAGGAAGAATAGAAAAATAAAGGCCAGCTATTTATTGCCTGGTTCCTATCTAACAGCCAACACTGTCACGTGGCTGTCGCCTTGGCTTTCAGTTTTCACCTTATATGTACAACGAAATGTTTAATTAAACCACTTCGACCAAGATTTATCTTCATTAATATGAAGTAGATATAAAATACATAAGTGTATTTTGTAGAAGTAATATACACTATACTATAAGAGAATGACATGTGAACGCAATACTGTGGCAAAAGACAAAAATCAGTCCGCTTACTTTTCTATCACGTTATTGTTTTCTAAACTTTTGCTCAAATACACAGTCTTTTTCTCGTCGTTAACACAGTCTCCAGTCTTTCCTAATATCACAACTCTCAACTTTTACTTTTCGTAATCTTGACTCAGTCCTTCCAGTACCTTTCTTCACTTTCTCTGTCTCTTATACACATTCTTCACGACGCACCGACACACACACATAGCTGTCTCACACTCACTGACACAATGACCAACTCATGTCCGTAACTCTCTCTGCTGTTTCCTCACCTCATATAGCGGGGATGACGTTACGCGGACCTTTCGCGAACTTCTCAAGCACGCCGGCGATTAGTAGCCAGGTATTTCTCGAAGGCTTCGGTTCTGCTGGTTATACAGCTCTGATTGTTCTTAGTCACGTAGACACAAACAGTCGCGTGAGGTAGCCTGACCTTGCTCGCGGACTGGTGTGAGGTAGCTTAGTCCGGACAGTCCTTTATTTTGCAACGCGCACGGCGTCACAATACCTATAACGGATATTTTTCTTGGAGCTACAACGCTCCTGTTTAAGTGAAAGACTTTCTATTAGTAAATATGAGGAGTTATATACTAATGAGCAATTTTCAACAATTTTAAAAATGACTGTAATAATTGTAATTATTTTGCCTGGAATAACTGCCAGGTTTGACCTGAGAGTTAGTTGCAACTACCTCATCGTAAATATAGATAAAACAATAAGAATGAAATCTACTGTCTCACAACAATCCTAATTTAGCATTTATATATGACATTGTGTATAATTGATGTGTCTCGGGGCTCTAGCTTTGTTTATTCTAGAGACTAGACGCATGCAAGAGCCCTGACAGGTCCCGACATTCTCCGTTGACCTTCCTTGTCAGCTTTGTGACGTAACTCGGAGCTATAAACAGTAATACTACCATGCGGATCACAGCGGTAGGGAAATGGGGTTTCAGAGTGTCTCGGCGTGTTGCCTGACTTCAGGCTTTCGGCTTCTGGCAGTGCTGGATTAACGGCCAAGCTAGTTTGCCTCTGACCCCATAAAACTTTATCAGGAAGGATCAAATAACAACTTTACCAACATTTATTTTATACTTGGCACTGAATTTGTTAATTTGCACAAAATTAAAACTATTAAGTTGACCTAAGACAGATTTATAAAATATATGCATGATATAAATTAATCTTTGCGAGACTGTGTAACATTAAAAATTTGAAATTTTACATATGACCAACTCACGAATATGGTTCTTTTCAATCAAAGATTACATTTTATTAAATTCATTTTGCGTGAAAAAATTAGGTACCACCATGTTAGCGAAGTTAACAATTTTCGAGATGGAATTTTAAACCACCACTAGCGACCAGGTCTTAAAAGATCTGGCTGTCGCATAAACCTATTATATTTCCCTATTCCCCTTGTACATAGAGTAAGACAATTTCTGCAAATGTTTATCTCGATTAACATGGAATATATAAGAGGAATTCGCATTTGTGAGTATAGTTTGTACAAGATTTGAGAAAGTCATGTGAGTGCATCACAACTGATTTTTTTTTTAAACAAAACAAGTGCGACAGCTGTTAACTGACGGAAGTTCAAAGTTAGTTATGGCTTCATTCATGGCAGAATGATCTATTGTTAACTGTAACGGCTGTACGCAAATCCGTAGGACCATATATCTGTAGAGTAGGAAATATTTTATGACGAACCATAAACTGTTAGTACCTTCATTACCGTGGTCACCGAGGGCTGTTGTATGCATTTCCCCACCAGTAGGAGCTTGCGTCGCATCCTTGTTTATTGCTAGGTAATAAATCTTCAAGAGCAACATTTGTTTTCGCTTTCCGTGATTAAAGGACCTCTAGCAATTAGGTTTCAGTGCAGGAGACGACGACTGGGGCTTCAGCATATAAATTGTTACAACCTCCGCCATTTTAGCGGCTTTTATCCGCCACTATTTTTGTGTACCTCTGAGATAAAGCGCCTCTCTTCAAAGAATTGCATACAGATCAATTTGAGCTTGGTTACACGCGTGTTCGCAAAGGTTTTCAAAGGGAAAACTTCGTCGCCTCAGGGCTTTGGGCTCGGATCCCGTTTAATGCATGAATGGGTTTCAATTTTCGTTTTCTATTTCTCGCTTAAGCATTTTCTTTGTACCATATTCTCTCTGGACCTATTGCATTCATTCGCAAAATTTCCTCTCACTATGAAGAAACTTTAGAAGTGAAAAAGGCGGCGGATAAAATTATGCGGTGATTAAGTTTAAAATGAGACCATTTAAGGATGATACAGAAATTCTAGTGAGTTAGACAATTTTTCCAATAAACTGTTTGAACTTGTAATCACAAAAAGTTATCAACATTGGTTTTTATGTGAATCATAAACTTCCTCTAATAATAATAATAATAATAATAATAATAATAATAATAATAATAATAATAATAATAATAATAATAATAATAATAATAATAATAATAATAATAATAATAATAATAATAACAATAATAACAACAATAATAATAATAACAACAAAAATAATAAAATAATAATAATATCAAAAATAATAAAATAATAAAATAATAATAAAAATAATAAAATAATAAATAAATAATGATAATAATAATAATGATAATAATAATAATGATAATAATAATAATGATAATAATAATAATGATAATAATGATAATAATAATAAAATAACAAAAATAATAATAATAATAAAATAACAAAAATAATAATAATAAAATAACAAAAATAATAATTATAAAATAACAAAAATAATAATATAATAATAATAATTTAATAATAATAATTTAATAATATAATAATAATATAATAATATAATAATAATATAATAATATAATAATAATATAATAATAATATAATAATAATATAATAATAATAACAAAAATAACAAAAATAATATAATAAAATAATAATAAAATAATAATAAAATAATAATATAATAATATAATAAAATAATAATAATATAATAAAAATAATAATAATATAATAAAAATAATAATATAATAAAAATAATAATAATATAATAAAAATAATAATATAATAAAAATAATAATATAATAATAATAATAATAATAATAATAATAATAATAATAATAATAATAATAATAATAATAATAATAATAATAATAATAATAATAATAATAATAATAATAATAATAATAATAATAATAATAATAATAATAATAATAGACAGTAACAATAATAACAATAGTAATAATTTCTCTCTTAATATCAGAAACTTTTAATTTGCTCACAGTAAGATTTCTGTTCCTTCCTTGTGAATCTGTCATCCCAGGAGAGTCGCACCCCTAGTTTGGGAACTACGTATTTAGGCTGCAAGAATGGGAACGCTCAAAAACTGCATAACAGCTCCCGTCTGCTCTTACAAATTACAGCAACAGTGCCAAGAAACTGGAACAATAAAGCCTGAACATCGCTTGCATCGCTCCTCATTATTGACACATATTCCCTCCTTTGCAATTATAGCCTCATTTGGAGAAGGTGAGTTATTAAACGTAAATTGTGTACTCATTTGCGCCTGTACAATCATTTTCCACAATTCCTATCGGATCTTTTTAACTGTCACGGTGGTGCTTCTCCCACGTTTGTGTCAATAGACATCATGACCCAGTTTCATCTCCCCTCCTGATGACGTCACATGACTAATGCAAAAGTAAATCCTTCGTGCCTTTGAGTGAGAAGAACTGTTTTATGCATTATATTCTGACGTGATTTCCATACGGGTGAGATACCATCAAGGGAGCTAAGTAGAAAACAATGTAAAGCATAAGGTAATTCTACCTCCCTTATCAGATTTAGACAAAATTGCTGTAAAGACTGACCTATACAAATAGAAATAACACCGCATTACGAAAACTTTCTTCTTTTTCACTTCTTCTGTGTGTTCTCTTTTATTGTGTTTTACTTTTTTGACATGTAGGCTTCGCTACGAGGGGCGTTTTGGAAGTTCTCGACTTGACCAAGAATATATGACCTTTTTGAGAAATGTTTTCACCTTGCAAGTCAATACATTTAGTTCAAATACTTTCCAGCTCTTTAATATCATCAGTAAAATATAAGAATCTCAGATTTAACTCAACAATTTTTGTTCACCCAGCCATTTCTACAGGTTTGGCAAGAAGAGCAATCGGTGGGAACCAAGTCTGGTGATGATGGAAATGTGGAAGCACTAGTAATCGAAGGTTACCAGTGTTTCCATAGCAACAACCTCAGGTGCATGATCATGATTAAAGAATACTTTCTTTTTCGCAAGTGTGGATATTTAGCTTGAATAGCCTTCTTCAATTGGTTGAGTAGTGCAGCGTGGGTAATATTTCCCAATGATAGTTCTGGCCTTCTGAAGGTAGTTTATGAACATCATTCCATGAAAATCTCAGAAAAGTGTAGCCATGGCTCTTTTTTTTGCAGATCGATCACTGCATATTTTGCTAGTGCACCTTTCACCTGTTAGAACTGCTCCTTCGTCTCTGGCGTGTATGATGAATGCAGGTCATCTAATCTAAGTGTTCATTCGAATGTGCTTTTGGTCCGTTGTTAAGTAACGCGGTAGCCATTGAGCGGAAATACACGAAACATCGGTAAACTATAGTGACTACTGTCTATGTCAGACAACTCGCTCGTCTTTAGTCGGCGATAGAGTACGATATTGTGAATCTTTTTCAGAATCTCGTCGGTTGCAGCGGTTTTGGGGTGCCTTCTGGGCATCTTCAACAGCAGTACATACGGCCCACCTTTTTAACCATAAAAACAGACAAGAATCCTTTACTATAGAAACTACCTTCTTTGGTTGTTCTGCTAGGGTTAAACTCTACAAAACCGAGCGTATCAGAGCTTATGTTCAGTTTGATTCATAATCTAGAAAGTGTCAACACTAGTTGTTCACACAATCATCACGAACAAACGACTACGCTTACGCGTCTGAAATATTACAACGCACCGTTTAGGAATATGCTTAGCACCTATAATAGTAATTTTGCCATCCTCATATGTTTGAGTTAGGCTGAAAACTTTTAGAAGGCCCCTCGTGATACTGCCAAATGAGACACGTGTTTGCATGAATGAGTTCATGGCTTCCACCACATCATGTGTAACGTACACCGAGTATTAAAAGGACAAAAGCAAATGCAGTTTACTGAACTTCTTGGCAACTATACTCGCTTTAAACCGGACTTTTGTTACAGTACTTAAGAATTAAACTGCAATGATTTCCAAGTTATTATGCGGCGTACGCAGTAGGCAAAGGAAGTATTGTACCGCACCGCAATATTCGGTAACGAGACTTCGCTAAAATACATGTTTTGAGATCCCAGGATTAAAAAAGCATGCACATGTGTATAGCGGATAGCTACAACTCAAAAACGGAATGTGGATAAATACTAAACTCATATTTAATTTCAGCACCTTCTAAAGATGTCGCACAAAGATTTTCGAGAAAATTCTCCATCCTCAATGTCCTCTACACAAGTTTTGGTGGTTTTTCTTTGCTCAAAAAATTCTCTAACGATTTTGAATAAGATACGATGCATTTGAAATATTCTAATGAATAAAAACTACACATCCCGTTGTCGGGTAACTTACAGCTCCATGGACCTTTGGCTCATTTGAGCATCATTTCACCCATTTCATTCATTCGTCCGATATGACACAATGTTGGAGGACGTTAATTTAAAAAAAAATACACATCCTGATTTTCTGGGAATAGAATTTTAAGCTCTCTCCATTCGGAAGAATGTTATATAATTACGTATAACTAGTAAAACATTAGATATACACGAAAACTTAGTAAACAAAATCTGTAGATCGCTTTAAAACTCATACTTTATATACTATATTCCTAGCATGATGCACATCCGAGATATACTTTGTTATTCGTTTGAATTTCTCAATACTTCTCAGAGGTACTGTTGTTTCTCGCGATGCTATGTATCTTAAAATGTATATTTTAATTAAAATTGTTAAAGCCGTTTTTGAGAAAATTTAAATTTCCAAAAATGTTTTCATGTAGAGGATAGTTTATATTAGTTTCACATCCTTGGAAGAAGCTGAACACACACACGCACGCACGCACGCGCGCGCACACGCACACGCACACACACACAACAAAATAGACCCAGACCTCAATTGCTGGAGTGCTTTTTTTGGACTTAGGGGACCTCAAAATGTGCTTCCAGTGAAATCTCTACATTGAATTTTTGTGTGGATATCTGTGTACGCGGTAGAGTAAGTAATGAGCGATAATGCAGAGAATGTCATGTGAGGTTAACACGTACGATTTTTGTTTCCTTTACTATTGATACTGAGTTGCTTTCCTCAACTGAAGCAGTGAACTAACCAACGGATTCATATCTTCTCTCACTATTCCCATGGCCGTTGTTATTTCCTTGTCCTAGCAGATGTGTCCATCTGGGAAGCTCATATTTTACGGAAAGGGTTAAGGACAGGTAGTATCTGTTGTAGCACTGCAGGAAATCTGAGGCATCGCGTGAGGGCGTAGAGTGAGGCAACACGAAGAGAAACGGAGGAACTCCTGATTGGTAGAATGTATTGCAGGTGCATTTCTATTTATAGGTTAACATTTACGTCATCGCGTTGTCAACGAAGCTCATTTGGGTGTATCAACACTTCCCGTATATCTAGCTAACGTATCGGACATTCCTATAGCGAGTCAATACAAATTGTTACACCAACGGAATTTATTTCTTGCTCTAAAAATGACCTTTGCACGGAAAATTCTATTTGTCTATTCCGTAAGGTTATAATATTATTTATTAGAAGATGGAGGTACGTTAGTACAAGAAATAAGAGTAATTAGAACAGAAAAGAACAGTTAATTGATTTTTATTTATTAATGTTATAAATTAATTTATTTTTAAAATTTTATAAAATCTACAAATCTTATTTAGGATAGTAGTATTCAACCTTTTTTTCCGCGAACCCCTAAAGACAACTTTCCATTCCAGTCTGTACCCTAGAGGCATTCTTAATTCAAATAATGTATAACCATATCTAAAATATATTTAGCATTTTATAATTTATTAAATAGTACGACAAGAAGGATTATGCTTGGTGCTAAACACCAGAAATCACAAATTGACATGTTTTCGATTTTTATTTTCAGTGAACTGTCAACAGACATTTCCAAAAGACTTTCTTTTAATTTGATGGGAAGATCGCAGGAATTAATGGCGGGGGCGCTAAACCAGGGGAAGACAGGTAACGCTGCTGTGACGTCAGCTCACTCACCTCACATGCTCCCAGCGAAAGCCAGTTGAACGTGTGACATCACAGCGGGCAAGTGGAAATGGCATACGGGACATCGTAATTTTAATGCTGTTTCAATTACGGAATAGTCACAGACTATAAATAATTACATTTCGGCTTTATGCCATATATATATTCTAGTTTATGTGAACAATCATGCCAATAGAATAGAAATTATAACTTTTGCACTATAGGAGAGCTATACAGAACAATTAGGTGGACATTTTGCCGTTTCGCTTTTCTTTAACTAGTTTGTCAATGTTAGGGCGTAATGTACGGCACATTTGTAACCGAATACTCCATGTTAGATTGTGATCTGACAATATGCTTTGGGATTTTGACTCAGAAAGGTTCATAACAGAAAAGAATTGTTCGCACACATACATGGAACCAAACATACATAATACCCGTGCAACAAGGGCATACAACCTCAGAAACCTGGTTTGAGGAACATTCTTATAAAAATCAGCCAAGTTTTCCTTGTGTTTATATTTATCCTTCAGCAAATGGCGCACTGTAAATTTATCAATTCAATTTGCTACCTGCTAGAAGCATTGTTAACATCCAATGAATACGGGGTCGCAAAGATCTGAAACGTAGTTGACAATGTTTCTACATCTTGAAGCCTGGTCTCAAACTAGTGTGAAACACGGAGAACTGAACACAAGCGCCGCTGATTTAGGCAGCATAGCAATACACTGCTCTCGCCTGACGTCACACGAACGTAAAAGCTGGCTCTTCGTTTAAATACGTCACATGGCCCGAAGTTGTCTTCCCCTGTGCTAAACAGATTTGTAACTCATTCTTGTGCTTCTCAGTTTCAGGAAAGTATTTAAAAACTGATTGCCTACAAAAATCCATTAGCAATACTAACTAACCGGTGGAGTAAACAAAATGCATTCTTGGACAGAAGGTAATTCAAATATCTCTGACTTGAATATTTGTATTGTCTGCTTGGGTATTTTAAACTGTATATACCTCCTAAGAAGTCTTGGCGTAACCCAGGTTGCATGTGTCTGATTTAGGCCATCTATGTGGTTTTGTGGTCACTATGGTAACCTATAAATCCAGAGGTCCTGTGTTTGATAGGTTATTTCCCTATCTATCCCCTGTCTGGAATTATGAATGGGAGTGTGAATGTGTGTCAGAGTTCAATGTAATAACCCACAGCTGTATCAACCCAAAGATTAAAACCACTGTAAAGAAAGTGAACAACGTTGCTATTGAATAGCTGTCCTAAGGAAACACCGTCAATATGACTTTAGACGTTAAGGGTGGTATATAAATGGAGCATTCAAAACTGTTATTTATTGTATTTAAATAAAGCATTGCATGAATTACCTATTGCGAGCTTATTCAGACTGACAAACTGTGTTATAAAATCGTGTACAGGTTGCTAGAGATGAGAAAAAATAGGAATGAATAGGCACATTAATAAAGTGTCTTAAAAAGAAGTCATTTACCTGTAATATTTTTAATGAAATTAGTAGATCATAAATATATATTTACATTGGTCGTTGGGTTAATTAAACACGTAATAATTAATAATCTAATCTAATCAGTAAATTATACGAGGATAAAAGTAAGAAAAGCATCCAGGCTCACATGACATATCTAACGTTTTCGGATACAAGAAACTTAAACATTTGAACATGGAAATTAGTTTACATAATTTGATATCATGCAGAAAGAATATATTTTATTAACCTATATGGTTTTTAAATCAATGTTCAACATTGTATACTCAGCTGAGATAATGAATTTACTGCAAAAAGCAGAGGATGAGTAAAATCAGGGGAAAAAAACCAACAAACACAACATATGCACTGCCAGTGTTTCGGGAGATATAAATCTATTTTACACACACACACACGCGCGCGCGCGCGCGCACAAGTACAAGTACATACACACAGTTACCATTATGGTAACTCCCACCGAACTAGATGGCTCCGAGGAATATGTGAGGATCACGTTCGGAAAATCTCGGGCTCGATTCCTTTCGAACACCCTCACTGACCTCGGGTCTTTCGTGGTTTTTCCTGGTCGATAGGCGCATGCTGGGGTGTTTCTCCTCAATTAAAATTTTATTTCCATCATTTTCCTTTCAGTCCGTTTCCTTCTCAATTTTCAGGCATGCTTCTAGCTTTCGTGGTGTATGGTGTTGCCGGACAGATGTCGCGGATGCGCTCAAAGGAAAGAATATTCCTTTATGGAAATAGAGGGCTACATGGTCGACGGATCGTTCAACACTTTCTCTAGGTAGCTCCATCAGTAGGACACTTCACACCACATACCACGCACGGCGTGTGTCAAAGGCACTTACGGTCAAGCTTACGCACACCACTCACGCGAACAAGCACGTGATTCACATCAATCAAGTGTCAATAAAAAGGGTTTTCCAGAGCATTCGACAAGTGTTCGGCATCCGGCGTGTTTGTAGAGGTTCGAGAAAAATCTGGCTACGTCATCGCCGGTATAAAAGCTTGCGGAGTACATGGGGACTTAAACCTTCGAGCTAGCAGAAATTGCTCTCTAACATGGGAAGAAGGCGCCAGAAGAAGCAAGCAGAGGCTACCGACGAAGCGACCAGTTCCGAAGCTATGTCGGCACCCGTCAACATCGCAGCGACTGATGCTTGCAGCCAGGCCCCTGCAACATCCATTACACATCTAGAAGACCCTACAGCGGTTTCAACTGAAACCGCGATGCCATCCACCGCAGTCACTCCTGCTGATGTACGGGACCTGCACCATGCTGAATATGTGATTGTGGGAGTACATATGAAGCTACTCAAAGATTACTTACATTGAGTCATGAAGGTAACCAGGATCCGCACCCTCAAAGCTTCAACTCCTCTTGTGCGTCTTGTCTTCAGGGACAAGTTACACTACGAGGCCGCCCTTACCTCCGGCTTGAACCTCTTTGGCCAACTTCTGAAAATAGAGCCTAGCCAGATATCCTGGACACCGGCTGCCACTACTGCGGCCTTGGCGGGCACACCGTGGACACGTACACCTCCCCGCCGACGTGCCACTACTGTAGTGCACCGAAAAAAGACGTCTACCTGCCAGCAGCAAACCTAAAACGACGACGCCGCATTTGTGCAACCTGCTGCTGGTACGGCCATTTCACCGGACGAGGTTGCTGCCCAGTGCGACCGCGTTGTTACGAATCACCGTTGTAGCCGACAGGGCAGGTGTTGTGCTCAAAGAGTCCAAGAGAACAGCAGAACGCCGTGCACATAAGCAACTCTCGGGACTCCCAACGCATCACCATTGCAACCAACACACAGCCGCTCACCAGGACATCACGCACACCGTACCCTTCAGACTATACAGAAAATGCTGAAACATCTCACTGAGCGGCTTGCACAGTTGGAGGTTCTTCGCCACGCTGTCGAAGAAGCCGCCCCTCTGCATAAAGCCCAGAGGGGAGCAGATCAGGCAGAAACAGAAACCCTCAAAGCATACATCAAGAAAAAACTCGACAAGATTGTAAACTGCATAACGACTGCAGAATTTCAACCGTCCACAAGCAGAAGGACAAGATGCTGGGTGAACACACTGACACAGTCATCACACGCTTCAACCGACTTGAAGAACGTCTGGACTCACCTTCCAGATCCGAAGCAGCCTCCCCATCCTCACCTGTACCTAGCACAGAAAGATCGCCTTCACCATCTCCCCTCGAAGACCAAAACGTCGCTACCCGTCACCTCAACTTTCCTATTTCGATTGCCGAAACATGGCTTCTGTGTCAAGGTCGAAGTCGGAGCTTGGCGGCAATGTCGTCTATAAATAGCCCAGAAGCATTCGGCGCGCTCAGGCGGTACAGGACACCACATGCGCCACCTCAATAAAGACTAAAGTTAGCATCCCCAGGCAAAATAAAATGTGGCCACACAGAACCATATAATTGGAATGTAAAAAAATTATTTAGAAAAAAAAAGAGGACAGGCTGCTTTTTGAGATGGTCATTGTGTCAGTGAGTGTGAGACAGCTGTGAAAGATACGTCGCATCGAAGTGAAGACGTTTTAACGAGTGTTGAGTGATTGTATCGTCGGAATTAGTGTTTGAGAGATAGGAAGTGAAGAGAGTTAAAGGAGTGGGTCAAGACTACGAGAAGGAAACAGTTGTGAGTTGTATTACGAAAGACTGTAGACTGTGTTAACTCCAGTAGAAGAGAACTGCGTTTTTGTGCTAAAGTTTAAAAGAAAAACAAAGTGACAGACTGCACTTTTGCTATTTTGTCACAATATATTAAGTATATAAGCCATGGTTTAAGTTAAATTTTTACTGTATGTTATAGCTTCATTGAAACATAAAAACTGCGCTTGGATTTTAATTTATTGTTATCGTTAAAGACTTTGCTGAAAGCACATCAGAATTGTAATAAACACCACCAGAAGTCTACTTCCGTAATGTGAAAATGACTTAGTAGCACCATTGGAAAAAGAGCGAAGTGGAGCTGATCATAACCACTGGCTTCTTTATAACAGGTTCAGAATAGTAGCATTGTCGAGCAGCACCTGTGGGTGCCAGCCCGGAATGAGAAATGGGAACACGCCACCTTAACCTTAAACATGGCAGCTTGCCAATGCGGCACTGTGCCTTCTTTCCAAACTTTCAACATAGGCATATTGTAACTTTTTAAATAATAATTTCTGACCCTGGCTTCTAAATATAGATTTCAAAAATTAACAAAATACAAAAATCTTAGGTGCTATAGAATTACAAATATTCAAGCAAAACCATGTTACATTTTACATAGTGACTGGTTAAAATTGTTCTATATTTTATCTATTTGCTGACCTTTTTATAGTAGCTTTAACTTTAGGCCATATCGCGATTTTACAATTATTAGTGTAGTTAATATTAGAATTGAAATTAATGTTTCTACTACGTATAGTAAGTAGAGGATGACGTATTGCACTCGACCCAAAAATTCGATGTCGACTTCACCGAAAATACAAGTTTTGAGGCACCCTGAACTCTGGAAAAACATTTTTAGGGAAAGGTCCCCGTGTGTGTGTGTGTGTGTGTGTGTGTGTGTGTGTGTGTGTGTGTGTGTGTGTGTGTGTCTGTGTGTGTGTCTGTGTGTGTGTATCTGTCTGTGTGTGTCTGTGTGCGCGCGTGCGTGCGTGTGCGTGCGTGTGCGTGTGTGTGCGCGTGTGTGTGGTATTTAAGTTCAATATTTTTCAAGGATGCAACACAATGATTTTGAAGAAAACTCCTCCACCTTACACTATCCTTTACATGGAAAATCTTTCGAAATTTTTGATTTTCTCAAAAATGGCTAACGATTTTGATTAAAATGCCACGTGTATAAGATATTTTTATAGTAAATGAAATGTATATTTTCAATTTTCTGGCTATAGCCCATGCAGCCGTGTTTACTCTTGTTGACTTTTGGATAACCGGTAAACCGTAAGAGATAGACCAAATTTTACTATACAAAAATGTGGATCTCGTTAAAGTGCAAGTTATGTCCAAATGGATTTCTTTTTTTGTGGCGTAAACCATTTCAGATATTCCTTGTTATTTGTGTGAGTTTTGAAATACTTAAACTTTTCTCAAATGGAATATTGTTATTCACTTTTCTATCTCCTGGACATGCAAAGAGAATGGAATTTCAAAGTTTTTATATAGCGACCAGCTTTAGAAAATCTGACTATCACTCAAAGCCTACCATATTTCTATATTTCCCTTGCACCTGCGGAAAATGTGCAAAAAGATAATTTCTGCAAATGTTTATCCTGACTAATATGAAGAACAGGAATACGAGTTTCTAGGAATAGTCAGGACAGAGTAGCGTATATATTTTTATACATTGATACTTTTGAGGAACTGATTTAACTTGAGGCAATTAGAAAAGACGTTAAGCTCTGATTGAAGTTCACTGAATATTTCGTAAAATGATGAGTAAAACTGTGCAAATACTTTTGTTTGGTAGAAAAATAAAAGAGAAAATAAAAAATATGTTTGACCTATCATACACCGTGTTCCCAAATTGGCATCCACTTTGTTCGAATACATCAGAGATGGTAAAATATCGCTACTGTTGTATCATTGCATTACAATTGCAGGTTGTTCTAACCTGTCTGCTTCACTTTTTTTAAAGTCTTGTTATTGCTGACATCACCGCTTCGAGGCAAGTGTATTTGATGTACAAATATTTAGATTTTATGGTTAAATCGATCTAACAGATATACTGTTTGTGCACGAGGTGTTAATTGTTCACTTTGTACAGTGTTAGTGTTTATAATGTGAATACTAATGTAATATTTGGCAATGCATACAGTAATAGTAGTAATAAAATAGTACTAAAATAATAATAAAATAATAATAATAATTAATAATAATTAATAATAATAATAATTAATAATAATAATAATTAATAATAATAATAATTAATAATAATAATAATAATTAATAATAATAATAATAATTAATAATAATAATAATAATTAATAATAATAATAATAATTAATAATAATAATAATAATAATAATAATAATAATAATAATAATAATAATAATAATAATAATAATAATAATAATAATAATAATAATAATAATAATAATAATAATAATAATAATGATAATAATAATGATAATTATAGTAGTAATAATAATCATGATGATGATATTTATAACTATAATAATAACAATAGCAATAACAACAAGAATGTCTCTTCGGCCATGAATCAGACAGCTGAAGATTATCTGTTAGGTAGCTGTTTTGACCAATAATTCCACAGCTATGTTTATGGACAAGTGGTTAGTGGTTGGTTTTCTAACGAAGAACTTTCCCGTTCCTATCTTCAGTGTTTATACCTGTAATGCATACTATATTTTACATATAAACAGCCACAACTCTTAACTGAAAAACTCGTACTACGCACGAAACTCCTGACACATAAAACCAACATTACCCTTGTGTCGTGCACAACTACTTGATATAAATTCAAGAAATGGACGGGAATTCGAGAACATCATGCATAGGATATTCACAAGAATTTCAATAAAACATGTTGGTTTATTTGTGCCTGTCTATTTCATGGCATGTCTATGAAATTAAGAAATTTATGGTTTTTCCCCTGTAATAGGGCCTCTAATGACCTAGCTGTCGACGGGCCCTTAAACCGTAATCACTCACTCACTCCCCTGTAATAAAATGCCCAGGTAAGAAACCACAGCTGTTGCTTATTCTTCTGAATGAAAATATGAACCTACTTCAGTATTTATTTCACTTCCATTAAACCGTCTCCGGAACAAAAATATCCTGCGGAGTAGGAATATCTAACACTTATGCTTCCTAAGTAGTTTGCATCACCAGGAGACTTATTCAGGTTCCATAGCTACAGATAAGATCTTTGCAAAGTGATAGAAAGCAATAATATTACATTATGATCGCACAAAGCTTACAGAAATATAATAAACAACTAATGCTTTTTATGTTCCATTTATATACCACCTTTAACATCGAACGTCATATTGGCGATTTTTTAACCTTCTTGGAACAATTACTCAACAATGTTCACTCGGTTAGCGATGGTTTTGAGTTTTGGTTATCTATTACTTTGGATTTATTGCATTACATATTAAACCGCCACGAGTGATTATTAATTTATCTAAAGAATTTGACTATCACCAGACGCATCTATTCGGACTATTTCACCAAAACCATGTAGAAAAAGAAATCTAAAATAGACAAAAATTAAAACCTAATAATTTACACACCATGCTTTTTCTGAGTATTCCAGAACACTGGAAGTGAATGTTGCGAATAATATGGAATACCTAGGATGTCAACCATTGTTGACAATGTCAATCATGTCATTCCCTGTCGCAAAACGTAGTTTTAGTGAAAGAAGCAAATACAAATCTCATAATAGAATCATCTTGGAAAACCAAAGGCGACTTTAGTTATCTCTTCCACTTCAATTAGGCTAGCTATCTCGGCTGTTTTGCCTTTGGAAATGATTCCACTTTGTTGATTTGGAGCCTTTAATGTCAGCTTTTATTCCTTACAGTAAAATTCATGATCGCATTCCAGATTCTGCGGATACGAGTTACAGAAAACAACCTCGCTAGCTCTTAATTGCAGCCGTACCTTTGGAATGAAGAGCTCAACCTGCTGATCACCTGATTACATAGGCAGTCAAGATAGTGATATTTATGTTGAATCACATTAATATTCTTGATTCAGTCAACTGTACGTTTAAACTTATTTTCAGTATTTTAGTGGTATATTTTGAATATTATGTATATTATTTTGTTTCTCATGAGTAACAAACTGTTATATAAACAGTGCTAGCAACGTTATTCCTGTGCAGATATTAACAATCTATACAATCCATGAAATAACTGTAAAAGAAACAATGTGACTGATGTACAAAGATTCTATCTTAAACTGCCCGTTCCCGGTGAGAAAGAAGAAACCCCTTAGTTTGGTGTTTAAGACCGTTTTATTTAGAAACACACCTGTTACAATGTTAGCACCACAAAATTGACAGAAATTTGCCCATATATATGATGATGTGGACACTGTGTTCTCCGTAAAAGATAACGTATCCTAATTAATTGTTAAATTTCCTTCCTGCCACTGAAGCATTTAGCTGTCCGTTCTTGTGCTAAGCTTCTATGAGGACCCAAAATTTCTCAGTGATAGTTCAAACGCATCAAGACAATGCAGATACATTATTTGTAAGGAGTAAATTGACTATTGGTGTTCAATGGTGCCCAATATATACAGTGATGAGATGAAATAAGTACGTACCATGTGGACAGTAGTTTGATGGACACCACAAGACGATCAACACAACTGCACTACTGAAACTCTGGCCAACTACTGACTTGAGCTGACGGGAGCTCTCTTCCCTATCGACCGTTCACACGCCACTTCTCCACGGGTGTCATTCCTACATGAGCAATATAGATCGGTGGCATGGAGGATAGCAACACGCATCACAATTCTTCTTCGCGGTTAGAAGAGGATTCCGGCTGAGCCGTGCCTCAGATCCACCTCTCACTCCACCAATCCATATCTTTCTCACCTCGCGGTTTCTCATTTCTGAATTTCTAGGTCAAATAAATATGAAACATTTGTGAGAATTTATTGCAACCATTCTGCTGCATCTGCCTGCACTCACATTACTGGTCTAGGAAAACAAATTTGCATCCCCTTGTCTACACTAGATGGAGGAACGATTGCTCTTCAATAAAAATGTCCATGCTAAATGAGTTAAGAATACCTCTGAATGAAAGGCATAGACAGTGCATAAAAACGGCGGTGTGTCTGTCCGTCACTTAAATCTACTGAGAGCATCACTAAAAATCGAATAAATACCAAATTTCATGTCCTCGTCGTGAACAGTTCAAGAAAGCCAAGCGAATATTTCCAAGAAAATCACCTCATACAAATCTTGGAAATAATTTATATTTTTTATCCTGTTCAGTAAGTTAAAATGTGTTTGGAATATTTGTGTAAAATATATTCTGGTGCCGACTGACCGCAGCGGTGCACATCAAAGGAAGCTCGGGGCTAGGCTACCTCACACCATTGGCGGTACGTGCATCAAACATGCTCGAGGTCAGGCTACCCAGCGCCACTGTTTGTAAACACGTGACAAAAATCAGAGCGGCAAGATAAAGGGGTTTTGAGAATATTCGCGAAGTGTCTAGTGGCCGGTGTATTTATAGAAGCTCGAGAAAGGTTCATGTTACGTCATACTCACCATATAAGGAGGCACGGTAATGAGAAACGGTTGGTAGAAAGCTATTTAATGCCTGACAAGGACACTGCGTGCCCACCATCCCTGTTGTAAAGGGTTGTAAATGATCAGTTAGACAGTCTCTTGTCAGTGTGTGTGTGTGTGTGTGTGTGTGTGTGTGTGTGTGTGTGTGTGTGTGTGTGTGTGTGTCTTTCTTTTTTCATTTAAGTTGGGAATATTTTCAGTTGAACAGCTTATGTATGAGTGAAGAATGTTTCCACAGATGTGTACAAAAAATTGAAGCATAACATTACAGAGCAGTTTAAAAAATTACAGGTTATTTTTTCAGGTTACTGTCTACGTTTTTATAAGTAAAGTTTTCTGAGATTAATTCTGTTCATGAGGCTGCAAGAAGTGGTAGACCGTGGTTATTTCTTTTGGGACGCTGCAAAGTCAATAGTACCAAAAATAATCCGAAAACAATAGATAAGCAAACAGATAACAATAATTAATTTTAATTAAAGTGTTTACCAATAGAATTGAATGTGTAAACCTGTACCTTCAACAGAATATAGGACATTTTCAGCATATTCTAGGAATAGTTTCATTTTTTAATCCTTTCTAATACTTTCTATAAGTGCATTTCAAACAGTCAATATTGCACCGATATAAATGCATGGAGTTAGGTTTACCATCGCAATCCCATTTCTCACTGATGCCACCGCTGTGGAAGGACTTAAAAATCACACTACAGCAGTGTGTACTAATAATATGCGTTTGGGATGAACCTACTTAATCTTGGGAAGACCAGTGTTACAATTAAAATACAACTCTTAATTCACTTGAATACCATAGAAGCAAAGAGAGCAATATGAACTTCAACTATAAGACAATACAATGACGCATATTCCAAAACGATCAGTGGTTAGAGCACGTTCCTCTCCCGATTTTGAATCTAGTAATGTGGGAGGAAAAGTAAATTGGAAATGTTAAGAGAAATAGTGTTTGGAATTCTGTACCAAATAAAAATGGTATTATGATTAAGACAGGGTGAATAAGAGAAAATAAAATCCATGTGCAGATGTGTATATTTTCATTTTGCCCTTAAGATCAGGGACAAAGTAGAAAGTAGGACAAGGTTAAGTGAACAATTATTTTAGAGTAGATTTTAGGGTTGAACTCCTATTAACACTAGGTTTGCTTATATTTCAATAATAAACAGCAATAAAATGACAATTAAGACATAGAATTTAGTTTTACCAACAACTTAAATCTTTTCGAGTACCCACTGACTTTCACTACCATTGACCCTTCAACATATGTACACAGTGCACTTTCAACACACCCACCACAGATTGCATCCAAGCTTCTGTTGAGGGTTCTTCATATTTTGAGTATTTATTTGTGGCAGAATAGGTTGTCTTTGTAAACTGAAAAATACATTCCAATCAAAAGCAAATAATAGAAGTGAGGTTTTCACTTGGTCCCTGCACGAAGTTTCAATTTTGTCTTAGAGCACTTTCCATTTAAAATTGGAGGTATATACATAAGTGAATGAAACAAAATACAACAAAAATATCTGTTCTGTTGGTTTCACATGACCTTCTATATCCATTCAACAAAACATTCTTACAAAACCTTATTGTTCTATCTACTGTACGTGTTAATCGAGATGAGCATTTGTAGAAGTGGTTTTATTGCGTATTTCCTTGTAGATACAATGGGAATAGGAAAATACAGTAGAATTAAGCGATAGATAAATCACTAAGAGCAGGACGTTATGTGATGGCTATGAAATGCAATTCTCTTTGCATGTCCAGGATATAAATAAATCTGATGTGTGCACTTGCATAACTATCTCTACTCTCTCGTATAAAACTATTCCTAGAAAATTTGTGCTACTATCTGCTTCATGTTAATCAGGATAAACGTTTCTAGAAAATTTTTTATACATTTCTCTATAGGTAAAATGGGAGTAGGAAGATACAGTAGGCATCAGCTATAGTCAAATATTCTCAGAGCTGGTCGCTATGTAATAGCTTTGGCACTCCATTCCTTTTGCAAGGCCGGGACATAAGAAAATGAATAAAGACCTCCTATTTAAGATAAATGTATTTAAGAATCCAAAACAATAACAACGAATACCTTGCAAATGGTTAGTTCAACGAGAAATGTTATTTATCATAAACTTTTTGCGTATTTTAACGAGCTCTACATTTTTGTGCAACAAGATTTTGTGTATACCTTAGAATTTACCAGTTATGCAAAATTCGTACAAAATGAAGAGAGCTTCAATTTTATTTTTCAAAAAGTATCTTAGGCATGGAATTTTAATCAGAATAGTTAGAGCCATTTTTGAGAAAATAAAAAAAATTGAAAAATGTTCCATGTGAAGAGTAGTTTAAGATGGGGGATTCTCTCAAAAAATCAATGTGGAAGCTTTGGAAGATGTTAAACTTAAATAATAATTTTGGTGTGTAACTTACCTTTTATTTTTCAGCTATGATGCTCACACAAGGAAACTTTCTTTAGAAAGCTTTTCTGTTTCAGGGGACTTCAAAACGTGTATTTCAAGTGAAATGTCGGTATCGAATTTTTCAGTGGAATGCTTACCACGTTTAAAGAGTAGACAATACTATACAGATTAGCCATTATTTGAAATAGTATTTGTTGTGCACCTGCATTTATTGTGATTGATATGCAATAGAGCATTAGAACAAAATGTGGTAGAGCTTCTTCCTTTGCTGAATACTCAATATATATTCGGGTTTTACTGTGTGTACTTCTCTCTCTCTTTTCGCGTGCTGGTATGTCACTGCAACAGATATCTACACTACATTTTGCCCTACGAGAAATCTTATCTCTTGTACATCAGCCATACCGTATGAGTTATTGTGGTGAAGTCATAGGCTTCATGCCTACCCTTGTTATTGGGTAACGTTGGAGAAGGAGTTGGCTTTTTATTACGTTCATTCATTTTCCTCACGTGGGAGGCAGAAGTATTCTCTAATGAGAGATATCCCCACGTGAAATTAACGAAGCATCGCGGGCCTGCAAGAAACGCACCGGACAAGGTCGATGCGGCACCGCTTCTCTGTACGCATGCGGCCCTATTAGTTCAGAAAGGCAGAAAACGCAGCAAAAGAATGCCTTTGTGCTCTTCCCTACCAGCAGCCCTCTCTTCTAAGCTTTTCCCTGCGTTGTGGAACAATACTCTAGTGTTTCTCGAAAACGTGGTAGTTCGAACGTGGAACTTGATAACCCAATAGCATCTTATATGTTTGTGTCGTCCTTTGCAATAATCTGCAGAAATAATACAAGTTTGAGAGCTGAGAAAACGAACTATATAATCATTACTTTAATAAATAAAAAATCTGATGTGTTTCACTCACACGACTTTCTCTACTCTTGTACTAACCACTCTTATAAATTCCTATTCCTGTATCTTCTTCGTGTTAGCTCAGATAAACATTTCAGAAATTATCTTATTGTTCATTTTCTTGTAGGTACAAGGATAATTAGGAATACAATAGGCTTTGAGCGATAGTCAAATGTGTTAAAGCTTTGAGATTCCGTTCTCTTTGCACGGTTAAGGTATCAAAAGATGAATCATGATCTTCCGTTTGACGGAAGTTTAAGTATTTCAAAACTCACACAAATAACAAGGAATATCTCTGAAATGGTTCACTAGACAGTTCACTCTCTTATAGTTTACCAATTATGCAAAAGTCATCCATAGCAAATAGGACTACATAGGCTATTCAAAAAATATATTTCCTTTGCCATAGAAATATCTCAAACATATGACATTTTAATCAAAACTGTTGGAGCAATTTTCGAGAAAATCAAAATGTTTGAAAAATGTTTCATCTAAAGGGTAGTTTAGGGTGTAGGAATTTTCTTTAAAATCTTTGTGTTGCATCCTTAAAAGGACATTAAACTTAAATACGAGCTTTGGTTTTTAACCGACTTTTCGTTTTTGAGTTATGCTGTCCACTGACAGACAGACAGAGAGACAGACAGATGCATACAAACACTTGCGGACCTTTTTTCTAAAAATGCCTTTTTTGGATTCAGGGGGCCTCAAAATATGTTTCCGGTGAAATTTCGACATCAAATTTTTGGGTGGAATACAATACTTTCTCTACTACTACTTTTAGTTGGAGAAAGTGTCTTGAAAATATATTACAGTTTACCAATTGCGAATGAGCACCACTTCAAAAATATACTCGTAGAATTAGGAGTGAAAAGCACTTCGAAGATTGCTCCCAGAGTACGCAAGATATAGATATTATTAGTCATGAAAATCACCAAACATGTGGTATTTTAATCAAAATCGTTAGAAAAACAATTGCGCATAAAGGGATAGTGGTAGTGTGGTGGATAGCTTTTCTCAAAATCCTCATTCCATCTTTGGAACTTAAATATTTGGGTCGATATTTATATGACTTTCCTGTTTTGATTTATGCTATTCTCTGTCCCCTGCCTCCCAAGCACACATACACAACACGTGTGCGCTTTTTCCATTTTTATTTACTTTTTTGTTGCTTTCTTTAGTACGTTAGAGAAACAGGGGAAATACTGTATTCCCCTCCACAAAATCGATGTCGAGATTGCCCAAAAATGTCCCCACGCCAAACTATGCTTTATATGCAAAATGTTTGGAAAATTGTGATTTTGAGAAAATGGCAGTTAAGATTTTCATTAAAATATAAGATGTGTAAGATATTTTCACGATAAAAGAAATGTATATTGCGAGTTTTTGGAACAGCTTCTAATTCCTCTTCATTCTTTACAGTTGCTAAACCGAAAGAGATAGGCAAAATTGTACTACATAGAAATATAGATCTCGTTAAAGCACATAATTTATGTCCACTAGCTTTTGTGGAGCTAACTACTAGAGATATTTCTTGTCGTTGGTTTAAACTTAAAAAGTATATTTTTCCCAAATGATAAGCTGTTATTCGTGTTCTCTTTTTCTCCCAGTTATGCAAAGTGAACGGATTTTCAAAGGCCTCACATAGCGACCCGAGCTTGATTACCGCTTAATCTTACTGTATTCCCCTATTCACTTTATACTTACAAGGAAAACATGGTAAACTATTTGTACAAATGTTATCTCAAAGGAAAAACAATATTTTGTTAAAGAATAGCTAGAAAATGTAATGTGAATATAAGACATCGGATATTCACTTTTGGCTCGACGGTTCCTCAAAATATTTTCGGTAAAATTTCAAAATCAGATTTATAGGCGGAATGGGGCATTTCATCTAGGTACTATAAGTAGGTGCTAGAGAAAAAATAGATGGCCGCCTACCGAAGTCTCCTGGCTATAGCAAAATATGGCTTAAGAAAAAGACAGATGCTCTATTACAACATGACTACATGTGTTTGCTTACTGCTTCTGAAACATGGAAGTATTTATACTGAAAGAAAAGTCTATTTTATGAAAGCCCCTGCTGCTATAGGCAACCCAATTAACTACACTGTGTGCACGTGCCCATATACTTACAAGATCCTATTCTTAAGCTCAGGCGGGAGAATTTGTTGAGAAGTGGAAAGTTTGTTCACTTAGCACACAAGTAGAGTAGTCCAAAGGGTAATCTGCAACTTTATAGCAGGATAAATGCATGAAAGCACTCTTAGTCATATTCTCAGAGCATTATTAAACGTTCGCTTCGCACGAACATTTAATTAATGTGCTATCATAATAGTTTCTCTATGTGACAATTCTATCCTTTGTCTTTTAATATACTGGATTATACATTTGGAATTTGAAATTAGAGTTAAATGTGAAAAATACGTCTCAGACAACTCTCTTTCAAATGCTCTGAATTTTATCTCTTCTAAGTCATAGTTTCCACTGATCGCTATACATTTTCTTTATAAAACTCAAGAGAAAGTAACTATAAGTTCCAGGAAATGTTGAGGCTATTGTAAGCCCACCTCGGTCACAACAATCATTCACTGACGTATTTAGCGCAATGAGAGGGAGCACCGTAATGCTTAAACGCAATAGTCATCTTATTTCCAGGTGCAGATATGTGTATATGTTAGGTTTTCAAATTTAATTAACAGCAAGACTCATTTAGCTAACTGTCGAACTATAAATATTGACTTACTTATTCTTACACGTCACTTCAACGTTGCTGCTTTTACAGATGGAGTAATCAATGACGAGTAAAATAAATATTCTTCAGGAATGGATCTACAAATTAAAGGGATGATGATAATGATGATAATAACAATAATAACAATAATAACAACAATAATAACAATTATAATAATAATAATAATAGTAATCACCATCATCATCATCATCATCATCATCTAGTATAGCTTCACATGAATTTCTTTACCCATTATTAATAGACGAATAAGCCTTTGTAAAATAGTTTACCTTCCTTATATTAATCAACACAGACATTTATAGAAGTGGTTTTATTACATATTTACTTGTAGGTATAATTAGAATAGAGATGCAGCAAGCTTAAGTGATAGTCAATTTTTTAAGAACTGGTCACAACGTGATGGCTTTGAAATTCCGTTCTCTTTGTACTACAAGAGACAGCGAGAGAAAAAAAACAGGTAAGGAGAGACAGTGAGAGAAAAAAAGAGGTAGGGAGAGAGAGGGAGAGATGAGGGAGAGATGAGGGAGAGAGAGGGAAGGGAGAGAGAGGGGGAGGGACGGGGAGGGACGGGGAGGGACGGGGAGGGAGGGGGAGGGAGGGAGGTGGGAGAGAAAGGAGGAAGAGGGAGAGAGGTGGGAGAGAAAGGAGGAAGAGGGAGAGAGGTGGGAGAGAAAGGAGGAAGAGGGAGAGAGGTGGGAGAGAAAGGAGGAAGAGGGAGAGAGGTGGGAGAGAAAGGAGGAAGAGGGAGAGAGGTGGGAGAGAAAGGAGGAAGAGGGAGAGAGGTGGGAGAGAAAGGAGGAAGAGGGAGAGAGGTTGGAGAGAAAGGAGGAAGAGGGAGAGAGGTTGGAGAGAAAGGAGGAAGAGGGAGAGAGGTGGGAGAGAAAGGAGGAAGAGGGAGAGAGGTGGGAGAGAAAGGAGGAAGAGGGAGAGAGGTTGGAGAGAAAGGAGGAAGAGGGAGAGAGGTGGGAGAGAAAGGAGGAAGAGAGGTGGGAGAGAAAGGAGGAAGAGAGGTGGGAGAGAAAGGAGGAAGAGGGAGAGAGAGAAAGGAGGGAGAGAGATAACTTCCTACTTGTGAAAAGTATAAATATTTGGAAATTCAAACCAATAACAAGGAAATGGTTATCTTCACAAAAAAGATGTGCATAAATTAAGCGCTTTGCGTAATGTATATATTTTTTTCGTAGTAAGCTTTTGTCTATCTCTCATAGTTTACCACTTAGGCGAAAGTGGTTCTGAATAAAGTAGATTTCAGAGGTTATATTCCCAGATTATTTAAGATACATATTTTACTTACGAAAAAGCTGGAAAGTATCCTAGAACTATTTTTTATAAAATTAAAAATTATGTAAAACTTTTCGTGGTATTAACCATTTTCGGAATATTCTTTGTTATTGTTTTGAATTTTCAAATCCTTATACTTTCTCTCAGTGGTAGATGCTATTTATTTCTCTCATGATCATGCACAGAACATGGAAATCAAAACCATCATGTGGCCATCCACTTTTTAAAAAACCTCACAGTCATTTTAATCAAATGTATTCTTCTTTTATTCTTCTACAACGAATGTGCAAAAGTGTAACAATTTATATCGCTTAGTGACAATAGCGAGAAGAATAAGATTTTGTAAGAATATTTTGTAGCAGAGTAAGTAGAGAAATTCACTTAATGTGGTACATCATATTTTTAGCTTGATTTTTGTTAGTCCAGAAGCCTATGATATTCCAATTGTTTTGAGTAATAATATGACAAATATTGATCACCAAAAGTCATCAAATGGACTTGCAGTCATCAATAGTGCTTAAGGGGAATGCAAAATTGTCATAGTTAGAATTCCTTTATTGTTTTTCATTACAATTTAATTTATTACAGAGTGAGCTTAAAGAGTTAGTCTGTTCCATGAACTTGCACTACCCAAGCTACATTTTTTAAATTTTCAGTAGCAGTAGTAGTGCAAATGGAAGATACCTATATTCACATAAAAATAATTATGAATTACGCTGCTGAAAAGGGCTCAGGCCTTAGAAGAGGAAAACACTATACCTAAGTAGGGAAATTCGTGTATTAAACTAACAAGCAAACAAAACATGCACCAACATCGCAATATATGTTTTAGACAAAGTAAATAGGCTAAAGTGAGCTAATATACCATATTTCAGGATAATTACCACTGCAACATTACAAACATAAAGCTATTGTAGAAAAATATGTCTTCGGATATTGTATTTATATGAGCACTACCTAAAACTACCGGGCACACAAAAACATGGAATATTATTTCAATTTATAATTTGATGCATTTAGGATTAGAAATGCTATATATACTTATTGGACAAACTACAGTTAATGCTTTGCACATAATTTGGTATAATCTGGTATAAAGCCGAGTCAAATGACAAGATTTCTTTGAAAGATAATACAGTAGTATCCGAGACTACTATCAATATTGTTTAATGCAGTAACGCATTTACTGTACAATAATCAAGTGAATTACATAGTTTCTCCAACTACCCTATTTTAAGGATAGTTTGGAATAAACTATTTACTATATGAACAACTTTAGTAAGTAGATTTGAACATTCAGCTTAGTTTGATGCTATTCTCATGATGCTTTGTTTACTTTCAAATGTTTCAGCTCCTTTATTGCTTATAGACAGATTCAGTTATCCTTGCACATACTTTATAAGTTATTAAATAAGAACAGAAGAATTTGCAAATAAAATAATGAATGCATTATTTATCCTTAGACAAATAAAAAGAACAGTTTAGGAGATAATAGTAGCAGATATCGTTTGTGTGTGTGTGTGTGTGTGTGTGTGTGTGTGTGTGTGTGTGTGTGTGTGTGTGTGTGTGTGTGTGTGTGTGTGTGTGTTTCGACAGAGCTAATGTACCTGAGAATTGAAACCTTGCAAGTATGTGAAAAATATTAACTAATGTATGTCCAAAGAATGAAACTTTCAACATTTTGAGAAACATTCAAGCTGTGAATAAAATTCCATACTGTATGCTTTTCGTAGAAAGCTTTAGCTGTAGTTAATCATACTCGTACAATAACATCTACAGGGAAATTAGATAGGATTGCAACTCAAGGTTTTGAAAGCCATGCGGTGTAAACTAGAACTTAAAACAAAGGTGCAAATTTGTTTCTCCTTCCTTACAGACCTATTGAAAACAAATCAGTAAGACAGATGATAGAATGACGAATGAACTGGTAATGATTCAATACATCAGTGAACAACATTTTGGGAACTAACACGCAGTTATGATGCAACACTGAACCATCTAGCAGGCAATAAAACGTGTTAAAACCACTTGGGCATCCACAGAATTCAAAACATCAATCAAGTAGCGATCGGATCCATATGCTTTGTAATGTATGAAACACAACGGTATCTTTTTATGCTATTTAAAAAAAGGCAAAATTTAATAGTAGTGTTGCATAAAACAAATAATCTAACACTTGTCGTTTTTAAATAGAAAATAATTAAGTAAATTTTAAAACGATTTAAAATGTATCTGTTGCATATTTATAGAAGCCCAAATGAACAAAATCCATTCAATACAGAGCGTTTCACTTTACTGGCAACACTAAAAGTAAGAAAGTCAGTGTTAACTTAAAAAATAAACTCATCTTCGCAGTGTTTTGAGTTAGTTAAAGTCGTATAAATGTGGAAAACTCACACAAATGTATGCCTAAAATCCTAGAAAATTTTACCATTGAGCATAAGAAAATAACAACTTAGCAAGTACTCCAACCCTGGCTCCGTAGGAAGCTCAACGGTCTCATACGACGGGTGAAGATGGAGCTGGAGCGACATTGCCTACAGACTTCTGGTCGCTATCTTGCGTATCTCCTTCCAACCATACGTTGTGGGAGGCCACCAAACGTCTTCTCCGTGAGCCGACCGTTGTGCCGGCGCCCTCCACAGATGGTAGACTTGTCACGGATGTTGCCACCAAGTGTGACATTCTGGCCAATCACTTTGAGCGTGTGTTTGCTCTTCCTCCACCAGCCAACGGAAGCTCTCTTGCAGACATGGAACATGAATTGCATGACTACCGTACTCGGCCCACAGTTTCGCAAAATATTTTGTTTACCAAACCACGGGAATTATCTTCCCTGATTCGAGCTCTCCCACTTAAGAAATCTCCAGGGCACGATTTAGTTCCCAACATTGCTCTCAGGAAGCTAACAAAGAAGGCTCTTGCATATTTGTCGTCCATCGTAAATGCCCGTTTCCGACTCGGCTATTTTCCTCGCATCTGGAAGTTTGTCCTTATCGCAGTTTTCCATAAGCCCAATAAACCCAAACACCTTCCTGAAGGTTATCGTCCTATTAGTCTGTTACCGACGCTCTCTAAACATCGCCGAATTTTCTCTTACTTTACTCATAATCATGTTCTTCCGCTCTACCAATTTAGGTTTCGTGAGGAACATTCAACCGCTCATCAGCTTCTGCGATTAACCCAGTCAATTATCCACAGCTTTGAAGCCCGTCAATACACCGCAACTGTTTTCGTAGATTTGGCACAGGCATTTGACAAAGTTTGGTATACTGGTCTACTCCTGAAGCTTTACCGTAGTGGAATTCCTAATTATCTAATACATTTAATAGATAATTTCCTCTTCGACCGCAGCTTCTCAGTGCGTATTGTCGGAATTCTTTCATCTTCACGTACTGTTACCGCCGGTATTCCGCAAGGTTCCATCTTGGCTCCAACATTGTTTAATATCTTCAGTTCTGATATTCCCGACTTGGCTCCGATTTGGCTCCGAATTTTTTAGCTCTCTATGCTGATGATACGGTCTTATACTATTCTCATTCTAATCTCCAGCACGCACAGCAAGTGGTGCAACTCTCTTTGGATTCGTCTCAATCAATGGTTCCACACTTGGCGTATCGCGTTGAACCCTCAGAAAACAGGCTAAAATATCTTCTCTCCGCCGATACTCCCCTCTCCCTCCGTTGTGTCTTTGTAGAAACAACGTACCTTGGCTCCCTGCTACTACTCCTGTTAAATACATTGGAGTGATTTTGGACTCTTGACTGACCTCTCGCGCTCACATTGACCAACTCATATCCTTGGCCTCATGGTGGCTCTCAAAACTCTCACCTTTGTTTCATCGCCATACTAGTCTTGGATTACAGTCTTCCTTGTTGCGCAAAGGTCTCTTGTTCGTCCGCTTATTACCTATGCCTGTCAGGTAAGGGGAGCCGCTCACACATGCCACCTGCGTGGTCTCCAAGTTATTCAGTATCGCTTCATACGCATCGCTACCACGCTCCATAGTTTATTCGTAATCAGCAGCTTCATCACGAACTGGGACTGTTACTGTTACCTCTTCACGACTTCATCCGCCAGATCGCCTTTGGTTTCTTTTCCAACCTGCAGGATGTTCCAGGAGCAGTGCACTATAACATCGGTACCAGTACGCGCCACCCCACACGCCTGAAGAGGAGACTACCGCAGGACCTACTTCTTGATGATACCTCTGATTCTAGTGACTCAGTGGTTAATGTGCCTCGCCTACCTCACATATTGACTGCTCTGTGTAATATTGGTGTTCCAATCTAATGTACTTATGGGGCTGTTTATAAGCCTACTCCTGCACGTTACTGTATTATAATATCCAATCCTCACTGATCTGTAAAGCATTGTACTGCTGAACAATCAATTAAAAAAGTGCTCCCATACCTTCTACTGAATCGCACAGAGATTTTCTCTCCCTGAACTCATCTTGAATTTTTATAGAAATTTTAAAACGTAACTTGGAGGCATTATACAATGTCTTATGGTGCAAGTATGAGAGTTGCTTAATGAAATGAGCTGGTTAAGAGAATTATCGTTGAGCTGACTTAGCCTTTCAATAGTGAGCTCTGATTAAGTAATCTGAGCTTTTCTTTTCGCATCTATATTTATTGTTGTTCAAGTTTTAGTAGTTGTAATTATTATTATTATTATTATTATTATTATTATTATTATTATTATTATTATTATTATTATTATTATTATTATTATTATCATCATAAGTTCAATATATGACTTTAATTTACATTATAGTCTAGGTAATTTAATTATAGTTCAATATAAGTACAACAGAATCACAAAGCAATAAATCATAAATATAATACAAGTGTGTGATTATGACTTCAAAATTCAATAACCTAAACTTTTCGCGATACCTAAGTCATTTCTGGAGCCACTCTATTAATTTCGTAATGCGCAATCATTTCTTTTGCCAGTATCTAGAAGATGGAAAGTGTCATGCATTATGGTTGTATTTTATAAAGAGGGCTGACAAAGTGTTGAATTGCAGAAATGTTTGCATATTGAAGTTAAGAAACAGTGATAATTTAAACTTAAAAGTTAGAATATAGCTACTGTCGACAGTATTTTGCTTCCATGACGCTCTCTGCCTCCCCAAATCCTAGAACCGGTTTGCACCTAGAGCAGTCTGGGAAACTGGTAGTCAGCCTCGTACTGTGAACTGTGTCTTTAGCAGGTTAAAAAAAATGAGGGTCGCTAATGTTATTCCATAAGTTCCCCAGCCCTAGGCTAGAAAGTTGCCAAACCAATGCACATCAGGATGCAAAAACATTTTGTATACAAATAAGTAGAGTTGTTACCACTTTAAATAACTCTACTAGTTATCCTGAAAACAACCTGCAAGTAACATATATCTATTTATACTTGTTACGGTCATTTACGTACAATTCTGATTACTTATCAGAGAAGTGTGTAATAGGAAGCACGTGGCGCTATCTGGGGCGGTGGGTCAATCACCTGTAACATGCGCGCCTATATAGTGACGGGATAGGCGACTATAGAATTTCGCCTGATTACGGAGAGCATGCTAGAGTGTTCCTATTCGCCAATAGTGTCTTAAGAAAACTGACTAACTATATAAAAGCGAATACATATACATGGGGAAACACAAGATGTATCTAACTACTACACTACTTTTGAGAAATTATTTTAACTGATGGAGTTATTTGAAGTTAAGAGTTACAAGCACAATAGCCTATTAACAGCCTTGCTAATTTATCTGATACATGAAATAATGGTTCCAAGATCAATAATGCCCAAGAACTATGTCATTGCAATCAGAAAAGCAAAGTTTTAGATAATAAACATTATTCGCCCAATACGCTTTAGCAACTGCTTACTGACCCAAATATTTAATTTCACAAAAATCACATTGTTCGTAGTTCTCAACACTTGTGAAATATGTGCGAGTGGAACTATAGTGCTACGCTATCTTCAGAAGCAATACAATGCTACATAATGCATACTATTTAACGACTTCCAGCAATAATGAGTCGTTTCAATTAGGTGTAACTATACACTAAATGTAGTACCAGTTCTCGTTACTATTTTCACACTTTGCTTTCGTAACTATTACGTTCATTTTTGTGCATCGTGTAGCTGTGGTCATGAATCAAGCTAAACGTTTTTGCGGTATGTTAGATCATATACAACACACAATTATTTCCTGCTGGTTCATGTAGGCATTATTTGCATCTGCTGGCTGAGTACAGACTGGGGACTATTACATTTTGTACGTGCTAACGACAGCGCGTTGTTTCCAGGATAATCGGGAGCTGGTTGGAGCACACATATACTCCAGTGCCTGGATGAGCGCCGAGTTAGTTTTCAAATTAAGTTTCTATTCTGAGCATTAACTTTTCTGTTGATTTTTTCTTTTCCTTATCAGCAATGTCAACATTCGAACAAATGACACTGTAAACTACATTCACTCTAATTGTTCCTCCTTAAAAACACGATATTCGGATTGGTTCTTGAGGTAATAGTTCCAGCAATGAAAATAATACCGTTATACAGGATGTTCCAAATTCAACTAGAGCTGTAAGTACTAGTATATACGCATTTGGTGCTGCAATAAAGTTATTTACTAGAAAATTGGGGATTTTGTGAATAACAGTGTTAGGTCAGATAAGTGAGATTGTGTTTATTTCCCAGAACCTACTTCTGGATAAAAGCTCGTGTTCGAAAGGGCTGGGCGTTCCATCAACATCGGTCATGAAATCAAATTATACCACGTCACACATTCATCTCTTAACTAATGCTTTAAAGAAATTCAGTCCTTAATCTACTTTTTTATAAATAAGAACATTTAAATTACATATAAAGAGCATGCAATTTAATATTCCAAAGCTTGCCAGCACATATGGAATATATGTATGTTATAGCAAACAGTGATACAGATCCGATCGCCTCCAATCAGACAACAGAGGAAAGGGCTTCGAGCTTAGGGAGGGTGGGAATTTGCAACACATTTCTTGTTGAGAAACTTGTTGACATTTTTGTGCTGTAAAATAACATGTACACATAGAAATAACTATGAGACACTTTTCAAGTGGTTTAATAAAATTGTACAAATTAGTTTTTGTAGTGGTGATTACCGTAATTTCTGACAATTTATCATCACTGCAAATAGTCTTATACAAATTGCGTTGAAACAAGTAGACATGTGTAATTGGGTAGGCATCTACAATTCTCAGAATGAAGTTATGGGATACTTGGTTGATTGAGAGGATATAAAGATAATGTTTTTTTTAGATAAACGTAATTAAATACTCCTATCTAATATATATTTTAATAGGGTACGTAAGAACAATATTTGTTATAAGTATTGAGGTTTCGTTTGATTCTTTGGTCTGAATAACATTTAACATTATGCAAAAATAAAGATAAATGAATAAACCAAAACGACATGAAAAGTTAACTGGATTTCTTTTTTCTTTTTAAGAAGCTTGTGCCTCTTATGCCTATTAATAAGATGTGAGCTGAAGCCGTTTGTATATTTCAAATAAAACATTAAATGCACGATTCAGGAACAATTACTTTAGCTTCACCGACGTGAAGCACGAGTTTGGAAAATGCTTCTAGACGAAACCTTGCGAATCACTCTGGAGTAACTCAGAGGATGTTTGCTGGTACGCAAAATGCTGTTCTTCATTCTCTCTTTTTTCTTCTCTCTTGTATAAACTCCTATGTGTGTGCATGTGAGACTACAAGGTTAGAAAATCTTTCATTAATTCCAACAACGACAAATGAGACACATAAACTCATGTGAGCCAGCCATGGCGTTATATGAATTACTTTTCTGATATCCTCTTATTTATAAATCTATAGAAAGTGATGTTTAGAAGTGAACATATTTTCCCCATTCAGAAACTCCGTTTATAAGGGTAAACGGCATGATTCGACCTACAATTTTAAAAGTTTAACTCGATTGTAAAGCATTCGATACAAATATTACAAAAGATAATGAATTTAATAAGCTCTATAAGCCATTATAAGCATAATAAGTTTAATAATCTTAAAGCGCATGTGTCTCTTTCACTACTTATATATGGAAAATAAGTAACTGAATACTTAGTAAATGGAAATATTTAAGAGAACACAATAGCTTTTGTTTTTCAAAAATTATTTTCTTTTCTTCAGAAGCCATTTTATAATTGAAACTCTGAGATGGAGAACAAGCATAGGTCTACCTTACACACCATATGCCTAAAGATTCGTTTCGCTCACTGAGCTGTACGAAAATAAAACTAGAACACAAAACAATTTAGAAATGAGTGTTACAGTATAAATTCTGTTCATAACGGGCCTAAGCTGTTATAGGAATTGGAGATTTCTGAAAACAACATTAGAAGGTGAAATTTGTGTTTTCATTTTCACCAATCCCCTCATGGCATTTTCCCCATTTTGCTGCCTTCTTCCCACTCCCTCTTGCAGTAACTTCATTAGTACGAGTTTTGTGGCTCCTATATCAAGCAATGAGAAATGGAAAGGCTGACGGGGGGAAATGGCCTTGAGTGGACTGGTGAAAATGAAAACAGTATAAATTAAATTCTGCGAAGGAAGCTAATATAAACAATATATTTTCTCAGTATCAATCTTACTATGTAAGGCTTCTTCAAAATTGTAAATGATAAATGCACAGTCAAGTTTGAGGACGTGGATTAATGTCAGTGTAAATAGAAAGTAAGATCTATTAACATTTTACGTGATTTGAAATGCCAGTATTTCTGTGAAAACATAATTCATTAAATTAAATGCAAATAGTTTATCAATGTTTCTGTTCGTTCAATAAGCCATAAACTGAAGAATGGTTCAAACATAACAAAAGCATGGTTTCTCATTCAGTAAAAAAACAAGAATAGTGAGATTATGTACTTACATCTTGTTTAGAGCGAACTAATGAACACTATGACATAATAGTGTCGTAGCAGTAAGTTCAGATGTAAACAAACTAATTATTACTAATTATTTAATATAACCAATTATTTAGTTATTTGGCTAGATTTGTGTTGTTCTAGATCTCAAGGTTCCAATTATATTAATCTTTGTTTATATTCAAAGTATTAACAAGCAATGATATTAGCACGAGTGAAAATATTTATTTTGGAAATAACCTTCTTGGTAGAGTTAAGAGACAAGTAATTGTTCATGTGTTTGAAACGTCTCTCATACCGATATTCACAATGAATTCGTTTCAAAGTTTCATCCAGCTCCAAGTGAGCAGGAGTGCTATTTTAAAAACTATGTAACAAAAGTTAGGATTTGCTTGTGTATATTTTTTCAATATAAGGAGAATGCCAGATAGTGTGTCTAATTCATAAATATGCCCTATTATAGGTGTCTGTAAACATTGATATGAGCTTATTATAACTTTTGGGGGTAAAATGACAACGAATGATTTTTCTTATTTGTGATGTTATTACCGGTTAAACAAGCAGTTGTATTGTTTGATAAAATCATTTATAATGCTTAAATAATGTGTTATAAATAGAGCCACAATTCTTAGTCCCCTTACCGTGTGCATGGGGCTGTTCCGTTCAGTGCTGATGGCTTGCCTCTCGGTCTGGGCGAACACACTCACGGCATAACTGACACCCCTACACACGATGCGGTACTAAAAATTGTGACTTTAGTTATAAAATGTAAATGAAGTTATGGATAAATGACTAACAGGCCCATAAATATAAAATTTCAACAAATTGTAGCTGAAAAGTCAGTGGAATACATCGTGGCATGAATTTCTTGTTTTTCTTTGTATATTATTATTACTAAGAAATTGTAAGTATAGCATTTAGGAAATCTTAATAAGGTGCGATTTAAGAAATATGCTTCCAGAGGATCCATGGCAGTTGAGTTCAAATTGTAATAATATGAACCCACTCTGAACTGTATTCCATCTGTTACAAAATAAACTTGAGTTTCTGCTTACCCTATACGGTTTGTTTTTGCTTCAACTTATATGCAATCTTTCACTATTTGTTTAGATTGTCAATAGCTGCTGATAAAACCTAAAAACGTTATTCATTTAGAGTGGCTCACGGCAAAAAGTAACTATAAAAGGTGTATTTTTATCTAATGCCCACTATACTATAATGATGGATATGCATTTTAGAGCATTTTTTCTTCTTAAGGACCTGCCTTTTTGATTGTGTCTAATCTTTCGAGGTCAGAACATGATTCTCAGGAAGAAGGTTCCTCAGAGCGAAGTCAAGATCTGATTTTTAAATCTTAGTGTAAGTAAATATTTTCAATATCTCTGAAAAATTAGAATATCTCGGTCAGTAGAAACTTTGGGGGGAAAATCAACAAGAAATGTGTGGAGCAACATGAGAGGTGAGATAAGGGTTTCAAGGTCACTCACTGGTCAGGGCTGTGTCAGGGCGAATCAACGAAGCTAGATCGTGACGGAGTCGTGGTTGCTGTAGTGATGGGGACTGCTGCGGCAGCAACGGCGGCGGCCACGGCAGCAGAGGGGGAATTGGGCCTACTACTGCAACTACTCCTTCTGCTCTTCCGGCAACAATGGCTGTGGTGCTGCCTCTTCTCGCATTGTTGCTGTTGATGGTCACTGGGCCTGAGTCCCGCTATGGCTTGCGACACTAGCGACATCATCTCTCTACGTGTAAACAATGCTACCAGCTGCACAAAATTATTGCGAAGGAAGGAAAGAAACAGAACTACTCGCTTACAAGTGTTAGAACGCTTCTGTGTTTCTGCAACGAAAATAAAAGCGCTATTAAATACTGCTCGTGCTTTAGAAACCAAAGAAAATGCTCTATCTATTTAAAGCCATTACAAAGCCAGTTGCTTTTTCATCACAACATACTTACAGCTGCCCCGTTATACTTTTATATTAGCTATCACAGCTACGTTTTCAAATATTCTTTCTTTTATATGTATAGATTTGCAGACACGAGTTTGGTTATCCGCATTGTGCCACTGCTTCTCTGTTAAAAAAAAAAGAAGAAACAGCTGAAGAGTGTTAACTTCAAAGAGTACGTTCAGGAAATATTCGCTTGTGATGTCCGAGGAATGTCAGCAGAGTGGAAGCGATTCATTTCTTTCCCAGACACAGATGGACACGGCACATATAGGTTAAGATGAAAACGTGAAGAAGAAACAACCAGAAATCACACGAGAACAGGTACACAGACGCACACACAATCACTCGCGATTCTTGCTAAGCTCGATGAATGTTTGAATAACGATAACAATAATATGATAACGACTAAAACGTGAGGGATGCGAGGCCGAACTGCGAGAGCTACTCTAGCTGGGGATGCTGGATGCTGAGACCAACCGCATCGATCGCGTACAGCAGATGGACGGGCTAGAGGGGGTGAGAGGCAAGGGACGTTCCCTGGCCGGAATACTTGCAACAGCTCCCGTGTACTACGGCCCTGAATGGTACACCTTACACCAACAAACACGCCTTATTTGGAACTGTCCCTGCCAAGTGCTTAACGACCTGGCGTCAAAAGCTATCCACTTTCTTTCGCGCCATTTACATTTCCAAATCATTACGCGGTACCGAGAGCGATTCTCGCCTCACCGACTTACAACTAATCACATTTAAGTAGTACCATCTTGGCCTTTTATCTTTATTTGTGCCAAAAATTTAATGTTGCCAATACAACTAGTAGTTTACAATATAAACTTTATCACTTTAAATAATGTTCTGGTTTGCACACTCGATAATTATAACAAACATCACTGTTCAAGGGACACTGGGAGTGAAATTTGGTCAAAATTGTCAAAAAGTCGAAAATTGTTTTTTTACCTTAAAATGTTCCTGGAACACCTGTGCATTTGGATCAGCTAACATTTTTCATATGCCCCACTCCATGTGGTCATTACGCCCCTTTTAAATAGTGCTCTTCCCTTAACGTACACAGGATGCTCCTATATAAAAGCCTGTTTTTCTCAAAACTACATTTCTGCGCATTCCAAAAGAAGGCCGCACCTGAGTTTTGCTTCAAATTCAATGAACATTTCCAAAAGTATTCATAAATACCAGCTAAACAAAACTATGATTCAATATTGGTGTTATCATTAATATGAATTACAAAAACATTTTTTTTGTACGAGAAAAATCAATAATTTTTAAGATTAAATTTTCTTTGTTATTAAAAAAAATATGTACAGCATAATCAGCAAACGTATTTGAAATATCTCTGCATACAATTGTTACCCATGTTTTAGAGTATCAGTTCTGCCAATATAAATGAATTTTGAAAAGTTAATAGACGCGAGCTCTATTTTGAAAATGCGCCTATTAAATTCATAAAATAATTTATATATCATAAACGAATTATCCAATTTTAATGAAATTTGGTGTACCTCCTATTCTCATATAAATACCAACACAGTAAAAATTTCAGAAAAATCTATCAAGAAATGTGGAACTTTCAAATTTTACTTCCAGTGTCCCTCAAATTGTGTAAGCTTTCATGGCCGGTGTCAAAATAGAAAATAATTATCCGGGCTTGTGAGCCGTGGTCTAGTGGAAAATCTTCCAGACGTTTCGTTCGAAGCTGCGTGGAACATCCTCAGAGGTGTGACCGTAGTGCTTGTTATCTTTTAAATATCCACACTTTAATGGAGGGGACGACCCAATGACCGCACGCTTTTATTACCACCGACTCAAGGTTTTACTTCGGGTTCTATACAATTAAGAAAATTTTCATTATATTTCAAAATTTTCATAGAAATGCAATACTTCCCCTTCCAGTGGTAGAGAAAGTAAACATTTACTAAATGGAATGTATGCAACTGGTTAACATTCAAAATTCACTCATATCATTTCACTTGGCAGTAAATACTTATGAAGTATTGTCCATTGTATGTTTGTATATCCCAGGTAGATATCAAATTAAGTAAGGAGTAATTCTCTTTGGTTTAGGTACACTGTCTTAACCAGACAGCATCTTTACTGGCATCTTAAAACACTCCGTTGTGACAATTGCAAAGGTGAAGTTTGCCTCCGTGTCTTGCACATAATGAAGCCCGCATTACCTAATTTGAAAACCGAGTGGAGAAGAGAATGAGCTTGTTATGTGAAGAGTGTGTATGAGGGACCTGAGAATTGGTAATGGGAAGGGAAGACCATATTACTGTGGTTTCCACATCTAAAGCATTCCAGAAATTAACTTAGAGGTCTCGCGTTTGATTCTCGGCAGGGGCAGGTAATATTTCTTTAACTAGAGTAATTTCCTATCCTTCTCAGTCTCGAATTTTGAATTTAGGAGTGATGGCGAATATGCTTAATAGCAAAAAGTATCAAAAGTCAAGTTTAACGGTTCAACGAGGGTAAAATCTTAAGCCGAACAACACACATGAGACAATATAGTCGGAGACGAGTGACATCAGATTCCCCTCTGGGAGTGTAGGTTCGAGTCCTACCGACTGCGAAGATTTTTGATGGTCAAGTGCTTATTGGTCTGTCCTCCAATACCAGAATACCCGTTCCAGGCTACATATTTTTTTTTTTTAAACAAAATCAATACCTATTCTCCACAAAGCCTGCAAGTAAACAGCAAGTTTCTTAAATATAACTTGGTTTAAATCAGGGTTTAAGTTACAGTCGCTTTTGTCGCCTTTTGCTACTCGAGGTCAAGGAATGCGATGAACTTCAAAATAGCAGTCACAAAAATGCGACAAAAATCTGCGACAAACGACATCCCTTCCAGCTGATCTAGTCTGTATGTAAACAGTCATCATGTAGAACTGCACTAACAAATTAGGCTGGTCGGCATTTATAATTTGGACCGGGAGTCTTCCCCCCCCCCCCCCCCCCAGGGGAACCCAATCTGAGTTACATATAAAGAAACCGAGAGGGATGGCTCAGGCCGTAACGTCTGTGGCTCGCATTCGGGAGGTCGAGGGTTCGATCCCCGTGGCCGCGCACTCTGATATGGGGTTTTCCGTGGTTTCCCCATGTCACTTATGTGAATGCTGGGGTGCATTATTTCATACCACGGTTTTCTTTCCATCATTTCCTTTCATTCCATTTCTTTATCATCTTCAGGTGGTGCAGTTCCAGGCTGTAGTGTGGGCAGTGTCGGGCAGATGGCGTGGATGACTGCACATGGTAACTGCTGTTCTCGACGCTAGGTGGCGTCCGGTTGGCCCTTGTCCTCCGTCGAGGGGGGTGGGACGCTTCGTGCGATACTAAGCCGGACTCGCGGTGTGATGGCTACTTGGTGGGGCCTTGCGCCGAGATGAAGACGTCTCAGCACTGGTTAGGGACTTCCACGCGTCTCTGGTGGGCCTGTCTAGCTGCAAGTTTGATGGCAACCCTTCGGTTCCCTCATTTCATCCCTGCCTCCTGGGGGGTGGTAACCACAATAGATCTATGTAGGTCCACGTGAGCGAGATATTCCCCTTTGTAACTGTACCCTTTACCCTTTACATATGAAGAATAATTTTATAATAATTGTTTGCGTTAGTGTCCATTTTAAAACACTGTTTTAAACTATGAAGTTCTCGCGTTTATTCTGAAGTGAGTATGTGATGTTTAAGGGCCCTTCGGCAACTGGTTCATTAGGGCCCTTTATTGTGAATGTTGTATGCGTAACGAAGGGGAATACCTCGCCCACTGCGACCCGATATGGATCTATTGCGGGTTACGACGCACTCCGCCCTCCCCCTTCCCACGGGGAAGGGATGAGGCAAAGTGAGATCGGAAGGCACGTCGGAGAGCGGAGCCACCAGAGACGCGTGGAAGTCCCTAAGAGTTCCAGATTGTGACACCGGGCACACACCCGAAGGGATAGCATCTACCCAGGGAGAGGACGACTAGGAAACCCTAGCGGCACAGGTTCAAATGTTTTAAAGCTTTAAAATTCCGTTCTCTTCGCACGGCCAACAGATAAAAACAGATATTTTTCTAAAAATGTTTTTTTCTCTTTAGGGGTCTCAAAGCATACATTTCTGGTGAAACCTTGACATCGAAATTTTGGGTGGAGTTCGATACTTTTCCTACTTGGTATATGTAGTAGAGAAAGTAAAAACAATCCGTGATATTTTGGGATAATGTGGTTATGTGTAAGCCCCCGATCATATTTACAGACAGAATGCCCACAGCAGAGCTTAACTATTCTCTCTTCAGTTGAGAAGTGCTACATTTCCGCTCAACTTTTTCGGAAGCTCTCCACATTTCTACTTCAGGCTTCCGAGTATCTCAGTTTCCTTGCTATTCATTCCGTCTGTCACCATCCAGTAATTTGACAATCGGTTAATGCACGAATAGCGAAACGCTAGTTCTCCGCTACGTGCAACTATACACTCAGTTTTGAGTGCAAAATTTGCAACTCAATGTGTGGATATAAAACGCTTATCCTTCAACGTTCTTGAATATATTTTACCCACATGCTGTATCTACAGCTTGTATGCCTAATAAAATATATTTTTTATTTCCTGTGGATAGCCTCTGATGTCCTTTTCGCTCCAAATGCATTTTGCATAGCTTTGTATAACTGGTACAGTGTAAAAACTTACTGACCAAAACCGTAGATCGCATTAAAATACACAATTAATGTAAAATAATTTTTATACCATTAATTATCTTCGAGATATTAGCTTCTTGCTTTGTTTAGAACTTTTCAAATTGTTATGAATTTTTAAAGGCAGTATTCGTTTGTTTCTCATGATTGCATACAAAACGCAATATATAGGGACTCACTTTTAAAATATTTAATTATCACTCCAAACTTCTACATGTTCTTTGTGCCTACAATGGAATGTACAACTATTTCTGGGTACATTTATGTAGGTTAACACACAACTGATAAAAGTATCAGACTTAAGAGTAGTATATTAAGGAGGTATACAAATAAATGATAGTGGGAGAGAAGTATATAAATACAATGCAATCACCCTTTCTGGTAGGTTTTGCCTTTTGCAAATAATGGCATGCAAAATTTCGGCACCATGCGTTATGTATAGAAGCTGCATTGTTGTCATTTCTGTATACAAAACAACTTTGCTCTGAATGAGAACAACAATATGTTTAAATGCTTTTAAAGGTTGCTTTTTCTATCGATTGACTATGGTAAATGGAGGATTCTAAACGAAAAATTCGATTTCGCGATTTCACCGTAAATAAACGCTTTGAGGATTCTCAAACCGGAAAAAGGATTTCCCTTTCTCTGCTAAGAGATAGGCAGAGTGAGAGAGTGAGAGAGTGAGAGAGGGAAAGAGAAAGAGATAAAACTTGGAAACGAAATATCGAATGAATACCAAATTTTATACGCAGGTCTAGCACCCTTTAAGTGTGCAATACCAAGATTTTCACGAAATCTTATTTTTTTCTCGCAACCCTTTGCTAGTAAAAGAGTCGTTATTATTTATGCTCTCGGAAAAAAGCTCAAACAGTTTTGATCAAAATGGTTTATTTTTTAAGTATTTGCAGCCGCCCTCTGTTATTCTCACTCCAACTTTGCCTCCTATTTTTAGGGGAAGAATTTTAAATACAATTACTTATAATGCATGCAAATCATTCCAGTCATTCAGACACAATCTAATAGAAAATAATGACAACTGACTTTGGCAGGGTGAATTTCACGTGTAGAAAACATTAAAAAACTCACTAATGAATACAAATATGTGAACATTAGTAGAATTACATTCTTTAAAAAGTGTGTCATGTTGTTAGAGAAAACGTGAATACAAAACGAGTACCAGCTGCATAATACGACCAGTTTTATTCCTGATAAGATTAAAACCAGAATTTTAAGCAAACTTGCAACAGTAAACTGTTGTTCACAGAGTTCTACGTATTTATAAAATGGGAAGGGAAATGCTTAGAAAACATACCGCGCTCAACTGATGAAACTGACATGTAAAATAACTCATCCGGGACGAAATTCCAGCACATTGGCGGCTCTGATATGATCCTGGCAATAGACAGCATCGTTAACAAATATCATATTTACTTTTCCTAAGAGAGAGGGAGAGGGTGGGAAGGGGTAGAGAAGAGAATCAAACAAGCACGTGATTATTCAGCGTAATAAGGGTGAGAAGTTCGGGATATTGCTAGTAATCAAATTATTCAGCCTGGTTGTGACACCCTTTGTTTGCTCTTCTGTTATTTTCCATAATCTGATTTCTAAATGTAATATATTTTCTGCTTTAAATCATAGTGTGTAAACTATTATTCACTAAAACCTTAAAACAAACTTGAAACTTTCAGAGTCTATATTTAAAACACCTATTTGTGAGATGCTAGTCGATGGAGTCGATTTAGATTACAGCACAAGAGTGTAATAATTAAATAACCCTGGGGCAGAGATCTCCAGAAGGGGAGATAGCTCTCCATGCCGCCTCGATTCGTTCGAATCCACTCTGTACCAGTGTGACGTCACTCGGTCGGTAGGTCGATCTCTGTGCTATGTTTTATTCATTTCATATCATGACGTACGTAGGAGGCAAGTTCTAGTTGTATAGAGTGTGTTGGAGGAACGGGACATCGCATAATGAAGCGTAGTGATGTCCCTATTACGACTTTATTAAAAATGATAATAGAAATCTTACACAAATTTGGAATGCGCGACGTTAGTTTGCATTAGAGAAACTGGACAATAAAGGCACACAAAGAAATTCATCGAGTATGTAAATATATAAATGCATCACATATGTATTTTATGTGCATCTGAATTTGTTCAATATACAATATTACAAAGTTGGGAAGAGGCAGGATAGGGTTCTTTGTACGTACTCTTTAAATGTTGTTTGCTTTCAAGTAACTGTAATGATATAAATGCTTCTTGTACACTTATTTGCAGAACATACCATCAAATATACAACGGTTTCTCCTCCGCAAATTTTCCTCCACTGTCTGTGTTGGCTCCTCTTCTCTTTTGTTGGATCTGACACACATTTTGGGAAACAAAAGTACAGGAAAATAAGAAGGAAGCTAACAAGCTTCCTGCAATTGTAAACAGAAAAGTGTGAAACGGATAAATTTGAAATTACTCTCCAAATCTCTTTAGCATACACATCTTTGAAATTTCTAAAATCCACTTTAACCCCTGTATCACGATTTACTGTTAATGTGTATGCAGATCCGTCTTCGTCTTTTTATGCTCCTCTTCAGAAATTAAATTGAGTTTATTTTTAATGGACGCTCTATAACTGCTATGGTTCTCACGTCCCATTCTATATTGGGCGTAAAGATAGTTTAATTTTGCTCAGAGGACTCTATCAGGCTGGAGGTTATTTTACGCACCGTAAATCTACAAAACGGGACCACGGACTTTATTCCTTTCCGAAGGAAATCTAAGAATTTTTACATCCGAAAAAATCCATCGCCCTCCGTTGGGTTTGAACCTAAGACTTCGGTAATCAGAGGCTGGCATGTTTCTCCTAGATCACGAAGGATGCAGATAATTTGACATTTGAAGATTCCTGAGGTCTCTCTTGAATGATTTGTTCACTTCAATGTAGGCAAAGTTTATAATTTTTTTACCACAATGTATAAGGAATAGAGTCACAAGCCTTTAAACCGTCATAGACATGTTTTAAAAGGCTGTACATCTACGAAGCTACATAGAATTCAAGTAGAAGGTATGATTTACTATCAAAGATTCATAGTTATGCATTTTGTCAATTTTTTAGTTTTTCTTCACAGGTTGATTGGTATCGTAAGGATAGAGGTGCGAGATAGCTAGGACGCGTTGCACATTTTGCAATGATTTAGAGGACAAAGTTAGAGGTTAGAGGTGAAAGTTCGCTGTAGAAGCAAGAGGAGGGTCTAATATTTCAACACTAATTGAAATTGCTACAAGTTTATATGGGCAATACTTTTGCTGTACAGTGTACTTGAATATGTCACGAATTTAAGCTTATATTATTGCTTAAACTATATAGAAATTTTAGAACGTTTAAATTACAACGCGAACTTAACAAAGAGAACATTTTTATTCTTAATACACGGAAACACTAAACCATATTACAGTATGCATGTTGTGGAGTTAGTCTCTCTCTCTCTCCAAACTTTTATCTTTATTAGTGTTATAATTGTTTGTAATTTCCATCGATTATTTAAAATTTTTATATGATTACAGAATTATGTTGCATGTACAGCAGTTCTGATACAATACCTGATTGTGTTACCAACATATAATTTAAACTGATATAAATATACTTATGGAGGAAAAATTTAGGTGTTAGCAATGAAGTAGAGCAACAAGTTGATGATAGATGAATTCGTATTTTTCCCACTCTAATATATCAAAACTTATTTTCATCCCAATTCTAATTAATACATCAAAGTGTTTTCTTTACTAAATGCATGTAATCTAATCTTTGTAATCATTACATATGAAAATGCTTCTTTAAAAGGACGAATTTTTAAACCATTACAAAATAAAAGAATACGTCAAATGCGTATACTATCATATTACCTGTTTTTTCCGAGTATAAGAATGGGAGTTATCTCCCTGGCAAACAAGGTAGCCTTTGGGTATTTTCACAAACAGCACCACTGATTCAGACTTCTGGGTTGGGTTTATTAATTTATGATTGCCTAAGATAAATACAGTCAACCTAGTAGTGAAAGTTTAACTCTGGAAGACCAACACACAATTTGTGCAAATATCCTTGATCCTAAGAAAATTAGTAATAATGTAACCGTACGTGAGGGCACTGGACAAGGACTGTTTCCTTTTAAACTATCTAATTCTTTGGTTTTCACTGATAACCTAAGATATAAGAGTGAGTGTTCCACGAAACAAGTTCACTGTTAATGAGAGTATTGCAGTTTTGAACAGTGTCAATGTGTAAACATCTGGAGTATGAAAAAAATTGAAATACATGTTACGAAGATTATACATTCTCGGAAATAATATGAGTTAAAAATATACTTTTTGTGCGCTTCACTGCTTAATTAGTGCCTCTAAAGTAATAAATAGGACGAAGTATTTCATTGGAAAAGATGGGGAATTTGAAGTCTTATTATAGTTGTCAGAACATAGTTGTATCTAGATACACAATAGTGACCAAAACAAAACACCGAGATACCCTACGGGTAAGCGTACTTTGTTTTTAAAGGATACTCTTATCAGATTTAATTGGTAGAGACAACTTTTGTATCTCACTCTTTTGCGCAGTGTTTATTTACACATCGGAGGCAGCAGGGGAAAACAGGTCCTTATTTCGGAATAGTCAGTGTAGTGAACTGCTATTAATTTTTAACAACGCTTCTGATAGTATTTTTGCTCTCAGCTTTCTGTATGACAAGCTGATACTAGCAAATCTTAATTCAGATATCTCAAAATATTTTTACTTAGTTACAGAAGCAACATTTCTCAATCTCTCACTCCGACTACTAGTTCCGATCCAGATAAGGCGCATATAAGGCGTTGCTACATTACAATAGACATTCAGGAGTCTGTTTTACAGAGATAATGGCCATATTTCCTAGACCATGGATCCAGACCACACTGTCACTTCCAGTCTGCTGAATATCAACTCTACAATCGGTGTTTTCGCTATGCTCAATATATCCATGACACGGTTGAGTTGAAATCGTGATTCGTCATATGACGCTCCGGATTTCCACATGTCATGGCTGTCTCATTCACACATGGAGAGTGAATTGTGGTTTGGCTCTAAGCATATAGATGCACTAGGACAATCAACCTCGGGATTACATCAGGTTGGATACTCTTCTTTCTATACAAACGCTATTTGCAGAGGTATGAATCTTCTCACTACTTAAGTATTCTCAGTTAAGCACTTGGACCAGCTTCACTAATCCACGTGACACCTAAATAATTATTCCAGAGTATATAGACACTGGCAATTATCTCACTGTTGAAGTATTCTCAGCTGAACGTTTGGGCCAAGTGGCTTCACTAATTCATGTTATACCAAAATAATAATTTCAGAGTAAGTGAACACCGGAAATCACATCACTGTGCAAGTATTTTCAGCTGACTATTTGGACCAATCCGCTTTACTAGTACACGTGTTACTCAAATAATGATTCATAGTGTGGAGGTAGCGTGTCTGCTCCACATTCAAGAAATCCTGCGTTAGAATGTCATTAGATTGAGCTCCTTGGATACGGTTTCTTCTGGAGTGTATCCTTACCTTGAAATATGAATATGGACCCGGTCTCGTCTGAGCATTATTTCCCCATTTCATTCACGGCCCGTTATTACCTACCGTTTAAAGCACACCAAAACCTTTAAAAATAAAATAATGGCGTGCTTTACAGATATCTAAATTTATTGCGTATTGTCTATATCTTATGGTTTGCCAGTTACACAAAAGTCATCCGTTCTGGATGTAGCAGACTTCGGAGGTAATTTCCATAAAATTCAAGATATACATTTTCTTTGTAATAAAAATATCTGAAACATGATCTTTTAATGCAAATCTTAGACGATTTTGAGAAAACAAACGTTTTCCAAAAAGATGTTCAATGCAAAGGGTAACCTGGGGTTATCTTGGAAGATGGAAGTTTAATTTAAATACCCAGTTCTTATTTAACCGCATCTTTTCCTAAAAATTCCGTTTTTAGGATTCAGGGGACCTCAAATCTCTAATGGAATCTCGGTATGGAATTTTTGGGTGGAATGCAACACCTTTTCTACATGCTATGTAACCTAGTAGAGAAAGTAAAAGTGAAAGCGCATATATCAATGTATTTTTTCGCTTGCTTGTGCATGTTTCACAGTTTCATAGTGGATGAAATTAGCGATAACTATTCCGTATTCAGGAGAAATAACGAAGGTTTAATGAACGACGCAGTCCGCAGGCGTCAACTTTCTTTTCTCTACAGACGCTGGTTTCTGATCAAGAGCTAACGGATATCGCTGGAATCTTTTAATTGAGGTTCGACATTTGAAAACTTCTGTGGATCCAAGCAAATTGCACTTTAGGGATTTATCCAGTTACAAAAGCTTCTTTTCCTACTTTATGTGTCAGCGGCTAGGCGATGCTTTAAATTGGTACTAAAGAAAGGGGTCAACAGACTCTGAGACGAGGGAACGATTTTAAAACACAACTTTCTATCGAAAAGGATCAATTACAACTTACCTTATAATCTAAAAAACATCATATGTGACAGAAGTGTCATGTTCTCTTTTGATTACCAACGCACATATATTTCTTATATACGATGCAGCTTATGAAACATGGTTCTTTTATCCAACCTATGTTACCAGGAAATGGTTTCAAATTAATTACATTCAGGACGCGGAAACAGCACAAATAGTAATATCAAAAGTTCGCTTTAGTCTGGAGGAACTCACGAAGGGAAAAAATCACATTTTCAATGATATGCATACCACGCTAAATCTAACTTCCACTTCAGAAAATAAAGACCTCATTGAAAATATTTCGGAAACAAGCAATTCTACGACTCAACCCGTGTTTTAAAACGTGAAAGTTTTTACTGTAGGGTGTTTTGTATATTGATTGTGCTTAACCAGATATTCAAAGTTATGCATTAAGAGCACTTCACAGGATATTAGCATATGCACTTCATTCGTTTGACACATATCTTAAACAAGAAATTTAATTACAGTTTTTGAGAGATATTTAAAGTACAGTAAAACAATAATGGAAATTGTTCCACTAAGCTGTTGTTTGGTGTCTCTGAATTTGCTGAAATGTTTTGACTTAGGATAGCAAGAACTGCACCAAAATCTCAGTCACACACCAAGTCAGCAAATAAAAAGAACATCTCTACAAGAACAGCATCCCAATTGCCAATCTTCATGAATAGCGCCAGTAAATCAGTTATATATGATGCAACACCAAGAAAGTTTAGAATCCATTATGTAAAGACAGACTTCCTCAAAGAAAGTAACGTCTCTGTTCCCAGTAAATCTAAGGGAAACAAAGCCCAACGTTCATCTCCAAGATCCTCTTCTCAGGAATCTTCTGGTATGGAGACATACCGGCAACTTTCATCTTCGCCGGTTTCCGTTTCCAATCCTCGAACCGAAATTCGCTATGGGGAAACGGACCTCCTCAGTAGAGGAGATGCAAGAAGATCCTGCCCACACTGGGAGAACCCCAGTGAAAAAGAGGCAGGATAAAACTTCTGAAAAGGGTGTCAGCCCAAGAGATAAGAAAAGGGCTAAATTGAATCGACTACGCCTATCTCAAGGTAATGCAGAGTTTACTTCAAAAGATTTAGAGCTTTCTAAAATATGTGGCTTATGTTGAGAAGTTTTTGTAGCCTGAATTATTCGAAAACATTCGCTGCTGTTTGTTTCGACAGTCCAGTATTTTAAGCTACGCCTTCAAGCACTCTTTTGTACCTCCTAAGTTCCTGGAAGGCAAATATAAATTGTTTATGCGGTATCAGGTTTCTATATGCTCTTGTGTGTCTACTACAAAAGAGATATTGAAACCATTTTTGACATTTATCATTAAAACGAAGTAGGTAAGAAGCCGATTACTGAATAAACTATGTTTACTGGAGTATTACGAATTAATAAAAATTAAATTTTCCTCACACGAGAATAATTTATATTTATAGGTAATTTCCTCGATTCTAAATTATCAAAATTGATAGTAACAATAAAGGTTTCAATGAGAGAAAGTTGGTAGCAAATACCAGCAAATTATAAACATTTGTATTCACAAATACATAAAGCATAATTAAAATATAAAGGGATGAAAATCCTGTTTTGTGTGGAACTTGTTTCACATTTAGAGATGATATTCGTATTGCCTTGTTTTTTAAAATTGCATGAATCACCGATTCCTTTAGAGCGCGCAGTGCTCTTGAAAATTGAAAATTGCTATATAAGTTCTAATACTTTGGCTTCACCATGTTTTACAGCAAATTTGGGAGAAACATAATGGAGCACGTAAGATACAATATTTAAAATAAACTTTACGAATATTTTGCATCTAAGTGGATAAATTAACGTTACCTGCATATTATTTGATCATTTTATAGCTGGACTAAACCTTTAGTATGATTTTCAAACCTTACCAAAAAGATGATTACCTTAAGATTCTCATACCATGCTGTAATTTCCGCTTTAATGTAATCACCCCAAAAGCTCTTAGTGCCCTCTCCCCTAACGAGCACAGGACAAAGGATGAAGGGAACTAACGCCTGGAACTAAAGCCGAAAAAATCATTGAATTCTGAGTCAAGCTTAAAAGGAATTCAATTTAGCAGAAACTGATTAAAAGGAAAGAAAGAAAAACAAAACTTTATTTTGTTCCTGCATCTGTATTGAAGTTTGTGTCTTTGTGCCTCGTTCAGCTCCAAAAGGCATTGGAAGAGGATGAAAGATGTGCGAAAGGAAATTGGAACATCACACGTTCTGAAGCAAGTGCAAAGGTTTCCGCCCTGATGGGAGAGGAATCTCTTGTCTTATTGCAAATCTCCTTGATGAAATGCATCTGACCCAAGAGAAAAACAAAAATAAAAGGCTGGAAACAGAATAAATATCAATGCAGAGACAGCACGCTTCGTAGAAAAGTAGAACTAAAGACACGAATGAACATTTTATATTCAGAATTACTTCTGCATGCAGCTGTCTGACAACAGCATTCTGAAGTCTTCTATTTAATGGCTTACATGTTATTTTCCATACTCTTTCTCAAGGTAAATTAAGGACGGGAACTTTATTTTAAAACATGCTACGAAAATTCCATCTAAACATCAAAGGAAATGTGGTAGATTGAACTTTAGAACATCTGTACCAACATATACCATCAAATCAGCGACTGGTGATAAAGTCTGAAAATTAAGATCGTGTTCCTGAGTGCAATTGGCCTCATAAGCCAGCTATAGAACTGAGATTGAGGATACGTTACGCGACAGCATGTAGTACTGCTAAATTACATTTTTGCTTAATTGAACTATTGCGTGTTCTTGCGATAAAAACTTCATTTTCATTCTTACCACAAGAGTTTCAGTATTTGTATTGTATTCACATCCCCCCTGCTAAATAATAAACATGCAGCTATCCTAGAAATTTGTATTTATGCCAGACACAACATGTAATGGTGGCTGATAGATGACCACTTCCTGTTGCGCAAATAAAGTTGTGGGAGCAAACTATATTCATACCATTGCCTTTACAGCGTGATTCCACAGTATGCTTAACTTTACAACACCGCAAGGCGTGGCAAGTCTCTGATTGAATGTTGTGTTCACTAGTTCCTCCTGCCAAACACCATTAAATCTTGTGTCTGCTATAGTATATATTATGTTATAAATGATTTCGTGTATTTTAGAGGTAGTTTTACATATCTTTAATAATAATAATAATAATAATAATAATAATAATAATAATAATAATAATAATAATAATAATAATAATAATAATAATAATAATAATAATAATAATAATAATAATAATAATAATAATAATAATAATAATAATAATAATAATAATAATAATAATAATAATAATAATAATAATAATAATAATAATAATGACAGCAATACTAAACGTAATGATAATAGTAATAATAATAGTAATAATAATAGTAAATAATAGTAATAATAGTGATGATAATAATAATGCAGGTAACTTTTAAACGTTGTACCTGCCCAGTTTTCCCTATAAGCACTTTTCTTCGCGAAGCAGTTGCATTATGAAATGCGTGCAAAGCAGCCTCTTTGATCGCTGGGACATCGAATACAAGACCTGTTCAATCGCAGCTGTCATCACAACCTCACTATTTATATCGCACTGAGCTACCAGGGTTTTATGACGCATCAGAAATGCACTCACCAATTCTCTCACTGACTAACATATAAACACACTCGCTTATACATACTGGAGTTTTCAAGAGTTCCAGAGCGTTCACAGAAGCGGGGAGAAAGAAGATTCCAGAACAATTCTGTTATCTCTTGATAACGTTTCCGGAGTTTACACTGAGTGAGATCGCCGCTCGTCTCCTTATCTCTTCAATTGGCCAGCCGGTCGATGTGATAGCTACGTCAGAATATGTAGAGATGATATATATGATTTAGGTATTTATTATATAGCACAAATCAATGCCATAAATAACTATAAACATAATTTGGAGAAAATAATGAGAAAAGGAATGAACTAAGATTACACGAAACAATATCGAAACCAACTCTACTCTGCGGCGCGAAGCTCGTACTAATTAAAAACAAGTTGAAACGAGAAAACAGGGGAAACAAGGGGCGGTTTGCAGCGTTTGCAGATTTGGCGTTTACTCCTAAAAGATTGAATAAGAAACAAAATCAACGGTACTAATAAACGCAAGAATAAATTAGAATGGATTTATCAGACAAAATGGTACAACCAAGTGCCAAGGTTGTCACTAAATGAGACGCCCATGGCTAAATTATTATTAACAGGATGCAGGTGGCCAAGAAACACATGGACACATTTTCCATGAGCACATTTTGGTTTCGAAGCGCTTCCTGAAATAGTAGAAGGAAAATGTTACAAAACGTTACTTAAAGATATTAAATGCTGTTGGGGTGAGCGTATCTCATTTAAGAATGGAATACCTGCATCCTTTATAATGCACAATTACATCTCTCTTGTTGTTTTACAGTCTGTACTCTGTGCCCCTGCACGTTGGACAACCCGCTTGCGCTGTTGAAGGTGAAGTTGCCGCATTGACAGGCGTTGGTAAATAAAACTCTGGTCTATAGTAATCGTTGACCCCTCCACTCCTCGAGCGGTACTTACCATAAGTAGACAAGCATGTCACTACTCCATGCTTCAAATGTAAACAATTTAGCAAAGTGCATTATGTATTTAGAAATAAAAAATTACGCCTGCAGAATTTAGTAAGCCTGGTGTCCATCCTAGTATGAGGTTTCAAATCGTTTGTCCCCCTATTTGCTAACAAAACAAACTAAAGGAAATATGCTTATAAAACTGCAGTTCATGAATAAAATATCCTTCATATTGAAAGTATTTATCAACTTATCTAATTACTTAATTTATAAGTACATATGTACGCGTGTGTATCTCTGTCCCCCTCACACACACACACACACACACACACACACACACACACACACACACACACACACACACACACACGCTTCAAGTACGGGGAAGTCATGACCTATAGTAAAAAAAAAAAAGGATTTTATTTCACCCAAACATTCGATGTCGATATTTCACTGGAAATACATCTTTGAGGCTCCTGAATTAGCAGAAAGAAAAAGAATTTTAAGTGAAAAATCTGAGTGTTTCAATATTTTTCATTTTCTCAGAAATAGTTCCAACTATTTGATTAAAATATCACATTTTATATATTTGCATGACAAAAAATATTCGTAATAGTCTACACAGCTCTCTTCATTGAAAATAAGTTTTGTATACTTTTGTATCGGGCAAACCATAGAAGAGGGATAAACATTTACAATACAAGCAGTAGATCTTTTTATAACATACGTAAGTCATTTCCGGGATATCTTTTATCATCATCGTCGTCATCATCATCAGCTATTATTATTACTACTATTACTACTGTTACTATTATTGTTGTTCTCGTTGTTCTCGTTGTTCTCGTTGTTCTCGTTGTTCTCGTTGTTCTCGTTGTTCTCGTTGTTCTCGTTGTTCTCGTTGTTGTTGTTGTTGTTGTTGTTGTTGTTGTTGTTGTTGTTGTTGTTGTTGTTGTTGTTGTTGTTGTTGTTGTTGTTGTTGTTGTTGTTGTTGTTGTTGTTGTTGTTGTTGTTGTTGTTGTTGTTGTTGTTGTTGTTGTTGTTGTTGTTGTTGTTGTTGTTGTTGTTGTTGTTGTTGTTGTTGTTGTTGTTGTTGTTGTTGTTGTTGTTGTTGTTGTTGTTGTTGTTGTTGTTGTTGTTGTTGTTATTATTATTATTATTATTATTATTATTATTATTATTATTATTATTATTATTATTATTATTATTATTATTATTATTATTATTATTATTAATTATTGGTCAAAAATAATATGGAATTTTATAGCCAGGATATAGCGGCCCCCTTCAAATATCTGACCCGCTTCGGTTACCTCTTACCCCATATATATACAATGAAATATGTAATAAAACTATTTCTACAAAGGTTTATTTTGACTAACACGAATTAGATAAAAACTAAGCTTCCGTAAGAATAATTTGTAAAAACAATATAAAAATAAATAAAAGTTGGTGTTTGAAGTTTTTTATGCATGGGCTCTGTTTAACTGCTATGTTGTGTTCCATTCTATATTGGGCGTGAAAAATTGCTTAATTTTGCTCAGAAGAGTTCTTTAGCAGGTTTAACTTATTTTATCTGTCGTATGTGTACGAAACAGGGCAACTGGCTTCGGTTTACTGGTCATTCTAAGGATTATAAATAATATCGGGTAGAGAAAATCACTTAAGTGTAACAACTCCGATTTTTTTTCGCTTTTCCAGATATACGGGAATGTTTATGTAGAGGACTTCTGATCCTTTCTAATTTCTTTCAGGTTGCAAGCAGCTCTTTATCATCTTATCTTTTGTGAACGGTGGGCAAGGCTCCCTAAATTTGATATTCTTGACACTAGGGCTTCATGTGGGTCACAAAAAATCCTATAACTTACAGTTCATTCGGTACACCGTCAGTTTTTAGCCATAGCATATTAAGTTTCAGCGTGCAAGAAGCTTTCGTCGTTGGAAATAGCTCTATCCCAAACATAAAGAACTTAAGTTACAAAATCTGAAGATTTTACCGACGTTTCCGTTTAGAGTTGATAGTTTAGTTTGCCACTAATTGAATAAATAACCTCGAGATTTTATCATAAACATTTTAAAGCTCTTTCCAAGAAACTTGAATGTAGTCGATGTCGACAGTGAAACCAAGAAATATACTGAGCAAAATATCTTCACATCGCTTATTATGAAATGAAACACATCCCCTTGAAGTTATTAATCTATAAAGGGGCTGAGCTTATGCACTGCTCTTGTACGCTAAAGGCAGTTTTTCTTCATGGGCATCTGTTGTTTTACGGCTCGATGCGAGTCATAGCATCTCGTAAATCCAACAGAGTGAATGGGTCTCTGTTTAATTAAGCAGCACAGCAGCAAGTCCATTTTTGCTGTACATAAGCCATGAACCACGCCCAGAGCCATAACAGTTTTATAAAAGGTTGCTCAGAAAAGCAGAGGCGTTAAAAACTCTCTTTTTACCAAGAGCACGCATGGTGTTAAATTATATTAAATGGTTGCAAGTTCAGAATGTCATACTCACTGACATTAGCAAATCACACTTAGTGCAGAGAGGGGAGAGAAATTGTACTAACGTTTCCATGCCTTCTTCTGTTCCATTTCGGGGCCCTAATGACCAAGTTGTGGACGGGCCCTTAAACCCAACACACTCACTCACTCACTGTTCCATTTCAGCTAAATATTACTTATAAACCTATTTTTAGTCTCTTTATTTGCTCAAATTGACAACTTTCATAGCACATTTTAACTGTCCTGTTTAATTAGACAGCAATAATAATTATTAATGTAGGAAAGAATTATTTGTGAATGCTTAAACTTATTAATATGATAATGTTTATTCCTAGTGACATAACTTGTATCACAATGCGCAATTTAGCAGATTTTAGAGATTAACCCTAGCATTACCAAGCCTTATTTCATAACTTAGATTAGCAAGGGGGGGGGGGGGGGAGTACATTGAGACCACCCTGGTAACAAAACGTCTGAGCAAGTTTTAAAACAAATTATTTTAAAATTGTCTTGTCATGCTTATAAACGTAATTTTCAACTCTGTTTAACTATTACTTTTTGCATGAATCACATTAGATTATGCCAATCCTTATTACAGAACTTACACTACCAATGGAGGTAACCACCCCTGGTAGCAAAATATCTCAGCAATTTTTAAACAAAATATACTTTAAAATTGGGTATAATATCTTGTCATGTTTATAAAGGTAATATTTAACATAGTTTAACTATTCTTGTCACATTATACCGACGGAGCAACACTTTATGATCTTAAAATTTCATTGTTTCTCAAAAATACCAACAATGAAAAATTCGAAACAAATACGCAATTCAGTAGCAGAATCAGTGATTAACAATAAATATTAACTGCATGTCTTTAATCAAAAAAATTAAAAGAGAAAATTTGAAAAATTCAAGAAGGTGCGCATAAAGTAACCCCCCCCCCCCAGACCCCCATCCACTTGATAATAAGAGGGTTAAATTTATATTATGTTTGCAGTTGCGCTAGACCAATAGCCTAAGGAGGTAGAAATGTTTAATGGTGGGACTTTTAAGCCAGACATTACTTTCACTATAGGTATATGCTAAAATGGAGCAGGGCGAGGAAAGACGAAACTACTTCTCAACCTTACCGGAGCCCCTTAAGAACATATGTTCATTTTCCCAGCAACCCGCATACTGAGGTGTAGGAGAAGTTGCCGCATGATGCAGGGGCTTCTACCGCCAATTGGACCCTACTTGAGGTAGCCGCGTATCATGTGTAACATTATAGGGTATGAGAGGTAGAGATGGAAGTTAAAAATTCAATGCCATAGCTGGGATTTGAACCATAGACCCTCCGCTTACTAGGCAGGTGCTCTGACCAAACCAGTTCGTATTTTTCCGGTAAACCACAAAGGCAGCCTCACATCAGAGACAATTACTCCAATGGTGACTTACTATTGCAAGTACTTTATGTCCCGGGATTAAATAACCTTCAGATGGTAATTATTATTTATTTATGCCAACAAACTTACTGTTGCTGTTTTTAAACACACAAACCATGTGTGGACAAAAAACCATTTCGTATTTATTCCGGTAAACCACAAAGGCAGTCTCACATCAGAGACAATTACCCCAATAGTGACTTACTATTGCAAGTAAGTGTGTTTAAAAACACCAACAGTAAGTTTTTTGGCATAAATAAATAATAATTACAGGGTATATTTAACATATAAGGGTAGCATTACAAGCTAATAGTCCATATTCTTAACAGCAGAGTGCCTTGGTTTATTATAGATAGAAATAAATATATAATGCAATAAAAAGTAGAAATAAAGATAAATGTTAGGCTTTATTTTTCTTATTTTAATACACTTAAACCTCATAATCGTGCTACACTAAGGTTTTCTTATGGCCGTTCAGTCGCGGCAGTAACTTATATCTTTGTCTCCATACCATTGATGAAAGTTCTCATATTAATATCGTAGTTATCATTTAGTTTGATGACACATGCAAATACTTTTTCTCCGAATTATGTTGCATTGATTTAGGCTTTTCTTACATGTCAAGCGTAGTGACACTTTTGTAGAGGTGATATCCGGAACACTTACATTTTATATTGCTAGCTATGTTCATTGCTTCGTTTTGTGTTCCTTAATTGTCTTTCAGACCAATCACACAGAGAACTCATATCGGCTGGTTGGAATCAAAGGTTGATTATCTGAAAGTGAAAACCTTATGGAGAGAAAAATACGATTTAGGGGGATGGGACCCCTTTTAGCACCCCAGGTTACCTGTTATATGAGAGTCAACCCTGACCCGAGTCACTCTGCTGGTGTTTGGAGGTTTCAGTAACGGGAGCACTTTTTACTGAGGTGAAACCAGGTCAGAGCGCAGCTTAAAATGTCCACTTCGGAGCATTTCACATATGGATAGCACGTTCTGTATATTGCAGGATTGAAACGTAGGTAGAATTTATTAATTAAATTATTTCTCCAGGTGATTTTATCGTGTGGAACACAAGAAATGTGATTCTTACGCATGAGAAAAGGTAAAAATAATACAAATGTTCTTCATACAGAAAAATGTATTTTTATGTTTAGCGTTTAAGTTCACGAATTTGGATCAGACTACGGATATAATGTTACCGACTACGACATTAAGATGAATACATAACGACAGATGAAGCATAATGTGCAAAATGTGGCGTTTTCAAAAGAATTCTCGACTACTGAATATCGTTTCGATATTTAATTTGGTATTTAAAGATCATGTTAATCTCTAATTTGGATTTATTAGTGTTTTACGGGATGCATTTGACACAGAACTATTTTTATTAATTCAACCTAATATTAGCGTAGGCGAGTTTAAGACAAATACGTCTTACACTACCATTTCCACACGAGACATTGTTTCAAATTGTGCCAAAGTTAATGTAAATTATTATTTTTTGGAAAAGTACTTGGAATTGTGTCGAAGTTTATGCAGACATTTTTGTTCTTTATAATTCCTTCCATTCGTATTTTGAAGCTGCACATACATAAATACAACTTCCACGTTCTATATCAGCGATGTCCAGCGTTTGCGAAAGAGGGGAGATCGGTTTTACGGCCTTCCACTATACGCGGAATTTGCCACACTCTAACCCCCAGCCGTGCATTGTGTTGCAGTGGTGGTTTGGAGATATGTACGTTGCGTTTAATTTACGAAAGTACTTTCAAATCATATGTGACAAACATATGTTTATTAGTGACTTCTTTTATATTTCTTAGGTTTAAGAAGTCTATCAACATTTGCCGACAAAGTCGAAGTACATGGCCTTAGAAGATATACCAAGAGATCGTCGTGTAACATATTGCGATACAGATTTTTAACACATTTTAGTTTGAAGAAACTCTTGTTCTCAAATATAGGTAGAGCTATACTCTCTTCTATACACACTATTCTTGCAAATGCTTTTTTCTCTATCTACTACATTTTAAACGACATGAGCATTTTCAGAAATTATCTTACTGCGAATTTTCTTGTAGGTGCAAGAGGAATATCGCTTTAAGCGATAGTGAAATGTTTTAAGAGCTGGTTGCTATGCGATGCCTTTCAAATTCCGTTCTCTTTGCAGGGTCAAGAGATAAAATGACGGATAAGAATCTGTATTTGCAAAACAAAAACAAAAAAAATATATATATAGGTATTTGAAAATTTAAACAAATAAAGAATATCTCTAAAATGTTCCAATCAAAACAGGTATTTTGACATAAATTGTGTGTTTTAACGAGACGCTTTTTATTCAGTAAGCTTCTCTCTGTCTCCTACTGTTTACCACTTATGCAAAAATCATCCAGATTGAAGAGGTCCTCGCTCATTATCTAACACACAAGACTGGACATCTCTGCTCTATTTATTCCTACTCTATTTATTCCTACTCATAAAAAGTGATTCTTTCTCCATGTGACGATGTTCATTCTAAATCGCTCCACGAAAGGCTTAGTTGTATACAAGAATAAGAAAAAAATCACATATTTAATAAGAAGCATAAGTGAACAAATCCAGAAGATGCAGTAAAAAGCTCTCATAAAGAAGTGGTTGATGATGATGATGATGATGATGATGATGATGATCCTTACTATTTCACTGTGTTATGTTTATCTCTTATGGTTTTGCAAATTTCAATCAGAATGAATAGTTCTGTCTCCGCAAAATTAAAGATACATACTAGGTTTTAATAACATATTTTTTGAGAAAATAAAAGTAGTAAACTATTTTCAATGTAAAGGGTTGTTTATTCTGTTATTAGTCGTCATTCAAAAGACCTGAAAATATGCATTTCCAGTGCAACATAGTAATAAATACCGTCCATAACTATCATTAATAATCAACAGAGAAAATAAAGTGACTTGGAAACAGTGACATTTGAAAAAGTGATCACATGGGGAAATTCAATTCCTTAGCATGTCAAACTTGTGTTTAAGTATTTTGAGCAGTTTTTTAGTTTATGCAAGTGTCCCATTACAGATAATGCTCAGTTTTCAATGCTCGTTTTAAGCGATATTTCATCAGGCAATGATTTACCAGTTGAGGAGGCAGAATACGTTGTGTCTATTCTAAAGAAGAAGAACAATAAAAACTGATATGTCGGAATAAAACATTCTCAAATGCCTCTTAATTCATCACCATTTGTACTTTAATTGCGCTGGCTTTAATCCAAAAACTTTCCTGCTGCATTGTCACCTACATTTGCAATTTTTTGAGTTACCTGATGATACTTTGCCTCATTTGTACCTAATTTCTCTGCCATTAGCTTTTCTGATATTTACTTAATTGGGAGACGAACTTTAAGACACATTTTGTAAGTTAGAAAAAAAAAATTTTCTTAAGAAGTTCATGCTCTCAAAGAATTCTCCCTGTTGGAATCATAGTAGGCAAAAATGTCATTTCACCTACTTTTCTTGTTAGTTTTTTATGCTCTGCTGCTTCAATAATTTCGTTCAGGTCTGTTTCCTGGCTTTCCGTGTTGTGGTACATGGAAGTTCCAAGTTTAGACTAAAAATTAAGGTTAGTGCACATGCAACTGGCAATGCAGCTATATACTGAGGAGTCTAGTTATAAACCAGTCAGTGAAGGTAATCACATTGGAAGGCTGAGCGCATATCTTCCCAAGACGTTCTCAACTATAAATTGTGCTGAAAAACTTCACTTTATGAAAACATAGCTGGCCGTGTTAACATTACTCTTTAGTAAAATAATGCATAAATCAAAAGATGACACTAGAGTATAATTCGTAACCTATTCTGGAATATTAGTACAAACGCAGGCCAGTAAAGCTTATACATCTTGCATTTATCGATAGTTCACTCAACTACTGCAGATGAAACTACGGAAGGAAAAGGAATCCGGGTGAATTTGGATTAATGAAGAACACTTTGAGAATCTGGGACTTCGCCAGAAATGACAACTACCCTCTAGGAGAGGAAATTAGCCACAAAAACTTCAGTTCAGATGTGGAACTTGCACACTCCCTTTCTTAGATTATGCGCTTAGGCCACGTCTGAAATCGATCCGAGTAGCTCACAAAAAGAGCAGGCAATCGAAGTACGGAGCTTTTCTTTGAAGTGCACATCTTTCAGGTGCGCAGTACCCGGAACAAGAACTGTTGCGCGCGACATCAATTATTCTATACCTAGGAAACTTGGCTCCCCGGAGCCATAAACACGGAGAGTCGCTCGTTCAATGATTCAGAGAATGCCGCTGCTTCGTGTTTGCTATGTCCGGTTAAGCTTCGGGGCTAAAATTTACATCGCCTCTTTGTATATAGCAGGAAGCATACAAATGTGCACTTCCATGAGCAAGAGTGCAAAGGAGAGCTTCATCCCTAACCAGTCATCACTCTTTAATGAGAAGTAATGGCTTTCCATAAGCAGCAACACCCTCGAGTACAGGGTTACTCGCGAGGGCTAGTGGGCATATGTTATTGCTCTGTTTGGCTTCCCGCTGATATGACTGTTATACGCGATATTGTTGGAGATAAATGACGGACTAATAAAATACTTTACATAGGTTAAAGCTTACGAAACTAGAAGATTTTGTCTCTCCTGGTGGAAGGTAAGTCTATAGTGGATCTGGCTGTCATCAGTATACATTAGAGAGTCTGCTTCTTTCTGACCCTGCCACCCTCTGTTCACCTTCTGTATCCTTGTCTTCACCCTTCCTCCTGGAGGTTCACAGAAGCACAACAGCTGGCATTATCCACTTCCATTTCCTTATAATCATAGCCCCATTTCTTTATTGATCTTGAAGCTGCAACTCGAACACATTTACAGGGACAAAATATATAGTTACCATCCCCAAGGGCCTTAACATTGCGCTTCTAACTCACGGTCACCCCCTACTTGCTAACTCGGCGACCTGTCAGCTCAAGGGCGCACCTCGTGAGCTAAGCATGTTGGGTAACTTAAGTGCGTGTTGCTGCTTGGAACAGAGTTGAGCAGGGCTGTACCATGGAACAGAGTTGAGCAGGGCTGTACCATGGAACAGAGTTGAGCAGGGCTGTACCATGGAACAGAGTTGAGCAGGGCTGTACCATGGAACAGAGTTGAGCAGGGCTGTACCATGGAACAGAGTTGAGCAGGGCTGTACCATGGAACAGAGTTGAGCAGGGCTGTACCATGGAACAGAGTTGAGCAGGGCTGTACCATGGAACAGAGTTGAGCAGGGCTGTACCATGGAACTGAGTTGAGCAGGGCTGTACCATGGAACAGAGTTGAGCAGGGCTGTACCATGGAACAGAGTTGAGCAGGGCTGTACCATGGGACAGAGTTGAGCAGGGCTGTACCATGGGACAGAGTTGAGCAGGGCTGTACCATGGAACAGAGTTGAGCAGGGCTGTACCATGGAACAGAGTTGAGCAGGGCTGTACCATGGAACTGAGTTGAGCAGGGCTGTACCATGGAACTGAGTTGGGCAGGGCTGTACCATGGAACAGAGTTGAGCAGGGCTGTACCATGGAACAGAGTTGAGCAGGGCTGTACCATGGAACAGAGTTGAGCAGGGCTGTACCATGGAACAGAGTTGAGCAGGGCTGTACCATGGAACAGAGTTGAGCAGGGCTGTACCATGGAACAGAGTTGAGCAGGGCTGTACCATGGGACAGAGTTGAGCAGGGCTGTACCATGGAACAGAGTTGAGCAGGGCTGTACCATGGAACAGAGTTGAGCAGGGCTGTACCATGGGTAAAGGAAACCGAAAGCATAGTCAGAATAAAACGTATTGTTAAGGAAGGCGATGGAGATGCTAATGCAACAACGGATAAGTACAAAAAGCAACTTCAAAAGATACCATGAAGATGAAAACATTGAAGGTGATGAAAAGAAAATTTTACCGCGAACTGTGATATGGTGTAGTTTTTAACATTTTCTGCAACAATTCTGTATTCCGGCTGTACATATATCTGAGACCAATTCTTTTCTTTAATGAATTTGAAGTGTGATCTAGGAGTAAGATTGTATGGTGATAACCTTACGTTTTCTTTTGCAGTGAAGAATTAATTAACATTAAGACAATGATGGAAAAACACTAAATGGGCATTGTAGTAATTTAATTAGGAACAAAAGTATGAACACAAATAAAGATAATTTCGTGCAGTTAACGTTTATTTTACTTCACAGTATATTATAGTTAAGTTGTTCATAAACGAAACCAAACACGTACGCATTTGTCTAAATATTTTTTTTTCTAGAGCAGCTCGAAACGCAAATTTATGGTAAAATCTGATACCAAATTTTTGGGTGGAATATAGTATTTCATTTATCTACTAAGGGTAAGCGGCAGCGTTGGAAAAAACGATTATAAACCAAGAAATTGTTCGCAATGTTACTAATAGCTTATTTGTACTTGAGCCTTTTAATTAGATATGTATGGAAAGGTCTCTGTGCTTCGAAAGAAATCCGCATAATTTAAGGCTCAGCATAATGCAGAAGCTACGATTTCTGAGCCAGTTAGTTGCGTTGCTTATAAAATTACCTCAAACCTATGAGAAATACTTTCCAATACGCAGCAACTGCAACTAAACACAAAAAAAAAAAAGAATAAACTTTTCCTGATTCCAGGAATTTTCCTTTAAAAACACCGCTTTTCTTCACTAATGGCGCATCACCTTCTTAGAATTCGGTCTGGGAGCTTTCAAGATCTAGGAATATGGAGAATGGGGCTGCAGATAGGGATATTTCCTGGAACTGCCGTCAATACTGGGTGGAGTCAGGAACCTGCTCTCTGTAGCAATCCATTATCCTGCTAGCTGTACAGGCAACCAATCATAAGGCAATATCACACTCCATCAATATTAATTCATCTTCATCGGCAACTAGAGAGAGACACCAAGTACACAAAACATTCGACAGCGATGGCACATGTGTATAAATACCATTGTCTAGTTTGCATTATCGACTTCTTTCTTGAATATATTGTAGCTTCAAACGCTACTATAAATGGTCGAAATTTTAGGTGAAACTAAGGAAGGAATCCTAGTTGGTTTGGATTAATGTTACGCAAAGATAATAATGAGCACATTATCCACTACTGCAGGTCTTTTCCCTTGGATGCCCGTTACCTGTGCTTAGCCCCCTTCTTATAGGTACACACTTAACAGTTTCCGCCTTCAGAAAATTCGAATGATCATCTTCGTAGTTTCGGATTCATCCTTTTTTGCCACTCGTTCCAAAATAAACCTGAAAATGTGCTCTATACTTTGAATTTCACTTGTGAGGCGTAAAACTAGCACCTGTGCATTGGGCATTGAGAGTAATACTGTTAGAAAATAATAGAAGATTAGGATAGAGAGTTGACACGGTTCTAACGTTAGGAGGAACGTGTAGAAAGGAAAGAAAAACGTATTGAAGTGGCCGGGTGGTTAAGAAACTATTACAGTGCAGGAGAGCTGTCCCAGAAGTATCCGACCTAACAAAGAAAGCACGAAAAGGTTGGGGTAAAAAGATCTTAATTTCTCTAAATAGTCTCCTTTCAGCTCGATACACTTTTCTCAGTGATTCTCAATAGCTTTGATACCCTTTACAGTGAGAACCGTCGAGCTCTGCAAAATTGCCATCAAATGCAGACTCCATCTCTTCATTGTTGGAAAATATTTTACCATCAAGCCATTTCTTCAAATTTGTAAACAGAAAATAATCAAAAGGGGGCTAAATCTGGCGAAAAGGGTGCGTGATAAAGCATTAGAACTTTGGTTTATTGAGTTTGGCCATGGCGATAGTGCATGTGTGAACTGGTCCATTGTCTTGATGAAACAAAATCTTCTTGTTTCCTAAATGCGGCTTTTTTTGCTTGGTTTCATCACTCAAAGGCTGCAACAAGTTCGCATGATGCTCCATATTGACTGGTTTTTCTTTTAGGAGATAATCAATGAAAATTATCGCACGTACATCCCAAAAAAACTGACGCCACGACCTTGCCTGCAGATGGAACCATCATCGCCTTCTTTCAATCCACTGCTTCGACTGTCCCTTCGTCTCATGTGAAGCGACAGACTCATGGTTATGAATCGACGGAAAATCTCACCTTCATTGCGGGAAACTTCGCAAAACACCCGACTAAAACATCCTCACAACGCTTGTTTTGTTCCATTGTGTGCATGTTTAGAAATTCGCTGAGCGCATTCACTATTGGTGGCTGCTAAAAAAAATACTAAATAAGGTATCATCGTCAAACTTCAAACTTAACTTTATAAAGTTCGTACTTTCTACCAGAGATAGTCATTTGTTTGAAACAACAACCGCTGTTTGTACGTCAGGTAGGGTGCTTCTGGAAAATCGAAATCGAACATGAAAGAATAAGAGAGGTCATGGAATTAATTGTCATCTTATATATAATCATTAGCAATTATATTACCGGAAGTACATGTGGCTGCGTACAGGTTCCTAGAAACTCAAAGGATAAGAGGACCACGTTGGGGGGAGGGGAAGAGTGGGAGAGGGAGGAAGACAAACCAATTGGTCATCAAACCGATTAGAGACCAGAGACAGTGATAGTTTTGTACCAAAAGTAATAGGAATAGGCCAACAGAAGAAGACGTTGGTCTACTCAATATTATTACAATGGTCGATGAACAATAGAAGCAGATAATTGTTCGAGAGCTGCTCGGGATATTAGAACAAGTTTCATAATCAGCCCTTTCGAAACAAGGAAACGAAAGAGAAATTATATTTATGTGTTGCTGTTACCAAGCTGAACTTGTAGAAAGAACATAAAAGACGCTATAACAGTAAAGCAAAGCTACTATGTCACTGAAAACGAAATGGCAGAACTCGGAAATTGCGACTTTCGCCTATATTGTAGACGTCTAGCTGAAATCTGGCAATCCAATTCTCTCATACAATAAACAGTTATAAAAGTATCCTCTTTCAGTAAGTAATGACGTATACAAATAAAACCATTCCCATAGTCTAATAAAACTGAGCGAAGAAATGACGAAGTGTGTTGTTAAGGACAGCGGAGATGCTGGAGTGTCTTTGTCGCCTGTATATCGACTTCTCATTCGGAGCCGGTCGGCGCGCGGTCGGTCGGAATACGCTCGTTTGCTACACAACAGCAATTGTAGACCATCGATCAAAGTCGGCCGCATGTGCGAACATTAATCTTCCAGCGTAATCGTTTCCAATCTGAGGTATCACCGTTCGAGTCCGCCTGCGGGCAATCCAATCGAATGCCATTATCGGCATAGGTTACCTCTCGATTAATCGCTTCAACTGGCGCTAGCATAGCCAGCGCACCCTGCCAAAATCGATATTTATTGTTTAGTTGGAAGCTACCAGCATTTACCTCAATGTGTACTTAATGTACCCCAAGTTAGTGTAAACCCATTTGTACCTAAGTCCATTGTACCGTCATAATGAGTCGCTTCGTACCTTGCAAATTTTTACCGTGTAATAGGGGCGCAAGTTGTTTCAAATCCAGTTGGAACACTACAGTACCACAATCAGTTCAAGATTTGGCAATGTAAGGAAGTCCATCAATGTAACACTTTAAGAGTTATTTATTTACTTAATTTAGTGTAGTATATAGATGATTGTGTAAAATGTACAAAGAATCACGGATAATTTGTAAACCAATATAGTCTAAAACACTTAATTGCAGTTCAAAACGTCGGAAGAAATTAAGAGTAAATTTAGTAATCACTCCACGAGCACCAAAAAGTACATTAATCACTTCCCAATTTGAAATTTTGTACTCATCTATTAAATTAGGAATGCAAGGCTCATAATGTAGTTGTTTAACTTAAAAACCTCCTTTATTTTGTTTACATGTTTTTCAAATCGGATTGTACGGTCAAAAACTAGTCCCCTATGTAAATTACGTATATTCTTTTACAAAAATAAGAATAGAAAATGTATTGTCAACGTAAACATCGCCATTTCGAAACCATCCAATATTATTGCTGTTGGCTAATGCTGGATTTCTACAATGAAGTCATTAACCCTCTTGCTCTCCAATATTTTTCGCTGATGGATGGGGCACTAGAAGTGGCCGGCCATATTTGTAGGTGGTCTCGATCCATTTCCTCTTGCAGATCACGGAGGACAGAGCGGTGAAGAATATATCCCAATTCTGTTCAAATGCTTTCCCAGAAACATCCAATGTATGTTTCGATATTGCAATTAATTATTCCTGACCTGGATATATAAATCTTCTTACTAATATTTCCACAAACTAGTATATATCTTCTAAACTTAAGTGAACAAGAAAACGTATATATGTCACCAAGTAATAAGTATAATTACCAATTCTTTATAGCAGTATCGCGAAAGTCAAATCCCTTTTCAAGGCCTACAGTAGACTTTGAGAGACAATCAAATCTTTTAAAGATGGTCCTATATGAAGGCTTAAAATTCCATTCTCTTTGCAGAGCTAAGACATAAACACATGAATAAGGACCTTCCATTTGAGAGTTTAAGTATTGCTAAACTCACAAATGCAGAAATTGTTATATTTCTTATAAGAAACAGATGCAAAATCTAAAAATAAAGATAAGATTGATATTGTTTTTGACAAAGGAAAATCTTACATATTTCCCCCATAAACAAAACACATATGATTAAGTAAATAAATTAAATAATTACAAAACCTTACTCACCTATTGACCTTGTCTCGATGCCAAGCGGACACGAAGACTCTTTTCTCCATGTCGGATTGAAGCAACTCGAAGGAAAACTTCTGATCGAACCAAGGATTACTGGACTCCCGATGTACCGCAGTACGATGGAAGGTTCGCTCACCACCAGCAGGTATAAGCGCTACCTGAAACAGCATTTTAAAACACATAAATGACTGAGTTTCTTGAAAATTGTACCAAAACATATGAGATTTAAACGCCATGAGATAATTTAAAATTACGCTCTATACATTTGGATAAATATGTACAATTCTGAAATACCTTCTTTCGTAGGAACAATTTTGAAATACCTTCTTTCGTAGGAACAAGTTAAGCTCGCACGAAAACTAGAGCCATTAAGCTTTGGCCTTTCGCACCGAATCTCTACCCGTAAACTGCCATGACAAATACTTCTCATATTTCTTAATGTACAGAAAATTCCTAAGTGATCCTAATTACTCTTAGATAAGTATTCTTGCAAAGTCAAACTTTTTACCCCTCTACCATGTACATACCTAATAGGAAAAGCTTGACATTCTAACCAAAAAAGAGATTACACCCAATAGATGCTTTGAGGCGCATGAATCCACAACGAAAACATTTTTCTAAACAAATGAGCGTGTGTGCGTGTGCATGCGCCTGCGCGTTCAGTGTATTCCAAAAATGCGACAAGATTATTTTGAAAATACCCTTAATCCACACTACTCTTTATATGGAAACGTTTTCGTTACTTTTATTTTCTCTGAAACTTAAAACAATTTTGAATAAACTGTCTTAACCCCTAGCGCATTCATGGGCCAAAATATCATCTTTAACAAATGAACTAAATTTTTGGATTGAATTTGGTGCTGTTCTGTATAACTAGCAAACTGTAATAGATAGGAAAATGGTAATTTAAAAAAAATTTAGATTAGAATAAAATACACAACTTGTGTCAAATCTTCACGTTTTTGTGGCATTTACCATTTCACAGCTATTCTTTGTCATTATAGATCTTTTAAGTGTTTGTTAAGTCGCCATTCCTGTGTTTCTCTTGATATCACTCGAGCAGGTCAGTACATAAGTTTCAATTTTTTACATTATCTATTCAGCCTCTTGTATTGTTCTTGAATCTACAACAAAATATGTGATGAAGTACTCTCAGAAATATTTATCTGGATTACATAAAGTAGATAGAAAAATAAACTGTTGTAACAATACTTTGTAGAAAAATATACAAATAAATGACAGTTGGTCGTGACAGCTGTTAGCCAGATTCACTTGTCCCCTTTAAAAATTGTTCTTTACTATGAATTTGGAATTTTATCATCATTTTGGATATTTTCTGAAGGAATTAGTCTTAATATTTAAATTAATATTTATTTATTACTTTTTCTCACTTGAGGGCTGCTATGTGGGTAAGGAATGACTACATAATTAACATTTTTAAAAAATAAATACAGCGGAAAAAATTATAGCACTAAGTATAGAAAAAAACATCAAATTAACAACAATCAATACATATAAATAGAATAAATAAATCTCCTCATACTACAATTCTTGATTATTAGCTAAAAATTAGTGCTGCTAAAATCATGCAACAATTTCAATGATTTTCTTGATATCAATAATGCTAATAATGAAGACCACTTGAAGACCTGTGAAGCATTAAGATCAGAAGAAACTACAGTTCAAAAGTATTGGAAAGCACGAATGCTAATGGCTTCATTGCCAGATGCAAGGCACTAGAAAACAACAACATAATGCTATAATGAGTAAAAATGATTTCAAAGATAGGAATTGATTCACGATTAGCAAGGCTGGGTATAAAACTTGTAGTTATGAAGGCGTGGTTTGTTAATTAGCAGAGACTAGATCAACCCTTACCAACAGCACAGTTCCCTAGGGAATCTTACCCTAACTGTTGTGTGGGAATGCCATGAATAATAACGCTGTCCCCTCACCGCCATAGTTTTCAGAGCTTCATGTTAAACAAAGCCACGTCTAGCTAATTATTATTCATTGTCAAATTTACACGAGGACGTTGTGGTAGGGACCATCCAGATTAATCGACTTTATCGACCACGGTATAACAGCGCTGGGCACCAGAGGTGTCAAAATCACATCTAACTACCTAACTTGCATAGGTCGTTTCGGTCTCATGGGCAAGCTTCTGACATTTCTCTTAGGCACCATATTGGTTCCTAGAACAACTCTTGCTTTGTACAAGAAATTTGCACTTGCATGTAACCTTGACAGAGCTTAAGCCATCTGTGTCCTATCCCAAGGGTGATAGTTTGTCAGGATGTGTCAGAAGACCGCACAATTCTTGACGCCAAACTATGACATTTATTTATTTATTTATTTATTATTTATTCTGCATAAGAAACATTCAGCTGCTCATTCATGAACGAGCTATTAGAGAATTTTGCAACTACCGTTTCTGACCTGAGAGGAAGAATAGCACTATTTTACTTTATTTGGAACCTATTTACATTAGGTAGAGAATTCTATAGCAAACTTTTACCGAAAATGCATGTTATGAGATCTTCTGAATAAAAAGACTTTTGCATAATATTTTACAAGGATAGTTTCTAGAAGCCTTAAGGAAATAAACGATCAGTTTACCCTTACATTTAAACAAGGCAGGTATCCTTTACTTCCTTTAATAAATGTAAAGTTATAGCTAAAGTGCACACACATACCTCAAATGTTTGTCATTTGTTTAGCAGGTGTTTTCAGGTCATCTTTAGGTATAAAACGGTGTTGCTTCTGAGGAAATAAATAAATTAAGGAAAAGAGCAAAGGATTTTTAAATAATGAAAATGATAGCCTTTTATAATCCAAAGGCAATTGTCATGTTTGTGAAAACAAAAACAAAAATTAATTTAAATTAATAATAGACTTCACAGCCTAGAACTTCAATCGCAAGATTTTGTGTAGGAGAATCGCCGAATATCTGAATTACGAGGCTGTCGTATGCAATTTTTTCTTGCTTGTATTAATTTCTTATTTTACATGACCTAATGACCTAGAGTTCTAAGATAAATAACAACTGCCAGTCGTCCGCAATCGATCGGCCATGTTGCTGACGTCATTGGTCGCGCTCTTCTAATTATCACTCGGACTTCTTGTGGAATCAGCAAACCCTACTTCAACGACCTAGTGGGACATCACTCTCACATAAACATGCTATGGGCGGTGCTGTACTCGAGGAGTTATGCTCTGCAGTCTGCGCCAAGAAGCGGACGCAGGTACACCAAGTTGGATAATCAAGTAGACATCTAGGGGTTTCTATGCGCACACGATACAAAAGTAGACTTGTGTCCACGCCTATTAGCATAAATATTTATAAAGGTTTAAAGCATTTAAGACGAATAAGAGTCACACGATGATGATCAACTTAATTGCACTTTGATCATGCCTCTTGTACCACCTACACTGATTATATAAAAAGTGATTTTCTCTTTACTTTAAGTTAATTGTAATAAATGTTTGTCTAAAACTATTTTCAAATTGGGCAATGTAGGCTTAGTCACATTAGTATATGCTATTTACACGACCATTTATACCACAAACAGCTTATTTTAGCATTAGATTAAGCTAAAAAGGGGAGATTTTCAAATATATAATGCAGATGGAGTACTAAAGTAAGCTTCATCAGGGGAAACCATACTAAGGGGATATAATATCACAAACGGCCAATGCTAAGAAAAATCTATATCTGTAAAACATTTTACATTCATGAAACTCTTCATTTTTATGGACCAGCTGCTTGTATGTTTCTTTTGGTTTCCCAGTTATAAAAGAAATTCGGTAAGATCAAGGAATACGTAATACATAGAAACACAGTTCATACAGATGGTAATTATTATTTATTTATGCCAACAAACTTACTGTTGGTGTTTTTAAACACACAAGCCGTGTGCCATTCTGGCAGTTTGTCACAATAGCTCAGTGGTAGAGCATCCGCCCGGTAAGCGGAAGGTCTGTGGTTCAAATCCCAGTTGTGGCATTGAATTTTTAAGTTCCAGTTCTACCTTTCAAACAGTTCATACATTTTAATTAAAATCCTTATAGCAATTTTTGGGAAAAAATAACGAAAGTTGTTTTTTATAAAGGGTATTTTGGGACTTTTCTTCCTGCATGCTTAAAGTTTGATGTTCATACCCATTTCTAGGTGTGAAAGAATATGGTATTCACGTGTATGCATTGAAAATTGTTTTTAATTTGGGGATCTCAAAACTTACATCTTCGGTGAAACCACTGCTTGAACTTTCTCTGGTTCGAATGCAATAAACCCTCCAGATCAGTTATGTCCATACTTATGCAAAAGAGGGAAGGGCGGATTTGTCTCCACCTGCTTTTCATCCAGATAAAGCTTTCAAAAACAAACCTCTCTGATGCTTGGTTGATGGGGAAATGTATAGTGTAAACCAAGGAGATGTAGTACAGCGGCAAGGTGACGTTAATGAGCAAATAAGAGGCAAGGCTGGGTATCGCTGCTCTAGATTAAGTAAAAGCTAGAGAAAGTAAACTCAAGCTATGAGCAACAATAGATACATGAGTTGCTTTGTTGGCATAGCTTTTCTCAAATCTTAGTTTAACTTTCCCGGTGCTCATTTGCATTCATGCGTATCATTCAGTTGACCCATTAATTTAATCTTAAAGCATTGTATTATCATCAGAATACTCACCTTCACATAAGCGTTACAGCCTTTTCCCCCCGTTCTGTAGAGATTCCTGCCACAGATCACTGAAAATGAAGAGAAAAAATGATATTAAATTTACTGTTATCCTCTTCCATGAGAAATACCGGAATCCTGCCAAACCATTCATTTCCCCTTCGACAGTTGTAATAAAACAGGAACTATGATCTCTCTATCTCCCTCTCACTCACACAACACACACGTGAAACTACCATAAATTTTATTTTATTCTCGACGAAAGAACAAATGAGGTTGAGTACATTTATTATTGTTAACGTTTCTGATTGGCAGATGCGAAATTAAACCGGATGATTTTCAGCCGTAATAAATATTGACCAGCTGAAGTATAATAATAAACTTGTTGTTAATTATGAAAGTGTTATTTGCCACTTAAAACTAATTAATGGTTGTCCAGCGTAAAGGCAATCATCACTCCAACAAATGCAACATTAATTTCTGCGATACTTTTGATTTAAAATGCATTTCAAAACGTTGTATTAAAATTCTTACACATCGGGCCATTTTCTTCGAGAGAGCTGAGAGAATGTAGCTTCATGATTCTGAACAATCAAATCATAACTATTCCATTCTTATACACACTACAATGTTCATCTTTCTCTTATTTGTTACCTGATAACCAGTAATAATTCATAGCGATCATCATTAACAATATTATACGGGAGTATCCTATCTTGAACATTTCACGATTATTCTGTGCGAGGTAACCAGGATGACACCATGAGATGTATTTGCTAAAACTATTTACAGAATGAAACATTTAATAAAAATCTGATGTGTTGCACTCACATGACTTTCTCTACTCTTGTACTAACGATTCTTACAATCTCATACTCCTATACCTCCAACGTGTTAGTTAAGTTAAACACTTCCAGAAAATTATCTTATTGCTTATTTCCTTGTAAGCCGCAAGGGAAATATGGGAATACAGCAGTCTTTGAGCGATAGTCAAATCTTCTAAAGCTTTCAAATTCCGTTCTCTTCACACGGCTAACATATAAACAGATGAACAGAAGTATAAGTTATCCAAAAGTTACACGAATAACAAGGAACATCTCCGAAATAGTTCACTCTAATTTATTTATACATAAATTTCTACGTTTTTATAGAGTAAGATTTTTTCTATCTCTTATGGTTTATGAGTTATTCAAAAGTCATACAGAGTAAACAGGACTACATAGGCTATAGCCAGAAAATTCAAAATGCACATTTCATTTGTCATCAAAATATCTTAAATATATGGCATTTTAATCAAAATCGTTAGAGCCATTTTCAAGAAAATAAGTTTTTTGAAAAATTTTCTATGTAAAGGGAATTAATTAATTAATAATTCCTAATTAAGACTTCACAATCACCCACGATGCTCTTACGACACACACAGCTGTCTCACACTCGCTGACAAACTGACCGGCTCATGTCCACAGCTCAACTCTAAACCTCACTCACTCGTGTTCTTCTCAGACCTCCTTATATACTGGGGATGACGTCATACACCTTTCTCGAGTTCCACACACACGCACCGGAAATGAATCGGCTAGAAATCTCGCGAACGTTCTTTTCCCCCTTTTGTTGCTGCCGTTTCGATTGTTGAAGTCACGTGCACACAGCAGTCGCACGAGGCAGCCTGACCTTGACTGTTTTGACCGCTCAACGGCATGTGCTGTAAAGTAGCTTGACTCCGTCCATCCTTTGTTGTGAACCGAACCCGACGTCACAATAATTATTGCGAATGAGGTGACAACCTCAGTTCGTTAAGCTTTTAGAGAGAGTAGAGTGTGTTTGGTTCAAATTTACATGGCCTTGTAAATTTAGATTGGATTCGTAAATTTTGAATCTATTCGGTTATACAGGGGCAACGTATCTGTCTCACATTCAAAACATTAGGGTAAGTTATCCGAATAAGGTTTTCCAGGGATATGACAAGATGGATGTCAGCTAACGCTAAATATATGGGCCCTGCCCTCATTTGAATATCATTTCACCCATTTCCTTCACTTACTGTAGGATATGACCAAGTTGTACTGACATTGCATGGCTGATGCTAACGGTTCTACTAATTACATTGGCATTTTCTTGGTTTTTCACTGTTGTGTCAGCATTATTGTTGAGAGGTAGCACATTGAATCGGGTATTCGTGAAATATGAGCAGAATTTTATGTGATCATAAAGAGGTCATACAAGACTTTTTATATTAATTCGTCTGCGGTTTGCGTTCCAGAGTTGCAGTCTCAAATTCCGTATACCAGAAATCTGGACTATTTAGTTAAGGCATGGGCAAAATCGACTCAAAAGGGCCAATACGTTGAAACGAGTTCTTGCCTCACTCCACCTGCCATCCCTCACCTTCATTGTTATTCAGCTTCCAGCACGTCTCATTCAGTGGCGAGTATGAGTTCGTCGGGACATCTGTTTCATGAAATGTGGCAGAGAAATTTTTGTAAGTTACAAAAACAGGAAATTTTGCTATTTAATATGCTGATTTCAACGACGCCACCACTGCGCTTGTATCAAAACAAGCTTCGCCACTAGGCAAGAGAATGTGGGATGAGTAAGGCAAGTTCAATCGCTACCTCTCTTCTCGTCCCCATTCCTGGATTAGATCATATCGGACGATGGATGAAACATGCTTATTTCACACAAATGCAATGTAGGTGTTATCTTATTCATAGATTTACTAAGTTAAACAGCTAATGCTTAGGCATATCCACTGCTTACATGCTATTTTATAAACATATTCAAAAATATCTTACCATGGATTGTCAGAAGGCCACTGTTGCCGTATATCCCAAGCTCCAGCTCACCTGCAAAGGAAGAAAATTGGGCTAAATGAAACATTAAATCGCAATTCTTATTCAGGAAACACTAAACAGTGGAATTCATGAATAGAAATTACATGTAGTTGGGTGGTGTAGAGGGAGGTATGGAGGTAGGGAGAGAGATAAAACCCGGGCTTCCGCTTGAACATGAACTGAAATATCATACAGCGTGTTAAACTGCTTTAACTAGCTACTCGACACTTATTTCTCACAACAAAGTTTACAGTTTTCAGTTTTTAACTAGCATTATTGCTTTTATCAAGCGATAGAATGTTTCGAATAGAACATTTAAGATGCCGTTCTCAACGAAAAAAGCAAAATATTGCGATTCTTTTAGAGTAAATGCGAGTGGGTTAACTTTAGGAAGTTTTACTGGCCAGGTTTACGACAAGGGATTCGTGCAGAACTACTTCTTTCTCTGATAAACTTTCTCGTACGGAGGACTTACAAGTTAGTGCCTGAGGTCAGATGCCTGTCGAGGAGCAGAGAAGCTGTGGATCAGAGAGAGTAGCCAGGATGGATTATTATCAGCCCAAAACCTGGTATGAGATTGAGGAAGGAGATGACATGATGTGAAACAGATGAAAGGATAAGTGGTTATGGTGTAATTGGTGGAATGAATGGCGGGGGACATCGGATAACCCGGATAAAACCCGCCCAGGCGGCGCTTCGTTCATCACAAGTGCCACATACGTACACTCCCTGGTATTGAACCCGGGTCGCTTTGGTGAGAGACGAGAGTCTAACTACTCGGCCACGGTGCCATCTTTCACATAAATACCGGAAAGAAATGTCTGTTTTGATATAAATGAGTTACCCTGAGGGTGTGTAATGACACAGTATGGGATGCCATTTTCAGCATCCTTGATGGTGATGTCACTTCTATGCCTCCCTTCTCTATTATTTTTGATCAAACAAGTATAGAATTTAAATAGAATGGAAGTTTGGGAAGCTATAAGGAGAATGATTTAATTAACTCCTGAGCATGACACGTACGCATGCACTCACTCACACACAATGGACACGGCTACTTTTTCCTGCGTTACACTTTTTCCTCGTGTAATTGGAATATGCGTATCATGAAGGTTATTTGTATTATTAATTGCGGATTCATTTACGTCTAACACTATCATACCATCTACATTCATAATAATACATGGCAGATTAGATCGGCCGGTTTCTCAATCAAAGTTCTCCAAAATAATCTAAAATATGTAAATAAGAGAAAAGTGAGATTAGAAACTAAGCGCTTATCCTAGTAAGCAAATTTATCAAGCGCCTATTGAAAATCAACTAAATTTTTCCTTACCAAAAGTAATTTGTTGAACCTTTTTCTTTCATGGGATTCCATTCACAGAAACAAATGCTTACATAATTAAATGATCATAGAAAGTGAGCAACAATTCTGTTTTGTAAAACTTTAGGCAAGTATCAAAAATAAGATAATTTTTCATACAATTTTATCCTAAACCCCAATTAAATTAAGTGAATATATTCATTAAGAAGTATGGAATATTAAACTCAGGTAGTACGTTTTATGCACATATTTTATAACTTTTGGTTTTTGGGTAAAAATAATCTAAGCTCTTTAATTTGGAATTTTAAATCCATTGATGCAATGGACTACCTCTGTACTGTTCCCTAGGGGATCTTCTCACGCTGCTGTGTCTTCTTGAGGCTACCACTGGACCTCCTGGTGACGCGAACAACAAACATCGACGAGAGCGCGACCTCCTTTCCACCAGAGCCAACGGACTGGGGCCCACCGCTGCCACCGAGGACCCTGCTATGTAACAAATAACTAGTTAACACCAGTGTAATATTTTCATACTGACAAAACAGTGATTACCACAAACAAAAGCGTTTTATGTTAGATTTTTAAAACAAATACTTTCCGCGGCTTTTCGAAGGCAGAATTTTAAACATGAAATCTGCCTCAAGAGTTTTAGGAGAAACTTCAGAGATTCCAGTGAAACATCGAGCTTTTTGGGAAAACAAATTTTTATTTGGAAAGAACTTATTATATCTCATCTACATCCAAAGTCCCAGTTTTGCCTAGTTGCATTTCAATTCGTCTAATTACTCTGAATATTCCCTTTTTATTGAGAATAAACACCCAAGCTTCGGATAGCTGAAGGCGAAACATCCTTCACAATTAAATACTTGAACAAATACAATTGACGTCAAACCATGCTTTTGTTAAGGAATTCCTTATTTAAAAACAGATATAATGAAAACCAAGATTGATCGTCATATTAGAAACTTTGAAAAAATGCAAATTTTAGGGGAAAACTTCCTGAAAAAACGAAGTCTTATTTCCCATAGAGTTTTTTATAACTCGATTTCCAGAAGGATTGTCAAACCTAACTTTAGATAACTTCCACTGCGAAAGTAGTTTGTACTAATGATAACCATTGCACATTTTATAACTTGGTAGATTTCTGATCCTTGATTAGTTTAAAAAAAACAATAGAACCAATACATTTATCATCCCTGGGTTGAAATTCAGTATAACCCTTAGAGCCCAATTAGGTAAATCAATTCTCACCTCCGGGTTGGGGCTCCTAGGATTTTTAAGAGGATGATTGTTTGCGGAAAGTAATTGTTGGATATGAAGGACAAGCCCTTGGATAGGAAACCTATTACCCATTAAATATGAATCTCCAGATTAATTGTGTATAAGTATACATAATTAAATATCCGTAACCCAATATGGAACCATAATGCAGTATCGAGAACGTTTACTTCGTTCCAATTGACATTGTGTTTTCATTGCATATAAAATCTCTAACTTCTCAACAAGCACATTACGGATTTTTCGTAAGCGGAAATTGCGAAACTTTGTATTTGGAAAAAGCGCATAATAGAGTTTAAGCAAATGCATAAACCCGTTTAGGAAAAAAAAAGTATTCACTGTAAAGTGTAAAGCAATTTAAATACATGACACATTGCCAAATGAAAACAGAAAGCAGCGTGGACATTAAAACACCTGATGATGATGCTTTCTTCTCTTCCTCGTCCAAGTCTCTCCTTGCCAATATATGACCGGCAGTAAGGTGAGGCGACTTCAGAAAATGGGCATTGTGAGAGTTCCAAGTTTCGTCAGAAGACGATGCGGAGCCCTCTTGCTCCTGCTGGGCAGGCTTCCAGGCCACTATGGCTGTGCTAGCCTCAACCTCTGGCAGCGGCGGAGGCATAAGAGGCCGTGCAGGTGACGTTGAAAGTGGCTGCACCCCTGCAATTCCCACAGATGAGCTGAACTCGTCGTCGTCTTCTTCGTGGTTTTCGTCCTGACTGCACGGACTAGGTATACCACGTGGAAGGGTGAGGCCTAATCGTCGAGGGATATCTGAACAACTGAAAGTCACTGGTGAAGGTAGAGTCACTGGAGGTGGCATGATAGGCAGACCTACAGTAAATGGACTAGGTACACCATAAGGTAGAGTGAGACAAGATTCACTTCGCGGAGTCCGCTTGTGTCGCCTTCGTATTCCTCCCTGTCGTTTCAGAGTAAAGGGAGTGTCTTCGTCCATTGTGTCATCCAAAATAAAGTCGACACTAGGAGGTGATGGCACGGCTGTCCTCTCCACCTGAAAAACGCTATCACAGCTCTGCGGGTACGCAAACACACCATCGCCTAAACCTAACAGCCTGGAACGCCTTCGAACACTCTTGGGGTCTAGATCTTCACACCTAATTGTTACTTTCTTAGGCGGACCTTCCTCACTTAACGTCCTTGTGCGCCTTAAGGAGGGTTTCCTAATTATATGAGTCCTTTCTTCACTGTGAGCTCTTTCGGCACTTGAACATTTTCTTACAACTGAACAATTCTCATTGGCAACTGGACTAGATAAAGCAGGTTCTGGTTTTGTGACTGTGAAGGACGATCCTGTCGCTGCTTTCGGTGAGGAAGGTGGCCGCACATGGGACTCCGAGAGAGTAGAGAGGAACCGCGGATCAGTCACGTCGTGATGAATTGGCATCTGTATCGACGGTGAACTCGTGGATCCAGAGCTTAGCCGCAGAGAAGCAAGGTTCCGAGAGAGAGGGGACAGCGGCATTTCCTCTTTCCGTCGGACCTTCATGGGTGGTACATCATCCTGATTGAAGTACAACGGATTGTCCAGCGTCGAAGGAATCCGTCGCCGTAGCGCTAGAAGACTGCTGGTAGTCTGAACGGCACATGGCGAATAGTCGATTTGCAGAGGGGAAGAGGAAGGCCGGAGGGTCGGGTTGTCCTGTGGGAATCTGAAAGCAAATACACAAGAATATTAACGTTAAACACCTGAATGCATAAAATCTAACTACTTAAATATTACATACTGTTAAAACTGTGTTATGTTTCAAACTTGCAGCAAGAAAATTAGTTCGCTATTCATAACAGTCCATCAGTTTTCGAAACCTAGCGTCATGCCTAGCAGTCAGGCAAAATAACACTAATCTTTGGTCACATATTTGACAATGCTAACGAAAAATTTTCTAAATCAGCTTGGCATTAAGCAATTTATCCCTTTCGTAATAACAGAAGTTTAAATCTACGGTCTAATGTTTAATAACATTTTAAAAATCCAAGGCCATGACTGAGGCACTGCAATTCGCATACCTCATGTTCGCCTTAAGGTGATTAACTGACACCTGTAAGCCTGACACCTGAAAACATAGGAACCTGTACTAACCCATTGTGTAAGTATGTCTTAATGTTAGTTCATATAGTTCAATTAGTATGCAGATATTTATACACATTGGATACCTGAAAGCTAAAGAATGTCAGAGATGGTCTTCTTGCTATTTGAAAAAGCCATTATCTGATCAACATGAATTTCAAGACCTATGCATGAACTATACTGAAACAAACACCAATTCTCTATTGCACATACCTAAAGTATACTAAGGTAGACAATAGTCACGATATCTCAACTAATCTCAACCCTTTAATCCAATGAAGTGTTGTATTTACCGTGGTGTACGAGGAATCTTTCGAGGACGACTCCTACTGCGTTTCACACCATCTTGTTCTCCGCCTCTGATCGGCGAAGTTATAGACGGGGATGCTGTGGCGGGCGGTTGCTGATTGCTCAGGTCCCTTAGTGCAGCCGGGATTGAGTCCAGACGCATGTATACACTATCACGTGTCCTTGGAGGTGATATGCATGCTTCAGGATCATTATGCCTGAGACAAAAAAAAAAAAGTTAATTTCTTTCAGAATGTGTAAGTAGGTTCTAGAAATCTAATTGAAGCTTTGAAAAATTCATCAAATGTTCATGAGAAAGAGCAGACAGGGTAGAAGTGGTGTACATGCGGTAATATATTGTGCGAACAAACTTCGCGGACGGATTCCTAGCATAATAAGGATATGAAAAGCTTTTGTAAACATGTGTGTTAAGTACAAGACTTAGTAGTTCAGTTTAAGTCTACTTCTAAAGCCGTGTAAGCCGTGACAAGTCGCTCTCTAAACCTACAACAATGGAGGATGGATTATCTGAGAGCGGGCCTGTAGAATGCCATGAGAGTTTCCTTGTCTTGAATTTATGGAGTATATAAGTTTCATAATTAATTTGCGTCCTTTTCTTGTGATTTCTTATCTGAATAAAATTCAAAGGGATTGAAATCAGCATCACAGACTGTTTATGAATAATTCAATTATGAGCTATTTAGGGAGCATAAGGGAGTATTGGGGTCTTCACGTTGTATCCTTGACAAATATCGGAACTTAAATATTGAATTTTAGTCGGAAAGGTGGAATCAGACTCAAAATTCCAATGTCAAAGACGGAATTTGAACCACGCACCTTAGGATTTCTATGCCATTGATCTGACTGAACTACCGTGGTAATATTTTGTTATGGATGGCTCAGGTGATTAGGCACTGGCTACTAAATCCAGGTTGCGGGTTCAAACCCGGTGCAAACCGATGGCTTTTAACGCAGGAGTCACCAAAATAATCATCACAATTGCACGAATGGTGACGTCATGAAATGTAACCCGCCATGCACATGACGCACGGTTCAAAGGAGGGCGTTTAAAAGCTGCAGTGACGGCGTATAGGAACTTCTCTAACACGGGTTCAAATTTACACATGCCTAACGCATATATACCGACTGAAAGAATTTCAACATGAATTTTTTATTGCTTTATTCTTTACTTCATCCGGCGCATTACAGTTTTGCATACATCTTAACATTAATTCTCAAGTACTGACGTACAATAGAGCACGTAGCCTCTCATCTGTCAATCGCAATCTGTTTTTAGATTTTACGATCTTCAGTTTAGAAAAAAGAATTGCTTATAGATATAGGTATATGTTGAGCCAAACTTAGCACTAATATATACAGAAAATGAAGGGAGCGTCGGAACTGTTGCCATATCAAGTTATCTAAATAAATCCTAACAAATATTATTTTGTAATTTTAATTTCAGAATTACGTTTGTCCTTAAATTTCCAACCTCAATTTGTAATTGTGGTTTTACTCAATGACTTCTAAGGCTTTATATTTTATAAAATAAATTTATTTTGTAAAGCACTTCTTCACTAGACTTCGAAGCTTTATTGAGTATTTAAACATTGTTACAATTACGGAAAAATAATGGATTTATAATATTCTTTTAAAATATCTCAAGATTTCCTTTCTGTGACTTGCTTGTGATCTTTGTGAGAACGTTCGTAATGTCGTTGAATGCTTCACTTGTAAAATCTAAATTTTCAAACGTAACAGAGATTTCGAATTTTCGCCATAGCGTACTCAAAATATAATTTTGATTACATTTTATTTAACTTATAAATAATAATTATAATTTATATTTTAATTAATTTATATACCCCTTTAACTCTAAATAGTAATATCGGTGGCCTTTACTTTGGTTTTTTTCATACATTAGAACACACACACACACACACACACACACACACACACACACACACACACACACACACACACACTCTCTCTCTCTCTCTCTCCCTCTCTCTCTCAGGCCTACGCCCACACTGTGAGGAGGTCAAGGAATAACCCTGGATAGAGAAAAAATTCCAACCGGGAATCAAATCTAGAATTCCTCTCACAGCAGGCAGATGCTCTACCGAGTGAGCTATTGGGCCAGCCAATATTGCTCTTTCCACTCCTCTAGGAATAAGAAGGTTCCTCTGCATTCTCGTTGTTTCGAAAGAGGCATGTCGTATCGATGAGGGATGCACCACTGGTTGTTTACGTTCGAACGGGTGTTGATTGAAGAGGAGAGGCTTGGAGCACGGCTACTATCCTTTGCCCCTGACGGTGGTATTACGTCATATCATCAGCCGATACAGATTGGCTGACCCTTGTTTTTAAGTATGCTTAAAAGCGATCGCTTCGTGTCACTAGATTTATTGGCATGTAAAGGAACTCCTGCGAGACAAAATTTCGGCAAAAAATTAGTTTTCAGTTATGCTTATCTCTCTCTCTCTCTCTCAACTATAAAATGCTTTTCTTGTTTTCAATAAAGTACAAAATTTACAGATTGTTAGGGGTATAAGTGAAGATATTGTGATAATTGGTACCATAGTATGTATCCACTTTGGTATGTTAGTTGATTTTTCTGTTAGTCTAAACATTTTTCCACAAAATAATGCAAAGTTTACTAGGTAACTGATGTTTTTGCATGGTCGTTACTGTGCCGGGAAATGAACAACGCTTTTCATATAGACTTTCGCCCTCAATACGTGATCTATTGGTCTAAGTATTAGTTTTTTTTCCTCCAACGTAAAGTCATATCGGACGGTGAATGACTGTAATGGGTGAAATAATGCTCAAATAAACCCGAGGTCCATAGAACTTTAAGTTACCGATATTCATCTGCTCGGGAAAACCGCGGAGAAAACCCTAAACGAGATTCCAATTCGCGACTTCTTGAACGTGAGGCAGAATCCGTAACCATCACGCTACAGAGGCGGGCGTTGTTAGCCTTGCAGAAAGCATTGGAACTCTGTTATTATAAGACCGGCCCACTCGCGTCATTCCTTCTATGCCATACCTACTTTGAGCTACTAACCAACCTGAAAGTATACTACTCTTAATAAGTAAAATTACAAATTTGCAAATGAAGCAAATATTGATATTGTACATTACACCGTCTGCAGTTAACAATACAAATATCTGCACATTCTGTATATATTTCGTAGAACCTCGCTATAGAATACCTACTGTTTTGCAGTTATTTGCGATGCTAAAATATTTCTTTCCGCGAGCCTTTCCATGTGCTTACCCAATCATAGCCTGTAGTAATTGAAAATGATTTTCTGATAGTTAAACATTATGTTCATGTGAATGGATATTTGTGCAGCTACGTATTCTTCTATTACAGGCACCAAATCCTTGCAGGCAAATACCCAACACGATTAAACTCACTAAACAAACTAACCGGTTTGAGCGGTAGCGTTTTTCCCGCTGTTCGTACTTTCAGATGGGGGAAATGACACCCTACCGAGTTTAACTCTCGAGTACATAAAAGTACAGTTTATTATAAGTGCGACGGACAATTTGCCAGACTGGCGGCGCCCTCAGGCTACGTCGAGTTTGTACAGGAAATCCGATAGTTGGCGCTCGTCTCAGAGGCAGCAATTAAGGAGCACTTTCCGTCGGCTTCTCTGCTTCGTTTTTGTTCATTGTGATCACAGGATTTTACAAACAGCGATGCTGAATATTGGCATTCAAGTATATGTTTCCTTTGCAACATCTGGAATTCTTAACTTGTCACACCGAGCAGCAGAAAAAAGCCCCTTCATTACATGTCTGTGGCTATAAACTATACTATTAGGAATTTCTGCTATTCTTTTAACTTTAGCTACGATTTATTTTATGGTAGGCACAAATTTAATGTCGGCTGGTAGCTGACCACTTCGTGATCAGATTATTCTCTTTCCGTTGTGCGAATAAAGTTTGTGGGCGCAAACTACACATGCATATCACCGGCTTTACAGAGTGTGTTATCTCTACAACATCGCAAGGGGCGATAAGCCTCTGACTGGATGCGTTGACCAGCTCCACCTGCCGCCCGCCATTAAATTTTGTGTCTGTTATAATTTACAGTGTTAGTAATCCCATATAATATACACAGGATTTATTAACACATTCAGCTTCTACTAACAGACGGATGCCATAAACAAAGCATACCAAACAACAAAAATATATAAGGTGCATAAATCATATGCACCATTAGATACATCAATAGTCAAGGAATTCAAAGTAAACAATATGGAGCAATATTTTAATTTTATTTCCAATTACATTATTCGCGTTAAAATACATTCAAAGACACTGAACGATGACAACAAGAGGTTACAAACATGAAAATTATGATGCATTGCATTCACACGACTTTCCCTACTCACCCTTCTACAAGTTATTCTTAGAACTCTTAAGTGTGTACATAGTTGGCTTCAACCTAGCTACAATAAGGACAAAATTATGAATACAAAGAACAGCTTCTAATTTAACATCTGCTTTAAACTTAAAGAAAACTAGGAAAGCCGTTAAGTCAAACACTTACCTGTTTTCTTTGTCCCCTTGATGGGATTCGAACCCCGAGCCAGAGGAGGAACCACGACTCCTGCGGCGCAGCTTAGCTGCAGCACGGCGGATGCTGTAGCAAGGTCCTGGACCGGAAGCACCTCCATTTCCGCCTCCGACTGTGCCACCTCCTGCAGAAGGCGACCTCTTCCTGTGCCCCACTGTCCACTTCAACATGGACGGTATCTGCGCAGACAATACCTAGTTACAATTTACATAACAATATGTGTTTGTGTGTTGAGGTGTCAGAAATGGCCTACTCTGGTAAACCCTTAACACCTCGACATTTGTGCAAGAACGGAATATTTCCATGTGAGCACTTGTTTATCGCTCGAAGACGTCCCATATGAACCCTGTCGTTGGGAACTTAAAGCAATGTAACTTCAGTAAACTAAACAATGCTCTGAAACTAACTGGATTATTTTGAAGGGAAGTGACTGGACCGCATAGGGTGCATGTTATACACCGATCTTGGCATTAATTCCGACAGATAACACTTATTATTCTACTATCTTTAAGGTAAGATTAATGCGCCAAGGTGCGTCAGGCTGCAACGTGAAGTGTTGCACTAAATTTGGAGGGTAGTTTGTAAATAAAATAAAACTAATAGGTATGTAGAGTTAAGTAATTTAATATGCTAATAGATATAGAACCTAGACCCTGTGCATTTACCAATGTTAGAGCAGATGCGTAATTATACTGTGATCAGTGGAAATTGGCACCTATTAGTGGCACGGAATTCTCTCATGCAAAGTGATAATGAAGTACAACTTGTGGTCAATAAATTGCATTTATGTGAATAGGGACTGATACTTGCCATGTTGATCACACGCACCCAAAGTACTGCGCTCTGGCAGTGATGTCCTAGTATGAAAAGGGAAGCAGTTGATGCAACGGTTATAAGCTAACCCAAGAAGCTAACCGTTGGCCATTACAGCTGCCAAGCTAGAGTTTAATTAATCTTGATAGTAGGTTATCTCAATTATTCAAACAAGTATTCGTTTTATCATGTTGCATTATTGCATTTTTTGCTATAACTATTCTGAGGATTTAGTAATAATCTTCTAAGGTACACTGAGAAAGCAAGCATTGGATGTTCAAGCAATGTTCAATGGCAGAGGACTTTTCGTGTAGGTATAAGAGCCGGGTACTTCTTAATTAAATATAATGTAAAGCCTATTCTTAGGAATAACTGTGACGAGTAAAATAAAATTAAACGCAAATGAAGTACCTAAGTAGCACAGTTGGTAGAGCACCTGCCTGCTGTGCAAGGGGTCCCGGGATCGATTCCCGGCAGGGGGGTAGGAATTTCCCTCCAGCCAGGATTATTCCTCATCCTTCCCGGAAGTATAATGGCGGCGCTGTGGCTGAGTGGTTAGGCCGCTCACCTATCACCTAGGCGGGACCCACCTGTGGTATTCATGGTGGACGAAGCGGTGTCTAGGCGGGTTTTCTCGGGTTCTCCGGTTTCCCCCGCCATTCATTCCGCCAATTGCTCCGTTATCACCCTTCCAATCGTCCATTTCGCCTGCATTTCATATCATCATCTTCCTCACTATCATATCTGGTGCTTGGCTGATCACTTGCTTCCAGGTCTTCACTCTGGTCCAGAGGTTCCTCTGCTCCCCAACAGACATCTGACCCTAGACACTGGCTTGTAAGTCCTAGGGGGTGTAAGTCCTACATAAGTACTCTAAGCTGTAAAAATATCCGATTCAGAAAAGGTCACTTTCTCATTCTCTCTTACAACTTTGATCATATATTCACAAGAGGGGAATATTATCTATACCTATACATTGAGAGAGAGAGAGAGATATTTAAGGGCACTCAACTGTATGGATATTGCGGCCTAATAAAATGGATCATGGCAAAAGTCAAAGATAAATTTCAATATAAAATATAAGTATTAGTACAAAGCAAATATACCAAATTTCAAACATCAGAGCAAGTGAAAGAGTCCAACAAACAAAAGTGTGTCATCAAAGACAGAACATAGCAAGATCATTCTAGTTGCTGAAGGAAGACTGGCTTACAATTTTTTGTCTTTATCTTAGTTATTCTGTTCATTGCTCTCTCTCTCTCTCTCTCTCTCTCTCTCTCTCTCTCTCTCTCTCTCTCTCTCTCTCTCAAAAGCGTGTGTTCTTATATTTAGTGAAACATAGGACGTCACAATAAGAACGCCGGTTTTGATAATGCACAAATACATTTTATTTGAAAGCAATTACACATGTTTATTCATGAATACAAAGACCGTGTAACGCGCCATACCAAGTAACTGCAACAAGCATAGAAAATAGAAAAGGTAAGTAGAGCGCTGCCAATCTCTAAACAACAAAATGACGGCCAATTCATATCCGCAGTTCTTATTGGAACACCCTATAGTTTTATATTCATAACTTATCACAAATCCCATATAAATAATGAAATGACATCTTTTTATGGAAAATAATTCAACGTTTTAACCTGACAATGTTTATGATTCAGTCGGAGTGGTTCTTGAACCTGAAGGGTGTTAAACAATAAAATATGGAGGGGGAGTGCTTCGAAACGAGTGTTAAAATAGCGAGGGTGAGGATACAATGACCTCTTGAAGAGAATGTAGAAAAGGCTTATAAGGACAACAGACACAGTAGATTAAACTAAGGTAAAGCCTAACAAAGAAACGTTATACATCCTATCTTGTACTTTTCAATTCATACGTTTCTCTGAGTGGGGACAACTAAGGTAATCGCACACAATCTTAGTTGCACTAAGCTAACATGGCCAACTTGCCAGTATGACATTAAATTCCCCAACCGATTCGTAATTTCCCAGTTAGACCACAACGGAATCTCACGTCCGAGATAAATACCCCATGGGCGACTTACAATAGTAAGTACTTTATGTCCCGAGCTTAGTGGTTAGAGCAACCGCTCGACAAGGGAAGATCCGTGGTTCAAATCCCGGCTATGGCATTGAATTTTTCAGTTTCTGATTCAACCTCTTAAACATTGCCCACACGCGGCTTGTGTGTTTAAAAACACCAGCAGTAAGCTTGTTGGTATAAATAAATAATAATTTCCATCTAATGGTTACTTAAACCCGGGACATAAAGTACTTACAATGGTAGTCGCCCTTGGGGTATTTATCTCTGATGTGAGATACCCTTGTGATTAACCGGGAAAAAGTACGAATCAGCTGGGGAATTTAATGTCGTACTGGCAAGTTGGCCATGGTAGCTTAGTGGTCAAAGCAGCCGCTCGATGCGGAAGACCCGTGGTTCAAATCCTGGCTATGGCATTGCATTTTAAAGTTTCTGATTCAACCTCTTAAACTGAAGCATTTACTGTGAAACATCCTATTGTTAGTTTGAAACATCGCTTGGTACAACAGCTGTATATTTACTTTATTTATTGAATTGTGTTAGAAGGTCAACTGAAAGCTTCTCCCTATGTTGCAACTAAATGCCACTATAAAAGCGAAGGCACATGTTAATCAGCATCCAGAATGGACAATTCCCACACTTGGCGATGAAAACAAAACGAAAAAGTTAAATATCAATAAAATGCCTTGTGCATATCATTCAGTCCCTTCAACCCTTGCTTCACAATTAGGTAATGTCACAGTGGGTGAGCGCCACAGCTGTTTTGTTTGGTCGCAGCGTGTTGTAAACCCCACAGTTAACCGGGTCAAATTCCCTCATATGGCTTTTTCACCGTGACGTCAGCAGAGTGGAACAATCACGCAAAACGTCATGCTGCGATGAGTCGTGTCCCCTCTTGCTGGGCCTCCTCCCTTAACAATACCGCTCTGAAAAATTGAAATTCGTAATTTCACCGACTTCCTTGTCTTGAGTTTAACACTGCATCATGCCATGGAACACACTTGGAACTAGCTAATGCCTCCATTTTCTGCTATTCTGGGCAAGAAACTAAGCTTAAAAATCCTAAGACTGTATCGTTCTCTGGTCCGATCGAAACTTGAATATGGTTGCATTCTGTATTCCTCTGATCCACTGTCCTTTTTAAATTCTCTCAGTCCTATACATCACGGTGGTATCAGATTGACCACTGTCGCTTTTTCAACGAGCCCGGTTATCAACCTGAGTACGGAAGCTTCTGAATCTTCATTTTCTTATCAGCACGATATTCGTGTAGTTATGCCCGCAGACTCTGCTCTACCGGGACATCCGTATTTTACTTTGTTTTTTAGCGATTCCTTGGACCATCAATATTCGACGAGCTCCCTGGCTCTACCCTGTCTTGGCGTTTGATGTTGCTTACTCCTGCGGCTGTTGGACGTCACTTTGCCAACAGCATTTCCTAGAGGAGAAACCCAATTCCCCCATGGCCGTCAACGCCCACTTCGTCTATTTATTTAGCCTTTTGTACACTGCAGTTTTATACACACTGATGGCACGAAGGACAATATGGTTGTGCTTTTATGCATGAGTTTTAGATTCGGTCGTTTACCGCAGTGTTCAATTTTTATAGCCAAGCTTTTGCTATTTAATAAGCTCTATTATATACTCATTTGCAAACCTTTCAGCACTGGATTATTTTCTTGGATTCCTTCAGTGTGTTTCAGAGTCTAAGGTAGCTGTACAATTATTATCGCCCACTCGTGCAACATCGTATTTAGAATTTACTCGCTCGCTAATGCAGGCAATAGCGTGTCCTCTGACACATAGGCCAATAAGGAAACGAGGCTGCCGATTCTGCAGCGAAGCAGCAGTTTTAGCTTCCAGATTTCCCAGCTCGTGTCCCTTCTGATAGATGTACTCGTATCGTTTTATATGGGAGGGCTTATTCACTAGGGCTGGACGGATATTCAGGGGAATAAACTTCGGTAGGTAAAGTTCCTCCCTGTCACCTGGACGATTTCCTGACCCTGTTGTCACGAGGAGGTCCTTTTAGCCTTTATCATGTATCAGCACTGACGCTTTAGTCATGAGCAGCTTTTATCTTCAGACAATGCGACACTTTCTGCTCGATGTCATATGCCTTCGGCGGTGCAGCATGTTTTAATTGAGTGCAAGTTTTTAGCCGAGATACGTGTGTCTGAACCTGCCAGCAATTCTGGTTGAGGTATCGTGCAGTAGAGCGTGTGTGATATTTGTCTCAGCGGTCGTGTTTGACCCGCCAATTTTATATTTTGTGTCTATTCGGTAGTTGATGCGTTTCGTTTGTATGTGTCTAATCATGAGCGTTTAAATCTGTTTCAGCTCTACTTTCACAGTGGATTGTTAGAACGTTTTAGACTGCGTGGTTAGTGCCTGCATTTTTAATATTTCTGTCTTGTTTGGGCACTATTGATCACAGCAGTTATACATTATTTGGAAGATGCCTGAATGTAAATACCAAGTTTGGTATTTCAATGACTTTACTTTTTGAGTCATGCTGTCCATAGAAAGACAGACAGACCTTTTTCTAAAAATACCTTTTTTTTTTTTAATTTAGGGAGTATCAAAACATATCTCCGATGAAATCTCGATATAGAATTTTTGGGTGGAACGAATACTTGCTTCCTCTACTTGCTACACGTAGTAGAGAAAATCAAAAGTGTAAAGTCTTTGAAAACAACGAATACCTCGAAAATGGTTAATGCCTATAAAATGTTTAGCCGTTATGAATTGCGTGTTTTAACGAGATGAATCTTTAAGCATTGTTAAAGAAATCGTTTTGCTCCGTGTTTTGGTGTAACCATTGATTACTAATTAACCTAATCTTCGCGTGCTTTGACATGTTTGTCAGTCGTTGGCGATGTTTGTTATTCCTATGCTGCCACGTCGCTTTCTTTCTTTCTTTTTTTTTAATGTTCCATTTATATACCACCTTTAACATATAATGTTAATATCGAGGCTTTTTACCTTTGAAACAATTGCTCAACAGCCATGATATTCACTCACTTACAGTGGTGTTAGGTTTATATTACTTTTTGGTTGTTACATTAAATTTAAACACACATTCACACTGTCATTTGTGCTTACAGAATGTAGGCGGGGATGAGGAATAATCCTGGCTAAAGAAAAATTGCCACCCTCCAGGTGGGAATCGAATTCGGACCTCTGGATATGAAGGTTAGCATACTAACCACCAGACTACAGAGGCAGTGTTTTTTATTATTTTGTTATTTGTTTAATGAAGATCTTCAATATTAATAGTATTCCTTTTGTCTTCTACTCCATATCTTACCGTGTTTTCGCCCAAATGTTGGCAGATAAACTTCAAAATAAATTACATAAACATAAAGCGCCTACTACAAGCCAAAGTGTCAACTAATTTATACTCAAGGTAAATATGTATGTAACAAAGCCCAAAGGAAGGAAGGTGCAGTCACTTTGGTAAAAATAATACAAGTTTGCTTTTCTTCCTCGTCAAATCTATTTTGTAAGAACTACATGTATCTACTATTCCTTATACTACAATGTTCTCAAATACGAGTACTTACCTTCCTACGTACTTGCCCAGAGTTTAATAGGAGCGAGATTAGTCCTATAGATGCATAACAGAATCTAATGTGCCTAATATATTACACGTGTCTTTGTCCACTTTTCAGTTCTTATAGTACAAATTCACGTAACTAATTTTCAAAACAGCAATATTGACACTCAAGGAAACAAAGCTTCTTGCTTCTTTTGTCATAGTTGAAACATCTGAAGGTGAATTGAGAAATCCTTACAGAATCGAGGTAGCAAAGAACAGAAAATCTATTCCCTGAAGCATTTTTGCACAATGCTGAAACTCAGCAAATATGATGTAGAAAATTCCAGTCCCAAAAAACAAAGGATATACAGAAATGACTTAAAATCAGGTAAAACTACTATATTTATGATCTGGTTATTTGGTATAAAAGGGTAACTTAGGAGATTAAAAATGCACAGCATAGTTGTTTTAAAAGCAGATGTGAATACTTAAAGCTCTAATCAGTTACATGCCCATTTTAACGAATTTTTAAACATAAAATTATGATGAATTATCTATATATAACTAATTTAAATTAACTGATGATAAAATATTGATGATATATAAGCGTCAGGAGAGTCTGAACATAGTCGACGTATACCTGCTATCCTAGGAAAAGATAAGGGGAGAGTGTTAGGCTCAATATATTTAAAAAATCTAAAAAAATATATAAGATTAATAGAACTCATCTTACAACGGCTTCTATCTACTTCATTTTTGTGTCAATTGAAATAAACAGTTGCAAAAATAGCTTTATTACATATTTCATTCCAGGCACAGAGGGTACACGGAAATAAAGTAGGCTTAAGCGGTAGTCAAATCTCTTAAAAGTGGCCGATATATGATGGCTTTCAAATTCCATTCTATTTGCTTATCCGAACTACTAAAAAGATCGCCTTCCCATTTGATAAACGTAGTGAAGAATTCAAGCACATAAGGAATATCTCCCAAACGGTTCACTTAAAAAAAGTATCTGGCATAAGTTGCCTGTTTTAATGAGAACTACACGTTCTGTGTGATACGATTTTGTCTATCGCCTGCAGTTTCCCAGTTATGCAAAGGTCACCTAGAATAAAGAGGACGTCTGAAGACAGTTCCAGGAAATTTAAGATATACGTTTCCTTTGGCATGACATTTTCTTAACCATACGGTGTTTTAATAAAAATCACTATAGAAATGTTTCATAAAATCAAAATTTTTGAAAAATATTTAATATAAAGGGTAGTCTGGGTTGGGGAGATTTTCGTGAAAACCTTCATACTTACTATATAAGATAAAATTCGTGGGATGGCTTATGCGGTAGCGTCTGCGGCCCGCATTCGGGAGGTCACGGGTTCGATCCCCGTGGCCGCGCACTCTGATATAGGTTTTTCCGTGGTTTCCCCATGTCACTTAGGTGAATGCTGGGGTGCCTTGTTTCATACCACGGTTTCCTTTGCATCGTTTCCTTTCATTCCATTTCCTTATCTTTCAGGTGGTGCAGTTCCAAGCATGAAGTGTGGGCAGTGTTGGGCAGATGGCGTGGATGACTGCGCATGATAACTGCTGTTCTCGGCGCTAGGTGGCGTCAGGTCGGCCCTTGTCCTCCGTCGAGAAGGGAGGGGGGGACGCTTCGTGCGATACCGACCCGAACCTGCGGTCGGAGGCTAGCGCCGGGATGAAGACATCTCAGCACTGGTTAGGGACTTCCATGCGTCTATGTTGGGACTGTCTAGCTGCGGGTCTGGTAGCACCCCTTCGGTTCCCTCATTCATTCCTGCCTCCCGGGGGGTGGTAGCCACAATAGATCTATGTAGGTCCACTTGAGCGAGGTGTTTCCCTCCGTACTGTACCCTTTACCCTTTACCTTTACTATACGTGGTAGAGAAAGTAAAAATAAGTGTAAAAGCTTATTGCTACATGCAAATATCATGTTTCATTTTTCCTGCTTCTCTAAACATTAGGCAAACACTGAAATCATTTACTGCGTACCAAATAGCTTTCCCTTATTAAAGTCATTAGTTACCAAAAAGTCTATAACGAACTCAGGTTAAAAGGAGAGAAGATTTAACAGTCGTAGGTAATTTTCAAAACAGTACATCTATTTTTTAAGATTTTCCATGGTGATTCAAATGCATGTTAATAGGAGTCCTTAATTATAACAAAAACTATATTTTAGTTTCAAGGGAGGTTTGAAATTTTCAGTGTGACAAATTTAAGGATATTGTGAAATTAAGTATATATAAGTATATCCTAAAACAAAAATAAATATACAAAACAGTTGGCGGAACAGTTAAATGAATATCACTAGTAATTAGTATTATTTGGTTTGAATCCTCTTTATACATTTTACTTTTCTGTGTAAATCAATGTTTAGTATGCAGAAATGGTATATATTTTGAAACCTAAAGATATATTTGAATATTAAGATATGGTTAAATGCAAAATAGTAAATTAATCTTGGTCTTGCAAGGTAATTATCCGAAGAATGACGATAGTAACAGAAGAGGAAAGTTTACAAATATGATATGTATTAATTTATATAATTGATTTGGTTTAAGAATATTTTATTACATATTTATCCTTAAACAAAGAAGAGTACTACAGTTTTATATTTTATCATAAGTGCATTATAATCTAATAAGTATTTTATTTAGAAATTTTCTTATGTATACAACACATATTGCGCTTATCTGAAAACATTTATGGTTTGGGTTCATCTCTCGGCGATTCCCACTATTAAACAGTGGCTGGAAAGCTACGGACAATCAGCGCATATATAAAATTTAGGATTCAGTATGCCTGGTTGCATCAAGGCTCGCGAGCAAGATGCCAGTGGGAATCCACCGTGGATAATTGAGAGTGTGCTCCATTTTTACTTTCTCTACTACGTATAGTAAGTAGGGGAAGTATTGTATTCTACCAACATTTCGATACGGAAATTTTACCAGAAATATGCTTTGAGGCTGAATCAAAAAAATTTAGAAAAAGGTCCGTGTGTGTGTGTGTGTGTGTGTGTGTGTGTGTGTGTGTGTGTGTGTGTGTGTGTGTGTGCATGTGTGCGCGCGCGCGTGCGTTTATATATCTTTCAAGTGTGCAACGCGAAGACTGAAGAAAATTCCTCCAGCATAAACTACCCTACTACAAGGAAACTTTTTCGAATATTTTGAGTTTGATTAAAATGACGTCTGTTTAAGATTTTTGTAACAAATGAAATGCATATATTTAATTTTCTGGCTATAGCCTATATAGTCCTATTTACTCTTGATGACCCTTGCATAGCAGGTAAACCGTAAAAGATAGACCAAATCTTACTATTTAATATTTTTTTTTTTTTTTTTTTTTTTTTTTTTTTTGTAGAGTAAACCATTTCGGAGATATTCCTTGTTATTTGTGCGAGTTTTTCAACACTTAAACTTTTCTTAAATGGAAGGTCGTTAATAACTCTTTTATCTCTTGGCCGTGGAAAGAAAACGGAATTTCAAAGCTTTAAAATATTTAACTATCGCTCAAAGGCTACTGTATGCCCATATTCCCCTTGCATCTACAAGAAAATTAGCAATAAGAATTTCTGCAAATGTTTATCTCGACTAACACGAAGATAGAGGAGTAAGAGTTTGTAAGAATAGTTTATACAAGACTCTCAAGTCATGCGAATGCAGCACATCCAAATTTGTAAAATATTTCCAAAAACCAGGTTGCAAAAATATTAATGTTTTGTCTTCAAATGACATAACTGCGTTGCGTAGTTTTCATTTTAAAGACACTGGTGTATTACAATCATTATGGCTTTCTCATTTGCTTGAAAAGCTTCACGCTCCAAATAGGACCTTTTATTGTTTCCTTTTTCAAATAACTTCAAAGGGGGTGTTTTTGCTGAAAGAATATCGAATATATCGCAGTGCAGGTAGGTTATAAATGAAGGAAAATATTAATGAAAATGAGACTTTCTGTCACACATTTGTTTCACATTTTTATGTCCAGCTAATTAATACTAATGCAAGGAAGTTTGTATATTCAAACCGCTAAAGTTGTTATTCAGACAGAAAGATGAAGGTCCTTAGTTCGAGCCTAGGTCATAGCACAGGGTTGTTCCAATCAGCTTTCTAATTCTAGCTTAGGCGTGGCCGGCGTGAAAACAAAATTGTTACATAGTTTAGATTTGATTGCAAGATTAAAACGTGTTTTAATTATATTGTGCAAACGTCAATTAATTAAAGTGGGCTACCAGTCGGATTAAATTCATTTTTCTGGCTAAATGTGTCACCTCGGGGAAGCGTTTCGTTTTATTGCATAACGATATTATTGCGTTGGTGGACAGATGTCTGCCGTAATTGTTTTTGCACTAGGGATGACCCAATTTCAGAGGTTTGGCTGTTCATGTCGGGCGCCTCATCATAAAGCTCGACTCTTGTCCTAATTGTTCCATGATCTGGTTAATCTGAAGTACATGCCCCTATTAGCCATCATCGCTAACGGCTACCACATTATCACCAGCCATGTGTTCCACCCGCAGCAAATGGCAATATTAACGGTGCTTTTAATAATGTTTCTATACCGTGAAACCTGGCTTGGCTGGAGGGAACATATAACCAAATTACGGCTGAAGTACTGGCTTGGAATAACATCTTATATTTTTAAATACGGCTTGAGTTCACAAAAGGAAAAAATAAGTATCATCAGGTTGTATATAAGCGGTATGTGTACATGGAAACGAAATATAGCAGTATTCAGTACTTATAGTCTTTGTATGAATACTACAGAATGTACTAAAATTACAAAAGAATAAGACAGAAAGTATCTACTTTACAGGCAACACTAGAGTTGCTGGAAGATGAAGTGGTATAAGTAACAAAAGGTGGTTTTTATTTGTACTATAATAGCTGTCTTACTCTGATTGCATACGTGATCATTTACTTTCAATTACTTGCCCTCATTATGAAATTATTGTTCAATAATGTACAATATTTTAATGCTAAAGACTACACTTTAGCCTTTAGAACTGTCATTTCACAGTGTCCTTTTGAAATTCCTAAAAAACGGATGAAAATGCCACGGCATTAGTGAAAATAGATATGAAATATCAGGGTTATCATATTTCTATATTCCTTAACCTCCCCCTTCCGAAAATTTCAATTTTTGGGAATGTTTTATTATCTTTTAGCAGTACCGAGGGAGATGGATCCACAGTACTGTGTGATATTTGCATTGAGGATACCCGGGTTCGATTCCCGTAGACCGTCCACTTTGACCTTGGGTTTTACTGGTTTTGTGTCGGTCTGGGTGGCTCAGTTGGTTAGACGCTGGCCTACGGATCCCAAGGTCGCGGGTTCAAACCCGGCCCAGGCCGATGGTTTTTAAGTGTGCTTAAAAACGACAGCTCCATGTCAGTAGATTTACTGACATGTAAAAGAACTCCTGCGGGACAAAATTCCGGCACACCGGCGACGCTGATGTGATCCTGGCAATTGACAGCGTCGTTAAACAAGAAAATAATTAATTAATTACTGGTTTTGCTTGATTGTTAGGCGAATTATCACGATTTTCTTTATATCATTTCTCTTTTATTCCGTTTACTTCTTATGCCTGCTTCTACCTATAGGTTGGTGACGAAGGGCCGTGCCGGACAGATGGCACGGATGCTTTCTTAAATGAAAAAGTAACCCTCGAGGACACTGGAGGGCGGCTTGGCTGAAGCGGTCTTTCATTACCCTCTCTGGGCAGCTACAATAGTAGAACAGATCTTCGAACAAGATCCTCTTAGGGACGTCCGCGCATCTCTGTACCCCCTCTGTCTCCTGCGGGGTAACAGTCGCAATAGATATTCCGTAGTTCACAGTGCGGCAGCTATTCTTTTATTGTATACTACATACCCTATTTTTTATCGGTGAAAGAAAAGTCGAGGCTTTTTTTTTTAAATATTGCAGTAAATTAACAGTTAACATTTTGTATACTCTCTTTAGCGGAGTAGATGTTTAATACCAAAGCAATTACAGCTTTCATATAAGAGAAAACCAACCGCTAAGGTCATTAACCTATGAAACAGTGGCGGCGAAACTCGTGAACATGTAGTACCCCCGCCCCCCCCCCCCCCACCTTTTAAGTCGGAAAAGTAAAAGTTTTGGAACGGTATATAATCTGAAAAAACAACAAATTTTAATGCTTTTGTGATTCTGGCTTCCCAACCCAGAGGTCGCGGGTTCGATCCCTGGTTTGGGTGGGATAATGTTCTGCAACCAGAATCAATCCCTATGCTCCACACAGTCTGAAACTATGAATATTGGAGTGAACGTTAATGTGTTTAATACTAAAAGATACTAAAGAACAAAGTTAACAACGCAATAAGCATCAGTTTATTCTGAAGAGAAAGTTCTGCATATGATCACATGAAAGAATTATTAAGTGATTTTAGCAACAAAAACGTTAATACATGTCCTGTAGAATAGAATAACGGCTACTGTGAGTATACTTTCTGCAGGATTGGAATAACATGAAAATTAAAGAAACACGTAACATTATACCGGGAATCCGATTATCTCTGTTTTTATGTGTTTTCTGTTTTCTTAGTTGCTGAATCAGACTCCGCTTCCCCCCTCCCACTCTCTATTCAACGAAAAGTAAACGCCAACTAATGTTTTCTATGCTTCCATGTCACTTACTTATGTCAATTTTCCATTCATCTAAAGAGAAAAAGCTGTTACATCTCTTCTATCCCATATGCTATCGATGCTGTACTTGGCGAGTCATATGCTGTTAGAAACAGCAGTGGCGGCACTTGCCATGCGTGAAGGAACAATACAGGTGATGGCAATTCCAGGTGTTGCAATTTAAACCGAACTAGCCAACAAGTTGAGACGATATTAGCATATGGGCAGGTGGTGGAGGGCAGCGGGGTGAGGGACGGTTGGGAGCCTCTCCCCTACCGCGGGAATAATGGATTCAACCGTTAAGATACACCACTGCTTGTTATTTAAACGCAATAAATTATGCATTCAATTATTTAGCTGAAACTGATACCATTGTTGGTCGTGGTCTCTAACAAAGGGACCTGGTTCGCTGAATTCTGCCAGTTGCTGAGATTTCGCATGGTTTGTGGGAAACTGCAGTACTGGAACTGGACCACAGCTTGTGCTCCTGAGATGCTTTAAGCTGTAGAGGGTTACATCCTTCTCAGTTATTCTATTCGTATCTCGGTTAACTTAAGTTTTGTACCCCACCTCCTTAATTTAAGTTCTCCATCCTCCAAAAATACGTCATAAATATTTTCAAGAAAATCCCCCAACCCAACTACTTATGCATAGAAAAGTTTTATTTCTTATTTTGTTAAAAATGTACACGTAGTTTTCTGGGAGAATTGTTTCTGAAGTCGTCTTCATTCTTAATTAACTTTACAACATGTAAACTGTAAGAGAGACAAAAACTTACTACAGTAAGCATGTAGAACTCGTTAAATAATACAAATTATTTAAAAATTGTGATGTAAACAATTTTCAAGATATTATTTATCATAGGGTTGAATTATCAGATACTTTATACTTTTTCAACTGTAAAAATACAATTTTTTTTTTGTCTGCCGACGTTTCACAGGTCGTGTGGGGGAGCGAACAAAGTATGAATTAGGATATACAACTGTTTTTCTTCACGCATAGCCCAAGAAGAAGCAGGCCTACACAGGAAAACCTAAGAAAAATAATGGATACCGGCCGTGGAAGCCTTCGCAAACGTGCACAAATATTGTTTGATCTCTCTGGTGGTCAAATAGTCCGCATCCCCTAAGAGGCCTAGAGAAAATTTTGTGTTATATCTATCCGAAACGCAGAATCACACACCTATTCTGCGTCTTTAAATTGAAAAATAGGTTTGCCCTTCTCTTAAAAAATATTTGTATTTCGTTTTGAGATCCAACACCCTCTTCAACATTTTGCCACGGCTCAATCTGTTTTCCTGAAAATGGCTTAGATTTTTTTGCAATAATTTCTGCTACTATGTAACTCGCTTTTACTAGAGATTCAGTTTGAAGTGACACATTCTTAAAGTTAACTAAAGTTAGTTTTAAGTTTGGATATCTTGTCTTCAAGAAATTGAAATTTATCATAATATGAAGACGCATGTTTTGAGTCGTACTGTCGCTTTATATTATACTTCTTAAGCCTGAAACTATTTCACTGCAAATTAAGCATACTGCTTTCTTGTTTACTTCAGTAAAAATAGTACGCATTTGTCCACATTATTTGAAATTATCTACCTTCGTCTGAAACTTTTATTTTGTAGCCGCTACACTTAAAACCATACTTAACCCTTACTAAAATCATAGAAATAATCATATTCTTCAAACCTTTCACTAACACTACAATGTGAGTCATCAACTGCACATTGGAATCTAACTTGAAATTTCCACAAAATGCAACAATGTCACACACTCGTCTTTAAAAGTAGTGCCACAGGGTCAACAATGCACGGAGACTTTAAAGCGATACAAGGTAGGTAGGATCACAAATAAAAATCTGGGCTGGGTATTTCTTAAAGTAGGTGTGATTTCTCCATGTTTTGACTAAGAGGTTGACTGATGAGCTTTCGCTAACACATGCGTTGGAAACGGAAAAAGTCTTGTTCTTTCAAGTTTACCTTATTCCAAATAGAATTAATTATTTCATAAATAATATTACAAGTATCACTGGGGCCCACACGTGATGGGATCGAGGGCCGCGATTTGGACACACCTGACCTACAGGTCGAGGTGCTAGGTCCTCCAACTCTCCGAACTTTGTCATAGAACCACAGTCATTCATCGTAGCTCATTCAGTTCGTGAAAGCACATTGAAATTTCCGCAGAGCTGAATTTCGGGATTTTCTGTCATACATACCATAAACTCTGTTGAACTTTCTGGGCACCAGCTTTGATATTATGTGCTGTCTAAAATGTCTGGTGACACTGACATTTGTAGAGGAGATTTTAAAACTTTAGTTTTGCTGCTCCAGCCGCAATGCCCATCAATTCCTTGAAAAAATTCTATATGCATAAGAGCGTTTTGTAAATCTGGATGCGAATCACATTAAAATTTAAAGTCCCAGTGCTAGGTCTTTTGTTGCATGGCTTGTTAGACATGTCATCTCTTCTTTGCATCCTATGTAGAGCAAATTTAATTTATCTCTACACTTTTTTGCTGCCTTAGTAGGTTGGATGCTTCGATCCAAGGCTACAAAATATCGAACACTTTAGCTAAAATTGAGAAAAAAATCCATTTTGTAAAATGCTCTGAAAGGAATTTCATATGAAGGTAGTTAAACGTATACACAAAATTTGTGGCAAGTAAACTTTAATTGTCAATTCTGAGGCATACATTTCAGGTACGCCTCATGCGTATTTTAAAAACAATTTAAGTTTTCATAAAACTACTTTTTAAAGGGAAAATCTCCCATTAACAGAGCCTTTTTCTTATTTATGAGAAAAAAACTTCAACTTTTGCATACTTATAACATGGGCATAGCGGATTAAGTAAAATAGGTGGAGTGTAAAATTAAGCTTCAAATGTACACAAAAAGACAGTTGTGATTAGTATACTTGTTTCAGGAGACAAGAGTTCAAAAACCTTATTTATAGCTTCCGTAAAGCTTCAAATAATGAGCCGGTTGAATTAAAACAAAAATGTCCGCAAAGAATATCTAAACATTGATATATCAATGTCCAGAAACCTTTATCACGCAAACCAGTTCATTAACTTATAGGAACATGTATACAGTGCTGCTCAGAATATTATTGGCCAGTTTGCAAAATTTGAAGATCGTTTGAGTCTTTTGGATTGATTTCACCTTCACTAAGCAAACCTAGTGTATGCATTAGAAAGGAGGTTATCATTAGTATGGCCAGGAGAGGCTATTGCACCTAATAAAGCTCCCAGAGGAAGAGATATGAAGGTAGAGAATAAAGACACACTAGAAGTGATGGAAGCAGAGCACGGCGCAGACAGCGAGGTCTTTAACGTTTCCACATTTAATATCCCTTGCCCACTCGGATGTCCCCTTCGATATGCCCAAAGGTTCGGACTCCAGGGAAGATAACATTTTTCTCCTCGAAACACATCCACTGCATACATCGTACAACACCATCCACCACCCGACCTCATAACCCTGAAAGATGAAGAGGGGAAATGAAATGAGTGAAAATGAGGATTAGAGAATTTTGTAGTGGTAGATCATCCAGGTATTTACTTATTGATCTAAAAAACCACGAAAAGTCACGGTGGCGAGTCCAACGGGACTCCGGGACTTCCCAAATGCGAATCTAAAAAACCTGTCCCCTGAGCCATGACGATCGGTCTAGGGAATCTTATGATCAACTATAGGAACTGTTAAGCAGTTGGATTTAAGTTATCTATACTCCAACTACAGTTCAATACAAAGAGCCTAAACAAAAGCGGCTAAGGGTCACTGAGAGCAGGTGAACACGGTCTGCAAGCGACTTGTCTGCAAACGAAAGATTGTACGAGGAATGAGATGGTTTATACTTGCGACGTTCCCGACTAAAGTCAAGTAATAGTTCAACTTTATTTACTTTCCTCCTGGACTTATTACTTTAAGATTCCTTTGCCTGTTTATGATATTAACACAGCACACAATCTTAAGATACTTTCACTGTAATTGAATTTGTCTTCTAAACTTATAGGTACCGGTTCGATTCCCAGCTAGAGTGGGGACTACTTTTTCTCCGATTTCACCTAATAAATTTAATGAAGGAGGTGCCGCCATATTACACATGAAAGTAAAAATCATTAATATTTTTAGAATTATATAGTAACTAAGATTGATTTTAAGGTGAAACATTTTACAACCCAAATTCAAGTCCAATGAAATAAAAATTTATTTAAACAACAAACTTGTAATCCTTCAATTAGGATCATTCCTTATTCTCTTTCAATATGGGAGTGAATTGAATATGTTTAGCAGTAAACATAGAAGAGAAGTATACAAATGAAACTATTTAAGTATCTTTGGAGACAAAAACTTTTACACCGTTAGAGTGGCTAAATTTCTAGAAGGAATATAAAACTAATTTTCCTAGTTTCAACTCTCCTTCAACCCTCCTTGCGCAGCCTTTGCTTTTCAGTTTCTTTCTGGCGTGTACTTTTGAACGGCTACCTGAATGTGTTAGTATTAATGTTCTCCGGATGCCATACTGCCAAAGATGCTCATCTATTTTTAAGGCCGGTATCAGCAGCCACTTTTATTTAACTAATAAACGTGTAAAAGGAGTCAGGCTACATTGTTATGTGATGAATATTTTAACAAATAATTGTTTTATTTCTAGTAACGTTTAATGCCCGTTCTTACTATAGCAGGTGTTCTTTATTGTTGTTGTTTTTGTAGTGTTTAACGCCCGCTTTTACTACTACGGCACCGCAGCCGGTGACACTGATGATACATGGAATGAAGATGGAGCACCGGTGGAATGAGATGGCGGGGGAACCGGAGCACCCGGAGAAAACCGGCCCTAACGCAGCTTCGTCCACCACGAATACCACATGCGGGTCCCTGGGATCGAACCCGGGCCGCCTGGTGTTCTTTATTATTCTGGAGATAGCAACACTTCGTACTCTCAAAGCAACAGGGTCGGAATTACCGTGCTTGTCGACCATTTGGTAGTCATTCAAATCTAGCCTACTGTTCATGGAAAAATGGACCTTAGACCTTAGCAGCAGTGCATTTCGAAAGCATGAGCTGCTAAGGTCTATTTTCCCGTGAAGAGCACCCGAAATTTGCATGGCTCCCAAATGGCAGACAAGCACGGTCATTCCAACCTTGTTATTTTCAGAGTACGAAGTGTTGCCTATCTCCAAAAATAATAAGTGACGTGTGAACCACTTGGTATATGGCACTGTAGACGATGAAGATTGAGAAGGGAACATTTCAGGCCTAAGTTGATGTTACCTCTACGGCATTGGCCGGTTATAGCGCTGAGAAAAACCTAGAAGACACCTCACTCAGGGAGGGAGAAGTTCTTGACAGGATTTGAACCGCGAACTTCCCGATGTTCTCACACGTTACTGCGGCAAGACGCGGAAGGACTCGGAAAAACAACAGAACAGAAGGATAGAAGGGTAGTTTGATGGCAGTAATGATTATTTTTCATAGTGTCAGTTTTATTGTACACCCCGGAAACGCAAGGGGTGATTTTCAGCGTTCTGCACAACTTTTAGCTCTTATACACAATACACTTGTTTGCCAGTAGAGAAATGTCTACAGTTGCTGTTACAGGTAGAAACAAAATCAACATAAATTAGAATAAGGTCCGCGGCACCATCCAGATGTCATACCACCAACCGTGTCGAGATCAGTATACAACTGGCGGAGGGTTGATGTAAGAACCCCAGAGCCAGCTTTCATTTAATTACCTGAAACGGTCATCGCAAAAAAGACAATGTTACTTCATAGAAATGTGTTGGAAAAGCTAAAAAACGACATGAACATGTCTTTCAGTAGTATAAAATATATTACTTTTTACAGCTTTGGATGAAATGCAAATTATGGCTGACACAAAATTTAATGACATGTAGCAAGGGGAGCTGGTCAAGACATTCAGTCACAGGCTTGCCACACCTTACGGTGTTGTATAGTTCAACACGCTGTGAAGCCGGTGATGTAAAGGTCATTTGCGCCCACAATAGCTATTTATGTAAGTATTGTATAACCTGACTGATTATGACACGAGTACATGTATTTTTACGAGTGTCACAATGAAAAGATTATACACGTGTTACATACAACGTTTTATGCAACTTTAGCGTTAAATTACATAAAACATAATTAATAAGTTTGCTAAATGAAAAGTAATAATTCATCAGACACCACAGATGTATGACTAATATGGTTGCTAAGTAGATGTTTCATTTGTTTCAAAACTTATAGAAGAAAATGGAAATTAATGATAAAAGTATTGAAAATATGAATTATATCACGCTTGACATTTTGAACGAAGCCAAGAGTGCTTAGAGTTTATTAATTAATGCATATTGTTATTGGTTTTGGTTTTAAAATACATTTAATGAGACGAGTCTTGTGTTTGAATATTGCTGCACTTGCGAGAGTGACGATTTCAGGTTTTCTAACAGGCACATCGGAGAAAATTATGTTGTGGCTCTGATGGCACCTTTGCTGTCTTGTTGCTGTGGTAATTACGTATTCATTTTCTGGAAGTAGGGTGAACTCGCACGATTTATGCAGTCATGGCCGTTTTAATGCTAGGATTACATAACATTTATTTGCAATACAGAAAAGTGAACCGTAGTGTTTAGCTTTCAGCCACCATGAACATATATTTGTCAAAACAGATATCGTTTAAAAAATCGTTTGGCACCCTTTTCTCAAGAGTCGCTCATTTAAACTTCTATACATAAGGAATTAAGCACACTTGTTTTCAAATGTTGGTAATCCAAACAGAAGGAAGCAAGTTAGCCCACCAGGAAGTGGTACAGGTGCAGTCAAAGACGTCAGGTGCAGGATGGGGGAGGGCGCCCTACAGGAAGTTTAGACTCAATTCCTTACAACCTGCACATTGGAAGCATCTAGAATCCCATTGTCGCAGCTTGTTATTTACCTTAGACTAACTACGGTCAGCTAGCCCTAGGATAAACATAACACTTAACAGCACTCTTCTTTGAAAGTTGAGGTAGGCAAGTGTAAAGGAAAACTTCAGCTTTAAGGTTAATTGGCGAAAATACTATCCTTCTTATTCTCCGTTTTGCGTATGTTGGAGTATTTGGGCATTTCGACTCCAGTCATAACTACACACACCAGAAACCAGAGCCGTGGAGATTATCGAAAGATAACAGAAATAAAACCCTTACATTTTCCTCTATACCTACTGGAGTTATATACCATAAAGTCATATTACGTTGGTATCGTTGGTGAGCATAGCGTATAGATTAATATATACTCTAATCAAGCGCAAAGGATTAATATATGTTTAACTGTAAGTTTTGCTTAATAGCTTACAAGAATTCCCTGCATCGTCTCGGTAGAAGAGAATCTCTGACCAATCTGCAATCGAGCTATGGCTACTTCTTTTTACAAAAAAAGCTCACAATGAATATCTAAAACCAGAGGAAAATATTTCTCTAACTTCGGTTGACTGGGAATTCAAATGCTGCCATTTGTGATATTACGCTACATATCAGGGATATGAATTAATGACGGTGCTTTCGTCAGAAGATTGATGACTTCCCGTCAGCCTATTCATTTCCTAGGATAGCACAATGGCTGGGCTTCAGATTAACCTAACAGAAGTACTTGTGAGGCGAGACCAGACGAAGACCTGGAGGCGAGGAGAGTACTCATCCAGAATGAAGAGGATTTCAAAGGCTATTCCCAGAAAATTCAAGATATAGGTACATGTCATTTATCATTAAAATATTTTAAACATATAGTATTTAAACCACAATTTGAGATAATACAAATGTTCAAAATACTGTCCCTGTGAAGTGTAGTTTGGAGTAGCGTGTTTTCTAGGGAATCGTCCTTTCGCAAACTTGAAGGACACTGTACTTGGTTACCAAGTTTGACATTTGAATTTTCGTTTTGTGGTTATGATGTTTATAGACAGAAACAGGCAGAGACACAAACAGACCTTTTTCTATTTTTTTTATTCAAGAGTCTCAAAACGTATATTGATATTGAATTTTTAGATGGCATGCAATGTCTTCTCTACCTACTGTATGTGTGGTAGAGAAAGTAAACGTTCTCTGTACAATAATCAAGTGAAAGTCGCACAAACAATTTGCAACACTGAGTTCTACCACTAATTTTGAGCAATTACTGTAAAGCTGCGCATGGTACGAGTTTGTCACACTTTAGTCCAGAAAGTGTACAAACACTTTTACCACATAAAGAATTACATAAATAGCACGTATTATGAAAGCCGTATATGCTCTCATGCACAGATTTGGTTGTGTATGATCATGGCGCTTGTAGCAATCACGTCTTTCTCAGGTTCTCTACTAGTAATTTATTTATCCTTATGTATTTTTAGACGTGGCAGAGACCTTGCTAGGATCTGTGTGAGTGATGTGATGCAAATTGATGGTGGGAGTAATGTCTCAGTTTCTTGCCTGAAATAAACAAGAAAGTGCTTATAATGCGAGCGGTCACTGTATTTAATCATGCACTGTCCCGCGATGTTTACTACATGGAAGTCGCAGAGCGCAACTTCAAGCCATTTGCCAGGTCTAAAATACACTTTTAGGTATTTGTAGAATGGAAGACGAAGTCTAGTGGGAGTACTGCCAACTTGCCATGCTGATAGAACCTATCCAAAATTGTTATCACCTAATCACTATTCTGTGTGCGATAATGCGAAGTGTAAGAGCATGGGTATAACGTAGTAATCATTATAGTAACTGCTCGGTTTGACAGACATTACCAATGTAATTCCATTAAACTATCACTGAACGAGTCTGCAGCTAAAATACTATGAAACAGGGTGAAATATCACATTACAAAGAGAGAACAATTTAGTTGAGAACTTTTCTCTTAGACATCCAAGGTATGTTAAGAGACCTCTCTGGCTATTGAGTGAGACTGACATAATCAAGGGGGCGTTGAGCGTATCCGCCGGAAGCAGAGTAGTATTTCATGACTTCTGAAGACTTAGCTAATTTGCTGCAGCTGCCCACGCTTTCGTGTCGAGCCACGCGATTCAGATATGTGGGTACCTCGAATTATTCGGCCGTGAAGGCCGAGAATCGTCTCCTGGAGGCCAGATGGATCTCCTACTAAATGCTTCTTCTTATGATCCAGACGATCTTACAACTTTCTCTATATGCAAAATAAAACAACATGTAATGGGAGAAAAAAGGATCTGATATGACTTGCTGTAAAATATTCTTCTTCTATGTGTTTCAGATTAATCGAGATAAAGAATTGCAGAATGCTTTTACTACACGTTTTGTTGTAGATGCAGTAGAGTTCAGCCATAATTTTTAAAAGTGGGTCATTATGCGACGGATTTTAAAACTTCATTCTCTTTAAATGACCACGAGAAAAGAGGGGAATAAACGAATATAGCGACTTAACCATTGCAAGCTAATTGATAACTCAAACCAAAAGTAAGACGTATCTGAAAATGATCAATGCTATTTGACATACATTGGTATTTTAATCAGGTCTACATTTTTGTATTCTAAGTTTCTATCTTTTGCTGATGTTCGTATTAGGTTAAAAATAGGGTTTTATCTTGAAACGCTATAAATTTTATCATGAGAAAATAGGGATTTTTAACCAATTAAGCCAAAAAGGAAGGAAATTGGACTGAGCTGCGCTCGGACTTTATGCTGGACATCATAGATAACAAACCACCCCCATCTCCCGTGCAGTCTGTTGCTGGGTGCAGACCGTTCACCAGGCCGCGTTTACCCACAGTCAGTGACCTGTGTTTTGTATTATGTACGTTCTATGTACTCAGATGGTCTAAGTGAAGCTACCTTTAGGCCAACTGCGCAAGATTCTATGCCTCCTTGTCACTTTCCGACGTGAGGGTAGCGAATTATCCTAAGTAAATACACATTCCACCAATCAGAGGGGAATTAACCATATCCTCTTCGGTTAACATCCTGGACTGATCCCTTGCTAATATTATCATCACTGATTTTTGGAATATTTATAGAAGTTTTACTTAGTAATATGATTTACCTACACATTGTATAGATAAAGAGAGTATCCATTACATAACTCATTGAACGAAGTAGAAACTATCCTGCAACTGTAGTTTTGAAAGTTGCTTTAGCCGCTGGATTCTATCCTTTATATACTAAGGGACTGTTAACGAACAACCCTGCTAGGGCATTTACCTGCTTCAGCACAACAGAGACTCCCTGTCTGAGAGATGCTTTATTGCATTCACAGCTACGTCAGCATTTACGTGCAAGAGCGAACTATCGGAACAACAACCAACCCCGATACTTTTAATATATTTTAAGTTATTTCGATTTTCCACATTAAAACAACAAAATAATTATTATTTATTTATGCCAACAAACTTACTGTTGGTGTTTTTAAACACACAAGCCGTGTGTGGGCAAAGTTTAAGAGGTAGAACTGGAACTTAAAAATTCAATGCCACAACTGGGATTTGAACCACAGACCTTCCGCTTGCCGGGCGGACGCTCTAACCACTGAGCTATTGTGACAAACTGCCAGAATGGCATTAAATTCTCAAGCCAGTTCGTATTTCTCCTGGTAAACCACAAAGGCAGTCTCACACCAGAAACAATTACCCCAATGGTGACTTACTATTGTAAGTACTTTATATCCCAGGATTAAATAACCTTCACATGTTCCAGTTCTACCTCTTAAACAAAATAATTGTTTATGTTCGTTATTCAAGAGCACAATTGTATCCTGTACATACAACATCTGTATGTCACAGAATGTTTTTAATCATTATTTTTACAAGTATAATTTTTTTCAGGGTAGACGAGGGAAGTTAAAAATCACGTCTGACAATTTCGTCAAAAGCTCGAAGTACCTATGGCTCGAAAGATATAATGTACCCCACATGTGATAAATTGTATTAAATATGTCCATTAGAATTTTTCCCATATAATGAACAGTATGGAAAGTAACATTTTATTGCGGTCTCACTACATTATTATTTACTATTCAGTATTCCATTTTTTATCCTGGTTGTATCCAATAGTATATATCATAGTGTCATTTTTGCACTGTTACCATTTAAACTACAGATAACACAAAATAATTGAAATATTAATATAAAACAAATTAAATGTCACGTAGTTCAAAGCATTTACTCATAGTTTGCAGGAGTAACAAAGTTTAACAACCTTTTTGTAGTATTTTCCCAATAACTGAATAATGTCCATCCCACAAGAAATTACGTTACCTTATTTATTATCTTATTAAACGAAACATATTTTATAATCAATTCTAAGGAATTCACGGAATTTAGCATAAACTACTTAACTACTGAGCAATTCCTGAATTATTTGCGTAGCACTATATTAGCTAATTTAAACATTTTCCCCTTCTTTTATAACATTTTCCCTCAATGTCTTTCGAAACCTGTTAAGCATAAAGCACTTCTATTCTCATAAAGTTATAGGCATAACTTAAAAAGAAAAGTATAATTTCACCAAAACATTCTACATATAAAACATTGACGTATTTTACTACACAAATAGCCGTTTAATTTTAACAACAAATTGAAGAAAAATCCGTTTAAAGTAGAATAAAGCAATATCATCTTCCGAATTTTCTCTTATGCCGCTCTTCCATTTACTTTAAGCCCCCTTTTATTATGAGAAGGGTAACATGGTCTTGCAGTAAAAGAAAAGGGATTCTTGTTTCTATCTATGGGGTTCGTTGCGCAGGTTCGATGCTTGGAAGAGACGGTTACTCGGTCAAAAAATAAATAAAAGAATAAAAGTAAAAGATATCGAACGACATTAAATGCATTAGCATTTTCCGATTTATTATTATAATTATAATTTTTCTGCAGATATACCTCTGCAGCAACTGCAAGAGATGGCACCGCGGTAACTGCAAGGTTCGCAATCGAGAGGTTCGGGGTTTGATCCTTTTCGGCCGCCTTCCCTCCCATGGGGTTTTCGTGGTTTTTCCTTTTCGGTTGGCGAATGCCAGAGCAATTTTTCATCTACTACAATTACTTTTCCATTTATTTTTCCACATTTTGTTTACTTCTGTGTATTTCAGTTGCGCTTATAGGTTTCGTGGTGTATGGCGGTGCTGGACAGAAGGCGTGGATACTTGCTCAACGGAAAGAGAGCTCCCGCGAACAGTAGAGGACTGCTTGGTTTTCCATCGCTCTCTCAGCAGTCTTCGAGTCTGGAACTGTTAAGGACTTCAGCGCGTCTTTGTGGCCTGAAGCCCCCTGTGGTTCCTTCAATGCATCCCTTTCCCCCGGAGTAGATAGCTACAATAGAACTATGTAGTTCACAGTGCGCGGGGTGTCCCCCGTTGTGTGTAACCTACACATATCGCACCTCTGCAGCAAGAAAACTTTTTGTTGCAGCTTTTGTCTTGGAAACAAAATGCAGGTATGTATGGTTACATAGTGCTGAGTTAGGAAGTACCTTAAATTCACTAAATAATCCTTCGACTTTAATTATCTTAACTTGAAAGACTTACATAAAAGAATCCCAAACAAACAAAGAACATAATGAGTAATTCACGCAAGTGTTCTCACCATTGCTAGCGCACGGACAGACGAGGGCGTGAACTGCAAGTTTGTGTTGTGTCAGGTTTCATCAAACGCATCCATTCTGCTGCTGAAAAGCCCCCGGCGAACATTCTGCGTATACCAGGATGAACCGCTGCCTTTATTCACATTTTGTGCATTAGGAGCATTTATCAAGGTTGCCAGCTTCTGTTAATGCACAACAGCCCTTTGCGGGCCAAGGCCTACCGCCAGCCGCTGCGTCTTCTACCTCTGCCCACCACAGGCATCATGGGTGGGGTGAGGTCCTGGGGAGCGATACGAGTTCAGCGCCCTGATCTCTCCGGCCGGTTACGCAGTGTACACAACCAGGGCCGCTACTTTTCAGTCAAGCAGCTGCTCAACAGGTCACTCAGGGACCTAACATGAGTACACCTTGGAGAATTATTATATACTGTAGGGAAATGTGATATGAATTTGATATCAAGTGTTTTTGGAGTTAAAGTGGCATAAAATGAGTGAGTATGCTGTTCAACACGCGATAAAAGTTCGGTCTTAGATGCTAATATTTAATAAATGTGCTTTCTTTAACACCCTTTATTAAATTAAAGGTAAACTTATAACTGAAACAAAAGTGGCATTAGTATGATGTAAATGGTACGTTACGTCTTAATAGACAATAGGCAAACAAATTGCTAATAGAACTACAGTGCAATATCAACTTCAATACTCAACGATACTCGTCTTTTCCTTTCCGACCCCACCCCCTCCCCCGTTCTACTCTGGGCGAGATGAAAATTACAAGGATGAATAGATTCATTTAAACTATCCATGTGTACACGGCTTAGTGCTTAAAATGCTGTTTTCTTAAATTTGATTCCTCCTCATTTTTCCACTTTGGGTTGTTGCAGACAATGCAGTTTGTATCTATTCTTGTTGAATATCTCAGCAAAAAAGCAGACAAAAATTTAAACAACTGGTAAATCATGTTTATACTTTGTTAACGCTCACGATATGACATTCTTACCACTGGCAATAACTTGTGAGAAAGGTATATTAAAATACCTTAGCTTTTCTTTAAGTTTAACAGGTGAGAGAAATCTCTGAAAAAAACCATATCAGGATAAATTTTCTTTATTAGTACCAAAGTACTCGTAATGTATCCGTCTTTGTTTCTCACAAATTATTTCTGCATCTTATGGAGTTACTTATCATCAGCATTATAAAATTCATTTAAAATCTATGCTAAATGAAATTTAAAGCACATCTATAATTATGATAGAACAGCATGTAATAAAAGTTTGAAAAGGTTCGCTTCAAAGCTGCAATATTTAGAAATCCCTTAAAGTGGGGTTTGAGACATGGGAAAAGTAAGAAAGCAATTTTATTAGACCTTTACTCCTCTTATGCTCTACGCTATTCGAGTTTCCCACTACGCTTATATTTTGCTTCCAAAGAACACACAACAATTGACACTACGTTTATAATAATCGTTTTAAAATTCTAATCACTAATTCACTTCAATTAGTGGCCACTTTTACAAGAAATATGAGAAACCATATATACATGAAGTGCCTTAATTTTGATACCTAGATACCCACAAGGGTGTCCGGCACGTCGGGCTTTTCAACAGGCAAATGCCGGGGAGATACGAGTATCCTAAACGTAGTCCTGAAACCTATTTTCCTAAATTTCCTTATGTATCCAGTATTACAACTGTAGTATGGTATGCAGTATAAGAACGGGAGTTAATACATAATTCAACTTGACTTGTAAAACAAAAAGTACTATTAAAGTGATGCCAGATTAGCATAATAATGTTTCTGTTTTCTGGATTACATCACTTTTTTATGGGTCTAAAATAGCCTAAACTTCAACTTAGCTACAAACTTGCTGTGGCAGTCTTTTACTGCATATCTAGTTTGCGATTATTTGTTTTACAGCCATCAACTGCCTATGAAAAGCAACTATCCAAATGTTGAAATCTTGAGTGGGAGTTTGGAAATCCTCTCCGGTAAGTTTTGATCATTTAACATTGTAGATTAAGGCGGCTTCTGTTGTTAATAACCTCTAAGCTACTTTACTCTTAATTCCCATATCGTTCTCACTTATTTTTTCTCTTTCTCTATCTTAATTACTAAAATGTTAAGATTAGTCTGAGTCAGGGTTGCCAACATTTAAAAGTAAAATTATCGTACCAGGCACTCAAAATTATGGATTTGGACTAAAAATTATCGTACATCATAAAGCAAACGCTACAACAATAAAAATATCAGTATAATACTTATGAAAATATAAGAGTAATGATGTTTATTATATCCACTTACAAGATTGATGACCTCAACAAATATTACAACTTTAGCACTTATGTTTCTCGCACTATTCATCCGAAAGTTCAGCTTCCTCAACCGTTGCAGCATTGCACAAATTTGTTGTTAAGATAAACCTTAACACCTTCTCGGTGACTTGCAGATTTTAAGATTTACCACGTTCTTTCATAAGTTGAGACGACAAAATGAGTTCATTTACCGTATCTCGTATCTAGTGCCAATCTGTTTCTAACTTTGGTTTTTATTAAACCCAGTTTAAAAAAAAAAAAAAAAAAAAAAAAAAAAAAAAAAAAAAAAAAAAAAAAAAAAAAAAAAAACCCTCTTTCACAAGAAGTGCTTCTGTAGGGCAAGGAAACCACTGATAATGCAAAGGCCGCTAGTTCTTTGAAATCAGTATTTCCACCAAGGTGACATATGTTTAACAGCACTCCAGAAACTGTCAGGTTCAGGCATGTTCTTTATTTCACACGCAATAGCACGTATTCCGAGTTTTCTACATTGATCATCAATTTTCTGAACAGTGCCTTCTTCATTGAGATTATCAGACCTGGGCACACTGGCAATAAGAGGATAAAGGTAGCAGGCTTAGTAGCTATGGGGTGGAGACAGACAATGAGGACAAAAGTGGTGTTATTTGTAATTAGTTTCACTTCGCTGGAGTGACAAACCAGTGAAAATGATATTTCGCCGATATCGAACTATCATACACTAAAATTATCGTACACCCCCCATAATTATCGTATGGATTGACAACCATCGTACAAACATTAAAATTATCGTATGCCCCCATAATTATCACACGAGTTGGCAACCCTGGTCTGAGCTCAATTATGTATCACCAAAAACTTATATTGTAAGTGAAAAACAAACACCAACTCTTATTCAACAGGCAAATCAAAATTTTGATTACTTTCTAGTTTGTTCTGGCAATTGGGATGTACACACTGCATTTAGGGTTGTCACATTTTACAGATTACGTTAAAGGAAATCCGAAACGTCGTTTCCTATTTAGAGTGTCAGGTCAACTATTTATAAAACTGCTAATAAAGTTCATGAATTTATTTCGAGGGGGGGCTTGGAGTTTCACGAAAGTGCACTGTCTTAGTAGCTGTGTATTTTTTTTCTAACTAAATAGAACTTTCATTATTTCATTAAATATTGAAAAGTATTTTTAATTTTAGATAGGTATATTGATCCTTATACGTTGATATAAATCAGTTAATTTTGCACTTTTGTTTCCTGAGAATTACTTTAAGAAGCCTTTGAAAATTTTGTTCTAAACAAAAACGTCTTATAAATTTCTTCTTTGCCCAATGTTGCAATAAAAAAGTAAAATACTCAAATGCAACACAGTTTTAAACATATGTCCTACAATTGGCATTTGTATGTTATCGTGAATGATTATCCTGTTGTAATCTAGAATTATCCAATATTAATTAGCTACAATAACAACGTTCGATTTTACAGTTTTAAAACGCTATATTTCCACAGTCTAGGACAATACTTACTCAAACTAGTGTCATGAAACGCCTGTCTTTCCACTAGATGTAATATAGATTCCACAAAAATCCTTCCCGGTTAGGGTTCGGTAGCTACTTTTACCTTCGTTCTCTAAGAAAACACTTTCTGCTCATTCATATACTAGAGCGAAGTGAATTTACTGAGCGAATTGTCTCCGTGGTGCTGTGCGAGGTTTAAGTTCTTCGTGATCTACGCTGGTCGATGAAGTCTCATTTACCACAATTACCTTTCAATTATTTCCCTGTTATTCCATATACTTCTTAGCTTTCAGGTATGCCTCTAGGTTGCGACAGTGCTAGACAGATGGCGCAGATGCTAGCGTGCCTTGGTGAACGAGTGATTGATAGCTCTCTCTATGTAGCTCCAGCTCTGGAATAGGTATTCGAGCCTGAAAGTTTAGGAACCTCCGCGCGTCACTGTAGCCTATCTGTCTGCGGCCTGGAGTCTCCTGTGATTGCTTTAATTCATACCTTCCTCTGGGGGTGCTAGCCACAATAGATACACGAATTTGCAATGCACGAGGTATTCCCCTTCACTGTATGCCTAATCTACCTAACCTAAGCTTACCGAAAGTGCATTTTAAAATTGAGTGCTATGTGCCTAGCGTTTTTATTTTGTCGGAATTTTAAAATATGCTATGAAATAGTAATGGAAGAAACTTGGCCACCCACAGATTTCTGACAAGTAAGTTTTCATTAGAAGCCTTAGCCTTTCAATTTAATTTTCTCTTTTGTAATTTCATTTAAGATCTTTTAACTGTCTTATAGTTAAATGATATCCACTCACCCATCGTATGAAGGAACATTTCAACTATATCCTTTACCCCAAATCAGGATGTCTAAGCATCGAGAATTCCAAACCGAGCCACCAGTATGAGAAATAATAAGCTGCGAAAATATCTTCTTTTACCAGGTCTTACAAATAATTCATCTGCGTCACACCTTCTAGCAATAAATGAAAGTAGAGGATGCTCGCCTTCAGAGAGAAAGTCACAAAGTAGGTCCAAATGATTTTTTCGTCACCCTTGCCCTGTGCCACTACGTTGACTGCTTAACTTGTCACGCACAATAAAGCCATGCTAAATGATTTATTAGTTCTTCATTTATTTGAAGAAGAGTATTGTGAGCCTAAAATACAACACAGGTGTAATAAAATGCCCTCCTTCTAGTCTCCAAGATTAGGCAATCTGCATCACACCTTAGGCGCATATAAGTTTCATATTAGTGGGAAGTTGCAGAACGGTGCAATAATAATTTATGACATACGCGGATAATCCTGCGGATTATCGTACGAGTAAAACTTTCCCGAATGTCATATTAAGATTTATTATCCACGAGTTCGATACAGCATATGTAATTTTAGCATTATAAATCACAGGAAATGATTTGGTATCCATAGCTAATTTAAGTGAGAGTGCCTTCATTTTTCGTTAGCTTTTCTCCCTGCATTTCTTTTATTGTTACCTGAGAATGAATGAATACATAGATAGCGGGCTGGGCTTCATTAATACCCCTCAGCCACCGATACGTACCCATTGAAAGATCGTTTCCCGAAATACGCGAAAATATTGTGTTATAGCGCTCTAATCTGCAGTCCACCGAAAGCAGACACATATTTAAATATAGTTGTGATGTGACGTTATGCCTTCAAATGTGTTATGGAATATCTGTGATGTTATAAGATGTTTAACATTCCAGAATATATCTGTGACCCTAATTCGCTGCCTGAGATTACTTGCATAATACGAGTACATAGTGTTAAATTTTATTTTTCCCATGGCACTATGAGATGTCTTTGTTTACTCAAAGTATTTCAAACGCGTTAGTGAAATTTGTATGCCAACAGAAAATGCACATGGTTTAATTATTTAGTGCTGTTACCACTTCTTCACATTAGAGCATATAATAACGCTATAATGTCCGCCATCATGAGCTACGCAGCAGGTGTATGGGCACACTGTGCCAAAAATGAAAATATAAAACGTTTGTTAAGAAGAACACAAAGAAAAATACTACTAAGATTCACAGGTGCAACCAATACCACCCCAACTATGGCGTTATTAGTAATTACCGCAATATGGCCAATAGATTTACAAATTCGTAAAAAGGGAGCCATATACTGGTTGAGAAAAGAAAAATCTGAAAAAGTAAAGGATATAATAGGAATAAATTGTCAAACCAAAGTAGACATAAAAAGAGCTCTTTTAAGAGATTGGCAAAACGAATGGGATAAGAGTCTACAATATATTCCCTAAAATAAATAAAAGATTAAAAATGAAACATCTGAATCCAACAGAAGGACTAATTCATTTCTTAACGGGACATGGCCCATACAACACCTATTTTTACAAAATAAATAAATCTCCTACGAACATGTGTGAGACCTGTGAAACTATAGATACGCCGGAACACAATATATTGGAGTGTGTAAAATTTTCAGAATTAGTAGAAAACGAACGACTAGCAATACAAGGCTATACTTTGCAAGAAATACTACTAAATAAAAACTTATTGAAGAGCCTACAAATTCTAACTAATAAAATATCGAAACAAGCGATCACGGAATACAGAAGATCAAGACCATTACACATCCAACCTATTGCTGCATCAAATACTCCAAGAAGATCCTTAAGGCTGAATACACCTAAAACAACTAGAACTAATCTTTAACAAAGAGTCGACACCCCAATAGTTGAAGGAAACACTATGTAGTTTCTCTAAGAGGAAGAAGACAAACTATATAACAATCATATGAACATTATTAACTTACTTGTTTAGATTAAGTGTTATGTTAGTATTTAGTTTTCATTTTCTGCAACATAAATATTGTTAAAGAAATGTTAAAAAAAAATTTAAAATGTGATGTAACCAATATAATAATTAACTATCCTGATGTAAGAAATTAGGTATCAGGATGAATAAATGCAGATTATCTATCTATCTATCTATCTATTTAGTGCTGTATTCTAAGCATTGGTTGATTATGGGGTATATCAGTTATCCCTCTTAACCCGGAAAATTGACGCTCTGCTATAACGTAGTAACTTATTGATTACAATAGGCGTATGTTTTGCTACACAGAGTATGTATTAAAAGTTGTGTATTTTTACAGGTAATTTCGCATTTGTCCATAACCATGCAGCCTAGGCAATTTACTTTTATCTACGATTTCTGTAAGTGAAATACAGCAGATGAAGGTAACTGCTGAGAGACTACGAAGTATTTCGAGCCAAACCAAATCTTGTGGTTTGACACAACAGCACCTTCCGGTTGAGTGCAAAACATCCTGATTGGTTTATACGCTTTGCAGGCAGAAGCGCAGCTGAGGAACACGTGAGAAAAGATAACCTGTGATCATATCATGTACTTCTGCAAACGGCAGAGTTCCCAGAGGGACATAACGCACAGAGTCGCGTGGACATTCTCGCATACACACAGTATGCGGACCCTTCTTTGCTGCCTCTCCCTTTATATTCTTGCTTTCATTCTTGTCACACGTTGCTCCAGTTCCGGTCTTCCGGACCAGTTCGGTACCTTCCTTTTTTTTTTCTGTACCTACCTTCACCCCACTTTTCCTTTTAAAATTATTCTTGATTCTTCTTCTCCTTCTTTTTCTTTATAACGTCGCCCTTATTATATTCCCTATTGAACGGAAACAGTGGGTATGGCAGTTTGTCCTAACATAGACGACAGAGGCCAGGTGCTTAGAAGAAATCCCTAAAAGCTCGGCGTGAGGGGGGCCCATCTTAGCATGCAACAGCACATTTCTTGTGGAGTACTTTCCTTATTACCGTGATGATCTGGCACGCTCTAACATTCCTTCTAGATCATAAACTTCAAGATGGGGCGGAGACTTCAACGCTGGCTCAAGACGGAAACCGGAACTTGCATTCATAAAAATGTCCAAATGAGATTTGTATGTATTCCACTTGACAGTGGGCACGTTGTACCATATAACATATACATTATTTAATACCGTTTATCAGCTCGCATTGATTTAAAACTCAGGAAACCAATATAGTTTTTGGTATGCTGAACGTCATTTGATTTTAATACAATCTCTTGTTCTGTTCTTACATTCCTTGACAAGTCCCTCTTCCAAATAAAAGGCAGTACAAGACGACGTATAAATAAATGTAGGATGAGCTTAAGAGCGTAAGCTACTTATTATTCATATGTTAACTCCAAGGAGTAAGGAAAAGGCTCATATATGCACCTCACTTCATTGGATTCCTCAATCAGAAGTGCAGAATAAGAAACAAGAACTTCATTCTTATGCAACCTCTGTGCTGCAATGCCAGTAAATACTACTTTTCCTTTGAAACAATGGTTGTTGCTTATGCAATTACTATAAAAAGTGAAAGTATTTTATATGCTGTGAAATATTAATAGTTGAGCCCTAGGCGGTGCTGAACTTTCCATAAGGGTGAGGAAACAGTATTTTTAGTAGCTGCAGAATATATTTCAGTTATAAACTGCATAGTGGCATCTATTTTGATATGCAGGTAAGCACGTCGTTTATTAACACATATTGAAATTATCTGAATCCTGTGTTGTCCGTTCGTAGAAGTTTTTGTGCACAATTCCTAAAGATACACCGAATATATTTTCACGAGTCATCCTTTAAGCTTCTAAAATAAAAGTCACATCGACAGTGAAATCCATAGAGAAGCTTGGTATTCTATTATTATCTTCCATAGCAATATAACCTTCACGATACGTTCTAGAGTATGGGAGAGCAGGCGGACCGCAGAGTCATCACGTACACACTTCTTGAAGTAGTTTTTAAATTTCTGTCTGTGTACCTCCAATTTCCTCAGGTTTAACGATGGGTTTTTGTTCTAATTCGCTATTTGGTGATTATTTTAAATGGTTTTAAAAGTTTTTTCAGGTTTATCTCGCTTCTTACAAGCATTTTGTGTACATATTGCTGAAATGAAAGGCTAAACACATCAGCAGATAAGAATCTGCACTTTGTTGGGAGAGAAAACTCACGACATGTACGTCATTTCTGGAATATTCATTGGATAATTCCATACATTGCTTTTGCGCAATACAACTGTGAGAGGCTATATATTCTATTAAAAGAATTGCAGAAGAAAATTACATGCCTTGCAAAGAAAGACACACAATCCGAAGAAATCGAAGCTGTATAATTCATAGTCCTATAAGCTAGTAAAGTTCCTGGAAAAACAAGGAAATAATAAGATGGTGTTATTATACCAACCTATCATTATCATAATCATCTTAATTGTGACTAACGTAAAGTTGATTATTGATATGGAGCCATTGCTGATAATTCTACTTATTCAGTACTATCACCGAGTTTCAGTTGAGTGGGAATGATGGATCCTCTATTCTTACAGAAATACTATATTTGATTTCATGTGTCTATCATCATGTTTATTTTGAGTATTAAGGTTTGAACTTGTTTATGACGCATCACAGTGCGTTTCCTATAAATTGAGCAAGACTGCGTGCATCATAGGGAAAGTAATGTTCGGGGAAAATGCGTTTGAATATCGAATTACAGATTATCCTCAAAGGATTTGCTGCTTCTATGTTTTTCTGAAGATGTTTCATCTCGTTTTCCTTAAGATTGATGCACATTGGCTGTCCACAATCAGAGCGTGGTTTCTGAATTTCTAGCAACACTCATTTCTCTTATTCTTCCTCCTTCAATTTTTCTTCTTCTTCAACAGATTATTCTCCTCTTTGTAGAACTTACACCCCAAGGACTTACAAGATAATGTATTGGGTCAGTAGCCCGTCGAGGAGCAAGCAAAGTTTGGATCATAGCACATTCAGGATGCATCACGATGACTGGCGTGGTGGTCAACAAGAAGGAAATTAAATTTAATGCTGAACGGAAATAGGAAAAGTCATGTACCAAATTATGGAAACCAGCATTTGCCTAGCGATCGAGGAAAAACGACCCTTCGACCAGGTTGGCCGGCCAGAATGCGACTCACACGTTACCGTGGCGGCACCTGTCTCGCTGCATCACCGATTTCAATATTTACAATTATCGTTTCCTATAGATGATGCATCTTCAGTAAATACAGATAAAACATATCTAAATCTCTTAATCTTTGAATTCATCATGCAGAGTGTCAACAAAATACCTTCTTACCGTCTTTAGTGCTTCTGGGGTTGTAGTTATGTCAGTTAACTATGTATCTTTATACGTTATATATTTTCATCTATCCGTTTTGGCCAAGTAATTTTGTACTTTGATGTTATGTAAAGAAATAATCTGCACTTGGCTTAAAGCTTATGTTTGAATATGTTATATATACTGGAGAGCTGAATTGCATTAGAAAAATTAGATCCCAAGGTGGATTGGAACCAGTTTAACCTTTCCATGCTGACGTGCTACCATGGTGCTAGTGCAACGAATTGCTCAGAATTTACATTGCGCCTTTCTAATCACCATGTACCAAGCTGATCTCAATCATTGCAAGGTACGGCACTGTACCTACGCGACTTGCAATACTAGAGGTATTTTTATTTACACATAGTTTTTTTTTTTTTTTTTTCCCCACAATGACTGTGTATGAGCTCAGGCTATGCTTGTCTAATGTGTCAGTATAATAATTAGTGTACAAGTTATGCATATATTCAGAAGGTAATTTATAAATAAAATAAAACTAATTAGGTTAATACAGCTTTCCGCAGCCAGTTATCACTTAGAGTTTGGATCTCTGTGAATTTACTTCTTTCAAAGAATTTGACTTCTTAGCCAACTGGCGAGTCCGTTTACATTTGACAGCCACAAGCTACCTTCATATGGAACTTAGTTTTCTACACCCTTCACTCTTGGTTCTTAACAGGTCGTTTATTTTCCTTACTCATAGAGAAGAATAGAAGAAATGGCTCAAATGATTTTGTTTAAAATTCCATATGTTTAAGATATTGTAATGATAAATAAAATGTATATCTTGAATTTTCTGGGAATTTCTTTGGAAGTCCTCTTCATTCTGAATGACTTTTGCATACGAGTAGTAATTCTATTTCTGATAATAGCAACTGCATTAGTAAGGCAAGTTCTACCTGCAAGAATTGGACAAAACACACCATTTATTTCAAATAGTGGAGTGAATATTCCTTGCTATTTCTCCGAGTTTTCCAATATACTTTTCTGCAATGGAAAGTCGTATTCACTCTTCATATCTTGGCCATACAAAGAGAACGGAATTTCAAAGGCATCACATAGGGACTAGCTCTTAAAACATTTGACAATCGCTTAAAGTCTACTGTATTCCCATATTCCCCCTGTGCGTAAAACAAAAGTACCAATAAGCTATTTTCTGCAAATGTTTATGTCGATTAACATGAAGATAGAGGAATTAGGGTTTGTACGAAAATTTAGTACAAGAGTAGAGAAACTCATGAGAGTATAACACGTTAGGTTTTTTTAATTTCTTGATCACGAATATCCTCATGAGCAAGATCTCAACTAGGAACGATCAGTGGAGGTCAGCATTTTGCGGTGCTGCTCAAAACCAATGGTGTGGAATTTGACACCTAATGAACAGCACAGTAAATGCTGAAGAAGGCATTTAGTGAAGAAAGCTGCCGGTTGACCACCAGGCGGAACTAAGAGTGAGTAAGCATCCGTGCATGACGCCTCTGCAGACCGCAAGTTTATCACGACACACGGCGTGAATCAGCTGATCTGATAAGGGGGAACGAACCCCTGTCACGCTCAATAAATTTCTACGTTTCCGCTTTCAGAAGTTCACGACTCAGTGGTATCAATGCCCTCAGAGGCATTTATAGCCAATTATATAACTTAGTTGCCTAAATGACCGTGAAATATTCTGTTTGCATTGTAAAACACAAACTCCTTAGCATGTAGATAGCTTAATCTATCTCGTTTTATTAAACTGAAAAATGCCGTTTGTTTACAAATTGAAGAGAATGAGGCTCTCCCTTCAGATATGACACACTCGAAAAAAGACATCCAGTTAATGAATTAGATACGTTCAGATATCCTTAAAGATATAGAGATGCTTAGGCGTACTGGTAAATGTAGCAAAGCATTGATTTTCGCGTAAAATTTTCATTTATTTATTTGTTACAACTTTCAAAGCGTATTTTCAAGAAACTGTGCTCCAAGTCACCTAAGTAATTTCAATTGTGATATAATTAATCACATTGCTTTTTTCTTTTTCTGTGTATTAGCAGTTCTATTTTCTCTACCACCTACTTATAGAATATGTTATATTACACCTTAAAATTTAATATAAAGATTTCACGCGAAATGCACGTTTTGAGATCTACTGAACTCGAAAAAGTAGTTTCGGCCATGTGGATCTGTGCATGTGTGTGAAAAGCACAATTAAAAGCCAAAGTCTGATAATACTATATGCCATACTGGGGAAAAGCACTGTTTAAGCATGCTGAGAAATGTTTTGACAAAATTCCTCACCCTAAACTATCCTTACATATCAGTTTTCATTTCCTCGAAAAATTTTGTAACGATTTTGACTGAAATATTATGTGAGACATTTATGTGAAAAATTACATGCTATTTCTGTGAATATCTGTGAATGTAATATTTCATTTTATATGCATGCGTTAGATTAGACAACACAAACTCGAGGGTGAAAAGCAATGCTACAAGTGATTTGAATTTTTCGGATTTATAATTAACCACCATTACACTAAACTACTTTGTTCTTTCACACTAAATTTTCAGTTGGAAAGTAGCATCAGATTTCAAAGAATCAGGTGTTACATTCACTATCAACTAATTTTATAGCTTACATAAACTGTTTTTAAACTTAATCCCGTGGCACAACAGCGTATCCGAGCCAAGACCTACCGCCAGACCACTACGTTCACCACCTCTGCCCACCATAGGCGCCATTGAGGTGCAATACTGGAGGTGGGACGTGGTCAGCGCCTCGGTTTCTCCCGGCCGGTTATGTGGTTCTTCTTGACCAGGGGCCGCTACGTTTCAATCAGGTAGCTCTTCAGCTGGCCCCTCAGGAACCTAACGAGGCTGAATGCACTCCAGATGAGGACAATTACCCACGCTAGTACCGGAGATCGAACCCGGGTCTTCCGCGCCAAAGGCAGGCGCGTTAGTTCGATTTTCCTCATATTAATTGAAGGAAACCTTTAATGAAACAGTTTCATTGTAGGTACATTTCGTTGAAGGTACAAGGGGAATAAGGGAGCAGAAGAGCAGTTGAAAAGTCGGCCGCTATATGTGGACCTTGAAATCCATGCTTCCTCCATGGTATTGTGACAACAGAGAAAGTTCAACATAAATATTTTATTTACCATATAATATCTTAAATATGTGTATGGTACTTCAATCAAAATTGCGAAGAGTCATTTTGAGAAAACAAAATATATAGAAAACCTTTTCATCTAAAGGATAGTTTTGGGAGGAGAGACATTTTTCAAAATAATCCCGTCGCATCTTTGAAGATCACCATCACTATCACCATCATCAGTCAATCAATCAATCAAATCATCATCTCATAATGGATTAGCAAATTCTCCTGTTCCGACCTCACGTTTCTATGGACAAAAAACGAAGACATAATAAACGAATTAAGTATTGTTCCACATAAATGAAAAAAGGTGAATATAGAAGCCGATGGAAACATGTACAAAGAATGGATGAAAAACGCTTCCCTAAGCTGCGTTATGGGTATCAGCCAATTGGAAGAAGGAGCGTCGGAAGACCCATGGATCTTTGGAGATACTGAACTTAAATACCAAGTTCGGTATTTGTCGGAATGTATACACACACTGTCTTTTGTTCTATAAAATGTTTATCTACTCAGGGAATCTCATGCATCCCCAGCGAAATATCGATATCGAATGTTTGAGTGGCATGAAATAGCTTATTATTCCTCCCAGGTGCATGGTAGAGAAATCACTGACCTTTGGTTGCCCATGCCAATGCTCTTATTACTAAGCTACCATGGCAAAATACAGTGTGAAAGAAAAACTCAATATTTTTCTCTATTGGTTTTGTACAATATCCTTTACATTTTGCAACTTCTGCTAATTAGGGAGATATATCTGCTTCCCCAAAGCAAAGTAACAACACCTGGTGTTCAAACCAAGAGTTTAAACCTTGATTTTATTCAGTAGTATAGGGTTTGGATAATCTAACGCGAAATAATTAAGTTTTCGTGCTTTATCCTTTACTATCTCGCTTATTGGCTGGGGCTGGAACGCTACAGATCACCCTAATGTGTACGTTACCAGCTGGATGTTTTCAGGCAGTAACAGCCCCGGGCGATATTGGAAACGTGCATATTATCAGGGAACCACATCGCTAAATTACGCTACGTGTATAGCCTTTATTCTACGATGGAGGGGAAAAGGGGGCGTTGCGCTGACAGGTCCCCTGTTGGGTTGCGATTTATGACACACTACCCCACTTGGGACCAAATATTGGGAATACATTTTTATCTGCACCCCTTGACAAAGGTTACCTCCCAGAGGCAATCTCGGAATTATTTTCGCTGATGATTAAAAACAAGGTGTTTCTCGTATTTGTGGCTAGTGTAACAGAGGACATGTATGATATTTCGATACCTGGTATACCCTAACTTTCTCTGCCCATTACAAATGTGGATATGAATCTTATACGATTATAATATTACTCATGAACAATTGATTTTTACTTCCTTTACTATTTATAGTAAGTAGGGGAACTATTGTATTCTGCCCAGAAATTCTACGTCGAGATCTCATCGGCAATATATGTTTTGAAGCCCCCTGAATAAAAAAAAAAAAAAAAAAAAAAAAAAAAAAAAACATTTTTAGAAAAAGCTCTATGGATCTGTGAAGCATAACTCAAAAATGAAAAGTCGTTTAAAAACCAAAGTTGGGATTTAAGTATATCTTTCAAGGATGCGACACGAAGATTTTGAAGAAAATTCCTTCTCTCTAAACTACCCATTATATAGAAAAATTTTCGAAAATTTTAATTTTCTCAAAAATGGCTCTAACGACTTTAATTAAAATGACATATGTTTAACATATTCTTACGTCAAATGAAATGTATATTTTGAATTTTCTGGCTATAGCCTATGTAGATCTGTTTATTCTTGATGACTTTTGCATAACTGGTAAACCGTATGAGATAAGCCAGATCTTACTATACAGAAAATGTAGATCTCGTTAAAACACCCAAGTTATATCCGAATGCATTTTTTTTTTGGGGGGGGGGTCGAGTGAGCCTTTTCGGATATATTCCCTGTTATTTGTGTGAGTTTGACAATAATTAACAATTTTCTCAAATGAATGATCATTATTAAATTTTTTTCATCTCTTGGCGTGCAAAGGGCTTTTATACACTGACCTACTTTAAAAGACTTGACTATCGCTTAAAACCTGTTATTCCCGTATTCCGCTTGTGCTTACAAGAAAATTACCAATACGATAATTTCTGCAAATGTTTATTTCGACTTATATGAAGAAGATACGGGAATAAGAGTTTGTAAGAATAGTTAAGTAGAAGAGTAGAGAAGGCCATGTGAGTCCAACACAACAGACGTTCCTATCTCGGTTACCTTATACACGACATATTTTAATCCAAAAATAACTTCAAATTCATTAATTACATACAACATATAAAACATTTAAGTATTGATACTAGAAGCATGGAGGAATAAATTCCGCTTTAGAGAGGAGATCTTGCGAAAGAGAAAGAGAAAAAGGAGAAGTTGAAAAGAATACTACAATACGGTAAATATTACTGTTATCGGCTCCAAAACACCTGACGTTTGAGGCTTGTCCAATAATACGGCACTAGCGACTAGCAGCAGTGCGAACGCTTGCCGATTGTAAAGCGTGAAACCCAATATCAATGTGTAAATGGTTCTTTGAATGTTTGGGCATCCACAAAGAGTGAAAATTTGCAGTTGCCTCCCTCTATTTGATCGCTACAGCCATTTAAAAAGCCCCACGCATGTGGTATTTTGTCCCTTTAAAATCAGTCAGCCACACCTCTTTGCTTGTTCCTAGAAATTACTCCGGTTTTTTCACATTTTCTGTGAATTTCAAAGCGAAATTTCCACTTATAATGGTTTGATGTTGCTTTGTGCTATCATAAGCGAAAGTGCATTATGCTATGAAACTGCCACATATAGTAGAACATATTAAAGATAGTACAGTGTTTAAAATTATAGAACTATGATCGTATTAAGTAATCAATATTATTTCAAAGTGTCAGAAATTGAAGATATGAACATTTTGGTTTGTTTAAGCTGGATAGCGTTTTAATTTGAATCGGTATATTGGAAGAAAACAACAGCAACAATGGACGCTTATTTTGAAAGAGAAACGTGAGCATATTAAGTTTCATGGTTTTAATCGGGGTATCTTTGATATTAAAGGATATGATCTAGTTGGGTTTAAATTCTAACCTCGGTTGGAGTTCTCCAGATAGCGTTTCTGCGTAGAGCTGGTTTCTATCTAGATGCATGTCGGATAATTTACAGCTCTCTTTCCCCCTTTCCCTGATTTTAAATATAGTGAATATGAATAGATCACGCTTTAATTCAATTGAAAGGAGCATACAACACATGCCATTACAGTTAATAACCGAATGAATAACTGAAGAGCGGAAAGGAGATTTGAAAAATTGTTGTTGGCAACACTGATTTTTATCACAAGCCTTATATTATTATGGGATTGTTAAGGGCAAATTATGTGAACTCACAGCGGTTGTGGGTTAGCCATTGCGTGGTCATTCGAGATTTTAGATAAATAAAAGGGGGGATAGAGACAGGTGGGGGCAGCAGCATGTCCCCTAGTAACGCAGCTCTGCGCACAAAAGGGGGTGTATATCCACCCCATGTGGGAACCACTATGATACGTAATTACAGTAAGCAACATTTTGGAATGTTTTACAAGTATAAGCAAGAAGTTTTTAAAACTTTATATGAAATTCTCGGTATAGTGAGTGACAAAAGTATTTAATGTACCCTTCACTAACAATAAATAAAAACTAATACACTAGTTCTGTTATAGATTGATATTTCTATACATGACCCACACAAAAACTTCTCCAAAGATAGAATTTTAATGACTGCTGAAGACCGGCAACCAAACAGATAGCAACCGTTATTAATTGTTCTGAATTTTCAGGGTATAGAAGTGTTGGTTTATGAATTGTTTGAAGTATTTTATTATTGTATACCTAATAGCAGTTGTGGCCTGGTAGTTAGCATGATAGTGTCCAAATCCCAAGATCCTGAGTTCGATTCTTGGCTGGAGTGCGATAATTCTTCTTCTTTACTACAGTGTGGAAGTATCAACGAGTGTAGATGTGTGAATTTAATTTTCATAACCAAATCTAATATAAATCCAAAGACTAACACCACTGTAAGTCTAACAGCAAAAAGCCGCCGACAATACCTAGGATGTTAAAGGCGGAAAATAATCGAAGCATTAACAAAAATATTAGTACAATTAATAGTATAATCCTTCAGTAGGTACTTACTCCTAATAATTTCCAAATACGTCTCTGATATTTCATTCTATATTTTTTTATTTTTGTTGGTCATTCACTTCATAATCTTTAAATCCCGTTGTTCGATGACTATATTAATGTTGCGATACACATCATTCATCTTCAATGAGTTACTGAAGTTAATTAATTTATGTTTTAGGATTTAACCTCAGAGAAATAAATGAAACTAATATTTACAGTCGGTCAAATGAACCTGAAGCCTTTAGTATCCTGAGGGTTACTCATATTTTAAGATAAGGCGAAACCCCAGAAACAAATTATATCAAAAAATTCATTCAACCATGACTGAAACTAGGGTTCACTAAGTAAACACATTACACAGGCCAACCATGAGAGTTACAAATATTAGTTAAATGATTTAAGTTTGTACGGAACAGGTTGATTTCTTCAGATACCTTCAAGTGGATGACATCAGTAAGAATCTTCAGGTAGTTTCTTCTTCAGGTGTTGGTTGGTGGGCTCTACGCCAATGTACAACGAACACGATTTTTTCTACCCAATGTTAATCAATCAGTTACTGCGTGTTCTTTTACTACAAAATCTAACCACTGATCCTGAAATATCACTTCATATATTTCTCTAGTGCTTCAAATAAGCAAATAAAAAGTATAACGTTAAACATCTGAGTAAGATCTATCGACATATGCGATTGAATCTTACAAAAATGTATTGGAGGTTATATTACAAATAAAATATTTGTATTAAAATGAATTTGAGTAAATATGATTCAAAGCCCATCTCCTCGACAGGCATCTGGCTCCACTTGTAAGTTCTGTGTGGTGTAAGTCCTATATAAAGAAATAAGGAATGAGTAAATATTAAAAGCAATAATTTGTAAGAATTACATTTTGCACTTCATTGTGTTTATATGATAAAACTATGGAGAAAACAGCTACGCATTGATTTAAAAAATATAAAACAATCTTAAATTATTTAGAATCAGGTAGTAGCTAATTACATGCATTTAGTTGCTCCCATTTATGGCAAAATGAATAAGGTGTCGGTTTTCTATAGAGAGCTGTAGTACAGGGATTGACTAATATCCGAACTCTGGCGCGCCTCTACGTCTAATGAACGCGGAGCTATTGTTACTCAATAGTATCCTCAGAGAAGAACGGAAAGAGTTCACTCCAGTTTCTATACGGAATCCATTCATAGGCAGTACTCCAACAAACAGATGCCTGAGGTGCACACAAAGTACTTAAGAGCAAGTGGCATCGCAAAGCCATAAAAGCCGCGCTGTTTACGGGTGGCGGTTCAATGTACTTGTGGAACACTCCACTACAGTACAATGGGAGCATTGTCCGCAAGCACTTCGCCAGCTATAGCACTTGAAGCAAGTGAACGCCACAACGAATGCTTTCGCTAGGTTTTAGCTCAAATCTGCCTCCGTCTACGAATTATTTTCAGAGAATAACATTGCTAAACAGTTTACTCACTCAAGAAGTATAGTTAAAATGCTAACTAAAAAACTTTAAAACTTAACAAACATAGTTTTACTATCCAAAATTAGTTTCTAGCATCTTTCTGAATTGTTATTTTAAAACACACGTTCCTAATTTCTCCATTTTTAAACTAATGCATGGTATATGACACGTTTTAATTTCTATACTACGTACTTACAGTAATTCTTTATCTTGAATAACTATTCCATTCATATCTCGCCTTTAACTACAACGGTCATATAGATGAGCTTTCCTTTCGAACACACTGCTTATCGGCAATGGCATTAACTCTTATACTGTTGGTTTTGTACATTATATCACACACAAATTGACACTTTCATTCAAACTTCCAGATTCTGAGGAGGTTAGGGAATAATCTTGGCTAGAGAAGATTTCCCACTCACCATCTACGAATTGAACCCGGGACCGATCGCACAATAGGCAAGTGTTCTACCTACGGAGCCAGCCAGAGGAAGTACTGTATTCCATCCAAAAAATTTCATGTTGATATTTCACCGGAAATTGAGGCCCCTTTAACCCAACAAAGTACTTTAGAAAAAGATCCGAGCGTGTGTGTGTGTGTGTGTGTGTGTGTGTGTGTGTGTGTGTGTGTGAGAGAGAGAGAGAGAGAGAGAGAGCAACACCATTGAAAAATGAAAACTCGGTAAATTCGGCATCTTCCAAAGATGCATCACGAATAATTTCAAGAAAATTCCCCACTCCAAACTACCTTTACATTAAAGATGTATCATTTTTTTATTTTCTCAAAAATACATCTTAATGATTTTTATTAAAATGCAAAATTTTGAAAATATTTTCATAACAGTGTATTTCTTGAACTTTCTGAGAATAGCCTGTGAAATTCACTTCATTTAAAACGAATTTTGTATACGGTTGGTAACTGGTAAACCTTAGGACAGAGGGGGCAAAAGTGGACTCATGAGTCCAAGTGATTCGTGAACCTTTCGTCGTGTAACTGTGCAACACAATGGTACACACCCCCTTCCCTAGTTGATTTCAGGAGTCCACGCGACCGGTATCAGTGGTAGAATTTTGTCTGTGTCAATAGTCTACGTCAGGAATGTCCAACCTTCTCTCTTTGGAGAACCTTACGTAGTGAGTGACTATAACCCACTCCACTCCTCAATTGGAGGGATATACAGTCAGTATTCAGTGACGGACACAAGCGGGCGATTCCATGGAAGTTTCTAAGTCATATGTTGAATTTTCTGGTAATGAACATTCTGCATGAATTTTGCATAAAAGGTAAACACGAGAGACAGATAAGGGCTTGCTAAATAAAAATGTGGATCTCGTTAAAACACATAATTTATTTAAAATATTTATTTTTTATTTTAAGTGAGCCATTTCTGAGATATTCCTTCTTATTTGTTTGAATTTGATAATACTTAACTTTTTTCAAATAGGAACCTTATTTGTTTTTAAATTCCTTGACATTGTAAAGAGAGCGGAATTTGAAAGGCATCACATAGCACACAGCCCTTAAAACCTACCGTATTCCCATATTCCCCTTGCACCTGCAAGAAAATTCGCAATAAGGTAATTTCTGAAAATGCATATGTCAATTAAAATATAGCATATAGAGAAATAAGCATTTGCAAGAACAGTGGTATAAGAGTGAGTATAGCTCTACATATATTTGCGAACAGAGTTTCTCCAAATTGAACCATATTAAAAGTCTGTACCGCGATAGGTTACGCGATGATCACTTTGTGTATTTTCTAAGGCTATACCAAATATTGATTGACTTCTTAAACGCAAGGCACTAATGAATAGATGCTTATCGTATAAGATTTAATAGTAAACCAAACGCAACGTACATGTAACCAACTCGCCACTGCAACACAATGCACGGCTGAGGGTTAAAGTGAGGCAAAATCCGCCTAAAGTGGAAGGAGGTAAACCCACACTCCTCTCTTTCCTAAACGTTGAACATCGCTGATACACCTCAAGGAAACGAAGATTAAATGTCAACTTTTCTGTTGTGTGGAGGGAGACAATCTGTTTTGTAACAAAATATTACATTGCTTTCTTCGAGCGAATTTTGAACGGCATTATGTAGTTTGAAACAAACACGCTGATCGTTAACTGTAACAATCTACCACTGTCAAAGAGTTTAAGAAACGAAGAACTACCACTCCTCCAACAAGCAATAATGTTAACCGGCTTGCGTGCACAGTGGATTTGGAGCAGATATTACTCTTCCCGTCCCTGCCTTAGGAGATAAACAGAAGTCCACGTAAAATATGTAGATCTCTCTAAAACACGCACTTTATTTACAATAATTTCTGTGACTTAAGTGAGATATCCGCTAATATTGGTTTCAGATATTATATAAATAATTTTTAAAGTCCTGTCGTTATTCGCTTGTTTCTCGAGATGTCGAAAGAAGATGAAATTTTAAAGTCATTGCGAATGTAGTCCCTTTAATTTATATGGAGGCTTTCTCTTGAGAAACAATTGGTTGTGTTATTACTCGGTGAATTTTAGGTTTTCTTAATGGTGTTGTTATTAGTGTGTACTGTTAAGCACACTCACTCCCACATCCATACTTCCAGACTCTGCGAAGAGCAAGTCCTTACCAGGTCATCGAACTCGGGACCTCTTGACACGCTGATCAGCCGAGCGCAGGGGCAGTCTCTTTCATGCTGTAAGCACAGTTTACGAAAATCACAGGGTTAAACATTTTACACGAGTCTCAATAGGTTTACGCCACTGAAACCAGTTTATTTATCTTTTTATTTATCTATTTATTCAACAACTCATTTTTGTAGGGTAATCTAGGGAAAGGAAATAATGCATATCTTACTTTACTAAAACGCTGCATTTTCATTCGCATTCGCATATGAAGAAAGCATAATTTAGAGCTGTAAAACTAAACAAGAGTTAGTGGTCAAAATATTGAACTATGTTGAGTGAGTGAGTAAGTGAGTGAGTGAGTGAGTGAGTGAGCGAGTGAGTGAGTGAGTGAGTGGGGTTTAACGGCCCGTCGACAACGAGGTCATTTTGGCCTGAACTATGTTGAAAGGCGGAATTTGGAGTGAACCCAAAGAAAGAAAAAGAGCGTTTGTATGCATTCGGAGACATTGGTGCAATGCAAAACATTATTTCGAGACAGAAGAGTCATTTCATAAAATGTTCAAATTTTAAAAATTAAGAAGTGCCTTACATAACTCAATGGCAATTTGCTGTGGGGGATTTAGCACCTCGACAGAAAGCCGATCTTTTGTGCCCATGGCCCAGATGGGGCACCCTCCTGAGGGTAGATGAGGCGAATGGATCCGAAGGACAGCTGGAACGTTATCACGACAGAGCAGAGGGCAGGGTCCCTACATTTTCCCAGTTAGAAGCATCCTGGCAGAGGATGACTCAGTCCAGTTCCACACCCACCCGTTTAGGCTCGTACTCTGAAGGGGGCCGCGGAACTGGAAACCCGCTCCCCTCCCTCCCAAGGCATCCCATGATGGCCCGGAAATTAGTAGACTCTCCTTTCAATCCGGGGAACGAGATTCACAAAGTGCATTTGTTTCTCCTGTCGTGTAGCTGCCGACGCTCGTCGACGCTTCCAACCCTGAAAGAAACCTAACGGGATCAAGTGTGAAATGAAATGATTAATGTAACGAAATAGAGGAAAATGGAATTCGTAGGACATGGAAATCCTTCCCAGCATTCACCTGCCGACCTAGGGATACCTGCGGAAAAAAAAAAAGTCCCATAGGTGAGGAAGGTCGGCCACGGGGATCGAACCCCGACATCTTGAATGCGGGCCACATACCTACATTACCACCTGAGTCATCCCGTTTGGTAAGTGCTTTTACATAAATGGTATTGCTAGAAAGAAAAACTTCTCGCCAAATGTAACTGCGATATTTTACTCAATATACAGGCAGTGTTAATTTGTTTGTGTTCTTCTAACATTGTGCTTTAAAAAGTAATTCATTGCAATGAATTCATTGGATTTATTATTTTCACAAATATATGCAAAATGTGAAAGTTAAATATACTTTCAATTCAGGTTTGCTGTTTGTTCCAAAATGAAAATCACGAAATGAGCGTCCGGTGAATTTACGAGTACATATGATTTAGGTAAATAAAACATTCTACTCAAAAAATGTATGCCCAAAGTAGAAGTCGTTGGAGGATTTTCTTAGAATTGTTTGAACTAAAGTAACTCGTGACACAGTACAATTCATTAGAACTGGCACGCTGATCACTGCTTCAACTTAACGGTGAAGCTTAGAAAAAGTTATTAATTTACACGTGGAAAACCAACACACGTCTACCGAAATATTTAAATGTCCAATAAATGTTCACGTACTTAACAATAGTGACTCCCGAATGTGCAGACAGAAGTCAAACTGCCAACAGAAACAGTGCATGCAAATGAAGAAGCCCCGAAACGTATGAGAACAAATATGGATAGCGCGAAATAGCAGGTATGAAAATAAAATTAGAGAAATTCAGCATATATGCTCAAGAGCAGATAGAAATACTGCGAAATGTATGCAGCATTGTTGTAGATTAATGTCAAGTAAAAATTGTGTAATCCGGTTAGACCACGTGGTTAGCTTATATAGATAGATCAGTATATTTGTGTGAAATTCTCATACTAAACGATTATGCAAATGCTGTTCGACTATATGATAGATGGTAATACACATTATTTACCGTCTTTAATTTCTTTCTTAAGCCCCTCGTTTCGTCACAATATACGTAAGTATCATTATTGCTTTGTACAAATCTTAATTCTTGCAGAACAACCGACCACACTTTGTCTCGGAATACTATCTTAGTTTATTTGTTCATACTGAATAATCAATAAGTGACTGAAATCTATTTTTAAATCTAATATTTATTTGGTGCTGCAGCATTGTTTACATTAAGTGCATAAAAAGAATGCATTTAAGTTTCAATATTTCTTTTCTTTTATTCTTTCATTCAATGTGTGATTCCGTTTAATTGATTTTATTAAACAACATTCAACATTTGGTTGAAAACACACGTAAAAACTTTTTTGGGGAATTAAATACCACTAGCAGAGAAAAGTTCCATTAATGTAGCAACAACTTCGCGGCGGCATCGAAAAACTGCGCGCATTCACTGTGCGCGCCTGACCTAACCCGTCCCACCCACCTGCCACACATCTCGAATTTCAAAGCCTCTTTCTGCACATTGACAAAATAGAAAAAATGTTCTTAAACTTTTTCAATGGGCTTCTCGAGGTCTAGCTCTGCTTTAAATGAAAACATCTGATTCCCTTCCTCTCTGTGGTGCACAGGAAGGTAAACCTAAGAGGTCAATAAATTCAAATTTGTGAAGAGGATCCTGGTTCTTGTTTCTCCTGCCAACAGTATTTTCCGTTTGAAATCAGAGATTCTGAGTAACTGAACGGTCAGGGGGTCCTGAAACATTCCGCTGTACCACAGCATCCACCACTGGTTCATTTCAGTTATTTTCAAAATGAAAGGCTTAATGAGATTACCGTTCTTAACAAGCCTTGTGGAAAACAGTGAACCAGATTGAGGTTTGGTCTTCCTAATGACAACAGCTTGCTAAAATCCCAGCTGATAACCGCAGATATGAAGCAACAGGATAGTTGTATTGAGAGGCAGGTCTCTCACCTGACCCTGCGTGGGCTGTCTAATAAATTTGTTTCAGGAAGAAATTTAAGTGGCTAGCCGTTAGAACGAGGCGATAGCATCAGCACGCTAACCTGATGTAACATGTGGGCTAGATACACACATTTCAATACAATGGGCCACGTGTCCGTTGTGCAAGTGCTTAGCATATTTCAACAGTTGTACAGAATTAACAACCATTTATCATACACTTTGCGAGAGTTGTTGCAAAATGAAGGTGGGTAGCCATGGAGAAATTAGACGAATAACCCAGAATCGAAGATATTTAAATGTTTAGTTCTCTGAAATTAAACATTTCCAATTATTTAAAGAAGTAGAAACTGTCAACAACTGAATTTAAACTTATCAAGTGCTATCCTATGAGTGGATATTAAGATTTAGTCTCTGCTGCAATATTCCGCAGTTAAAAGGGCATCTTTGGCGCTTCCCAGAAAAACTACACCTCAAGCATATGTTTAATTATTTATGTGCATGTTAATTAAACATTAATCACTTCACATATAAACAAATAAATGTGCATAATTATATATCGTTGAAAACTGAAGGATATTACCATAAGTAAATAATAAATGTTGGCCTTTTGGCTTTTCTGTTGTGTTTTATGTTAAAATACTAATTTTTAGTACATTTTATATTTTATGTCTGGGACGTTTAATGGATCCATTCTTACATTTAAGAATTTTGGTACAGTATTTAAATCCCAGTTTATTTTTAGAATTCGTTTTTATAAAATCTTTGTCATTTCCCTTTGCGATTTTTAAGTTGCTTCAAAATTTCAAAAGGGATTCTTTATACATATATGGTATAAAATATTTTAATTTTATAAAATAACACACTCATTAATGTTTTTTGCTTTTACGTGACATTCATTAAAAGTGAAATTTGTACTAGGAACAATATTAGTTATAATTAACAAGATTGGCAGTTCTGTTACTTTAAAGAAAACTCTGAACAATATTTATGTGTTGGTAAATATAACAACGAATATTTGGACATCTAGGTATAATGGTCACAAATAATATTCAATTACACTTTAACTATTCTCCGACAGTCCCTGATGAACAAAGATCAGACATATCTAGATTTAAGGTATTTATAATATAATTGACTAATTAAAAGCTTTTTAAATAGCTGTTTTAATAACAGAAGAAATTGTTAATCAAATACTGAGTAAAAGGGTGAAATGCTACTAATTTTAGGTAGATGGTGGCAGGAAAATCGGAAATAGACATCATTATAAACACGTTTTGTTGTTTTTAATTTGTCTGGGCATTTAAATGACACCTTGAGCGGTTTCTATAGCTTGTCTATACCAGGGGTCTGCCAAAATCAATTATGTCCCTCTTTCATCCAGAAACTTTTTCCTCTATCACTAAAAGGGACAGTTGTAGTGTTTTAAATGTCTCACTTAGGAGAATGATGTAACCTCGGGAGGGAATATCCATAACGTGCCATTCATATTTTACTAATCGTTGCTTCGTGCATTTAAATCACCACTGCTCACTGGTCGAACTCGTCTCTCTAGAGTTTAACAAATCACTCGGCTAATGCGCTACTCATCATGAGTGTTGGTTTAAATATTTGACTTAAAATCCATATGAATATTTGAATACTTTTGGAAACCTAATACAAATTACAAAAATAAAAAACCCACACAAATTAGTCTCTCTTTACAACCTTAAAGAGTTGCATTATAATAAAAATTCAGTATCGAAATTCTCTGCTAAATATAGGTTTTACAATCCCTGAATCTCCCTCCCCCCCCCCTCCAAGAAACGCTGGAAAGAAAAGTTGGATAAATACCAAATGTGACAGGTATATAGGTTCAATATTTTCCAAGGATACGAGATTAGCAAGGTATCCCTCATTTCAAAACTACCCATTGCATGCAAAATGTTTTCTCAGATATTATTTCTCAAAAATTGCTAATGGTTTTGCCATAGTTTTAACACATTTTCATCACTAATAAATTACGCATGTATATATTGTTTTCTGTGAATAATCTGCTATGTTCTCTTCATTCTAAATTGATTTGGTACACTATAAGAAAGACAAATGATAAAATTCCTTTAAATATTAATGTAATGTGAAAAAAAGATTTCTTATAACATTAGCAACTTTCATTAAATTCGTTGCTGCATCTTTAAATTAAGCAGATTGAATTGCTATACAACACTTTTAATGTATGTTAAACGATTCTTATCTTCCCCCACACATCTGTCTGTGTTTTACTCTTGTTTTGTACATGTTCCATAATTTATGAGTATCTCTTGTTTGAACTTGTATTACGAGTAACCCAACATGAATAGAAGAATCGCTATTCATATCAATATTGTAAAATACAAATATTAGGTGACGTTTTGATGGGTAGAGAAAGTCGTGAGTATGATGCATCAGACTTTCTTCTTCTTTGCCTTCTTTTTCGCCCTCGAAATGCGGAATTCTGTTTTCTGTTAAAGCTTTATGGCTTTTAAAATTATTTCACTCGCCATACATTTCGATTTCATATTTTAAACTTCTACGGGTGAAATTACGAAAGAGGGCAGAGATTCGTTATAACTAGAATGGCAATAACAATAAAGAAATGTATAAAATAAGGAAAACACACTTTATTCTGTTGAGGTAGTGTCGAATACAATCCTCTTAGCACGCAGGACAGAATAGTTCTACACCTTTGTTTGTCATCTGGTAAGAAAAAATAAATAAAAACGCGTCCACTGTTTAAATAAATTACCTAGAAGGTATAGTAATTAATTTAAAAATATAATACCCAATATTTCGGAGGGGAGCAATATCTAAGAAGGACTAGTCGGTACAAGATGCTCATTTTAACGATAATTATTAACTGCGATAAGTTGCATCTATGCATTTCCAATAAGAAATTCAACGAGAATGAAGGAAACCTCACAGGATATTCAAGGTATACATTTTGCCGCACGTTTAACTTAAGCACGTAATATGTTAATCAAAATCATAGATCGACCTGAGAAATTAAATTAATAAGTAACGTGCCCCCCCCCCCCCCAACTCTTTACTTCCTATAAATTTTGGCCGAATGTTGTTAACTTCTCGGTTTTTAACTATGATGTCCACATACACACTCACATACGGCTTGTTCTCTAAATGGGGCCATAAGGCGTACCTTTTTGGTGAAAAATCGACATCCAATTTTGAGTTGAATATAAGGTTTTCTCTCTGTATTAGATAAGCAGCAGAGATAGTAAATACGGTCTAAGTTACAGCGGTTTTAAATTTTCGAGCCCTTTTGCTTCATAAAATGTAGAATTAAGCAGACTTTAAGTGGAGCTATTGTATTTTTTTGGGAGAGGGGGAGTCACCTGACACACTATTTTGTATTAAAGACAATTACTTTCCTCCAGAGGCCACATTAAATACTAAGGAAAGGATGCATTTGTGTTGGAATAACACAAATGATAATTTATAAGCTTTAATTAAAAAGGTTAACACACACAGTCTGCGTAACAAATAAAAACAGAAGAGATTATTGGTGTAATAGCTGAATATTAATCCTCAGAAAACAAAGTACTGCAGAGTGGGCGGACACGAAGCTGGAGATAAACAAACACGCCCTCGCATTCAATACTGCGATCCAGAAGCCGGTGGAAGCTATTGTCGATCGCAGCATCACTTCACACCACCAGAGAGCACATTGAAAATGAACAAATGAAGAGCAAGTATGTACTTACTGTTCTGTTGTACGACGGTTTAGAGAATTAATCCTGAGAAGATTCACTGCTCACACCAACACAACATAACGTCAACTGACTATGCCTGGCACTGCTGGAATGGCAGGCAGCAACCTTGCTCTGCCTACCTGGCCTGCCCTTGGAGCCAACCGGTGTTGCTGGCGCGACTACAAGAGGGGAGGGAGAATTGCCGTTTATCTCTTCGCCGTTAAACAAAACAAAAAAGAAAACTGTCCCTTTTCAACCAATGTCGCACCCTAGGGCTATAGGTAGGGCAGAAATGGATAATCTGTGTTAGACCATCAGAGATCCACTGAATTTTTGGGCGGGAGCATGAGCCGTCTTTGTTATTCAAATGATAGCCTATTGTTTACCGCTTTTGATGTCTCTTTATTTCAAATTCGGCACTGCTCCATGGGAATTCCTTGGACTATTCATGTTTTGACTGCCACCAAAGACGACCTTGATGAACGGAGTCGGTCATGGCTGGTCACGGTCTGTCTCCGGATTCAAAGATCATTGCTTCAATGCTACCGATAACGTAGGATAACCTAAGCAAGAAAATTTGAATCTACATTTGCATGATCATCCTCAACCTCGCACTTATCCTCGGGATCAAGTGTACAGCGTGTGTGCAGCAATTTGAAGGCTAGAGTGACGAATGTCGCTTGGTACCGATGGTCAGTTTCCACTAGTAACATGGAATTGAGGACATTAGGGATCAATAAAGAGCATAAGGTCTAATTAGTTTCATGGATGATAGAGGTTAGGACATGACAAATTTCACATGGACAGATTCTTGAACTTATTTGAAGAAAAAGTCTGATCATTGCACGGATGGAAGTTTTCTGTGCAATGTTGAGATAGAAGCATATTCACTGCAGAAGCTCATTACATTCTTTTACTTGAGGCAAAATATACTGAAACCAAGGAATGCACCTATTTACAATTACTTGTTCTTCCACACACGTCGACTACAGGCGTAAGTTGAAAGGGTAGAACACATTAAAAATTCAATACTATACCCCGGATTTGAGTCGTTGATATTCTGCTCTCTGTGGCATGCTATAAGCAGCTGAAATTGAACTTGAATTTTTATTTAAGGACGCTCTTTAATGCTAGGTCTCTCAACATCTCTTTCTATAATGGTGAGAAATAGCTTTATTTTATTGAGAGGCCTCTTTATTAGACATGAGGTTATTTTACGTGCCGTAAACCTACTACACGGGACAGCCAACTTTACTTCTCTTCCGAAGGAAGCCATGCTAAGGGTATTTACGCCCTGCGCTGGTTAATAACCAATTGAGCTACCATGGATGTCGTGACTTAAAAGTGGTTAACTATGAAGCTTCCAACTTAAAAAGTACTTAACGATATTGTAAAGCATGACTTGGGGTACGCTATCTCAAAATGAATTTTAGGAGCCAAGGGTTTACCGAACAAAATGTGAATCACTTGGAGAATTTAATTTCGTACTAACATATTGCTATGGAATTCGGTTAGAGCAGCGGCCCGAAAAGCCGAAGGTCCATAGCTCAAATCCCAGTTGCTGAATTCTTCAGCCCGGGCCCGACCGATTCCCTCCCAAAAATAAGGCTCTGATTCCCTCACAAAAAAGGGCGCAGTCGTATTCCCTCCCAATTTTCTGTTGTTCAAATCAAGTGCAGTAAGATTCCTTCACACCTTAGAGTTCGGACGGCCAAGTACTTACAGCGGGAAATTCCCTACCTGCTTGGAAAACATCAGAAAACATAACCTGATGAATAAGGAATGTAGTATACAACATTAAATGTTATATAAAAATGTTATACATTTTCAAAGTATAATCACTATCTTTATTATAAATGCATGTTAATTGCAACTACATACGATGTTATAATTATGAGAATACACATATCCATTACATTATATCATTTTAAGTGTTTCTTCAAATGTCCTTGTTGCATCCGAATAACGCAAGCTCCCTAATAATAGCCTTGTTTTGGTCTTCAACCTTACGCTCACCGTGTAAGGTTCTCCAAAGAGAGAAGGTTGCACATCCATGGTGTAGAGAATAAATAGCAATGGTTTGCAAGATTCATGAGAATATTTTTTTCTGAAATAATTAATACAACTATTCGTTAATTAGCTGAATTGTGACAAAGCGTCAAAACAATACCGCCCTTTACGAGTTCTGCGTGTGGGAGTGTGATCTCTAATAGGACACACCTACAACCATCAATACGAGACCACGATCCGAAGAAGGAAAAGTTTCACAGCTCTAGACTGCAGCTATATCAAGGCATTTTAACACTAATTTAAAACCACTGTAGACAGTAGTATTTATCAAAAATCGTTAGAGCCTCTTTTGAGAAGACCAAAAACTATAGAAATAATATTCCATGAAAACGACAGTCTGGGGTTCAGGAATTTTCTTGAAAAATCTTTGTGTCATCCACGGACCACATTTGGTATTGACTTTAAAGCTTTTGAGTTCATAGACACACCACAGAGCTTCTTCCTCTACATCCCCTGGACTTGCAAGCTAGTACCTGCCGCCTGTCTAAGAGCAGACACATTCAGGATCAGAGATAATATCTAGGATTGGTGATCAGCCCTAAACCAGTTGTGAAAGTGAGGCAGGACATGATATGAAATTCTGGTGAAATTATGAAAAATTTTATGATTATGGAGCTATGGTGGAACAAATAGAAAACCTAACCCAGAGAAACTCCGAGCAGGCGCCGCTTTGTCCACCACAAACCCCACATACAGACCACGGCCACCTTCACACATCCAGATCTTCCTCTAAAAATATTTTTGGAGGGTTCAATAGTCCTCAAAACATACCTATTTCTGGCAAAATCTAAAATATTGCGTTTTTTTGTGGAAAACAATACTTCCTCTACTTACTATATGTAGTAAAAAAACTAAAAATGTAAATCTGACCAAAAATACCCCTTGGGTAAAGTAATGTTTGTAGTATTCAACTTTTCCTAGAAATTCACTTTTGTTAATTTGAACTTTCAAATAATGTACAGTTATTATGAAGTATTAGGTAGCTATTCAACTGTTTGTCTCAGTCATGCAAAGAATGAAAAATCTGATGTGTTGCACTCACATGACTTTCTCTACACTGGTACTAACCGTTCTTACAAACACTTATTGCTATATCTTCTTCGTGTTAGTTGAGATAAACATTTGCTTGTTTATTTGCTTGTAGGTGCAAGGGTAATATGGGAATGCAGTAGGCTTTGAGCGATAGTCAAAGCTTTTAAAGCTTTCAAATTTCGTTCTCTTTGCACGGTGAACATATAAAAAATGAATAACGATGTTCAATTTGACAGAAGTATAAGTTCTCCAAAAACTCGCACACATAACAAGGCATACTTCCAAAATGGTTCATTCTACAAAAATAAATAAATAAATAAATAAAAATAAATAAATAAATAAAAAAAAATAAATAAATAAAAAAATAAAAATAAATAAATAAAAAAATAAAAATAAATAAATAAATAAATAAAAATAAATAAATAAATAAAAATAAATAAATAAATAAATAAATAAATAAATAAATAAATAAATAAATAAATAAATAAATAAATAAATAAATAAATAAATAAATAAATAAATAAATAAATAAATAAATAAATAAATAAATAAATAAATAAATAAATAAATAAATAAATAAATAAATAAATAAATAAATAAATAAATAAATAAATAAATAAATAAATAAATAAATAAATAAATAAATAAATAAATAAATAAATAAATAAATAAATAAATAAATAAATAAATAAATAAATAAATAAATAAATAAATAAATAAATAAATAAATAAATAAATAAATAAATAAATAAATAAATAAATAAATAAATAAATAAATAAATAAATAAATAAATAAATAAATAAATAAATAAATAAATAAAAAGATAAATAAATAAAATATTAATTGTGTATTTTAGCAAGATCTGCATTTTTGTATAGTAAGATTTGGTCTATCTCTTACGGCTTGCCAGTTATGCAAAAGTCATCCAGAGTAAATAGGACTACATGGGCTATAGCCAGTAAATTCAAGATATAAGTTTCATTTGTAATAAAAACATCTCAAACATAAGGCATTATGTTAGTGTCATTTTGAAGAAAATCCAAAAATATTCCTTATAAAGGGTAGTTCAAGGTGGAACAATTTTCTTCAAAATCTTCATGTCGCATCCTTAAAAGGCATTGACCTTAAATACCAATTTTGGTTTTTAACTGACTTCGTTTTTGAGTTATGCTATCCATAGACTGACAGAAAACACACACACACTCACAAACACACACACACACGCGCGCGCGCGCGCGCGCACACACACGGACCTGTTTCTAAATTTTTTTTTTTTTATATATTCAGGGAGCCTCAAAACATATATTTCCGGTGAAATCTCGACATCAAATTTTTAGGTGGAATACAATACTTCCTCTACTAAGCGTATTAGAGAAAGTAAAAATTCAAAGTCAACATAATTATAGCCATTTTTTTCATCCTTCAGTATCCTATATGTATAAAGAAATGTATAATTAAAATATTTATGTAGAAGCATATCACAAATAAGATGAATTAGATCTTATTGCTTTATTTATTCAGCCTCACTTAACTTCTATGGTCATACCGACAGCTTTGATTTTTTAAATAATTAATGGTAAATTGAGCTTTGGACTTTAACATTCGTGTTTGTACAATTAAACGCAAGACATTCACTTGTGAATACATATTTCTACATGCCAGGGAGCACAGCAAATGATTCTGATTAAAGCAAAAATCCTGGAAACCGAATCCAGGGTTTCAGGTTTAAAAAGGCAGAATACTGATAACTCCACCTCAGAGCCAGTGGACTAATAGTTGTATTCACATTACTTTTAGTAACACAGCATGATTAAAAACTAAGATGGTTGCTAAGAATGAGAAGTTCTGTTTATATGCATTAGAACTCAAAAAAGGTATAAAAATAAAAAATAATGCAAGGCAAATTAATGAACTAATTAATTTAGTTACATAGGTAACTTCCTTCAGAGCAACACATAGGATGTGTAGTATCAGCTTGATGCTGGCAGCGTCTGCGGCCCACATTCGGGAGGTCGCGAGTTTGTTCCCGTGGCCGGCCTTCCTGATCCATGGTTGTACATTTTATTGGTCACTCATTGGTCAATGAATCCAAGAAATAAACGGTTCTAGAAAAAGCTTTCTCTCTCTATCCCTCCCTCTCTCCCTCTCCTCTCTCTCTCTCTCTCTCTCTCTCTCTCTCTCTCTCTCTCTCTCTGTGTCTGCTGTGAACACGTTAACCCAAAAAGCAAAAGTTGCGGTTAAATACGAATTTTTGTTTCAGTTTGCCAACTTCCAAAGATGCGACACAAAGGTGTTCAAAACATCCCCCCATCGGAATTACCCTTTACATAAAAAATGTTTATAAAGTTTTAATTATCTCGAAATGGTGCATTGGTTCTGATTAAATTAATACATGTTAAACATGCTTTTATCACTAATGAAACGTATATCTCAAAGTTTTCTGGTGAATAGCCTCTGAAACCTCCTTTATTCTGAATGTTTTTTTTTTTTCCTTTTTCTTTCTTTCTTTTTTTTTTTTTTTTTTTTTTTTTCCATAGCTGGTAAACTATAAGAGATAGACAAAACCTTACTACACAAAAAAGTAGTGCACGCTATTTTATGTCAATTAATTTTTCATGGAGTTGACAATTCCCGAGATGTTCCTGGTCATTGGTTTAAATTTTCCAAAACTTTGCTCAAATCGAAAGTTATTGGTTTTTATCCCTTCCTGGTCATGGCTCCACGGTAACATACGAGGCTTGCTTTCAAGAGGTCGTGGGTTCGATTCCCTTGGCCAACCTTCTTGACCCACTGATTTTTGGGGGTTTCTCCGGGTCACTAGACGAATGCTGGGAAGGAGTGAGCGAGTGTGTTGGGTTTAAGGGCCCGTCGACAACTTGGTCATTAGGGCCCCCTGGGAAGTATAATTACGTCCCCAAAATTTCTTTAGATTTCATTCTCCTCCATCCTGTTGGTTCTTTCAGGGTCGCGTCAGCGAAGGGGTTAGGTGCAGTTTGGCAGGGATAATCTGCGCACTGGAATTCTCCGTTCCTCGTGGGATAGTAGGAGGCGGCATATGGGGAGGTTAGATCCCGCGCCGAGGTTCCCCTACGAGGCCCCCGGAAGATCTAAAGATTTCGAAGTGTCGTCAAACTTGGGAAACCTTAGGGACCTCTGTCAATGTCTGTAACGTTAGTCTGGATCCGGCCGCCCGGTGTCTCGTCTCACCTCATCCTTCCTCCCTGGGGTGCCCCCTAGGGGTATGGGTATAATAAGCTGGCCTCCGTATCTCTCATATTCCTACGATAGGACAGAACAGCTGTGAGTTGCAAAGTCACCATGAATTTTAAATTGTGTTAACGATAAAAACAGAACTGTGTTATGGGATCCAATTTTAGAAGAGAATTAAAATGACAGAAGTAGTAACTGGACTTGTCATTTTTTCGAATATTTTTTCTGGTTTGCACCTTTCTTCGACGACTAAGAAAAGTATGGCAAACTGGTAAGCAATGAATTTCGTGTTATGGTGGTCTCTTAAGAGTCCATATTATTAGGTGTAGAGAAGTGAAAGCTGATGGCGAGATAAGCGGGCCGTGTGGCATGCAGTAGTTTTGCCCGCATGTGGGAACGTGTTCCATATATATCTGTCCCCTTCACAAATTAAATAGATTCCCGCAAACATTCACATTTTAATTTTCCCCTGTCACCTCTAGAGCCCCTTGTAATTGGAAGCACCACCTGCTCATCTGCGGGTTGCCACAGAGGGCCGTTAATGGGAGTTATTGTATCTGAAAAAGGACACACATGTTTACTTTGTGCTTTTCTGTGTCAAAACCAATCCGTCACCCCACAGTTTTATTCTTATTTTATATCCCTATTTATTTTATTATTAACCTACCTATTGATTTAATCCACCTGAAGCTATTGAAATAAAATACCTACATAATTGTTTTCTGTTCCATTTATATCCATCCCGCCTTAAACTCCAATGGTCATATCGGCGCCCTCTCCTGTGGAACATACTGCCTATAGGCAATGGTGGTACTCGTTTAACACTTGGTTTGTCTTAGGAATTTTATACGTTAAATTCACACACACATTCACATACTCATTCATATTTCCAGACTCTGGGGAAGATTTGAAATAATCTTGTCTAGAAAAAAAAATTCCCACCATTCCCACCATTCCCTCCCCCCCACCCCCCAGCTGCTCAGTGAGCATGTGCTCTACCAACTGAGCTGCGGAGCCAGCCTAAAATTCATATTATGAGCACCAGAATATTCTCTTTGATTATAAACAAGCAACAGAAGGGCTGTTTTGATTATCCTACAAGGATTTTATATTCTGCAAACATAAAAAATATAGAAGTTCATTTTATAAACCACCGATGTCCAAGGTTTGCGAAATAGGGGAAGTTGGATTTATCTCCTTCCATTTTATGCGGACTGTACTATTCTTTTAACACTCAATTGTGCTGCAGTGGCGGTTTGGTTATATGTACGTTGCGATTGATTATACGAAAGTACTTTCAAAGTTGATGAAATAAACATTTATTCATTAGTGACTTCCTTGGTACTGCTGACGTTTAAGAAGTCTATTTTAAGAACTCTATTAATATGTGGCAACAAAGTCGAAGTGCATAGCCTTAGAAGATCCACCAAGTGATCGTCGTGCAACCTATTGCGATACAGACTTTTAATATAGTTCAGTTTGGAGAAACCGTGCGCAAATATACAAACTGTTCCTGAAAATTATTTCTCTATGTGCTACATTCTAGTCGACATAAGAAGTTTCAGAAATTATTTTATTGCTAATTTTATTGTAGCTTCTAGAGGAATATTGGAATATAGTAGGTTTGAAGCTTTAAGCGATGTTTTAAGAGCTAGTTGCTATGCGATGCCTTTGAAATTCCGTTCTCTTTGCAAGGCCAAGAGATAAAAAACGAATGATACGTTTCTATTTGAGAAAAGTGTAAGTACTGGCAAATTCTAACAAATAATAAAGAATATCTCCGAAATGGTTCATTTTAAAAAAAAGAAGAAGTATTTAACGTATTGTGTGTTTTAACGAGATCCAAATTTTTTTATTTAGTAAGCTTTTGTCTGTTTCTTACTGTTTACTATTTATGCAATAGTCATCCAGAATGAAGAAGTCTTCTGAGGGCATGACCAAAACATTCAAGTTATGACTTAGAATCTGCCATGGAATCGCCTGTTATTGTCCGTCACTGCATACTCGCTGCCTGTTTTTGAGCTGATTCATCCTCCGACTGAAAGAGGAGGTGTAGAATAGCAGCTAATTACGTTAGTGTCTCCAATAAAACAAGGTTGGACATCACTGTTATAAGCCATGCGTACTAGCTTTACGAAAATAAAATGTTCTGCAAATAAGAGTATGTATAATGCAATTACATAACGCAATATTTTCATGCAAGAAGCTAAAATGTAAGATAGAGTTGAGTAATAAAATAACGATAATTAGTTTTGTTAAAAGCCATACAAAAGGTGCAGAACTACTCGTCATGTGGTGTTCAAGTATAATAACCCATTTAGTTGAACACAATGTTCCCAAATATATTATTTCATCATCGATATATTTTCAAGACTATAACAACATTTGTTAAGGTATGTATACACAATTTAAACTCTTTTTAAATGTTTGACTATAAAAATATTCAGGAGAAATCAGGTTTCATTGTCATATGTAACGCCACTAGTGACTGTCAATTTATCTAGAGACTGTCACGATTTGCATTTATTAAGACTGTTTCACAAATTAAAAGATGATATAGACTGTGAAGTGTTATTTAAATGCTGTATTGTAATTACTAACCTATTAAAAGAAAAATGAAGCAAGCATACATTAGCGTCCATTGGCACGGCCTACAGGTTTAGATACCACTGATGGAGTTTCCTGCTTGCGCACGCAAACTGATCCCTAACGTGTATCCTGTTGTAATCTGTGTCCTTATGTTCCCTCTTTGAATCATTTAATCTATTTCAGCATTAGATGCTTCACCCAAGTAAGAGTCAGTCATTTTGACATTTAAACCTAGCGGCTCTGTAGCGTCAAGCTGTTGTGCATCTGTAGGACAGTGCAGCTAGATTCTCTAACCTGATCACAACATAAGAAAAGCAGAGCAGGTAATAATTAAAATTCAGAGGAGATGATAATAAAATTTGATAAATGATTCGCGAATGAAGGTTGTCATTGGTTGAAATTTTAAATTGTTACACTCATGATTGGTTGATTTCAATCAAATCACGTATGAATGGAATGGTCAATGTAACAAAACAAATGTGCGCATTCATAAAACGTCATATGCCTCATACTAGTCGAAGCAACGAGGAGATTAAAACTGGCTAACTTGTCAAAGGTAACCAAAGTGCCACACAACTTTTGTAGCCATCAAGTGGCCTGTGCCATAAAGCAAGGGATAATGAAACTTATATCTCCCAACTCATGCATAAGATGCTACAAATTAAATTAGTTCAGTAGATTAGCTTTATCGGCATACGAGAGAAAATATTCGTCGCTGCTGTATGAAAATAAACAGTCTTAACTAAATACATATACCTACATGTTGATAATTGTTCTACAGATGCCAATTGAATGCCAAAGCTGAAACGGTAGAATCGGACTGAAAAATTCACTGTCATAGCCAGGATTTGAACCATGCATCTTCGGCTTTCCGATTATTGCTCTAATAAACTGAGCTGGAGAACGAGGTGGTAATGCCACGTTTCCAAATCTGGAAATCAGACGTCCAGGAAACAAGTTACATAGTGCTGCCATCTTAACTCTTGCAGTATGTGAGGTTGCGCCATCTTGCTGGAACCATAGACCATCAACTTGAGGCACAAGAAAAGTTTCAATTATGTTTCTGTAGCATATGAAATGTACAGTACACGTATCTTCATCCTCAAAGAAATACCAATTTACAGCACAAATACGCTCTAACCATCTCTCCATGACTTACTGAAAGAGAGAGGGGAAGCAAACAAATTGGCGAACTCATTTTCAAGGTCTACTCTACTGTCCTGCCATACATTCACAACAATCAACCCGTCAGATTTAATTAATTCAAATACGCTCACTGTTTCTGTACCATCTGCATACTCCATTTTTTGCTGCATCAAAACAATTATTCGTCCATGGTTGCAAACGTGTATATTTGCTGGAATGTATAAAATTTATTTGGGCTTCTTCCTGATATTTACGTATACCTATAAGGAAATGTAGAATTCCAATACATGATTTCTTTCCAAAAAACTCATATCCATTAACATAAATATTGTGGATATAATAATATACTTACAATATACACCAGATCGGGATGTAAATTAAAACCCAATTTTCCACGCCTCATCAATAGTTTGTCTTCATAATCTATGTCTTAGACTTCAAATTCTACTTTAAACACCGAGTCTTAATTAGCATCATATGATTATTTTCAATCAGCCTGCTGATTCATAGCGTCAACCACCAAACTATTGACTCAAAGCTTCCTAAATTACGGTATCTTATTAAACCATCGCATTAGTTACAGCTATTGAATTGGCAACATTGCGTTACTGGAAATCAGAGGTGACGAGGGACAAGCTCGTTGGAAATTGTTTTGTTTTCATCAATAATGCATTCAAAATAATAAAACACACAATCGCGCAAAAACAATACGCAGTAGATATGTGTGAAATGCATAACATAACCCACAATACAGAACAAAAACCGACTTTATTCTTTTCAAACCATTCCTCGATTCTGTATTAATGCATATCACAACTTCATATCTCAATGTACGTTTATCTGTGATCACCTATTATCTTTAAAGCACTAACACTGCTTTATGCTACTGAATAGAAGCTTTAGGTCTGTTTTTGAAACACATTTGTGTAGCCAGACTAACTTTTCTCTATCCAGGGTTTTGTGGAATGTGCTTCCGACCATACAATTTGTACGAGGCAAAAACCTGATGCTCCCCCTCTCTGAAAAATCCTATATACGAAACGAAATTATTCAAATAAACAACTGAAATAATTTTCACTGGGATTCTGGCTACACAAGAGTTTTAAACAAGTCTTATTTAACGGACAAAACAATTGAACTACGTCCTTTACAACGGATGTTTTATTTTGTATGTGTGAAATGCTAATTTGTGTTAGAAATGAAAAGAGTCAACACTTTTAGGAACTCTGGGGTAACGTCTTCCTTCTTTTAGAAGAAAAGAAAAAACAAAAAACTGCGTAATCAAAATTAAAGTGAAGAACAACAAGAGGGGAATTATTGTCAAGTAAGGTATATGGCTATTGCAGCGTCCTCTTACAAAAGAGTTAGAACTCCACTGAAGCAAACTGACCGTTGGAATAGATTGAAATTCACTTTAAAAGAAGTCATTGAAAACGACACTACCCAATGTTGTGCTTGCATTCATTAAACGGTAAGCAATTTCGCATTCAACAAACGAAAACAAACCACACGGCGCGCCTTCTGTGTTCGATGCCCAGCAGGACCTTCTGGTAAGGAAGTCATAGCACTCGGACAATCCTTTTCCTGTCACCAGTCCTTAAGTCTGTCCGAAGTTCTGTCATTACAACAGCGAATTAAACATCTACGCGTGCGGACAATGGCAAGAAAACAATGAAGGCGTGGCAAAGTACAGAAGCACCCAGCGGGGACGTTCATTGTGGGACAAGCGAGCAGATGTCAAGATGGGGAAAGCCCTTCCGTCTTTCAATATCTAAACCCTCTTTCTTATAGGGACGCGTGCGCCGAAGTCCCAAGGCGGTTCACCATTGTACTCAGCGTAATACTGCCAATCTAGTACGACATACCAGGAATACCATTCATTATTTCAATTCTAGTCTCAACTTTTTGACACTTTTTTTTAAAATTGAGAAAATATGTCCTTTAAAGTAAGTGAAAAAATGCATACAAATAATTGGATAAAGGGCCAAATCTCAGAGCTATTTTAATTCTTAAAATAACTAGTAACCAAGCTTTTAGCATACATTACAGAAGAACACAACGAATTCCTTGTTTCTATATTTTAGTTGAAAATAAAGCTAGAATTTAGTTTTTAAACTTTAATTTAAAAGAAAACAAAAAATGTGGACACTTACAAGGAGCATTCTCTATTTCATATTTTTAAAGCACTACAGATGTATTATTGCTAGATCACAACATTCATTAATTCTACACTCTGTTAGTCGTCCAAGATGTTAAACAGATAAACTAAACTAAACTCCAGCGCAACAACCCTTACCGGGTCAAGGGCTACCGCCCAGCCGCTTCATCCTCCACCTCTGCCCACTACAGGCGTCATGAGTGAGGTACAGCACTGGAAGATGGGACGTAGTCAGCTCCCGGCCAGTTATGCGAACAGAGGTCGCTACTTCTGAATTCAAGTAGCTCCTCAATTCGGCCCCTCAGTGACTTAACAGTCTGAGTGCACCCCGGACCAAGTCTCCCAGCGGGAGAAAATCCCCATGCCGGTGCCGGGAATCCAACCCTGATCTCCTGCTTGGTAAGCAGCAGCGCTATCACCGCACTAAGGAGATGACCATTGCCACAAAATAAACATGCTGGGCTTGATTCATCTTCACTGAATCCTTCTACTTCTTTGTCACTTTCTCTAGTGGTCAATCTCCCGGCTCCAACGATTTAATTCCCATGTATAGTACCTGTTCCTTTCTTCCCTTGTATTTAACTGACTTTTTACCGAAACTATGCAAGGAAAGAAAGAAAATTACATCTGCAGGATATCTTCCATTCGGATGCCACCTAAGATCAAATGAAACCACAGATTGAGGATAATCCTGAAATTAAGCATAATTTGTATGACGTTATATGCTGCTATTTTCATCCAATCACTAACGATTTTCCATTCATGGGTTATAAGTGAATCAGCAAAAGTACATGGTAACTCCATATCGCGTTAAATATTTTAATACTTGTAAATCACTTGAAAACAAGTGTTTGAACAATTTTGTTTATTGAAACAAAATGGGAAATTCAGTTTAAGAAACCAGAAAGCAGTTTATAGTTTCATTTACTGGGAGAGTAGAAAATGAATCGAAAATATTTTAACGTCGTAGGGTTGAAAATGAGGTTTTACATAGAAGTTAAGGTGTGTTGAGAAATTATACGAATGCCTGAAACTATTTCAGCTTTGTAATGCATAGTATTTTATTCATTACCATTTTAAATTATATATTTTTGTTCAAAACTGTTAAGAAGGAGGATGTTAAATGCCCCAAGATTGTGCTCGATTCATACTCTACTGACAAATACAGGTGCTGATGTACCTATTGACTGTAAAGAGGCGCATGGGTCGTCCAAAACTCTGCTGTAATACTTTACATGACTATCTCCATCACTGACAAGTTGACACACATCCCCTATATTTTATGATAACGATTGTTGACTTTTGGGGAGAAGTCTCCCAACGATGACCTAGGTTTCTTCAGTAAAAACCCCACGCTGTCTTTTAGGTTCCTTAGACGAAACATTTCAGGTGACCTGAAACTTACTATAGCGTTTTCTAGAAATACTCAAGTTTACTGTCAATCGTATTTTCACTCGCCGAACTGAGTTAGCGCATACGAATCAAAAATAAGTAAACACTGCATACTAAAAAGATATACTGAGCCATAATTTGTTGTGTGATTAAACGCAGAACAAAATAATAAATAAATAAATAAATAAATAAATAAATAAATAAATAACTGAATTACACCATATTAAATGGATATTGTAAATAGTAACGTGATCTTGATTGCAGTAGTGGCGCGGAAGCATGTATCCACACGCCCAGTGGAAAACACGGTGCAGCCGGTTCTTAGTTCATTGCCTTTCCCTGTATAAAAACCACACAGAAATGCAGTGAAAGATTTGTAATGTTTATTGCAACTCGTCACAGTATGGAATTCATTTTGTTTAAGGATAAATGTAGAGAATTATAGACAGGACTGGTTGATATTCCACACGGTATGATGTTTAGTGTTCCTTAAAGAATGATTGCCCTAAATGCTATTAGAAGTAGTTAAAGACCACATTTTCGTTACGTTAAGGCCTACTGTGAACTGTAAGCAAGGTGCTGCTGAAGCTAACCGTCCCCAGCTTTATCTCACCTGGCTCCTTATTGTATTGCGCGTGCCCCAGGATACCTTATCCGAATGTCAGCCGTATCGCCGTTTAAATTCCTTGATAAGTGTCACAAAACGTTCGCACTCCTCGAAAGGTATAGTGAAGCTGAGAAAATATCACCTCGTCTTTAGTGTCCAGATGTTAATTTGTTACGGATGATTTCATTAGTAGGGGCCTAAAGGAATGTTACCTTACGGGAAACAGAAAAATCTTAAAAAATGTCTGATGTGTTACATTCAAACGACTTTTTCTATCTATTCTTCAACAAATATTCCTACAAAACTTTATTTTTCTATCTACATGTCAATCAACAGATAGATTTGTAAAAATCCTTTTATTACATATTTCCTTACAGATACAATTGGAATGTGTGAACACAGTAGGCTTAAGCGACAGTCAAATATTTTAAGAGCTGACACTGTGTGGCGGTTTTGAAATTCCCTTTTCTTTGCAAGACCAGGACATAAAAACCTGATATGTTGCACTCACATGACCTTCTTTACTCTTGTACTATTCTAACAAACTCTGAATTCCTCTATCTTCATGTTATTCGAGATAAACATTTGCAGAAGTTACCTTACTGCTGATAATCTTATAGATGCAAGGGGAATATGGGAATACAGTAGACTTTGAGCTGTAGTCAAATTTTTAAAGCTTTGAAATGCCGTTCTCTTTACACGGCGAAACAGATAAGGTGAATAACGACCTCTCATTTGAGAAAAGTTTAAATATTGGAAAGCTCACAAAACTAACAAGGAATATTTCTGAAATGTTTCACTTCACAAAAAATGCATGTGCACATAACTTGTGTGTTTTAACGAGATCTACATTTTTGCACAGTAAGATTTGGTCTGTCTCTTATGGTTTACCAGTTATGCAAAAGTCATCAAGAATAAACAAGACACATTATAGCCAGACAATTCAAAATAAACATTTTATTCGCCATAAAAATTTCTATATATCATATGGCATTTTAATAAAAATCGATACAGCCATTTTTAAGAAAATCAACATTTTCGAAAAATTTTCCCCTGTATGGTGTAGTCGTATATTTACTAACAAATACTTGCTTCTCAGTACGCCATTTTACAAATAATTCAACTCATATTTTAAATAACAAAATAATAAGAAATTTTACTTTTCTTATCCCTTAAAATGAATTAACAACTAAGCAAAAGTTTGCCTATAGATTTAAACATAAACATACGTTTCAATATAGTTTGTTTAAAACACCAGATTTACAATTTTATTTAACTAAAATATTTTCTTCTCAATCAAAGTGGATATCTTGCACTCACATGACTTTCCTACTGTTGTACTAACTATTCTTAAAAATACTTATTACACTATCTTCATGTTAATCGAAAAAAACATCTGCAACAATTACCCTATTGCTAATATTCGTTTTGGTGCAAGGCGAATACCGTACAATATAATCAGTTATACAAAGTTAAACAAAATTTGTTCAGAATGGGGCGAGTTTTTAGCCGAATCACGTAATATTCTATATATATAATTATTCTTACCAAATTGTATACATATAATATTTTATTTAAAATCTCTTAGCCATGTTGGACATGCCTAAAAAAGCAAATTCTTTTCCATGAAACAGGCAGATTGGGGTGCATTTTTTGTTTAGTTCTCATCACTGGTAAATCCGGTAATCCTAAATTTAGGCCCAAATTTCCTTTCCGAATTATTTAAATTGATGTATCTCTAGTGTCACCGCCTATAGTACCATCTGAGTGGGCGTTAAACACTATTTAAAAACTCCTTAAACATTTGGATCATTTTGGTCCACAATTCTGATGCAGAGTGTTCCTTAAATTCTTTCACAATATATTTTCTTAAAGCCAAGGGGTTGACGGAAGTTTATAAACGAAATGATATTCCCGAGTTGCAGTTTTGAAGTCAGTTATATCGTTACCACTCAAGTACCCAGTGTAGAGAAAGTACTGTATTCCATCTAAAGTTTGATATCGATTTCATCGGAAGTACGCGATTTAACCTCCATAGAAATTATAATAATATAATTAAACCCCTAGCGCATCAGCCCATGAAGGGCCAAGGCTTACCGCCCAGCCGCTGCATCACCCACCTCAGTCCACTACAGGCGTCATTGGTGGGATGCAGAACTGGAGTGTGGGACGTGGTCAGCGCCCCGAGCCCTCGTGGCCAGTAATGCAGCCTTCTCGAGCTGGGGCCGCTACTCCTCCATCAAGTAGCTCCTCAATTGGTCCCCCAGGACCTAACGAGGCTGAGTGCACCCCGTGCCAGAACTCCCAGTGCGGGAAAAATCCCCATGCTGGTACCGGGATCGAACCCGGGTCCTCCGCGCCAGAGGCAAGCGCGCTACCAACTGCGCTACGGAGGCGGTCTTACAAAATATACAATAAATGTGTGTTTATGTGTGTGCGCGCGCGTGTGTGTGTTTTATAACTTAGAGAAGCATTTCTTAAAAGTTACAAGGTGCCAATCAAGAAATTGCTACTCCAAACAACCATTTAGGTATAGTACTTTTATTTTGTCAAAACTAGCTCTAAAATCAGGTCGTGAAGACCGCATAACCGGCCGTGAGGGATCGGAGCGCTGACCACTACCACCCTCCAGTACTGCACCCCACTCGTGACGCCTGTAGTGGACAGAGGTTGTGGACGCAGCGGCTGGGCGGTAGACCTTGGCCCGCATAGGGTTGTTGAGCCGTGGGGTTAGTTAGCTGTAAAATTTTATTTAAATAACATATTGATGTTTTACATAATGAACAAAATGTACCTCTTGAACATCTATGAAAAATTCGAGCACTTTTCATTCTTATTGGACATAAGACAACTGATAACGTGAGGAATGGACAAAATCCTACTACAGAGTTCATTAAAATATATCTATAACAGGTGTCCAGTATCTCTTTCCGCAGCATTAGGCGTTTCCAAAACACTCGTTATTTAATATTTTACCAGGTGGTGGAACATGATCGAGAATAAAATTGGTACTTCTCTCACTTTCAAGTACGGAAAGTCATACCAGTGTGATATATGCGATGTTTTTACGTTCATTCATTACTCCCGTTCTATATCTTTGTCTACTGATAAAACAGGTAATGAATTACTGATATCCATAGTTAAAGTTACATACATAAGAATTTGAAGAACATTTACCGACATAACGTTAAAGCTCTTCAGTATCGGTACAGACGTATGGATTAACAGTATTTTATTTATGTATTTATTTATTAGTACTCATTTCCAGTGATACATAATTATATGAATGTAATGTAAACCCCGCGCGACAGCCCACGAAGGGCCAAGGCCTACCGCCCAGCCGCTGCGTCCCCCACCTCTGCCCACTACAGGCGTCATTGGTGAGGTGCAGTACTGGAGGGTGGGACGTGGTCAGCGCCCCGAGCCCTCCCGGCCAGTTATGCGGTCTATATGAATAAGAAGTCAAATTAGTTTTAATTTAATGCGTTTTTTTAGGAATCTGTAATTATTGGTTACAGTAGTAATAATTGCATTTAAGCTAATTAAGGCTCACATGTTCGTCATTATGAGTTCATATATTCATACTCAAAAATAGATTGGAAAACTATAGAGTTTAAACATTCATATTAAGAATAATTAGTGCTCTGCTAAACTTGTTGCTGACATTTCGCATACTGTATTGCTTACACACTATTTTTTCTTAATTGATGGAATTTTAACCCCACAGCTTGTTTGCAATTTCTTTAATATGTACATGGGTCTGTGCGTGTTAGACTAACGAATGTAGAAGTTGGTAGAAGCCTTTCTGATTTGTGTGCTTTTGTAACTTATATGGTAGGTTTTCAGTTGCTAGCCAGTCTTTTTACACCGCCTGTTATTATATTAATAATTAATTAATTTAATCGACACTTATACTTTTTGGACATCGGATATGCAGGAGCATCTATAGATCCTGCGTTAAATAGTGTAATGCCAGACAGGTGGCCTTAGTTGCATGGTTGTCTTCTTCACCTCATGGTTTTAGCTAAAACATGTTGGCAACTTCACTCAATGTGCCTTCGCGGTCTCTATATTGTTTTAGATTTGTAATGAAAAGCTTGCTTAGACGCACGATTTTCATGTATTCTAAAGAGGTCCTAAATCCAATTATTTATATTCTCTTCTACAGGTTGTCGAGTTGGCGCTCCGGTAGCTCATTGGTTACGATCCTAGAGCACACAAAGACAAAAGAGTTCAATATTGTGAAATTTCCCCCGAACAAGATCTCTTTCAGAGAGTGCTCCAAGCTTAACTCAAATTTGGAATTACTACGTTCTAGCAATATGTGTGTGCATTATTACTGTTGCTTGTTGTACTAACAGATTTACGTGCGTGCGATATGCAAGATAACTTACTTAATGTTGATGCAAGCAGTGGGATTTGCTATGAAGCTAACAGTTTATGTGAAACCTCAATCATAATGTTCACAGAGAAACTATGTTGTCCCTGTACCTCTAAATCGCACATACATATCTATGCAGCAACCTCCTCTGGACACTGAAGAATGTAGGAAATAATTACGTAGTTACGTAACCTTAAGTGCATATAATTTATGTAAACAGAAACTCTGAAGTGTACTCCTTTAAAACCGGAATATTCTTGCGTATGCATTAAGAGAGACGAAATGCCCAGACTTATGTATGCTTCGCTTGCAAATGAATTGCTTATACAAATAACATGGGTTCAATCCAAAAGACCAAGTAGCAAGCCCTCTTTTGTTGTAAAAACTTGTCAAAAGCTGGCTTTAAATATCACAGATCAATATGCGTCAGATTTAAGGTGCGGAGTCATTAAATTTAAGTGCTGCTTAAAACTGCATTTCGTTAAACACAATTATGCCCTCGTTTATTATATCCTTCCCCACAAAAATAGCCCTGCAGTGATACCTATGTTTTAGACATAATTTTATCTCTAAACCTTGACATAAACGTTGTTTTAAACAAAAAGAACTCGTATAGCACGGAATGAGTCAACAAACCAAGTAAGTGGGAAGCACACTCCTTCTAGGATTCTGAATTAAAGTTTACTATTATCTATTCTATGATTTAATAAAGTTCTGGGAATGCAAAACAAGTTAAGTTAAAAGTTTGTAGTGACATATTTTAAAAACAATTTGCACAAAAAGAGAGCAAAGGTATTACAACCTAACAAACAGAATATTCTCTCTAGGAAACATTTTCTCTTAAACGTGAGTCGGAAGAAAAATGTTCTTGCCATAGTTTTGGAGTAGATTTAAGAGGAGTTAGTGACGTATATAATTATGTAACAATGTTGCATATGGAGTATTTTTAGCTCCTGTACACTTTATCTCAAGATTCACTACTTCAGCTTTTTTCTTTTTTCTTTTTTTTTTTTTTTTTTTTTCATTAAATTAACTTCAAATTTGCAATCTGTTCTTCACAGAACATTTAGTAAATGGATTAAAAATTGTATCTGGAAAACTAAAAGTAGCTATAGTGGAAAGGTCAATACAAAATGTTCATCGCTGTAGACGGTCAATCGTGGTATTGTTGTCCAGTAGATTGATACCAAGAACCTTCGGATGGTTACTTAGGCGCTGTTGATAACGAAATCTGTGGGGTGTGATTTATTTGTTTATTTAGACTGAGACTTTTATTTGGAGACCAGAGCCTAGCTAGACCCGGTGTTTCCCGTGATTTGACGATTTTATCCCCACAACTTTTAGACGTTCGTTGGGAACTATAAAGAACCCAAAATAAATAAAGAAAAACACGGGAAAACAATATGCAAAAGCAGCATTGAACAACCGCAAATACCTGTCTAGAAATAAAGTGTGGCTTTCGTCACAATACTCAAGTTTCAGTGTTTTAGAGATATAACATCGGGCAGTAAGTAACCAAAACTTTGCTTTGAGTCTAATAATTTTCACATCTCTATATTGGGCGTGAGACCGTATAATTTTTCTCAGAGGCCTCCTTACCAGTCTTGAGGTTCTTTTACATGCCGTAAATTTACGACACGGTACCAACAGCTTTACTTTCCTTCCGAAGCAAGTCGTGTGAAGGATTTTTACGCCCGAAAAACAAATCCATCGTCCTCCACAGGGTTTGAACCCGCGATCTCGAGAACTAGAGGCTAGCACGTTACCTCTTGACCACGAATACCACCTAAACTTGAGCCTAGAACGATTTCTACCCACATTTATTTTGCTAATTATCATTTCCTTTATCACCACCATCAGTGCTCACTGCCTGTGATGACGCATGCAGTAAACATGTGGATTGACACTTAACTAGCAGATTAAAAACTTTGATGTGTTGCACTCACATGACCTCTACTCTTGTACTAACCATTCTTACAAACTCTTATTCCTATATCTTCTTCGGGTTAGTTGAGATAAACATTTGCAGAAATTATCTTATTATTTCCTTGTAGATGCAAGGTGAATATGGGAATACAGTAGGCTTTGAGTGATGCCCAAATCTTTTAAAGCTTTCAAATTCCGTTCTCTTTGTATGGCTAACCTATAATAATAAAAATGAATAACGATGTTCTATTTGATGAAAGTGTGTTTTCCAAAACTTGCATAAATAACAAGGAATATCTCCGAAAAAATTCACTCTACAAAAATAAAAAAAAAAAAAAAAAAAAAAAAAAAAAAAAATTATTTCGGCATAAATTGTGTCTTTTAGCAAGATATACATATTTTGTATAATTAGATTTGGCATATCTCTTACGGCTTACTAGTTATGGAAATGTCATCTAGAGTAAACAGGACTATATGGAGTATAGCCAGAAAATTCGAAATATTTGCCATAAAATATCTTACACATATGCCATTTTAATCAAAACCTTTAGAGGCATTTTCGGTAAAATCAAAATTTTCAAAAAATTTTCCATGTAAAGGGTAGCTTAGGGTGGAGGAATTGGTTTTTAACCGAGTTTTCGTTTCTGAGTTATGTTGATCATATACATCCACACACACAGGCGCGCGCGCAAGCGGACCTTTTTCTAAAAATGCGTTTTTTTTTTATTCAGGGGACCTCAACACATGTATTTCCAGTGAAATCTCGACATCAAATTTTTGGGTGGAATTTGTAATACTTCCTCTACATACATGCCTAGTAGAGCAAATAAAAAGTTATCAACAGTCGTTTTACTAGTTTTCATTTATGTAGAGAAAATCAAAGCTCCATTGGAATTTGACTATTTCACGATTAGGAGACATTACTTTTATATTAGAAGGAATAAAAAAGAACATATTGAGTTACTAAAATACTACATTGTCTTGAAAATACGTTATTGTACAAACGTTACAGATATTCTGCTAGGGAGGGGATAAAAACAACGTGGTTACGTATTACAGGCAAGAAACAACACCAGGAGATTCTTTACATGTAGGACTATGATACCTTGAAGCACAAAATTACGTTAACACAAGATTTTATTGTGCATTAGCGTTTTTAAAAATATGCTGTAAACGCAGATATCCTCATCCATGAACAATAGCAACATTAACTAGCACTTAGGAACTTCTCAACTAAACATTGGGAATTACACATTGAGCTAAGGGCCCTTGAATGTGCTAATCTGCAGTTCCAGCTGCAGGTATTTTGTTTCACGTCTGCTTGTAGGATATTACATATTTATGCACGAGGAAAAAGCTGCTTTAACTAATTGGCTCTCGCTTATTGAAACGTTAATATTAATTATTATGTAAACATCATAATATCCCACGGATTTTCAATCAAAATAATTAATTTACTCTATAAAACCTAGTTAAGCGAGGCGTAATTGAGTATATTTATACAAGTAAGCATGCTATTGACCTTCATTATATGTTGATTACGGTATCCGTTCTACTTAGAAGGGATGGGCTGTAACGCTTGGAACTGCTTACAATATGAACAGCTCATCACGAAAATTCCCACCCTTGACCAGTAGACACATATGAAGTTCGTATACTTAGGATCTGGGAGAGAAACTTGGGTTATGTGAGGTATTAAATAATGTTTGATATATCTAAAAGTAATTTTAAGATGCTGCAATTTTTTCTTTATCTATTACTTGCTTACAGCAAATAGACAAATTATTGCACTTTATCAAGAATTTCCATATCAAGATTTCACCGGAGATACAGCTTCGTGAATAAAAACAATTTTAAAAAATATAATGTGCTGCACCCATATGACTTTCTCTACTCCTATACAAAGTATTCTTACGCACGCTTAGTTCAACTACTTCATGTTAATCGATATAAACCCTTGCTGAAATTATCTTATTCTTAATTTTCTTGTAGGTGCAAGGGAATATGGATATGCTGTAAGGCTGGTCGCTATGTGATGGCTTTGAAATTCTGTTCTCTTTGCATGATCAAGAGGTAAAATAAGCCTTAACGCCACCACCGAGTTACCTGTGCACTATGTATTTTTAATATCACCAAATATATAATGGTTCTAGCTAAGAGAACCCGCAATCATTTTGACCGTTTTCAAAGTTAAAGATAGTTCGTTTTTACAAGGCATTATGAAAAGTCTTCAAACATAAAGGTAAACCAATGGTAGAAACAGCTTTAAACAATATTATAACAAATAATAAATACAAACTAAACTTAAAATGAAACTGTTATGGTTGAATGGTAATCCTTCAAAGCTCAATGTGATGATGGACAGCTCCCAAAGTATATCTTTACAGATTTTTACAATCGCAGTTGAATGTAACTAAAAATTTCATAGTTATATTTTGCAAAAACCGCATCCAGGTGTTTCTCCGTGATAATAATGGCTTGCAATGAAAGGAGAAACAAGAAGAAACAAAAGAATAGCGATTCCAAGAAAATTTCAAGAACTTGATACTTTAAAACAATAACAAGCAATATCTCGAAAATGGTGAAGCCCACGAAGAAAATTAATATTAAATAAATACTGTGTTTTAACGAGATCTACATTTTTTGTACATTGAGATTTGGTCTATCTCTTACAGTTCACCAGTTCCGCAAAAGCCACCAGGAGCAAACACCATGGGCTACAGCCAGGAAATTCAAAATATACATTTCATTTGCCATAATATCTTAAACATTTTAATCAAAATCATTAGAGACATTTTACAGAAAGTCAAAATTTTCGAAAAAAAATTTGCAAAGGAAAGGGTAGTTAAGGGTGGAAGAATGTTCTTCAAAATCTGCGTGTCGCACGCTTGAAAAATATTAAACTTAAACTGACTTTGGTTTCTAACCAACTTTTCGTTTTTGAGTTATGCTGTTCACACACACACCCACACCAACACCACCCACCACCACACCCCACCCACACCCCATCCATATATACCCACACACACATCCACACCCACACGGAACTTTTTCTGAAACTCTGATGTGTTGCACTCACATGAGTTTCTCTACTCTTATTCTATTATTACAAACTCTTATTCCTTATTCCTCTTACAAACTCACTCTTCTTTATGTAGTAATTATAGAAATTAATAAAATAAGTTTCTGAAAACGGCATAATTATTTTAAAAGGAATTATAGTTACAACACATGACATTAGTTAATATCTGTCACAGTCCTTAAATGTGATTTCTCAGGTCACTTGAACATGAGCAGGAAGCTTCTTTTGAAGGCTTGAAAGATTAAGAGCAAGGGAAAAAAGAAAGAAGAGAAGAAACGATAAAGAATACCTTAGAGTATTTGTACCCAGGTATTTTTATCTGCTGTGAAATTTTGCATACAAGTTATTACGTACAACGAGACCTGAACACCGTAAGAATGTGGTAAGTTGGCAAGTTGACTAATGCTAATAATTCGGTTTTAGACACACAGAGTGAACTAATTGTATTGGAATTATATTACTACTTTTGTTTTCAAATTGAGCTGTCACGATGTGATCGTACACGCTTTGATTAATAATATTTTTGTCATTAAACTCTTCCTGGACTTCTGGGTCACTTTCTTTCCGTCTCTTTGTCTCCTGGTGTGAATAACTTTTCTCTTGAACATGTTACAAATTAATGGCCGCTGTATAGAGTCTTAAAACCGAGAACGGGAGGGGAAAACAACTTCTCCCAGCACAATATATCAGCCCAAAAATGGGTATGGCAGTGGTCCAGAGGTTTAACTGACGCATTTAAAACTAGCGGCCAAAACACATGTTATACTGCCCCGTAGTTCCCTTAACTTTATTTGGATCTGTATAAACAGGGGACAGTTCTAGCATTTAAAATATGTACCCTCTGCTCTGGGGTTTGACACAACCCAGGGCTGGGTTAAGGTACTCACTGAGCGCGGCCTGCTCACGGCCTTGCATTGATAACTGTATGTTCAGCAGGTAAAATAATGAAAGTCGCTCAAGCTATCCCGCGAGGCGTCCAGGACTGAAATAGCCCATATCCGCATCTATTCATTTTTGAGCGTTAGTCTGAATGCATATCATTTTGGACATTTCTATCTACTTGCATAAACATTGCATTCAATTGCACATGTAACTGTTTTCTAGTTACAGGTTTAATGTCACTGGTATGCACTATGTACTATATTGCATTGCTAAGGGTTAAAACTGTTCTCTTCTAACTTAAAGCTGATCTAAATTTATGAACTTTCAAGTGTGTAGTTTCATTCGGAAATTAACATTTTTTGTGCACGTCTGTTGTGTCCCTTATACACCAAAGAAACTTAAATATGTTACACTAATCTTCATCTGTACAACCAGTCTAAATTTCAGCATAATTTTGCAATCATCGATAAAATTGGTATCACAACGTGACAACAACTTATCTAGAGGATTTGAAAATCAAGAGTGTATTTGCCAGGATAATTTCACCAATGAAATTTTATGATTTACCCAATAGTCATATTTATTAAAATAGATGGCAAAATATTTATATTTACGTGCACAGTAATCGACATTATTTGCAAAGAAATCATAATTAATTGGTCAAAAGTTCGTTTTTTTTTTTTTTTTTTAAACTTCCTCCAACGTAGCGTCATGTCAGACGGTGAATGAATGCAATGGGTGAAATGATGCTCAAATGAGCCCGAGGTGCATAGACCTTTAAGTTACCCGACATTCGTCTTCTCAGCATAAGGGAAAATCTCGGAAAATATCTTATCCGGATAACTCACCCTGAGAGAGATTCGAACTCGCGACCTCTTGGACGTGAAATAGACGTACTACCAGCACGCTAAAGAGTCCGGCACGCACTTGGATAGTTTGATCGCTGAAGCTTGATAATTAATATTATTTACTGCCATCTGGCATGGGAAACTAGATTTAGGCTTGAATGGTAATAGTGTGAAACTATGATTTTCTTTATTGAAACAAACATTATTTTTAAACATAATTATTATGTATACAACTATCGAATCTTAATTACTGAAAGGAATTTGTTCACTAAGTTTAATGTAGATGAGTAAGCAGTAAGCATATTGTTGCTTAATTTGCGTAAAATGTCGAAATGCCGTTTATTTATACAGTGCAGGAAAATATTTGAACCTATTCAGAATAATAAACACAGAAAAGCTATGTTTGTCACATAAGGAGCAAGATACTACCAAGATATTTCTATAAAATTTGAGTGAATCAGGGCCTGATAGTTGAAAATTTTTCTTCCATGACGTCTGACTTCATTATCCAGAATTATTGATTGGAACTAGCGTTATATCTTTAAAAAATAATCATAACTATAAATATTCGTAATTTCAGGATTAATGGTGAAATGTTTATGCTCTTAAATGTAGTTTAATGATGTTTAATATTACCAACACTACAAAAGAAATGCAAAACTTAGCAGCAGTGTCGTGCGAGGGGTTCCGGGTTCGATTTACGGCTAGTGTGATTGCGAGTGTTGTGTTAAAAGCAAAAGAAAAACAGCTGTACACGAGGTAAGGAATATTTCGCCAAGGTAAAATGCCGCCGATATGACCATTGTAGAAAAAGGCTGAACAATAAAAAAGGTCTCAGTGTGCACTTACATGGCTTTATCTACTCTTCTACAAATTGTTCTCACAAACACCTATTCCTATCTACTGATTTCATGTTGATTGAGATAAACATTTGCACAAATGGTCTTATTGCACATTTCCTTGTTGGCATGGGTGGCTCAGGTGGTTGGGAGCTGGCTACTGATCCAAAAATGTGTTACGTAATGAATGGTTTTATGCGCGGGGGTGGGGGGGATTTTATTTAAAATCTTTGTATCACATCCTTGGAAGGTGCTGAATATAAATGCCAAGTTTGGTATTTAATTAACTTTTCGCTTTTTAGTTATGTTGTTCAACACACACACACACACACACACAAAGAGAGAGAGACACAGAGAGAGAGGGCGGGACCTTCTTTTTAAGAATGCCCTGTTTTGATTCAAGGATGCGAGTACATATACTTCCGGCGAAATCTCTGTATCAAATTTTTTATGCATATACGCAGTAGAGAAAGTAATATTCCGCCATTCTAAACTACCCTTCACAAGGAATCTTTTCAAACATTTGACTTTCTCAAAAATTAATCTCGAGATTTTCATTAAATTACCATAAATTCCAATTTTCTTGGAATAGCCTCTGAAGTCCTCTTCATTTTGAATGATTTTTGCATAACTGATAAACAGGCAAGAGATAGATAGATTATTACTATAGATACAAAGCTATATACAAAGCTATATGAAATAACATTTTCAGTGACGTTAACCATATATGGCATATTCTTCTTGTTGGTTTGAATTTGCAACTATTTATACTTTTCTAAAATGGGAAGTTATATTCGTTTATTCACCCTCATGGCCATGCAAAGAAGGGAAATTTCAAAGCCATCACACAACGACAGGCTATTAAAAGATTTGACTATTGCTTAAGCCTACTGTCTTCCCGTATTCCTATCGTGTCTACGAGGAAGTATATAATGGAAACAATTATAGAAATTTTATCTCGATTGATAAAACAAAAGAATGTGTTTTTGTATTAATAGTTTCTACAAGAGTGAGTAGAGAAAGTCAGATGAGCTCAAAATATAAAATGACTTAATTAGTTGACAGATAATTTTCTAAGTGTCTTATTATTATTGGTTGAATTTTCCATTTCTTTTGTCACTTTTTCCCGCTGTCATAATTCACCTTATTTCTGAGATGTTATGAAAGTATGGAATTTTAAGGCAGGATATGGAGCAGAAGAGTTGACTATCGCTTCAGACTCCTGTAACAGATTGCGTAATAAACAATTTCTGCAAACGTTTGATTTGACTGACATGAAGTAGGTAGAAAGATACGGTTTGTTAAGAATAGGTTTTAGAAGATATCCAAATGGCAAGAGAAAATCTTGTAAATGTAGCTTGCTTGACTTGCTCAAAGGTTTTTGATAAGTTCTAGGATAGGACATTTGTTCCAATGAAAGCTAAATATTGATGCTTTGGATCTAATACAATACTTTCTCTAACTTAGGTAGATATCCAAGGCAATGGAACTAAAAATACCCAAAACATGTGGCAAGACAGGGCAAGCTCTGGTCTGAAAGATGAGAAGAATTGTTGACGAGAAAAAACTGTTGGCAGAGCCAAACCGCCTATGGGTGAAAATTGTATTATTTGACTAATATAACAACCAATCAGATGAACATAACTATTTTGTTTAATATGTTTCTTCATAACCATAGTTACACGCCTGAAGAACGGGCATATGGGCCATTATTTCACATTGCTGCATAAGACAAGAAACTCTGAACTCTACATCAGTTGAATTAATTTAAAAACGAAATCAATGTTCTTTGTTGAAAATTGCCGCTGGGCACAGAGTAACGAAGTTTGCATCTCCCCTATGAGTATGGTTTACATCTTGTCGTAGGAAACCATTGTCCAGACTAGTTCTTTCCCTTGGTGGCGTTGTTCTTGAGAACGTCTGACAGATTTCGATCCCATCTGCTAACAACTGCTCTTTTTCCTGCATGGGAACAGGGTGGGGCAGGTGGTGCGTTCGAGAACCTGAACATGCGTTCCCATCAAGCAAGCTGCAAGATATTGTTTCAGAAGAGATTTCCTTGCAGAGCGTAGTGAAAAATGTTAAGTATGTTTCCTAAAAACTGAAGATTAAATCATAATTACCTTGCAAAAGATACTCAAATTTCCACTCAGCATTTCATAAAGTTATCTTAAGTACTTCACGTACAATTTAAGTGAAAGTGTTGTCGCTGTCTTCTCAAGTTGTTAATGATGGTAACCTGAACTTTCCTAGTTTCTTTCTCTTCAGCAATTAATTTCTTAACTTTTACTGCTTTAATACGAGTATTTAACCCATGGTTAGCAGAGGAAGCATTGTGTTCCACTCAAAAACTCCATACAAAGTTTCTTCAGATATATCGGATACCTGGAACAAAAACAAGGTCCATTATTTACCTATATAATGTAAAGGAAGTAGTTTATTCCACCCAAAAATTCGATATCTAGTTTTGCTAAAAGGAACCCCGAAAAGAAAAACACTTTTACTTCCTCTAGTATGTACTTAATCAGTAAGTAGAGGAAATGTATTCCATTAACCAATTATATGCCGAGATTACACCGAAAATATATGCTTTGATGTTCCTCAACCTAAAACACTCTTAGAAAATAATCCATATCTGAATAGGTATGTGAATGTGTCTGTGAACACCATAACTGAAAAAGAAACTAAATATCAAACTTGTTACTTAAGTTTACATTTTCCAAACATGCAATAAGATTTAACGCAGATCTATAGTGTAGGTTTAGTGTGTTGGCGTCACATTCAAGAGGTCCCGAGTTCGAATCCCGGTTAGGTCGGGTTACCCTGGTATGGCTTTTATCCGGGATTTTCCCTTATCCTAAAAAGAATGTTGGGTGAACCCATGTTCTATGGATCCCGGACTCATTTTAGCATAATTTCACCCATTTTATTTATCGCCCGATAAGGCCTAATGGGTTAAAGGACACTAAGTCAAAAAAAAAAAAAAAAAAAAAAAAAAAACATTAGAAAATCTCGCACCTCAAATTATCCTTTAAACGTATAATTTTAATTCTCTACAAAAATGGCGAGCGGATTTGATTAAAATAACATATAAGATATTTATGAGACAAATAGTGTGCATATTTTGAATTTCCTATGAAAAACCTTTGAAATCCTCTTCATTCTCAATGGCTTTAGCATAACTGGTAGACCGCAAGAGAAAGACAAAGTCTTACTACACAGAGTTTTAGCCTATGCCGTTTAAGTAGTAAGTCGTTATTCTTTTTTCCTGGTGGTGATGGGATGAACATGGGATCTCAAAGCTATCGCATAGCGATGCCTGTTTAAAAATCTAATTATCACTTTAGTGTATTGTTTCCGTCTTATACCTATAAAGAAAGGGCAAATGTGTTTATATTGATTCGCAGGAAATAGAAACAAAGGCTCTGGTATGAAAAACAGATAAGTGAGTAGAGAAAACCATGTAAATTTAACATATCAGAGCTTTAGAAAAAAGTTTCTTGTATGTGTGTCAATTAACAGCATAATTCAAAAACGAATAATGCAGAAAAATAACATTGCATTTAACTGTATATCCTTGAATGCAAAGCTAATATTTTCACGTATTTCTTAACCACAAGGAAACAGTTATTTAACATAAATGGCACTAGAATATTTGATTAAAGTATCATATGTTTTAAATATAAAAAGGATAAATAAAACACAAGTGCTGTATTTCGGTACTTGGAAGTCTTGTTCACTCTCTTTAAATTTTTGTGACTAAATATAGGAGCCTGACAAATGCCACAGGGAAAAAAAAATATACTACGGGGTGGGCCAAAAGTTGCGATCGGATATATTCTAAGTTTGTGTGGCAATAATAAACTTTTACAAGTTACGTAAAAACGTTATTTATTGATGGCTGCACTAATAAGGAATGGAAATATGAAAAGATATACACCACTGGGCCAGTCAGCGTCATTCTTAATCATCTACGAGTATTTCGGTGTGTTCGCCATCAGTTGAATGTACCGCCATGTCTGTCTGCTTGCCCACTTGAGCATTTCGGGAGTGACCGTTTTGAAGATGCAGATAATCTCTCTTCAGTTGTTCAACGGAAGCCATCCGAATCTTTCCAAGATTTTCTTTTAAGTAGGACCATAGCCAGTTGTTGCACGTTGTCAGGTCGGGGCTTCTTGGAGGCCAAATGAGAGGTCCACCTCGTCCAATCCACAAAGGAAAGCTGATACTTCACCATTCTCGAACTGGAGTCCATAAATGCCCTGGGGGCTCCATCTTATTGAAGAACGATGGTGTTAAGAATACTATGTCAAATTCGGGAACCAGCCATTGAGACCACATTTCGAGGTACGCTTCTCCAGTCACAGAGGTTTCAAAGAAATATGGCCCAACAATAATTCCACTGGTAACATCGGCTCACGTCATGACATGGCGGGAAAGTTGTGGAATTTCTTCAAATTAGTGTTAGTAGTAGGTTATGTGTGGGCCACACGCAAACATTAACTTGGGATCTGCATTTCCGCCGATCGTTTCCTTGTTGGTTTCTTCGGCTAACGTTTCAATGATTCGGACAAAAGATTACTAACATCATCACTGCAATATTTTTACTTCTTCCGCTGTGTTTTGCATTCAATACAGAGTCTGTTGAGAAGGTTTTCTTTTCCAGTTTTCGTTGATCGGTTTCACTGGGAGCAGCTTTATTGAAACGAAGAAAGAAGTTTTCGCTGATTCCTTCGTACGTTTCGCCAGATCGTTCTTTCTCATGAACCCACACACTAACAATGAGACGTTCCTCAATCGTATATTTGCTTGTATCAGCCATTGCTTGCAACACAAATAGCGTTTCACATTGACATCAAGTAATAATCCGCGAAAAATCTAGCTTGCGGCTATAACATAACAATGCCCTCGCTGTATCAAAAAATTGACAAATTAATCCAACGAAAAGCATATGAAGCGGAAAAATATCCCTCTCAACCCATGAATAGTTTTTAATTAGTTTTCGGTTTCGGAAAGTGAGCTGTTTCAATATAAACATTAACCGATCGCGACTTTTGGCCCACCCCAGTACTGTTTAAACGATATTTGTGTCAATATTGTTTTCATAACATTAGCAGTTTTCAAAATACTCCTCGAGGGTTTAAGTTTAAATGCAGCGAGTTTGGCGCATAAAACATTAACGTTCATAATGAACACTGAAGCACAGTATACTACACATAGGAAATTCTATACTCTTTAGCTAGCTATGCAAATTTATTAAATCCTTTGTGTTTTAATACAAATCGTTAAAGCCACTTCTGGGAAAAGGAACGGAATTTGCCCTACGTAAAGGTTAGTTTGGGGTAAGACTTGCTTGAAATTTTCCCCTGGCATACTTTAACAGAATCCGACCCAAGAATTAATTTTGCTTCTTATCAACTGGAATCTCGATATAGAAATGTTGGATGGAATACAAAATTGTGACGCAGCGGCTATGGCCAATGTAAACAGATAAGCCGCGCGCTCATCCTGCGCGACATGATAAATGTTATCGCCACATAACTAGAACCTTCTGGATGTTTCTTCTTCTAGAACCTTCCAGAATTGTATGGCAACTTCCAACGGCTATGTAAGCAAGCGCTCTCGCCAGTTGGTCGGTCGGTCAGTCTTTTAGCCTAAACTTTCAGGACATTACTGCATGGAGGTTGAATTATGATTATCATCGTAAACATATATACTTTTCATTCTTTGTTCTAATTTATATTTAGAAACGGCCTAAGTTAAATATACCAAAATGGTTTGCGCTGATTTAACAATTTCTACTGGAAGACAACATATTATAACCGTTTTACTTTCTCTGCTGGTAAGTAGGGGAAGTATTGTATTCTACCCAAAAATTCGATGTCAAGATTTCACCGGAAATATATGTTTTGAGACCCCCTGAATAAAAAAAAAAAAAGCACTTTTAGAAAAAGGTGCGCGCGCGCGTGCGTGTGTGTGTGTGTGTGTGTGTGTGTGTGTGTGTGTGTGTGTGTGTGTGTGTTTGTGTGTGTGTGTGTGTGTGTGTGTGTGTCGTTGCCCCACCATCAATTCGCTTGTCACTCGTGTAAATCCTAACAAGGTCTTCGTCATGTCTAAAAAATACATAACTAATTGCTCTAACTATTGCTGGAGTGTGTTTCTTGAATTTGGGTTTTTATTACGTTTTACTCTTAAGGAAAGATTAATAGTCCAATCCAACTAATATCAAATTTACACGACTGCAATTCCATTGGATGGAGTAGAGCCCCTTGCTATCCCTCTTCCATCCAGTAAGAATCGATTCATATATAACTGTAGCCAATCAGACACATAAGAATATCTTCCCTCCGTGGAGCAACACGTGATAATAGTTGGTTGCGCTTTACTGATTAAAACATCTTTTTTGCGATGTTAGTCTAATTATAAAACAGATCATACAACATTTCTTTAATCAAGGTTTTCATATTCAGAATTGTATTATCAATAACGTATTGAGAATGTAGCAAAGTTAACAGGGAAAAATAAAGCAAGAGAAGCTGACTTATCTATATAGGTTCATTATTGGCGCAACACTTACAAACTGAATAAAGGATAGCTAAGTGAACTTATCTGTTGCATACCAAAGAAAACCTGATATTCTTGATTTACTTTATTATTAATGTCTATACACTTCAGGGTCGAGAAATAACTTTTCTTGTTCAGTGTACGTTTAAGTAAATATGGTGAATTCTGTTAATTCTGAGTCCGTTACTGAGTAACTGGTTACCTTCTCTTTTTTTCCTGACTGCTACAAAGTAAAGATTGCGGTGTTTTTTGGTCATTCTGTCAGAGCAGCGAGGAACCAAAACGGGTTCAAAAGTTCAGCCACGAAGGAGGGGAAAAGAAAGAGAAAAAAGAAAGACAGAAGAACTAGGATTATTAAATAAACTGTAAGGATTCCTTCGTCTTATAGAGCGCTAGTCCACATTTGTAACTGTTATAGTATACAGCAAAGACAGCAAATCCTGTTAGCTGAAAATTACGAATAAATGCAAAAAATGACCGAGGCTTAAAATCATTTTCTTAACAGGACGAAAATCCAATTACTTATTGCAACCTACTGCAATTTCCGGTCTGCTTGAACACGAAGGCATTATTTAACTCCTGCGCGACAGACATAGCGGGCTGACTACCACATTACCGCTGCATCCTCTACCTTCGTCCGCAGAGGGATGAACAGATACAGCAATGGGAGAGGGTAACATGCAATCAGGCTGTGACTTTCACAGCGCTGCGGGGAAGGTCTATAAATACACATGACAGAAATTTAAGATATATTGACCACAAAAGCATTAAAAATATAGCAGAGAAAAGAAGACAAAATTGAAAAAATTAGAAATAAAAAGGTAAAGAAATTACATAGCATACTCATAGTGGGTTTCATTAGTACATTAACTATTATATAAAAGATAACAACGAAGTGTTTACTCCTATAATATGGCCATAGTAATCTGTGATGTGAAGGTAATCCAGGAAATAACGACTGTTTCGCATTATCATGTGCAGATCGCTGTCGAATGGTTTCATCGGCATCTTTTCCAGTATTATTTGTCAGTCGAAAAACGGTTATTGTGAATTCTGTTACTGTTCAAAATTAACTGTGTGTTACATAGTGCCCCGATTGTGAGGTAAAAGATATTGGATTTTTGAACTGGGGAAAGATACCGTAAATTAAGTAATGTGTATAATTGAAATAATTGAAATAATTGAAATAATTGTGAGACGGTGGTGTAAAATGTCAACAATGGAGAACAAATTCGCATAATGATATTCAACCCGAGTATCCATCACTCATCACATGCAGAGCGCGGCACCACGTGCGGTCATATGCGATACGAGTTTAGTTGGACAAAATAAATGACGTAAACTGTACTGCGCAGCCATTGTATATGTACGCGCATCAGCAGAAGCCTGCAGTCGTGTACCTGAAGTAGCAACAGGAGAACCCATGTACACCTAACTTGTGGCTTATTGCACTACCTTCCGCCCTCTACTCGTTTCAGATGATGAATGGAGTCAAGAACAAAATCGTACAAACCAAACGTGTAACCTAGATGAGCTATGAATTTCTTTCCCCAACATTTCGCATTTTCTTGGTGAAATTGTATCCGAATATGTTGGCCTAATACATTGGCAATAGCATACTACAACAGGGAATTCTAGAACTCCTTGACAGATATGACAAGTACTTAACAGCGTGGGTAATCATGTGGAGAAATGAAGTAAGCTTTAGTTTTGTAAATGACACTCTTTTTAATAGCCTATTTTTTTATCAATATATTAGTCACACGGCCGCGCTTCCTCGATTACCTCCAGGGTCAAACATTACGAGAGAAAGCTTCAAAGCACTAATACACGGATTCTTTCAGAATCTTCAAAAGAAAATGGAAAATATAGAGGCTTTGGAAGCCTATCTTTTTATATTTGGTGAAATAAACACCAACGATTTGTAAAAAATAACAAAGTGTGTGATGTATCTGCAGTAGAACAGAAAAGTAAATTGTAATTTATCAAGGGCGTCTGTATTTCAAGAAAGTTGTAAATAATTATAAAACAGAATAAAGAAGATAAAAAGATAAAAGGTATATCTGCAAGTATTAAATCTTGTCACTATGCCTTATAACGTAATTTTAGCTCTTCTTTGCCAACGCCTGCAGACAAGACTTTCAAGCAAACACGACTTAGTTAGAACCCGGCATAACAATCAGTTAAAAGCATAAGGATATGAGATCCTGCCTTGGAAATACAAGAAACATCTTACCACATACAGACCTGCTAAATCATTACGTCTCGAAACTAGTGAGTTTCAAAATTGCACTCCTCCGAACATACAAAAGAAACATACATACTTGTTTCAACAATGCACGCCCTGACCAATATTTCACTTTCTCACAGCATAAGTGAAAAAGTGGAATTTTTTGTATAAGAGTCAATCTTATCTATAATTTTCTGTACTGGTCCTCAGCTTTAATTTTACATGAATTTTCTGGTGAACGCTTTGCCAGTTCTAAAATGCAGGTAACTCATGGGTAAATTGTTCTTTGTAATTCATCGCATCAAAACTCTAACGCACAGCATAGGATGCTATAGAAGGTCCTAGAAAAAAACACTCCAATTTGCACTGACTGAATTCCGATGAATGACAGCACGCCTGAAGAATTCCCATCAGCTGCTGTTCATTCCGAGTATCAATATAAAAAAGGGAGAAAATAAAAGACTGTTGAAAATGAGAGTTTTCTGTATACCGGGACACAGAAGTAAAAACAAAAGAACAAAAACAGCACATCTCTTTTTAAAGAACAAAAAAGAAACCTCTTTGATCGACAGTGCGTTATTACTGAACCACGGACAACCCACATACGCACATCAAACCAATGCGAACTATTCGAAATCAGAAAAGTTAATCCAAAAAAGTAGAAAAAAGTTCTGCACAAATGTACCTACCCACTGTCAGTTAACATGTATTATATTGCAAAAAGTTATTCTACTGACTATTTCATGTGGATCGTGGTAAGGCATTGGCCAGATAATATGGAGTTGTTACATATAAAATGCATAAACCACGCCCAATTTTTATATTAGAAATTGTATACTAAAATTTGCGTAAAATAAAACATAAACATCACTTAACCAAGGAAAACTTCAACCTATGAAAAATTGAAGCATGCAAAAACGATACTCGAAACTCATGCTACAAAAAGTATCACACATTATGTAACTGTGGACAGCTTAAATCAAAAACGAAAAATCGGTTAAAAACCAAAGTTGGTATTTAACTTTAATGTCTTCCAAGGATGCGACACGGAGCTTGTAAAGAAAATAGCCCCACCCTAAACTACCCTTTACATGGAAAATTATTCAAAAATTTTGATTTTCTTGAAAATGGTTCTGGCGATTTTGATTAAAATGCTGTATGTTTGTATGGCAAATGAAATATATATTTTAAATTTTCTGGATACAGCCTAAGTAGTTCTGTTTACTCTGGATGACTTTAGAATAACTCGTAAATCCTAAGAGATAGACCAAATCTTACTCTTCAAAAATGTAGATCTCTAAAACACACAATTCATGATTGAATAAATCTTTTTTTAGAGTGAAACATTTCGGAGATATTCCTCGTTATTTGTGTCAGTTTCGGAAAACTTTCTCAAATGGCACTTCGTTGTTCATTTTTGTATAGTTAAACGTGCAAAGAGAACGGAATCTCAATGCTTTAAAAGACTTGACTATCGCTCAAAGTCTACTGTATTCTAATATTCCCCTTGTACCTCTAAGGAAATAAGCAATAAGATAATTTGTACACATGTTTATCTATAACACGAAGAAGATATAGAAATAAGAGTTTGTAAGAATGGATAGTACAAGAGCAGAGAACGTCATGAGTGTAACGCATCAGATTTTTTAGGAAAGACACCAATATATAGATAAACTAAAAAAGTGAAAGCTTATCTGAATGTAACAATTGATCCAAATCGTTAGAGGCGTTTCCAAGATATGCGAATATACTCGTACATATGAATTGCTTTGTAAAAGAGGGAATAAAAACATGTATTTTTTGTTTAGAACCGCGTTTTTTTTTCTCCCCAGGAAAGGCAGCTATATAGAAAAACTTAAAAAGCAAACCTTATTGAATGCAAAATTTGATCAAATGCTAGAGACGTTTCCAAGATACGCGAGATATGTATACAAGAATTGCTCGTTTAAAGATATTAGATTAATAGGAGCAATTTTAATTCTTGTAACATACTGCAGTATCCTTATAATGAATATTAGTTAATGATGAAGTAAAAAAAAAATGTTTGTGGACATTAAATAGAAATAAGGCAACAAATGTTTTATTATATATCTGGTGGTCGTTTAAAGATTGATGTGTTAGTGTGCAGCATGAACTGAGATGAGAAAGGACTGGTATGATATCTAAAAACACATTAACATTTGAGTGACTTGTAGTTGAAACGATGAACTTGAGAACTACGATAGGCAATATATGACAAAAATAGAAGAGTAAAGTAGTTTCCGAAATTGAATAGATGTATCAGCAAAGAAGCAAATCAAGACAGCAAAAACAAAAGTATACAAAAGTTGCTCCCAAACTGTGATTCAAGCAGGTCCTTAATCTTTAGCAAGAGAACTAATCACTTTTAGAATATCTGGCCCCCGATGTGTGGGCGCGTGCGTATGTGCTGCACAGTAGGTGGAAGTGAACCGGTTTGTGTATCCGTACCGCAGTCAATTTTTTTCTGGTCCCCAAGATTACAAACCCTTGTTATGAGCACAAAATATCTGACATAATATCTGAACAATGAAGTTGGAAAGAAACAAAACCGAAAGGCAGAAACTTCTTTCATGATCAAATGGCTATCATCGTCATTATCATTATCATCATCAGCATCATCAGCAGCAGCATCATCATGACATAACATGTACCTCGTCATGATTCAATGACCTCGAATTCTACTAGTAAATGTTTCACTTCTTTATTACTCGATATTTTTGAGCATTGTTAAAATACAACTTAGTTTGCTAATATAAAAATATAGAATGAGCCCTCAATCCAAGTTCAATTATATTTTGACAATTTAATGTACTATTTAAACTGGGTCCGAACTCTTCCCTAAGAGATTTTAATAAGATATAAGAATATTAGAAATTAACAAATCCTGGTTAATTTCTTAACTTAGTAGGTATAATTCTATATTTGAGCAACCCATTTCTCCAAACGAATGCACGAGGACTACTGTTTGCTCACCATAGACTAGCATATAAGTAACTGTTTTTCTTCCAATTCTGCGTTTTATACGTGCATCTTTAAATTGTTTTCTCTTCTTCTTCTTCTTCTTCTTCTTCTTCTTCTTCTTCACTATCAAGGATTGGCTTACAGCATGGTCCGTGTTCACTCAAGCACCTCTTCCTAGGTCTCCTATTTCTCATCTTCCTTTTGGTTTGTGGTTTATTATTTATACTTTATTACCTTACATAATTCCATATATTATGCCAAAATCTCCTCAGGAAAATTTTATTGTTTGATTCGTTCGCGATTTACTAAAGTACATCATTTAAAGCTGGTGGCAAACATTCCCTGCGGGAAGAAGCAAATATTGAAGTCACTCCTACTGTTTACGTGGCATAGAAAAAGTCCTTTGGAACCCTAAGTTTGCCTAGCGGTGATATAAGAAGTTACCTACACAGATTTAGCATGAAAACCAGTGTTTGCGGACGAGGGACGTACGTATAAGCAAATACTTTTCTTTCAGTTCGACAGCTTCTTTCTTCGTTTTTCATTCACTATTTTTTCTTTGTTTCTCGCTTCCTTACTTCCTCCTTCCCTATCAAGGACTAGGCATGCAGCCTGTTCCATCTTCACCCCAGACATCTCTTCCTAGGTCATTTTCTCTCGTTTTCCTTCTGGCCTGTATTTGTATTATTTGTTAGATTATTTTTACTTCTACTCGTATAGAATAGATGAAGTGTTGTATTCCACAGAAACATTCGATGTCGAGATTTAAACGGAAATATGTTTTGAGGACCCCTGATTCCAAAAGAGGAATTTTTAGAAAAAGGGTCCTGTGTGTGTCTGTGTGAATGAACAGCATAACTCAAAAACGTAGGTTAAAAATCAAATTGGTATTTAAGTTTAATAGCTTTCAAGAATGCAACACTAAGATTTTGAAGACAATTACTTCACCCTAAACTATTCTTTACATGGAAAATGTTTCCAAAATTTTTATTTTCTCAAAAATGACTAACGATTTTGATTAAATTTCTGTATGTTTAAGATATTTTATGGCAAATTAAATGTATATTTTGAATTTTCTGGCTATAGCCTATGAAGTCCTGCTTACTCTTGATAACTTTTGCATAACTGGTAAACCTTACGAAATAGACCAAATCTTACTATACAAAAATGTAGATCTCGTTAAAACACACAAGTTATGTACAAAAGTATTTATTTGTGTAGTGAACCAATGAGGAGATCTTGTTATATAAGTGTTTTGCAATAGTTAAACCTTTCTTAAATGGAAGGTCGTTATTCAATTTTTTATCTATTGACCCTCAAAGAGAGTGGGATTTCAAAGCCTCATATAGTAACCAACATTAAAAGTTTGGACTATCGCTCAAAGCCTACTGTATTCCCATATTCCCCTTGCACCTACAAGAAAATTACCAATAAGATAATTCCTACAAATGTTCATCTCGACTAACATGAAGATATAGGAGTAAGAGTGTGTAAGAATAGTTAGTACAAGAGTAGAGAAAGTCATATGAGTGCAACACGTCAGATTTTTCATAATTGGAAACCAGTTATTTCTTTGTTTATAAAGGCCATGCTCTAATAGAATTGAAAAGTTGAACGTGATAGCACCAATATATTATTTAGCCCTAGACTGGGCGTATAGATGACGTGTAACCAGCAGATTCTCTTTTGGGCTTTTAAATGTTTTACATTCTCAAACTGATTACATTCCTATAATTCTGTACTAATAGTAGTACTATATGTGTGATTGGAGAGTGCTCAGAAGCCCTCGCACATCGACCTAAAGCTCTTTTGTGTCATTCCTATCTCCTAGAGAGCCCAATGAATTAAACACTGGAAGAATACCCCGGCTTTAGAGACCCACGTATACACCGTGGCCGGGAACCAGAACTGCCACGCTCTAACCCACCGCGCCACGGCAGGGACTTAGACGTCTCTCTCTCTCTCTGTATTATTGTTGGCGGTTGGACTGCTTATTTCACACAGACAATAAATAGTGCACAAGCAACAGCTTGACAGCTGCCCCCGACGTGCCCTTCCAGGTAACTATCGATCGAGATATATATTTGAGTGTTCTTTTATTGTTTCAAAGTTTGTACAGATTTACAAAATATCACTCTGCATGAACCAGCACAAAAATGCATTAGTTGAAGTATTTTACTATTAAAAAATTAGGTCCTATATACAAGTATTTCTTTCTCCACTATGTATAGTAATTAGGGAAATTATTGCATTCCACTCAAAAAATCGATATCGAGATATGTACATATTTAGGGAGCCACTGAATCTAAAAAAGGGGATTTCTAGAATAATGTCCATATGTGTGTATGTTTTCTCAAAAACGAAAAGTCGCTTTAAATGCCATTACTATTTTAAGTTCAGAACCTTCCAAGTATGCGACATGAAGATTCTCAAGAAAATTCCCCGACTCCAGACTACCATTTGCAGGTACATTTTTCGAAAATGGTTATTTTCTCAAAAAGGGCTTTAGCGATTTTGATTAAAATGTTATTGGTTTAAGATGTTTTCATGACAAATGAAATGTACCTACATATACCTTGAATTTTCTGCGAATGTTTTAAAATTCCTCTTCATCCTGAATGAGCTGCATAACTGGTAAGCCGTAAGAGTGAAAATCTGACTATACAAAAATGTATATGTCATTAAAACGGAGAATTTGTCAAGTACATTTTATTTATTCATCGATTTATTTATCTATTTGTTTGCCTATTTATCTATATTGTGACCTTTTGGGTTGGTTGTGAAGTAAAGTAGACAGATGTAGTCGAGATAAAGGAACAGTTTTATTTCCGTAAACAGTAACTTGTACACTCGTTGCAACAGCAAGAAAGTCTTTTCCGATTCTCCAACAGCACGGCTCCGAATTCGTAACACAAAGAACTGTCCCTTCTCCGTCGGCACAACTCCTCAACCTTCACATACGTCTCTCCTCTCCGTCGGCACGACTACTCAACCTTCACATACGTCTGACTGACTCTTCTCACACTTTACCGCTATTTATATCTCCTAGGCACTATTCTGGAAGCTTCAGGAACGTTCAGTTATTGCGGTGAGATACAAAGCAGAGAAGATTCTCGAAGTCTCTATCCTTTTCTCTCTTTCGGCAAGCGCCCCAACAATGCGGCCATGCTCTGTCTCTTTCCTTCGGCTCCTTTGCGGTAGTGCCGACAATAATGCGATGGGTGACACTGCTGTTGTCGGCAATTAGATGCGGCGGGCGCGGTGACAATATCTTTAAACATCTATCTCTTTATCCATCTATCCATCCGTCCGTCAGTCCGTCCCTCCGACCGTCCATCCATTTATTTATTCATTGATTTATTCATTGATTCATTGATTGATTCATTCATTGATTTATTCATTTATTCATTCATTCATTGAATGATTCATTCATTGATTCACTCATTCATTTATTGATTCATTTATTATTCATTGATTCATTCATTATTTATTCATTGATTCATTTATTACTTATTCATTGATTCATTTATTATTTATTCATTGATTCATTTTATTTATTCATTGATTTATTTATATATTCATTTATTTATTGATTCATTATTTATTCATTTATTTATTTAGCTATTTATTTATTGTGAACAATTTTCGACATATTCCATGTTGAATTTTGCACTACTCAAACTTTTCTCAAATGGGAAGCTGTAATTCGTATTTTTATGTTCAAGACATCCAAAGAAAACGGAATTTCAAAGCTATCCAATAAAAGATTTGACTATCGCTTAAACTTTACTGTATTCCATATTTCCCCGTGAACCCACAAGAAAATTAGCAATAAGATAATTTCTGCAAATGCTTATCCCGATTAATATAAATTAGAAGAATAAGCGTTTGTAATAGTAGTTTGCACAAGAATAGAAAATGCATGTGATCGCACAGATCATATATACTCCTGGTTCCTTTATTTCCATACTTGGATTGCTGAGCTAATGTCCTGGCTTGGTTTGAGTCAAGGATCTCTCAAATGTGTGTCGCACGCGTTAATGCGGCACCATCCTACTTGGTGACGATACCCTAAACTTAGGCCTGGATACCCATTTACCAAATATTTATTTTCACATACCACCAGGATCACATCCATATGCAGTAAAACAGGCTTTATACAGCACTATTACAATTAAAATAAGGGTCAAACCTCTGATTACGTTATAGTTTTCAATATAATGATGCAACAAATGAATACGAGTCAAACCAAAATGTCGTATACCATTACAAAAGTTAGAATTCTGTTAAAGGAACATATATAAAATATTAATGCTACCATAAACACTTGTTGAATTTATCCGAAATGAATGCATTTTGCATGTGCTTACTCGTATCTGCCGATCAAAGTTGTAAATATGTTTACAGGAACAGAAAATGATACAATACCACAAATACCCAGTAAAGTAGAGTTATAAACATGCATTGTGTTAGGGGTAACATCAACCGAGTTGCCTACATGAACGACACATCTAACACTACAAGAAACTTGGACTGACAAAGTTACGTTGTGGTCACTCGTTCGCTGCATGTCTCAAGTTGCTACACACTATAAAATCCCATTACAAGTTTTCTGAACAATTCCCATGAGTTGAGAGCAGGGATGTCCGTGCTCTCTGATGACGCAACTTCCTCCATGATTTCCCCACGCAAGTGGTCCTGCCAGAGATATATGATGACCAGTGGTTTGTAACAGAAATATTTGCATTAGTTAATTTTTTATACATACTGTAAGCATAACTGTGTTTGAAATAATTATACTTTTTTTTTTCAAAAACCAATGCTGTTATTCACCAAACTACGTAAATGTATCCTTGTTTCTTGAACTCTGACCCCAAGAAAAGGAGTACCAAGAGTGCCGGAAAGTGCTACGCACCTATTATAGTTCATTTTAAAATTAGACTGACGTCGCAACTAAGAACGTTGCAATACTCGCCGTGTCTCGATACCCGTCCTAAGTAGAGTTCGTTGCTATCTTGCTTCAATCCAATGGGAATCAATTCATATCTAACTTTAGACAATCAGAGACATCAGAATATCTTCCGTAAGTAGAGTAAATCACATGATAAGAGCTAGTTCCGCTTTATTCTGTGGACACCTTAGTGCGACGTCAGTCTAATTTTAAAATTGATTGCAGGTTAAATTTGTCAACCTATAAAAGTGGTCGGCTTAATTACTGATATAATATACTCTTATGTTTTTCTATAAGTATATGGTCAGCTAGGGCTTTAATGTGGATTATACGTTAATATAATACATCATACCTAATTCTTAATTATGTATAGTGATATAAAATTATCAGCTTATACCAGTTCTACCCAAGACTAAGGCGAAGGGAATTCAATGTTTTCTTAGCTATAGAATAAAATATTTTGTAGTTCAAAATATACATTGGAATATTCAATGGAAGGCAATTTAAAACCCACATTAGACTGTCGAAACCAACAGTGTTTGTCATACTCTCATGAAAATGTCATATTTCTGTGACTTGACATTTTAAAATAGTCCTAGGCGATTATATGAGTGGACCATTTGTCTCTCACCAAAGTGGCCCGGGTTCGATCCCGTGAATGGGATTTGTGGTGGACGAAAGGGCACAGAGATAGGTTCCTCCCAGTTCTGCGGTTTCACCCGCCATCTCATTCCAATGGTGGTTCATCTCCATTTCAGCCTCCCGTAGTAAAAGCGTGCGTTAAATCATATGAGTGTAAGTCAAGGCTATGTCATGTTTTAGTGAAAACACAAACAATATTGCTTTCCATTATACATTTATACTTATGTAAAGTAGAACATGAGAAATGATTGCGAAAATGTGGATGAACATTTCATGCGTAATACTCAAACATTTTCTAACCATTTTCGAAAAAACTAGTCTTATAAAATATTATTCTTCCAGCCACTTCATGCCAATCGAGACAAACATTTGCAGAAACGGTTTATTCATATGTGCTTCTAGGTACAATAAGAATAAGGGAATACAGTAGACTTAAATATTTTAAGAGCGGATCGCTATGTGATGGATTTGAAACACTGTTCTGTTGCATGAAAAAAAAAAAGATACAAAGAAAGAAATATAAGATATATAAACGACTTTCTGTTCAATCAAAGTATAATATTTGAAAATAGAGAGATGAGAATTTTCCCATCTCTTGCCGTTTAACTTTAAAAAGTTGTTCACAGTGAAGATGAATCAAAGGCTACTTTCATAAAATTCAAGGTATAAATTTCATTTGTCATACAAATATTATAAAACATACGGTGTTTTAAACAAAACTGTAATAGCAGTTTTTTGAGAAAATAAAACTGTTTGAACACAGAAGCGCGCGGCAAGAGTGGTGCTTTTCCACAAACTCCGCCATAAAAGTATCTAGTTTGTCCGCCAGGCCACAGCACGTAACTGCGAAACATCTGCCTGTGTTTGTAGCGCTATCTTGGGTCTGCTGTTAAAAGTTTGTGGCCACAAATCTCTCTTGAAATGACGCCTCTTCAGGAAGATTTTTCAACTATTTGTAATTACTCACGGTGTTTCACCAATACTGAACATGGAGCGTATTTTGTAGTATAGGAATCATCAAAATCATTTCTTACCATGGGCGTCGCGAAACGAGGGCAAGGGGGGTCCGCGGTCCCCCCTTGGAAGTTGGTGAACTTAATGTGCAGCCAGTTACTGACTATTAAACTATTATTTTAATTTTGATGTAAAGAACAATTTTTATTTGGCACAAATTAATATGGTTATCTGCAATAAATATTATAAATTTTGACAATAAAATAATGATTTTATATTATATAATTGCAAATTTCCAACATGTGACCCCCCCCCCGGAAAAAATTCTGCCGAAACTCATGTTTCTTACTATGATTACTTTGCTCTAAAGCCTATGTTTTAAAAAGTTACACTCTATTACGACCTTATTGCAACAAACAGACATTGTAATTGATTGCATGCCAATTACGTCAGTGTAGCAGAAGTTTTATAAACGTTAACTTAAATTTCAGAGCAAAAAGTTTTTTGTTTCATAATTAGATATGGCTTGAGAATTAAAAAACCACCAATTTCAGATACGAAATTTGCAAAACAGTAAACGAATTCAAAGGCAAAGTAGTCATGGTAAACACTATACAGATTATTTTTAATCCACTGTAAATATATTCCCTCTAAAGAAGAACATTTCATTGGATACGTTATGAAACAAGGCTTATGTACATGATGCAAACTAAAACTACACTGGATAAACCGTGCCATTAGTTCACACAATCTCGAATGAATGTGTAAATAGACCATAGCCATTCATTCCCAATACAATACCAGTACAAAAGATTTTGGTGGGACTAATCCACCTTTGTGTAGTTTACATTTTGCAAGCGTGCCTATTCCTGCAGGTACTCTAGGCTGCGTGCTGTGATAGAACGTTCTATAAATATATAGCAGTTTCCAAGGATTCATTTCCTTTTTACGGCATCATTGCATTATGCATTGCATTATATCTTAGGTGATGCTGGACAGTTCTGACATATCCGAGTACATTTTCAATAATTAACCGCAGAAAATGTAAAACAGAAAGAGAAATCACATTTCACCATTAAGAGGTAATCAAGAAGAGAAAAAATTCAATGTGTTGCACTTATGTGACTTTCTCTACTCATTCTTGTACAAAATATACTTAAAAATGCTTGTTTCATCTGCTTCGTATTAATCGAGATAGACATTTGTAGAACTGATTTTATTACCTGCTTTATCCAGTAGGCTTAAGCGATAGTCATACCCTTTAACAGCTGGTGGATATATGATGGTTTTGACATTCCATTCCCTTTCCATGTCCAGGACATAAGAAAACGATTTCCTATTTGATATCCTAATGACCAAGTTGTCGTCGGCCCTTAAACACATCACCTATTTGAGAAAAGTATAAGTACTGGAAAATTTAAACAAATAACAAGGAATAGCTCGGAAATGGTTTATGTACAGAAAAATGTATTTGACATAAACCGTGAGATTTAACAAGATCTGCGCTTTTGTGTGCGTGTGCGTGTGCGTGTGTGTGTGTGTGTGAGTAGAATAACTCCAAAATGAAAAGTCGATTAAAAACCAAACGTGGTATTTAAATATAACGAATTTTAAAGATGCGACACGAAGATATTGAAGAAAATTCCTCCATCCTAAACTACGCTTTACATGGAAAATTTTTATTTTCTCTAAAATGGCTCTAACGATTTTGATTTAAATTTTATATCTTTAACATATTTTTATGACAAATGAAACGTATATACTGAATTTTCTGGCTATAGCCCATGCAGTCGTGTTTATCTGAATGACTTTGGCACAATTTTTTGTATAGTGAACCATTTCGGAGATATTACTTGTTATTTGCGAGTTTTAAGAAGCTAAATTTTCGTCAAATGGAAGATCGTTATTGATTTTTTATCTCTTGGCCGTGCTAAGAGAACGGAATCTTAAAGCTTTAAAAGATTTGACTATCGCCCAAAGCCTACTGTATTCTGATATTCCCCTTGCACCTACAAGGAAATAAGCAATAAGATAATTTGCACAAATGTTTATCTTCACTAACACGAAGAAGATATAAGAATAAGTATTTGTAAGAATAGTTCATACTAGAATAGAGAAAGTAATGTGTGTGCAATACGTCAGCTCTTTTTAATATACAAATTATATGAAACTACTCTCTCAGCACAGGTATTTAAAATTAAACTCCACTGATTTTTGGCTGGAAATACCTCGAATGCTCAAACAGGTTGGTCTTGTGGTTGAAAATAAGGAACTGATATCTCACATTTACTCTACCTGTTGTTCAACAAACTTATTCTTAAAATTCTTCCATTTGCTTCATGTTAATAGAAATAAATATTTGCAGAAAATCTCATATTGATGATTTCCTTGTAGATAATGGGATTAAGGAAATGGAGTAGGCTTAAGTATAAGTCAAATCTTTTATGAGCTGGTCGCTATGTGGCGGCATTCTGACTTCGTTGTCTTTAAATGACCAAGAAAAATAGCGATTTTCCTCTTGAGCAAAGTAATTATTCTAAAATTTGAACCAATGACACACAACTCAACACACACGGGTCTTTTCTGAAAATATATATATATATATTTTTGGTCTTTTCTTCTTTTTGTTTTGTTTTTGTTTATTTGGGGAATTTAAAAGGTTTATTTCTAGTGTATTATCGCTTTAGAATTAACTTACTTTACTTTAAAAAATAAGTTGTAGTAGTAATAATAAATAATTGATATAGAAGCTTAAGAAGAAACACAAATTGAAAATAGTCACATGAAAAAGCCGTGCGTCAGCATTTAACTCAAATTCTCAGCAATTGTGTTGCAAGAGTTAATGACAACTCAAATTGCCAGCAACAGTTACTTGTTAAACATGTAAGCAATCACATGCAATGACAGATTTTAAATGAACACCTTGAACTTTGGTTTTTAGGAAGAATCGAAGGATGACTAAAGTACAGTAGACGACATTCCTAGACCTTCCTAAATGAATTGAGTTTTAACGGGATTTATAGTGGCTACGAGTGGGTTCAGATAAAAGGGAGTTGAACTTCGTTCATTGTTACAAGTGATCACTTGCGAAAGTCAAAGTCTATTTGGTTCTCTATGATTTTTTGAATGAGTCAATGTAGGAAGCGGCAGGTTTGCGACTTTGTAACTTGTAATTGTTATTTATTTATGCCAACAAGCTTACTACTGGTGTTTTTGAACACACAAGCCGTGTGTGGGCAATGTTTAAGAGGTTGAATCAGGACTGAAAAATTCAATACCATAGCCGGGATTTGAACCACGGATCTTCCGCTTATCGAGCGGCTGCTTTAATCACTAAGTTACCATGGCCAATTTGTTGTTGTTGTTTTCTAGTGCCTTGCATCTGGCAATGAAGCCATTAGCATTCGTGCTTTCCAATACTTTTGAACTGTAGTTTTTTCTGATCTTAATGCTTCACAGGTCTTCAAGTGGTCTTCGTTCATTTCTGCTGGATCGTTACACAGGACACATATTGGTGAAGCTGAGATACCTATTCTGTAGAGATGACTTGCTAAGCAGTTGTGATTTGTCAATGGACGGAAGGCTGCAACAGCTGTTTTCCTTGGTCTCTGGGGGATTATATCTGGGTTGGAAAGTAGTGTAATCCATTTTTTATCTTTGACATTTGTTTCTATTTCTTGTAGGTATGAATGAGAAAAATTTTTAATGATCAAGCGTTTTACTGAGGAATATGAGAAATTGAATTTAGACTTTTGTTTAATTGTTGTGTCTTTCTTTGCAAGTGAGTCTGCAGCTTCATTCCCCATGACTCCACAGTGTGCTGGAATCCATTGGAGATGAACAGTCCTATTAACTTTTTGGAGTTGTGTTAACATTTTGTAGCATTCTCTAATTTTTGTTGACCTTTTTGTAGTATTTGAACATATTCCCTGAATTGCAGCTTTAGAATCTGAAAGAATTACTGCCTTGTTAAATTTATTTAAGGGAAGATTTAAGAATTGTCGGAGAGCAATGTATATAGCCTCTATTTCTCCATCATAATTTGTTGTGTCTCTGCCAACAGAATGATAAAAGGAAAAATGTGAACACATAACTCCAGCTCCAGTAAGATTTTCCGTGGAGGATCCATCAGTATATATGTGCAGCCATTCTTCTGTGGGATATCTAGTATTGATTGTTTCCAGAGCTAGAAGATTTTGTATTTCTTTTGGTGTGTCTGATTTACTTATTTCTTCTATTAATTCCAAACTGAAGGTAGGTTGCAATAATTCCAATGGATTTTCTCTTATAAGTATACATGAGTATGGCCAAAGCGTCACTACATTAAATTCCCCAGTTGATTCTTACTTTTCCCGGTTAGAACCACAAGGGAATCTCACATCAGAGATAAATACCCCAAGGGCGACTTACAATATTTTGTAACCTGTTTTCCGAGACGAGATATAGATTTTAGCCAGTAATGTGTGTCCGTATCGTGACTTCAAAGTTTAGGCATGTTTACTTCACTCATTCCGTGATTTCGATGAACTTTTCTGAACTCAACGTCCTCCGGTTTGCGGTATGTTCATCATAAACCATAAATCCAGTTATTTCTGGTACCTTCTGCTTTATTCATTCCTTCATTTTATTTTAGCTGCTGTCCAAATGAGCCTATTCATTCTTGTCTAGAATGTTCATTACTTATGTATCTAATCGAACCTCTGGTGCTCAAATCTCTCATTTCTGAGAGTTTTGTTCAATTGAGGAAGTATCGAATTCCACCCAAAAATTCAACCACGGGATTTAATTGGAAATGCATCTTTTGAAATCCCTACATAAAAATACCTTTTTAGAAAAAGGCGCGTGCGTGTGTGTGTCAAACACAAACTTGGCATTCAAGTTTGGCATCTTCCAAGGTTTCGATATGAATATTTTCAAGAATGTTCCGCATCCCAAACTACCCTTTAAATGGAACATCTTTCAAAAATGGTCACTTACTCAAAAATGGCTATGAACATCTTGATTAAAATACCACATGCGTAAAATATTTTCATAATAAATGAAATGTGTATGTGGGGTTTTCTAGGAATAGTCTTTGAAATCCTCTTCATTGCGGATGGCTTTTGCTTAATGGTAAACCATAAGAGGGAAAAAAAATCTTACTACGCAAAATGTGTATATGCGTCTCGTTAAACACACAATTATTTAAAATAAAAAGATTTTTGGAGCTAACTATTTTCCATATTTCCTGTTGTTGGTTTGGATTACGCAATCATACTTTTATCAGATAAAATAACTCAATGACAACTTGCGGAGCTGGACCTATCACCTCGACTGAAGGACGATCCTTCGTGCATATGCCCCTGACGGGGCTCTCCCCAGGAGGATGGATGAGGCGAATGGATCCTAAGGGTGACCGGAACGTTGCCATGACAGAGCGGAGGGCAGGGTCCCGACATTTTCCCAGTTAGAAGCACACCGGGGGAGGCTGGCTTCTCTCACACGATTCCTCTCTCACACCTTCAGGTTCGTACTCCCAAGGGGGCACAAGACTCGGAAACTGTGCCCCTCACTCTTGTACCATCCTATGGGGGGGGGGCGGAAACCAGTAGGCTCACCTTGAAATCCGGGGGACGAGATTTCCAGAGCGAATTTGTTTCTCCTGCCGTGCTGCTGCCGCAACACTCACCGACACCTCCACCTTGAAAGAAGCATAACGGCACGAAGGGTGAAATGAAATAATTAGTGTAACGAAATGGAGGGACAGGAAATTCGGAGGATATGCAAGTTCTTCCCAGCATTTGCCTGGCAATCAGGGGAAACCTCTGAAATAATCCATGGGTCAGGGGATCGAACCCGTGACCTCCTGAATGCGGGCCACAGACATGGTGCACAGATCCTAAAATATTTGACTGTTACTTAAGCCTATGGTATTGCACCTGTAGCGAAATATTTAATGAAAGCATTCCTACAAACGTTTATCCCAATCAACATAATGTAGCTAGAAGCGTTTTTAACAATTGCTTGTGCAAGAATGAATAAACAGTCATGTGAGTGCTGAGCGCCACATCAGGTTTTTTAATATTCACTTTTCATTTTTACATAAAGTGCTAGGATAGAATATTCATAAGAACGGAGCCCGCAGGCACTGGAGCTCAGTACCACACTTACGTCATACCTATCAGTAGGCTCATTTTATCTCCACTAACAAGGACGGGGTCCCTAACAGTTGCAGAGTGACACCAATCCTGACAACGGCGCATTTCGTATCAAAATTACCACGGACAAAGTAGAAGGTACTGTATTTAGCAGAAATACTCTAAGCAATGGGCAGTCATTCATTTCCTATAACAAAAATTAAAATTATTTTGTTTTTTAATGACGCTGTCAATTGTCAGAATCAAATCAGCGCCGCCGGTGAACCGGATGATTTCCTATACCTTCCTTATAGCTTTATCTGATATACGATATTTTAATGTGGATAAAGTGGTAAACTAAAGTCTTACATTTCGTGCTCTTTGCTTTTCTTCCTTTTTTATTAATTTTTTATTTTTTTTTTTTTTTTAACCTTTACCACGTTCATCAAACTTAGGAAAGTTTCCCCAGCACCACAATACAACTAGAAGGTTATGTAACTTTGCGAATTTACAAATGATTATACAGTTTAATGTTCATCTACAAGTATCAGAATATAGAATAGTGGCCTGTGAAACTATAGCAGATGCTTAATCAAGCACATGGCAGTAAAGGAAGTCCCCGTTCTGATCTTGCAAGCTCGTGTAGCTTGAGAAAGCAGGATGTTTATCATTTCTTCCACCTGAAGGTACACTATAACTAACATATCGTTCTTCCAATAATGAATAATATATTGCAACATCTGGCCTATATAATTATGCATTAAGAAATTTAATGGTGACTTGTTAAAAATAATTCTACAGCTGCTTTTATGTGATTATGTAAAAGTGAATTGTTTTTAAGAAAAGAGGTTTTTTATGCGATTCGTGTGTAATTTACTGAAAATATTTATTTAAATTTAAAAATCAGAAGATATATGTTTTCTATATGCAATAAAACAAAATATTTGCTTCAGTGTGGATATCCAGAATATTAAATGCAGTTTCAAGTTCGTATTATGACGCAAACAAAATATGTATTCACCTAAAAATCCTAGCTCTAGTAATGACAAACTTCATTGGGAGAGTTACAACATACAGAGCAAATCTGGGTCCATCCTATATTTGTGATTTTGGCTAGGACCTTTATTTTGTATTAACCTTTATCTCTGGCTTTTGCCGTGATTCGTTTTGTGAGGGAGCCAATGACCCTGCTAGTTCAGCTCCTTTAAATATACATAATCAAAAATGGCTCCAACAGTTTTAATTGAAATACCATACATTTAAGATATTTCCATGCCAAAGAATATGTATAACAAGAGATAAAGAAAAGCTTGCTACACAAAATGTAGATCTCGTTAAAAAATATTTATACATATACATTTCTGAGATAATCTTTTTTATTGAAGTGTCAACTACTTTAATTTCACTTTTTTCAAAGCTTCTTTTCTTTTTTCTAGTGGCCATGAAGGAACATGGCTGCTGGTTTTTTTAAGATTTTATCATCGCTTAAGCCTATTGTTCTCTCTTGCACCTACAATGAAATACGTAATAAAATAATTTCTGCAAACATTAACAAGAAGTAGAGAGAAGAATAAGCTTGTAGTTAGTTTACAGAGTGAATAGAGAAAGGCTAGTTAGTGTAACACAACAATTTTTAGTTTTTATTTAAATGTCCGGGAAATACGTGTAGTTCTCATAAAATTTTGATATCACTTTCTGGATCGAACGCAACAATAAGGTACCGTCCGCAGAGGAAGTAAAAATGCAAAGCTTTAGTAGCCAACGTTTAGCAAATTGTATAAAAATCGACATATAATTAGAGAAATAGAATCAGAGAGAAGAATAACCCTCGTTGGCTACAATACGCAGAAGAAAAGGGGACGCACTGGCAATCGATGAAAAGCAATTTCAAGTACTCACTGTTACTGTCATCAGCCGTGACGTCAGCACTGTTGATGGCACTACAGTCGCTGATTATTACGGGCGTTCTCCGTCAAAGCATTGAAAACGATATCTGTGTTCTAAATCTCATTAACGTACCAAGCATATCAGTATTTTGGGTGTCTCAGGAATGTCACACATGTGTGCAGGTACACGAAATGTTGAACAGTGGCGTACATGGAGCCAATGCTCCTCAGTGCATTCTTAAAATTACATACTGGTTCCCAAATAGGGGTGGAGTGCGCTGAGAGAGAGCATGGGCGAGTTAAGGTGAGGGGTGCACAGACAGCTAATTAGTAAACGCAAAGGATAAACGCAAAACGCAAACGTGAAGGATGAATAAATACATAAAATACTTATAGTAATATTGAAGGACTTTAATTACATTTTTTAAATGAAACCTAGTGGGATTATGGATGTAGGACTGTAAGATAACAAAACAATGTTCTTAAGAAAAGTTGAAATTGGATTTTTGGACCTTTTTTTTTTTTAATTCGAGGAAAGGCCTTTGTGAAATTTTACTTAAATTGGTCAAAGTTAGATTAGTTATTAGAAATTAAATTTGTGATCCATAACTATTGTTAATTTATTTATTGTTATCAGTCATACCTAAACGCATATCAGAAATTCGTCTGTCTGATAATAAACCCGAGGCGCAATACCCCTTTGTGGGCCAAGCGCTACCACCCGACCGCTGCGTTCACCACCTCCGTTCATTACAGGCGTCATGAGTGGGGTGGAAGTGGAGGTCGACATGGTTAGTGCCCCGGTCTCTCACGGGGTCTTCGCAAGCTCCTCAGGGACCTAATGAGGCTGAGTGCACCCCGGACCAAGTTTCCCAGCGGTAGAAAATCCCCACGACGGTACCGGGAATCCAACCCTGATCCCCTGCTTGGTAAGCAGCAGCTAAGGAGACGACCCTGCGTCTAATATTATAAATAAATAACTACGTGTGCGTGAGGGGAGGGGTAATTCTGGAAAATACCACTTAATTGTATTCCACCCAAAAATTCGATGTCGAGATTTCACCTGAAATATGTTTTGAGGCCCATTGAATCCAAAACAGCATTTTTAGAAAAAGGTTCGTGTGTGTGCCGATTAAATACCAAGTTTGGTCTAATATCTTTCAAGGATGCGACACGAAGATTTTGAAGAAAATTCCCCCACCCTAAACTATCCTTTACATGGAAACCTTTTCGAAAATTTTGATTTTCTCGAAAATGGCTCTAACGATTTTGATTAAGATGCCATAAGTCGAATCTCGCTTAGGGCGAGTTATCTTAAACAGTTACTTAAACAGCGAGAAATGAAGTAAATGTTTATAGTTACTGGTTATTTTTAATAGTTACTTTTAATAGTTATCTTGTAGTTTAGTGACTATTAGCAACAGAAAGAAGCTGCTGTAGTGGTTTACTAGGTAGCATAGGAAATCTAGATAGAATTTCCCTAAGTGTTATTATCTATACTTCTAAATTATATTAAGTATCTTGGGGCTCTAATGACCTAGCTGTCGACGGGCCCTTAAACCCTAATCACTCACTCATATTAAGTATCTTTATCGCCGAAAGATTATGGCTCACTCGGTTACGCACTGGCCCACTGATCCAAAGGTCGCAGGTTCAAACCCGACCTAGACCGATGCTTTACTCACTTTTTTGCCAAAGGCGGCGCTAATTTGAGGCATAGGTTTATAAAGGTTGCTGTTTAAAAGCATAAAGGAACCAGCAGACGGCTAAATTGCCTTCCGCCCTCTTTAAGAGGGCTTCCTTTTGTTTGTTAATGGTTGTTAACCAGTGGAAGAGCTAGCAGTCCTCCTTTGGAGGTCATCATGATTTGAAAAAATCTATAGATTTACTGCCATGTAAAGGAACTCCTGTACGATGAAATTCCAGCACAATGTTGGCACTGGTATGACTGGTAGTTGCTGTTAATAACAAACAAACTATTTATTCTGATCGGGATAATGGCTAACTCTCCATTGACATATCACCATGGTAATTAATTGATATACATGCATAGATATGCCCACAGAGACGAAGGTTTGTAAAATTTCTCACTTTGTTCACTTCATACCACTCAACATTACGCTCACATTCCCCTCGATTTACTTGGCAAAAGCGATGCAATAACTATCGAGATTTGAAGTCTACTTCAGTACTTTCTTCAGTCTCTCTAATCTATAGCATTTTATTTTTATCATAATCGAATTAGTTCTTTTGTTTCCAGATACAGTGTGCTATGAACAACGGATTAATATCAACTAAGCTTTGGTTACATTGAATCAATGAGTATTACAACGCTTGCTGAATTAGAGTGCTGTTTTTATAAATCAACAATAGTATCATCAAAGCAGGTAAGTAATCGCTATACTTGGTGCATAAAATAGTGTGTGTGACTGGTGTGACACGAGCATCGCTGCCACCCTTATGTAATTACGAATTAGCCCTGCACCTGGTTGTTGCAAAACACATTAGAGAGGTGGTTCAGCTATAGAAGCAATTCCTTCATGACTTAATGATTCGTTTTATAATTAAGTTCCAAATTTTCAACTCTGAACCTGTATCCCACTTACACCTTCTACGGAGGGTAGCAAATTATTCTTACTAACGAAAACGTGTAAGCCTCAGCCGTAACCTCTGGGGTCAGATGCCAGTATGCTGACCACATGACCATTTTCCTTTTCTTCCTTTCCCGTTTTTTTAATTCCGTTTTACTTTCCTGTCTGCCGATTGCCGTTATATAGTTTGTACGTACTGCATTTTGTGAGCTCTCAGAACAATTTATTGACTTTATACAGCCGTTTTGTTTTCCTATTTTAAATTTTACAATTAAATACATATATACGATAAGGATATATCGTATTTAAGCCCAAATATTCAAGCGGACAGTTCAGCTTCAACATTGTTTTATCGTAATTAATGCGCTATAAAGTCAAGCTCCTACATTTATTTTGTCATGCTATTGTTTGGATTGCCACCATATATGGGTTTGGGGAAAAATATCGGTTGTCACCAGGGCTCGGGTGTTTATGACATGTCATAGTTTTTGTTTGTGCTTTTATTCCATGGAAAATATAAGCCAAGCACGATTTTATCAATAGTGATTGAAATTATGCTATTCTCATGGATCATATTAAGTCATATTTGAGATTTTAACGGCTTTTTTTGGAATTTTCTAGTCATTTTTCATGTTATATACATATTTTATCTTAAATGTACGCATTTTTGTCATATTTTTATATTTCTATTCCCAAAGACCGATTTTTCACAGATAATTCTTGTCTGTAATATTTCTTACAAAATTATCTTTCTTAGAACTATGTTTCCGTGAGTTTGGAGGATGAGGTGTATTGTATAGAAAGAGGCAGAGGCACAAGAAGTGACAGATACAAAGAAAGCACGAACGGTTGAACCCTAATGATATGATTTATTTCAAATATGCCCCAATAACGTCATGCGAAGTTGAGAGGTCCTTTTTACCGTTACAAGTCAATGTTGCGTACAAATAGATCGTTCCTTTTTGAAAAATTTAAGTGCATGTAATATGCTACTGTAATTCTTCTTTCTAATCGCCCTTCAAAATGTGACATTTATTTCATTAGCTCTGGATTGAGCAATTACATTGCAAATGTAACTATAAAATTAATATTAATTGCTTATCATTGGGTGTGCTAGATTTTTAAAGTATATTTTCAATATAATGTTAATTTAAACAGAGTTAAATCTCTGAAGATTTCGAAAAGGCTCCTAAAAAATTAGGTCATATTTATCGTGATGTTTTCCGTTTATTTTGGTCATAAACTTCCGGGTCCTGATTGTCACATTGAAATGCTAGTGCATATATAAAGGTAAGAGCTATTTTCAATTGTTATTTTTACATGTTCTGTGCACTCCTAACACTGCGCTCCGCATTTCTCACCGAATCCGACCCTGACATAGTTATCTTGTTTCCGAGATAAGCTAAGCAGTCAGGTGAAGGATAAAATAGCTTCTCAAGTGTCCTTTTTGCTTTGTGGGGAGTGTCCTTGCTGTTTCGTTAGTGCTTCAGTTATTCCGAGTGAATGTTCGCATCCTGCGAATTGTGAAGTTAATGGAATTATGCCTCTGCATTGTATCGATTACGGACGAATTGGCTTGTCTTGAAGTATTGCGACTCGCTGAGCAGTGCTGGATTTTAGAGATGATGGTCTGGGGTTCAATTACTTGCACGTCATAAAGTACTCCTTTTGGATCGGAGCTGATTGTGTGGCATAACCGAGCGCGGTGGCATAACGTGGTAAAGTGTGCGACTCGCATTCGTGAGGTCGTGGGTTTGATTCCCATCGACCTCGCACTCTGACTTGGATTTTTCGTGGTTTCCCCTTGTCACTTAGGCGAATTCTAGGATGCTTACTCTATTACCAGGATTTCATTTCCATCATTCACTCTTCATTCCCTTACTTAGGATACTTACTCTAATACCAGGATTTCATTTCCACCATTTCCTCTTCATTCCCTTTCCTTCTCATTTTTCAGGTGTACCTCTAGGCCCATGGTGTATGGCGATGCTAGTGGGGATGTATGCATGCAGTAAATGTAATGTCCCTGGACATTAGAGGGCTGCCGGATCGACGGTTCATTTGTGAGACTTGAAAATGTTAGGGACTTCCGAGCATCTCTGTGGCCTATCTGCCTACGATCTGTGGCCTCTTGTGTTGCCCGAGTGGAAAAAAATGACAGTAGAATAATTTGCTGCCTTTGCACTAGTGAATCTCGTCAATGATTAATATACGGTTCCGCCAGTCATCAGATGATCATCTGATTGGATAGTCAATACTCGACGTTTGAGCTAACGTTTTTGCAATGTTTGATACGTAAGTTAATCATTGCTAAAACAAATTTTGAAGTGTAAGCTAAATTTACAAATCATTTATCAATTACCTGGGCAACAA